>CM061139.1:61998450-63277587 GCA_030789695.1 Scilla litardierei
TTACTTCTGAGAATAAAACAAGCAATTTGTCTTTTCGTTACCAACCCAACCCTCAATTATTGTTTCCATTAGAAATGAAACCATGGAAAACTTGAGGAAGCATATTATGACTACAAAAGGCCCTTTATTAAAGTTATATAGTCTCACAGTGACATGAAAGCCTACTTTGATTTGTATGCTACTAATGTACTCATTCTCCATTGTTAAAACGTAATCGAGTTATATAAGTTAGTTAATTACCCATCCCCCCTCGTCTCCCCTCTATAAATACCACCGTAAGTATCACAATCTCATTCATGCACTATATTCCATCGTAACTAACAGCAATGCCTTCATCTCATGAGCCTCTCCTCAATTCTCCCGTCAGCAGGAAAACTAGCTTCCCATGCAAAGCTCTCTTAATTACTCTCTCTTTAGTTTGTGTAATTTCGCTCACCTCTTTCATTACCATCCAGCTCTCTGCTTCCACTACCAGCACAGTTTCACTTCACCCCTCGGATCTTTGCACAAATTCTCCAAAGCCCTCGGCATGCCATGTTATCGTCGCCGATATCCTCACCCTCTCCAACCCCAAACCTACCCCTCTCCATGTCTTCAACTCTCTCATCACCAAATCCCTAGGCCAACTCAAGTCCACTGAACTTGAAATTATCAACCTAATAAACAAGAACGGCGTGCAACAATCGGCACTCAATGACTGTGCCCAGCTCATGGACATGTCTCGTGACCGGCTGATGGATTCGGTCGCTGCGGTCGCCACCGGCGCCCACACCGACGCCCGGACGTGGCACAGCGCCGTGCTGGCCAACCACGACACGTGTCTTGACGGGCTCAGCGGGCCAGAGAAGCTTAGCCTCGAGTCCCAACTGGAGGGCCTAATGGACAAAGCCAGTGCTTCACTAGCAGTCCTGAACTCCGTCAGCTCCGTTGACGAGCACGACAGCTACGTGACAAAACCTGTTGTGGACTTCCCGTCGTGGATGTCTTTGCGTGACAGGAAGCTTCTAGAAGCTTCCGCAGGAGCTACCGGCATCGCCGCAAACGTGGTGGTGGCCCAGGACGGGAGCGGCAACTACATGACGGTGCAGGATGCGGTGAACGCTGCACCCAACAATCCGTCGACCCGATTCGTGATCTACGTAAAGACGGGAGTTTACAAGGAGAACGTCGTGATTCCGAATTCCAAGACTAATTTGATGATAGTCGGCGATGGAATGACTGCTACAGTTCTTACCGGCAGCCGTAATTTCGTCGACGGAGCTACCACCTTCAACTCTGCTACGTTAGGTAACTTTTTCTTTTATGTTAAGCGTTCTTGTAATATATAGCAAATGCTCCAACGTTTTTTATTAAAAAAATTGTGTATTAATGAAGCTTGACTCCAATATTAATATTGCAGCGGCCAATGGTGATGGGCTCATCCTGAAGGATTTAGGCATACAGAACACTGCTGGTGCTGTCAAGCAACAGGCCGTCGCGCTGAGAGTATCCGGCGACCATGCCACGATCAACAGGTGCAAGATCGACGCCTACCAGGACACGCTTTACGCGCACATACTCCGTCAGTTCTACCGCGATAGCACCATCTCTGGCACCGTCGACTTCATTTTTGGTGATGCTGCGGTTGTCTTCCAGAACTGCAAGCTCGTCTCCAACCTACCGATGGACAACCAGCAGAACATGGTCACGGCCCAGGGCCGGACCGATCCCAATGAGAACACGGGCACCTCTATCCAAAACTGCCAGGTTTGCACACACACACACACACACATATGTATGTATATGTATATGTATATATATAGGCACATCCAAAAGTGACTCGCCGCATCAAGGTAGTAATTTAACATCTTTAATTGAGTGCGCTTATGTAAAATTGTTGTTTTGCATATATGACAGGTTGTACCCGCACCTGCTCTTGTGCCAGTGGAAGGGAAAATTCCAACGTATTTGGGGAGGCCGTGGAAGCAGTACTCAAGGACAGTGTACATGCAGTCTTACCTTGACAGCCACATTAATCCCCTGGGGTGGGCCCCATGGGACGGGGACTTTGCACTGACGACCCTGTTCTATGGTGAATACCAGAACGAGGGTCCTGGGGCGGGGACTGCAGGGAGAGTGAAGTGGCCAGGGTACAAGGTGATCACAGATGCCAACACTGCACAATCTTACACTGTTGGTGCTCTGATTCAGGGTGCCTCTTGGCTGAGCTCCACTGGCGTTGCTTTCAAAGAAGGACTTTGAGATGGAGCGGTACTGTAGTTTGAATAAAGCATGAACGCTAGCTATCGTTCATCCCTTGTTTTCATGTAGATCTAGTGTCGTAATGCCGTGTAACTCTGGGACTTCTTTTTCGCTTTGTAATCTCTCCTTGCAATCTATGGATTTGAATTAATATTTCCAGCATATGTGTGTGTGTGTGTGTGTGTGTGAGATCAACTCTTATTTTTGACTTGGGCAAAAATAAAAATAATGCAACTAATATTAGTTTGAAAATACATAGTCAAAATATTGAACGCTAATTAATAGTAATTTGATTATATATTGATAATTGACACATAGTCAAAATATGATATATAACATATAAAACGTGTTTATCTAGGTCGAACGCCACAGGTGTCTTCTGAATCGGATTCATCTGCCGTTTCTTTTGTGCCAAGATTGAAAATAATTTTTTTCTAATATAAAAATATCATGTTATTAGCAAGCAGTTCGTTATCATCTTATTGTGCTATGTTGTTTTTATAATGTCCATTGTCGAAAATGTTCTTCATATACATGCGGTCAAAACAAGAAGAGTCAACACTGGCCAGATCAACTTATCAACACGAGTTTACCTTTTGGATCATATACATAACATGAATCTATTTTTACTAATACTTTATTATGTATTAGCCAAGCACAATTTCTAATTTTCAACCTTCCATTCTAATTCATTTTTTTCACATATCATCACATGTTCATAATTGATACTAATTAATATCATTTTAGTGAAAAAGATTCAATTTTTAACCACTTAAAATTAATTAGTAAATTGGCACAATCATATAAGAGAATAATGTGTATCATATGATAATGTATGCTTAGCCTCATATACCAAAAAAGTGGGCGGTACAACAAGTACAAATCCATATGAGGCTTGTACTTCCCCACTTTTGAGTCTTATTATATGAGGCTAAGCCTCCATTATCATATGATACCCATTATTCCCATCATATAATTATATAATAATAACATTTAATGCTAATTAGTTGATTAACATGATTATATAAAAATTATGACTCTGCATAAGGAAACTGGAATAACAGAAGCAGATTAATTCAAGTTAATGGCATGCATTCATCCTAAAAGTTCCATCAACCATGAAACATGAAAGATTGACTTGTAATAACTAATGAAATAATGTCCAACCCCTCCTTTAACAGGACACATTATGTTAGCAAATTCAAAGCAAAAACATTGGCACACTTCATTAAATAATTTGGTTCAACATCCTGATTGGAACACAAAGCAGTCAGTACCAAGTGTGATATTCCTTAATTTATTAAATGATCAGATAATCCAGACCAGAAAGTAGACAATATTTGATGGTAAAAAAGTAAGAGTAAGACATGGAAAAATTCAATGTCGGTGTATATACTCGAATCCTTTTTTTTTTCCATCTCTTTAGCTTTTTATTTCTTTGACCTTCAAGAATAAAACAAGTGGTTCCAGTAGGGACGAAACCATGGGAAACATGAGGAGGCATTTTATGACTACAAAGTGCAAACATGTATAGCAAAGTTAACCGACAGATTACAAAAGACAAAAACTTGACTATGAGAAAAACAGTAAACAAAATAATGATTACAACCCGAGTCCCGTCCACATATCACATTGGTGTCCTTAAAACAGTTTCTTCTCTCACCGTCGGCGTTTTGAGAATCAAATGGCATCTATCTCTCAGAATGCAACTACAGATGAGCGATAATCGTGCACAACAAACATCACTCCGTAAAATTGCAAAACACAACTCGAACCCGGGGGCGGCAGGTGCTGGTGGAATTTTCAGGCATAATGTGGGAGAATGGCAACATGGATTTTTTTTTGCGTTTCTGGGCGAAACTACTAATCGTGCTGCTGAGCTGTTTGCGATAAGGATTGGGCTAGAGATGGCATGTGATATGGGCTACAAGAAAATCGATTGTGCCACAAATTCGTTGAGTGCCGTTTCTTTGATTCATGGGAAAGATTCGTCGCTTCATCCTCTTTCTATCCTCATTGAAGATATTTGCTTGCTTCTGAGAAGAGACTGGGAAGTGAAACTGGGGCATTCTCTACGGGAGGGAAATCATTGTGCAGACAATCTTGCGGAATTTGGCGTGCACTTGGAGATGGTTATACTGATATATACTGATCCCCCAAGGGTTATTTAGTTCCTTGCGGCGGATGCGACGGTGTGGGTTTTGTGAGAGGCCTCAAAGTGAGTTGAGTTTGAGGTCCCACTTATTTCCCGAAGCATCCAAATTTTTTTTTTCCCTGCTTAGGCAAGACATGTATAATTACGCAACTACAGTAGAGATGTATTTGGCTAAGTAGACATATGATTACCATTGAAGGCGTGGACAGATCACTCATCACTACATATGCATTTTCTCAATTGTGTTTGTGGAGGTTTGCTTTAATTTTATGTTCATTTCTTAGCTTTTTCATTCTTTTACTTCTGAGAATAAAACAAGCAATTTGTCTTTTCGTTACCAACCCAACCCTCAATTATTGTTTCCATTAGAAATGAAACCATGGAAAACTTGAGGAAGCATATTATGACTACAAAAGGCCCTTTATTAAAGTTATATAGTCTCGCAGTGACCTGAAAGCCTACTTTGATTTGTATGCTACTAATGTACTCATTCTCCTTTGTTAAAACGTAATCGAGTCAAATGGATGAAGACATATAAGTTAGTTAATTACCAATTCGCCCTCGTCTCCCCTCTATAAATACCACCGTAAGTATCACAATCTCATTCATGCACTATATTCCATCGTAACTAACAGCAATGCCTTCATCTCATGAGCCTCTCCTCAATTCTCCCGTCAGCAGGAAAACTAGCTTCCCATGCAAAGCTCTCTTAATTACTCTCTCTTTAGTTTGTGTAATTTCGCTCACCTCTTTCATTACCATCCAGCTCTCTGCTTCCACTACCAGCACAGTTTCACTTCACCCCTCGGATCTCTGCACAAATTCTCCAAAGCCCTCGGCATGCCATGTTATCGTCGCCGATATCCTCACCCTCTCCAACCCCAAACCTACCCCTCTCCATGTCTTCAACTCTCTCATCACCAAATCCCTAGGCCAACTCAAGTCCACTGAACTTGAAATTATCAACCTAACACTACAAAAAAGTGAGTTTCTTGTGACCAAACTTAGTGTCGACTTAAATTTGCTGACACTAAAAGTATACTTTTAGTGTCGGTAGAAGAAAGTCGACATTAGAAAAGCCATTTTTTGGATTCCTACATATATGCCGACACTAGAGCTCATATCTTGTGTCGATCTTAAGTTGTCGACACAAGATGATAAATTGTTGACACTAGTAGGTGATTTTCTTGTGTCGGCTGCAGATGTCGACACTAAAATATATACTTTCTAGGGTCGACCTTGGTGGTCGACGCTAGAACGCATACTTTCTAGGGTCAGCCTTGTTGGTCGACACTAAAACGTATACTTTTTGGGGTCAACCTTGGTGGTCGACACTAGAACGTATACTTTTTGGGTTCAACCTTGGTGGTCGAATCACGTTTCGTTATTTTTTATTAGAAACGATTAGTTATTTATATATAATACACAATAATATTTTGTCTTACTTGGTACAAATTTAGGGGTATATCAAAGTATAAAGAATGTAGATAGAAACATAAAAATAAAATAGATTTTATTAATTTCTTAAAAGTACAAAACTAAAAAAATAATACCCTACATATAAATAATAATAATAAGTAACAAAGAAGCAACAATTAGAAGATGAAATAGGTTAAATAACACCGGTCAAAGTTGGGTTTTAATTTATACCATCAAATTTAAAAACTTTGCCAAACTAACACCCTAACGAAAATATTGACGGAAATACCCCTGACCAAAAAGTTAAAAAGTAAAATAACTGAGAAACACTCATTTTTACCGTCGTTTGCACTCCTCCAGTTTGCCGCCCAAAATCGCCCTTCTTCCTCAACTCCGACCATCCCTCCGGCGAGCCCGTCCTGATCCGCAGCTCACGCAACTGCAACGCTCCCAAACAACGAACCATCAAAGCCATCGCCGCGTCGCCAACTCATACGCCTTAGCCCTCGCAAAGCGAAGACGACTCAGAAATCACAGCACCGCCATAATCAAGCGACTTTTTGTAGAACCAGGTAAGTGATTTCGCATATTTAGCTACTCATGTTGGAATTTTTTTTGCGATTTATGTAAAAGTTTTTTTGGGGAATTAATTTAGGGTTTTGTGAAGAATACAATTTGAGAAGAATACGAACATGATAAGTTATCACACTAATCAACTTGCATGTTAAGCAAAATAAGTTTGTTTGAAGATGTGAATCAATATGCGGTAAAATACGTTGGAAAACGGTAGTATACGCTGGTTTACGTTACAAATAGAAGCGCATATCAGCGCATATCAGCGCATATCAGCGCAAATTGGTGTATGTAAGCGCACATCAGTTAATTTATGCTAAAACCCTAATTAGCAGCATGTTTTTGTACTTTTTTTGGGGAAATACGATGTAATAAGATATAAAACAATGATTTATTAGGAAATTAAGTTTACTTATTTGTGTTGTATGCTTACTTGGAGTTGTGCATACCAGAAAGTTTACTTAATTGGACATTTGCATCAATATGCGGTAACATACGCTGGTTTACTTTAAAAATTTTAGCGCATATCAGCGCATCTCAGCGCAAATGGGTGTATATTAGCGTAAATCAGTGCTTAGCAGTTAATGTGACGGGATAAAGATACGTACATAAGTAGGAAGCACTTTTATTCGAGGAGCGGCATGTTTTGGTATTATTCTTTGTAAAATTCAATGTTATACGTTGTAAAACACTGATTTAATAGGAAATTATGTTGTCTTAATTGTGTTGTACGCTTAATTGGAGTTGTGCATACCCTAAAAATGCGTAATTGGACATTTGCATCAATATGCGCTAAAATACGCTGGTTTACATTAAAAATTGAGCGCATATCAGCGCATCTCAGCGTAAATTGGTGTATATCAGCGTAAATCAGTGTTTTTCAGTTAATTTGACGGGATAATGATACGTACCTTACTAGGAAGCCCTTTTATGCGAGGACTAGCATGTTTTGGTATTTTTCTTTGTAAAATACATTGTTATACGTTGTAAAACACTGATTTAATTGGAAAATATGTTGTCTTATTTATGTTGTACGCTTACTTGTAGTTGTTACTGATTTAATTGCTTAATTGGACATTTGCGCAAACTTAATTATCTAATATCCTGATATGTTTTGCGTTATGTAGATGGGTAAAATCAAAGTTAATAATCGGGCTTCCGTGGATTGCATACGAGAGGCAAGGGCATACTTGGGCGAAGATGCATTCCAGACAATGTTGAAGGAGTACAATTTCATATGGTTCTTGTCTAAGCTTGAGAAATTCCCGATACAAAGTCCTACTTTGCATTGGTTATTATGTAGAGGGGATGTTGAAAGCAGTACCAGCCCAAATAAACGGGCATTAAAGTTTAACATAGCCGGGCATTGGCATACATTTGGGCCTGTGGAATTTGCGCTTGTGACTGGCTTGCCATTCGGGGAGTTCCCGAATTGTGACGAGGAAGCAGAGACACCGTTTCGGGCTTTCCTTGACACAGCTACCCTTCGATTTTCAGATGTGATGGCCAAGCTAGGCACCGAGGCCGTTGAAAATCCTGGCGGCGTAGAAATTCGCAAGCTTGCTGTGCTTTACATCATCCACAGCATGGTCTTCGTGAAAGACGCTGGGAACATTGTGCATCCAAGGGCAATATGCTTGGCAGATGATCCGGAGCTGTTCAATGCATACCCATGGGGAAGATTGGTGTATGAAGAATTGGTGAAGGAGTGGGCCCACATGTTGATCAGGGTTAAGAAACCAGGTGTGGCACATCTGAAGGTGGGGACGTTCCCATTTGCTATTCAAGCATGGGTTCTAGAGTGTCTTTTGCCAGATTTCGCTGCTGCCTTGGCTAGGAGGGTGCCTGGGAACCCTCTTCCAAGGATATTGCGATGGGATACGTCAAACGCGTTGGAAGGTGGCTATTCCCTAGCTAGGCAGACTATATTTGACGTTGAAGATGTAAGAATGGACTTATCTTTCAATATCCTTTTGTTTATTCATTATGTAAAATGATATGACACTGTATGCATTTAAATACAGTAGTATACGCCCAAATACGCCAATATACACCTGTGTGCGTCGCAGTATACTAGTGTATGTCAACGTATACTAGCGTATACTAGTATACACTAGTATACGCCCAAATACGCCGTTATACACCATTGTAGGTCAAAGTATATTGGCGTATATGCACGCAAATTCACTGTATGCACTCAAATTCACTAGTATACGCCCAAATACGCCATTATACATCAGTGTAAGTCAACGTATACTAGCGTATATTAGCGTATACTGATGTATATTGGTGTATGTGAACGTAACACAGATTTTTACATACCACCTAGTTATGTTTTCATTATATATAATGATATGACACTTTATGCACTCAAATACACTAGTATACGCGAAAATACGCCATTATACATCAGTGTTAGTCAACGTATACTAGCGTATATTAGCGTATACTGATGTATATTGGTGTATGTGAACGTAACACAGATTTTTACATACCACCTAGTTATGTTTTCATTATATATAATGATCTGACACTGTATGCACTCAAATACACTCGTATACGCTCAAAAACGCCATTATACATCAGTGTTAGTCAACGTATACTAGCGTATATTAGCGTATACTGATGTATATTGGTGTATGTGAACGTAACACAGATTTTTACATACCACCTAGTTATGTTTTCATTATATATAATGATCTGACACTGTATGCACTCAAATACACTCGTATACGCTCAAAAACGCCATAATACGTCAGAGTTAGTCAACGTATACTAGCGTATATTAGCGTATACTGATGTATATTGGTGTATGTGAACGTAACACAGATTTTTACATACCACCTAGTTATGTTTTCATTATATATAATGATCTGACACTGTATGCACTCAAATACACTCGTATACGCTCAAAAACGCCATTATACATCAGCGTTAGTCAACGTATACTAGCGTATATTAGCGTATACTGATGTATATTGGTGTATGTGAACGTAACACAGATTTTTACATACCACCTAGTTATGTTTTCATTATATATAATGATCTGACACTGTATGCACTCAAATACACTCGTATACGCTCAAAAACGCCATAATACGTCAGAGTTAGTCAACGTATACTAGCGTATATTAGCGTATACTGATGTATATTGGTGTATTTTCGCTTTTTCCACATCATAGACTTATTTATTTATTGTTCTTGCAGTTACCTTTCATGCGATTAACACCAGAAGCCGCAGAATTGGAAATTGATTACTATCATGGAGTCCGAACTTTCCTTGATTACAGACCGGCTTTTCTAGGATATTCAATGCCTCCTGGTGGAGATGAAGAAGAGAAGGGTCCCGGGCTTCTAAACTTGACGTTGGCTCTGAAGAATCTAGAAAAGAAGATGGACGAGAGCAACAAGAAGATGGAAGATCGTATAACAGTGTTGGAGGGGAGGGTGGCCTCGTTTGAGAAGGATATGTTGGATGTCAAGAGGGTTGAAATAAATGTTGCGAAGCGAGTGAAGGCCATTTTTTCCTATCAGATAGCCACGGCTATTTTCAAAATGGAGAGGCAACTGAGGGCTGAACTTAACCTCCCACATCCAACAAATGAACCCCCTACAGCGATAGAAATCCATGACGATGAAAAGTGTTTTGATGGTGCTGCGGTTATTGACGAGCCTGGTTTTGACATGCCTGCTGTGTCTGCGGCTATCTCTGCTGAAGTTAGTGCTGCGGTCGAGGAACACAAGAGTCAAATTAACATAGGTGGACGACCTATGAGGACGAAGAGGCCTGCAGCTGCAGTTATTAGCCCATACCAGAAACCTGAGGGCCAAAAAAAACCAAGGAAGAAGAAGGGTGATTATAAAGAAGCTGAGAAGAAGAATGTAGCGCTTATATGCTATGCCGAAAAAGAAGCTGAAAAAGAAGCTGAAAAAGAAGCCCAAGCTGAAAAAGAAAATCTAATTGATTTACCCCTATCCACCCCTACTACAACGGATTTCTCTTACGATACTTCGAGGTTTGAGTTGTTAAGATCATGGATGTCGAAGAATCTATCAAGGGCCGAAGTAGCTGGACTAGTGACTAGGGTGAAGACATTGGATTACATATCTTGCAAGAACTTGGAAGTGCTCATTTCTGCAAGAGGATGGCTTAGTAGTGAGGTATGTACTAATATTATTTCTAAACTAATATTTTTCTTGATGAATTCGTGCAATATTCTTAGCTTTTTTTACTATATACAATGATATGCGCCTAAATACGCTAGTATACGCCCAAATACACCATCATACACCGGTGTATGTCGACGTATACTAGTGTATATTAACGTATAATAGTGTATAGTAGTGTATTTTAACGCAACACATCCTTTTGCATACCACATATTATTTATTTCATTGTTCTTGATGAATTCTTGCAATAATCTTAGCTTTTTTAATTATATACAATGATATGCGCTTAAATACGCTAGTATACGCCCAAATACACCATCATACACCGGTGTATGTCGACGTATACTAGTGTATATTAACGTATAATAGTGTATAGTAGTGTATTTTAACGCAACACATCCTTTTGCATACCACATATTATTTATTTCATTGTTCTTGATGAATTCGTGCAATATTCTTAGCTTTTTTTACTATATACAATGATATGCGCCTAAATACGCTAGTATACGCCCAAATACACCATCATACACCGGTGTATGTCGACGTATACTAGTGTATATTAACGTATAATAGTGTATAGTAGTGTATTTTAACGCAACACATCCTTTTGCATACCACATACTAATAATGCGTCAATTAAAACATTGTTTATTAACGTATTCCAACGCATTTTACAGCATATTGATGCACACCTCCAGTTACTTAACATGCAAGTTGAGGAGCATCCTGATATGTTCCCATCATCAAAATGGACTTGTTTGGGCGGTCTTTACAGCAGGTCCGTTAAGTATGGGTACAAGTTGTTTTTGGAAAACCGGCAGATGAATGCCGAGAAAAAGATGGATGGAGCTGCGTTGTCATGGGGTGCCATGGACCTTGATTTGCTAATGTTTGTTTTAGGGATGAATGAAAATTGGGCATGTAAGGCATGGGTCAATTGTGACCACGTCTATGGGATCGAAAACATTGCGGGTTCGCACTGGGCTGCATATGCATATGACTTTGGTAAGAAAGAAGTCAAAGTGTATGACTCCATGTCGAGTGCGTACAAGGAAGAACGCCGCGAGATCTTTAGGATGCATGCCGCAATCGCACCGTCCCTTTACAACGAGAGTTTTGCAAGGGCTGAATCCAAATTGGACCCTGACATCCCATTTGCTATGACAATTGTTGATGTTCCACAGCAGCCAAACAGTTGGGACTGTGGGGTTTATGCCATTAAATTTGTACAGTGCTTGGTAATGAATACTGACCTCCATGGATTATCGTCTTCGCACTTTATTGATTACAGGAGGCAACTTGCGGTGGATATGGTAAAGTGGTCCAAAACCACTGCCGGGACATTTGTATATGATGAGAAGGATATCAACGCTTGATTTGTATATGATTTGTATATTATGTATATAAAATTGACACATTACTTTTGGGTATGGATGCGTATCTCAAATCAAATCTCTCTTTCCATGGTACAAGAGAGTAGTTTAAATTTTAATCAATGTACTTCTGTCGTTAATTATATTGTTTGTAATATTATACACCAATTTGCGCTGAGATGCGCTGCTTTGCGCTGATTTGCTCTTCAAATGTTACGTAAACAAGCGTTTACCACCGTATTACATCGTATTTCAACGCCTATTGATGCACTTAGCCCGTTCATTACAGTCCAAGTTTACGGAGAATTTAGGCACGTTACACTCATCACAATGTACATTTTTGGTCGTCTTCTTCAGGAGGTATGAGAGTTTTGGGTAGACGTGATTAGTTTCAACTGACATTTTTAAGGTTAAATCTGATATTATTCATTCTAAAAATGAGTACGTACTGTTTCAACCATTATACCTTCAAATTAAATGTTATACCCCAATTTGCGCTGAGATGCGCTGCTGTGCGCTGCTTTGCGCTTCAAATGTTACGGAAACAAGCGTTTACCACCGTATTTCATCGTATTTCAACGCCTATTGATGCACTTCGCCCGTCCCTAACGTCCAAGTTTACGGAGTATTTAGGCACTATCCAATCATCACAATGTAAATTTTTGGGATGCCTTTTTCAAAAGGAATGACCGTTTTGGGTTCACGTGATTAGTTTCATTGGACCTGTTTAAGGTGAAATCTGATATTATTCATTCTAAGAATGATTACGTAGTCTTTCAACCATTATACCTTCAAATTAAATGATATACACCAATTTGCGCTGAGATGCGCTGCTTTGCGCTTCATATTGGCACGTAAACAAGCGTTTACCACCGTATTACATCGTATTTTAAAGCCTATTGACGCACTTCGCAAGTTGCTGAACATACAAGCTTTCGTAGTATGTATTCATGATACAAGCATCACAATGGACATGTTTTAGCTGCAATCTGACTTTATTATTAGTTATACCTTCCACTTACATTGTTGCAAAGTATTACAATTTGATGAATGGCTAAACATAAAATTTTGATGCACAATCACAATGGTTGAGTTGGTACATACTCCTTCCCCTTACATGTTTGCCTATTATGGCCCAGCTCTCTGCATCGTCCACACCTCCTTCCTGGGAGATTTCCAGGGGTTTCCTCTCCTTGTGAAGGCATCCTTTTCTTCTTTCTCCTTCCTTTTATGTTCGAAACAACTGGCGGACGTACAACCACATCTTGGACACTTTGTGGTACGACTCGATACCACTCACTTCGATGCGGAACTGGATTCAATGGTAGGGCGTATGACAGCCTTAAACATTCAATTGTGTAAAACCTGCATAAGATAAGAATCATATTTTAACCCTCGATTAAAAACTAATATATACCAGTATGCACTACTCTACGCCATTAGACACTATTATACGCTTTTGAACGCTGAAACACGGAAAGTATACAAACGTATACCTACGTATAACGAATTTTACCTTGAACAAAGGGTATAAGAAGATATATTACGCGTCCTGGAAGCCCTGATTGCATGTGCGCATGGCAACTGGTTTAGCTGGAATTTATAGCACGTGCAATTGCGCAAATTTAAATCAACCGTTGCATCACGTTGACCATCAAGAATGTAAAACCTGAATTCATCAATTGGATGTACCATGAAGTGGCGTGACTTATCATCTCGCTTACCCATCTTTCTCTCAGCATAAGGAGTGAGTATGCTAGTGCATTTGTTGGCGAGTCGTAGGCGATCATGGAACCAAGCCTGTAACTTTGTTCTAATAGTTTCCAACAAAGTGATAATAGGAAATTCCCTAGCCACCTTCAAGAGAGCATTCATTGACTCGGCAATATTGGTCGTCATGATACTGTATCGCCTCGCAGGAAAAAAACACCTAGCCCATTTTTTGGGATCGGCTTCCATAAGATAGTCGTATACTGGCCGCTTTGTCGACCGCACATGCTGCAACTTCTCTTCGAAATCTATCTCTGTATAAGCCTTAGCCACACTGTACAAGAATTCCTTCGCCTTCACCTTGTACTTTGCATTCATGTTCAACCCCAGATGGAACATGCAAATTCCATACACTGCTTCAGGAAATTGCTCCTTGCAACATTTCTCAATTGAAGGATGACGGTCAGAAATAAACACTAAATCTTGTCGGGCCCCAATAACATGGCGAAGTTGCTGAAAGAACCATGCCCACGATGCATAGTTTTCCGTTGCTGCGACGCCAAATGCTAATGGATAAATTTGGTTGTTTCCGTCCATACAAGTAGCAATGAATAATTTGCCTCTGTAACGTCCCTTCAAGAAGCATGCATCTACAGCTATAACGGGTCGGATGCAAGATTCAAAACCCACAATTGAGGGCCCAAATGCCAAGAAACATTGCACAAAACAATTGTTCACGTCTACCTGATATGCCGAATACGTTCCGGGATTTGCATGCTCCAACAACCACAAGTAAGATGGGAGTACCATAAAAGATTCTTCCGGACTGCCACGTATCATTTGTGTAGCAATCTCCTTGGCTTTCCAAGCTTTCCAGTAACTTATTTTTATACCATACACCTTTTCTAACATTTTCACGATATCCAACGGATCATTATTATCATCTTTAACCATTTGCGCAATAACTTCGCTTGTTGCACTTCCACGATAACGCTTAAACCTTGCATCAATGGAACAACTGTGACCCTTCACGTATGAACGAATGATCCATGCTCCATGCTTCTTTGACAATGACCCCCTAAGCCTCCACGTGCAAGACTTGTCAACACAGGTAGCAATAAGCCTCTTGCGGTCAGAATGTGTAATGCGAAACTCGCGATTCGCCTTCACGGTTATAATACGCAGTCGGAGCAACAGTTCAACCTTGCTTCTTACAAGTTCACCAACGCTGAAATCCTTCATCACATGAACGTTCACATTGGTCGAATGTGCTTCAGAAGGTCCTTCGTTACCACAAGTGATGGTATGATTGTGATTACCTGCCCAATTACCTGCACAATTATCTACTTTACTACAGTATACACCAATATAACATAGTAATAGCCAATTTACTACAGCATACCTGTAAAAACAGGCTCAGTTGGGACTATGGGGAGAGGATGTGAATCTGCATGCTTGTTTGTATGGCCATCATCATAATTGTCTATATTTTCTGTTGCATGATCACCCTCTACTGGATGTACGGCCAGGCGTGATTCCATAAACACACCAAAATATGGATCAAACATACCATCACATACACACGCAAATGGATCCGGTCGTTCATACGAATCATCATCACAAACATCATTGAAGGGGTCATCATTGTCAAATTCGTCATTACAACTATCTTCTTCTTCGACTTCATCTTCGTGCATCGAATACGCTTCATCATTACCACCAAAATTATCTATTGGATTGGTCAGTTTAATGTCCTCCAGACCGATAGGAGAACAACCATCATTGTTGTCTTGGATACCAAATGGGACTGTTATGGGCTTGTTCACGCTCTTGCTTACTGGTTGGGCCACGACGGCATTCACCTTTATTTTGTCTACCACAACTGGCGGACTAGGGGCTATCACAACCTTTGGTTTTGGCGATGTACTGATACATAAAGGAACGTTGTAATCTCTCTTGGCACTGAGCTCAATGAATGTTGAAATATCTGAATTCCTCAGCATTATAAAGGGCGGCATCACAGTATTCACCGGGTAACTAATCCATGCCTTCACGTCAATTATGCTCTCATCCTTACTAATCCCAGTTTCAGCACAGATCTTATCAATTAGTTCCGGGAAAGTTGTCGACCCTCTAACTCTTACATACCTTGTAAACAATGCATCATAGGTCCAACAACCATCACTACCTTTTTTCCACTCTCCCCCATAATTAATTGGAACTAGTATACCTGCAGGAAAGTTAATCATGTATTCTAACGTTTATGCATCCATAACAACGTATACAGCTGACGCATGTCAGATCTAACAAAAAATTCATAGTATAACATCGTTAAATTCACCTTTATTCGAATCCATTTGCTCGAAGTTGGATTTTGGCCTCAGGATATGGTTGATTCTTGTTGAAACCCTAAAAATGTAGTGGTGGCATTAGTAATAGCGTATAACATCGTATTTTACAAAGAAAAATACAAAACCATTATGCTCTTCGCATTCCTAGATAGGTACGTAATATTATTCACTCCAATTAACTGATATGCACTGCTTTACGCTGATATACGCCAATTTGCGCTGACAAGCGCTGCTTTGCGCTTCTACATGTCGCGTAAACCAGCGTTTACTAGCGTATTGCAACGTATTTTTCCGTATTATTCATGCTCATTTCCAATTATGCTAGTATAGTTGTAAGCACAACTCCAAGTCAGCGTATAACACCAATCAGTGATATTATTTTCCCACTAAGTCAGCATTTAACATCTTATAACTTCGTATTTTACACAACAAATAGAAAAACATGACCCTCGTCGCATTATAATGCTTCGTAGATATGTACGTACTATTATCCCCTCAAATTAACTGATATGCACTTATATACGCCAATTTGCGCTGAAATGCGCTGCTTTGCGCTTCTAAATGTCGCGTAAACTAGCGTTTACTAGCGTATTCCAACTTATTTTAACGTATATTGATGCTAATGTCCTATTATGCATGTTTAGTGTTATGAGCATCAATATCCTTTACATTTGCGAAGAATTTGAGTAGGATGAAGCCTTAAAATCATACCCAAAATTTAAAAAATTCCAAAATAAATCGCTTTTCACTTACCTCGTTCGATAATCAATGAGGAGCTGTAGGTTTGGTACGGCAGTGCTGTGAGTTCTGCGTGCGAGGGCTATGCCGAATGAGTTGGAGAAGCGGCTATTGGTTTGTGCTTTCGGTGGTTCGGATCATTGCAGCTTCGACATATGCGGTTGTAGCCGGGAAAAGAGGTGGAGGGATGGTCGGCGAGGACGACGTCGGGATGATTTATGGGTTTCGCGGGATAGGTGGACGATTTAGGCGGCAAAATGAAGGAGAAAGACCCCCGACCGCTTCGTTTTTCAAGGGCTTTTATATTATTTTGACTGGGGGTATTTTCGTCCCTATTTTCGTTAGGGTGTTATTCTAGCAAAGTTTTAAAAAATGGTGGTAAAAATTAAAACCCAACTTTGACCGGTGGCATTTAGCCAATTTACCCTAGAAGATGACAACAAACATTGTTAAAAGTCGAAAGCGCTCTGCAAGCGCGGTTAAAGATCAGTTAAATTTCCTCCAAAAAATTTCGTCATCGCGGGCTTCGAAATGTTTCTATCTTTTTCGTTCCCCCGTGTACATCATTTTCCTTCTCAGCTCCTTCACCCTCTGGCTCTTCGGATTCCCCATCTCCGCCCACGCCTTTGCAAGGACGCCGCCCCTGATCTCATCTCTGATCAGGTCCTTGGTGCACTTTGCGAATCCCATCAGCAAGATCAGCTCGCCCAAGAGCCCCGGATCCAAAGCCAAATCTCCAATCAGGTATTCAAAGAGAAAAAAAAATTAGGGTTTAGTTTTAATCCCCGGATCAAAGCCCTTGGTTTATCGCTGCCGATTTCGGCTCATATTTCTTAGGTTTGTCGGGGTTTCCCCCTCTGGGAAGAATTTTGGAGGTGTATCTGTGATTGAGATGATATCGAGTGTTCTGCTTAAGCCAAAATCGCTGCTGGGGGGCTGAGCTCGGTGTTCTCGCTGTCGTCAGCAAGTTCGAGCACCCCCGACATGGTTCTGTTGGTTTTCTCCCGAGGAAGAGCGCCTCTCGCCACAGAGGAAAAGGTTAACATTGCTTCTTTTGTAAAGCTATATGTTTGCATCATTTGTTGTCCCCTTCTATACAACTGTCCTTTTTTCGTGTCTGGCTGTTTACCAAAAAATGTGTTTCTTTTTTCACCATTTTTCATGATTTATATGTTCACCATTTTTCACCATTTTCACCATTTTTGACTGTGAGCTTTCATGTTCTTATTTTTGTTGTATGTGGAACATGTGGATTTTTCTACTTACATTAAAATTTATTAGATTTTCTTTCTACTATTGGTAGTCTATATGATCTTTAGGAGTTTCATGTTTGATGTGTTCCACATTTTGTTATTATGCAAGATTAGTTTCTCTAAATCCAAAAGACATCAGGCACTATGGATTTATTGTATAGGATTCTGTATTTCTAAGTCTGTGTCTATATTCATGAAAATCAAAACATTTCCATTTTAATTGCCCCAATATGTATCCATAGCTTATAAAATGAGCAATTTTGATCAATGTAATATATATGTGTTGCTTTTTTCAAAAGGTTTTTATGTATGTTAATATAGCTCACTCTTGTGAATATGCATAATTTGATGTGTTTCTAATTTGAATGGGTTGGGGGTTCCTGTTATCTACCATAATATTGTTATTGCTGTATGAAATTATTAAGTATTTTATCGGCTGTTTTTCTATTTTCCTGGAGAGACGGTTGTTGTTCATATGAATTATTATTAATCGTAAATATTTGGTTTTTGCGATCTAAAATCGATGGACCAACGTCTCATTTTCACAGTTGCATGGTCATTATGCTCAAACATGTCTAGCATGGCAATAAACCATCGAAGAGCTACATCGATCCCCACCATTAACCCTTAATACCATTGTTGTAACTCAAAGCCGGACACAATTAAGCATCCCATAATCCATTGCTCTGGAGCTGAGGGAGTATGGCAAGAGGTCAAAAATGCAAACAAACATTTTCGATGGAGACATCTTTGCACAAGTACGTCGATGATGGTTTGATCGTGATCACAATATTGGAGCTCGAATCATGATGCTCATGTGGTTTAATTTGCCAAACTAGCAATTGTCAAATCTGCAATGGGAAAAGTCTCCACTATTTAGCCCCAAGCTATCCAAAAATGGAAGGATTGCTTGCTGCTATTTAAGTTAGTTTCAAAGTCTTCAACATCCATTGTTCATATTTTGCTTGGATTGACAATTCGTTGATCACTCCTCAATGGACATTTCGACGAATAATTGCGGAGGGTATTTTGGCTCTTGAAATTTAACCCAAGGATTATTGATTCTTATATTCGGAGAACGTCTTGTATCGGGTGACTTTCGCTTCCGAAACTGACTGTTATCGGTCCCCTCTTGGTTTTCGACCTAACATTGTAGCTTCACAATGTGTTTCCGAAACTGATCGTGAAATTGAGCATATCTTATTATGCATTGATGTTATAAGTGCCAATATAGTTGAACTAGAACCAGTTTCACATTGAATACGACTGTTTTTTTTTCATTTGGAAGGCTATGTCAGGAGTTAACCAATTGACATGATGTAAAATGAGAAATGAACTAAATGTATATAGTTACACTGGTTATTCATAGCCAAGCAATCTGACAAGGATGTATCACGTATACACTGGTGTCTTGTATATTCCGAAATACCAATCGATATGACTCCTTACATCTACTGTAGGCATGTCTACATTCATCGGTTGATTCCCATTATTAATGAATGTTATAAAGATTCTATGTTAAACTTCACTTGTTTTCAGAATTGATACTTTCAGATACCCGAATGCTTCTTATTAATGAATGTTATAAAGATGAAGACGATTGCAGCTACCAGTTATTTATCTTTACTTTATGTTTAGCTTTCTTGACAAAAGGTTCATGTTAATTGATTTCATTTACTTTATCATGTGTTGAATTTTTTTGGTTACATAACCAATGCGTTTATATGTGGCATACTAATAATGTTTACAGTTAGGCTAATATGAAGATTGTGTACCTTTTATACTGGCAGGTCTAGCCATCAGATTAATATGCTCTCAAAATGTTGAAACGTAGACTAAAGACATCATAAACACATCGATCATATGTTGAAGGAAGAAGGGCAGATATGTTGTTACCATAAATCGTAAATATCTGGTTAGTGTAAACAAACATAAACTATTATTAACCCTATCGTAAATATCTGGTTAGTTGATTGCAACCCTATCATAATTCAATATAAAATAGTCTATAGTCCTAGTTTTCTTCATGCATTTCTTGGCATAAAACATAAACTATAATTGTTTACTGATTTTTTGATGTTTGAATACTCCAGGATGCTGATCCAGGTCACCATGCACTTCTCAAATTGCTGCTAAAAGATTATGGATAGATGAGCTTAGTACATAATATTGGAGAATTGTTGGTATAAACACACACATCTATATTTTTATTATAGAACATGTATTTGACCTGTATAATTGTATGCATTTGGTTGTTTATGAAAGCTTGTAATATCAATCTAATCTAAGACATTTACTTTTGTGAAAAGGTATCATAATGAATTCATCTTTACTTGTTGATGTGACTAAAAGTTTTGCAATTTTATAAGCATTTGACACCAATGGACAGTCGTATCCAAAAGTGTCGGAGACACCTAATTTTGGTTGGGAGAGGCTATTGATTGCAGACTAGATCAACTTTGCAGAAAAGCTAACTATTGCACCAGTATTGAGCTATACGACCATAAGAAGCTTAATTTAATGTTTATTAACCACTTTAATTTATGGCAAACTGCACCATACGAACCTTTCAAAAACTAGGACTATTTGCTATTGGATGTCGGGTAACCTTTAATGGTGTCATATATAGTTCTGTGTGGATTAATTATTTGAAACTTTTATACTAACATTTTCAGCTTACTTTGGCAAGTCCTGAAGTTGTCATGGTTTGCCTGACGTCCTGCATGGTGTGCGCGCGGCGCACGCGCGTGAAATTTTTTTTTTTTTTTTTTTTTTTTTGGGGGGGGGGGGGGGAGGGGGGGGGGAGCTTGTTGTCGCATGCAACAGATTAAGGCCCACATGGGGTCCTAAATTATGTATTTTTAAAATTTTCTACATGTTGAAACTTAATTTATCGAATATGTTTCTAAACTTGCATAACCTATTGAAGAAGTTATTGAAGAAGTTCATGATGAGCACATGCATAAACTATCCAGAGAGGAAGATGGAGTAGTTGTCAAGTCAACTCAGTTCAACAGCTTAGTTAGAACCCTAAGGTAACTAGACTTGACATTGTCTATATGATTAGGCTTATGAGTAGGTACATAGAGATGCCAAATGAGTCCCATTTGCTTGTCACAAAGAGAATTCTCAGATACATCAAAAGCACGATAAACTATGGTCTCTTCTCTTTTATGGTTATGAATAACAAGCAACAGTAATTAATTATTCCGTAGGTTTGCCTTTAATAAGTACGTAGTGAAACTCCTTTATTCAATGAATTAGCTGAATTGAATATTTTGAGAAGAATTATTATTTGGTTTGCGAGAAATCTTGAATTGTGAGTAGGTTCTTGTGATGTGTGGCCAAGAATTCCGAACATATCTTACTCTTAACTTTCTATTCGTTATTAGCTGAATTGATTATTTCTAGTTCTAATTGCATTCTGATTACCAGAGATTAAGGCGATTCAAAGTTGTCGTCATTTACACTCCAAGTTCTAGTTAGACTCTAATTAGTTGGACTCTGAGTTGTGCCTGGATTATGGTTACTATCTCGTATTGGGCATCACTGGCTCTTCTATATATTCAAAAAGCGAGTTAGCCCTCCCCTTTACATGATCATCATTAGTTGACATGGTTGCTTCAGATTATCTCTGGAGAGAGAGCAGCATCCAATTTGTAACTTAGTGGGCAAGTGAGTAGATTGGCTTTGTTGTTGTTGGTGCATGACAAGGGCAGGGTGATGTGGGTTTGAATCAGCATCAGAGGAGAGAGATGGTGAGAGATCAAGTGGATCATCAAGAAAGATCAGCAGCTCGGATCAATGTAGATACTAGCAGCAGGCTCGACGATGCCTGGAGGTAATGCCTTGTCGCATGCAAAAGAGCTCTCGAAGATGCCAATCTTGGATCAGGAGTCTTGGCCAATGTAAGCAATGAATTCGCTGTTCCTCTTATGTTAGCAACAAAACTGAGCCACCATTTTGTGTCTTCTTGTTTCAGATGGAACTTTATGTTAGATCAAAATCAACAAGGAAAAACCAAGTTTGGAAGAAAAGAGAGGAGGGCAGAGACACTATAAGACGGGTTGGCGACGTCAATTGGATTGGAACAAGGACCTCTGGAAGTTTGTATGTAGTACCTAATATTTTTCTATGGTTGATGCTAGCCGAACGCTAGATCTCCATTTTCATGCAGCATTTAGATTTGTTTCGTTTTTTTGGGTATCAAGATTTGAATATTGTTCTCGAGAGATAGACTGGATTTGAGAATGTAGCTCTGCTGACAATTGTGCCAGTCAAATGCAACCTCTGTCCTCTATGTTATGCATCGAATCAGGTAAATGATCACAACATTGTATTGCAAAGTTTGGCATTTATGCAAAATGTGTGGACGAATTAGAGAAAGCAGAAAAAATTCTTTAGCCATTAATGTATCTTCTCAATGCTATAAGAAATTTCTAGTTTCTTCATAGCAGGACCTTTGGCCCTCAGTAGCATTGCATACATTATCTCATCCCACACATCAGGGACTCCACGAAGGCACCAGTGGCTGCAATCTTGGTAAGCTGCCCTGGCCGGCATGTACTTTGATGGGTGTCCAATCTTGGATTTGGTGGCAACTCAAGGTCTGTCAAAGGCAAGATCTTTCGTTCAAGAACGTTGAAGACAATCTATGAGATTGATGGCCAGTGGGATAGGTACACTGTTCATTTCTTCTCCTTTCCTTTTTTTTGGTTGCATTAGGTAAAATTTGATCCTTTTCGGTCTTGAAGGTTTTATTGATTGTGTCTTGATAATTTGGTGGCAGAACTGTTGAAATGAAGGATGTTTGGAGTGGAGAAGTTTCAGTTCTGTATGATGCCAAAGATGGCATCACAAAGCTAAATGGTCCCAGTCTGAAGGATCCCAAGGTGGTGTTAAATACTCGTAGATCACACACATGCTAGCTTATAGTCTGATGCCAGTGTGATGGATGAATGGGTTGCTCTTAATGCAAGTTTGGGCTACTCCCGAGACGCAGGTATACAATATATTTGTGAAAGCAATAGATGTAGATATAGATGATATCAACATTTAAAATCAATAGAGGTAGATAGATATATAAATCAACATTTTTTTTCCAAAATTGCATGTTGAGGTAGTTAGCTTACTATTGTGTATATATTTTGGAATTGTGTAGGTTATATCTGAAAAAAATGCCATAAATCGAAGTAAATAAGAAATCAAAAACATTGGACGGACTAAAAGTGCAGCTTGCTACCGCTACGATCTGGTATCTAATTAAGCATATACTATATTTATTTCTAACTTCATTTCATATGGAAATAATTATTATGTTTTTTTGTGAATAGACTAAGACAAATGGTGTGGCACCATCAGATGGAGATATGTTCATCCATTTGCATTCACGCTCCAATAATGTGATCCAAAAGCGAAGGAGTTGATTGTATGTCAAGAAATATTTCAAACTTTAGTTGTTTATTTCTCTTATATGCATATCATCAGGATTATGATTGCTTGTCTAAAATACAGGATGAACTGCGTGCGGTGGCAACAGAAAAGAATGGAGGAATTCTACACACGTCTATAGATGATGCTACATACAATCAGGTGATGCCTCCACAACATAGTGGTCATCAACGTTCTTATGGACTCGTTTTGGTTCTACTTCTACACAATCCAGTGGAACTATATCCTCTCAAATCATGTCCATGCAAATGCAATTAGAGGAATATCGTCAACGAGTACTTGCAAGAGAGGAAGAACATATGCAAAGAGATGAGGAATATTGGCGAAGAGAGGAGGAATAGAAGAAAAGAGACGATGAATATAGGCGAAGAGAGGATGAACAACAAAGAAGAGAGGAGGAATATAGGCGAAGAGAGGAACAAAAACAAATTATAAAGGAGAATCGAAAACGGGATTTAGTAAGGGATCTACAAATGCAACAACTTCGTGACATGTTACTAGAACTCCACCGTTAGGTACATATTTAATATTTATATTCCATATTTACTGTTTTTTGACATGTTACTAGAACTCTTATAATAACATGTGTGTTCTTTAACTTATTTTCATATACTTTGTTTGTTTGTAGTGTTGGAGTTATAGAGGATTTGAATATACTTTTTGATACATATGCTTAACAAGAGGATGCTCCAGAGAACTTGAAGATACTTTTTGGTGATATAAGGGCAAGGAGAGATGATACATTAAAGGTTGAAGATATTTTTTGGTGAATACAAGTGCAAGAAGATATTTTTTGGTGAATGCTTGTATTTGTTTTTTGAAAAATAATGTTGGAACTATTTTGATTAAGAGAATGTTTGCATAATGCAAGTAATGAATACTCTTTACTTTTATTTATTCATTTTATTGTATTATTTTTATTTATGAACATGGATTTGAAAAAAATATGAATTTGATATTGCCTAGCTTTGGAAATTAGCTTCTGCGTAAACAGGTTTTTTGTGTCGACAAACTGGGAATTAGTGTCAATAATCAGTTATCTCGAATTTATTTTTTGTGTCGGTTTTTGTGGACACTAGATGTCATATGCTCTAGTGTCGATTTATTCCCACACAAGAATACTTGTTATAGTGTCGACTTGTTTCGTCACTAGAAACTAACTCTAGTGTTAACTTGTTCTGTCACTAGAACCTAACTCTAGTGTCGACTTGTTCCGTCACTAGAACGTAACTCTAGTGTCGACTTGTTCCGTCACTAAAGCAGTACTATAGTGTCGACTTATTTCGACACTAGAACAGTACTCTAGTGTCGACATTATCCGTCACTAGAATGTTACTCTAGTGTCGACTTAATCTGTCACAAAAACCTATGTTGTTGTGTCGGTCCCAATGTCGACACTAAAACCCGATTTTACTTCTAGAGACGCCCCTTTAGGTGACGGTCCGTCACTAGAAAAAAACCGACACTAGAACCCTATAGTGTCGGTTTTTTACCCTTTTAGTGTCGAAATTGTTGGACACTAGAAACGCTTTTTTTTGTAGTGTAATAAACAAGAACGGCGTGCAACAATCGGCACTCAATGACTGTGTCCAGCTCATGGACATGTCTCGTGACCGGCTGATGGATTCGGTCGCTGCGGTCGCCACCGGCGCCCACACCGACGCCCGGACGTGGCTCAGCGCCGTGCTGGCCAACCACGACACGTGTCTTGACGGGCTCAGCGGGCCAGAGAAGCTTAGCCTCGAGTCCCAACTGGAGGGCCTAATGGACAAAGCCAGTGCTTCACTAGCAGTCCTGAACTCCGTCAGCTCCGTTGACGAGCACGACAGCTACGTGACAAAACCTGTTGTGGACTTCCCGTCGTGGATGTCTTTGCGTGACAGGAAGCTTCTAGAAGCTTCCGCAGGAGCTAACGGCATCGCCGCAAACGTGGTGGTGGCCCAGGACGGGAGCGGCAACTACAGGACGGTGCAGGATGCGGTGAACGCTGCACCCAACAAGCCGTCGACCCGATTCGTGATCTACGTCAAGAAGGGAGTTTACAAGGAGAACGTCGTGATTCCGAATTCCAAGACTAATCTGATGATAGTCGGCGATGGAATGACTGCTACAGTTCTTACCGGCAGCCGTAATTTCGTCGACGGAGCTACCACCTTCAACTCTGCTACGTTAGGTAACTTTTTCTTTTATGTTAAGCGTTCTTGCAATATATAGCAAAATCTCCAACTTTTTTTATTAAAAAAATTGTGTATTAATGAAGCTTGACTCCAATATTAATATTGCAGCGGCCAATGGTGATGGGCTCATCCTGCAGGATTTAGGCATACAGAACACTGCAGGTGCTGTCAAGCACCAGGCCGTCGCGTTGAGAGTATCCGGCGACCATGCCACGATCAACAGGTGCAAGATCGACGCCTACCAGGACACGCTTTACGCGCACATACTCCGTCAGTTCTACCGCGATAGCACCGTCTCTGGCACCGTCGACTTCATTTTTGGCGATGCTGCGGTTGTCTTCCAGAACTGCAAGCTCGTCTCCAACCTACCGATGGACAACCAGCAGAACATGGTCACGGCCCAGGGCCGGACCGATCCCAATGAGAACACGGGCACCTCTATCCAAAACTGCCAGGTTTGCACACACACACACACACACACACACACACACACACACACACACACATGTATGTATATGTATATGTATATATATAGGCACGTCCAAAAGTGACTCGCCGCATCAAGGTAGTAATTTAACATCTTTAATTGAGTGCGCTTATGTAAAACTGTTGTTTTGAATATATGACAGGTTGTACCCGCACCTGCTCTTGTGCCAGTGGAAGGGAAAATTCCAACGTATTTGGGGAGGCCGTGGAAGCAGTACTCAAGGACAGTGTACATGCAGTCTTACCTTGACAGCCACATTAATCCCCTGGGGTGGGCCCCATGGGACGGGGACTTTGGATTGAAGACCTTGTACTATGGTGAATACCAGAACGAGGGTCCTGGGGCGGGGACTGCAGGGAGAGTGAAGTGGCCAGGGTACAGGGTGATCACAGACGCGAACACCGCAAACTCTTTCACTGTTGGCGCTCTGATTCAGGGTGCCTCTTGGCTGAGCTCCACTGGCGTTGCTTTCAAAGAAGGACTTTGAGATGGAGCGGTACTGTAGTTTGAATAAAAGCATGAACGCTAGCTATCGTTCATCCCTTGTTTTCATGTACATCTAGTGTCGTAATGCTGTGTAACCCTGGGAGTTCTTTTTCGATTTGTAATCTCTCCTTGCAATCTATGGATTTGAACTAATATTTCCAGCATATATATATATATATATATATATATATATATATATATATATATATATATATATATATGATCAAGTTTTATTTTTGACTTGTGCAAAAATAAAAATAATGCAAATAATAATGGTTAGAAAATACCAATGCAAAAAAATTGAAAGTCGAACGCTACACGTTTCTTCTGAATCGGATTCATAAGCCGTTTCTTTTGTGCCAAGATTGAAAGTAATTTTTTTCTAATATAAAAAATGAGAATAATGGGTATCATACGCCATATGAGAGGGTCTCTCATATTCCCTCTCATATAAATGGGGTCAAGTACAACAAGTACAAGCCCATGTGGGCTTGTACTTGCCCACTTTATGTGAGAGGGAATATGAGAGACCATTTTATATGGCGTATGATACCCATTAAGCTCATAAAAAATATCATGTTCATTATCATCTTATTGCGCTATGGTGTTTTTATAATGTTCATTGTCGAAAATATACATGCAGTCAAAACAAGAAGATTCAACACTGGCGAGATCAACTTATCAACACGAGTTTACCTTTTGAATCATATACATAACATGAATCTATTTTTACTAATACTTTATTATGTATTAGCCAAGCACAATATCTAATTTTCGACATTCCATTCTAATTCATTTTTTTCACATATCATCACATGCTCATAATTGATACTAATTAATATCATTTTAGTGAAAAAGATTCTATTTTTAACCACTTGAAATTAATTAGTAAATTGGCACAATCATATAAGGGAATAATGTATTAAATGATCAGAGAATCCAGACCAGAAACTAGATAATATTTGATGGTACAAAAGTACAGAGTAAGACATGGAAAAATGAATAGTTCATCAGAACTTGATAGGCCCATTAAAAAAAAGAAAGCATTCACAATACAAATTGCAGTACCAACATAAGCAATTTAAATTTTTAAGCACAAACAAGAGGCTATCGAAGCAACAACTAGATATTAAATCACATTTCATGCAATGACGAACTGTTATTATTAAGATATAATTTATTTTTGCTGACGAGCAATTGCTCAGACAGTATTCTCTCTCTCCACTCATAGAGAGACGTGATATCCAGACCATATGAAATATGGTGTTGCTAATCTTTACCTTTTTACCATTGTTATTTTTAGCAACGACCAGAAAATGTGTGTTGCTAAACGTTATTACCAATACTCTGATTTTTTGTCGTAGATGGACTATTATTCCATAAGATATAAAGTTTTTTCCCCTGCCCAGACAAGACGTGTAATCACGCAGCTGCAGTTAGGGAAGTATTTGGCTAAGTAGACATATGATTACAATTGAATGCGCGGACAGCTTACTCATCACTACATATGCATTGTCTCAATTGTGGTTGTGGAGGTTTGCTTTAATTTTATATTTGAAGAGTGCTATATATACACCCCCAAAAGTGACGTATATAATCATTATTCTACCAAATAAATAAAATAAAGTAGGAGAGAAGTTACTTGTGAAATGACTGATTTGTTTTTCATTTTTGGAAAAAATTTGGTGTATATACCCGAATCCTTATATATAGTTTTTTCATCTATTTAGCTTTTTATTTATTTGACCTTTAAGAATAAAACAAGTGTTTCCAATAGAAACGAAACCATGGGAAACATGAGGATGCATATTATGACTACAAATTAAGTACAAACAGCCTTTTAATAAAGTTGAATGATCTGGCAGATGCTACTACGTATGTTACTGTACTTCATTCTCCTTTGTTAAAACGTGACCGACATGTCGCATCACGACAAATTTGTCTCTCTCTCCGTCGGCGTTTTGAGAATCAAATGGCATCTATCTCTCGGTGTGCAACAACATATGAGCGATAATCGTGCACAACAAACATCACTCCGTAAAATTGCAAAACGCAACTTGAACCCGGGGGGGCGGCGGGTGCTAGTGGAATTTTCAGGAATAATGTGGGAGAATGGCAACATGGATTTTTTTGCTTTTCTGGGCGAAACTACTAATCGTGGTGCTGAGCTGTTTGCGATAAGGATTGGGTTAGAGATGGCGTGGGATATGGGCTACAAGAAAATCGATTGTGCCACAAATTCGTTGAGTGTCGTTTCTTTGATTCAGGGTAAAGATTCGTTGCTTCATCCTCTTTCTATCCTCATTGAAGATATTTGCTTGCTTCTGAGAAGAGACTGGGAAGTGAAACTGGGGCATTCTCTACGGTAGGGAAATCATTGTGCAGACCATCTTGCGGATTTTGGCGTGCACTTGGAGATGGATATACTGATATATACTGATCCCCCAAGGGTTATTTTTGAGTTCCTTGCGGCGGATGCGGCGGTGTGGGTTTTGTGAGAGGCCTCAAAGTGAGTTGAGTTTGAGGTCCCACTTATTTCCCGAAGCACCCAAATTTTTTTCCTCCTGCTTAGGCAAGACATGTATAATTACACAGCTGCAACAGAGATGTATTTGGCTAAGTAGACATATGATTACCATTGAATGCTTAGACAGACCACTCATCACTACATATGCATTTTCTCAATTGTGTTTGTGGAGGTTTGCTTTAATTTTATGTTCATTTCTTAGCTTTTTCATTCTTTTACTTTTGAGAATAAAACAAGCAATTTGCCTTTTCGTTACCAACCCAACCCTCAATTATTGTTTCCATTAGAAATGAAACCATGGGAAACATGAAGTATATTATGACGACAAAAGGCCTTTTATTAAAGTTACTTAGTCTCGGAGTGACATGAAAGCTCTTTGATCACGTCTAAGATGATGGATGCAAGGACCAGACCACAGAGACGTTTTCAATATAAACCAAATGAAAATCATGTAGCTTTGGGCCGGTGATTGGTTATAATAATTTGTTAGCCAAGGTGCACATGTATGGCAAAGTTAACCGACAGATTACAAAAGACAAAAACTTGAATATGAGAAAAACAGTAAACAAAATAATGATTACAACTGAGAGCCGTCCATACATCACATTGTGTCCTTGAAACAGTTTCTTCTCTCACTGTCGGTGTTTATCGAATCAAATGGCATCTATCTGAGCAAAAACTGTGAACAATAAAAACTCACTCCGTAAAATTGCAAAGCCCAACTCTATCTATCTGAGCAGGCGTCCAGGCATTGAAACCTTGGGTTTCAGTCACTGAAACCTCACTGAAACCAAGGCTTCACAGTGCACGTTCTGATCGGAAGGACGAGGGAGGACGTAAAAACTAATTTTTTTGCTTCTTTTTTTTAATTTTTTTGGTTGAGTTTTGATGGTTTGTTGTTTGAAACTCGTATGCAGATCAATTTAGTGTTCAAAGAGGTCACTTTGTGCGGCAACAGATGATCTGGGTATGAAGATTCCTTTACTTCTTTTTTAAATTTTTTTGGTTTAGTTTTTTTTGTTTGTTGTTTGTTGTTTGAGTTTCGATTTACATTCCTGAAGAGTTCTAATCCTTGATCTCTAGAATTTCAGTTTTAGGTGTTTGTTGCTTATGTATCTGGTGTATTTGAAACGATAACTTGATTTCTTGACCATTGATGTTGAGTGACTAAATTTGTTGAGATACACTGAATTTGTTGACGAACTAAGATTTTTGGGATGAACTATATTCCTTGGGATGATCTAAATTTTCGGGGAACTAAGCTTTTGACAGGGGAATATCTAATATGAACTGTGCCCTACGGTCACGGCTTATGACTAGTGTGTGTGTGTGTGTGTGTGTGTGTGTGTGTGTGTGTAGGAGGGATCAAATGACCCCAAAAATAACTCCCAAAAATAACCCCTATCAAAAATCATATGCCCCTCATTTTTTCGGAAAATCCGAACAGTTCATCTTGATCTCCACCCTCTAAATCCTTAACCCACCAATTTTCAACCCGATCCCATGTGTTTTGCCCATTCATCAACCATTCACAAAAATTCTGTTCATGCGAAACCGTTAAATTTGGGTCGGATGGATGAACGAGCAAACCACATGGGATCACGCTGAAAATTGGTGGGTCAAGGATTTAGAGGGTGGAGATCAAGATGAACGGTTTGGATCTTCCAGAAAAGTAAAGAGCATAACTTTTTGATGTGGGGTTTTCTTGGGGGTTATTTTTGGGGGTCATTTGATCCCTCCTCCACACACACACACACACACACACACACACACACACACATGTATGTATGTATATATATGCATGTATATATATGTATATATATATATATATATATATATATATATATATATATATATATATATATATATATATATATATATATCTATATATTAAAACACAGAGGTTTTTGAATTTTAGGGCTGACTGGGACAAGCTGATGTCATGCTGATGTATAAAGAGGTTGATAGAAGAATGGCTAGGATTTAATCTTGGTAAAAGAAGGGTTGAGATGAGTGTTTGGAAACCACACCACTTTTTTCCTTTTGTTTTCAAACCCCTCACAATCACTACATTTGCGCAGAATACCACATATTTTCCTTTTTTGCTTAAAAACCCTCTTATTTCACTTTTTACCCACACACCATACACACACACTTATACACTTCTACCCCGCGCGCCGAAGGCGCCCGCGCGCCGAAGGCGCCCGCGCGCCGAAGGCGCCCGCGCGCCGAAGGCGCCCGCGCGCCGAAGGCGCCCGCGCGCCGAAGGCGCCCGCGCGCCGAAGGCGCCCGCTAAATTTTTTTACGCTAATTTATTGTTCCGACTCAAGAGCGCCATCGCCGAATTTATTGTTCTACGTCGAATTTTTTGTTCCGCACAAATTTGACTGTGTAAATAATGTTTGGGAACAAAGATTTCGCGGGGGAAAATCTTAAATGAACCGTGCCCGCGGGCACGGGTTATGACTAGTATATATATATAGGGAGATGATATGGTGAGCAAGTGAGCAAAATCCCTTAAAGTGAGCAAACAAATCCTGGCCGTCGGATCTGAACGGCTGGCTCAGATCAACCCCGCCCAACGCAGCTGTGCGCATCAGCCCTCTCGTGCAGAAACTCACGTGGTTCGTTGGATCTCATCCAACGGTGCAAAAAATCCTCCTTTGCCCGAACGAGCCCGTTTCAGTTTCTCGTGGTATTTTCAGTCGCTGGAAAATCATTTCGCTGCTTAGTGCTTCTTCCCTCTCTCTTCATGCGATCAGAAAAACAAAGCCCCAAGAAAAAACAGCTTCTTCTTCCATCTCTCTTCGTGCAATCGAAAAAACAAGCCTCCAGGAAAAAATCAGCCGATGGTTTCGCTTCATTCTTCTTCAGCTACGATTGATCCCCTTTCTGTCTTCATCAATATTGAAACCCCCTTCGAAACCCCCTTCTTCATCAAAAATAACCCCCTTTTGCTGCAATTTTTAGCCGTTAGAGCCATGGTTTCGATCAGGTGAGAAGTTTGCTCTCACTTGATCTTTAGTTCTGTTTAAATAAATTTTTTGTTAAGATCTAGGGCTTATGACTACCACAGTTTGCATATTTTTAGTGGAAAAACAAGCCCCAAGAAAAAAAATCAGCTGATGGTTACGCTTCTTCGTTTGTTCGGTGCGTCAAAAAATCAAGAAAATGATGTTTTCGTTTCTTCTTCGTTGTTCTGCAAAGTTTGGTGTTCTGGTATTTTGGAAATGTTGGTGTTCTGGAAATTTTTCCAAAACAATATTGTATTATGCTATATTAACCATCATGTAGTGGAGACTACTCCCCCCCTGATGTTCTAGTTTACTGGGTATTAGAGTAAAAACTGCTTAAAGGGATTCATCAAATTGTGAACATTTTCTGATTCATCAATGGTTTCTAAATTATCATCATAACAGCTTACCATTTCTTCAATAGTTCTGGTGTCCTAGCTTCAAAGAATGAAGTTTACCATTTCTTCATGGTATTAACAAAATTCAAACTATATCATGCATATCTTAAGACTGCAGAACCTTCTGTTATTATACTTGCCCTTTAATTAAGCATTCTGTTTGCTATTTCTTCATGGTATTAACCATTCTGTTTGCTATTATACTTGCCCTTTAATTAGAGGGTTAGACAACTGAACCTTCTGTTCTAAGTCAATCTTGGGTCATCATAGTATATCATGTGTATCTAAAGACTGCAACATTTCTCTTACACTCAATATTATTGCACACTGTGTAGATACATTTGGAACATGAGCTCATAATCTTTTCAGACGTAATGCTTCCATACAGACTATAAGTGTGAGCAATGGAGTGGTTAGAGCCTTTGCTTGATAAAGATGCACATACTAATTAAAAAAAAGACTATTTCAGACCGGAACACAACTCTGATTCATTTGGCGACCAAGGTCAAGGCCGAGGGCGAAGCGTTCTGCTCGTATTGACTCCATGTAAGGATGAGTTGGGGTTTTATCTTAAGGAATGTACCACATATCAATGTATGCTCGATGTTATGTTCTTCCTTCTACTGCTTACTGTGTGTTTTTGAATCAGAGAATGGTGAACCTTACAATAAGACCGATTTGAGGGCTGAGGAAGTCCAGGAGGACAACAATGAAGATTCTAGCATTATCCAATGGGGGGATCATGTATGTAAACAAGCTATTCACTTATATATTAACAAGAAAATATCCATAATCATACTTTATAGCCAGCTCTCAAAGTGTTTGCAGGTGGGTGAGGAAGAAACGGAAGAGGAAGAAGAGGAGGTTAAAACAATCAGCAACTTGATAGCTTCGGCTCTCTCTAGCAATGATACTACTGTCGGGCAGCTGGAGGATGAAGAAGAGCTTCAACTTGAATTCGAATCCCTTCTTTCAGGGGAAAACAACTTACTGCTGCCCGACAACAAGTTCGATGTCAAGCCCCGTGCCAATACGATGTTGAGATGGCAAACAATGCATCGGAGGTGAAGCTCGAAGGCGAGCTACTGGAGTACTATGACCTAAAAGAGCGGACTTTGCCGAGCTGCAGAAGCAAGAATGAATTTGTATGCTTGTAACATGATGTTTGTCATACTGTCATATTGTGCAGATATATCTGTAATAGATGAACAAATCCCTAATTATGTCAATTTGAATTGATATTATCAATGCTATGAACATTTGTTTTTAGTTCTTCATTACTTTATTTATATCATATTGCTTTAATGTACATGTTTACAGGATGGTTGTTGTGTATATTCATCACAATAAAACAAACATGCATAAAAACCTTCACAAATAACGATGTATGTTTCATCATTGCAACGACGCTAACAAAAAGAGCAAGCACGGTTTCTGCAGACCACAAATTTTCGAAGCTCTTAGCGTTTGTATAGTGTTTTTAAGCCCGAGTGATTTTTTATTTTACAGCACTCTTCGTTGCTGCTTTCCAAACAGGCATCCACCTCAAAACAATGTCAAACAACTGAGGTTTATCAATCAACAGACAATACATTGTCAAAATCATCAGCGTCGTCTATTGAGCATGACAAGAACTTGATCCAGAAATCTTTTACTGAAATTGATCCAGAAATCAACAGACAATACATTGTCAAAATACAAGTGTTTGCATTTCAGAATTGATTCCTTTCATTTACAAAAAAAATTTGAGGTGGGAAATTCCGGATGCGTTCATAATCCTGTCTTGATAACACGAAGGGATGCCTGCTCTGGCTCGTTCATAATCCTGTAAGCATAAAACCAAAAGGCCAACTCTCACCAAATTTCAAGCTTAAAATTGCAATAATAATGTAAGTTGATAAGTATTGAAGGGATGGTCATACATCCAACTTGCTCTGCTTCAATCGTCCCCAGGTCTAGAGTAAAGAGCAAAATATTTCAAACAATGCCACATAAAGAATCATGCGTGAATTGTCAACCCAACACTTCAGATATGAGAATGACATATTGCTACATGCAAGTTGACACAGCCACCATCATCAGATTTTACAATGTAGTACTAGATAACTCAACAATAGTTTCTAAATTATCTCCATAAACCAAAACAATTTTCTAAATTATCAGCATCCCAATTAGATGACCTCCATGCACTTCTTTACTCAAGAACCCTAGTAGAATCTTTATAAAAGGGATTAAGAGCATTACCTTGGAGAAATGGACCCCCCTCGGTTTACGTCTCCAATTGAATTGGCTCATCATTGCTAGCAGCTAGATATTTAACACGGATAATTGGCTTATTGTTTCTGTCCGCGCCGCCGCTTACTCAGTAAACATTCTTGCTTAATCCATTGGCATATTCTTTACATTAAGCTGGACTTGTTGATTGATGTTGATTTGTAAACTGATAGAAGACTTCATTCGCCTCATGCGTACCTCCAAAGTATTATCCACGCTGGTTACTTTTTGAGAGTAGAACTTCCCTAACCATGAACATGGTTCTCTATCTGTCAACAACATGGTTCCTGCCCCACTTATGGGTTTGCTCAAAGGTATAAGAAAGGTCGGCTCATTAATGGTTTCTCCTGCATTTGATGTTTTTTGTTCTTGTTTTTGTGAGAGAAAACTATGATGCAAACCCCCCAGGTGCTTTATTAATAAGAACCTAATGAGACATTCCAAATTAAAAGGTTACAAATACATGTGGCATCCTCACACATAATCTAACCGTAAATGTAAAAGAAAATGATGTCAAATACAATACATGACCATGAGTGTTTCCTATGACTATCAATACACGTACTCTAACTTGATTACACAACACTTATGCAAAACAATAATCGAAAGCACTTGTAGATCACATCAACATCTCTGTATCTGCCACCTTTCTTGAGGCCGAGTTCAATCTGAATCCCAACTGTTATGATGATAATTTAGAAACAATTGATGAATTAGAAAATGTTCACAATTATATGAATCCCTTTAAGCATTTTTTACTCGAATACCCAGTAAACCAGAACATCAGAGGGGTGTAGTCTCCACTACAGGATGGTATAATATAGCATAATACAATATTGTTTTGGAAAAATTTCCAGAACACCAACATTTCCAGTACACTAGAACACCAAACTTTGCAGAACAACGAAGAAGAAAAACATCATTTTCTCGATTTTTTTGATGCACCGAACAAACGAAGAAGCGAAATCGGCTGATTTTTTTTTTCTTGGGGCTTGTTTTTCCAATAAAAAATACGAACTGTGGTAGTCATAAGCCCTAGATATTAACAAAAAATTTATAAAAAAACAACTAAAGATCAAGTGAGAGCGAACTTCTCACCTGATCGAAACCATGTCTCCAACGGTTGAAAATTGCAGCGAAAGGGGGTTATTTTTGATGAAGAAGGGGGTTTCGAAGGGGGTTTCAATATTGATGAAGACGAAAAGGGGATCAATCGTAGCTAAAGAAGAATGAAGCGAAACCATCGGCTGATTTTTTCCTGGAGGCTTGTTTTTTCGATTGCACGAAGAGAGATGGAAGAAGAAGCTGTTTTTTCTTGGGGCTTTGTTTTTCTGATCGCATGAAGAGAGATGGAAGAAGCACTAAGCAGCGAAATGATTTTCCAGCGACTGAAAATACCACGAGAAACTGAAACGGGCTCGTTCGGGCAAAGGAGGAATTTTTTGCGCCGTTGGATGAGATCCAACGAACCACGTGAGTTTCTGCACGAGAGGGCTGATGTGCACAGCTGCGTTGGGCGGGGCTGATCTGAGCCAGCCGATCAGATCCGACGGCCAGGATTTGTTTGCTCACTTTAAGGGATTTTGCTCACTTGCTCACCATATCATCTCCCTATATATATATATATATATATATATATATATATATATATATATATATATATATATATATATATATATATATATATATATATATATATATATATATATATATATATATATCTGTATGTGTGTGTGTGTGTGTATTCAACAAACCAAAGTGTGTCGGAGCACTAGCTAAAACTGTTTTGGCTTTAATTGTTTGGCACGTCTGGAAGCAATGCAACATGGGGATTTTTGAAGGGAAGATATTGGGAAAAATTGCCCTATTTGAAGAGATCGCTTCGGACGTCCGCATCGCTCTTCGGGATATTGATAGAGATCACCCGTCTGCTATCGTCTCGTACTCCAATTGGGGCTTTATAGATAATGGCTAATGGTTAATATTTTTATATGTGCTAAATATTTCTGGACGACATATAGGTTGTAGGGGGTGACTGCGCTTGTGTCCTATCCCACCTCTCCCTATCTTCCATCTGGTGTATTCTAGCTTGTAACTATGTAATTATTTTTGTATTAATAAAGATTTCCACTTAAATGTCAAAAAATATGTATATATATACTAGTCATAACCCGTGCCCGCGGGCACAATTCATTTAAAATTTTCCGCCGGCGAAATCTTTGTTTCACAACAAATTATTAAAATTTAAACGAACAACAAATTAGCATAAAAATATTTAGCAGCGCGGGTGCCTTCGACGTGGAACAACAAATTCGACGCATGCGCTTTCGACACGGAACAACAAATTCAGCGCGGGTGCCTTCGACGCGGAAGCCTTCGGCACGAAACAACAAATTGGTGTAAAAAAATCAGTGCCCTTGGGCACGGTTCATTTAATATTTTCCTCAGCGAAATCTTTGTTCTCCAAAAAATTATTAAATTTTAAATAACATCAAATTAGCGTAAAAATATTTAGCGTCATCGGCGCCTTCGACGCGGAACAACAAATTTGGCGCGGAACGACAAATTAGCGTAAAAACTATGCCCGAGGGCACGGTTCATTTAAGATTTTCCCCCGCGAAATCTTTATTATCTAAAAAATTACTAAAATTTAAAGAACACCAAATTAACGTAAAAATATTTAGCGGCACGGGCGTCTTCGGCTCGAAACAACAAATTCGGCGCAGACGCCTTCGACATGGAACAACAAATTCGTCGCGAAACAACAAATTCGGCACGGACGCCTTGGACGCGGAACAACAAATTAGCGTAAAAAAACTCATGCTCGCGGGCATGATTGATTTATGATTTTCCTCTTCGAAATATTTTTTTCTCAAAAAATTATTAAAATTTGAAAGAATAACAAATTAACGTAAAAATATTTAGCGGCACGGGCGCCTTCGACGCGGAACAACAAATTAGGTGCCGACGCCTTCGGTGCGAAAAAACAAATTTGCGTAGAACAACAAATTCGGCGCGGAACAACAAATTAGCGTAAAAAATTTCGTGAGCGCTTTCGGTGCGGGCGTCCGAAGGCGATGCTCGAAACTGGTTCATTGGCTGCTTTCAAAGCTGGGCCAAATTTCAAAGCTGCCCCAAATTTCACAGCTCACATTCATGGTTTTAAAGCTCTATTCATTTCAAAGCTCACATTCATAGTTTCAAAGCGTCATCTCAACCATTGATTTACGAAGATCAAATCTTGGCTACTCTTTATCTTGTTCTAGTCAGCCCTAGAATTCAAAAAACCGTTGTCAAATGTATAATAGATGTATGTATATATGTATGTATCTGTATGTATGTATGTATGTATATATATATATATATGTATGTATATATATATATGTATATATATATGTATATATGTATATATATATGTATATATGTATATATATATGTATATATATATATGTATATATATATATATGTATATATATATATGTATATATATATGTATATATATATGTATAGATATATAGATGTATATGTATATCTATATATATATGTAGATATATACATATATATATATGTATAATATACATATATATATATATACATATATATATATACATATATATATATGTATAATATACATATATATATATATACATATATATATATATATATATATATATATATATGGAATAAAATGGAGAAAGTGGCTGGCGAACCTGGAGGTGACCCTGGAGGCGCGGCCATTGGCACTCTTTCATCTGATAATGGAGATCACGCAGCTGTTAACATCGATGATGGCTGGCATGAAGTCAAGCGGTCTGATAGGGGGAAGGCCAAGTTGATTGGGGGCGGCAGTTTTGAAAATCGATGGCCATGCCTTAATAAATCTGATGTAACTGGAAGAGAAGGCTGGTGAAATCAAAACCTAGGGAGAAATCCGAAGCACTGGGCTACATCTCGCGGAGTTCAAGGCCAGGGGGGAAGGCCTGCTCGACCAACATCATCTACTATACCCCAAGGACGCAAGGTGTTTGATAAAATACCTGTGAGACCCCATGCAGCAATACAAATCAATCCTGATGCGGGGAAGATGATCCTTTAGTGATGACTCACATTCCCCCTGTAGTTGGAGAAGATGGATGTATCAAAATCAAAGTTGCAAATTCCCTAGTTACTTATGGAACAGCACGATGGAGCCATACTCTGGTTGAATACGTGCTTGGAGATGTTCCTTATTTTGGACAAATAAAATCCTGGATAGAACGTCTGTGGAAATTGAAAGGTGACCTTCTCATCTTTAGCCGTGAAAATGTTTTTTTACTTCCGGTTTGAAAATGGTGTTGATTGCGAGAATATTCTCTACGGTGGCCCTTGATTATTTGATGGCCGCCTCGTTGTCCTCCAATGTTGGAGTCAGACAGTTAAGCTTGAGAGAGAGTTCCTTACAGCGGTCCCAGTTTGGATCCAATTACATCATATGCCTCTTTACATGTGGACTCTTGATATTCTTAATCTTGTTGCTAGTGGCGTTGGTACGCCTATCTGCCTGGATTGTGCCACGGCTAATTTGGATAGAATCCACTATGCTCGCTGTCTTGTGGTGGTTGACGCGAAAAACCCTTTACCCAAAAATGTTTTGGTGGAGAAGGAAGATGGGTCTCAATTTTCAGTTGATGTTAAGTATGAAGGTGAGCCCCCTAGGTGTGGAGGATGCTCTTGCTTCGGCCATACTGATGTCCAATGCCCAACGACTAAAAGTATAGTTGAGCCCCCTTCAATCCAATCTGAATTTGATAATGGAAACGGAAATGTTGTGGGTATATCTCAGGAGCTAAACACTAGAGGAAATGTCATCCATTCTGAAATGAAGGAAATGACTAATGTAGGGGATTTCCCAAAGGATGTTCTGTCTCTTATTGCCAGACATCCTGCTAGTGTAATAGAGGTTGGTGGTAGCTCAAACGCATATGGTGAGCGGTTATCTGAGGCACAATTAGCGAGCCAAGCACCGACCTGCCCTCGTACCGGTGTATCTGACGCTAACAACATCCCCATCCCAACTTTGGACAAGCAGACCATTGATCTTGTGGAGCCTAGTTCGGATTCTGAGGATGCTCAAGCTACTAACACTGCTGTTCCCCCTCCCACCAAGCATACTCCGAAGAATCCACTAAAATTTCGAATTTTAGGATCCACTAATTGATAAGGATTAACTAGTTTTAATTAAAAGCCATTTAGTTGTTTGGACGAACATAGAATTGATGAAAACTCCTTCAATGGATCATGATGTCGGTCAATGTGCTTGGCTAAGTTTGCTGGACCAACCTAGCTAGTCTAGGTACTAAGTGGTCCTGGCTTAGTCAATTCCCTGACCGCGTCCGCTGGACCGCAAGGAGTCGATTCATGACTGTGTAAGTCCATCGACTATACCTAAGTCTAATACGATAATAATCTTGTTCAAGATAAATCGTAGCCCTCCTTGTTTAGGAGTTGGCAATTATAAGAAATGTGTTACGGTTGTTGAGTATGTGACATGTCAATCTTATAGAAACCGATTTCTTGATAAACATCTTGACGTGACTGAAACCGATGTCTCATCCTCCGAGCATTGGCATAAGTCTAACCAAGAATGTAGTCTAAGTCCTGACCCAAACCAACGTGTCGTGCATACACCGAGCGGCGGGGCAAGTCAGGCTAGACACGAAAACAAGGGTCCGACTAGGCTAGCCATTGTGATCCGGATGAGCACACTCATGATCACAAATGACTAGGGGTAAAATTGATAAGGAATCATATTTAATATGATTGATGACGAGTTCGTCTACCGACTGCAGAGTCGGACAACTTGTTGAGACACACTCAAGGTTGTCAGACTTAGGGTAATCGGATCCCTCTCTCACAAATATTATTTTATAATAAATTGTTTATTATTATGGCTTTAATAAATTTAGTGGGAGAATATAGTTTTATTTAAAACCATTAAAACTATACTACGAACATATACTGACTAAAGTATCTATGAAAATGCAGAATGGATTCGGGTCTTAGATATATGGTTGAGAAGAACGTGCTCGATGGAACGAACTACAAAGACTGGCTTAGGCACATTAAGTTGGTCCTTTCCCTAGCCGGGATTGGATACAACTGTTCGATGATGCTCCGGAGAAGCCCGATGACGATTCGACCTTTGAGGAAAAGGAAGCCTATAAGCTATACCAGAGGGATGCAGAGAAGGCCAGGTGCCTTACTCTGGCTTCGATGAGTAACGAATTGCAGAGGAAGCATGAACATATGGATGTTCAAAGTATGCTTCTGAATGCACAAGAGTTATACGGCAAGCGGTCCAGAGCTGCCAAGTTCGAAGCCACCAGCAATCTCTGGGGCACAAAGATGGAGGCAGGGCCCGTACAAGATCTTGTTATCAAGATGATCGGGTACGTAGAGGATGCCGCCCAGTTAGGATTTGTCCTGGACAATGAGATGTCCGTGGACATTATCCTTAAGTCTTTAACTCCTAAATTTAAGCCTTTCATCACTGGTTTTATAATGAACAGTCTTGAAACGGATCTTTCTGGTCTTCTCAATATGCTTGGGCAGTTTGAGGAGATTGAGAAGAAGCCGACTGCATTGGTTGTTGGCTCTGCTTCTTCTGACCAGCCGAAAGGCAAAGGTAAGAAGAGGCAGGTCCCGCAACCTGCAAAGGCGAAGAAAGGGAAGAAAAAGACCAAAGGGGCCCCATCAAAATCTGAGTGCTTCCATTGCCATAAGATTGGCCACTGGAAGAGGAACTGTAAAATCTATCTTGCAGAGAAGAAGAAGGGGCATACTGATGCCTCTACCTCAGGTACAACAAATTAAGTTCAATGAAGCGTAATTATTTCCAATCACATAAGTATGAGATACTGAGACATCTATGTAATGTATACAGGTGGCTGATATGAAGCGAATATTGGAAGAAGTGCGGAGGACGGTCGGCAATCTGAGCAATCGTTGCTGCTGGGGCCGTTCAAAGACTTCGAGAGACATGATCAAGATGGAGCTGATACTCAATTTTAGTTGAATAAAATGTATCATTCCTCCAAGTGAAAACAATGATTGAGTGTTCAACACTCAAAGTTTATTTGATAAACATATTTCGGTTTATCTTTATGAATCCGTTGTTTTAATGAATGTCTCGAAAATTGCGTTTTTAGTTGAAATTGAAATTTGATTGAGATTGGCTTAAATTTTCTGTGATTGTGGCTTTCTGAGATGGTTGCGAAAATTCTCGAATTATGATGCGAAGCTTCAGGAAATTTTGTTTTTGGAGCTGACTTAATGTTATAGTCAATCGGTAGTTAAGTATAGGTTACAAGGGCGTATAAATTGTGTGCGATCATAATTATACGCATATTAAGATTAATTCTTAATAAACTGCATTTAGTTATTAAAGAGTTAATATTAAATGTGTTTAAGGGAAAAGTACAATGTAGGAAGTTTGATTGAGCGAGTCAATGTCAAGATTCCTGTCACGCCCCGCTTCCCTAAAATGGAGGTGAGACGTGAGAAGGTCCGCACGGGCGTGGAGCTGAGAAGCTACACGCCCGATAAGCGTCAGTAAAACAAGTGCAGGTCCCTGTAACCACGAACAGAACAAGATAATAACACAAGGAGAAACAGAAATAATATTCCAAATCTCAGCATTGTCCAACATTAAAATTAAGTTCAACATCCAGAAAAGCCACCAGGCTAAAAGAAAGAGTCTAAAGGCCCAGAACAAGGCCAACAAAGACAAACATAAACAGAGAATTGGTGCTACGCACCGACAACAAAAACAGTCTAAAACGAAGAACACATGTAGCCTCTACGACTGATCGCCCGTGTCCTCGTACTCCTCAACGAACGCAGGCTCTGACTCAGCGTTAGCAAACACCACGTCCTCCGCAGCACTCTCAGGCTCGGGATCTAACATGTGTCACCCAAAAGAGTAAGGGGCACATGTCAGCAAGTCTAACGAGACTTGAGCAAGGAAACGAAAGTGAAGGCAAACTAGCAACCTAGCAGTTCTAGTATGATGCATAACATTGCAAGTATGGTATGGAAGTGACAAGTGAAGGGAAGTACAAGTAGCAAGTAGCATGTAGCAAGTAGCATGTAGGGCATGGATACAAGTTTTACAAGTATAAACACGGACAAGTACAAGTCAAGTAGTTCACGTCAAGTAAACACGTCAAGTAAACAAGTCAAGTAAACAAGTTGTGCACAGAGATTTCGTCTGCTGGCTAGAGTGGCTGATCGGGCCAACTTGTAAACTCAGGTGACCGCTTATCCCTACCCCTCCACATGTACCGAGCCAGGGCATTACCCCGAACATGAAATGCTCGCTTCTGGATCACGAGCTAGGAAGTGTATTTAACACGTATGGCATAGGGTTATGCCTGCAACGCAGGTGCCTAGCCAGAAACAAGTAGATCGGGCATTGGCTATCAACCAACACGCGTGGCCCGCTTCTGGAACACGAGCCAGGAAACACAAGTATTGTAGCGTGTGCTACGAATGCGACATTCAACGTGGATAGCATGGATGACAAATAATTCGCGTACCGTTAATTAAAATTAAACATGACATGCTTGTACTTATGCAACATGATAAATGACGGGTCTAACTTCGTTGTCAAGCTAGATCCTGAATTTGCGCCTAGGCGAGTATCATTTCGTCACCTAGTCTCTTTTATGCCTACAATAAGCAAATGACCTAAGACATGGTCCAAAACCCTAAGTGGCAAGTTTCACTTGCCTAGCACCGAGGATGAAGATCACGAAGGTTCGTCTCACAAACGCTTATCTACGGGGAAAGTCGCTGTTATGGAGAAACAATCATCAAAACAACATCCATTTATATTAGGGTTTCAAAATATCAAATGTGGGTAATGAAAATATTAAAGTTTCGAACACTACCATAGGAAGCGGAAGATCGATGCCGAGCAAGCACGGCAACGGAAGAAACGATCCCGGGAACTAGGGTTCAGATCTGGAAATGGGGAGAAAATATGGAGAAATGAGATTTTGGGGGGTTTTGGGGGTTTTCCGACGGCCTAGAGGAGGTGGCTGGCCTAAATGGAGAGGGAGAGGGGCTCTTGATGAAGGAGAAAGGCTAGGGGAAGATGGATGATGATTTGGGGAAGAAGGAGGCTCAGGAGAAAATGAAAGAAGAAAGAAAAACATTTGGGGGGTTTAAATAGGCACAGCCGACGGCTGGGCAAACCCTAGGTTTACGACAGCGATTAGTCGGTCAAAGAAGGGTTGTTGACTGACTAGTTCATCAACTAGTCGGTCGGTCGACCAACTGTGACCGACTAAAACCAAATAGTAACTCAGGTTGTCAAAATGGTCAAAGAATTAGTCGTTTAAAGAACAATGGCTGACCGACTAGTTTGCAACCAAGTCGGTCGGTGGTTGTTCTTGGTCCGACTAACTATAAACAGTAACTTAGGTGAAATTTATCAAAGGAACTAGTCGGTCTGAGAGCAAGTTCTGACCGACTAGTTTCACATCTAGTCGGTCGGTGGTTGTTCTTAGACCGACTAAAAGTAAACAGTAACTCCTGTATATTGATTCAATGAACTAGTCGGTTCCAGTAGAGTTCCTGACCGACTAGATCTCAATCTAGTCGGTTGGTCCCCCTTCTTGAACCAACTAAAGTGCACTAAAAGTGCCGAATTGAAGCGCGAAGTTCTAGGAAGATTCCTACGGCTTCTAGGATCACTCTAACTCTAAAATATGAGCGATTTGAAGTTCGTCATGAGTGACTTACTCCAAGACTCAACGATCTAAGGAAGAAGCTAGAAAATCACAACGAAATGAACGAAAACGAAAGCTACGGAGACGAAAACCACACATGAGGTGAAAATCCTCCAAAGCATATATATATATATATATATATATATATATATATATATATATATATATATATATATATAACATAGATAATCCAAATACATGAAAAACCAGTTGTTACATCCTCCCCAACTTAAGAAAAATTCCGTCCTCGGAATTTCCCAACACTCACGTGTCCGAAAACAAAAGTGGGAAACGCTCTCGCATCTCATCCTCATTCTCCCAAGTAGACTCTCCTGGCGAGCCGTGTCGCCACATCACCCTCACAAGATTGACAACTTTGTTCCGGAGCGACCTCTGACGCCTATCCAGAATCTGCAATGGCTGCTGGTCATACGTCATATCAGGGCGAACGGTAATCTCCGAGAAATCCACAGCATGAGATGGATCGCTAATGTATCAACGAAGCTGCGACACATGGAAAACATTGTGAACTCCCTCCAAAGACGGCGGCAAGGCCAAGCGGTAGGCTACCTCGCCAACTTTCTCCAGAATGTCAAACTGTCCAATGTATGGCAGGCTCAACTTCCCTCGCTTCCCAAAGCGAATCACACCACGATTCGGGGAAATCTTCAAGAACACATGGTTGCCCGGTTGAAACTCCAAAGGACGCCGTTTAGCATCCGCCCAATGCTTAAAACGGTCCTGAGCAATCCTCAACCTCTCCCGAATGTTTCTGACAACATCCACAGCCTCCACAATCATCTCAGGTCCCAACAGCTCCCGATCACCAACGTCATCCCAACTCAATGGCGATCGACATTTCCTCCCATACAGCGCGGTATAAGGCGCCATGCCGATGCTCGCCTGGAAGCTGTTGTTGTAGGAAAACTCTACCAGATGCAGATGGTCCTCCCACGAACCCTTGAAATCCAACATGCATGCCCTTAGCATGTCCTCCAAGATCTGAATCGTCCTCTCGGACTGGCCATCTGTCTGCGGATGGTACGCCGTGCTGAAACTCAGACGCGTACCCAAACTCTTCTGCAAACTCTGCCAGAACTGAGATGTGAACCTCGTGTCTCTGTCCGACATGATACTTACGGGGACTCCATGAAGTCGTACTACCTCCTGCACGATTCACGTTACATCACTATCTAAACTAGGAAAAAGGAAATAGAAACGGAGAGTAAAAGAATTTACCTCCATGTATCTCCTCGCTAGCGCCTCAGTGGACTGTCCCACTCGGAACGGAATAAAGTGCGTGGATTTGGTTAATCGATCTATGATCACCCAAATCGCATCATTCTGCTTCGGACTCCGAGGTAGTCCAGTCACGAAATCCATAGTGATGTGTTGCCATTTCCACTCTGGAATCGGAAGCGGTTGTAGCAACCCTACCGTACGCTGATGCTCCGCCTTTACCTGCTGGCAAACCAGTCACTTGGCTACACTCCGAGCCACACTCCTCTTCATACCATGCCACCAAAAATTCAGACAAAGATCCTTGTACATCTTGGTCCCACCAGGATGCACAGAATACGGCGAACTGTGTGCCTCCACCATCAACTCCTCTCTAATATCCCCAGCTGGCACACACAACCTAGCTCCAAACATCAGCGAGCCATCCTCATGAATCAAAAAGCCAGTCCATAGACCGGCTTCTACCTGCTCCCGAATCTTCACCAGCTTCGGATCCTCAGCCTGGCCAGCCTTGATCCGATCCACGATCGTTGACCGAATCTGCATAGTCATCAACGAAGAGGCCTCTCCAGGAAGAACAACCTCAACACCAGACTCGCAAAAATCCTACTGCAGTCTCCACTACGAAGTCAAAATCATCACCGCTGGAAGCCTACTCAGCGCATCAGGAACCACATTCACCTTGCCAGGGTGATACTGCAAATCAATCTCATAATCTTCCATGAGCTCCAACCATCGACGCTGTCACATGTTGAGCTCCTTCTGAGTAAAAATATACTTCAAGCTTTTGTGATCGGTGAAGATCTTCACTTTCTCACTCAGCAGGAAGTGCCTCCAAATCTTGAGCGCAAACACGACGGCAGCCAACTCCAAATCGTGCGTTGGGTAATTCTTCTCATGAGCCTTGAGCTGATGTGAATCATACGCCACAACATGTCCGTGCTGATGCAACATACAACCGAGACCCTTGCCAGAAGCATCGCAAAAGATCTCAAATCCTCCACTGAGATCAGGCACAACAAGAATAGGGGCAGTCATCAATCTCTCCCTCAGAACACCGAAGGCATTCTCACAATCACCCAACCAAACAAAAGGTACATCCTTCTGCGTCAATCTGGTCATCGGCTCAGCAATACGGGAAAAGTCCTTAATGAAGCGTCGATAATAACCAGCAAGTCCAAGGAAACTCTGGATCTCAGACGCGGACTGCGGAACAGGCCACTCTCTGATGGCCCTGATCTTCTCGGGATCCACTGAAATACCATCTCCAGTCACCACATGCCCGAGAAAAGCAACTCTGTCCAGCCAAAACTCGCACTTCAAAAACTTGGCATACAAACAATGCTTCCTCAAAATCTCCAACACCGTCCTCAAATGCGAGGCAAGCTCTTCCTCCGACTTCGAATAGATCAGAATGTCGTCAATAAAGATAACGACAAACTTATCTAAAAAGTCGTAGAAGATCAGATTCATCAGATTCATGAAAACTGCGGGTGCATTGGTTACACCGAAAGGCATAACCACGAACTCGTAGTGTCCATACTTCGTTCTGAATGCTGTCTTCGAAACATCTTCCTTCTTCACCTTCAGCTGATGATAACCACTCCTCAGATCCAACTTCGAAAACACCCTCGAACCTCCAAGCTGATCAAAAATATCATCAATGCGAGGCAACTGGTATTTATTCTTAATGGTCACCGCATTCAGCTCCCGATAGTCCACGCACATGCGACGCGAACCATCCTTCTTCCTCACCAGCAGCACCGGTGCCCCCCACGGAGACACACTAGGATTGATATAAACCTTTTGCAAAAGCTCCTCCAGCTTCTTCCGCAATTCCTCCAACTCAGTGGGTGCCATACGATATGGCGCCTTCGAAATCGGCTGCGCTCCCGAAACAAGATCAATAGAAAATTCTAGAGCTCGATCAGGTGGCAATCCAGACATCTCCTCGGGAAGACTTCATCAAAGTCCCGCACAACCACTGGCCTCTCTAGCTCCATCTGCATAGCCATAATCTCCACCGGCCTGGCCCGAAATCTGACAGGACCAAGCGAACTGCTACCTCGGCTGAACTCAAATACCGGATGTCCGGGAATCTCGAACACCACCTTCTTCCTCCGACAGTCGATTGTAGCTTAGAAGCTCGCAAGCCAATCCATCCCAAGGACCGCATCATAGTTGATGATGTCGTGGACAATGAAATCAGCGTAAAGCTCATGTCCACAGACCACCAACGAGCAAGAATTGCAACCACGATGCACCGAGACCACGCCATTCCCTGTAACGATATTTCAACTCTTGGAAAGAGGGGACATCGACAAGGAATGCTTCTCCACGAAGCTCCGAGAAATAATGCACATCGATGCACCAGAGTCAAAGAGAACTCGTGCAGGAAAAGTGCACACCAAAATCACACCTACAAACAGTCTAACAATCAAGCCCTAGTCTAGCAAACAATCATGTTCAAGCAAACAACATAATCTAACAAACAAAACCAACTAAGGAGGAACAGCTAGATTGAGGATTACCTGCGATAACCTCATCCACAGCCTCGCTCTCTACAGCGGTCATCAGAAAAGCCTGCCTCCTCGGCAGAAAAGCCTGCTGAAAAGCCTGCCTCTGTGGAACAAGAGCTGCTCCACGTCCAGCAAGAACAGACGCTCTCTGCTGCAATGGCTGAGCCGCAACAGGTGCCCTCCAAGGCTGCTTCGATCTCGGACAATCCTTCATGGTATTGGTAGGATCTCCACAGACAACACACTGGCCCAGGAATCTCCTACACTGATCCTTGATATGCCCGATCTTGCCGCAGAAATGGTAAGTCTTCTGAATAGGCCCTCCTGGCCTCTTGAACTGAACTGGCTGGTTGGGCCGGAACCCCGGCCTGACCATAGCCCTGGTCTGCTCCACAGGCCTCTTCCCAGCACCAGAAACATGTCCCCTCCTCTGGCTCAGGTTCAGCTCCTTCCTCCTCGCAGCAACCAGAACCTTCTGATAAGAGTCCAGATCAGAGGAAGACACAAAACTCTGAAGCTCTAGAGCAAGTCCCTGCAGGAACCTCTGAGCCCTCTCATCAGCTTCCTGCACCATCTTCGGTGCGAACCGACTCAGTCTGGTGAACTCTTGGTGGTAATGGTCCACCGTCAAGCTCCCTTGCTTCAGCTCAATAAAGCGCTGCAGCATCTCCTTCCTAGCAGCCTTCGGAAAGAACTCCTCATCGAACCTGGACTTAAAGGTAGCCCAAGCTATCGGCTCCACCAGCATCTTCTCTTCCGCATCCCACCAGTTTCGAGCATTATCCTTGAGCTGCCTCTTCGCCAAATCAACCCATCCAGCCGGGCTGATCTTCGCCATCTTCAAATCATCCTCAATGTTCCGAATCCACTCATCGGCAGCTAGAGGACCTTCAGACCCATCAAATAAGCAGGACCAAGCTCCCGAAATTGCTTCGCTCCCGGCTCGGAGCGAGGGGCATCCTGGATTGCCCGAGCAGCTCGAGCAAGTGGAGCATTCTGGACTTGCAGGAGCACACCTTGCTGCACCTGCATCATCTGAAGCATCATCCGCATCATCTCCCCACTGGTGGGCTCCCGCTCAGGCTCCTCGTCACGAGGGGGCGCACTACCACCACCACGGGTAAATCGCCTTCCTGCTATCTAATGACACAGAAAACGAAGCAGATTAGACTCATAGCTTATGACTCGGATGTCGAACTTAGTTTATTGGACATTCTAATATTATTATCGTTATTCCGATATTCGCAGTTACAGAAAAGGACCTGCATGGGCCACCAACAAAACCTGTCACGCCCCGCTTCCCTAAAATGGATGCAAGACGTGAGAAGGTCCGCACGGGTGTGGAGCTGAGAAGCTACACGCCTGATAAGCGTCAGTAAAACAAGTGCATGTCCCTGTAACCATGAACAAAACAAGATAATAACACAAGGAGAAACAGAAATACGATTCCAAATCTCAGCATTGTCCAACATTAAAATTAAGTTCAACATCCAGAAAAGCCACCAGGCTAAAAGAAAGAGTCTAAAGGCCCAGAACAAGGCCAACAAAGACAAACATAAACAGAGAATTGGTGCTACGCACCGACAACAAAAACAGTCTAAAACGAAGAACACAAGCAGCCTCTACGACTGATCACCCGTGACCTCGTACTCAACGAACGCAGGCTCTGACTCAGCGTCAGCAAACACCACGTCCTCCGCAGCACTCTCAGGCTCGGGATCTAACATGTGTCACCCAAAAGAGTAAAGGAGCACATGTCAGCAAGTCTAATGATACTTGAGCAAGGAAACGAAAGTGAAGGCAAACTAGCAACCTAGCAGTTCTAGTATGATGCATAACATGGCATGTATGGTATGGAAGTGATAAGTGAAGGGAAGTACAAGTAGCAAGTAGCATGTAGCAAATAGCATGTAGGGCATGGATACAATTTTTACAAGTATAAACACGGACAAGTACAAGTCAAGTAGTTCACGTCAAGTAAACACATCAATTAAACAAGTCAAGTAAACAAGTTGTGCACAGAGATTTCGTCTGCTGGCTAGAGTGGCTGATCGGGCCAACTCGTAAACTCAGGTGACCGCTTATCCCTACCCCTCCACGTGTATCGAGCCAGGGCATTACCCCGAACACGGAATGCTCGCTTCTGGATCACGAGCCAGGAAGTGTATTTAACACGTATGGCGTAGGGTTATGCCTGCAACGCAGGTGCCTAGCCGGAAACAAGTAGATCGGGCATTGGCTATCAACCAACACACGTGGCCCGCTTCTGGAACACGAGCCAGGAAACACAAGTATTGTAGCGTGTGGTACGAATGCAACATTCAACATGGATAGCATGGATGACAATTAATTCGCGTACCGTTAATTAAAATTAAACATGACATGGTAGTACTTATGCAACAAGATAAATGACGGGTCTAACTTCGTTGTCAAGCTAGATCCTGAATTTGCGCCTAGGCAAGTATCATTTCGTCGCCTAGTCTCTTTTATGACTACAACAAGCAAATGACCTAAGACATGGCCCAAAACCCTAAGTGGCAAGTTTCACTTGCCTAGCACCGAGGATGAAGATCACGAAGGTTCGTCTCACAAACGCTAATCTACGGGGAAAGTCGCTGTTATGGAGAAATAATCATCAAAACAACATCCATTTATATTAGGGTTTCAAAATATCAAATGTGGGTGATGAAAATATTAAAGGTTCGAACACTACCGTAGGAAGCGGAAGATCGATGCCGAGCAAGCACGGCAACGGAAGAAACGATCCGGGGAACTATGGTTCAGATCTGGAAATGGGGAGAAAATATGGAGAAATGAGATTTTGGGGGGTTTTGGGGGTTTTCCGGCGGCCTAGAGGAGGTGGCCGGCCTAAATGGAGAGGGAGAGGGGATCTTGATGAAGGAGGAAGGCGAGGGGAAGATGGATGATGATTTGGGGAAGAAGGAGGCTCAGGAGAAAATGAAAGAAGAAAGAAAAACGTTTGGAGGGTTTAAATAGGCACAGCCGGCGGCTGGGAAAACCCTAGGTTTACGACAGCGATTAGTCGATCAAAGAATTGTTGTTGACCGACTAGTTCAACAACTAGTCGGTCGGTCGACCAATTGTGACCGACTAAAACCAAACAGTAACTCAGGTTTTCGAAATGGTCAAAGAATTAGTCGGTTAAAGAACAATGGCTGACCGACTAGTTTGCAACCTAGTCGGTCGGTGGTTGTTCTTGGACCGACTAACGATAAACAGTAACTTAGGTGAAGTTTATCAAAGGAACTAGTCGGTCTGAGAGCAAGTTCTGACCGACTAGTTTCACATCTAGTCGGTCAGTGGTTGTTCTTAGACCGACTAAAAGTAAACAGTAACTCTTGTACATTGATTCAATGAACTAGTCGGTTCCAGTAGAGTTCCTGACCAACTAGATCTCAATCTAGTCGGTTGGTCCCCCTTCTTGAACCAACTAAAGTGCACTAAAAGTGCCGAATTGAAGTGCAAAGTTCTAGGAAGATTCCTACGGCTTCTAGGATCACTCTAACTCTAAAATATGAGCGATTTGAAGTTCGTCATGTGCGACTTACTCCAAGACTCAACGATCTAAGGAAGAAGCTAGAAAATCACAACGAAATGAATGAAAACGAAAGCTACGGAGAGGAAAACCACACATGAGAAGAAAATCCTCCAAAGCATATATGTATAATATAGATAATCCAAATACATGAAAAACCAGTCGTTACAATTCTTTAAAACGATCTTGACTTGACTCATTCGTCAAACCGAACCTGACACTAGTACATTCCATCTAAAGCACTTACCAAAGTGTTATGTCTTTATATATAAATATAAATATGATTTAGATATGATATTGAAGCACTTAACCAGGTAATTCTTAAAGTCAGTGGGAGCCAGCTCGTATACTTAGTTTCGGTCTTTCGGACTAAGCAAAAAGGATTTCCACCTTAAATGAATCATCTATATAAAACATTGAATCAAAATCGTTTTGATTTAATCGTATATATAGAGACTTAGGGTGTCATGTATGTACTCGACATATTGACACAACAAAAGTGGAATGAGCTGAGACTGACTTGTAGAAATGTTAGACCCTACATCTAGATTGTATAAGCTAATTGTTAGCTATACAAAGAAAGGAAAAATTCATCCAGATCATTTTTCAAAAGATCAACCCGGTGTGATCAAGAGATGTATTAATTAATCCATTAAAATACATTGTAGATACTCGTTAGTAAATCCACTCTTAGGTTTGTCGTATAAATGTCAAAGTGACAAATATGCTATAATGGTATGAGATACCGTGATAAATAGCATAAGTGCAAGTGGGAGATGTTGGAGGATATATGCACATAAGGCGATTTATCCTAAGTATACGTATTGTTCATACCGTATATGGTACCTATTATCCTAAGTATAAAATCGTTTGTATTAATATACTTAGATAATATCCATAGACTTATAGTTAGGTCCTTACGTAGGTAGATAAGATCTCGATTATGAGTAAGTAAGCGACCGACTAGAAACGTAAGTCTTAAATGGTTCGTGGTCATAAATGTGTCGAGAACTGGATATCGACACATCAGATAGACCACTGTGTCTTAGTCTTACCTTAGGGTAATGATGATCTCATAGTCATTCGACTTGGTGAAGTTGGAGACGAGACACATGTGCTCATTGGAGAATGAGTTCACTGAACGACCAAATAGAGTTATTAAATGGTTAACTTTAACTAAACTATCTTTAATAACTCTAGGGTGATGATAGGTAAGCTGGTCCTTATGACCTGAGGTCATTTGTACGAACCTGTGAGTGAACAGTGTAGCTTAGACCTATGATCTAGCTTCGAGGCTAGGCCTGTTGAAAGATCTTAGGTTGAGTTGCACCCGAAGCTCTCGAGGCAAGTAGATGACTAAGATGGGATTCGTCACTTCCGTTAAAGGGAAGTTAGTGTCACAGGCTCAGTACGATCTTTGTGTTAATCCTCGGCCAGGTACGTTGTAAGAAGTACAATGTGTATACAACAAAGACCGCCGTAAACTGACCAATGATGTCTAATAGGGTTGACAGTGAACCATACCCTAGGCCAACAGGAACACAGTCTTGACGAAGGGACTATAGCTAACGGAGTTCATCACTGACACAGCCAATGTAAACCCAATGATGCTTTTGTCAAAGGGTCGATCACGTTATGATGATTCTGAAACAATGACGCCAGCTACTTCTCTTGGTGATCGTCGTCTAGGGGTTCCGAGCCCCAACCTGTAGTAAGGTCAAGTTGTAGGGTCTCACACCGAGTAGCGTTTGTGTCTTACTAATAGGAAGATTAATTGAGAGAGATTCATTTGATGATGTTGAATAGTTAATATTCACAAAGCTTGTTGTGAAAATTAGTCGTAATAGCAATATGGACAAATGTTGCATCTGATGCAAACAATGATTAAACGTGTCGTAAATTGGTTACGACAAATTTAGTAGGAACAAATATGTTGGAAAGTGTTACCTGGCTGACGGGATCGGCCCGGTCTAAACACAGGTTCAAACCACGTCCAAATCGGAGCTCAAAAGAGCCCAGAAACGCGAAAACAGTTCAAGGCAAGGTGGGTTAGACCCACTGGGCTAACAAGCCCATACCCAGAGGCAAAACGGGCATGGCCCGATGGCCGCAGCGGGCCAGCGCCCACTGCTTGCAGCGGGTGCACGACCGCTGCCCAGTGGGCGGGCGGCCCGCCTCCCATGCCTTGAGCGGGCGCGCCCGCTAAGCTTAGCGGGCGCGCCCGAAACTTAAGTTATTCTAGGGTTTTTTGAAACCCCAAATGACGGCTACGAAGATTGATTTTTTGCCCAACTTCGGGCAATTGTTTGAGGGGTCAAACGATGTCGAAATTCGTCGTCGTTGGTTCCTATGCGTTCACCATTCGAAGCCATTCGGATTGAGAGCTTGTTTGTGTCTAAAGTTTAATGAGCGAAGAGAATTAATTAGTTGAAGTTTGCTTTTATGAAAAGCTCTCTAACTTCAAATTAAGCTAAATTAGCTTAATTGAATTCTCTTCAATTTGGCTATTGTCCCACATTGCTCGCAACGAAAGAAGTGAAGGGAATTCTGGGACCCTTAGGGCACAAAAACTCTATGCCCGTCCTAAGTCGGACGGAACATAGACAGAAATAGCAGCAGAAAATAATCATGTTAATCTAATTAACATTTAACCATAAGGTCCAAGACCATAATCCAAGATCTATGCCGACTTTGGATGGGTCTGAGCATCTCAAGAAGGATCTAGCCTACTGCGATTAAATTAAACTAATGCTAATAAACACATACCCGAAATATCAACCCTGGGGCGGCAGGCGAGATGTTTCTCACCGTTTTCCGAGCCGCTCCCGTCCCACACCGAGCCGCTCCTCGAACCGCTCCCCGAACCGCTCCTCGCATCGCTCCGCATCCCGAGGCGATCAATCCCGTGTCGCCGAGCCAACCACGCGCTGAAGAAAGTTTCACGCAAGTGAAAGCTCCGCCTAGATTTTGGATCTGAATCCGAACTCCTTTGCGGATTTGCTAGAGCCCTTAGGAGCAAGGCAGAAATTTATAGGGAGAGGAGAAATATTAATTTAGCTTAGATCCGAGCGTGCTCCAACATTTACGAGAGCCGCTCAGATCTAGATCTTGGGACGAGTTTTTGAGGAGGAGAGCAAATCCCTATTTATATAGGCGGCTGACTGCTCCCCTTCTCTCAAAATCCGATTTGGGACTAATAATTAGAGTTAATAAAATCAATTTAGTTTGCCTTTCACAAAGTGCAAACTTTCGTGAATTTTAACTCACTCACCGTTGAACTTCATGATTGATACAACCTATCAATTCGAAGGGTGTTCAACGGTGAACGCATAGGAAAAAACCGTTCATCAATCGGAGTTCGTTTGACCCTCCAATTGATCGTCCAAAGATCAGCCCAAGGCTAGTTTTTCGCAAAAACTGAGCCGTTAAATAATTCTGCACAATAAGAGTTCAAACCCCTAGCACTGGGGCCCACATGTGGGCCCCACACATGCTGCGCACGCAGTAAACTGCCTGGGCAAAGCCCAGCCACGCCTTGGCTTTCCCAGGCACTGGGCAAAGCCCGCCTGGGCAGGCGGCCTGGGCAAGCCCAGGCCGCCTGGGCTTTTGCCCAGGCGCTGGGCAAGCCCAGGCCAGTGCCTGGGCTTGCCCAGCCCTTGGCTTTATTTGGGCCTGGCCAGGTCAGGTGCCCAGGCCAGACCCTAACCAGGGTCAACCTGGTCTGATCCAGTCTAATCCAGTGGGCTGTTTTTGGGCGTATCTTGAGCATCTGGCGTCCGATTTGGACGCTGTTCGAACCTGGGCGTAGACCGGGACATTCCCGTCTTACCTGTGAGATTTTCCTTACGTTTATATAATTAAATATTGTTTTAAACTATTTAAAATGCATTTAATTTATTTTGCATCATATGTAATTTAGTCCCTAACTAGGCTTAAATTATCATTTGCATCAAATACAAATGATCCGAGGGCACATTCCTCTACATCTCCCACTTGCACTCAGGATCTTTTATCCCGAATGCAGGAGATGGTTGCAAACATCTTTTGCAATATTTTATCCCTTGCATCAAATGCAAATAATTCTCCCTAACTAATTTCTACCTATTACTAGACGAAGGCCGCACTCTGTGTGAGACCCTACAGCCTGACCCTTACAATAGGTTGGGCTCGAAGCCCTATACGGCAGTTACCACGAGCAATGGTTGACATCCCTGCTTCAGGAATCATCATTATGTGGTTGACTCATTGACATGAGTATTGTCGGGACCACCCTGACTGTTTCTGTGATGAATTCCGCAGTTATAGTCTCTTCGTCTAAACTATGTCGTGTAGATCAAGTCTAAGGTACGGTTAAACTGTCAACCCCAATAACTTGACTCCGGTTAGTTTCTATTGATCTTTAGTCAAAAATGTTGGACTTCTTCCAACATACTCTGGCTAGAGATATTACTAAAGACCGAACTAACTCTACGACACTAACTCCCATTGACCGAGAGATACGAATCCTCTCTTGGTCATTACTCGCCTCATACGCTTCAAGTGTCATCCAATCAAAGACCTTTCGACAGGCCTTGCCTCGAAGCTAGGTCATTTGATCTAAGTGGCACCATTCACGCACAGGTTTGTCAAAATGACCTCAAGTCAAAAGACCAACTAGCCTATCATCACTCTGAGTCATCATTGACAGATTGGTCAATATAACCATATGATAACTCTTGTGGATCGTTCAGGGAACTCATTCTATAATGAGCACCTGTGTCTCGTCTACGACTTTGCCAAGTAAAGCGATCATGAGATCATCGCCACCGCTAAACGGTGAAGACTAAGACACAATGGTCTATCCGATGTTTCGATATCCTTGTCTCGAAACATCTACGACCACGAACCCTTTTAGACTTATGCTACAGACGGTCAAACATTTCTCCATGATCGAGATACTCATCTCGATACATGTTTGACCTTCCATAAAGTCTCAGGACTTTACCTAAGTTAATATCTAATGTTAACTACATTATAACATAACTTAGATAAATTATTACCAAACAACTTACTGTTATTTTGAACAAGATGTTTTTGTTATTCACACACAGAGATAGATTTCCTCGAAGGCATCTTTTCTCAACATCTCCCACTTGCACTCAGGCCCATTTATCTCGGTATCTTATACCGTTTTTACACATAAGTTTTCACGACTTCATGTGGTAGAGCCTTCGTGAGTGGATCTGCTAAAACCGTCTACACTATAGACTTAAGGGGTTTCTATGTTCATGTTAGACCAACCATTTGAATCTCATTTAAATAATTCACTTGGTCTTACGGAATCTATAATATTTTATTTACTTGGATCTCATCCAGTTCATCGTACATAACTATAATAATTCTTTAAATTTGTTAATGGTCATTTCAAATGGCTCATATCTGTTTCTGATAAAGTATCAAACTTTTTGATTACTTTGTCAAAATATATGTTCCATTCCTTTGATGCCTCGCATGTAATTTATACGCTCCCACTGACCTTGAAAACTATCCGGCTAATTCATATAAGTCGGTCCGTCTAAATCATATTTAGAAAAACGAACTTATAAGTGAATGCTCCAATTTTCATGGTCAACTTAAGCGTTTACATCAAGTTTGGTCCGAGTAGATCTGTACACATCTGCTGGTGGAAAACAGTTTCATTATTTTCTTTTCTGCACCAATCTTTCAACTTAAAGATTTACTTGCAGAAAGTGAGAAAACATTTTCCTTGGGCACGTAAACTAAATTCGAAAATTTATTTACGCACACGGACCTATTCTGATTGCATCAAATTTTAAATCGGGGTTACTACTCCGATTTTTCATCCTAGAAGTTGGCTAAGTCATCATCAATTATGATGTCTAACTTGACAATTCGTCTCACAAGATTCGAGTAATTATACAACTTCCTAATGACCGATTTAATGAATATCTTATAGATAATGTCCTCATAGAACATTATCAAAACTTAGGCATTACTATCTGGGACTTAACCCAGAAGGAGGACTTAACTCAGAGTCACTTACAATGGATCACACCAAGTCTAACTAAGTGTGATTCATATATTTTAACACACAGATGTGTTAACAGAATTGACCTGAGAGAAAATCACATTTTCTTTTAATTACACAAGATTTAATATAGCTAAGTATTTGACCATTCGATCTGATCGAATCAGTTAAAATAATTTATTCATTTCGTTCTTTATTTTATCAGACTTATGTTTCATCAAGAACACGTGTCTTAATAAAATATACGAATAACTTATTTTGGTTAATCTAGACTCGGGTACATCAGTATGTACCAGACTGAGTTCGACAACTCATTCTCCCACTGTCTCACAGATAGGTTTCGGCCATTATATCTGAGAGGGTAAGACTCACAAGTGTCTACAGACTTCATAATACGAGAGGTCAGACCCCTCTTTATGTGACTTGTGAAGCTTAGTCTCTCGATATGGCCTAGTCTATTTTACCATCTAAGTTTGCTACTATCTTGTGTATTTATATATTAACATTTAATATATATATATTATCGTTATACATATTACTCATTGCTTCAGAAGCAATGTGACGACATTCGTCAACATATGTTAACCTTTTGTATAACAATAATTTTGAAATCGTGATATCAAAATATGTCACATTTTCATTTCCTCCTACTTATGCCTTTACTAATGACAAATTAAACTAACTTTCTCAATTGACTTTCCGGAGTGCCTTCTTCCTTTTCTAAATCAATTTTTAGATATAAAATAGCCCAAAATAAATAAATAGCTATGCAAGCATCTTATGTATCCAACCGCTTGAGCTTTGCAATCTGAGTGTAGCTCTAGAAGTTGCTTGTCTCAAGATCTGGTTGGGATACATAGTCTTGCATCGCTCATGCACTCGTAATCGACTCAAACGGTTTGATCGAATTTTTGAACTTTGCGGATCAAAATTGTTTGTCCATACAACCTTGAGGGTAGCTCGACAAGTTGTAGGGAGAAACATACTTCGAATATCCTACATGTTCAAGCTGTCTCATATAGAGACGAGTGACATGTGGCCTGAATTTATTTGTTGGACCCAGAACTTAATGAAATCATATTTCTTAAGTCTGTTCTTTAGAAGGTCATTTAATGTCAACGAGAATATAGTTTTAATTCTATCAACTAGAATTTAACTTGATATTCAATTAATCAACCTGTTTGACCAGTTAACTAATTCCATTAAAAAATTATATTTTGATTCCTTCGGTAAACATAGTCTTGCCCTAGTTTAGCATATGTTCAATATTAAATATAGGTAGATTGGCATTCATCTATCTATATCCTCCCACTATTTTTACGATCGTTTCAAAGCTTAATAACGAACGATTTAATCGAATTAAAATATTTAAAAATTAGTGATAGAGGGATCCAATCATCCTGAACCTCACAACCTTGAGGAGACTCAATAAGTTGATTGGTTCCATGATTGGTAGACTAACTCTTAGTCAATCACATCACATGTGACTCCCTATCGTTTTTTACCCACAGTCACTTATGATCTTGAGGAGACTCAACAAATCATAATGACTGGTCTAGTCAGACCCTTGATTTCGTGTCCAGATTTGATTTAGATCGATGCTCGAGGAGACCCGACGTATCGATTTGGGTCAAGTCTAGACTACATCACATGTATGTTGGAGTTTGTTCCTTAAAGATAAACATGTCATAGCTTGAGGAGACTCAACAACTATAATTGTCTTCTTTGAGTTACCAAGCTCCAAAACCAAGGAGGGATACGGATTAATCTTTAATAAGATTTATAACGCATTGACTAGATATAGTCCAGGGTGTCATACAATCATGATTCGCGACATTGCGGTCCAGCGTAACACGGCCAGGGAATTGACTAAGCCAGTATTACTGCCCCTTGGACTAGCAAGGGTTGATCCAGAACTCTTAGCCAAGCACATTGACTGGATTATGGTCCATTGAATGAAGCTTGTCACTTTTATATGTGTGCCATAGACTAAACAGCTTTTATTAACAACTAATTAATCCTATCAACTAGTTGCATCATTAAATTCAAAATTTTAGGATTTGTTTAATAACCTTTATTAAGTCCTTATCAACTATAAGGTTCACGTGCTATCCTAATCGTTATTAGGATTTTAATAAATTTTATTAACAACGCTAAGAGCGAAGTCCTTTAATGAAAATTAATAATAACAATTAGAATTAAGAAACATTAAAGGGACTACCCTAATCAGGAATTAGGTCTTGAAGTGTTGTTAATATTTTATTAAAACATAGCATGTCATTAAAATTTAAGTAATAAATTTTAATCATTTCTTAATGGCTAACCTAAAGGGGTGTCTTGTGTTATCAAATAAGGGACAAGATGAACTAGCCATTAAAATAAAGCTACACTAATTTATCGCATAAAGATAGTGCACAACTATTTAACAATTAAATAGAATAAGTTTATCGCATAAACAATTTTAGCATGCATACATAAATTTAACATTTAAATTTAAAATATGATTTTAAAATTATTTTATTTTTATCTCATAAAAAATTGTTTTTAAAATCACAAATTTGCATGCTACTTTAAAAAATTTATCGCATAAAAATTTTAACCTTTAAAATCAGTTTTAAAATATCTCATAAAATTAAAACATCATTTTAAAAAACTTTCATGCTTAAAATTTTATCATATAAAGGCACTTTAAATTTATCGCATAAATTTTAAAAGATTTAAAATTAGTTTTAAAAATTATCACATAACTTTTAAAACGTCATTAAAAAATTTCCATATTCAAAAATTTATCACATAGATTTTTAAACATCAAAAACATTTTTAAAATTTTTCTCATAACTTTAAAAACATTTGTTTTAAAAGTATTTAAAAGCATTTCATGTGTTTAAAGAAATCGCAGGCTAGATCGTTACGCAAACCTGGTTCTGATACCACTGAAGGGAATTCTGGGACCCTTAGGGCACAAAAACTCTATGCCCGTCCTAAGTCGGACGGAACATAGACAGAAATAGCAGTGGAAAATAATCATGTTAATCTAATTAACATTTAACCCTAAGGTCCAAGACCATAATCCAAGATCTATGCCTACTTGGGATGGGTCTGACCATCCCAAGAAGGATCTAGCCTACTGCGATTAAATTAAACTAATGCTAATAAACACATACCCGGAATCTCAACCCTGGGGCAGGCGAGATGTTCTGCACCGTCTTTCGAGCCGCTCCCGTCCCACGCCGAGCCGCTCCTCGAACCGCACCCCGAACCGCTCCTCGAACCGCTCCGCATCCCGAGGCGATCAATCCCGTGTCGCCGAGCCAACCACGGGCTAAAGAAAGTTTCAAGCAAGTGAAACCTCAGCCTAGATTTCGGATCTGAATCCGAACTCCTTTGCGGCTTTGCTAGAGCCCTCAGGAGCAAGGCAGAAATTTATAGGGAGAGGAGAAATATTAATTTAGCTTAGATCCAAGCGTGCTCCAACATTTACGAGAGCCGCTCAGATCTAGAGCTTGGGACGAGTTTTTGGGGAGGAGAGCAGACCCCTATTTATATAGGCGGCTGACTGTTCTCCTTCTCTCAAAATCCGATGTGGGACTAATAATTAGAGTTAATAAAATCAATTTAGTTTGCCTTTCAAAAAGTGCAAACTTCCGTGAATTTTAACTCCCTCACCGTTGAACTTCAGGATTGATACAACCTATAAATTCGAAGGGTGTTCAATGGTGAACGCATAGGAAAAAACCGTTCGTCAATCGGAGTTCGTTTGACCCTCCAATTGATCGTCCAAAGATCAGCCCAAGGCTAGTGTTTCGCAAAAACTGAGCCGTCAAATAATTTTGCACCATAAGAGTTCAAAACTCTAGAACTGGGGCCCACAGGTGGGCCCCACACGTGCTGCGGACGCAGTAAACTGCCTGGGCAAAGCCCAGGCCGCGCCTGGGCTTGCCCAGGCGCTGGGCAAAGCCCGCCTGGGCTTTTGCCCAGGCGCTGGGCAAGCCCAGGCCAGTGCCTGGGCTTGCCCAGGACTTGGCTTTATTTGGGCCTGGCCAGGTCAGGTGCCCAGGCCAGACCCTGACCATGGCCAACCTGGTCTGATCCAGTCTGATCCAGTGGGCTGTTTTTGGGCGTATCTTGAGCATCTGGCGTCCGATTTGGACGCCGTTCGAACCTGGCCGTAGACCGGGACATTCCCGTCTTACCCGTGAGCTTTTCCTTACGTTTATATAATTAAATATTGTTTTAAACTATTTAAAACACATTTAATTTATTTTGCATCATATGTAATTTAGTCCCTAACTAGGCTTAAATTATCATTTGCATCAAATACAAATGATCCGAGGGCATATTCCTCTACAAGAAGGAGTGCCGACTCCCTATATAAATAGTGGTGCACTCCCTTCGTTGAAAGATGCACCAAGTCCTCGATCGAGTACCTCCAGACTTTTAGAGCAAGCTTGATCGGCGACTAAACTATTGTCTCTCTCTCTCTCTCTTCATATTCTCGGAGTAGTCCTAGCAAGACTACGAAGGGGGATTGGATTCGGATCCAGACGTCTAAGACACGGGTTCTATTCAAGTGAAACTTTCTACCGCGTGTGATCGGCTTGGAGGCGAAAGTCGGTTCGGAAGGATCGGTTCGAGGGTGCGAGGCGGCTCAGGCGGATCGAGTCAAGGCGGCTCGGCTACGAGGAGCTTCAGAAGACGGTGCTGTACATCTTGCCTGCTTCAGGGCCAAGATTCCGGGTATGTGGTTAAGTAATTTTAGTGTAGATTTAATTTTGTCTTTGTAGAGTAGATCCCTCTTGGGGTAGTCAGATCCACCCCAAGTTGGTATAGATCAGGCTAGGTTCTGGCTCCCTCAGAGCCTAGCTAAATTGTTTAGCAAGCTTAGAAAATTTTGTTTTTGTTTGTCCGCTGCGTTTTAAGCCCATGTGGTCCGTCCGACTTAGGACGGACACAGACCCGAGCTCTAAGGGTCCGCCAAAACCCCAACAGTGGTATCAGAGCCACGGTTATGCTAGAGATCTATTTTAGCGACGTTTTTAAAATCTTTAAATTGCTTAATTTTAACATACGAACTATTTTAGCTTTATGTTAAAATTAGTTTAAAATTGTTTTGTGTTTTAAAAATTGTTTTTACAACACTAAAATTTTTTTGGGACGATTTAATTATGCGATAATTTTAAATAGGTCTCTAATGTTTAAAGGCTTTATAAAATTTTTTATGAGATATAATAATTTTTCAGAGCATTTAATAGTTTTAAAGTTTATGTAACTTTAAGGATATATTTTATTTTGGAAATTTAATTCTCTTAAGCTGCATAAAGGTTGAAATTTTTTAAAAACTTTATTTGAAAGCTTTTAAAACAATTTCTAATGATTTTAAAAGTGTTTTAAAATTGCTTTAATGAATATGTATATTAAAGAAACATTTTATTTTCATGAGATGAAATGATAAATTAGTTTCTTTTAAATTACATATAGGTTTCAAGTTTTTTATGCGATATTTTAATCTTAGAAATGTTTGATTAAAATTTTGAAGCCTAGGTTTAAAATTATTTGATAATTTTATGAAACCTAGTTTTATGTGATAAAAATGTTTTAAGCTTTAAATTTTTGATCTTTAAATTTAATTGTTAAATTTTATATTTGCGTGTTATTTATTATGTAGATAATTTTAACTTGCAAATTCTCATTATAAGTCACTAAATGAAACTTTTATTTATGCGGATAAATTAGTTGTTTCATTTTCTTTTAATGGACATGTTGAATATTGTATTCATGAACCCTTTTAGGTTAGCCATTAAATGATTAAAATTTTATAAGATGAAATTTTAAATAAACTTGTGACATGCTATGTTTGATAAACAAAACAACAGCAAAACCTAATACCTGATTATGGTAGTCCCTTTGATTGTCAATTATTTCAATAAATCGTTTAATTGATGATTTCCATACAAGACTATTTTTGAAATATGTTGTAAATGTTTTATTAAAATCCTAATTTGATTGGGGTAGCATGTTGAACAAATGAACCTTATAGTTGATAATACTTAATAAAAATTGTTCAACTAATCCATAAAATTTCGAATTTTAGGATCCACTAGTTGATAAGGATTAGCTAGTTTTAATTAAAAGCCATTTAGTTGTTTGGACAAACATAGAATTGATGAAAACTCCTTCAATGGATCATAATGTCGGTCAATGTGCTTGGCTAAGTTTGCTGGACCAACCTAGCTAGTCTAGGTACTAAGTGGTCCTGGCTTAGTCAATTCCCTGGCCGCGTCCGCTGGAACGCAAGGAGTCGATTCATGACTGTGTAAGTCCATCGACTATACCTAAGTCTAATACGATAATAATCTTGTTCAAGATAAATCGTAGCCCTACTTGTTTTAGGAGTTGGCAACTGTAAGAAATGTGTTACGGTTGTTGAGCTACACTCAAGCCGTGACATGTCAATCTTATAGAAACCGATTTCTTGATAAACATCTTGACCTGACTGAAACCGATGTCTCATCCTCCGAGCATCGGCGCAAGTCTAACCAAGAATGTGGTCTAAGTCCTGACCCAAACCAACGTGTCGTGCATACACCGAGCGGCGGGGCAAGTCAGGCTAGACACGAAAACAAGGGTCCGACTAGGCTAGCCAATGTGATCCGGATGAGCACACTCATGATCACAAATGACTAGGGGTAAAATCGATAGGGAATCATATTTAATATGATTGACGACGAGTTTTTCTACCGACTGCAGAGTCGGACAACTTGCTGAGACACACTCAAGGTTGTCAGACTCAGGGTAATCGGATCCCTCTCTCACAAATGTTATTTTATAATAAATTGTTAGGCTTTAATAAATTTTACACTAATTTTAATGATATACTAATTTTAACGCATAAAGATAGTGTACAAATATTTAACGATTAAATAGAATACCGTTTATCAAATAAACTATTTTAGTATGCATATTTAAATTTAACATTTAAATTTAAAATATGGTTTTTAAAAACTTTTTATTTTATCTAAAGACTTGTTTTAAAAGGATCACAAAAATTGCATGCTACTTAAAAAATTTTAAACTTTTAAAATCAGTTTTTAAAAATATCTCATAAATTTTAAAACATCATTTTAAAAATTTCATGCTTAAAATTTTATCACATAAAATATTTAAACACCTTTTAAAAAATTTCCATGCCAAAAATTTATCATAAAATTTTTTAAACATCTAATAACATTTTAAAAAATTATCACATAACTTTAAAACATTTTATAAGGCATCTAAATATATTTTAAAATTATCTCATAACTTTAAAACATTTTAAAAGTATTTTAAAAAGCATTTCAATGTTTAATAAAATCGCAGTACTAGATCGTTACGCAAACCTAGGCTCTGATACCACTGAAGGGTTTTGGGAAACCCTTACGACACAAAAACTCTATTCCCGTCCTAAGTCGGACGGTACATAGACATAAAAATTGCAGCGGAAAGATTTGTTAATCTAATTAACATGCAGTTAAACAATATAACTTAGCCCTAGGGTACAAGACCCTTAGCCAAGATCTATGCCAACTTGGGATGGATCTGACCATCCCAAGAAGAATCTAACCTACTGTGATTAAATTAAACTAATGCTTATAAAACACATACCCGGAATCTCAACCCTAGGGCAGGCGAGATGTTCTGCACCGTCTTCCGAGCTGCTTCACATCCCACGCTGAGCTGCTCCTCGAACTGCTCCCCGAACCGCTCCTCGAACCGCTCCGCATCCCGAGGCGATCAATCCCGTGTCGCCGAGCCAACCACGTGCGGAAGAAAGTTTCACGCGGGTGAAACATTCGCCTAGATTTCGGATCCAACTCCGAACTCATTTGCGGCTTTGCAAGAGCCCTCAGGAGTAAGGCAGAAATATAGGGAGATAGAGAAATATGAATTTAAGCCTAGATCCGAGCGTGCTCCAACATTTACGAGAGCCGCTCAGATCTAGAGCTTGGGATGAGTTTGGAGGAATGGGGGAGGCCCCTATTTATATAGGCGGCAGACTCTCCCCTTTTCTTCACAACCGATGTGGGACTAATAAATGAGAGTTAATAAAATCAAGTTAGTTTGCCTTTCACAAAGGGCAAACTTCCGTGAATTTTAACTCCTTCACCGTTGAGCTTCAGGATTAATACAAACTACAATTCGAAGGGCGCTCAACGATGAACACATAGGAAAAAAACGGCGAGTCAATCGGAGTCCGTTTGACCCTCCAATTGATCGCCCAAAGTTCAGCCCAAGGCTTGTTTTTCGCAAAAACTGAGCCGTCAAATAATGCCCACTGCCTAGGGTTCTGTGGGGCCCAGCCTGTGGGCCCCATTTGGCGTCCGATTGGGATGCCGTTCGAACCTGGTCGTAGACCGGGAATTCCCGTCTTACCAGTGAACTTTTCATTGCATTTCTAATATTAAATATAGTCTTAAATAATTTAAGACACATTTAATCTCTTCTGCATCATATGCAAATTAGTCCATATCTAGGCTTAAATTATCATTTGCATCAAATACAAATGATCTGAGGGCACATTCCTCTACAGCAAGTCTCCTGTATGTAAGATGCCCAGGGAGACGGCGAGTGAAGTAACCGCCAGAGAAACTTGGCACCAGCAGCCAGCCCCACCCTACGAAGAGAACGCAGACCAATCCCCCATCCCTCTTGGGGAGGCAAAGATCCTCCCAACGCCAAAGGTGGAGCTTGATGCCCCAAATGAAGTCCCGACATAAGCGATCGATCTCTGCAAGGATAGAAGTAGGAATACGACTGGATCCAGTAGGAGACAAGGCCATGAATAACCGAACAGACCAGTTCAATACGCCCGGAAGCAGAGAGAAGGCGGGACGACTAGGCGGCAATCTTGGATCTACACTTGTCCATAAGGCTAGAAAAGAGCTTCGCAGTAGGATAAGTAAAAGAGAGGGGGAGCCCAAGATACCTGACCGGGGGGACAATGATAGGAATGCCAGGGAGGAGGGAGAGCTAAGCACCAATACTACACCCCTTGCTGAGGATCAACTTGCTCTTGGCCATGTTCACTTCAAGGCCAGTCAGGAGATGGAAGGATGAGAGAATCTGGCTGAGCTTCACGAAGGAACCGGCCTCTGCCTTGCAGAATACCAACATGTCATCTGCAAAAAGGAGATGGGAGGGGATATGCAAGGCCCCCCTCTTGGGAGGACGAATGGCACCAGAGAGGGAAGCTTGGTCCATCAGGAGAGTGAAAGCCTCCATAACAATAGCGAAGAGGAAATGGGAGATGAGGCCCCCTTGACGGACCCCCCGATTGCTCCCAAAGTTACCAGCGGGAGATACATTAAGCAGCACTGAGAAGGAGGGGGAGTCAACGCACACCTTGACCCAGCGGATGAAGGAGGGGGAAACCAAGGTAGGAGAGGAAGTAGTAGACAAACTCGCGATTGATGCTGTCGAAAGCCTTGCGAAGATCCAACTGAATACAAGCACGGGCTCTTAAGGAAGCAGAGAAGTCACAGATAAGCTCATGGGCAAGGAGGGAGGAGTCAGATATGAGTCTATCTTTAATGAAAGCCGACTGATTCCAGGAGATCCGGCCTGGAATAACCACCGCCAGGCACCGACTAAGGACTTTAGAGATGATCTTGTAAATCACATTACAACAGGAGATAGGGCGGTAGTCCCCAAAGGAGGCAGCCATGGGGGTTTTGGGGACTAAGGTGAGGAAGGTGTGGTTGATCTGCCTAAGAATACTGTCAGAGGAGAAGAAAGAATGAACTGCCCGAAGCACATCGCCACCCACCCCCCAAAGTTCCTGGAAGAGCAAGGGAGGGAGGCCATCATGGCCAGGGGATTTGTCTCTATCCAACGAGAATAGGGCCTCCTTGATCTCCACATCCATGACATCCCTCCTAATCCAATCGCAAGCACCGGGGGAGAGGATGCACTTAGGGATAACATCAGGGAACGAGGAGCAATTGGAGTCCTGATGGAAGAGAGCGGAGAAGAAGCCAACCGCCTCATCATGAAGTGAGTCAATCTTGGTGGCAGGATCCCCCTAAAGCCAATCAAATGCAGGAGGCTGTTGCTGGTAACACGATCTCTGGAAGCAGCGTAGAAGAAGCTAGTGTTCCTGTCCCCAGAGAGAGCAAAGACTGGCGGCTCTTCTGTCTGGCCTGGCTCTCCCCGTAGTCAAGGCTAGAAGAGAGGGCAAGTGAGAGGGTGCGGTCCTATCGAATGAGATCAGGGCAGTAAAGGAAATCAGGCCTAGCCTGCAGGGCCGAAATATCCTGCTGAACAACCTCCAAAGAGAGCCTTGAGCTTGGAAACCAGTCGAAACATAGGGGACCCAGTGAACTGTCTCCTCCAAGTAGTAAGCACAAGAGAGAGGAAACCCAGGATCTGGAGAAGGTGACTGAAGAAGCGGAATGGCTTGGGGCCCCAGTCAGGAGGAAGGATGATCTGAGTCAGCAGTGGAGAGTGATCACTAGTGCTAGAAGGGAGGTAGGAGGCGAAAGAATCAGGCAAGGTGGACGTCCAGGAAGAGTTACTGTCCATTCTACAAGAGATACAGGAACCTACATCTAAATTGTTGATCCAACTAAGGTTATCACCAACACACCGAATGTCATCCAGACCACACCCATCAATACACCTATGGAAGTCCTCCTGGAGATTGGGAAGGAGGGCACGCCCACCAACCTTCTCATCAATAAAGCGAGTGACATTGAAGTCCTCCATCACCGCCCAAGTCCCACTCCCAATCAAAGTAGAGTCCCCAAGAAGGGAGTCCCAAAACCGACCCCGCTCCGAAGCAAGGTTATAAGCATAGACAAAGGAAATGAAGACTGCCAAGCCACCCCGGTTCTTGCAAGAAAGAGTGATGTATTGGGCTGAGGAAGCAAGAATGGAGTAGTCCCAGACCCACAGGTCAACCAAGGCCCAGACCCTACCCTTCGCTGCATGAGAATAATTATGGAAAATCACCCACTCCTTAGGGCAACAAGAGGTCACGACATCCCAATTCGGGTCCAAAACCTTGGTCTCAAGGAGACCAACAAGGGAAGCCTTGTACTTATTGATATGGTACTTTACATCCCTACACCGCACTTTGGAGTTAAGACCCCGCACATTCCAGATTAGAACAGACATTAACCAATGTGGGTGGTTTGGCTCTGAGTCAACACTCGGGAGGGCGCCGGTCCTCCAGAGTTAGGTTTCTTGCCCTTTTTAGAGTTATTGGCGGGGATGGTATATTTGGGGTTGGATATGGTGGTCAAGAGGGGGCACGCCGACGGAGAGGGCGCCGGTCCTCCAGAGTTATATATGTGTATATATATTTATATATATGTTTATATATGTATATATGTATATATATGTATGTATATGAGGAAGGATCAAATGACCCCCTAATACAACCCCCAAATATAATCCCCTCCCTTGGCCGCACGATCGACGTATATCAACGACACGGATCACCCATTGATTGAGAGAGATGATGGAGAGAAATCGCGAAAAATTGAATTTCTCTCGCAAGAAATTCAATTTCTCGCACAGAAAGTCTTCAACAGTTACTTAACTAATCCGCTTAGTTTATCCACCCTTCCCCACATTTTAAAAATGAATTCCGGCCAACTGAGTGGACATCTTTACATAAAAATTAGTTTTTCCATCCCCCATCGTGCTCCTGATCAGAACGTGCAGGGTGAAGCCTCGGTTTCAGTGAGTTTCAGTGACTGGGCACCTTCTGAACGGACTGAAACCCAAGGTTTCAGTGCCTGGGCGGACTGAAACCCAAGGTTTCAGTCCGTTCAGCAGGTGCCCAGTCATTGAAACCAGAGGTTTCAAACACTGAAACCTCACTGAAACCGAGGCTTCACCCTACGCGTTCTGATCGGGAGGACGAGGCGGGACGGAAAAACTAATTTTTATGTAAAGATGTTCACTCGGTGGGCCGGAATTCATTTTTAAAGCGGGGAGAAGGGTGGATAAACTAAGAAGATTAATTAAGTAACTGCTGAAGACTTTTTGTGTGAGAAATTTTCTCACGAGAGAAATTCAATTTCTTACGCGTTAGTTGAAGGGGGCGATCCAGTCCGCTGATCCGCATGATGGAGGGCCACAGGAGGGGCTCATTTTGTGGGTTATATTTGGGGGTCATAAGATCCTTCTTCTATATATAGTACTCGTTGAGACAAACCAGTGAACCTAACTCGATTATATGTCTTGAGCTAGTTAGGAGCACATCGTATTCGGGTCGAGCAAGCCAGCGGTGCTCTGATCTCCGTCGAACAAGGCTAGTGAGGCTCGATCTCAGTCGATGAACGACTGAAAGCCTCGCTTTCGATGCATGGTCGCCTCATTCTCAGACTCGACTGAACAGACCAAGCTCTTTGCAACTCCAGAGAATAGTTTAAACTGAGGATCCAATTCTTGAGGGGGCTCGATGGGCAGGAGAATGATGACCCGAGCTTTTCTCCGATAGGCTGACCCATCGCCGATTTAAGCTTGACCTAAATGGTTCCTACCTGAGCCTCCGAGTTTTTGGAGGGATACCTATATCTTGAAGGGGTTCGATGTTTTGGGAGCCTCTGCATCTTCGACGGGTAGACGGATCGATGCCTCTTCGATGGGTCGATGGGTCGACGCCTCAGGAGCCCCTGTATCTTTGATGGTTCGGTGGGTCGATGCCTCTCCGATGGGTCGACGGGTCGACGTTTATGAGCCTCTGCATATTCGACGGATCGACGGACCGATGCCTCTCCTGTAAGTTGGTTATGGCCTGATATGGCCAAATCTGCTGGTAACCGACCCGATACTCGGTTGAGGATTTTCCTCAACCGAGAGACCAAGTCTCACATGGCCGTTGAGGAAATCGTGGGCGGTTGAGCAAAATCAATGGCGGTTGCGGGATGGAAGATATGGTGGTGGCCCATATATAAAGAGGATGGAGTTTCTCTTCTTCTGTATCCTCTCAGCCATATCTGGAATCCCCAAAAACAAATTTCTTTCTCTCGCTCGTTCTATCATTGGTATCAGAGCAAACTCGGAACGCTTCCCAAATTCCACCGCCCTCTCCCTCAATCTCGTTCTCCGTTCTCGAAATTCCAAGATCCCTCTCGTTTTATCCACTGTTCCACTGAGCCGTTTACCTCGTTCCATGCATCGGGGTAACGCAAGGCACAAAGTGGTCCACTCTATAGTGCTTCCCCCCTTTCCCCTTTTTTCTGTCATTTTTCTCTTTCCCGAGGCACTGAGCGACATTTTGTTCATGCTGTAGTTTCTTCATCGAGAATATTAATCCACTTCCTCGTTTTGTTCACAGAACCCTCCCCAAATCTTCAATTTTTGCCATTTATATAAATTTTGTGAATCCAGCCCAATAATATTAACTACTCCTTCACTGAGGCAGGCCAATTTCTTTTTCTCCACTGAGACATTTCACAGCTTTCTCGAGGTGACACCACACTGAGAAGATCGTGCGGTAACGGGACTTACACGCATCTCTTCACGTGATCTCAAAATGCTATCAGACCATCGGACGTCGCGTTTGTTTCGAGGCTAAGAAGTTATAGCGGCACGCCATACACACACGAAGATCAGCCATCCACGCAACTCAGAATGGGGTCACCTCACTTTGGGCTATGCAGACTTGCAGTGCAATACATACAGGCCCTCTTCCTTTTCTGACAGTTCAACTAATAGAGCCGTGGGCCCTTTTCTTGGAACAATCAATTGTCAGACGAAATCAGGTTCCTTAGTTTTTTATTTCTTCGGTTTATAGTTTTCTGCAATATATTATTTCTGCCTAGTTAGTTCCCTACAACTTGAACCTAAAATAAAACTTGATTCACACATTAATTAAAAAAAGGGTAGAGATTTATTTGTAACCAGATTACTATAGTTTATTTTCTGTACATATAACCTAATTAAAATTTGTCACTCTCATTAAAAGTAAAATTGGATTTTTAGACTAGCTTATTAGACGTTAATTTTAGTTGATTTGATTACATCTATTTTTGTCACCTTATACTTGAACCAAACCTTATCCAAAACAATAACGAACAAATGTCAAGCAAATTGATTACGTCTGAACTGGCAAAGATAGAACGCGTAAACGGTTCCAACTATGACATGCGGCACCGGAAAATTAGATACGGACTTATCCATGATGATTTAGATAGTGTCATTGAGACCACTACTCCTACTCTCCCTGAAAATCCAACAGATGCTCAAAAAAGAGAGTTAGATCAGTGGAAAATTAATGACAAGAAGGTTAAGAGTCTCATGCTTATGTTCATGGACGATAGCTTAATAAAAGTGTTCTAAAACTATAGTACTACCAAGGACATGTGGCAGTCTATTAAGGAGAAGTATGATATCACATCTGACATGAAAATGTAAGGTTCCAGTCTATGGAGAAAACACTAGAAGGGGGGTTGAATAGTGTTTAAGCAATTTAAAACGATTGTTACACCAAATTAAAATGCTAACCAACAATATAGTGCGGAATTAGAATTAAACCCAAATAAGAAACAAATGCAAACACAATTATGTTTCTAGGATTTGGATTACCTAAGTCACTTCCCGACTTGTTCCCGGTAATCCTACGTCCCTTCCACCCGGATACCTCCGGATACTCAAGTTAGAACCCTAACTTGAGGTTTTCTTAAAACACACTTGTAGCAACCCTAGAGGATCACTCTTTGATTCTAGGTTGGAGAGCAAGAGATCAAAGATTTGGAATTCTTAAGGCTTTGGATTTAAGAGCTTTAGACTTTAGAAATGAAAGCTTAAGATGAATGAGTAATAGCTTAGGTAACCTTTCAATGGAATAGTATCAGCCCTACTTATAGGTTTCTCAAATCCACAAAATAGTTTAGGCAAAAAACCTTTTGGAATCCGTGAAAAAAATCTCAACGGATAGAAACTGAACTCGCAACAGTCGACTGTTGAAGAAACCTCAGTCGACGGTTGCACATTCATCAAGGGTAGGTAAGAATTCATAATGGTAACTTACCACGTGGACAGTCGACTGATGAAGCAAAGATAGTCGACTGTTGAACCAACAGGCGACTGTAATTACTTCTACAGGCGACTGGCCGAAAGAATGGTAAGTTGAAGAAATCTGGAAATCCTGTAAGATAACAGGACAGACGACTGATGAGGATAATACAGTTGACTGTTAATCAGACCAGGTGACTGTAAATCCTTATACAGACGACTGTCAAATACCCTAAGAATTTCTAGAGAGCTGAGTCAATAAATTGGCTCACAGACAGACGACTTTTGCAGCATACACAGTCGACTGATCCAAGGGACGGTCGACTGTATATTCAACATTATCGACTGGCCGTAAAAGTCAGATCAACAAAGTTTAGGCAGAAGGATAGACAGGCGACTGATTTACAAAACACAGTCGACTATCACTTGGACAGGTGCCTGTGAATCGTTCATCAGTGGCCTGTGCGAAATAAACAGAAAGAAACTTGATTGTAAAAGTTTGTGCATAACAGACGACTGTAGAACAAAATACAGCCGACTGTTTTTGAGACAGACGACTGTAAAATGTTCAGCAGTCTACTGTTATAAACAATCCAAGCACAATCACTAAGAAATGAATTGGAGTCAAAGGACAATTCATCTAATGATCTCCTAAGACAGAAATGATGATGTGTGTGAGTGCTCCATCAAAGTTCTACTTCTAAGCTACATACTAGAAGAGATAAAATAAATTTACATTCATGAATTCTCTCTTCTATCAATCGCATGAGCTTGAAGTCTTCATGAAGCTTCAATCACCATTCACGATCATCCAATCCATTATCATTTGCCTTCAATGATCTTTGTGAGTCATCCATTGCTAGAAGATCTTCATAAATAGCTTAGGCAATGGAATAACTGCAAAATAGGGGATTAGTCACAAGTATTTATGTTTGCTTATCATTAACACCAAGTAGGGAAAAGTCCAATACTCAACAGAACATACAACTCCTGCTGCATAGGTATAATTCATGCCATATGCAGGAAGGTGACAATGTCACCAAACACGTGAATAAAATGATTGTCATGGCTAAGGACCTAGCTACAGCAGGAACTGAAATTCCTGAGAAGCTTCAGGTGGCAACTATTCTGAATAGTCTGCCACCGTCGCTTGATATGGCTGCCACTACACTTAGGCTAAATGGAAACGTTAAGCGTGTAACTGACTTGCCAGCTCAGCTAGCAATGGAACAAGACGTTCTGGCTAGGAGGAAGGGCTTGTACGTCAACCTTGTGCAGGAGGAAGAGGCGAATGCTGCTCAATACCGAAAGGCACAAGGGAACCAACGTCTTGGACCTGTGAAGCCCTCCTTCAAGGGATCCAGCCAGCAATCAGCTCGCGGGAAGAAAGGACCTCCTGGATCTTGCTACATCTGCAGGAAGTATGGTCACTTTAAGGCCAACTGTCCTCAGGCAAGGAATAAGGGCAACTCAAAACGCCCAGAACAAGGAGGATCCAAAAAGCGGAAGTTCATTGGTGTCACTGAATGTAACACTACAACTACAGACACTGAAGGCTGGTGGATCGACTCGGGTGCTATCCAACACATAGCAAAGACGAAGGAAGGAATTGTCAACTTCCAGGAACTGAAGAAGGGAGACCAACGAATATACACGGGGAATAATACCTATCTGGATGTAGAAGGTATTGGTTCATACAGATTGGATCTTGGGGACAGCATCATGGTCCTCAAAGAGGTGTTTTATGCACCTGGCATAAGACGTAATCTGGTCTCTGTTCCGGCTTTGATGAAGAAGGGTCTTGAAGTGAGATTTTACAACAATATGGTCTCAATTATTCCCTGTGTCTTTTGTCTGATTATGATCTTTGGCATATGAGATTAGGTCATCTTGGTAACAATAAGATGGACCGGTTAATCAAAATGGATTTATTACCGGAACTGACAGGAGTGAGGACATTACCATGTGAACATTGTTTAACTGGAAAGATGACCAGGAAATCATTCTCGGAAGGTCAAAGGGCTAATGAATTGTTGGAATTAGTTCATTCTGACATTTGTGGGCCCTTGAGCATAAAGACACGTGGGAATAAGGAATATTTCATGACCTTTATAGATGATTATTCAAAGTATACTTTTGTGTATCTTTTAAGCAGAAAGTCGGAAGCTTTTGAAAGCTTTAAAAGATACAAGGCAGAAGTTGAAAGAAAACTTGGAAGGAACATAAAGGTGTTAAGAACTGATAGAGGTGGGGAATTCAACTCAAAGAAATTTGAGGAATACTATATTCAATACGGTATAAAGAAGCATACTACTATGCCTTATACGCCACAATAGAATGGTGTGGCTGAAAGGAAGAATAGAACATTAATGAATGCAGTGAGATGTATGCTTTTGCATTCTGGTCTCTCCAAGGATTTTTGGGGAGAAGCCATATTGACTGGAAATTATGTTCTAAACAGAATTCCCACAAAATCAGTCGAGACAACACCGTATGAGATATGGAATGGATGCAAACCCAATTTAAATCATTTGAGAAAATGGGGTTGTGTGGCACATGTTATCATTCCATATCAGGTTAGAGATAAGCTGGATCTCAAAACCGTAAGATGTGTTCTTATAGGATATTCTGAAAAGTCTAAATTATATAGGTTCTTCCATGAAAAATAAAGGAGTCATTGAAAGTAGAGATGCTACTTTTCTAGAGAATCTAGAAGAAAAGGAACAAGTCCAAGAAAATGTGCCACCCTTGCTGGACTTAGATGATGTTTCGAATGATGACTTGGATATAGTGGATGATGTACATCATCCAGCTATGGAAGATGAACCTGTAACTGAGAATATACCTATGGCAAATCAACCAGCTGAACCTGTCCAGCCTGCAACCCTTAGTGGCAACAAAAGATCCAGAACAATACCCACATGGATGGATGATTATTATCTATATCATGTAAACCATCTTGTTTCTTTGTGGATATTGATATAGATGAGCAAGCCGATCCCTTGAATTATACAGATGCAATGAAATCATCCGAGTCAGATCAATGGCTTGAGGCCATGAAAAGGGAGCTTGACTCAATTGAGAGAAACAATGTATGGGAGTTATGTGACTTACCAGAAGAGAGGAAGTCCAGAGGATGCAAGTGGGTGTTAAAGAAGAAATATCGGGTTGATGGGTCTATTGATACATTCAAGGCCCGGTTAGTTGTAAAGGGATTTACTCAGAAAGCAGGGATTGATTATCAGGAGACTTATTCTCCGTGGCTAAGTTTGCATCCATATGGATAATCTTAGCGATTGTTGCGCATCTTGACTTGGAACTCTACCAAATGGATGTCAAGACTGCATTCCTCAACAGAGAGTTGAATGAAGTTATATATATATAGATCAACCTGAGGGATTTCAGGTTGAGGGACAAGAATACAAAGTTTATAAATTGAAGAAATTTTTGTATGTTTTAAACAATCATCTAGACAGTGGTATCTCAAATTTCACAACACTATTATCCAACTTGGTTTCGTTGCAAATAAATTGGATAACTGTGTGTAGGTCTTGAAAAGTGGGAGCAGTTTTACGATATTATCCCTATATGTGGATGATGTTTTGCTCGCTGGAAATGACATTGAAGTGTTGAAAAGAATTAAATCAGCACTTTGTAGTGAATTTGAGATGAAGGACATGTGTGATGCATCCTACGTTCTTGGGATACAGATCCTTAGCGATCGGAAGTCTAGAATGTTAAGTTTAAACCAAGAAAAGTATTTGCATACAATATTGAGGAGATTTGGAATGTACAATTCCAATCCGGCCCTTACACCATTGGTTATGGGGAAGCCGTTAAGTAAAGAACAATGTCCTGGAGAGGGACAAAGTCGGCTGAATGTTCCATATGCTCAGGCTATTGGAAGTCTGATGTATGCAATGCTGTGTACTAGACCAGACTTGGCATACCCAGTTAGTCTGGTTAGTAGATATCAAAGTAATCCTGGTCCAGCTCATTGGGAAGATGGTAAGAGGATTATGAAATATATAAAGGGTACGGTGCACCACAAGTTAGTTTATCAAGCAGATTCGCTTGAGGTTCTTGGTTACTCCGATGCAGATTTCGGAGGGGACAAAGATGACAGGAAGTCAATTGCTGGACATGTGTGCATCTTTGGTGGTGCCGCTGTTTCTTGGGGTAGCAAGAAATCGGGGTGTGTAGCGAGATACACACAAGAAGCTGAGAATATGTCCTGTAGTATGGCAGCTACTCATGCAGTCTAGATCAGACTGTTCTTATTGGACTTGGATCTCAATTTGGTGGATGGACCAATTGAGATGTACTGTGATAATCAAGCAGCCATCAGCTTGATCCACAGTGGTGCAAACTGTTCCAAAGGAAGACATATTGAAATACAATATCATTACATACTTGATATAATGGAAATGAAAGAAGTCAATAAGTCTTATATTCCAACAAGTGATATGATTGCTGATCCCTTGACGAAGGGTATTCCACCAGGTACATTCATCAAACATGTTGGTTTGATGGGACTTACAAATATCTAAGTCATGAAAGGAGACAATCATATATAATGATTGTACTCGGTAAATAAAATGTGCATATCTCACGGATAGTGGGAGTATGTGAAATTACATCATGTGTTATATCTCACGGATAGTGAGGGTATGACCGGAATGCACTTGGCCATTTTAGGCCAAGTGGGAGATGTAAGTTGGTTATGGCATGATATGGCCAAATCTGCTGGTAACCGACCCGATACTCGGTTGAGGATTTTCCTCAACCGAGAGACCAAGTCTCACATGGCCGTTGAGGAAATCGTGGACGGTTGAGAAAAATCCAGGGGCGGTTGTAGGATGGAAGATATGGTAGTGGCCCCTATATAAGGAGGATGGAGTTTCTCTTCTTCTGTATCAAAAACTCTCAGCCATATTTGGAATCCCCAAAAACAAATTTCTTTCTCTCGCTCGTTCTATCATCTCCGATGGATCGATGGTTCGATGCCTTGGGAGCCCCTGCATCTTCGATGGTTCGGCAGATTGATGATGGTGAGGGCACCGGTCAGAGTTTAGTTGCTGCTCGAAGCTCGATCTAGGTTTGGAACTGTTCATCCCTAAAAGCTTCGAAGACGATCGGAGAGTGTATTTCTTCCCTAAGTGTTTTGAGGAATTGCAGCCAAACCCAATTCGTCTTCTAGGTCACTGGAAGCTAAGACCAATGCCCAAGTCCTCCCCAAGATCAGTGGCACAAAGTTTGGATTGAAGCAAGCTTAGAAGTCACCCATAGAGCTCGTCCGACCGAACTTCCTTCAGATCAAAGCTCTTATCGGAGGTGAGGCCTCGTACGATCAGACGTAAGCTCGAAGGATCGAGCTCCATTAGAGGGATGAAAACACCTCGTAAGTAGTCTCCCAGGTTCCAGCATCTCAACACCACCGTCGGAGATCAGTGATCTCAATGCCAGCGAGATGTCTTTTAAAAGGCGATTCTGTTTCAAAAGAGAAAGTGTATTAAATTCTCTTGAATTGAGGAATCGGAGAAGGATGTTGTATTCTCGTAAAATTGAGAAATCAAAGAGTTTGAGGGTGTGTTTGATTAGTGAGAAAAGGAAAGAAAAGGAAAGAAATTAAGAAGGAAAATGATTATCCATTGTTTGGCTTAAAAGAAAAGTGAAAAGAAAAAGAAATGAGGAAAACAGTGGAAAATAAATTGTAAAATTTTTCTTTCAAGTTTTCCTCCTCTTGACCCAAGGAAAATAAGGGAAAAGAAAGCAAAACTAACTATTCTCACATTCATGCATTTGTGTTTTTTAACAAATATAATTAGAAGCTATTTTTAATGAATGCATGAATAATTCATGAGTTTTTCAAAAAATTATGAATGAATTTTTCAAAAAATCACGAATTATTATCAAAATTTTACACATGAAATATTTAAAATTCGCAAATTATTCAAAATTTGAGAATTTTTCCCGAATTTTTCAAAATAGTATGCGAATTAAATAATTCGGAATTTTTTTAGTTAGCAAATACACCTCTTAAACTATTTAGCAAAAAAACTTCTTAATTTTTTTTCGTTTTGAATTAATAACATAATGGAAGAAAGTTCCTTATTTTCCTTTCAACTTTCTTCAAAATTTTCTTTGGTAACCAAACATGAGAAAAAAATCTCATTTTATTTTCATTTCACTTTTCTTTCTTTTTCATTGTCATTTCACTTTTCTTTCATACATTTTCTTTCAATCCAAACACACTCCTGAAGGTTGGCTCGTTGCACAATTGTTGTGCAGAATTGTTATTGCACAATTTTTTTGGGGCCATGGTCATCCTCAAGACCGATACTTTTGATATGATACTACGGATCGCTGTACAGAAGATCGGACAGCTAAGTTTTTGGAGCAGAGGAGCTTGGATCTTTGCTGAGGCTAAGCTTGGGTCTTCTGTCGTTCTTTTCGCACTGGGGGGCTCTGGAGGTCGTGCGACCCTATGATGTCGCCGTCGAGCTTGCAGAGAGATCTGAGGGAGTTCACACGACCCATGGAGGTCATCGTCAAGCTCTGATGGTGTATATAATGTAAGGGACCCTGTGGGGCTACACATACACTAGAGGGGGGATGAATAGTGTAATAGCAAGCAAAGTGCTTAATTAAAAGTTACTAAAATTAAAGAACAATAAGCAGTGGAAATTAAACATAGTGCTCAACAACAACAATCACAAACACAAGGATTTTATCATGGTTCTCCAAAACTTGGGTACGTCCAGCTACACCAATATTCACTATAATCACACAAAGAAAAGTGAATACAAATACCACAAAGAGATACCTCACCAAGAGGATTTTGCCCTACACAAGGACCCAACCAACCCTGCACAAGGGTCAAACTCCCACCTAGAGAATTACTAACTCCCACTCAGAGAATTAGGGTTAGCCCTACAGTAGGACACCAAACTCCCACTAAGAGAGTTACTCCCACAAAGAGAGTTATTCCCACTAAGAGAAAATCCTAATCCCACAAAGAGATAAACTCCCACAAAGAGAGTATCTAATTCCCACAAAGAGAATTAGGGTTTCGAACATAAAACAAAACGAAACAACACTTACCTATGCCTTGATATGATCTTACCAATATGAAGAAGAAGGCATGCAAGTGAAACTCAAGTGCTTGAGATGAGGCTTTGATTGCACTTGATGATCTTTCTCTCTTCTAGGAATGAATCCTAACACTTCTCACTTGAGTGTATGAAATGAACAGAAGAAAGATGTTCTCCAAGAAAGGACTGAGAATTAGATCCCATGGAGAATTGCCCTATGAGTTAGCTTCAATGCATGAAGAGAAAAAGGCTAATGAGAGGGAAATGGGAGAGATTAGGAGTGGCTATTGATTCTCAAAGATATTCAATAATAACCAAGAGTTCTAAAAGAACTAAGCCATCTCCTATATATATGTATGTATTGTTGAGTATTGATTCCCCGGATTTGGTTTTGATGATGAGCAAACATAAATATTGTGAACTAACTGTTTGTAAGCGTATTTATGGAGATCGTCGCCAAAAGAATACGTACATCAAAAGCGACGTCTCAAGACTTCTCAATACGCGTGATCGTGTGCCTGAAGCTTCGTTGCAGCTCAAGGAGCAATATTGAAGTCAAGGAGAATGAAGAATGAAGCTTTGAAGACGGTTCGTCATGTATTATTTAATGTCTTCTAGCTTCATAGATTAGAATGTTAAGCCTTGAGTAGGACTTAATTTATTATCTTCATTTCGCTCATATCTTAGAGCTAGGATTATCATAGAAGCCATTAGAATCTTTTCCGAAGCTTATCGCTTCTTCCCTCAGCTTCTAGTGCATCTAAGTTGGTTCAAGTAGAAGTACCAACCGACTAGATGACGATCTAGTCGGTCGGTAACTCTTCATGAACCGACTAGATGTCCTTGCTCATTTCAGCTCTTTTCCTATTGATCAATTAGTCGGTCAAAGAAGGTTCATCGACCGACTAGATGACGATCTAGTCGGTTAGGAATCCTTCTAAGACCGACTAGTTATCATTGCCTCTGTACAGCCTAAGTTACTGTTTACAGTTAGTCGGTCAAAGCACATCGACCGACCGACTAGTTGAGAAACTAGTCGGTTGGAAGTTGTTCTTAAACTGACTAGCTGTACTTGAATTCAGCCTATTCGATTTCGACTCTTAGTCGGTCAAAGAACATTTACCGACCGACTAGTTGTGAAAATAGTCGTTTGGCAAGTCTTCTTAGACCGACTAGTTCCTTATTGTCTGAACTTTCCCTTTTGGCTGTCGAGCTGTTAGTCGGTTCATGTTGAATCATCGACCGACTAGTTGAGAAACTAGTCGGTCAGTGATACTTCTTTGACCGACTATTCTGCTTCAGAATAGAGCCGTTGAGCATTTATTGCACGAATTTCTCTCCTCTCTTTCCTCTATCCTATATATACTTGGAGGGGTTCTTTCATAGGATCCAAGGGCTGCATATTTTGGGTTTTAGAGAAATCAAAGAGAAGAAAATCAACTCCATTCTAAAGCTATCTCTTCTCACTAGAATCTCTCTCTCACTCTTATTTCCAAAGAGAGATTCATTGATTGTGAGCCTTCCAAGCCAAGGAGCTTGAATCAAGGTCATCAACTCCACCCTAGGCTTCCATTACTGGTCAACTTCCTGGAGCTAGGGTTTGGTGACATCTTATTCCTCAAAATCCCTCTTTGCCCTAATTCGGTAAGTATACTCAAGGAATATGATTTTGTGGTAAGTGTTTCATTATTTCATCGCATTTGATATTTGAATTGTTCTCTCGGTTGTGAGAGAAGTGTGTGATCCCGGGTTGTGGGAGTCACATTTAAATTGTGTATGATTTGGTCTTGTAGAGGTTTTTCTACAAGAATTTCATAGTGCAAAATCTTGGGTTAGTGGTTTCTAACTCAAGTATCCGGAGGAGATCCGGGTGGTTGGGACGTAGGATCACTGGGAACAAGTCGGGGAGACTTGGGTGGATCCGAACCCGTTACATGCTTTGTTTGAGTTTGTCTAATCTTGTTGTTTATAGTCTATTCGGCATTGTTGTTTGTATGTTTACATAATAATTAGGAATAACTCTGTTGATTATTTTAAAGTACTGTTCACCCCTCTCTAGTACATGTGCAGTAGCTTCACAGGGCACTACAATTGGTATCAGAGCCAGAGTTCAAAGCTATGACAAACAACGACTACAATGTCTTCAAGGATCGTCAAGGATCTTCTTCAGTTATGGAAGGACAATCCTCTGTCAGGCCTCCTCACTTCAACGGTACCAACTATGGGTACTGGAAATGCCGGATGGAAACCTTCATCCGGAGCTCTTCACTTTGGAGAGCCACGTTGACGGAGTATGTCGAGCCCGCCGAACAAGACTTCACGAAGTGGACTACCGCGAAGGTTACCGTGGAGGTAAATAATGCCAAGGCAATGAATGCCTTGCAATGTGCGTTGGAGCACGAAGACTTCAACAAGATATGCACATGTAAGAGTGCATATCAAGTATGGAACCAACTCCTCATCTTGCACGAAGGAACGAGCACGGTAAAAGATTCTAAACTCGTTGTCGCTAACAAAGAATTCGAGTTGTTTCACATGGAACAGGGTGAAACTATGAAGGACTACTATGCTCGCTTTGTGGACATATCCAACGAATTGGAAGCTCTTGGGAAGATCTACACCCAAAAGGAGAAAGTCGTAAAGATTATTGACGGACTCCCTTCTTGTTGGGAAAAGCGTACCTTCTCCATCGAGGAAGGTAACGATATGAATAAGTACACTGTTGTACAATTAATGGGTACCTTGTTGTCTTATGAGGTACGCAAGGAAAGTAAGATCAAGATGAAGGAAAAGATGAAGGCGTACTTGAAGCAAGACGAGCCAAAGAAAAAGGCGATTGCGTACAAGGCCGCTCCATCTACTGATGATGAAGAGTCGGAAGACGAGTTGGACATAGAAGCTTTGGCCGAGATGGCAAAGAAGTTCGACCGATTCTTCCGAAAAGGTAACTTTAGGAATAAATCTAAAGTTGGTTCGACTAATGCTTCTTCTCCCGTGTGTTATAAATGCAACAAGCCAGGACACATCAAGCCGGATTGTCCTCTCAACAAACACAAGGAGAAGTGGAAGGCATCCAAGTACGACAAGTCGAGAAATCACAAGAAAGGACTTGTCGGAACATTCACCGACTCCGAAGAGGACTCCTCAAGTGGAGAGTCGGATGATGAACGAGTGGAGAAAGCACACACGAGGTAACCATGGATGAACTTAGATTAGCCAACGAACAACTTTGGAATAAGTTTTCTAATTTGGCTACTAGATTTATTAAGACTAAAAATGAGTTAACTAGTCTTCAAACTTTGCCTAAGCATATCATCGTAAACAACGACACCGTTGTTAAAGGGTTGAGAAATGAGATTGAAAATCTCAAATCTCAACTTGAGCATGTTCATATCGAGGATTCGGATGAACATGTGATAGCGGATTTGACATCTCAAAACTCAACTTTGAGTATTGAGAATAAAAATCTCAAGTCACGTGTTTGTGCACTCGCATCGCAAGTGTCAACCTTGGATGCTTCTTTGCATTCTCTCACCGAGAAGTATGAGTGCACATTAGGCCAAATCAATGAATTCAATAAAGGTAAGGGCCATTTGGATAATATCCTAAATGACTTACTTCCGGCCAATCATCACATTGGCTTGGGGTATAATATGGGAGATTCATCCAAATCGTCCGCCACCTTTGTTAGGACAACTTCCGATGCCTCTACTAGTGGGAGTAAACACTTCATGGGTAGTTCTTCTACCAATGGTGCTTCCACTAGGTACACACCCCCATTTGGAAAGAAACACACTTTGGGTGGACCTCCAAAGAAGGGTCATGCTTTCATGTATACCATGCCACGTAGAAACACACATCCTACTCCACATGTTAGCACATGTGATGATTTTTATGCTCCTCATCCACGAGCATGTGCACATCATATGAGACACACTCATGCACGTGTTCCACCACATGCATATGTTCATCCACATTCTCATATGAACAATCATCATCATGCACCATTTCATCATATGTCATATGCTTATCCACGACATGCATCACATAGACATCAACAACGTATGCATGCTCCCAATAGGATTAGGACTCCTAATACATACACTATTTAGGGTCCGAAGAACACAAGCATGCATGCTAAGGATATGTATGTGCAATCGTATATTAACGATATTATTTTGAATGATGATTATGTTGGGAAATCACGGTCCTCGTGGACTTGGTTTCTGAAGGGTTAGTTTCCTTTGACCCTTCATTGCTTTGTACCATAAGTTTAATTTCATTTTATGGGTACCAAAGCAATTGTGGTAAGAATTGGTATATTTTATTTGCATATTGGTCATGGATGTGCATGTTTGTTTGAAACTTAAATTCATATTGAATTTGAATTTAGTTGAGCTATAGGTTACGTTAATTTGAATTTAGTTTGTTAAAATTGTTGCCTAACCCATAGGATCCAAAAGGGTTTTTGGATACCAAGAATTGTGTCTTCTAGGTTCAATCCACCATGGGATACCAACCCTACCAACTCATTGTTTTGCAACGAATTTTCATTCAAATGGAGTTGATGGTGCTTAAGTGATGCACCAAAGTAGGGGGAGCCTAATGTTGTAAGTATATTCTTACATTTGATATACATTTGGTATCCATGTGTGTTGATTGTATACAATTACAATAGAGAATTTACATTGGTATCATTTTGTTTCAATTAGTATGCTAGAATTGTGTATGCCATAGTTTTATGATGTTCTATCTATTTTTGGCATAACACTTTTGCATATTACTTTTGGTATCAATTCGCTACATTTGGTATTCTCATTAGATTTATGTCTCTGATATTGATTTTGTCGCTCGACGATTTTATTGGATTAAATAGAATTCTTTCTATGGAAACATAGAATTGTTTTCCATGCACTCTATTTAACTAAGAATGTTGATATTGGAGAGTATATTACATAACTCAATATGTGAAATTAATTTGAGTTTTGATGATTTCGTTTTTCGATTTTCGCCTATGGTTTGATGATTTCGTTTTTCGATTTTCGCCGATGGCTTGATGATTTCATTTTTCGATTTTCGCCTATGGTTTGATGATTTCGTTTTTCGATTTTCGCCTATGGTTTGGTGATTTCATTTTTCGATTTTCGACTATGGTCACGTTGGCACGCTTTGATTTTTGACTACGGTATTTTACTTTGATGTCATTTGGACTGTGGTCGTATTCTTAGACTCTCATGCTTTAATTTCTTAGCCATTGTAATCTTGTCGTTAATCTCCTCCCGCTCTTTTTGCTAATGCCAAAGGGGGAGAGAATTAATAATGACAATGTGCTAATTGATAATTCAAAGCAATTTACCATGAATCTAATTTGATATGTTAGATTCAGGGGGAGTTAAGATATAAAATGTCCTAAAATTGCAATAATAGGATTCATATTTTATATTTCCCTCATCTGCTTGATACATATGATTGATATTTAATACGAGACTAACGTGTCATCAATGCAGGGGGAGTAAGTAAATTTCATTTGAATCATTATTATTCATTATTATTTATGTTGGTTTGTCATCACCAAAAAGGGGGAGAATGTTGAGTATTGATTCCCCGGATTTGGTTTTGATGATGAGCAAACATAAATATTGTGAACTAACTGTTTGTAATCGCAGTTATGGAGATCGTCGCCAAAAGAATGCGTACATCAAAAGAGACATCTCAAGACTGCTCAATACGCGTGATCGTGTGTCTGAAGCTTCGTTAAAGCTCAAGGAGCAATATTGAAGTCAAGAAGAATGAAGATTGAAGCTTTGAAGACGGTTCGTCATGTATTATTTAATGTCTTCTAGCTTCATAGATTAGAATGTTAAGCCTTGAGTAGGACTTACTTTATTATCTTCATTTCGCTCATATCTTAGAGCTAGGATTATCATAGAAGCCATTAGAATCTTTTCTGAAGCTTATCGCTTCTTCCCTCGGCTTCTAGTGCATCTTAGTTGGTTCAAGTAGAAGTACCAACCGACTAGATGACGATCTAGTCGGTCGGCAACTCTTCATGAACCGACTAGATGTCCTTGCTCATTTCAGCTCTTTTCATGTTGATCAATTAGTCGGTCAAAGAAGGTTCATCGACCGACTAGATGACGATCTAGTCGGTTAGGAATCCTTCTCAGACCGACTAGTTATCATTGCCTCTGTACAGCCTAAGTTACTGTTTACAGTTAGTCGGTCAAAGCACATTGACCGACCGACTAGTTGAGAAACTAGTCGGTTGGAAGTTGTTCTTAAACCGACTAGCTGTACTTGAATCAGCCTATTCGATTTCGACTCTTAGTCGGTCAAAGAACATTTACCGACCGACTAGTTGTGAAACTAGTCGGTTGGCAAGTCTTCTTAGACCGACTAGTTCCTTATTGTCTGAACTTTCCCTTTGGGCTGTCGAGCTGTTAGTCGGTTCGTGTTGAATCACCAACCGACTAGTTGAGAAACTAGTCGGTTAGTGATCCTTGTTTGACCGACTAGTCTGCTTCAGAATAGAGCCGTTGGAGCATTTATTGCACGAATTTCTCTCCTCTCTTTCCTCTATCCTATATATACTTGGAGGGGTTCTTTCATAGGATCCAAGGGCTGCATATTTTGGGTTTTAGAGAAATCAAAGAGAAGCAAATCAACTCCATTCTAAAGCTATCTCTTCTCACTAGAATCTCTCTCTCACTCTTATTTCCAAAGAGAGATTCATTGATTGTGAGCCTTCCAAGTCAAGGAGCTTGAATCAAGGTCATCAACTCCACCCTAGGCTTCCATTGCTGGTCAACTTCTTCGAGCTAGGGTTTGGTGGCATCTTATTCCTCAAAATCCCTCTTTGCCCCAATTCGGTAAGTATACTCAAGGCATAAGATTTTGTGGTAAGTGTTTCATTATTTCATCGCATTTGATATTTGAATTATTCTCTCGGTTGTGAGAGAAGTGTGTGATCCCGAGTTGTGGGAGTCACATTTACATTGTGTATGATTTGGTCTTGTAGAGGTTTTTCTACAAGAATTTCATAGTACAAAATCTTGGGTTAGTGGTTTCTAACTCAAGTATCCGGAGGGGATCCGGGTGGTTGGGACGTAGGATCACCAGGAACAAGTCGGGGAGACTTGGTTGGATCTGAAACCGTTACATGCTTTGTTTGCGTTTGTCTAATCTTGTTGTTTGTAGTCTATTCCGCATTGTTGTTTGTATGTTTGCACAATAATTAAGAATAACTCTCTTGATTATTTTAAATTACTATTCACCCACCTCTAGTACATGTGCAGTAGCTTCACAGGGCACTACATGTATGTCATTGCTGACATACATTCAGATTTTTGTATGTATGTCAGATTCCGAGCCAGAGTACCAGGAGGATCCTTTTGAGACGCCTTACTTAGAGAGCCAAGAGTTTACCATTGACACCGAATCAGTCCCTATGGAGGACTAGAGATCTCGTCGTTGCTGCTTTCCTTAGTTTTTCTTTTTGCACTCTGCTTGTGTACGTTTCCTTTGTAGTTTCCTTTGGCCCTGCTGTTGCTTTGACGTTATATTTTGTGTACGAACATTTTTCTGGATGTGGTTTTAATTTTTATGAATGTTTCTTATTTTTCTGAAATGCATGCAAGAACCTGCCTTGATGTAGTTATCACAGACGCTTAATGAACTCAAGCTTCACCGCTCCAGTTCATGCGGACTTCGTGACGCTCTCGCTTCCGGTGTCTTTTGGAAAGCGGGGCGTTACAGATTTTAGTGGTGGCCCATGCAGGTCGTGCATTTGCAAAACTCAGAACAATAGAAATACTATCAATAGCCAAAATGTCTAGAATTATCTCGTACACAATTTACCAGTGTCCCTTGTCTCAGCATGATAGGGAGACCCATTAGACCAAGATTATAGGAAGTTTTAGACAACCATGCTTGTTAGTTAGACACCCTTACTAAGGTTTAGTATTATCATCGTAGGAGTTACCTTGGTGGTTTCTCACCCAGCCCTGACCATATTAGATTTTGGAGTTTTATTTTAGTCGTTCGCTCAGACCTATCAAATTTCAGGCCTAGTAGAATGTAGTAATTGTCGCATCCATGCAAGTCGAACCGGAGAAGCCTGCAGTAGTGAGAGAATTCGAAGACGTATTCCCGACGGATATTTCTAGATTGCTGCCTGATCGAGCACTGGAAATCCAGCGATCGACCTTGTGTTGAATACTCGACTGATCTCGAAGGCGCCTTACTCTATGGCTCCCACAGAACCTGAAGATCTATGGAAGCAGTTGGACGGCCTGCTGCAGGAAGGATTCATCCATCCCAGCGTATCTTCCTGGGGGTGTACATGTTCTGTTGGTCAAGAAGAAGGACGGATCGAGAAGAATGTGCATGGATTATTGGGAGCCGGACAATGCCAATGCGAGGAATTAGTACCGGTTACCTAGCTTCGATAATATCTTCGATCAACCCGATGGATCAGGAGTTTCTCGAAGTTAGATCTCAAGAGCAATACCATCACGTGAAGTCGAGAATGAAGATATCTATGAGACAGATTCCTGGACCAAGTATGGGCACTGCGAGTTCGTTGTCATACCGTTCAGTGTGACCAACGCTCCTACAGTGTCCGTGAATCGCATGAATGTCATATTCTACGATTTTCTGGTTAAATCCGTAGTGATAGCAATAGATAATATTAAGTCTATTCAAAGAGTAGGGAGGAGCATCTAGAGACCCTTCGCCGTCATCATTGGTATGCAAATGTACAACTAGTGTAAACTCTGGCCAGGCCGCATCACATTCCTTGGACACGTGGTGTCAGGCGACGGTATCCCTGTCGATCCAGAGAAGGCGGCATTCGGTCAGTACCTGGCCTACCCCTATTGGTCGACATAGGACATCGGGAGTTCCTAGGATTGACAAGTTATCACCGTCAATTGATCGAGGAATTCTCGAGGGTAGTCGAGCACATGACTCAATTGACAAGGAAGGATGTCGAGTTTATTTAGTCAGACCCTTGCGGGCAGGCTTTTGAAATATTGGGAGCAAGGCTGACATCTACCCCAGCCTGGTTATACCAGATAGGACTGAATGACTTGAGATCCTTTGTGACGCATCAGGCAAAGACTTTGTATATGTCTGGCACTAGCACATTTGCGTGATCGTATATGTTTCTCGTCAGTTAAAGATTCACGAGAAGGATTTACCGACTCACGACTTGGAGCTAGCCGTCGTTGTCCTTGCCCCGAAGATTAAGATACATTTCTCACTGACCAAGTTTGAGATATATTCCTACTCAAGAGGAGTTGAGTATGAGGCAAAACCAAACTTATAGTATAAGAATAGTAGATCCATCAGTATTAGTTTTGATGTTCGTAGTGTATAGATAGATAGTGTGTGTGGACCTATGTGTGTGGATCTCTGTGACCCACACATATATGAGCACACATACCCTTGGTTTATTAGTATACTAGTCTATAACCTGTGCCCAAGGGCACGGTTCATTTAAAATGTCTCCCCTCAAAAATCATGGATCCCCTAATTTTCAACGAATAACAATAATTAAAGCACAATAATTATTATGTCCACTTCAAAATCTTAATGCTCACAAATTTAGTTCTTAGAGAATTTAGTTCCCCTTAAAAATTTAAAATTTTTAGGTCCCCCTCAAAATTTAGTCCTCCCAGAAAATTTTGTCCCTCTCATTGTTTATTTTAGTTCCACACAAAAATTTTAGCCCCCAATATTTAGTTCCCCCTAAAATTTTTGAAGAAATTTAGTTCCACTTACCTACATTGTTAAGACAAATTTTTTATGATGAAGATAATAATTAATTGTGTAACTAACTCTACGTATGGACTCGAAGAACACTGTCTGTACATTATCATGTTTGCAGCTTTATTTAACCACCAAGACATTTATCCGAGATTTGTACGCTTCCCGTCATATTTCAACTACATTGACAAAAAATATAACAGATTTTATCTCAAAATTCGTGACGCATTTTACAGGAATTACTTTCCTTTTCATTATGAAATATTTTGAGTCTTTTAACTTGATAATCTCAGCATCTTTTTAGCTTATCTTATGTGTACTTGATTTTCTATATCCCTAGCGCCCTCTTAAAATGTATGTTTACTATTAGCTGTCACTTGAGAGCTATGGAATTGTATTAAGGCAGGCATGCATTTTTCTTTTTGAATCTATTGTCGTGGCAATCAACTAATAATTTTTAAAATAACACAAAAGATATGATCATGAGTTTGGTATTTCACCTCTTACAAAATATGAAATAGACTAAAAAACAAAAGTCGATTGCATCTTCACATTGCTTCATATAGCTTGTTAACGGGGTTTTAAAGAATAATCATTTGCAACTTTACACTTACACAATCCATGTTTCTATGATATTTCCCACTAATGTTCATAGTTATAAGCCGTGCCCGTAGGGCACGGTTCATTTAAGATATTTACCTCCCTCAAAATCTTAGATCACCTAATTTTAAATGAATCAATAATTAAATTTGTGTTATTTAATTCCATCGAAAATTTTTAGTTCCCTAAAATATTTGTTCAATACAATGAATTCAGTTCCCCGCAAAAATTTAGTTTCCCAAGAATGTAGTTTTCCTTATCGATTTATAATGTAACCTAATGGCACAGTTCATTTAAAATATTTCCTCCTCAAAATCTTGGATTCCCTAATTTTAAACGAACAACAATAATTAAAACATAATAGTGATATTTTGTCCCCCCAAACGTTATGCACCTCCCAAAATTTAGTTCCAACCATAGAATATAGTTTCCCCCTAAAATTTTAGTTTCCCGAGGTTTAATTCCATTCCGGTCTTCTAGAGGTTTCCCTCTGAAATTTTTCAAAAGTTTTAATCTCAACTCTTGATTTTTCAAGATTCAATCACATACCAACTTAAATATGTCTCCCTCATCTTATCCTCAACTGAAGCTCGCCATAGATTCCTCTAAATAACTCATTCCTATCCATTGTCTTGTAGTTTTTCGCTCATCATTTTTCATCTAAACTCATCTTCTCGACATATTGAATCTTAATATAAAGTATATGCCTTTTATCACCAATTTAAGAAGTTGATGAGCCCAAATTAATCATTATATGACAAACATTATATGCATACTGTCACACTCTTAACATTTTCTTAAAAAAATCATATGATGACCAAACTCGCAAGGAATAATTATTTCAAGCACTCCAGCTATTGTCAACTTCATGTTCTCAAGTTGATATTATGATGCTCATGAACTATGATCCATTTTAACCCATTTTCTACTTCCTTTCCTTTCATAATAAATGCAAATAATGCTCCATTTGATCCTTTAAATACTTCATGTTCTCAAGTTGATATTATGATGCTTATGACCCATGATCCATTTTAACCAATCTTCTACTTCCTTGCCTTTCAAAATAAATGCAAATCATGCTCCATTTGATCCTCTAAATACTGAATGAGTAAGCATGCACACACAAACTTCCTAAAATCAAATTGCTTCAAAACCAAACATTTGCTTATCTAATGTTGTGTCCACAGGGCCTCTTGGTTTCTTCAGCTTCTACTTGTCCCCTAGATGTTCCCTCTGCATGTGATTAGAGCTCTGTTGAATGAGTAGTTAACTTGATGCTAGAATGTTGCATTCAGTCAGGGTAGTTTGTTTAAGGATTCTGCTTCATATTTCCAACTTTATCTTCAAAGTTTGTAAACCGAGAACTGACATTTGAAAAACAAAGCTAAATGGAACAAAACATCAGACAAAATAACTTAACAGAAATCCACGGTGCTAATTACCCATCAAAATATGGACCGCAAGAAAACACCATGTAATGGAGGGTAGCATAATAAATGAACGTCAACTAAGTTAATCTTATAATCAAGTTAACACATACTCATAACTACAATATCAAGAACATTATGTTTTGCATAAGTCCTCCAATTATTAACAACGCTGTTTAAGAGCCATTCTTGATATTTTTACAGAGCTACAGATTGGCATCATGGGATGTCATGTTCTTCATTTCACAAACTTGATCAATAACAGAATGTGAAGCAATCAGTTTACAATTATTAAATGATTTGACAAAATCTTAATCCTTGGTATACACTTTATACTGAAGAATCCTTCCCCTTCCACTAAAACACTGGATGTAGAACAGAAAAAAGCATACATAACACCTTAGCAATTATGTTCGAAACTACAAAGGTGGACTCAAATTGTCTTTAAGAATATTAAGACATATTCTTCCAAGCTGCACGCATCAGAATATTCTTCATCTTCAGATTCTCCCTTGAGCTATATTCATCTCATTAGTATTTGATTGTAACATCACTATTGCCCATATAACAAAACCTGCATGACACCATCTTGTGAAATATTTCCCAAAAAATTAGAAGAGAACCAGAATATAGCACATTAGCATGGAGTTAGCAGGCCTCGCATAAACTTACATAATTAAAACTTCTCTTAAGAGTGTAAAACAATAGTTATTCAGCAAAAAAATCAACTTACCATAATCAATTGAAAAATAAAACTACATATTTAGAACCCAATGTTAATCAAATGTATCTTGCAAAATAGAATGAGTTCTTTCTTTTGAATTCAACCTTAGCAAAGGACATCAATGGTGTCCACGCTTGCTACCTCCGGCAGAATTTTGACCCGAAACTTCTGCACCATATTCTTCACAGCTGACTCACCATCTTTGGCACCCTCACAATCTTGGGCCTGCTCCATTACATCCAAGGCTATCCCCTGCCCCAAAGACCTACCATAATACTCAAACTTCACCCTAGCACTCGAATTTGTAAGAGACGAAGTCCTACCAAACACCCAGTTCCCTTATCCCCATAAGGCTCCACCTTTCCCAGTCATAAGCATACCCAAGCCCATCACCTCTCGTCTCATGCCCAAATCCAGAACCACCTACAAAAATATCATTGAAATAAATAACCCCTCTATCCTGATCAAGCCTAGAAGGATTCCTGTAAGGGTTCTAATAAGACGGGGATAGAAGATTATAGGGTTATTCTCGTAAATTTCCATGAAACTTCCTTGAGAGGGATAGAAGATGCTATATCAAATTTCCATGAAAACCCAGATAATAAAAGCCAAACAAAGTTCTATCGGTACCTGTTTTAAAAAAAAATCCAAAAATGGAAGAATTACCTAATAACAGCATAAGATTCATCCAGCCATGTTTAAATTTAAACAGTTCCTAGATGCTCTTTCTTCCTCTAGTTTAAGATTCAACATTCCCACTTCCATGATTGACTTCTAAATTTATTTGCATTTTAAAATGATGTTGCTTTTTACTTAATAAAAGCCAAACATAAAAACTACTACTTAACTGAATTGTCAATGAAACAAATTGGAATAGAGAGCTAGTAGTTTTTTATTAGCAGGACATTGAATATAAAAATGCCTATAAAAATACTATGATGCTATGATGGGAATAAAGAGCTAGCTAGCATTTTTATGGGCAGGATTGAAAATTCAAAGAAGTGTTTTATAGGCAGAATGTTAATTTGAAGGTGTTAGCATTTTGAAGATGTTAATATCAGGTAGAATGTTTATTAAGTTTTATAGGTTTTGAAGATGTAAACATATTTTGCAAGTTATGTAAAAGAAGTGTTTGCTTTTGTGAAGATGTCAAAAGAAGTGTTTTGCAGGTTATGAAACACGTTTGTGATATACAAAATTTGCTTCACACCAACAAATTTGCTTCACACTAAATTTACAGGTTATGACAAAGTAAATGGGAATGATAAAACATACTTTTGAGAAGTCAAAAGAAGCGTTTGAGATGAGAAACTGATATATAAAGATTAATTTTGAGATGGTCATATGGTATCATAAATTTTTGAGATGGGCATATGGCATCATAAATTTTATAATGGTAGGAGCAACATACTCATCAACGAACCAATGACAGGAGCAGATGCATTATTGTTATTGTCCTTCATCGATTCTAATCATGTGACTGAATGGGGGACAAATATACAAAAATCAGATCACAAACTCTCATCAAACATTTAATTCACGTATAATAATTTGGAATAAAAATTGAAGTCTTTCTAGTAAAAATGATAATAATAATCACTGAATCCAAATTGATACCCAAAGTGTCATTCACCTTATTCCAGAAATAGTCCTTTCAAAATTATTCCAAAAACACAAACACCCATTAGTCATAGAATCACAACATTTGCATTAAAAAATCAGTAACTTGAACACAATTTAATTTTAACATAATAGGTACCCCAATTTGACTCTTTACATAAACAAACATCCTCTTATTTCTCTTTAAGAAAGTGGAAACTTCAGACTAACCTAACAAATGCACATACAAATTATAGAAAGTGGGTTCTCAAATTTTCAACCAGATTTGATTAATAAAAACTTGCAGTTCTGATATTTTCATCAACCATGACTTGACACCCTCACATCTATAACTTGAATGTACTGAAACACAAGCTTTTGGTAGTTCTAAGCTACGTAGAAACCTAGTTTAGCAAATTAACCCAATTCCAAGTTGTGCATAGCCGCTCCCATATACTTTTAAAACAACCAAATAAAATTGGATAACATCAAATAGTAGATACAGAAGCAATCAAATAATCTGTAAGTTCATAGCATGGCACATTAAAAATTCTAAATTCTGAATATTAAAATTTAATGTTTACAGTTTCCTTTAAAAATCACAAAAGTTTATAATGAATCATTCAAATAAAAAACTCAATATGCATTAATGAGCTAATGAATAAATAAATAGGTTTGAAATAGTAGTCTGCAATGGTTTGCACGTTTGGAATCACTAATTGATCTGTCTCTTCTGGGTTTTAGAAGATGACTGCAAATCCATAAACTACGATGAAAAAGAGTTGCCGCATGCTCAAAAAATGAAAACAATGACCATAAGTTCAAAAAAGAAAGAAAGTACCTTAATCATAGAACGAAAGTGAAAGCGATATGCTTACTTGAAGGAGAGCTGTGTCATTTGGCATATAAGCCTCCACATGAAAAAAACCCTCCATTTTAGCTTATTTTGAGAAAGTAAACCTATTCTGGGTGTAATGTGCAAAACAAAACAAAAATGGTTACCTTAGTAATTTGTAGAACTACTTCATCCCTACGGGTGAAGTGTTTTGAATTACCTACCATACAAATACAACACTCAATTTTTGCTGGATTTGAAGTATATTTAGATAGGAATCGTCTAAAATTGGAATGAATTAGAAAAAAATCACAACCCTTGCAGAGATCTGAAGAGAAAGAAAAAGTATAGACCTTTTTTGGTTGGGGAGTGGGGAGTCGAATCCATCAACAAAAAAGTTGGACGGGTCATTAGGCCTCCATGATCTGCTTCACGGTGAGTGAAAGCACACAATGGCCCCCCGGCCATGGTGTGTTGCGCTCACCAAGAAGCAAATCAGAGCAACCGAGATGCAAGAGTTAGAACTTAAATGAGATCGATGAATCCCTAGCCCAAAGTTTTTCTCAGTGGATGATGCTTGAGCGGCAGCAACGGCAACGAAGAAGCAAAACCCTCGGCGGTCAGTTGGAAGATCGACGGCCAGTATCGAATATTATTTCAAACAAAAAATTTATAATAACAATAATAGAATAAAAATTGTAAATTTATCCCAACAAAATTGTAAATTGTAAATTGTAAATTTATAATAACAATTATAAACTCCAGTACACCCAATATCTGAATGCCCAGTATATTGGTTATAAGAAATCCAGTATATCAAGAAATAGTGTCAGTATTTTGGTTTAAAAACCCCAATGATATCATGCTGGAGTGCTCATTCAAATATTCCAGTGTGTCAGGAAATTGGTTATAAAAACCCAACCCCAAACACCTCATGTCATTCATTTTTAATGAGCTAGCCATTATCTTATAGCTAAAATTTGTAATTAAAATTGGTATTCTCTTCCAGCAACAATCCTGACACAATTCATTTATAACTAAAATTGGCATTCTCTTCCAAAATTGGTGTAGACTGGAATTGGTAAATAACTGTAAGAGAATACTTGAATTGGTGTCAGGATTCTCTTCCCCAATTCAATTATAAAAACAATGCTTAATGAGGATGGGGAAGAGAACAACAATTTTGACAAAATTGGTATAGACTGGAACATTTGAATTGGTATTCTCTTCCAGTTACATCATCTTATACCAATTTTAGTTATTTACAGTTTTACATTAAGCATTGTTTTTAGCCATCATCTTATAGCTAATCTTATAGACAAAAGATGAGATAGCCAAAAAATCCTGAAAACAGAACCATTGTCTATAAGATGAAAATTAATTATAATGGATGCTTAACATGAATGCTCATTAGCTCATGAATCCTGTAACTAAATGGATTGACAGCTTAAAATGAGTTAGCCAAAAATGGATTTACTGCTTAAAATTTGCTGCTTAAAATAGATGCTAATGAGCTAAATCATGATTTGCAATGATTTGCAAATGATTTAATTTGCTCCAAAAATCCAGTATATCCAAAAATTACATGAATTTGTTAATCATGTAAATTCCTGACACTAACGGTTGAGCATCCTTTAATGTGTAACTAAAACTACATTTACTCCAAAAAAAATCATTTTTACACCAGTATATCCAAAAATCAGGGTATTCATGTACACCCAATCCTGGATTCCAGTATATCCTTTGAATGCCCTGATTGGGTGTACATGCCCTGTAAAATCAGGGTATTCATGTACACCCAATATATGAATGATTTTACGCCCAATCCTGGATTCCAGTACACCTAAAACATTAAAACTCCAGGATGATGAGCATCATGATTTTACACATTCCAATATATCCAAAAATAATGTAACTAAAACTCATTTACTCCAAATCCTGTAACTAAAACATGAATGCTCACCATCCTGTAATGTGTAAAATGAGCAAATAAGAAACATGAATGAATTGAGCATTAAAACTCAAAAAACAATAATAATTCATGATTTGCTAATTTTTTGCTTATGAACCATACTAGTTTAAAATGGATTAATGAGCTAATTCATGATTTACTAATGAGATAATGATTAAAATTGATGCCAAAGCTAATTCATGAGAAATTATTTTAAATTGTAAGCATTCATTATATTCATGCTTACAATTACAATGCTTACAATTGAGAACACTGCTTAACATTTTCAGCGTCCAATGAATTTTTAACATTTTACATCAAAATCGATACAAACAATACAGTATTTTCACATTTTTAACATTTTTAACATTTGTTTCAACTTCACTGAGGATTTTCCATGTAGTTTAGCAAGATATACAAACAATCCAGCATTTTTAAAATCAAGTTTCAGTTACATTCAAAAAATCAAATTTTCACATTCATTAAGATATAGAATGTAACTGAAAATTGAACCTTGACTGAAATCCACATAATGCAAAATGAGTAAGCAAGATATAGAATGTAACTATTTTCAGTTTTGCAAGATATACAAAATGAACCTTGACTTAGCAATATCTTGCGTACTTAGCAAAATTGAACCAAAGTAAGATATAGCAAAATCAACTATTTTCAGTGAAGGTTCAATTTTCAGTTACATTAAAAAAAATCAATTTTTCACATTCATAGCGATATAGGTTATATCAAATGCTTGGGATTGGGTTAATATTGAGAAAAAAATTATTTAAACTGAAAACATTTCTAATTAGCAGGATAATTTGATATTTTAGTGTAATAAATAGCATCAATTTCTAGTTTAACTTGCCAATTTCTAATTAGTGACGTGCGTTTATATTTTATATATTCACGCACGTCTTCTTTGTGATTTTCCTTTGTTTTCCGTCACTCCGTACCCATTCTTTTGTGTTTTTTTGTATCTTTTCACTTTCTCTGTGTTTTTGTGCTAATGCAGGAGATTGCCAGCGTTGGGGACATATAAAGCAGATATCATGAGTCCCCGGAGCAACGGGAGGTGTCTCCCGAGGGCCAAACATCGAAGAATTCCATGTATCAGCCCTCAACCGATCGGGTGGACAGAGCCACCCGATCGGTTGGTGCACGCGTATCCGACCCGGACAGGAGCAGAAGTGAAGAGCGGCTCACCCGATCGGTTCAGTGATCGGGTGAATCCGATAGAGCTCTCTGTATTTTTGGAGCTGAATTCTAATCGATTGGGTGACATCTCACCCGATCGGTTCATCTGTAGCCAAGATTCCCAACTCACGACCCGGTGACATCAACCGATCGGCTCAGCATCCGGTTGATGTAAGTCAGGAGCTGAAGGCCAAAACGACTAGTTGTTTACCTAATCGGTTCATGTATCAACCGATCGGGTGGTGGTGTTTTCTATAAATAGACCTAGGTTTTTCTCCTGAATGAGAACCTAGTTATTGTTTTTGTCTTTTTGGGATTTTTGACGGCTCAGAATTTATTTTGTCTTGTAAGTTTTCTGATCGTTCTGTAACTTTGATATTTCGTTCTTAATACTATTTGCTCCGTATTTCTATTGCCTGATTTTGATTCTGATGGCTAAATTTTGTTGTGTTGATATTTTTGCTATGAATCATGAGTAGTTCTCTAATTTAGGGCATTGGTGGAAGCCCCTTCGCGAGTTCTCCCTAGAACGACCACATGATTAGGATTTCGATAGGATTTAGGAATTTAGATGGTTACGCGGGACGTTTTATTGTCATTGGCAGGAGAAATACCGCCTCTGACTGTCGGGCCAAGGGGAATTAAAACTGGCGTTTGACCCCCTAACCACGGCTCACACCCCTAGCGTAGACATTGAATCCTAGCACGTGGGAATGGAAGGATGAAATGTTAGGAGTAATCGTTGCAAGTTTAGTGCTCCGAAGTTGATCAGTGTTAATGGACATGGGAATGCCCACCGTCCGAACCTGGGTAAACCTAGCGTATCATCCTGGGCATCGACCGGAATATCGGGCCCATGGGACGCTAGGTATCACTCTTAGAGGCAACGTCTCACTACTAAACCCTAAAATCCAATCGTAATCCTATCCGTCGGTCGTAATAGAGAGGGCACACGATAGGGTGGAAACCAAAGTCCTAGGTTCCCTTTTATACCTTACATCCTTCGTATTCCTATGTCGTGACAACCAACTGATTGATCAGGCTAGCTCACCCATCGGGTGATCCGGTTCCTTCTTAACAACAAGCACAACACACACCTTGATCACTCCATATTTTACACCTTTTTTCTGCATGTTTTCATGATGTTTTGATCGCCCATATCGCGTTTTTCACGATTATTCGACGATATCGCATTGCTTTTCACTATTTCTTGTTTTTGTCGTATTTCAGGAGATATGGAGCGATTTGGAGAGAAATTGAGATTAAAGGAGTTTCACGCACTTTGGAGTGTCACCCATGGCTTATTTGAGGACTTACCAGCGATGGAGGATGAGCGGAAGAAGAAGGAATTCGATAGGATCGACGAGAAGGAGAAAAGGAGAAGAAAGGAGCTCAGGAGATTCTCACTCGGCCGAGCAAGACTGCTCATTCGGCCGAGTGAAGGATCACCCTCGCACGAGTGAAACAGATACGCCCTGCAAATTTCAGACGTTCACTCGGCCGAGCAAGGAATTCGATTCGGCCGAGTGAGAAAGCTCACTTGCCCGAGTGGTACAGAGAATTCTGACAGAAAAGAGCCAAAGTTACTGGAAATTCTGAGGAGCCCCACTCGGCCGAGCATGATTGCTACTCGGCCGAATGAAGAAGACTGCTCAGTCGAGTGACCCTCTCCGACTGCTGCTAGGAATGCGAATTCTGGGCTGCGCAGGGGCAGTTTTGTCACGATTTTTTTGGACGATTTTGGCTTGTATTTAAACCTAGTTTTAGACCTAGTTTTAGGAGAGACTTGAATTATTTTTAGAGACTTCTTTTAGGTTTTTGATGGCTATTCTTTGGAGAAATCTCAGCTGGAGATCATTGGCTACGTCATTGGTTTGTTCTTTCTTGTTAAAAAACTCATTTTTATGAATTGTTTCTTATTTGCAATGAATTGTGCTATGATTCCATCTATTATTTCTGAGATTTTCATGATGATTAGTGAATAATTCCGCCGTTCTAGGGCATGGGGATGAACCCTATGGACCCGATCTTTGAATTGTGATGAATTTATGGATTTGTTGCTAGAATTGATAATGGTTAGGTTGTGATCGATTTATTACGAGTAGCTAGGAATTCATATCGATTGGGATTTGCAAGAGATTGAATCCCAATTGATAGGAAGGCCTAGATATTCGATTTAGATCGATAATTGAATTTCTCTGGATTTGGTTTGCAAGAGATTGGTCCAAAGCTAGGATTTTTAATTATTAATCTATACCAATATTCGTTTGCAAGAGATTGGACGAATAAAAACTATCATAACCTAGATCGTAGCTCGAGTTTGCACGAAAGTGAGCTCGAGATGCGATTGGACAATGATGTCGATCTTTACGCTAGCTGCTTTGGGTAGGGTTTGCACAAGAGTGGGCCCTAACCTAGGTTAGCTATAGACCAGCAATAGCACAGGAGCGTGAGCTTGGTTATACATTAAGTTGCGACTAGTTCACCTCTGTTCAAGCTTAGCAACAATGAAATTTATGATTCACAAGGATAAGAGACGGTCCATAGTGGGGATTTCCTATCCCCTGGACGCTTTATTATATTGATATTTCTTGCTACTTGAACGATTGTGACTATTACATCAAAACTATTCTTATTCTCTTGATAGCTAGGTAATCAAGGTAAGATACCGTCATTTGTCCTCCCTGTGTTCGATACCCACTCGTCACCACACCGTTCGCTTGCGGTAAAATTACAAGTCATTTTTCGGGTGTATATCCGGATGCGATCAAGTTTTTGGCGCCATTGCCGGGGAGGCGACGGTATTTTATTTATATTTACTTAGTTATTTATTTTTGTTTTATTATTTTTATTTTTTTATTATTCCTCTATCGTTCTAACAATTCCATCAAAGTTCTATTTTCCTGTGCATGTACACGAGATCTACGAAGTATCAAAAAGATCTATTATTTGATCCAGAGATCGAGCGTACCGAAAGGAGGCTTAGAGCCGAGAAGAGACTTGTTATAGAGGACGATTGTATGAACCGACGGGAGACACCGGATGAATTAGCGGCACGCATTGCTTGAAAAATATCTATCAGAGATAGGCTTCGACCTAAGACTACTTCTACTACCTCATCCATTGCGATGCCGGAGTTGACGGCAGACAAGAATTTTGAGCTCAAAATGGGACTTGTGGTTCAAATGCAACAAGACGTATTTCATGGGAACTCCCACGAGAATCCACACTACCAGCTTCAGTCATTCTTGTCCAAGTGCGCCACCTTTCAGATGCCCGGTGTACCGGTCGATGCAATCCGATTGAGCCTCTTTCCATTCACTCTTAGAGACAAAGCATTATATTGGTTGAGGACGCAAGCGGAGGGGATCTTTACTACATGGGATGAGTTGGCAAGTGCTTTTGTTGATAAATTCTACCCACCATCCAAGACCGTCAAGATAAGGAGCGCACACATGTCCTTCAAGCAAGGACCTCAGGAGACTCTATTTGAAGCCTGGGAGCGCTTTAAAGATCTCCAACTTCAATGCCCCCATCACAGCATTGAAGCATGTGAGCTAGTACATAGCTTTTACAATGGACTCCAACTGGGCACCAAGCAAATCATAGATGCAACCACCAATGGAGCCATTCTATCTAAGACACCGGATGAAGCTACGGCCCTACTAGAGGAGATGGCCTCTAATAACCAACAACGGCGACGAGCGAGGACATTCTACATCCTCCTTGAAGCCGACAAGCATATACGAGGCCAAGGCCGTGGCAGAACTTTCTACGAAGTTTGACTCTCTCCACAAGGTCGTGGAGAGATTGGATAAATTGATCACCGAGCCACATGAAACTCCCGCCACATCTACACTAGGAGGCAATATAAGCGATTAGCAAGACCAATCTCAAGCTATGTTCGTTGGAGGAGAGCATGGAGAAGGAGCCATAGAGCAAGTGCAATATGTTACAGGGAACACCGGTTATTGGGCCAACCCGGCCACGAGAAATCATTCGGGATTTTCATATGGAAATAATGATGGAGCTTTGAACCCACCACCGCAACAACCTCAAGCTCGGCCTCCACCTCCACAACCTCAATATCAACCGAGAGGGCCACCACAACAAAGCTACCCGCCTAAGCAACAAGCGGGACCATATAGGTCACCGGGCTATAACCAGGGTGGAGAGCTCCAAACCCACCATAAGCACAACCGAGATCGGATCATGAGGCTAGGGTGGAAGAATTCATGGTGGAGCAAAAGAAGATAAATGCTAGATTGATTGCTTAACAAGACTCTCTCAATACCGTTGTGGGTCAACTAGCGGAGCAACTTACGTTGCTCAATAAAAATACTCAATAATTGTCGGCTCAACCGGAGCCTAATCCACGGATCAATACCGGCCACATCAATGCGGTGGTGGCGATTACTACACACTACTCCCGCCATGGTTCAAACAAGGAGCCTGTGGAATAAATTTTGGATGATAAGGAGCCGGCTATTGAGGAGGAGTGCCCAAAAGAGCCGCAAGAAGGTGGAAATTCTGAAATTAAGAAGCCAAATGAGGAGCGCACCTATATGCCGCCGGTGCCCTTTCCACAAAGGTTGGTAAGAGCAAAGATTGAGAAATGGCTCGCAAAATTCCTTGAGTACTTGCAAGGAGTAAGCCTCAATATACCTTTCTTGGATGCTATTGTAGAGATCCCGTCATATGCTAAATTCTTGAAAGACTTAATTTCGGGAAAGAAGAGAAAGGAGAAGATAATGCTTGCCGAGCAAGGTACATGGTTCACCCGGAGGGAGAAGGAGCCTAAAAAAGTCAAAGATCCCGGAACCTTCCGCATTCCATGCACACTTGGAGGAGTCCCGCTACAAACGGCTTTGGTAGATTTGGGAGCAAGTGTGAGCCTAATGCCCCTAAGCATGTTTAAGAAATTGAATATGGGGACTGACTTGAAGCCGACGGATATGAGAATACAACTTGTAGATGGTCAGGTTACTAGGCCGGTGGGAATTGCGGAGAACATACAGCTCCAAGTGTCGGGAGGAATTTGCTTGCCGTGCAACTTTGTAATCATAGACATCAAGGAGGAGGGTGATACATCGCTAATTCTTGGACGCCCCTTCTTAGCCACCGCTGGTGTGATAGTTGACGTGAGAGAGGGAACCTTGTCTTTAAATGTCGGAAACATCGAGGTGGAGCTCCACACCATAAAGCGATGAAGCATATGCCTTACCGAGAGGATGTCGACTACATGGACCTCCTTGATGAGGTGATCGATGAAGCTATACCGCATTCTGTTGGATATGGATGACGTTTGTACACCCTTGTAGGGGATGTACGAGGGAATACGGACCTCGAACGTCGCGTACACGAAGTCGTGTGCAAAGGGAATTTGTTCCCTTGCGGAGAGGATCTCTAGATTAGTGGGAAAGTCGCATTATATGTGCATAAGTGCATGCGACATATGGCTAATAAAGGGGGAATATCTTAAGCTTATGTTGTACCATGCATATGGTACAACTTAAGCTTATAATGTGCCATGTATGATGGTACACTTTAGTTAAATTGTTCCAAAGGAACAATTACTCCTAAAATAACTACCTTGGGGGCTATAAATAAGACCCAAGGCTTAGCCATTTCCTTACACTTTTGCATGGTATTCTTACCTTGCATTTCATTCTAGCGAAGCTCTGTCGAAATCCTTCCTCTCTCTTTATCCAAGTTCTTAATCTAAAAGTAGAGATTTAGATTGTGGATTTAGTAGCCTTACTCCGTTCGTGAGAAGACTCGATCCGTCGTGGCGAATCCGAAGGCGAAGTTCCGAGACTACCGTGCCGCATACGCAAGCGTAAGTCTCAACTTCATTTATCGATCCTAACACTGTTTTGACAGGTTCCTACATTGGTATCAGAGCCATACGGGTTCGCCCCGGTCAAACCACCGCCCCGTCGAACCGATGAATGAGGCGTTCTCTTTTTCACGAATGGGTATCCTACCATTACGGATATGGTAGGAACGCTTCGTGACGGAGAGAACGCAGCGGTTGTTCTTTTCACGTTAGGGTCTTCTGTCATTACGGATATGGCAGGAACTCTCCGTGAAGGGAAGAACCGACCGTTCATATCGTCAAACTCGCTCTCTTCATGTATGCTGAGTCTCCATTCATAGGGAATGGGCGCTCTCTTCATGTGGAGCGCGTAGTTTACGAATTTTTTGAAGTGGTTATTTTTTTGGCACACGGCCATTGGAGGACAACTACTTCCTCGACAAACGGGTGCTTCACCGGAGAAGAAGGTGGTAGTTATTTCCATCGGGGAAGATAAATTTTGGTACATGAAATCTATAGCCAAATGGGCAATGGAGGCAATGCACTCCCCCTCCCCATGCAGAGGGGGTTGGCTACGGCCAATGACGATGAACACCACCACGGCCACCCCCCTCCGGTGGGGGTGTGCGGCCAACCCCGTGAATGGGGGAGGCCGGCCATGGCCAAAGGGCCATGGCCGGCCATGGCCAAAATGGCCATGGCCGGCCTCTGGCCGAGGCCAGGCCGGGCCAGGAGGCCTGGCCGGCCTCTGGCCGAGGCCAGGGGGCCTGGCCGGCCTCTGGCCGAGGCCAGGCCGGCCTCTGGCCGAGGCCAGGCCGGCCTCTGGCCGAGGCCAGGCCAGGCCAGAGTGGCCTGGCCGGCCTCTGGCCGAGGCCAGGCCAGGCCAGAGTGGCCAGGCCGGCCTCTGGCCGAGGCCAAGCCTGCCTCTGACCGATGCCAGGCCAACGGCATAGCCGGCCCTGGCCGGGAGTGATGTAGACCAATTTTTGGTCGACCAATTTGGGTGTTTTGGTTGACCAATCCAGCAAAAGGTCTTGGTCGATCACGAACTTGCCGACTAGCCCATACGGGGTGTCAAAAGGCCTTGGTCAAACATGAATGTGCCAACTAGCCCATACGGGGCTAACGACAGTCGTCTGCTCTTATTTTATAAAGTTTTTTTTTCTTGGGCTCTACTCCTTGAAGATTAGCCGTAGTGCTCTACTTCATGCGAGATTAGCCATGTCATTGTGCTCTACTCTACGGAGATTAGCCAATGTACTTATGACATTGTGCTCTACTCTACGGAGATTAGCCAATGTATTTCAAATTTTTTGAAAAAGAGGTTTTCAAATAGGTTATGTCCCGTCCTTAATCGGGATAGCGCAATTTAGAATTCCAAGTCCTACCACGATCCGGCCATGGTTATCTAACCCATGGGTGTGTAGAACAGGTCTCGTGGCTTGGCAATTGTTGCGCTAAAATTCTTTGCGCAAACTCTCACCTATTCCATTTTGAAAGATATGTTTTTCAAAAGTATTTTTCCGCTGCTGATACCATACGGGTATCATTTCTGATTTCTTTTTACATGAGATAAGTAAGAGGGATACTTTGAAAGTTACTTCTAGATGGTAGTTGGGAACGTAGTGAACTTCTCGATTCTAGAATAACATTTCAGCTTATCCAAGGAACTTATCAAGTGTTTAAAGAATCGAAACTTTATGCATAGAATTTTGATCGTGGTTTTCATTTTCTTTGCAGTTTTTTGATTCAAATATGTCTACCGCTTCTAAGAACATTGTCGCTGAGCTTAACAAAAGTGAGAAGCTCAACGGCGACAATTATAAACTTTGGTCAATAAAAATCCAATATGTTTTGGAGGAGCAAGATGTGCTTGAAACACTCCAAAATGTAATGGAAGAACCTGAGTTGGGCAATACGGCCCAACACAAGAGGGACCGAGAAGCTTATGAGACTTGGACTCGAAAGAACAAAATAGCACGTATTACGTTATTGTCCGCAATGGACAATGACATAATGCGTCTATTTCGGGAATTCGACCTAGCCAAAGACATATGGTCTGGGCTAGAAATAAAGTTTGGTGGAACTTCGGTCACCAAACTCCGCTCCTTAAATATTCAATTTGATTCGTACAAAATGAGGCGAGATCAATCTATGAAAAAGCATCTCCGCCACATGGCGAATCTCATAGCTGAATTGAAGGATGCGGGTCTTACGCTGTCTGACGAACAGCAGATCCAAGCAGTCATTCGTTCACTCCCAGATAGCTGGGATAACATGAAAATGCACCTCACTTATAATGAGTGCATTAAAACTTTAAGAGATGTATCCAAACACCTCGAACTCGAGGAAGAGCGGATTCAAGCCGCAAAACCTAGTGCCGAAGTGCACATGGCTACTAGTTCCTCACATGGAGGAAAGAAGCGGAAGGATAAACGCTTAAGGTTTATGAACGAACTAAAGCAAGAACCAAAAACCTCAAAGAAGACTAAGAACAAAAAGTGGCCAAAGAATGTGCACTCAAAGAAGAAAAACTTGAAGAAGATCAAGTGCTTTAAGTGCAACAAGTACGGTCACTTCGCCCGTACGTGTACGGATGGAAGTGATAAGGTAACTTGTAGGGCTAGTTACATATGTGTTTCTAGTTCCATGTTTCTTGCTGAATCTAACTATTTTTGGTTGATTGATTCAGGGGCCACAGACCACGTAGCGAAGGACAGAAGGTTCTTCATAGAGTATCGAAGGATAACTCAAGGAACAAAGTGGATATACGTCGGCAACAACACTCGTGTTGAAGTCAAGGGCGTCGGAACATGCAAGCTAGTTCTCGACAACGGCCGGACTCTATTATTGCACGACGTCCTCTTTGCTCCAGATATTCGAAGGAATATCGTATCCGTGGTCATGTTAATGTCTTTAGGTTATGAATGGAGGTTCTATGAACAAAATGTTGACCTTGTTTGTAATAGTTCTTTAGTTGGGTCGGGTAATGTTTGTAATGGATTGATTGTTTTAAACACTATGTATGATGATTCTTCTTCTATTAATGAAAGTTTCCATTTGACAAATGCTTCTAATTCTGAATCTGAGATCATTTGTTGGCATGCAAGACTTGGTTACATTGGACCAACTAGAATGGATAGACTTGCCAAAAGTGGCTTGCTATCTAATGTTTCAAAAGTTGAAATGTCAACTTGTGAACATTGTCTTGTAGGGAAAACTTGTCGCAAGCCGTTTGGAACTGGCACAAGGGCCGAAGTTCCATTACAGCTTATCCATTCGGACATTTGCGGTCCAATGAATGTTAAGACAAGACGCGGGAAGTCCTATTTAATCACCTTCATTGATGACTTCACCCGTTTCGGTCACATTTATTTGATTTCCCACAAATATGAAGCTTTATCTTGCTTCAAAAACTATATGAGTTTAGTGGAAAATCAACTAGATCGCAAGATAAAGGTCTTGCGCACCGATCAGGGTGGAGAATATCAATCAACAAGTTTTAAGGAACTCTGTGATGAAAAAGGCATAGTTCATCAAATAACTATGCCTTATACTCCGCAACAAAACGGTGTTGCGGAAAGAAGAAATAGGACATTGATGGAAATGGTCCGATCAATGATGTCTCAGACAAATTTGCCCATCACCTTTTGGGGTGATGCATTATTGACGACAACATTCATCTTAAACCGTGTACCCTCGAAGTCGGTAAGTTCTACTCCTTATGAGTTGTGGAACAATAGAACTCCAGACTTAAGCATTCTAAAACCTTGGGGTTGTGCCTCTTACGCACATTTATCCTCTCATAAATATGGCAAACTTGGGCCACGTGGGAGGAAGTGTATCTTCATCCGATACGCTGAAAACTCCAAAGGATATGTTTTCATCGGTCAAGAGGACAATGGGGGTCTAATAGAATTCGAATCGAGGAATGTTGTCTTCTTGGAAAACGAGTTTCCAAGACAGGGTGAGATAAGTCAAGACTTATCCTTGTTTGAGACTTGGGATCAAGAAGGATCGGAACGTTCGAGTGGGAGAATTCTTGGTGAAGAGAAAAATGACCCTCATACTTCACCTATGGATTATACGAACGATACCAATCCTATTCCGAGTGGGAGTGATGTTATTCCAAGTGGGAGTGATGTCATTCCAAGTGGGAGTGATCAAACTCAAGCAAGACGTAGTAATCGAACGAGGCTAACACCTCTGAGATTTGAGGATGAATTTCCTCAAACATTCATGACATTACTACAAGATGATGACGAACCTGCAAATTTCAAACAGGCCGTCACATGCCCTGCTAAAGATAAATGGATAGCGGTGATGGAAGAAGAACTTCAATCCATGAAAACAAACCAAGTCTGGGACTTGGTTGATTTACCTAAGGGACGTAGAGCCATTGGGAACAAGTGGGTTCTCAAAATCAAGCATAAGGCTGATGGCTCCATCGAGAAATATAAAGCTCGCTTTGTTGCGAAAGGTTTCACGTAACAGGAAGGAATAGACTACGAAGAGACTTTCTCTCCTGTCGTGCGTTTTACCTCCATTCGCTTAATTCTGGCAATGGTGGCTTGTTTGGACCTCGAGTTACATCAGATGGATGTAAAGACTGCTTTTCTTAACGGAGAACTAGATGAGGAGATCTACATGGAACAACCAAACGGGTTCGTACAAGAAGAAAACAAACATAAGGTTTGTAAACTTCGTAAATCCGTATATGGTCTTAAACAATCCTCAAGGCAGTGGTATATGCGCTTTCAAGAAGTCGTTTTGTCGTATGGTTTCTCCATGCTCGACGAAGACAACTGCGTATACATTAAGAGGATTAAGAACAAGTATGTAATTATGTCTCTTTATGTAGATGACATACTTATAGCCGGAAATGATAAGCGTCTTATCATGGATATCAAAGCTTGGCTTTCATCCGTCTTTGAGATGAAAGACATGGGTGAAGCTGCATATATCCTTGGGGTTAAGATCTCAAGGAATCGTTCCAAGAAACTTCTTTCTCTCTCTCAAGAAACAAATATAAAGAAAGTTTTAGAACGGTTTAATATGCAGGACTGCAAGCCAATTGATACTCCAATAAGCAAAGGCGAGGGTCTATGTTTGGAAATGTGTCCCAAAGATCCAAAAGAAAAGAAAGCTATGGAAAAGGTTCCATACTCCAGTGCTGTCGGGAGTCTGATGTACGCCATGATGTGTACCAGACCGGACATTTGCTATGCTGTTGGTATGGTAAACCGTTACCAATCCAACCCAGGACAGGCACACTGGAAAGCGGTGAAGAGGATATTAAGGTACCTCAAAGGGACTACGGACTATGCGTTGTGCTATCAAGGCAATACCTTGAGACTCGAAGGCTATACCGATGCTGATTGGATAGGTGATCTCGACGAGCGAAGATCTACCTCAGGCTTTGTTTTCTAGCTCGGGAATGGTGCAATATCCTGGAGCAGCAAGAAGCAAACCTGCATCGCCCTATCAACCATGGAAGCCGAGTTTGTAGCATTCAGCATGGCTGTCCAAGAAGCTGTTTGGCTTAGGAAATTCTTAGACAGGCTGACGGATGCCACTGACTCGAGCACTGTTCCTATATACAGTGATAGTCAAGCTTCGATTGCCTATGTCAAAGATCCTAAATTTCATTGTAAGACCAAACACATTGATATTCGATTCAAGTTTGCGAAGGACTATGACAAACGGAAGGAAGTAGACATAGGATACATATCTACGCATAAGATGATAGCAGATCCCCTTACTAAGGCGATCCCCAGAGATGTGTTCTTCAAACACTTATCATCTATGGGAATGCGTAGGTGTTGAGCTGTATCATGTAATATTTTCCATGTCTATAGAAGATCAAAGTTTAATAAAAAGAAGAAGTTTTTTTTATATATTGCATACAAGTTTCTTACAAATGATTTTATATACATTTGTGTTTAAGTCTCAGCTATTTTATTGTGTGTATGTCGGACAGATTAAGGTTGGCTCTCTCACATGAGCAACCGCCTTATCTTATCAGATGGATAAGATAGAGATGAGACTAGTTTAAAGTCAAAATCATTAGACAAATGATTTAGAGTCGTGACTTAAACAAGATAGTCGAATGAAAGATCTGTATCATATGGATGCTTACAAAAGATCTGAGATCTGTATCACAAGGATATTTAAAAGAGATCTCATAGGATTTTTTAAATCCTATCTGTCTTATGCAGGATGAGAGTCCGGGAATATTTCATGGGTAGTAAGGGGACTCAAAAGATAGGCACTGTGGTGTCTGATCTTTCATCCGTACAACATCATTAAGACATACTCTCCCTGGGAAAGGAGTGATGTTGTAATACGTGTTCATACCACGTATGCATTTCGACCACTGAGTTAGTAGCAATAGTGTTTGCTATTATGTGAGACTCAAAGGCCATATGGGTCTTAACTCTTACCCTCAAGGACTCCAATTGGTTCCTTTAGATTTAGCGAGATGATCGCTATCTTAGCGTGTTGCTAATGGGCTATGATAATTCGGCTTGGCGGGGCACGTTAGAAAAGCGAATCAAGTCAAGATCAGAAGGTTCGCAAGAAGAGGAAGATTGATTTCATATTCGCATTTGGACTTTAATGATTCAAAGCTGGCCAGTCAATTGTGATCCAGATGGGATTCAATTATTGAATATAAAGTATAAGAAATGTGAAGAAATAATCTAGGGTAAAGCATGCGTTGAACTACTCAACTTTGCACCTTCGAGGTCGTTGTGTATCTCTAACAAGTGCACAACAACAGACTCTACGCGCATGACGGTCGCACGGTCTATTTCTCGGTATGATACATGAAAGAACTAAGAGAAAGATGTTCTCTTACAATCCCCTCAAGTGTGAGTGGGAGATGTTGGATATGGATGACGTTTGTACCCCTTGTAGGGGATTTACGAGGAAATACGGACCTCGAACGTCGCGTACACGAAGTCGTGTGCAAAGGGAATCTGTTCCCTTGCGGAGAGGATCTCTAGATTAGTGAGAAAGTCGCATTATATGTGCATAAGTGCATGCGACATATGGCTAATAAAGGGGGAATATCTTAAGCTTATGTTGTACCATTCATATGGTACAACTTAAGCTTATAATGTGCCATGTATGATGGTACACTTTAGTTAAATTGTTCCAAAGGAACAATTACTCCTAAAATAACTACCTTGGGGGCTATAAATAAGACCCAAGGCTTAGCCATTTCCTTACACTTTTGCATGGTATTCTTGCCTTGCATTTCATTCTAGCGAAGCTCTGCCGAAATCCTTCCTCTCTCTTTATCCAAGTTCTTAATCTAAAAGTAGAGATTTAGATTGTGGATTAGTAGCCTTACTCCGTTCGTGAGAAGACTCGATCCGTCGTGGCGAATCCGAAGGCGAAGTTCTGAGACTACCGTGCCGCATACGCAAGCGTAAGTCTCAACTTCATTTATCGATCCTAACGCTGTTTTGACAGGTTCCTACACATTCCATTGGCGCCCTACACGAAGACGGCCTTGAAGAAGGCCAATCTTCTAGCAATGGAAAAAAGTTGGAGGACCCGTCGGATCACCCCGAAGTCGATGACAAAGACGACGCTAATGTCGCAAGAATTAGGGAGCTATGCAAGCTCTCCACGACCAACAATTTGAAGAAAGCTCCGTCGGACAAGAAAGTATTATCACCGGTGAAGAAAAAGAATGGTACAAGCTCAAGCTTGGTGGACTTACCCCCCAACTCTACCCATGATGAGGGGAAGCCGAGGAAAGCCTACGAGCATCAACAACCAAATCCAAGTGGCCTTCCCGACAGGTTTGACGGGCGCATCTCGCATGCGCCAAATATCGAGCACTAAACGAATATATTAAGGGGTCGAGCTCAAGACCTTAAATGAGCGCTTGTCGGGAGGCAACCCGACGGTTTTATATTGTTTTTAGTTGAATTCTATTTTTATTTTAGATCTTTCTTAGTGTTTAGAGTCTAGAGTCAATAAAAATCGTGACAACGGGCTTTATTTTTCATGACAGGAGATGGTAGAACGAGAAATCATTCATAGAGAGGATGACCATGGCAAGGGAGAGCGCTCCAGGAATGCATTCAGGCCTCAGGGCAAGGAAGAAACTGACGGGGACGAGAAAAACAGAGAGTGGAGCAAAAACAGAGAGCCGAGGCTGAAAACAGCAAGTCACTCGGCCGAGTGTACAAGTCACTCGGCCGAATGTAGACTCTACTCGGCCGAGTAGAGTACCGATCAGGGAAGATCCTATAGACCCACTCTCTGTTATTTTTTGTAGTTTACAGTATTTATTGCCATTCGGCCGAGTGACTATGTACTCAGCCGAGTGAATCTGATACCCTACACGCTTCACAATCATTGAGTGGCCTTGCCACTCGGCCGAGTGGAACTTGTCCATTCGGCTGAGTGGGAAAAGCTCACTCGGCCGAGTCGTAACTATAGGGAGAGTTCGAATTTTTTTCAACATAGTGCCATTCGGCCGAGTGAACGCGTCACTCGGCCGAGTCGCCCCTCTTTATATACTCAACATGCGCAACACATTTCCCGAAAACTCCAAAATTTCCCAATTTGGTTACGTTGCACCCGAGCCGTTTCGTCTCCCTTCGCCTGAATCCCTTTCTCCTCGCACTAACCGCCCGACGTCGGCCGACCACCGCCCCACGCCGGTCACCGACGACGATCCGCCACCTACACCCGCTGGCGCCGCCTCTCCTGCTGCTGCAATCCCCCCATTTCGCCCCAAAACTCCTATTTCTTCTCCATTCTCCCAATCCGTAAGCCCATTGCATCCAAAATTCAAATTAATTCTTGTATATATCCATTATCCCCAATCTTCCCCATGTATAGGTATTATTCATCTCTTATTTGATTGTTTGTGTTTCAGGTTAGCTTGGGGGAGCCTGGGGGAGATTCAGGATACTTTAGAGCCCCACTGAGGAAGCGATTCTTCGCACACTTCACTTTTTGCTCTCGCGTCGTGCTCAGGTATACTCGTTCCATTTTATAGCACTTCATATTTCATTTGGGTGGGCACGACTCACGGGCCACATGCCCCTATGTCTTAAGCCACACACTCGGGAGCCCGCTTCCAAGCAGAAGAGGCCAGGTGATCCTGGCTCCTCTTCCGCTAGGACGGACTCCCCTCCACCTAGCCCACCACTACCCACACAGCCGCCTCCTACCGCACCTATTCCACCACCAGCACAGCCCGCCCCCACGTTCGATGCGATGGGGATCACGTTCAGAGATGATGCTCAGCGTGCCATATTTGAGCGTATCTCACATCGCTCGATCGTACCCACTAGGTTCGCACACATAGCTGACCTTGAGTGCCTAGGGATACTAGAGGGGCTACTCCAGTTGTATGACAACGTCAGGCGGCGGGATTTCTTGTCGGTGTCGACGGACACTTATATCTGTCCGACACTACAGGTCTTTAGTTCTATTTCTCAGACCCCTGGGGGATGCTCCTTTCGCCTGATGGATCAGGAGTGCAAGGTCACTCTCGACATGCTCCGAGCATTCTACCAGTGGCCTCCTGTCCGAGACCTAGACCGAGCCTATAGCCCCACGCACATCCCACCCCCGTCATTCGATACCCACGCTTTCTGGACATGGATCACGAGATCACCCCTTACCTTTGACCCTAGTCGGGCCAAGGCCTCCGTCGTCCTCCACCCGTGCCTCCGCATTGCACAACGCCTTATGGCGACCACTTTTCTTGCGAGGTACGAGCCCGGGACATTGTCGATGCCAGAGCTCTACATGCTCTATGCGATGACATGTTCTAGGGTCTTTGATGGAGGCGATGTTTTGGTCCCCGCCATAGAGATTGATATCGCCAGTTGGTACATCGACCGCATCATTATTTCTGTCAGCGCTAGGACGCCTATCTGCTACGGCGGTCTGATTATCCTCTTAGACATTTTATGCGGAGTTGACCTCCCTGTTGGTTTGCTGAGACCCCCAGGCCCCACCTCACTTTCCATAGATGTTATGGCCTGGATGAGGATGCTTCGTCCTCATGGTCAGCACCACTGGGTGTGGCTGCACGGTCCCCACAGTGTTGACTACATGATTCTTCCGAGCCCTGCTCGGACGCATATTGGACCCGCGGGCGGGGAGTGGATTCCAGCGATGAATCTCCACATCCCCGCCGCGTACGTGCTTGAGCCTGAGGGTGCTCAGTAAGAGCCCCTCCTTCCACCCCTTGACCCCGTGATACCCCAGCATGCCCATGCATCGTCTGCACCTCCCGACACCTCTGTCCACACTTCTGTCAGTGCCGAGAGCACTTTAGATGAGTCCACCCACACCACAACCACCAATTTGCCCATGTCCATAGATCCCATTTCTGCAGCTAGCCCCGAGTTTCCCCCCACCATAGTTGAGAGCGGCGAACCTTCTTTTGCCTCCGCAGTTGAGACCCTCTCCTCATTTTTGTTCTTGACCCCTGGGGAGTCATTTTCTTCGCACTTCACGACCTCCCCAGTCATCGAACTTACTGTCTCCACTGTCGTTGTCTTCTCTGAGAGTGTCGTGACATCTGTCCCCACGTCTGCGTCACTGACCTCTCTACCTGCCTCGTCGCATGCCACCACTTCTGCTTCTGTTGCTGCTCCATCCTCTTCGACCTTGCCTGCGTCTCGGCCTCCCACAGAGGCTGAGCGTCACTTAGTGAGCACATCACCACAGCTTCACCCCACTGTCGCACTTATCCTTTACAGTAGCTGTGCGAGACAGCTCCGCTCTTCACATGTTCGGCCTGTCCGACCCTCTGCTCCACCTCCCCCCGACACCCTAGTTCAGCATGTCCATGCTCTAAAGGGGCAGTTAGTGGGCTTCAAGGATATTTTAGGGCTCTCTCTGCTACGGTCAGTGCTGTGCAGAGGCAGGTCGCTTTACTGCCTGGTATTTAGGCTTGCCTGAGCCAGATCCTTACACGATTGCCTCCGCCACCCACCGCCACCCACACGACCACCGCCTCCACCACCGGACGGTGCTGGTGCACCCCCACCCACCTAGGCACACACTGGATGCCTTCCATATTTTTGCTGCTGCTTTGCTGGATACTTTGAGCCTGATGATTTTGCACCCCTCCTCCACACACGTTTTGGTCACTTTTTGGTTCGTTTCTGTCTATATCTTTTTGGGAGAGAGGGAGTATTTTTGGGGACACCTATCTAGTACCGTTTTGATCTCTGCATCCATCACTTGCATTCGCATCACTTGCATTCGCATCACATATTTTTATTTTTATTTTTATTTTATTTTCACCATGCACCCTCACCCACCCCACCCATCTGTCTCTCGGTGTGCCACACTTTACACATTGAGGACAATGTGCACTTTAGCTTGGGGGAGTGAGTTCTCACGCAGGTTTTATTTTTTTACCTTTTATTTTTATTTTCCCACATTTCTTTGTTTTTACGCTTATTTTCACCCACTTTTTCTTTTTTTCTCATGCGTCACGTTTTCTTACTTTTTGAGTGTGCTGCATTGTACAGTAGTTTTTATTTATCCTTATTTCTTTTATCCCTTTTTGCTAGAGATGAATTTTCTGTGATGATGACGACGTGGTGTTAGCTCATCTCTATATGCATATTATCTTGTCATGCCTTAGTTTTTATTTCAGATATCATATGCTATGTCTTGCTATGTAGTTGAGATAGTAACCCGCACTTTCATGTATGAATGTGGATGAAATTATTTTATTAGCTGAGTCTAATGATTTTTACTCTATACTCTTCATAGAAAACACACCAAGCTTCACACATTGATTGCTTATATCTGGAGTACTGCTTTGCTTTCTTATATCACTTCTTATTGCATGAAATTGTACGCTTCACTTTCAGGCTGATTGAATGTATGCTAGGTTGATAGAACTGGATTAGTTTACTTTCTGAGATTAAACTGAGTAGATTACATTACTCTGCTGAAAGTTGTCATGCACATTCTATAGAGTGAACCGAGTGTTACATATATTCTTTCTCCACATATCTGAGCATTATTTCTACACTTAAAATCATTGGTGAATCTCCCTTTAGGGAATCCTATATTGGCATTTTCCCCGCTATAAAAATCCATGCTCCAATACCCCCAAAATCAAAAAGAAAAAAATATTCATGTATATCTTTCTATCTTTTGATTTGGGATCACAGTTGTATATATGATTATCTGCGAAAGGCTAAAAAAAGAAGAAAAAAAGAGAAAAAAAGTAAAAGAAAAGAGAAAAGAAGTTCATATATGATCCCATCTCATATTCTTTCTCTCTTTCACCCCTCTTTTATTTTTTATTTTTTTGGAGCCTCAAAAAATGGGGAATAAGCTTATTGTTCTATCTTATGCCGCCACACTTATAGATAAGCTTGGGGGAGATGATCCAATGATGTGTGAGAGAGTGACTACTTGATTGTGCATGACAACGTAGGCTAGGTAATTTTCTATACTCGGTGAGATCACTAAAAGTTTTACAAAATCCAGGAATTGAAACTTAGCATGCATCTTATGAAAACCACTCCTTTCTATTCTTATTGCTTCATATTGTGTGATACTTCTTATACTCCGAATAGAAAGCATTCAATTGAAAAGTGTGTGGTCTATGATTATGTATACCGCTTTAGATGCTTCAGACGATGTTAATTCTAGAATGACTCCATGTTTCATACTATTTTGATATTCTTGGGTCTCTATTTTGAATGCATCCTTATATCATGATATCGAGATAAAAATCTTTGGCATGTGTTTTATATTCGCCGTGTGCTATATGAGTAAGCAAAACCCACGTCCTGAGAAAATGATCTAGCGCCACCCTCTTTGTTTTCTTTCCTATCTTTTATTTCTTTTTCCTTTATTATTATTTTTTAACCTATCGGGTTCACCTTTTACTCATCTTCCTCGAGGACGAGTAAGAGGTAAGCTTGGGGGATTTTAATCACTCCATATTTTATACCTTTTTCTGCATGTTTTCATGACGTTTTGATCGCCCATATTGCGTTTTTCACGATTATTCGACGATATCGCGTTGCTTTTCACTATTTCTTGTTTTTGTCGTATTTCAGGAGATATGGAGAGATTTGGAGCGAAATTGAGATCAAAGGTGTTTCACGCACTTCGGAGTGTCACCCACGACTTATTTGAGGACTTACCAGCGATGGAGGATGAGCGGAAGAAGAAGGAATTCGATAGGATCGACGAGGAGGCGAAAAGGAGAAGAAAGGAGCTCAGAAGCACCTCACTCGGCCGAGCAAGACTACTCATTCGGCCAAGTGAAGGATCACCATCGCCCGAGTGAAACAGATACGCCCTGCAAATTTCAAACGTTCACTCGGCCGAGCAAGGAATTCCATTCGGCCGAGTGAGAAAGCTCACTCGCTCGAGTGGTACAGAGAATTCAGACAGAAACGAGCCAAAGTTACTGGAAATTCTGAGGAGCCCCACTCGGCCGAGCATGATTTCTACTCGGTCGAATGAAGAAGACTGCTCGGCCGAGTGACCCTCTCCGACTGCTGCTAGGAATGCGAATTCTGGGCTGCGCAGGGGCAGTTTTGTCACGATTTTTTGGATGATTTTGGCTTATATTTAAACCTAGTTTTAGACCTAGTTATAACTTGAATTATTTTTTAAAGACTTCTTTTAGGTTTTTGACGGCTATACTTTGGAGAAATCTCAGCTGGAGATCATTGGCTACGTCATTGGTTTGTTCTTTCTTGTTAAAAAACTCATTTTTATGGATTGTTTCTTATTTGCAATGAATTGTGCTATGATTCCATCTATTATTTCTGAGATTTCCATGATGATTAGTGAGTAGTTCCGTCATTCTAGGGCATGTGGATGAACCCTATGGACCCGATCTTTGAATTGTGATGAATTTATAGATTTGTTGCTAGAATTGATAATGGTTAGGTTGTGATCAATTTATTACGAGTAGTTAGGAATTCATATCGATTGGGATTTACGAGAGATTAGATCCCAATTGATAGGAAGGCCTAGATATTCGATTTAGATCGATAATTGAATTTCTCTGGATTTGGTTTGCAAGAGATTGGTCCAAAGCTAGGATTTTTAATTATTAATCTATACCAATAATCGTTTGCAAGAGATTGGACGAATAAGAACTATCATAACCTAGATCGTAGCTCGAGTTTGCACGAGAGTAGGCTCGAGATGCGATTGGACAATGACGTCGATATTTACGCTAGCAGCTTAGGGTAAGGTTTGCACGTGAGTGGGCCTTAACCTAGGTTAGCTATAGACCGGCAATAGTGCAAGAGCATGAGCTTGGTTCTACTTTAAGTTGCGACTAGTTCACCCATGTTCAAGCATAGCAACAATGAAATTTATGATTCAAAAGGATAAGAGACGGTCCATAGTGTGGATTTCATATCCCTACACGCTTTATTATATTTATATTTCTTGCTACTTGAATGATTGTGACTATTACATCAAAAATATTCTTATTCTCTTGATAGCTAGGTAATCAAGATAAGATACTGCCATTTGTCCTCCCTGTGTTCAATCCCCGCTCGCCACTATACCGTACGCTTATGGTAAAACTACAAGTCGTTTTTCGGGTGTATATCTAGACGCGATCACGCCTCCCTGAGTTCGACCCCCAAGCCACAATACAACACCGTGCGCTTGCGGTTACAAATATTTAAATCTGGTATCCCCGATCCCACTCAATATATTGCTAAATCTAGGGGACGTCAAGCTTTATGACGCCGTTGTCGGGGAGGCAACGTGTTTGTTTTCTCTTAGGACCCTGTGAACCCTAGAGACTAGTTCACGTCCTCACCACGCGATAAATTTCGCATTCTACATTTTTATTTTTATTTTTATTCTTTATTTTCTGTTATCTGAAGTTATACCATACGCACTTCACGGGTGTTTCTTGATTTTTCATGCGCAGGAATACAAGAAGTCTCGACGACTTGATTCCTTTAGATCCAGAGATAAACGCCACCGTGAGGCGCCTGAACGCCGAGAGAAGAAGAAGGGAAGAGGGTGCCACCATGGGAGAAAATACCCCTCCCCAGAAGTCCTTGCTTGAGTAGTCGATGCCGTCCATCTGGTCCACGTCCAGCATCCAACATCCGGCCATTACGCCCGGAAGTTTCAAGCTAAAGCCGTCATTGGTGACGTGGATCCAACGGGACCAATTTTCAAGGGCACCTATGGAGAGCCCGATTGAGCACCTGGACTCATTTCTGGAGAAGTGTGACACCTTCAGAATCAACAGTGTGTCGACTGAAGCCATCCGGCTCAGATTGTTCCCATTCTCTCTGCGGGACAAAGCCAAACAATGGCTGAAAGGGAAGGACCCCAATACTTTCACGACTTGGAAGAAGTTTTCCAACGCTTTACTGAACAAGTTCTTTCCCCCGGGGAAGATGATGAAGCTGAGGAGCGAGATCTCCTCCTTCTCCCAAGCCAGCCACAAATCCTTGCATGAGGCATGGATGAGGTATAAAGAGATGCAACAGAGATGCCCTCACCATGAGCTTCCTAAATGGCAGATCATCAATTTGTTCTACAATGGGTTGAGGGATGATCTGAAATCGTCAATCGATGCCGCGGCTGGAGGGTCCTTCATGTCAAGGAACAAGGAAGATGCCGGAAACATTCTGGAGAACATGGCATCTAATAATGAAAGGTGGTGCGATGAGCACGCCATGCCCAGATCTGGAGGAATGCACCGAGTAGAGGAGGTCGACAAACTATCTAGCAAATTTGATTTGCTGTCTACCTAGATCTCGGCATTTATGGTAGGAGATGGAGGTGCCAACGCCCAACATGTGGCAGCAGTGGAAGCTGAAGTCCTGGAAGATTTTGATGATGGTGATATCTCACCACCGGTGGATCAGGCAAGCGCTCTTTTCTATAACCCGAAAGGTAACGCGCCCTATCCACCAAGGACAAGCTCGAATCCGACGTATTCTCACAATAACCAGAACCACCTGAACATGCGCTACAGGGCACCATACCAGCAGCCTCAGCAACCTCAACAGCAATTGTATCAGCCACCTCGGCAGCAGCAGCAGTTGTACAATTAGCAACAACAACCCCAGCAACAAATGTATCAGCAGTACCCCCCAGGAATCAGCAGCCCCTGCCACATCAGCAACCATATAACCAATAATGGGTAATCTCTCCGGTCGAGAATCTCTTGACCCAATACATATCAAACCAGGAGAATATTAACCTGTAGCTGTAGATGGGACAGAAGACCTTGACCGATCAAGTAACCCAGCTGGGATTGCAAGTGGCAAATCTTCAGAGGGCACAGAGCCAATTGCCAGGTCAGCCAGAGGTCAATCCTAGGGGGCCCAATCAAACATTGGCCTTAATTCACGATCATGCGAATATTTCTGTGATAGTCTTGAGAAGCGGCACACAGATTCCAACTAGGGAGGCCGCTAAAGAACCCGAAGCTCCGTTGGTCGATGGGCGACCAAATCTAAAAGCAAATGACGATGGAGCCTCGTCATCAAACACCATGACTCTGGAGGGAGTTTCTGAGGAAGAAAAGAAGAAGAATGAGGAGGGAAACTTGAGAGTCTACAAACCTGCGGTGCCATTTCCCCAAAGACTTGCCAAGGCAAAAATAGATAAGAAGTACGGCAAGTTTTTCGATATGGTGAAAGACTTAAGTTTGCAGATCCCCTTCCTAGAGGCCATAGAGACCATCCCTTCTTATGCCAAATTTCTGAAGGATTTGGTGACGAAGGGTACAAGGAAAGAAAAAGTCATCCTGACAGCGGAGTGCAGTGCTCTGATTCAACGAGCGAATCTACCCAAGCTCAAGGACCCAGGGAGCTTCTCTATCCCATGCTCGATAGGAGAGGTGCAAATCAATCGGACGCTCGTCGATTTGGGTGCGAGCGTGAGTCTGATGCCTCTATCATTATACAAGAGGATAAGAACAGGTGACCTTGAACCTACCGGAATGACTCTGTAACTTGCAGACAGATCGGTTAAGTACCCGGTGGGGATTATGGATGACTTGCCGGTGAACGTCAGCGCGTACATGTGCCTGTGGATTTTGTAGTAATGGACATGCCGGCGGACAACCATACCCCGATTATCCTCGGGAGGCCCTTCATGGAGACCGCTGGCGTACTTATTGATGTGAAGAAGGGGACGATGTCCCTAAATGTGGGCGAACAGAAAGTTGAGTTTGATTTGGGACTGTCAATGAAGCATCCACCGGAGGAGAAAAGTTGCAATGTGCTGGAGGCTGAAGAAGAAAGAGTCGTAGAGGCTGGAACTTGGGAGGTTCTCTCAAGGAAGCCCCCTGATAGCTTGAGGGGCCTTGAGGAGCACGTCATGTTGAAAGAAGAAGAAATAGCTGGAGAAGTGTATGTCTCACGAACGACTCCTCCCGGATTCAAGAAGGTTGCTCCGACGAGGAGCAAGGGAAAAGAGCCCATGGGGCTCACTGCTGATGAAGTCCGGATCCTACGAAGAGTGGCGGTTGACGCCAACGTGAGGGAGAAGCCCTCAGACACCACTAGCATAAGGATTGTTGAGAGCATCTACCTGTCACCTCCATCACCGACAAGGGCCGCTGCTCCAAAATCTGAAAGGATGTCGATCATTGGGCATCACCCGCATCAACCCCCCTGAAGATCATTTATCGAGAGTCGAGCAAATGACTTTAAACAACAGCGCTTCATGGGAGGCAACCCATGCTCTGAACTCTCGTCGTTATTTATAGGATTAGTTTTCTTATTTTTGGTGAATAAATTCTGCCATGGGGATTTTCGTCGGGAGACTTAGACGATTTTTTTGTGTTTGTGCAGGAAATTACCCACACCCGATCGGTTCAAGCATCAACCGATCGGGTGGGCTGTGTCTAAAGATGGGCCGTATCAGGACATCAGCCAACCGATCGGGTGGCATATGAGGCTGACTGGGTGGAAGATCAGGTGAAAACAGCAGAGCTCTCGGGAAATTTTGGAGTTAGATCAACCGATCGGTTGAAAACAAGCTGTGATCGGGTGGTAGACCGGGTGAACAAGACAGTGCTCTCAGGAAATTTGTGAAGCAGTCAACCGATCAGGTGAAAACTCACCCGATCGGTTCACCTATAGCTGCCATTCAACAAAGATTTTCGAAAATTAACCCACCTGATCGGGTGAGATCTCACCCGATCGGTTTGCGTAACCCTATAAATAACCCCCCTCACCCGATTTCATTTCTCACCCGACTTTCTCTCTTCTCCGAATGGTTCGTCTCCCATCTCTCTCAAACGTCCATCTATCTCATCTCCACCACTCTTAAACTCACTCCCACACTTCCCCATCTCTCTCTCACCATCAATCCCCTCCCATCTACCACATTCATCCCTAAATTTCGCCCTAACCCTAGCCCTAACATCCCCTATTTCGAAAATTCCTCTCTTGTTGGATTGAAGTGCTGCGGCTTCACAACTCGCTCCATTGCACTGCGTGGGATCTTTTACGAGCAAGGAATTGCTTCGATACTGGGTATACTCGCTCCTGAGCTTTATTTTTATTTTGCCCAAGTATTTGCATTTTGCTACGTTTTTCGTTTGATTGTGTGCATTCATATAGTCTTGCATTCACAGCATCATCACACAATCATGGCCAAAGACAAGGGTAAGTGGATCATGCAGGAAGAGGAGCCGTCTCGCAAGAGACGCAGGCCCACACGTCCACCGAGTGGACGTGCTCCTCCTCCTCCTCCTACCCAACCTCCATCCCAACCCATCATCCCCGTAGCGGACCCGCTGATGGGCCCATAGGGAATCCGTTTCATAAGTCTTGCCCATAAAGATTTTTATCGTCATCTCAACCAACGATCGCATTTATCCATTAAGTTTGCCCATGCTCAAACCCTGATCGATCTCGGAGTTTTCTCCGGTGTCGAGACTCTATTTACAAACCTAGGATGTCTAAGCTTCTTAAACTCCCATGCACCATCATACCCCACCCTCACACTCAAATTCCTCTCGACTCTAAAAACTGAGGGGGGGTCAACCGTATATTTCCGCCTACGAAACCGAAACTACCGCACCCATGTGAAGACCATCAACAACATTTTCGTTTCTCCAATCTCGGTGCCGATATCCGTCCCTATGATTTTCATCGTGACTTCGATGTCGATTATTTTTGCGGTCGCCTCACCCTTCATGATCATTACCCTCGAGGCAAGGCCAAGGCCTCTTCCATTATCCACCCTGTCTTTCGTCTTTCCCACCGGATCATATCGAGCACTTTCTTCCCCCGGGATGAGTCCGGGACCGGGACTATCCCTGACCTTTTTATTCTTTTGTCTATGACTTTTGATTTCATTCCGAGTGTTGACGGGATCGCTTTTGAGCTCCCTCGCATACCTATTAACGGTGGTGCATGGCTTATTCAAAACCTACTTGATTTTAGCCGTGCCAACACGGGCAAATATTGCTACAGGGGCATCATCACCCTCATTGCCTTACACCCCCCGTTCGGTGTCGTTATCCCCCGTGACTTGCCGCATGCCGCAGGATCCACATATCTAGATCTTGATGTCCTGCGACACACCCACATGATCAAGCCACGAGGCGTGGGTCAGTATGTCTTTTACTAAGGCCACTCCCTGCCCCATATACCACTCTGCCTAACCTAGGGCGTATGTCTATCTAGCTTGAGGCAGACTGGTCGTTTCCACCAGATCCAGAGTTTGTGGGGGGGGGGGGGTTGCATCTTCAGTTTCCACTCCCTGACGCACCACGACCACTGTCCCTTGTCGCCCACTTAGGTGAGCAGGATATCCATGTGTTCAGAGGAGACCCCAGGGCTGGCCCTAGCGTCATGACCCCAGTTTCTACCGCTGTTTCTTTCGAGGCACTCATCATGGCCCTCTTAGGCCTAGCCTCCGGTACCGGCATGACCACTGCCGCCGGCACCTCTTCTGCAGTTCGTCAGGCGACATCCGCTCGCCTCGCTCTTGAGGCTGAGTTAGCTTCTCTGCACACTAGCGCATCCACCTCTACCTCCTCGGACCCATCCTCTTCTATCTTTTCACACCCACATTTCCTTGCACTCGAGCGAAACGTGGCCACCATTCTCTGCCATCTCACACACATCTACGGTCCTCCTCCACCTACTCCAGCCCCATCACCACCTCCTTCACCTCCTCGACGATCATCACCTCCTCCATCACCTCCTAGGCGATCATCCCCCCTCCTTCCACTTCTTCTCCACCCACGACCACTACCGTATATCCTACACTTCCACCACCATCCACTTGCATCACCGCATACACACGTCGCAAGAAATTACCGGTGCGTTCGAGATCACTTTCCACACATACCTCATTGTCCACCGTATCTCTCCCACTTACCAATATCACCGACACTCCACCCATCGTTCACACCACCACCGTACCCATCCATCCACCATCGTCCCCCCTTTCTCCACTTATCCGCACACCTATCACCTCTCCCTCCGACACCCCTCCAGTCTCTTCCGAGGAGGACGAGGACACTTCTTCTCCTGCATTTTGATTTCTTTCTTTTTCTTTTCCAATCTTCCCCCTAGCATTTTTCTGCATCACATTGATCATATCATTTCGCTAGCATTGTCATGATCAGCTTGGGGGAAATCTATTTGTGTGTGTGTTGTCGTGTGATGTCATTGTTGTGCGCCTGTTTATATGTGTCGTTTGGATGTGCTTTTCTATCTTTTATTTTGTGTGTTTCATTTTCCTTATTATTATTTTTCTATTTCGTTTGTGTGTTTTTCTTGTTTTTCAATATTTTTGTTTCGGTGCGTACTTCCCCCCATTTTCTTTGCCCTCACGTATTTCCTTCTATTGCATTGAGGGCAATGCAAATTTCAGGTTGGGGGAGTCTCATTTTGTGCGTCAGTTGTGTCTTTTTCATCATGTTGAGTCGTTTTCATCGTGTTTTTCTTTTTCTTCTGATCTTTTTATTCTCCTTCTCCTATAGATGACCTCACATGATGAATTGCCACGGAACCATACACACACTTAGCTTAGCTACGATAATCACATTCACTGACCCTAGGAAGCCGAGTCCTATTGCATTTCATGCTTCGTGGGTTCACCTTGCTTTTGTGTGAGTTGTTTGTCGTGACTAGCTAGTGGTGTGCTTCTACTTTGTGATTTTGATTTATATACATGTCCTTGGTTGACCCCTAGACTATCATGCTTTAATTTAGAATATGCGGTATTTTGCCCCTACTGTCTGCTTCTCTATGCATGCAATATATATATATATATATATATATATATATATATATATATATATATATATATATATGAAAAGTAAGTGTGTATGTATTGATATGAACAAGGGCTACATCAAGACAGCGCCAACAAGAAAGTCAAGGCGAGGGAGATGCTGGGGAGCAGTAACATCGCACACGACCTACCAGGCGAGAGCCAAGAACCAAAAAAGGGGGGGAACCTAAGCTGGGGGGTGCACAAAACAACGGCCTACAAGATAGCCCAACTCATGAAAAGAGAAGTATCGACAGTGTCTAAATCATCCGGGATGCAACCAACAAGGGCGTCCGAGATGTCCAAAGAGATCCTATCCAGGAGGGCTGTCACGGGGGACTTGAGAGATCTGAAGATGCGGCAGTTACGCTCCCTCCAAATGTGCCAAACCGCCGCAGAGAAAACCAGCAAGGAAAGCCTTACCCTGGGAGTGGACTTCCCCCTGGCTCCAAACCGCCGTTTCAGCGCATGGGCTTCAACGGTGATAGACTTGGAACCAGAAGGAAGGCCCAGACGAAGCCTGCACTCCGCCCAAACAGAAGCACTCTACTCACAACGGAAGAGGATGTGACGAGTCGACTCGGGGAAGAGCCCGCAGAGAGCACAAGTAGACTGTTCCCGAATGCCATGCCTGGCCAGCTGCTGGGTGGTGGGCAGACGGTTTGAGAGGGCATGCAGGAGAGTAAAGGAGAATTTGGGCATGTGCCCAGTAAACCAGACAATCGGAGCAAGTCTGTCAGGGGGGGGGGGGGGGGGGTGGGGGGTGGATCGACGAATAGAGGACCAAGCGGACCGGAGAGAGCACCCCCCGACAGCGGACCACTCCCAGGCGTCAGGGCACCCCGTCACAGAACCCGACGCCAACAAGGGAACAAGATGGACAAGCTCGGCAGGAAGGGACCAATCATCACCATCCCAAAAGTCAGCAACCGAGCAGTATCTGAGGGGGAGGGGAGGGGAATGCAGGTCCGCCAAAGGGCCTCATGGAAGCCAAGGATCATACCAAAACGAAGTGGAGCGACCGTCACCAATGACCCGGCGATAGTAAGAAGACGCCAAGTCCCGGCAGCAGAGCAAATGCTTCCAGGTCCACGAGTCCAAGGCCGAGGGAATACACTGGAAGAGTGGGGTGCTCTTCAGGTAAGCACTGTGCATGTAAGAGGCCTAGGGAGAAGGGGAGTGAATAAGCCTCCAGAGGAGCTTGGCGCCCGCGGCAACACCCACCTTACGGAGGCTACGAAGACCAATACCTCCCTCTGCCCTCGGAAGGCACATGTCCTCCCACCTCCAAAGGTGGGGCTTCGAGCCCCAGATGAAATCACGGCACAGACGGTCAATCACGGAGAGGATAGAGACAGGGATGTGGAAAGACTGCAGCCAGTAGGACACAAACCCATGAATAACCGTGCGCACCAGCTCAATGCGACCTGCCGTGGACAAAATCCTAGAGGACCAGCAAGAGACCTTGGACTTGCACTTATCCACGAGGCTAGAGAAGAGCTTGGTAGCGGGATATGTAGCAAAGAGGGGAAGACCCAAGTACTTGACAGGAGGAGCATCAAGGGGGATGCCGAGAAGGAGGGACAGCTGACTACCAATGTTGCACCCCTTGCTAAGCATCAGCTTGCTCTTACCCTTATTCACCTCGAGACCTGACATGAGGTAAAAAGAAGCCAGGAGCTGGCCAAGGCCCGCAAAAGAGGATTCCTTTGCCTTACAAAAGACAAGCATGTCATCAGCAAAGAGCAGGTGGGAGGGAATCCCCATCACCCCCCGCTTAGGGGGGCGAATGACACCAGAGGATGTAGCAGTGTCCATCAGGATAGTGAAGGCCTCCATAACAATCACAAAAAGGAAGGGGGACATGGGGTCACCCTGACGGATCCCTCTGTTGCTCCCAAAGAACCCAGCCGGTGAGCCATTGACGAGCACCAAAAAAGAGGAAGAGTCCACACAGGCCCTGACCCAGTGGATGAAAGCGGGAGGAAAACCAAGACGCCCCATGAAATAGTAAAGAAACCCACGATTAACACTATCAAAGGCCTTGCAAAGATCCAGCTGGAAACAGGCTCTAGAACCCAAAGAAGCTGAGTAGTCCCTGATAAGCTCATGGGCAAGAAGGGAGGAGTCAGAGATCAGGCGCCCCTTGATAAAAGCCGACTCCACGAAATGAGGCCCGGGATGACCGCCGCCATCCTTCTACTAAGGACCTTAGGGATGATCTTATATATGACATTGCAGTAGGAGATGGGCCGGTAGTCCCCCAGAGAGGACGCCGAGGGGACCTTGGGGATCAGAGTGAGAAATGTATGATTGATCTGCTTCAGAATGTAACCAGACGAAAAGAAGGAACGCACCACCGAGAGAACATCCATGCTGACAATCCCCCACATCTCTTGGAAGAAGAGGGGAGGGAAACCATCGGGACCAGGGGATATATCTTTGTCCAAGGAGAAAAAGCGACTCCTTAATTTCCAGATCGCCAACAGGGCCCTCAAGCCAATCATAAGCACCCCGGGAAATAATATGCTTAGGAATTATCTCAGGGAAGACGGAAGAGTACAAGTCCTGATGGAAAAGAGAGGTGAAGAAGTCAACCGCATCAGCACGCAGGGACTCTATGTTGGCCACAGGGTCCCCCCAGGCCCAATCAGGTGCATAAGACTGTTACCAGCAGCACGCTCCCTGGCCGCAGTATAGAAGAACCTGGTGTTCCTATCCCCCTGGGAGAGCCAAGACTGGCGGCTCTTCTGTCTAGCCTGGCTCTCCTCGCACGCCAGGCTAGAAGCAAGAAGGTGTCTGAGAGTATGCTCCTGACGCAAAAGATCCGGGCAAGAGTGGAATCCAATGCCCTCACGAATAGCAGAAATATCGCTCCTGATGGTATCGGAAGGAGGGAAGGGCCTACGGGCAAGAGGCCATTCACGGATGGCCGCCTTAAGGGCCTTGAGTTTGGAGACGAGCCTGAGCATAGGGGATCCAGAGTAGTGTCCTCTCCAAACAGATAACAAGAGAGCGTAGAATCCTGGCACCTGGAAGTAGTGACTAAAGAATCTAAAGGGCTTGGAGCCCGAGTTGGGGGGAGGAATTACCTGAATAAGAAGAGGAGAGTGGTCGCTAGTCGCCTGAGGAAGATATGAGGCATAGGCATCAGAAAGGACCGCGAGCCATTCAGGGTTCATGAGGGCCCGATCAAGCCTACAGGAGATACGTGGGCTGTCAGTAGCACAGTTGCTCCAACTAAGCTGGTCGCCAATACATTTAATATCATCCAACCCATAATCCTCAATATAAAGGTTAAAGTCAGCTAGCATGTCCGTGGGCGAGGCATCTCCCCTCCAACCTTCTCCTCAATAAATCTGGTAACATTGAAATCACCAATGACCGCCCAAGCCTTCCCCACCACAAGAGAATTGTCATTGCGGAGAGAATCCCATAGGCGAAGTCTATCAGAAGCCAAGTTGGAGGCGTAAACAAAGGAAACGGAGACGGCGAACCCACCACGGTTAACACAATCAAGGGTGATGTGTTGTGCCGAAGAAGATATAACATTGCAGCCCCAGACCATCGGGTCAACCATCACCCAAATGCGCCCTTTAGGCACATGCTCATAATTGTGAAAAGCAGCCCATCCCTTGGGGAAGCACAAAGTAACAATGTCACCCAAAGGGTCACGAACCTTCGTCTCCAATAAACCAATCAACGAAGCTTTAAATTTACAAATGTGATGCCGAATGTCCTTTCGGCGAGCACCCGCATTAAGCCCCCGCACGTTCCAGACGAAGATGGACATAATCAACGGGGGGGGGGGGGGGGGGGGGGGGGGTGTTGGCTCCGTGTCTGTACACGAGGGTGGGCCAGCCCTCTTTTACTTGGCTTAGGGGTTAGGGGCATTGACTTTTTGGAGGAGTGGACGTAAGCTGGGTTGGGGATAGTGGCAGGATGGGGGCATGGGTTAGGGGGGAGGGAGATTGGACAAGGGTGGGGAACACGGGATGGGCTAAGGACCGGGAATTCGCTGTCAAAATCCCCAACGACCACGGAAGGGGAACACATCCCACTTGACTCACAAGTGAGTCCAACATCAGCAGAACCAGACCCGCCCACTGGAGAGGAAACGGGGTGACTAGCTGTCGCATCCAAGGAGGCACAGTATTCGGTGAGGGGGCTGGTCAAAACATCAGAACAGACCGTCGGTGAATACATGAGAGCGCTGCTGTCTGCGCAGACTAGCGCTGCCAGAGGGCTGGTATGAGGGGGTGCTCCCCTGCGACGGCTGGGACTCATCCCCAGGCGGGCTCTGCACAGTGGCCTGGGATGGCTTCTGGCAAACGGAGGGCAAGTGTGTGTCGCACTGCACAGGGTCATGGGAGTGATGCAGGCAACTGGGGGCGACTGGATGGTCGTAGCACTGTGAGACAGCGGGCTCAGCAGCGGCTTGGCGGTCGTTATAGCATGGGCAGACATTGCACTCAGGGCGCCCGAGGCAGACAAGGTTGTAACGGTCGCTTCCCGACCGTTCGTAGTTTCCGCGTGCACGTGCCTTATCATGCACATATTTATTTTACTATTTCTTGATTCCGAAATTTGCGATGCGATGTGCCGTTGTGATCATTTTGAGGTGTTGGATTTTATTGTAAATTTTGGGAACGTCGTCTCATGGCTCGTTTTCCTCGCAAAACGACTTTGAATGACCGGGGCGTTTTAGTCCTTTGACTCAAAACGCCGTTTCCGATTTTACGTAAATTTTTGGTAGGCGTTATGCATGATCAGGCTCCGTAGATTTGTGCATCTCGTCTCCACGATCACCCCGGTATTTTCAGATTATTTTTCTGACGCCCGGATTGAAAGATATCGCTCGGAGAAACCTCGACCGTCGATTTTTCCCAGTCAGATTCAAATTTCGAAATTTGTTAGCCAAATCTGGCTAAATCTCTCTCCTAAATCGTTTTAAAACCCTTCCTAATCTTCCTCTCTAGTCTCCCCTAGACTCACCCATACTTGTACACCCCTTCACCTCCTTGTCAATCCCCTTCTAGCTATAAATCTCATAGATATATATCAAATTATTCTTATTATATAACCCCAAATAATAAACCCTAACCCTTTCCTATTCCCGCAGCAGCCCTAGGGCTCTCCCAGCCGCTGCCATCTTAAGCCCTCCCTAATCCCTATCTCTCTCCCTCTCCTATACCTCTCCACGGCCGCCGATCCCCAATCCACGCCACCCGGAGCCTTCGCCCCTCGCCTATCACAGCGCCGCCGCGCGCGCTGCTCTCGACCGCCGCAGCTTCCCTGGCTCCGCCGCCGAACAGATCTCCCCCGCCGCCATTTTTCCCGCTTCCCCTCGCTGCTCCGCTGCCGCGATCCGCTCGCCCCGCCGTGATCCTCGCCACCGTAGCAATCTTCGCCGTGGCCCGCCTGAGCACATCCCGCGCTGCTCCTCTCCCCTCTCAGTCGCCTGATCCAGCCGCCACTCCGCAGAGCACCTCCGCTGCGATCCGAGGCCGCTCCGACGTCTCCGAGCCCGAGGCCGCCGCCGTGATCCACGGCCACCGCACGACCCCCATCGCCACCCTATGCCCTCGAGTTGCCCACGTCGCCGGCGCTCCGACGAGCCCAGTCGACACAGTCGCCGCCCCCTCCGTTCAAAGCGCTGAACCCCGACTCTGAACCGAGCGACCGGCACCTCCCATCTCTCGAGCTTTCCCGGCGAGTGAAGTCGTCGCCGCCGCAGACCCGTCTCTGATCCACACTTGCCCTTGCACCACCTGGCACCCCGCGCTCAGCTGCTGCCCCCCGATCCCCGTGCAGCGACCCCGAGCGCCGCTCTCGCGGTTCCCCTGTCGCCATGACCCCGCGGGTCACACAACGCCCTTTCGGCACTCTCCTGTCGCCACTGTGCCGCCTGTGGCCACCGCATAGAGCCCTGACCGTTGGTGGCCGCTCCACGTGAAGATCAGCGAGAGCAACAGCCTGAGGACTGCTGTTGTTCCTTCTAGCCGTCGCGACTACCTTGTTCCGACGCCTTCCCAAGGCGCGGTCATTTCTGTTGACCTGGCTCTTGCCGTCAGACTGACCGTACCCACTGCCGCACTTCGTCCGCTTCCCGGATAAGTCTCACTACGCTACCCATAGTCGAGACGACGTAGACGCCGCAGGGCTCACGATCTTACGGCATCGTGATCCATTACCGTTACCATTGCCTGAGACGTTTCGTTGCGCTACCCGCAACCGAAGCAATCTCGACACCGTGCCCGCAGCCGTCACAATCCTGAGGCGATTTCGAGACGACCTCTACTGCGCTACCCGCAGTCGGGGACGCGAGCACCCGCCACCGTTTCCAGACCAGATGCCCGATTCACGATAAATCATCATTCAGGTTGGTTACCCCTAACTCGTAGTGAAACCCACACTATAGCAAACTGAACCTTAACTAAAACTGGACAACTACAATTTAAATTTACTTTTCCGCACCAGTAAAAACGCTGCTCACTATAGAAATCGACCATCAGACAATTTTCTGTGCACATAGGGTAGTGGTCGATTTAGGTTGATAAAACATCAAAATTGTGACTTTGACGAATAGGATAGTCCCGATAACCTAGAAAACGAACCCTAATAGGATTTGATGAAATTGAGACCTGACAACCGTCGCCGTGGCGATATTTCAGACGGACTTCCCCGCGGACGAGACGCTTTGAGAGGACGACGCACTCGCCGTTTCAGGCAAGTGTACCCACTTGCGTTTTTGACCGTGCTTTGGTCGTAGATTACTAGAACTGTTAGACTGTGAATGAATAGAACCAGACGTGAAATGATAGCGTCCGGGACGACTCCTGACGGCTCAGACTTGACGACGAAGTCTGAGCCTGACAACAACAACTTTTTGATACTGTAGGGCTATCATGTGTTTGCGTGTGTGTGGACACCCTAGAATAACAACTCCATACACTTGTCATGTCGTGCCCTGTTACACAAAAGCCTTCGGGTGTTTCGGATGCTTTCCTTGCGGAAGTGATCCCTGTTACACAAAAAGCCTTTGGGCGTTTTGGATGCTTTCCTTGTGAAAGTGATCCCTGTTACACAAAAAGCCTTCGGCGCGTTTCGGATGCTCTCCATGCGAGAGTGATCCACATGATACAAAAATCCTTCGGGCGTTTCGGATGCTCTCCATGCGAGAGTGATCCCCGTGATACAAAAAGCCTTCGGGCGTTTCGGATGCTCTCCATGCGAGAGTGATCCCCGTGATACAAAAAGCCTTCGGGGCGGTTTCGGATGCTTTCCTTGCGGAAGTGATCCCTGTTACACAAAAAGCCTACGGGCGTTTCGGATGTTTCCCTAGCGGAAATGATCCCTGTACTTCTTGTCGTGAGTTCCTGGGTTGGGGTAGGGTTGAGCGTGTGCACGGCAAGAGGGTCTGATCCCCCTCGAACCGTAAGGCGTGAACCCTTTGTGTCACACTTGTCTTGTCTTGTCCCGTCCTGTTTGTCCTGTCTTGTCCCGCCACGTCCCGACTTGTCTTGACACCTGTAGGTTAGTCCCCGTAGTTGGTAGCACACGCTACGACTACTACTTGTCCCCGTTTTACTTTCCTGCTACGTTACTTCCTGTTGTGTTACCCTGTTATAACCACAGCATGCTAATCAACCAGTAAACTGTTGTGTAAAAGAACCTCAGCATGTTAATCAACCAGTAAACCGTTGTTTAAAGTTCGGTACACTTGCAGTAAAGTCTAACCCTTCTTGTAGACTTTACCTGACGTACAGTTCCTTTTTCTTGGGTGCTGTACGTCAGGTGCTCAGCCAGAGTTCGTGGACGAGGCAGACTCACTGGAGCACGAGGAGCCGAGGACGTCGACCCAGAGTACGCGCCCGACGAGGACCAGACCATGAGGTCTTCTTAGTCGTCACTTTCAGAGGTTACTATTTTCAGGTTGCTTTTAGATAGTTTGTTGCCACGCTTAGGCTTCTTTTTAGACTTTTTACTTATTGGATATCATATCTCTAATTTAATGAATGCAACTTCCTTTCCGTACTTTCTTTTGTTTCGAACTATAATAATGCAAGAACCTGAAAAACTTTTAAAATGGTACCCCTACAGACACTTATTGGGTCCGAGCTTCGCAGCTCTGGCCTAAGCGGGCCTTAGTCACGCTTCGCCTCCGTTCGTTTTGGGAAGCGGGGCGTGACAGGTTTTAGTGGTGGCCCATGCAGGTCTTGCAAAAGTTCGGAACAATCAGAGTACCGCATTCATTCAATATACATGTACAAGTTTAAATTAGGTTCCCAGTCTTAGATGGTAGGAAGACTTAGGTAGACGTCCCAGTTGGATAGTCCGACACCTTGGTTAAGATTTAGCCGCACCCGTCTTAGGATACCGTAGTAGCCTCTCCCTCCCTAGTTCTGATCAAATTAGATTTCTAGAGTCCTTATTTTAGTTTAGTCGGCCACCCAGCTCCATCGACTTCGGGCCCAGCAGAACGTGACCTTGATGCTCTTAGGAACTTTTCCCTAGATCCTGCTTACATTCTAGCTCATTAGGAAGTCCTTAGAGCTGAGCTATCCTAATCTTTAGACGACCCGATAATTAGGACCCCTGACTTCTAGCGTTTCTCAGATCATTACCCTTCTGCGTCAATGACCGTAGGATTCCACCGTGGCTTTTCATGGTTCATCTTTTTCCATTCAGCCTCCCGATCTTTCTAAAGAATTTTTTTTATATTATATTTTTTTTCGAATTCCTTCCCCAGTTTCAATTCCTTGATGAACTTAGACTTCCGACCTTTCGGTTAACACGAATGCATTCTTTGAATTTCAAAATATCTCATCATTAACAAAAAAACTCTTTAATTACCGTCTTACAATCACATTCATGCCCCCGACTCACGTGAACGCTTCATGACGTTTATCGAAAATTCTTCAAATCCATCCATTGCGAATCCTCCTTTCCTTGGAAGTGTTTTTGAAATTCATTATTAAATTCTTCACTCGGTTTAAATTCTTTGAAAACTTTTTATATATATTTAAAATTTTTTTTGCTTTTTAGTTAAAATTCCATCATGGACTATAAAACTTCTTTAGTTATAGATTTTCAAGTTATTAGCTAGTAATTATTTCTAACCGATATATATTTTAGTTTTAAAACCTTGTTATCATTTTGATAATTCAATATATACATACATATTTTTCTAGACTACAAAATTTATTTCTAAATCACTTACCTTACATACTTTTAAAATATTTTCCTAAACAAAAGGGAACTCCAAATTTTTATAAATATCAATTCTATGTTCATCGTGATCACTTTTCAAAAAGAAAATCTTTGTATAACTTAATTATTTATTTATTTGTTTTTTCATTTGCAAAACAATCGCTACCTCATCCTAATTTTATTTCTTCATCTAACCCTTTTCCAAATGATAATGATATGCTCACTTTTCCCCTACATATTTTTATAATTATAAAAGTATATGATATCATATTTTACACATAATTCTCTTTCCATCTATCTAATTATTTTGAGAAATATTTTCGTCACACCCCATCCAACTACCTCCTTATCTCGCCTTGTTTGAACTCGTTCCTTCCGATTCATTTCGTTACACTCATGGCTTCTGTTTTCTTTAGCTAGTGTAGGACATTAGTCCTTGTAGTCGTCTACGTTGTCTCTGGTTTAGGAGTAGGTCCTTTGGTAGGTGATGTCGTCGTGGTGGTTGAGCATAGGTAGAGTGCATAGACTTGTATGAATGTGTGTTCTTTAGGATCCCGATGATTGCCTTTTGTGTCTTGAATGTGTACTCAGTGTTAACCATGGTATGCTGGAAGTTATCTGAGTGACGGTATTCATACTTATATGAATGGCGTCATCGCAGGCAGATCCTTAGACTTAGTTTTAGTTTTAATGAATGGTTTATCTTGATTGTATGTGACTGTATCGAAATTTTGTTTTCTTTAAACCAAATCTTTAAAGTTTTAGAACTAGCTCACAAGATCACAAATCACTTATCCTCCCTCATCCATTACCCGCAACAACCACACGTTTTTTCCAAATGTTTTAAAATATTTCTTTGGCCTTAAGTCTCTCTTTCTCTTCTCTTCTTTCTCCCTTAAAGAAAATTTTCGTGTTTAAGGTTGTTATATTAATTAGGACTAGCTATTATCGTTATAGGATTTTGTTTGCAGGTAGGCTTGGAGGGAGATGAGTTTTACTATGGCAATGATTAATCGATTTTGGGATCACAAGGATGATGGATTAGAATATCTTTTTGGGATGAAAAGAATGGATTGTCCAAGACTTATTTATTAAACCGGAGTGTGACGGACTCAATGGGAAATTTTGGTCGGGATGAAATTATATGTGCGAGGAGATGATAACTTATCAGATTTGAGGCTTAGAAGAATGGTAGATGGGGATGGCTACAGAGTATGGTAGGAGTTAGAGTGATCCTAAGATTGAGTAGAGTTTTTATTAGCATCGAGACTTGATTGTTGAGTTGACGTGAGAAGACATTGGGGAGTAACACGACGTGTTGAGAAAAATAGATGGTTAGGTTGACGGATTTAAATATTGGCTTGAAAATAATTATAATAACTAGGAGGAGAAGTGATCTTGATAGTCCATTTTTTGTCTTGGATTGGTGGTTAACTAGAAAATCATTTTAGCGAGTGGATGATATTGGGGAAGAGATCGGGAGTTTAAAAGATAAGATGTTATTAAGCGATGATGTTTAGCGGAGAGGTATGGTAAGAGGAGGTGATTATTTTTTCTCTTATGAGGACTCGGGGTTGGAAGTCTAACAACAGTGATGGGTCTATAGTTAAGTGTCAGGATGTGAGATTAGTCGTGGCTTTATCCAGTGAAAAGGAGGATTATGATGGATTAGTTAAAGAACGATGTTGAAGTTATAGGATTAGAAATCATTGTAGGAAAGATGGGAGTTATAGGCTTAAGTATTTATAGATTTATAATTAGTCTTAGTATGAGTGATTCCGAGGGCGGAATCATTTCTAAGGTGGGTAGAATGTAACGGTCGCTTCCCGACCGTTCGTAGTTTCCGCGTGCACGTGCCTTATCGTGCACATATTTTATTTTACTATTTCTTGATTCCGAAATTTGCGATGCGATGTGCTGTTGTGATCATTTTGAGGTGTTGGATTTATTGTAAATTTTGGGAACATCGTCTCATTGCTCGTTTCTCTCGCAAACGACTTTGAATGATAGGGGCGTTTTAGTCCTTTGACTCAAAACGCTTTCCGATTTTACGTAAATTTTTGGTAGGGCGTTATGCATGATCAGGCTCCGTAGATTTGTGCGTCTCGTCTCCACGATCACCCCGGTATTTTTGGATTATTTTTCTGACGCCCGGATTGAAAGATATCGCTCGGAGAAACCTCGACCGTCGATTTTTCCCAGTCAGATTCAAATTTCGAAATTTGTTAGCCAAATCTGGCTAAATCTCTCTCCTAAATCGTTTTAAACCCTTCCTAAATCTTCCTCTCTAGTCTCCCCTAGACTCACCCATACTTGTACACCCTTCACCTCCTTGTCAATCCCCTTCTAGCTATAAATCTCATAGATATATATCAAATTATTCTTATTATATAAACCCCAAATAATAAACCCTAACCCTTTCCTATTCCCGCAGCAGCCCTAGGGGCTCTCCCAGCTGCCATCTTAAGCCCTCCCTAATTCCCTATCTCTCTCCCCTCTCCTATCTCTCTCCACGGCCCGCCGATCCCCATCCGCGCCACCGGAGCCTTCGCCCCTCGCCTATCACAGCGCCGCCGCACGCGCTGCTCTCGGCCGCCGCAGCTTCCCCGGCTCCGCCGCCGAACAGATCTCCCCCGCCGCCATTTTTCCGCTTCCCCCTCGCTGCTCCGCCCTACCGCGATCCGCTCGCCCCGCCGTGATCCTCGCCACCGCAGCAATCTTCGCCGTGGCCCGCCTGAGCACATCCCGCGCTGCTCCTCTCCCCTCTCAGTCGCCTGATCCCGCCGCCACTCCGCAGAGCACCTCCGCTGCGATCTGAGGCCGCTCCGACGTCTCCCGAGCCCGAGGCCGCCGCCGTGATCCACGGCCACCTCACGACCCCATCGCCACCCTATGCCCTCGAGTTGCCCGCGTCGCCGGCGCTCCGACGAGCCCCAGTCGACACAGTCGCCGCCCCCCTCCGTTCAAAGCGCTGAACCCCGACTCTGAACCGAGCGACCGGCACCCTCCCATTCTCTCGAGCTTTCCGGCGAGCGAAGTCGTCGCCGCCGCGGACTCGTCTCTGATCCACACTTGCCCTTGCACCACCTGGCACCCCGCGCTCAGCTGCTGCCCCGATCCCCGTGCAGCGACCCCGAGCGCCGCTCTCGCGGTTCCCCCTGTCGCCATGACCCCGCGGGTCCCGTAACGCCCTTCCGGAACTCTCCCGTCGCCACTGTGCCACCTGTGGCCACCGCATAGAGCCCTAACCGTTGGTGGCCGCTCCACGTGAAGATCAGCGAGAGCAACAGCCCGAGGACTGCTGTTGTTCCTTCGAGCCGTCACGACTCACCTTGTTCCGACGCCTTCCCAAGGCGCGGTCATTTCTGTTGACCTGGCTCTTGCCGTCAGACTGACCGTACCCACTGCCGCACTTCGTCCGCTTCCCGGATAAGTCTCACTACGCTACCCGTAGTCGAGACGACGTAGACGCCGCAGGGCTCACGATCTTACGGCATCGTGATCCATTACCGTTACCATTGCCTGAGACGTTTCGTTGCGCCACCCGCAACCGAAGCAATCTCGACACCGTATCCCGCAGCCGTCACAATCTGAAGCGATTTCGAGACGACCTCCACTGCGCTACCCGCAGTCGGGGATGCGAGCACCGCCACCGTTTCCAGACCAGATGCCCGATTCACGATAAATCATCATTCAGGTTGGTTACCCCTAACTCGTAGTGAAACCCACACTATAGAAAACTGAACCTTAACTAAAACTGGACAACTACAATTAAATTTACTTTTCCGCACCAGTAAAACGCTGCTCACTATAGAAATCGACCATCAGACAATTTTCTGTGCACATAGGGTAGTGGTCGATTTAGGTTGATAAAACATCAAAATTGTGACTTTTGACGAATAGGATAGTCCCGATAACCTAGAAACGAACCCTAATAGGATTTGATGAAATTGAGACCTGACACCGTCGCCGTGGCGATATTTCAGACGGACTTCCGCGGACGAGACGCTCGGACGAGACGCTTTGAGAGGACGACGCACTCGCCGTTTCAGGCAAGTGTACCCACTTGCGTTTTTGACCGTGCTTTGGTCGTAGATTACTAGAACTGTTAGACTGTGAATGAATAGAACCGGACGTGAAATGATAGCATCTGGGACGACTCCTGACGGCTCAGACTTGACGAGGAAGTCTGAGCCTGACAACAACAACTTTTTGATACTGTAGGGCTATCATGTGTGTGCGTGTGTGTGGACACCCTAGAATAACAACTCACTACACTTGTCATGTCGTGCCCTGTTACACAAAAGCCTTCGGGCGTTTCGGATGCTTTCCTTGCGGAAGTGATCACTGTTACACAAAAAGCCTTTGGGCGTTTTGGATGCTTTCCTTGCGAAAGTGATCCTTGTTACACAAAAAGCCTTCGGGCGTTTCGGATGCTTCCATGCGAGTGTGATCCCCGGGATACAAAAAGCCTTCGGGCGTTTCGGATGCTCTCCATGCGAGAGTGATCCCCGTGATACAAAAAGCCTTCGGGCGTTTCGGATGCTCTCCATGCGAGAGTGATCCCCGTGATACAAAAAGCCTTCGTGGCGTTTCGGATGCTTTCCTTGCGGAAGTGATCCCTGTTACACAAAAAGCCTACGGGCGTTTCGGATGTTTCCCTAGCGGAAATGATCCCTGTACTTCTTGTCGTGAGTTCCCTGGGTTGGGGTAGGGTTGAGCGTGCGCACGGCAAGAGGGTCTGATCCCCCTCGAACCGTAAGGCGTGAACCCTTCGTGTCACAATTGTCTTGTCTTGTCCCGTCCTGTTTGTCCTGTCTTGTCCCGCCACGTCCCGACTTGTCTTGACACCTGTAGGTTAGTCCCCGTAGTTGGTAGCACACGCTACGACTACTAATTGTCCCGTTTTATTTTCCTGCTACGTTACTTCCTGTTGTGTTACCCTGTTATAACCACAGCATGCTAATCAACCAGTAAACTGTTGTGTAAAAGAACCTCAGCATGTTAATCAACCAGTAAACCGTTGTTTAAAGTTCGGTACACTTGCAGTAAAGTCTAACCCCCTTCTTGTAGACTTTACCTGACGTACAGTTCCTTTTTCTTGGGTGCTGTACGTCAGGTGCTCAGCAGAGTTCGTGGACGAGGCAGACTCACTGGAGCACGAGGAGCCGAGGACGTCGACCCAGAGTACGCGCCCGATGAGGACCAGAACATGAGGTCTTCTTAGTCGTCACTTTCAGAGGTTACTATTTTCAGGATGCTTTTAGATAGTTTGTTGCCACGCTTAGGCTTCTTTTTAGACTTTGTACTTATTGGATATCATATCTCTAATTTAATGAATGCAACTTCCTTTCCACTCAGGGCACCCGAGGCAGACAAGGTAGGCGATACACTCAGGGAGGCTGAAGTAACCGGAGCAACCTGAGAATGCGACTGGGGAGATGAGACCCGAGGGGCAGATGTAAGCTGTGGAGGGGCCGACAATGTAGACTGATTGCTGGAGCAAGAGGCCGAAGATTGCAGGAGAACGGGCGAAGAGGAATTGGTAGTCGGAATCTGCAACTGCGATGGCAAGACATGCGGATGTGCAGCTAGAGGGAGCACAGCTGGCTACGGGATGCCAGTCGCAAATCTGGGATGGTCCAACAACGAGACACTAGCCGGAGGGATCATCGAATTGGCTGGGAGAGAGGATGTTACACCAAGAGGCCCGGAGGCAATAGACGGCTGAGAAGTCTCCGCTTGTCTCGAGGGCGAAGCGCATTGGGAGATATCATGATCGAAGCAGCGACAATGGGCACACAGCGGGGGGATTTTCTCGTACTCAACGGCTACAGGGATGCAGGACCCATCCGCAAGCCGAGCAGAGATGGAGGTCGGGAAAGAAGAGACAGCGTCTATCTCGACAAAACACCTAACAAAGGAGAGCCGGGAAGCATTGGCAGTCGCAGCATCGGAGAAGAGTGGCCGGCCTAGGATGCTCACAAGTATTCCAAGGATGACGGGAGACCTAAATTGGATCAGGAGTTGAGGTAATCGAATCCAAATAGGCACAGAGGATAGCAAGTCCCTATCGAGGCCAATGTCGGGTGCCCAACGCCTAAGCACGAGGAGACGGCCATCCAGGAGCCAAGGGCCGCCATTGAGAATGTCACCACAGTCAACGTCGTTGGCGAATTTGAAGAAGAAAAACCCATTTTCCCGAGAGTGGACCTGGACTTTCCCCTTCGTTTTCCAAGCACGACCAACCCAGGCCATGAGCTGGCCGTAGTAGGGACGTTGGCCCACAAAGTATCTGACGTGCGTATGCGCCCAGTGCCCCGCTGCCTAGGAGATATCGTCGGCCAAGATGTCTGCTACAACCCCGTTGACCACCGAAATAGGAGGCGTAAACACCAGCCCACAGTTAGGGACGGCTCGGGGTGCACAAATAGAGCTGAACGAAGTTGATGTAACATAAGATGATCGGGGGATTTGGGCAGTTCTTTGGGGCAATCCCGCAAGCACCTGGTGGGCGGTGGTTACATCACTAGCGGAGATGGAAGCGCCACCACCAAGGGGCTGGGGGGCGACAGCCCTGTCTCCACTCCACGCACGAGCAGGAGCCCGGCCGCCTCCACGCCTATGCCGGCCACCGGAGACTGGAGGTCTGGGAAGGAGTGCAGCGGTGAGATGTGTGCAACGACAGCCAATGATGTCTGTCCACGGGGCTTCATCGCCAGTCGATGCTTGCGGAGGGGCTTCACCTCCAATCGCCGCTTGCGGAGGGGGGCCATTCTGAGACGAGGGAGGACCGCCATAGTGCTTCGAGGCAGAGGGGGTCAAACCCAAAGAGGACGAGGCCATGGGGGGATCTAGTAGGAAGGAACTCTGTGGGCAGGAAGGCAATCGGTGGGGGGAACTTGGATCTCAGGGGAGGGCCGAAGCCCCAGGCAGCGTAGCAAAACGCAATCGCCCTGATAATCACACGGAATCACCGGAGCAAGGAGCAAGGAAACTAAATTGTAATATATATATATATAGTGCACTTCAATTCGCATGTGTCGGGACTCTACCAATAGGACTAGGATAACCCATTTAGCTTACGCTCTGATTTGCAAGAAAAACTTTCTTTTGCCCAAGTGTTTAGATTTCGATTTCTTTTTTGTTTTACTTGGAGCAAATCCCCTCGTCGTGTACCGTTCTCCAACTTATGAGAGTACTCAAGTATATAGCCAAAAATCCAAAAGCCCAAAAATAAAAAAGATTGAAGAAAAATTCAAAAAGAAAAAAAAGAAAAAGAAAAAATGTATAGCCAAAAATACAAAAAAAATACAAATACCCAAAACCCAAAAAAATTCCCATTGTGAATATCATTCCTATCTACCGTGAATAAAGGGAAGGCGAGAATTTGCACCGAGTGTTCTACTCCACACCTTCTCAACCGCCTTCATTTTCGAACACACTTGGCATAAGAACTTTCTAGCGATTATCTAGGCAATAGTGCGGTGATCTCCTAGTTCCTAGCAGTCGAGTCCCCGACACATGATACGCTTCAATTCTTATTCTATTCTCATGCATGCTTGAGCTATTATTCACCGCTAATTCGAATTGGATCGATATTTGGGTCATTCCTTGGGTATGTGTATATGGAGCTTTATTGCATAATTTAGATAGTGACACCGTCTGCTAGCTCACGACCACACTCACTCGTGCTTCATCGCGTGGGCCCATAGCACTTGTATGGACTCATATTCCTTGGTTTAATGATGTGTTTTATCGCATGCTTGCTTAGTGTGGCATGTTTGATTTTATTGGCTCTGACGGACGATCTAGGACTTTGATCTCACTTTCTGTTTCTTCCTTTCTATTTTTCCCTCCGAGCTCCTACTCTCACTCGTCTTCCTCGAGGAAGAGGAAGTGTTCAGCTTGGGGGATTTTGACGTGCATTTATATTTTATATATTCACACACGTCTTCTTTGTGATTTTCCGTTGTTTTCCGTCACTCCGGACCCGTTCTTTTGTGTTTTTTGTATCTTTTCACTTTCTCTGTGTTTTTGTGCCAATGCAGGAGATTGCCAGCATTGGGGACATATAAAGCAAATATCATGAGTCCCCGGACCAACGTGAGGTGTCATGCGCGATCCCGAGGGCCAAACGTCGAAGAATTCCATGTATCTCAACCGATCGGGTGGACAGAGCCACCCGATCGGTTGGTGCACGTGTATCCGATCCGGACAGGAGTAGAAGTGAAGAGCAGCTCACCCGATCGGTTCAGTGATCGGGTGAATTCGACAGAGCTCTCTGTCTTTTTGGAGCTGAATTCTAACCGATCTAGTGACATCTCACTCGATCGATTCATCTGTAGCCAAGATTCCCAACTCACGACCCGGCGACATCAACTGATCGGCTCAGCGTCCGGTTGATGTATCTCAGTAGCTGCAGGCCAAAACGACTAGCGGTTCACCGATCGGTTCATGTATCAACTGATCGGGTGGTCGTGTTTTCTATAAATAGACCTAGGTTTTTCCTGAACAAGAACCCAGTTATTTTTTCTGTCTTTTTGGGATTTTTGACGGCTCGGAATTTATTTTGTCTTGTATGTTTTCTGATCGTTCTGTAACTTTGATATTTCGTTCTTAATACTATTTGCTCCGTATTTCTATTGCCTGATTTTTATTCTGATGTCTAAATTTTGTTGTGTTGATATTTTTGCTATGAATCGTGAGTAGTTCTCCAATTTAGGGCATTGGGGGAAGCCCCTTCACGGGTTCTCCCTAGAACGACCATAGGATTAGGATTTCGATAGGATTTAGGAATTTAAATGGTTGCGCATGACGTTTTATTTTCATTAACAGAAGAAAGACATCCTCTGATCGTCGGGCCAAGGGGAAATAAAATTGGCATTTGATCCCTTAACCACAGCTCACACCCCTAGCGTAGACATTGAATCCTAGCGCATGGGACGGCAGGATGAAATGTTGGAAGTAATCTTTGCGAGCTTAGTGCTCCCGGAGTCGGTCGGTGTTAATGGACATGAGAATGCCCACCGTCCGAACCCGGGTAGACCTAGCATATCATCCTGGGCATCGACCGGAATATCGGGCCCATGGGACGCTAGATATCACTCTTAGAGGCAACGTCTAACCACTAAACCCTAAAATCCATTCGTAATCCTATCCGTCGGTCGTAATAGAGAGGGCACACGATAGGGTGGAAACCAAAGTCCTAGGTTCCCTTTTATATCTTACATCCTTCGTATTCCTATTTCGTGACAACCAACCGATTGATAGGGCTAGCTCACCCATCGGGTGATCCGGTTCCTTCTTGATAACAAGCACAACACACGCCTCCCTGAGTTCGACCCCCAAGCCACACTACAACACCGTGCACTTGCGGTTACAAATATTTAAATCTGGTATCCCGGGTCCCACTGCATATATTGCTAAATCTAGGGGACATCAATTAGCAGGTTGAATCTCGACTTAATTTTTAGTCTAACATGCCAATCTCTAAATAGCATATGCATATGCATATGACATGATGGAATAGCACTGAACCCTATGCATATCATCAATTTTTTTAGTCTAACATGCCAAATATCATAGCATCACTTTTTTCCAGTTAACCCTATGCATATGCTATGATATTGTTAACCTTATGCATATGCATTGAGTTCATAATGATTTAACCCTACGCATATGCATATGTCATTGATGAGTTAATAATATCATAGCATGACATGAACTAACAATGCATTTTTTTAGTCTAACCCAATGCAGAGCAACAATTTTTTAGTTCCAAATATCATAGGATGTAATAGTGTCACCATTTCATATTTAGTGTATAGGTTTAACCTGCCATACCAGGATGCAGAGCTAAATGGTTAACATACACTAAATGTTGTACCTGTGAAAATGAAACAAATTCTTTGCCTCTTTCGGCTAGGTGTAGCTCTGCATCTCTGTAGTCAATATTTCAGTTTGCACCTGGGGAGAAAATAGCATTAAGCAAAGAAAACATCGGGCAGTAATGAAATAAGATATGGAGCAATGACAAATGCCGCGAACAACTGAAATGAAGTTAGAAATGAACTATACAATGAACTCGGTTCAAAATTTACATCAGTATGTGAGTTGACATGGTTATGTGAACAAACTACCTGCAAGTATATCCAAGTTGAATAATTTCCATGTTTGATCTTATGATTGCCATAATGTTATGGCCAAGCAATTATTCAAATTCCAGTAAATTTTGGTTTTATGATGACAGCATATTCAAATGAAAAGATGATACTGGTGAATGTGATCAAACTGGGTGTACATGAAACCCAGTTTTTGGATTCCAACCCTGGATGGTGAGCATTCAAGTTTTAGTGATATAACACAGATTATTATGAACACACAGGATTGGGTGATCAAACTGGGTGATCATGTATTCAAATGAACAAATGATACTGGTGAATGTGATCAAACTGGGTGTACATGAAACCCAATTTTTGGATTCCAATCCTGGATGGTGAGCATTCATGTTTTAGTGATATAACACAGACTATTATGAACACCCAGGATTAGGTGATCAAACTGGGTGATCCTGTAACTAAAACTCATTCACCTGATACACAATATGACACCGACTATTAATAATCACTCAAATAGGAATTCCAAATATCATACGGATATAACATAGACTATTATGAACACGTATAAAAAGATTTTAATTTCATTATTCAAGTGTTAGGTAAAAAAAAGAAACCCACAAAGTTCAACATATAAACAGCTGAACAAAATGACCCTGCAGCTCAACTAAAAAATGAAGTTCAACAGGCCATGTTTGATCTTATGTTCAATGGATAAATCATGAATATATGATTTTTGACCTGGATCAATACTCCATTGAAATAAAAGTACATGGATCAATACTCAACAAAAGTACCTTCAGGCTGAAGATTTAGTTGAGCTGCAGAGTAAATTTTGACCCGCAGCACAAATAAAAAAGGAAGTTCAACAGGCCACCGAATCATAGTTGTCATCTTGATCAATACTCCATTGAAATAAAAATTTTAGAACTGGATCATTAACTGAAGTTACCTCTAGTTTGTGTTAGAAATATTTGCATGTACGCAGCTTCAGAAACATGATTTAAATGCTTTATCTGGAAACTTTTGGTAAATTATGTCTGAAACTTTGTTATGATGGTTCCCATCTTCCTTCTTGTATTGATGTATTTGATTTATTAAATGGAAGCAAACAATTATGAAATTACCTTCTGGTCTGTAAAGGATGCAGTAAATGACCATTACAGAATTTACAAAATTAAAATACCTATCAGCCTATCATTAGGATCCACCATGATAATTTCACTGAGGGGAGTTATCTTCAGCCGATAAGTGCAACTTTCGAAATTAGCCTTGCTTACAAAACATAAAAGGGTTAAATTAATGAACATGATGGAAATACAAATTACTCAAAACATTAAAATTCAAAACTTAAAAGGAAAAAAATACTACAATTGTAACTTCAAGTACATATTAAATTAAAAATAAGAACAACAATTGAAAAATACATGAGTAGTAAGAAATTGAGTTTATTAACTTAAAAAGTGTATGAATATTTTTTTCATATTAATGAACATGATGGAAATGCAAATTACTCAGAACATTAAAATTCAAAACTTAAAAGGAAAAAAATACTGCAATTGTAACTTCAGGCATACATTAAATTAAAAATAAGAAAAACAATTGAAAAATACATGAGTAGTAAGACCATCAAACATCGGTACAAAAATGAATCAATTATGAAGTTCAATCAAGCAATAATTTTTAAAGGTGAATTCAAACACAAATGTCATTACCTGATAGAACCAGTGATTTACTTTCAACAGACCAACATTCGAGACTACAGACACTATCTTGATCCAATCATCAAAGCTCTCGAAACATTCGTCAGAATTTCTCGAGAGGTCTGCTTCGTTCAAAAATGGAGAACCCACCCAATCGAGAGTGCTCACGCTACCTTTGAACTGAATCAACCTAAGATTTGGAGCCTCGATTCTGGCATCCATCCACTTCTCATAATGAAGGGAACTCGTCAGAATCAAGTTCTTCAACCTCGTGCAGGGATGTTTGGCGAGGCCGAGGAGATGCTTGGCAAGGTCCCGATGAAACCTGATGCAGCGATGTGGAAAGCTTTGGTGGGTGGTAATCAAGCCTTTTGAATGCAGGAGGTTGTGCTACATTTTTGGCGGAGGGAGACTGAGGGAGTGAGTGGAGAGAGAGAGAGAGAGAGCACAATTGTTTTTCCCCCGTTTTGCCCCCCCCCCCAATTTGAGTTTAAATTTGAGGTTTCATTTTAATTTTCAGTTTTGTTTCACCCCAAATTTTCAAACACCCCCAGGTTTCCCCCCAAAGTTTGTACCAGTCATCATTAACTTATATCCCTTATCCAATTTCTCTTAACCAATTTCTCTCAACTTATCCAATTTCTCTTATCTTATCCAATTTGTTTTAACAGCATCCCTCATATATACCCAATTTCTCATCTCTTATCAAAAACTCTTATCCAAAAACCCATGATAACATCCATGTTTTATAATATAGATTATGGTTGTCTATTGTGTTGAATATGCATATGCGTACACGATATTATGCGTGATTTATATAGTTATACAAATAGTGGTAAGTGTCGTATTTGTACATATGGGTGTATAAGTATATTACTATAGGGATATCCGTAAGTATTAAAATTGGTGTTTGAATATCTACTAGACGTATATACCTTAGATGTACTTGTCAATGCTTGTAATTGTATGCCAGTAAAGTGATGTGCATGTTAGGTGTAATGATAGTAGGTGTATGACGTGCGTTTATATTTCATATATTTGCGCACGTTTTCTTCCGTGTTTTTCCATTATTTACCGTCGTCTTATATTCGTTTTCTCGTGTTTTCTTGTTTTCTTTCACTTTTCCGTGTTTTTCGTATTTTGCAGGATTTTACTTGCAAAGAGGACATAAAACGACGATATCATGAGTCCCCGAAGCAACGGGAGGAGTCACGCGTGATCCAGGGGGTCAAACGACGAAGATCGCATCTTTCAGCCCCTCACCCGACCGGTTGGTCACTTCCAACCGATCAGGTGATGCATGCGTGCACCACCCGGACACAAGTTGGTGCGGCCAAGAAGTCACCAGGTCGGTTTAGTGACCGGTTCAAACGCCCCAACTATCTGGAATTCTGACGCTGAATGCCAACCGATCGGGTGACTTTCACCCGACCGGTTCACCTGTAGCCGATTCTCCGAAGCCAAGACACGGAGAGATCAATCGACCGGTTCACCCGACGACACGAAGATCCAACCGATCAACTTCAACCTTCAACCGACCATGCCGTAGTGACCGGGTGGAATCCTATTCTGCGCTGCCGAAGAAACGAAGCAGGTCACCCGATCGGGTGACTTTTCACCCGATCGGGTGATTTCGTATTCTATAAATAGAACCCCTAGGTTTTCCAAAAAGGGGAGCTGTTATTTTTTGCAGTTATTTCTCTCCCTTGACGGCTGTAATTTTTCAGATATTTGTAAGTTTTTCGATCTTTGTCAAACTTTAATATAGTGTTATTAGCATTGCTCTTACTGCTTTTCAATCTCATGATCATGATTTTTACGGTCGATTTCTATTTAGATCGTTTTTTACTAAATATGTGGAGTAGTTCCCAAATTTGGGATTTTGGTGGAAACCCCTTCGTGGGCTCTTTTCGATGCGTCCATAGGACTAGGAAATAGATAGGGATTAGAAATCTAACGGTTACTTGGGGTGTTTTATTGTCATCGGCGGGAAAAAGACCGCCTTTGACCGTTGGGCCAAGGGGGAATAAACTTGGCGGCTGACTCCCTAGCCATAGCTCACGCCCTTAGCGTAGACGTCGAATCCTAGCGTGCGGGAGCGGCAGGATGAGACGTTGGGAGTTATCGTTGCGAACTTAGTGCTTCTGGAGTCGATCAGTGTTAATTGTTGGATATGGACGACATGAATACACCCATGAGGTGATGTATGAGGGTATATGGACCTCAGATGTCGCGTGCACGAAAGCGTGCACGAAGGGAACCTTTTCTCGTGTGAAAAGGACCACTCGATAAGTGGAAAAAGTCACTTTATAAGTGCATAAAGGCACTCGATAAGTGAATGAAGAAGAGGATAAGTAAAAGGGCTAATATAGGCTAATAAGCTTATAATTGGTTATTTCCTACAATAACTACCCCTAAAGCCTATAAATAGGACCCAATGGTATGCCTTTTACACAAATCTAACCATGCCATAAGTTTGCATAAGGTAACTTATGTTCTTCTTCTCCCTTCCATTAAAATCCTCTTCTAAATAGAGATTTAGGCGATGAAACTCTGCTTCGATCCTCCGTGACGAAGTACTGACCGTTGTGGCGAATCCGAGGGTGAAGTTCAGATACTACGGTGCCGCGTACGCAAGCGTAAGTCTATGTTATTCGATCCTAACGTCGTTGTTTTGACAGGATCCTACATTGGTATCAGAGCCATACGGGTTCGCCCTGGTCAAACCGTCGCCCCGTCGAACCGATGAATGAGGCGTTGTCTTTTTCACGAATGGGTATCCTACCATTATGGATATGGTAGGAACGCTTCGTGACGGAGAGAACGCATCGGTTGTTCATTTCACGTTAGGGTCTTCTATCATTACGGATATGGCAGGAACTCTCCGTGACGAGTAGAACCGACCGTTCATATCGCCAAGCTGGCACTCTTCATGGATGCTGAGTCTCCATTCAATTAAGAGTGGGTGCTCTCTTCATGTGGAGCGTGTAGTTTGCGAACTTAAGAGTATGTTATTTTTTCATTTTGGCACACGGCCATTGGAGAATAACTACTTTCTCGACGAACGGGTGTCTCATCGGAGAAGAAGATGGTGGTTATTCCCATCGGAGAAGATGACCTTTGGTGCATGATCACATTGGCCATATGGGCCATGGAGGCTATGCATCCCCCTCCACATGCGGAGGGGGTTGGCTACGGCCAAATGACAACGAAAACCACCCCGTCGGGGGGGGGGGGGGAGAAGGGGAGGCCGGCCTCGGCCAGGGCCTGGCCGAGGCCAGGCCAGGGCCAGGGGGCCATGGCCGGCCTCTGGCCGAGGCCAGAGCCCTGGCCGGCCTCTGGCCGAGGCTAGGCCAGGGCCAGGGGGCCCTGGCCGGCCTCGGCCAGGCCAAAGCCAGCCTCTGGCCGAGGCCTGGCCAGGGCCAGGGGGCCCTGGCCGGCCTCGGCCAGGCCAGAGCCGGCCTCTGGCCCCGAGGCCAGGCCAGGGCCTGGGGGCCCTGGCCGGCCTCGGCCAGGCCAGAGCCGGCCCTGGCATTGGCCAGGGCCAGGCCGAGGCCTGCCCTGGCCACTGCCAGGGCCAGTGTCGGCCCTGGCCTCGGCCAGTGCCGAGCCCCGGATTGACCCATTTTTTGATGGGGGGCTTACGTGACTGAAAGGGGGAAACTTGCATGGCGGTGCTTGCATGAATAACCCCTACGGGTCCGACGGCAGTACTCTGCGGCAAATTCCCCTGCAGAAGGGGAGCGCTTGGATCCATACGAGAGCCGACGACGGTGGCTTGCAGAAAAATCCCCTCATGGGGATCCGGCCTTGGCACGGCAACGGCTCAACCCCGACAATGGCCATGGATTGCCGAATATTTCGCTAGTATCATAAGGGTACTAGGTTAAAATACACATTTTGAAAAATACGTTTTCAAAAACGCTTTTCCGCTGCAAAGTACTATAAGAGTACTATTATTTGATAAAGTGATGGGGAAATATTGAAAGTTACTCTAGATGGTGATTGGAAACATAGTGACCTTTCCGATTCTAGAGTAACATCTTCAATATTTTTCGAAAGTAACTTATCAAATTATAAATATCATTCCAAGTGGGAGTTGAAATTAGAACTATCTAAATGGGATATTCTATTATCATTTCAAGTGGGAATTATATTTTAAGAATTTTTAAATGCAATGTTTTTGATCAAACCTTTGGTTTTGTGTCTTTTGCAGCATTTTAAAAGTAAAATGTCTTTCGCTTCAAAGAATATCGTCGTTGAGTTAAACATAGGTCAAAAACTCAACGGCGATAATTACAAACTATGGTCCATCAAGATACAATACGTTCTAGAGGAGCAAGTGTAGGAAGATATATGCCCATAAGGCAATTTATCTTGATTATACGTCTTGTTCATACCGTATATGGTACGTATTATTCTAGGTATAAAAATATTTGTATTAATATACTTAGATAATATCCATAGACTTATGGTTAGGTCCTTACATATCTAGATGAGATCTCGATTATGAGTAAGTAAGTGACCGAATAGAAACGTAAGTCTTAAACGGTTCGTGATCATAGATGTGTCGAGAACTGGATATCGACACATCGGATAGATCACTGTGTCTTCGTATTGCCTTCGGGTAATGATGATCTCATAGTCATTCGACTTAGCGAAGTCGGAGACGAGACACAGGTGCTCATTAGAGAATGAGTTCACTGAACGACCAAGTTAGAGTTATTAAATGGTTAACTTTAATGATCTGTCTTTAATAACTCTAGGGTGATGATAGGTTAGTTGATCCTTAAGACCTGAAGTCATCTGTACCAACCTGTGAGCGGACGGTGTAGCTTAGACCCATGATCTAGCTTCGAGGACCAGTCCTGATGAAAGATCTTAGGTTGGGTTGCACCTGAAGCTCTCAAGGTGAGTAAATGACTAAGATGGGATTCGTCACTTCCATTAAAGGGAAGTTAGTGTTATAGGCTCAGTACGGTCTTTATGTTAATCCTCGGCCGGGGTACGTTGCAAGTAATACAACGTGTATACAATAAAGACCGCCGTATACTGACCAATGTTGTCTAATAGGGTTGACAGTAAACCATACCCTAGGCCAACAATAACACAGTCTTGACGAAGGGATTTTAGCTAACGGAATTCATCACTGACACAGCCAATGCAAACCCTATGATACTTTTGTCAAAGGGTCGATCACGTTATGATGAATCTGAAACAGGGACGACAGCTACTGCTCGTAGTGACCGTCATCTAGGGGTTTCGAGCCCCAACCTGTAGTAAGGTCAGGCTGTAGGGTCTCACACCGAGTAGTGCTCGTGTCTTAGTAATAGGAATATAGAATAGAGAGAAATGTCATTTGATGATATTCACAAGTTAAGTTGTGAAAGTTAGTCGCATTAGCAATAGGGACACAACGTTGCATTAGATGCTAACTTTGACTAAACATGTTGTAAATTAGTTACAACGAATTTAGTAGGAACAAACTTGTTGGAAAAGGTTACCTGGATGACGGGATCGTCTCGGTCTAAACACAGGTTCAAACCGCGTCCAAATCGGAGCTCAAACGAGCCCAGAAACGCAGAAAGAGTTCAAGGGGAAGTGGGTTAGACCCACTGGGCCAAAAGGCCCATGTGCAAAGGCAAACGGGCGATGCCCGCTGGCTGCAACGGGCGCACGCCCGTTGCACAGCGGGCGTGGCCCGCTGCAGCAGCGGGCATGGCCCGCTGTGTGCAGCGGGCGGGCGCCCGCTGCACAGCGGGCGGGCGCCCGCTGCACAGCGGGCATGGCCCGCAGCCCGCTGCACGCAGCGGGCCAGCGCCCGCTGCTTGCAGCGGGCGGCCGCCCGCTGCAGCAGCGGGCGGGCGGCCCGCCCTTGCCCCCTTGGGCGGGCGCGCCCGCTAAGTCTAGCGGGCGCGCCCGTAACTTAAGTCAAATTAGGGTTTTTGAAAACTCTAATGACGGCTACGAATTTTGTGAAAATTGCTAAACTTTGAGCAATTGTTTGAGGGGTCAAACGAAGTCAAAATTCGTCACCGTCAGTTCCTACGCGTTCACCATTCCAAGCTTTTCTGATTGATAGCTTGTTTGGTGTCTGAAGTTTAGTATGTGAGGAGAATTAATTCGTTAAAGTTTGACTTTGTGAAAGTCTAACTTTAAAGTTGAAATTAAGCCAAATGACTTAATTTATTTTTTCTCTTCATGGGGATTGTCCCACATTGCCCGCAACGAGAAGTTGAGTGCTCACTCCCTATATAAATAGGGGTGCACTCTCCTCGTTGAAACACACACCAGTCAACGATCTGGTAGCTCCAGATTTTTAGAGCATGCTCGATCGGCGACTAAATCTCTCTCTCTAATTTTCCTATTCTCCGGAGTAGTCCTAGCACGACTACGAAGGGGGTTTGGATCTGATCCGGACGTCTAAGACGCGGGTTCTTCTCAAGTGAAACTTTCTACCGCGTGTGATCGGCTCGGAGGCGAAAGCGGCTCGGGCGGATCGGTGCGAGGGTGCGAGGCGGCTCAGGGAGATCGGGTCAACGCGGCTCGGCTACGAGGAGCTTCTCAAGACGGTGCGGTACATCTTACCTGCTCCAGGGCCAAGATTCCGGGTATGTGGATTAAGCGTTTTTAGCGTAATTTTTAATTAGTCGCTTAGTGTAGATCCTTCTTGGGGTGGTCAGACCCACTCCAAGTCGGCATAGATCGGGCTAGGTTCTGGCTCCCCAGAGCCTAGCTAAATAGTTTAGCTAGTGTAGAAATATGATTTCTGGTTTTTTCGCTGCGCTTTTGTGCCTCCGTGGTCCGTCCGACTTAGGACGGATACGGATCCGAGCTCTGGGGGTCCGCCAAAACCCCAACAGTGGTATCAGAGCCACGGTTATGCTATAGATCTACTATAGCGACTTTTTAAATTATTAAAAATGCTTAGCTTGCATGTTCAAAACTTTTTTTTTAGTTTTGAAAATAATTTTGTGTTTCAAAAATTAATTTTGCAACACGGAAATTTGTTTTAATTTTGGGACAATTATTTTTATGCGATAAATCTAAAAGTAGTCTACTATGTTTTAAATACTTTGTAAATTTTTATGAGACATTAAAAATTTTTAAAGGGTGTTTAAAGTTTATGTAAACTTTAGAAAAATTTTATTTTTGAAATTTAAGAATTTTTCTTTAGTTACATAAAAGTTAGAAATCTTTAAACTTTATTTGAAAGCTTCTAAAAAGGATTTCTAAAAGATTTTAAAAGAGTTTTAAAATTGTTTTAAATATGTAAATAATAGAAATAATTTTATTTCATGAGATGTAATATAAATTAATTTCTTTTACTACACAGATGTTTCTAAAATTTTTATGTGATATTTTAATTTTAGAAATAAGGTTAAAAATTTTTAAAGGCCTAGGTTTAAAATTATTAGATAATTTTGTACGACCTAGTTTTATGCGATAAAATTTTTATGAAGGCTTTAAATTTTAATCTTTAATTTTAAGTGTTAAAATTTAGATTTGCATGTTTTAATTATGTAGATAATTTTAGAACTTGCAAATGCTCATGTATGTCATAAAATGAACATTTTATTTATGTTGATAAATTAGTTGTTTCATGGACTTGTAAACCTTATTAGGTTAGCCATTAAATATTTAAAATTTTATGAGATGAAATTTTAATTAGTGACATGTTATGTTTGATAAAACAAAACAACATTCGAACCTAATACCTGATTAGGATAGTCCCTTTGTTTGTAAATCATTTCATTAAAATGTTTAAATAATGATTTTCATAAAAGACAAAATGTTGAATTGTTTTATTAAAATCCCAATAAGATTGGGGTAGTAAGTTGAACGTAGAACCTTATAGTTGATAAGGACTTAATAAAAGATGTTCAACCAATCTGAAAATTTTTGAATTTTAGGATCCACTAGTTGATAAGGATTAACTAGTTCTTTTAATTAAAAGCCATTTAGTTGTTTGGAAAACATAGGATTGATGACAACTCCTTCAATGGATCATGATGTCGGTCAATGTGCTTGGCTAAAGTTTTTGGACCAACCTAGCTAGACTGGGTAACAAGTGGTCCTGGCTTAGTCAATTCCCTGGCCGCGTCCGCTGGACCGCAAGGAGTCGATTCATGACTATGTAAGTCCATCGACTATACCTAAGTCAATACGATAATAATCTTGTTCAAGATAAATCATAGCCCTCCTTGTTTTAGGAGTTGGCAACTGTAAGAAACATGTTCCGGTTGTTGAGCTACACTCAAGCCGTGACATGTCAATCTTATAGAAACCGATTTCTTGATTGACATCTTAACCTGACTGAAATCGTTGTCTCATCCCTCGAGCTTCGGCGTAAGTCTACCAAGAATGTAGTCTAAGACCTGACCCAAACCGGCGCGTCGTGCATACACCGAGCAAAGGGGCAAGTCAGGCTAGACACGAAAACAAGGGTCCGACTAGGCTAGCCATTGTGATCCGGTTGAGCACACTCATGATCACAAATGACTAGGGGTAAAAATCGATAGGGAATCATAGTAAATATGATTGACGACGAGTTCGTCTACCGACTGCAGAGTCGGACAACTTGTTGAGATACACTCAAGGTTATCAGACTCATGGTAGTCGGATCCCTCTCTCACAAATATTATTTTTTAATAAATTGTTTATTATTATGGCTTTAAATAAATTCAGTGGGAGAATATAGTTTTATCAAAACCATTAAAACTATACTACGAACATATACTAACTAAAGTATCTATAAAATGCAGAATGGACTCAGGTCTAAAATACATGGTAGAAAAGAACGTGCTGGATGGAACCAACTACAAAGACTGGCTTAGGAACATTAAGTTGGTCCTTTCCCTAGCTGGGATTGGATACATATTATTCGAGGACGCTCCGGACAAGCCCGATGAGGATTCAACCCACGAAGAGAAAGAAGCCTTCAAGTTGTACCAGAGGGATGCTGAGAAGGCAAGATGCCTTGCTCTAGCTTCGATGACCAACGAGCTGTAAAGGAAGCATGAACATATGGATGTTCAGAGCATACTCCTTAATGCACAAGAGTTGTATGGCAAGCGATCCAGAGCTGCCAAGTTCGAAGCTACTAGTAACCTCTGGGGCACGAAGATGACGACAGGACCCGTACAAGATCATGTTATCAAAATGATCGGGTACGTGGAGGACGCCGCCCAGTTAGGATTTGTCCTGGATAATGAGATGTCCACGGACATTATCCTAAAGTCTTTAACTCCCAAGTTCAAGCCCTTTATAACTGGCTTTATAATGAACAGCCTTGAGACGGATCTTCCTGGTCTCCTCAATATGCTCCGGTAATTTGAGGAGATTGAGAAGAAGCCGGCTGCACTGGTTGTTGGCTCTGCTACTTCCGACCAGTCGAAAGGCAAAGGAAAGAAGAGGCAGGTCTCACAACCTGCGAAGGCTAAGAATGGGAAGAAGAAGAACAAAGGGGCCCCGTCGAAATCTGAGTGCTTCCATTGCCACAAGATTGGCCACTGGAAGAGGAACTGCAAGATCTATCTTGCAGAGAAGAAGAAGGGGCATACTGATGCCTCCACCTCAGGTACAAATTAAAATTCAATTAAATGCAATTATTTCCATTCATATAGTATGAGATACTTATAGACATCTGTGTACTGTATACAGGTGGCTGATAAGAACTGGAGATTAGAGAAGCACGGAGATCGGTCGGCAATTAAAGCAACAGTTGCTGCTGGGACCGCTCAAAGACTTCTGGAGACGCTGATCGTGATGGAGATGATATTTTTCTTATTTGAATAAAATGTATCATCTTTAAGGATCGAAAACAATGAATGAGTGCTTTGCACTCAAGGTTTATTTTTGATAAACAAATTAAGGTTCTTTTAATGAACCCGTTGTTTTGGAATGGATGTCTCGTTTGTTGCAATTGAAATTGAATTGGCTTAAATTCTGTGGATGTGGCTTTTCTGTGATGGTTGCGTATATTTTCGAATAATGGTGTATTGCTTCGATAATATTGATTTTGGAGCTGACTAAATGCTAGAAGTCAATCAGTAGTTAAGTGCAGGTTCCAGGGGGCGTATAAATTGTGTGCGAACACAAAAATACGCAAATCAAGATTAATTCTTGATTATCTGCATTTAGTTATTAATAGAGCTAATACTAAATGTGGTTAAAGGAATAAGTACAGTGTAGGACGTTTTGATTGAATGAGTCAATGTCAAGTTTCCTTAAAACGATCTTGACTTGACTCATTCGTCAAACCGAATCTGACACTTGTACATTCCATCTGAGGCACTTACCAAATGGTTATGTTTTGCACATAAACCTAAATATGATTTAGATATTATGTTAAAGAAATTTGACCAGGTAATTCTTAAAGTCAGTGGGAGCGAGCTCATATACTTAGTTCCGTTTTTCGGACTAAGTAAAAAGGATTTTTCACTTTAATGAATCTTCTATATAAATCATTAAGTCAAAATTGTTTTGATTTAATAGTATATATATATAGACTTAGGGTGTCAAATATGTACTTGACATATTGACACAATAAAGTGGAGTGAGCTAGAACTGACTTACGGAAATGTTAGACCCCACATCTAAATCGTATAAGCTAACTGTTAGCTATACAAAGTTAGGAAAATTGGTCCAGATCATTTTTCCAAAGGATCAACCATGTGTGATCAAGAGATGTAATTTCAATCCATTAAAATTCATTGTAGATACTTATTAGTAGAACCATTCTTAGGTTTGTCATATCAAATGTCAAAGTGACTGATATGCTATAACGGTATAAGATACCGAGATAAATAGCCTAAGTGCAAGTGGGAGATGTAGGAAGATATATGCCCATAAGGCAATTTATCTTGATTATACGTCTTGTTCATACCGTATATGGTACGTATTATTCTAGGTATAAAAAGATTTGTATTAATATACTTAGATAATATCCATAGACTTATGGTTAGGTCCTTACATATCTAGATGAGATCTCGATTATGAGTAAGTAAGTGACCGAATAGAAACGTAAGTCTTAAACGGTTCGTGATCATAGATGTGTCGAGAACTGGATATCGACACATCGGATAGATCACTGTGTCTTCGTCTTGCCTTCGGGTAATGATGATCTCATAGTCATTCGACTTAGCGAAGTCGGAGACGAGACACAGGTGCTCATTAGAGAATGAGTTCACTGAACGACCAAGTTAGAGTTATTAAATGGTTAAATTTAATGATCTGTCTTTAATAACTCTAGGGTGATGATAGGTTAGTTGATCCTTAAGACCTGAAGTCATCTGTACCAACCTGTGAGCGGACGGTGTAGCTTAGACCCATGATCTAGCTTCGAGGACCAGTCCTGATGAAAGATCTTAGGTTGGGTTGCACCTGAAGCTCTCAAGGTGAGTAAATGACTAAGATGGGATTCGTCACTTCCATTAAAGGGAATTTAGTGTTATAGGCTCAGTACGGTCTTTATGTTAATCCTCGGCCGGGGTACGTTGCAAGTAGTACAACGTGTATACAATAAAGACCGCCGTATACTGACCAATGTTGTCTAATAGGGTTGACAGTAAACCATACCCTAGGCCAACAATAACACAGTCTTGACGAAGGGATTTTAGCTAACGGAATTCATCACTGACACAGCCAATGCAAACCCTATGATACTTTTGTCAAAGGGTCGATCACGTTATGATGACTCTGAAACAGGGACGACAGCTACTGCTCGTAGTGACCGTCGTCTAGGGGTTTCGAGCCCCAACCTGTAGTAAGGTCAGGCTGTAGGGTCTCACACCGAGTAGTGCTCGTGTCTTAGTAATAGGAATATAGAATAGAGAGAAATGTCATTTGATGATATTCACAAGTTAAGTTGTGAAAGTTAGTCGCATTAGCAATAGGGACACAACGTTGCATTAGATGCTAACTTTGACTAAACGTGTTGTAAATTAGTTACAACGAATTTAGTAGGAACAAACTTGTTGGAAAAGGTTACCTGGATGACGGGATTGTCTCGGTCTAAACACAGGTTCAAACCGCGTCCAAATCGGAGCTCAAACGAGCCCAGAAACGCAGAAAGAGTTCAAGGGGAAGTGGGTTAGACCCACTGGGCCAAAAGGCCCATGTGCAAAGGCAAACGGGCGATGCCCACTGGCTGCAACGGGCGCACGCCCGTTGCACAGCGGGCGTGGCCCGCTGCAGCAGCGGGCATGGCCCGCTGTGTGCAGCGGGCGGGCGCCCGCTGCACAGCGGGCCTGGCCCGCTGCACAGCGGGCCTGGGGCCGCTGCACGCAGCGGGCACGGCCCGCTGCACGCAGCGGGCACGGCCCGCTGCAAGCGGGCGCGGCCCGCTGCTTGCAGCGGGCCAGCGCCCGCTGCTTGCAACGGGCCCGGCCCGCTGCAGCAGTGGGCGGGTGGCCCACCCTTGCCCCCTTGGGCGGGCGCGCCCGCTAAGTCTAGCGGGCGCGCCCGCAACTTAAGTCAAATTAGGGTTTTTGAAAACTCTAATGACGGCTACGAATTTTGTGAAAATTGCTAAACTTTGAGCAATTGTTTGAGGGGTCAAACGAAGTCGAAATTTGTCACCGTCAGTTCCTACGCGTTCACCATTCCAAGCTTTTCTGATTGATAGCTTGTTTGGTGTCTGAAGTTTAGTATGTGAGTAGAATTAATTCGTTAAAGTTTGACTTTGTGAAAGGCTAACTTTAAAGTTGAAATTAAGCCAAATGACTTAATTTATTTTTTCTCTTCATGGGGATTGTCCCACATTGCCCGCAACGAGAAGTTGAGTGCTCACTCCCTATATAAATAGGGGTGCACTCTCCTCGTTGAAACACACACCAGTCAACGATCGGGTAGCTCTAGATTTTTAGAGCAGGCTCGATCGGCGACTAAATCTCTCGCTCTAATTTTCCTATTCTCCGGAGTAGTCCTAGCATGACTACGAAGGGGGTTTGGATCTGATCCGGACGTCTAAGACGCGGGTTCTTCTCAAGTGAAACTTTCTACCGCGTGTGATCAGCTCGGAGGCGAAAGCGGCTCGGGCGGATCGGTGCGAGGGTGCGAGGCGGCTCAGGGAGATCGGGTCAACGCGGCTCGGCTACGAGGAGCTTCTCAAGACGGTGCGGTACATCTTGCCTGCTCCAGGGCCAAGATTCCGGGTATGTGGATTAAGCGTTTTTAGCGTAATTTTTAATTAGTCGCTTAGTGTAGATCCTTCTTGGGGTGGTCAGACCCACTCCAAGTCGGCATAGATCGGGCTAGGTTCTGGCTCCCCAGAGCCTAGCTAAATAGTTTAGCTAGTGTAGAAATATGATTTCTGGTTTTTTCGCTGCGCTTTTGTGCCTCCGTGGTCCGTCCGACTTAGGACGGATACGGATCCGAGCTCTGGGGGTCCGCCAAAACCCCAACAGCAAGACGTGCTCGAAACTCTAAAGAACAAGATGATTGAACCCGAGTTGGGCACTACGGCCCAACACAGACGAGACAAGGAAGCATTTGATGCTTGGTCTCGGAAGAACAAGATAGCTCGCATTACGTTATTGAGCAGTATGGCCGATGACATAATGCGCATCTTCCGAGGGCATGACCTAGCCATGGACATATGGTCCAAGCTTGAGGAGAAGTTTGGTGGCACCTCGGTGTCCAAACTTCGTTCTTTAACTATAAGATTTGATTCATACAAAAAATGTCCAGATCATTCCAAGGGGAAACATCTACGACATATGGCGAATCTTATCTCAGAGTTAAAGGATGCAGGTCATGTGCTCACTGATGAGCAACAAATCCAAGCAGTCATACGTTCCCTACCAAATGGGTGGGACCAAATGAAGATGCATCTCACTCATAATGAGAGCATCAAGACCTTCAGCGATGTTTCAAAGCACCTCGAGTTAGAGGAAGAGCGGCTTGCGGCCGCCAAGCCAAGTGCAGAAGTGCACATGGTTGCTAGTTCCTCACACAGGGGAAAGAAACGGAAAGATCATTCGAAGTTTACTAATGAACGTAATAAGCAACCTGAGTCTACCAAGAAACCCAAACATAAGGGTGGACACAAGAAATGGCACAAGAAGAAAGACATGAAGAGGATCAAGTGCTTCAAGTGCAACAAGTTAGGTCACTATGCCCGTTCTTGTACGGATGAAGGTGACAAGGAAACTTGTAATACTAGTTACATATGTGTTTCTAGTTCAATATTTCTTGTAGAATCTAATCCATTTTAGATAATTGATTCAGGTGCCACCGACCACATAGCAAGGGACAGACAGTCCTTCGTGGAGTATCACCAGATACCCCAAGGAACAAAGTGGATTTATGTAGGAAACAACACACGTGTTGAAGTGAAAGGCGTTGGGACTTGCAAGCTAGTCTTGGACAACAGCCGCACTCTCTTACTACATGATGTCCTCTTCGCTCCAGATATTTGAAGGAATATTATATCTGTGGTCATGTTAATGGGTCTTGGTTATAGCTGGTTCTTTCAAAATTGTAAAGTGGACTTGTTTTGTAATAATACTCTTATTTGTTCTGGGTATGTATTTAAAGGATTTATTGTATTAAATACAATGTATGACTCTTCATTTAGTAATGAAAATTTCCTTGTCACAAATTCTTCGACTTATGAGTCAGATATAATTTGTTGGCACGCAAGGCTTGGTCATATTGGACCAACGCGTATGGATAGACTTGCCAAACGTGGCCTTCTATCCAATGTTTCAAAGGTTGAAATGTCGACTTGCGAACATTGCATTGTAGGGAAATCTTGTCGCAAGCCGTTTGGAACCGGCACAAGGGCCGAGGTTCCATTACAGCTCATCCATTCAGACATATGTGTCCGATGAATGTCAAGACAAGACGCGGGAAGTCCTATTTCATCACTTTTATTGATGACTTCACCCGATTCGGTCATATCTATTTGATATCACACAAAAGTGAAGCATTAACCTGCTTTAAAAACTATATGAGTTTGGTGGAGAATCAATTAGATCGCAAGATTAAGGTCTTGCAAACCGATAGGGGCGGTGAATATCAATCAACAAGTTTTAAGGAACTTTGTGATGAAAAGGGCATAGTACATCAGGTAACTATGCCTTATACTCCTCAACAAAATGGTGTTGCTAAAAGGAGGAATAGGACTTTAATGGAAATGGTCCGTTCAATGATGGCGCAAGCTAACTTGCCAATCACCTTTTGGGGTGATGCAGTAATTAACGGCCACTTTCATTTTGAACCGCATACCCTCGAAATCAGTTAGCTCCACTCCTTATGAGTTGTGGAACCAAAAGTCTCCTGACTTAAACATTTTAAAACCTTGGGGATGTGCATCCTACGCACAAATTTCCTCCCATAAGTATGGCAAACTTGGGCCAAGGGGAAGGAAATGTATCTTTATACGATACGCAGAAAACTCCAAAGGTTATGTTTTCATTAGTCAGGAATACAATGGAGGTCTAATTGAATTTGAGTCGAGGGATGTCACTTTCTTGGAAAACGAGTTTCCAAGACAGGACGAGATAAGTCAGGACTTATCTCTATTTGAGATTAATGATCAAGAAGGATTACCTCATTCGAGTGGGAGAATTCTTGGTGAAGAAGAAAATACGTTTCAAACTTCACCAATGGATGATACAAATGACGCTAATCCTATTCCATACGGGAATAATGATCCAAGTGGGAGCATTTCTAACGACATTCCAAGTGGGAGTGATATTAGAATTGATCTAAATTCGAGTCAACAAGGGCTTGAAAAAATCTCAAATACGACGTAGTAGTCGTATAAGGTTGACTCCTCTAAGATTTGAGGATGAATTTCCGCAAACCTTTATGACTTTACTACAAGATCATGACGAACCTGCTACTTTCAAACAGGCCGTATCATGCCCTGCGAAAGACAAATGGATGGAAGCGATGAAAGATGAGTTGGAATCCATGAAAGTTAACCAAGTCTGGGACTTAGTTGACTTACCCAGAGGACGTAGAGCCATTGGGAACAAATGGGTTCTCAAGATTAAGCATAAGGATGATGGCTCTATTGACAGATATAAAGCTCGCCTTGTCGCGAAAGGTTTTACGCAACAGGAAGGGATAGACTACGAAGAGACCTTCTCACCTGTTGTCCGTTTTACCTCGATTTGCCCGATTCTGGCTATGGTAGCTTGCTTAGACCTCGAATTACATCAGATAGATGTAAAGACTACCTTTCTCAATGGAGAATTGGACGAGGAGATCTATATGGAACAACCAACAGGGTTTGTAAAAGAAGGAAACGAACATAAGGTTTGTAAACTTCGTAAGTCCATATATGGTCTTAAACAATCCTCGAGACAATGGTATATACGATTTCAAGAAGTTGTCTTATCAAATGGTTTTTCCATGCTTGATGAAGATAACTGTGTATATATCAAGAGGATTAAAAGCAAGTATGCTATTATGTCTCTATATGTAGATGACATTTTAATAGCCGAAAATGACAAGGGCTTTGTGATGGATATCAAGGCTTGGCTTTCATCAGTTTTTGAGATGAAAGACATGGGAGAAGCTGCATATATCCTTGGAATTAAGATTTCAAGGAATCGTTCGAAGAAACTTCTTTCTCTTTCACAAGAGACATATATAAAGAAGGTTCTAGAACGTTGTAATATGCAGGACTGCAAGTCCATTGATACCCCTATAAGCAAGTGCGATAATTTATGTCTGAAATCAAGTCCAAAGAACCAAAAGGAAAAGGAAATTATGGAAAAAGTTCCATATTCCAGTGCAGTTGGTAGTCTTATATACGCTATGATGTGTACAAGGCCGGACATCTGTTTTGCCGTTGGAATGGTAAGTCGTTACCAATCCAATCCAGGGCAAGTACACTGGAAATCGGTTAAGAGGATATTGCGGTATCTTAAGGGAACTACGGACTATGCTTTATGCTATCAAGGAGATGCCTTGAGGCTCGAAGGCTACACTGATGCTGATTGGGCGGGTGATCTCGATGAGCGACGATCGACCTCAGGATATGTTTTTCTACTCGGATCTGGTGCAATATCCTGGAGTAGCAAGAAACAATCCTTCATCGCACTTTCAACTATGGAAGCCGAGTTTGTAGCATTTAGCATGGCAGTCCAAGAGGCTGTTTGGCTTAGGAAATTCTTAGACAGGCTAATTGATGCAAATAACTCTGGTGTTGTACCAATACACAGTGACAGTCAAGCATCTATAGCCTATGTCAAAGATCCAAAATTCCATTATAAGACCAAACACATAGATATCCGCTACAAATTTGCAAAAGACTATGATAAGACCAAGAAGGTAGACATAAGGTACATATCTACGCATGAGATGATAGCGGATCCGCTTACAAAGGTGATCCCCAGAGATGTGTTTTACAAACACTTGTCATCTCAAGGATTGCGTAAGAGCTGAGTTGTACAAATGTAAATTCCCATGTCTATAAAAGATCAAATTTAATAAAAGAATAAGTTCTTTTTAACATTGCATATGAATTTCTTGAAAATGTTTGTATACATTTTTAAATCTCAGCTGGTTTTCTAGTATGTCGGACAGATTGAGGTTGGCTCTCTCACATGATTAACCGCCTTTATTATATCAGACGGATAGAATAAAGATGAGACCTGTTTAAAGTCAAAATCGTCAAACGGATGATTTAGAGTCATGACTTAAACAAAATGGTCGTATGAAAGATCTGCATCATATGGATGCTTACAAAAGATCTAAAAGGATTATTAAATCCTATCTGTCTTATGCAGGATATGGGTCCAGAAGATGATTTGAGTAGTAAAAGGGATTCAAAATCAGACATTGTGGTGTCTGATCATCATCCTTACAACATCATTAAGACATACGCTCCCTGGGAAAGGAGTGATGTTGTAATACGTATTCATACTACGTATGCATTTGACCATTAGGTTAGAATAGTAAATTGTGTTTACTATTATGTGAGACCCAAAGACCACATGGGTCTTAACTCGTTACCCTTATGGACTCTAATTGGTTCCTTTAGATTTGACTGGGTGATTGCTATCTTAGCATGTTACTTATGGACTATGGTCAATTCGGTCCGGCGGGGCATGTTAGAAAAGCAAGTCAAGTCAAGATCAAAAGGATCGCAAGAAGAGGAAGATTGATTTCATATTCACATTTGGACTTTAGAGATTCAAAGCTGGCCAGCCAATTGTAATCCAGATGGGATTCAATTGTTGAATATAAAGTATAAGAAATGTGAAGAAATAATCTAGGGTAAAGCATGCGTTGATCTACTCAAATTTGCACCTCGAGGAGTGTTGTGTATCTCTAACAAGTGCACAACAGTGGACTCTATGCGCATGATGGTCACACGGCCTATTTCTCGGTATGATAAACAGAAGAGTTAAAGGAAATATGTTTCCTTACAATCCCCTCAAGTGTGAGTGGGAGATGTTGGATATGGACGACATGAATACACCCATGAGGGGATGTATGAGGGTATACGGACCACAGATGTCGCGTGCACGAAAGCGTGCACGAAGGGAACCTTTTCTCGTGTGAAAAGGACCACTCGATAAGTGGAAAAGGTCACTTTATAAGTGCATAAAGGAACTCGATAAGTGAATGAAGAAGAGGATAAGTAAAAGGGCTAATATAGGCTAATAAGCTTATAATTGGTTATTTCCTACAATAACTACCCCTAAAGCCTATAAATAGGACCAAAGGGTATGCCTTTTACACCAATCTAACCATGCCATAAGTTTGCATAAGGCAACTTATGTTCTTCTTCTCCCTTCCATTAAAATCCTCTTCTAAATAGAGATTTAGGCGGTGAAACTCTGCTTCGATCCTCCGTGACGAAGTACCGACCGTTGTGGCGAATCCGAGGGTGAAGTTCAGAGACTACGGTGCCGCGTACGCAAGCGTAAGTCTATGTTATTCGATCCTAATGTCGTTGTTTTGACAGGATCCTACATTAATGGACACGGGAGTGCCCACTGACTGAAACCCAGGAAGTCCGGCGTATCATCCTGGGCACTGACCGGAATATCGGGCCCATGGGACGCTGGTACCACTTTCAGAGGCAACGTCTCACCATTAGACCCTAATTCCGATCGCTATCCTACCCGTAGGCCGTATCGGTGAGAATCGCACGATAGGGTGGAAACCAGAGTCCCGGGTTTTTCCTTTATATTGTCTATACCTTGCATTCCATTTACCGTGACAACCCATCATCCGATCCGGGCTAGCTCGCCCATGGGGTGAATTTGATCCTCCTTGACACAAGCACATCCACGCCTCCCTGAGTTCGACCCCCAAGCCACACTACAACACCGTGCGCTTGCGGTTACAAATATTTAAATCTCACGCCCCCGATCATATCGTTGGACACATCTAGCACGCATAAGCGGGGGCATCAAGCTTTATAGCGCCGTTGCCGGGGAGGCAACGTGCTTGTTATTTTAGGATTTCATGAACCCTTGTGTCTAGCTCTCATCCCTACCTCGCGATAATTTTCGCATTCTACACTTTTTGATTTTACTTGTACATACTGTAAATATTAGTTGTATAGAATTGATTTACTGAATCGCCATGCCTCCACCACTGTTCCTTGCCTCCCGTTTATGCAACCGATGCTTTTGACGTGTTTGCTATATGTGCAGTTCTCTCTCTCCCTTCTCATAGGTATTCTGCTCGAGCGACGAAGATGATGTGTGCAGTTTTGGGAGATATCTGGGATCACTTGCACCACATCCGCTGTTTGGCACAAAGCTTGGCAGAATCCCTAAATACTTCGAATATACTATCCCTTCTGGCTGCCGCTGTGGAAAATCAGAGGAGGTATCATGATATGCAGCAGCATCCTGCCATGACAACGCTCTTTCCTCATGATGAAGTGGCATATATCGACTTGCCTGGTTCAGAGTTTGGTGAGGAAGAATTGTTCGCGGAGTTTTGTCAGGAGAACCATCAGGCTGAATCTGTCGGTTACGTTGGACAGGAACCGATCTATTCCTTGCAGACTTCTATCGAGCATCCCGGATCTTTGGACAATGCGGAAACTAGAAGCAGTTGTGGGGAACCATCGACTGTTGAAACCTGTTTTCACTTAGAAGCCTTCTTCCCGGATAATTATTATGAGCTTGAAAGAGACCCAATGCCTTCCTTTGTCATCCCCACGATACCTTGCGAGACTTTGCCATGCGAAACCATGGCTGGGAGTGAAGTTTCGGATGCTGGCTTTCAAGAAATCCACGAAGAAGTCCTTTCACTAGAGGACACTCAGCTTGAGAAATATGCGTCGGGACCTCATGAGGTTGAAATGAAAGAGTTGCCCCCAAGACTAAAGTATGAATATTTGGGGAAGAACTTGACCCTGCCGGTCATAGCGAACTACTCGCTGCCCGAAGACCAAATGACCAGACTTCTTGGTGTTTTGAAAAAGTTCAAGGGTGTTTTCCGGTATGCAATTGAAGACTTGAAAGGAGTTAGCTTGGGCCTCTGCTCCCATAGAATACTGCTTAAGGATGAGCAGTCCTCTTCGATTGAGCCGCAGCGGAGGCTAAATCCCATAATGATGGAGGTGGTGAAAAAGGAGATTGTTAGGCTTCTACATGCCGGTATCATATACCCTATCTCCGATAATCGTTGGGTTAGCCCGGTGCACGTCGTACCCAAGAAAGGAGGAATGACAGTGGTTCGTAATGAGAAGAACGAGCTGATACCTACGAGGACCGTCACATGGTACCGGATGTGCATTGACTATAGAAAGCTGAACAAAGCCATGAGGAAGGATCACTACCCTCTCCCTTTCATTGATTAGATGCTCGAGAGGATGGCAAAGCACAACTATTTCTGTTTCATGGACGTGTACTCCGGATTCCTCCAAATCCCTATTCATAACGATGACCAGGAGAAGACAACTTTCACTTGCCAATTTGGGACATTGACGTGCCCCCGGTTTGCAAGTCGCAAATGGCCGGGGGACCCGGTGGAGGTTTAGATATTTGTAACCGCAAGCGCACGGTGTTGTAGTGTGGCTTGGGGGTCGAACAAAGGTAGGCGAGGATGTGCTTGTGTCAAAGAGGATCAAAATCACCCTGTGGGCGAGCTAGCTCAGATCGAATGATGGGTTGTCACGGTAAAGGAATGCAAGGTATAGACAATATGAAGGAAAAACCCGGGACTCTGGTTTCGACCCCAACGAGCGACTCTCGCCGATACGGCCTACGGGTAGGATGGCGATCGGAATTAGGGTCTAATGGTGAGACGTTGTCTCTAAAAGTGGTACCGGCACCATGGGCCCGATATTCCGGTCGGTGCCCAGGATGATACGCCGGACTTCCCGGTTTCGATCAGTGGGCACTCCCATGTCCATTAACACTGATCGACTCCGGGAGCACTAAGCTCGCAACGATAACTCCCAACGTCTCATCCTGCCGCTCCCGCATGCTAGGATTCGGCGTCTACGCTAAGGGCGTGAGCTATGGCTATGGAGTCAACCGCCAAGTTTATTCCCCCTTGGCCCAACGGTCAAAGGCGGTCTTTTTCCCGCCGATGAAAATGAAACACCCCGCGTAACCGTTAGATTCCTAATCCCTATCGATTTCCTAACCCTATGGACGCATCGGGAAGAGCCCACGAAGGGGTTTCCGCCAAAATCCGGGATTTGGGAACTACTCACAAATATTCATTAAAAAGCGATCTAAATGAAAATGGACCGTCAAAATCATAATCAGACAATAGAAATGCAATGGTAGTAAAGCAATTAAGATAATACTAAAGTTTTACAAAGATCCGAAAACTTACAAAAACTGGAAAATTACAGCCGTCACAAAATGAAGAAAATAGTAAAAAATAACCAACTCCCGAATCTGGGAAACCTAGGGTTCTATTTATAGAAAACGACATCACCCGATCGGTTGACAAGTCAACCGATCGGGTGAACCGCTTCACAAAATTACAGCGCAATACGGGGGTTTCACCCGGTCAGTATGAACCGGTCGGTTGGAACTTGGTGCGGTCGGTTGGATCTTAGTGCCGACCAGTTGGATCTTGGTGCGGACCGGGTGAGGAGACCGGTTAGATCTTCGAGTCTTGGCTGTTGAAATTCAGCTACATGTGAACCGATAGGGTGAAGGTCACCCGATCGGTTGGCAATCAGCTTCGAATTTCGAGAGACTTTGAGCTTTTGACCCGGTCACTGAACAGACCAGGTGACTTCTCGTGAGCTCCAAACTGCGCCCGGGTGGTGCACGTGTGCATCACCCGATCGATTGGAGATGACCAACCGATCAGGTGAGGGGTTGAAAGATGCAATCTTTGTCGTTTGACCCCCTGGATCACGCGTGACTCCTCCCGTTGCTCCGGGGACACATGATATCATCGTTTTATGCACCAAATGCCAGGAAACTCCTACAAAACACGGAAAACATGGAAAAGTGAAAGAAAACAAGAAAACACAAAAAAAACACGAGAAAACGAATATAAGACGGCGGTAAAATACAGAAAAACACGGAAGAAAACGTGTGTAAATATATGAAATATAAACGCACGTCAAAATCCCCCAAGCTGAACTCTTCCTCGTCCTCGAGGAAGACGAGTGAGAGTAGGACCTCGGAGGGGAAAAATAGAGAGAAAGAGAGGAAAAGAAAACTCTATATCCTAGATCACCCGTCAGGGCTAACAAAATCAAAAACGACACACCAAGCAAGCAAACGCCAAATCACTTCACTAAACCAAGGAGTACGAGTCCAGGCAAGTGCAGTGGGCCCACGCGGTGAAGCGCGAGTGAGTGTGGTCGTGCGCTAGCAGTCCGTGTCACTATCTACGATGTGAGATAAAGCTCGATATACGCAAACCCAGGAAATGATCCAAATATCAATTCGAATTGAATAAGGCGGTGAATATATGTAGTTCAAGCATGCATGAGAATAGAGAAAGAATCAAAACATATCATGCGTCGGGGACTCCACAACTAGGGTTAAGGAAATCACCACACTAAAGCCTAGATAATAGCTAAAAAAGTTCCTAAGCCAAGTGTTTTCGAAACCGATGGGGGTTGAGATGATGTGGAGAAGAACACTCGGTGCAAATTCTCCCCTTCCCTTTATTCTCGGCAAGTAGGAAAAATATTCACACGGGAATTTTTTTGGGTTTTGGTTATTTGTATTTTTTTATGGCTTTTTGGCTATACAATTTTTTTCTTTTCTTTTCTACTTTTTTGGATTTTTGGGGTTTTTTTGGCTATACACATGTGTACTCTCCCAAGTGGGAGAACGGTACACGGCGAGGGGATTTGCACCAAGTAAAACAAAAAAGGAAGTCGGAATCTAAACACTTGGGCAAAGGAAACTATTCTCGCTAATTAGAGCGTGGGCTAAATGGGTTATCCTAGTCCTTAATTGTGGAATCCCGACACTGACGTGCGTTTATATTTCATATATTCACGCACGTTTTCTTTTGTGTTTCTCCGTATTTTCCGCCGTCTTTTATTTGTTTTCTCGTATTTTCTCGTTTTCTTTCACTTTTCTTTGTTTCTCCATGTTTGCAGGAGATTGCCCGCGTAAGGGACGTTTAACGACGATATCTCAAGTCCCCGGAGCAACGGGAGGAGTCACGCGTGATCCAGGGGGTCAAACGATGAAGATTACATCTTTCAGCCCCTCACCCGGTCGGTTGGTCATCTCCAACCGATCGGGTGATGCACGCATGCACCACCCGGTCTCAGCCGGAGCTCAAGTGAATGTCACCCGACCGGTTCACAGGCCGGTTCAAACGAGGCTGATTCTCTGTCTTTTCAAGCCAAATTCCAACCGATCGGGTGACTCTCACCCGATCAGTTCACCTGTAGCTGATGCTGAGGAGCCGAGACACGAGCACCCAACCGATCCCTTCACCCGATGGTGCCAAGTCCAACCGGTCACTCCAAGAACTCAACCGACCGGTTCATATGACCGGGTGAAAGTCCGCCGTTTTCTGTTTACTATTTGTAACAGATCACCCGATCGGTTGACTTGTCAACCGATCGGGTGGCGCTTTTCCTGCGGGTTTGGACCCGAACCATTAGGGTTTCAAAGTGGGGGTATAAATACACGAGGCTGGCCGACTTGAAGGGGATCTCCTGGAGTTTTTAGGGCCTTTTGCCCCCCTTCTCTTGTGAGTTCTAGGTTAGTTTAGATTAGTTCTTTTGCTCAATAAGTCTTGTATTGGATTGACGATTCAACTCAAGATAAGTATTTTCCTCTCTTTTTCTCCATTGTTTGTATTGTGTTTATTTTGCTTGATGGTGAAAGTTTATATGTCTTTTGTGTTGTTTGTTTATATGTTATTCACCATTGAGTAGTTTTGATGAACCCTAATACGGGTTAGGGTAGGATTGTTGCTTGGAAATTTACATTAGACTTGGTTGCATGGCACGTGTTCGATGTAATGTGTCAATGGGGATTTCTAGCGATCTGGGTCCAATTCGTACGACAACACACTAGATGTGTTGGGGGTTGGGTTCCGGTGCTTGTCCAGTCAAGATCCGCTTCGATGTATCGCTAGAAATTACATTAGACCTATTTGGCCATTAGGGTTACGCGGGGGTGTTTCATTGTCATTGGCGGGAGAAAGACCGCCTCTGACCGTCGGGCCAAGGGGGAATAAACTTGGCGGTTGACTCCCTAGCCACAGCTCACGCCCCTTGTGTAGACATCGAGTCCTAGCGCGCGGGAGCGGCTTGGACGAAGTGTTGGGAGTTATCATTGTGGCCTTAATGCTCCCGGTTGCGGAAGGTGTTAATGGACATGGGAATGCCCACCGTCCGGAATCGGGTAGGCCTAGCGTGCTTGGTACCGACCGGAATATCGGGCCATGGACGCTAGGTACCACCTTTTGGGGCAATGTCTCACCCTACATCAAGTCAAATGCCAAGTGTCATGAGTGCTCTAGCCCGTGTTAGCGGGGATTCATTTCGTGTCTTTTTCAATTCTTTCTTTTATGTCTACACTTCACCCACATTATCCACGTAGCTAGCACACAACCTAGGCGATGCTAGTAGCCACTCAAGCCATCCACCTCCCTGAGTTCGATAAACCCGCACCCTACACTAACCGTGCACTTGCGGTAAAACGACACCGCGCCCACACCGTAAACGAGGCGCCGGTCAAGTTTTTGGCGCCGTTGCCGGGGAGGCGTTCGGTTTGATATTAGCTTAGCTTGGGTTCGTTAGACTACGCATAAAAACATAAAAAAATTTCTTTTTCTTTTTTTTTAAAAAAATATTCAATAACCAAGAAATTTTTCCCCCTCTATTATATTATCTTTTTTGTTATTATCTTGTACTATTGACGCTCCTCTCTAGTTTTCTTATTTTTGTTATCCAGGTATCTTTGGTATAATCATGTGGAGATCAAATTTTGATGCTCAGATGGGAGGATATGATCCTTATTCGGTTGTGGTTTGTGAGACTTGTGGGATGACGGGGCACATGTATTATGATTGCCCATTTACGCTTGAGAGCCTCCCCCTACATCAAAGCCAAACATTTCCCCACAACCATTACCCAAACACCTCCCATCCATTTCCTCAACCTTATAGCCCTCCACCAACACAAGAAGAATCAAACCTCGTGTCTCTCCTTGAAAGTGCCATGTTTAACCAAGGCCAAACATTACGAAACTTGATGGTACCAATCATCGAGCCTACACCGAGGAGAGGGGATGAAGGAGAGGATATACCTACTTTCATGGTTGAGACTACCATGCCGTCGGCCACCATAGACACATCTCATGCCGATCCCCCATTTTTCCATCACTACCCTTTGATGACGAAGCATTTTTTGATGATAATAGTGAGGATGGGGAGATTTCTCTAGGATCTGTGGGAGAGACTTTTTGTCTTGATTTAGATACCCCACATGAGTCCTATGAGATGACCGAGGAATTTACAGAGCTTATGCATAAGGGCGAGGAGGATGTGCGTGAGGACGAGGACACGATGACCACATCCGAGGGGTCCGCTCCACATCCACCTCCATAGCCATCTCTGTCACAGCTTCCTCCTTGGTCGGTGGTCAACCATGAGGATGTCATTCAGGACATCGGGCAGATGGAGGAGCATGAGCATATCGTCGAGGAGGATGTGCATGAGGGCTTGGATACGATCATCCACTTCATGGAGCCCGAGCCACATCTACCTCTACCATCACTCTCCACTTCTTCTGCGGCTGATCATCTACTTGAGCATATTGCCCCTATTTAGGGAGATTTTCATACTCGCTCTCACTCCACATTTGAGTCTCTCTTTTCACGTCCTATTTCTTTAGACTCATATATTTTTGACACGCCATATCTATCACCGGACACATGATCTACTTCCCTTGAGGTATGCTGCGGTGCGTCACTACCTGGAGAGCCACTTCTCAGGGAGAGCGAGGATTTGGTCGTCGCTAGTACAGAGGATAGCGACCCATTCTCAGGGAGTATTCGTCACCCTTTTATTATTTTTCCATCTCATGTTGACGATTATCTCTGGGATACATTTATTTTGGGAAATAATTTCTTGCCATGGACTAATGCACCTCATCCTTTGCAGGTCACTGGTGGACACCTACGAGGGATGCTTGGAGGTGCATTGCTTGTGTCCATTGGCACACGTGGCACATCGCTTCTAGCGGAGCAACAGAAGGAGCAGTTAGAGCAGCTACCTGCCCCACTTTAGATCTTGGATCCGCATATGCTTAGGTGTATCCTAATCCAGTAGTGTAAAAATTTACAGCTTTCTAGTTTAGATTTGAATAATCTCGTCTCCTCTCATTAGTGAGGGGAGCGTATCTAGGATTTGCTTTTGCATCTTAATAACCCTTCATGTCGTGCCCTTCTATCATTTCACCCTCTTTCTCTTCCGAGGAGAATGAGCACACTGTCTCTCCTGCATTTTGATTTCTTTCTTTTCCGATTTTCCCCCTAGCATATCTCTACATCCACATTGATCATATCATTTTTCTAGCATTGTCATGTTCAGCTTGGGGGAAATCGACTTTTGTGTGCATGTTTTTGTGTGTCGTTGTTGTGTGTCTGTGTCTATGTGTTCTTTTGTCGTGTTTTATATCTTTTATTTGAGTGTTTCGTTTTCTTTATTTTTTTAGTTTCGCTCGTGTGTTTTTCGTGTTTTTCATTTTTTTGTGTCGGTGCGTTACTCCCCCCCCATTTTCATTGCCCTCCCGTATTCACTACTATTGCATTGAGGACAATGCAAGTTTTAGCTTGGGGGAGTTGCACTTTGTACGTCATTTGTCTATTTTTCTTCGTTATTTGAGTCGTTTTTCTCCGTGTTTTTCCTTTTTTTCTTTTTCTTTTCTTCTTTTTATCTCTTTCTCCTAGAGATGAACCCTATGATGAATTGCCACGAAAATCACACGCGCACCTTGCACAGCTTCGATAATCACATTCACTAACCCTAGGATATCGAGTCCTCTTGCATTTCATGCATCGCGGGTCCACTTAGCTTTTTATGAGTCGTGCGTCGTGCCTAGCTGTTTGGTGTGCTTCTACCTTGTGATTATGTTTTATATACCTAACCTTGGTTGACCCCTAGATTATCATGCTTCGATTTGAATATGCGGCATTTGCTTCTACTATCTGCTTCTATATGCATGCTATATTTATATCGTATATTTCAAATTCGCATGTGTCGGGATTCCACAAATAAGGACTAGGATAACCCATTTAGCCTATGCTCTGATTAGCGAGAAATATCTCCTTTGTCCAAGTGTTTAGAATCCGATTTCATTTTTATTTTACTTGGTGCAAATCCCCTCGTCGTGTACCGTTCTCCCACTTGGGAGAGTACACATGTAAATATCCCAATTCCCAAAAATCCAAAAAAAGGAGAAAAGAAAAGAAAAACCCAAAAAGATGAGAAATGAAAAGAAAAGAAAAAAAATACAAATACCCAAAACCCAGAAAAATTCCAGTGTGAATATTTTCCTACTTGCCGTGAATAAGGGGAAGGCGAGAATTTGCACCGAGTGTTCTACTCCACATCTTCTCAACCTCCATCGTTTTCGAAAACACTTGGCATAGGGACCTTCTAGCGATTACCTAGGCTATAGTGTGGTGATTTCCTAGTCCCTAGCTGTGGAATCCCTGATGCATGATACGCTTCTATTCTTATACTCTTCTCATGCATGCTTGAACTAATATTCACCGCAATTTCAAATTTGAATCGGTATTTGGGTCGTTTCCTGGGTCTGTGTATATCGAGCTTTATTGCACATCGTAGATAGCGACACCGACTGCTAGCATACGACCACACTCACTCGCGCTTCACCGCGTGGGCCCACGACACTTATTTGGACTCGTTTTCCAAGGTTTAGTGTTGTGATTTGGCGTTTGCTTGCTTGGTGTGTCGTTTTTGATTTTGTTGGCTCTGACTGACGATCTAGGATATAGAGTTTTCTTTTTCTCTCTTTCTCTCTATTTTTCCCCTCCGAGCTCCTACTCTCACTCGTATTCCTCGAGGACGAGGAAGAGTTCAGCTTGGGGGATTTTGACGTGCGTTTATATTTCATATATTCACGCACGTTTTATTTTGTATTTCTCCGTATTTTCCGCCGTCTTTTATTTGTTTTCTCGTATTTTCTCGTTTTCTTTCACTTTTCTTTGTTTCTCCATGTTTGCAGGAGATTGCCCGCGTAGGGGATGTTTAACGACGATATCTCAAGTCCCCGGAGCAACGGGAGGAGTCACGCGTGATCCAGGGGGTCAAACGACGAAGATTACATCTTTCAGCCCCTCACCCAGTCGGTTGGTCATCTCCAACCGATCGGGTGATGCACGCATGCACCACCCGGTCTCAGCCAGAGCTCAAGTGACTGTCACCCGACCGGTTCACAGGCCGGTTCAAACGAGGCTGATTCTCTGTCTTTTCAAGCCAAATTCCAACCGATCGGGTGACTATCACCCGATCGGTTCACCTGTAGCTGATGCTGAGGAGCCGAGACACGGGCATCCAACCGATCCCTTCACCTGATGGCGCCAAGATCCAACCGGTCACTCCAAGAACTCAACCGACCGGTTCATATGACCGGGTGAAAGTCCGCCGTTTTCTGTTTACTATTTGTAACAGATCACCCGATCGGTTGACTTGTCAACCGATCGGGTGGCGCTTTTCCTGCGGGTTTGGACCCGAACCATTAGGGTTTCGAAGTGGGGGTATAAATACACGAGGCTGGCCGACTTGAAGGGGATCTCCTGGAGTTTTTAGGGCCTTTTGCCCCCCCTTCTCTTGTGAGTTCTAGGTTAGTTTAGATTAGTTCTTTTGCTCAATAAGTCTTGTATTGGATTGACGATTCAACTCAAGATAAGTATTTTCCTCTCTTTTTCTCCATTGTTTGTATTGTGTTTATTTTGCTTGATGGTGAAAGTTTATATGTCTTTTGTGTTGTTTGTTTATATGTTATTCACCATTGAGTAGTTTTGATGAACCCTAATACGGGTTAGGGTAGGATTGTTTCTTGGAACTTTACATTAGACTTGGTTGCATGGCACGTGTTCGATGTAATGTGTCAATGGGGATTTCTAGCGATCTGGGTCCAATTCGTACAACAACACACTAGATGTGTTGGGGGTTGGGTTCCGGTGCTTGTCCAGTCAAGGTTCGCTTCGATGTATCGCTAGAAATCACATTTGACCTATTTGGCCATTAGGGTTACGCGGGGGTGTTTCATTGTCATTGGCGGGAGAAAGACCGCCTCTGACCGTCGGGCCAAGGGGGAATAAACTTGGCGGTTGACTCCCTAGCCACAGCTCACGCCCCTTGTGTAGACATCGAGTCCTAGCGCGCGGGAGCGGCTTGGACGAAGTGTTGGGAGTTATCATTGTGGCCTTAATGCTCCCGGTTGCGGAAGGTGTTAATGGAAATGGGAATGCCCACCGTCCGGAATCAGGTAGGCCTAGCGTGCTTGGTACCGACCGGAATATCGGGCCATGGACGCTAGGTACCACCTTTTGGGGCAATGTCTCACCCTGCATCAAGTCAAATGCCTAGTGTCATGAGTGCTCTAGCCCGTGTTAGCGGGGATTCATTTCGTGTCTTTTCAATTCTTTCTTTTATGTCTACACTTCACCCACATTATCCGCGTAGCTAGCACACAACCTAGGCGAGGCTAGTAGCCACTCAAGCCATCCACCTCCCTTAGTTCAATAAACCCGCACCCTACACTAACCGTGCACTTGCGGTAAAACGACACCGCGCCCACACCATAAACGGGGCGCCGGTCAGACACATGTGAAATGAAGCGTACGATATATATAGCATGCAGAAGAAGCAGACAGTAGAAATAAGTACCACATATTCATATTGAAACATGATAATCTAGGGGTCATTCCTGGACATGTATATAAAGTAGAATCACAAAGTAGAAGCACACCAAACAGATAGGCACGACACACGACTCACAAAAAGCTAAGTGGACCCACGATGCGTGAAATGCAAGAGAACTCGAAATCCTAGGGTTAGTGAGTGTGATTATCGATGCTATGCTAGGTGTGTGTGATTTTGTGGCAATTCATCATAGGGTTCATCTCTAGGAGAAAGAGATAAAAAGAAGAAAAGAAAAATTAAAAACACGATGAAAATGGCACAAAAACGAAAAAGAAAGACTCAAATGACGCACAAAGTGCGACTCCCCCGAGCTGAAGCTTGCATTTCCCTCAATGCAATAAGAGTGAGTACGGGAGGGCAATGAAAATGGGGGGGGGGGTACGCACCGACACAAAAAGAAATGAAAAAAACATGGAAAACACAGATACGAAATTGAAAATGAAGAAAAATCAAAATCAAACCACACGACACGAAAATAGAAAAAGGGAGAAAATCACGAACAAACAACACGACACGACACGACACGACACGATCAAAGCACACGGCACGACACGACACGACAAAAAGTAAAACAAGCACACTCACACAAAGAGGAAACAAAACACGACAACACAGCAAAACAGACTTCCCCCAAGCTAGTCATGACAATGCTAGCAATGAGATATGATCGTGAAAATGCAGGGATATGCAAGGGGGATGCCAAAAAAAACAAAGTGAAATCAAAAATCAGGAGAAGGCGAATCCTCGCCCTACTCGGAAGAGGGTGGGACTGGGTGGTCGGGGGATGCGGGGGGTGTGCGGAGAAGTGGGGACAGAGGTGGGGGAATAGGTGCAGTGGTGGTGTGAACGATGGGAGGAGTGTCGGTGGAGGTGGGTGGTGGTGGAAGGACGGCGATCAAGGCGGTGGTGAAAGGAATAGAAATGGGGGGAGAAGATGTTATGGTGACGGTAGTGGGTGGAGGTGGGAGAGAATTGGAGCGCACCGGCAATTTCTTGCGGCGCACATATGATGTGACGGTGGAGGAGGTAGAAGGTGGTGTGGGCGCGACGGAGGTGGTCGTGAGAGGAGAAGTGGATACCGGGATGGGAATAGATGTGGGTGGGGGAGATGATCGCCTAGGTGGGGGTGGGGGAGGTGGGGATGGGTGGGATGGTGGAGGAGAAGAATGTGATGGGGGAGGTGATGGAGGGGGGGATGTGTGGAAGGGTGGAGGAGAAGATCGTCGAGGTGGTGAATGTGGAGGTGGTCCGTGGATGTGAGTGAGTAGGCGAATAATGGTGGCCATGTTCCTCTCAAGTGCGAGGAACTGTGGGTGAGTGAGAAAGGAGAACGGTGATGGGTCCGAGGGGGTAGAGGACATGGCAAGATCACGGAGGGCAGGGACCTCCCTCTTAAGAGCAAGACGGGCAGAGACCTGGCGGCGACCAAAGGAAGTGGATTGACGTGAGGCAGAAGTGGTGCCGACAGGTGATGTGGTCGTAGTGCCGACGGCAGTGGTCATGTCGGCACTGGATACAAGGCCAGAGATGGCCGCAAAAAGGTGCTCAGAAGTGATGGGGCCAGGAGCAGAAACAGGGTGACTCGGGCCAGCCCCAATATCTCCCCGGGATGCAGGAATATACTGCTCGCCTAAGTGGGCGGCAGGGGAAGGTGGTCTGCGTGCGTCCGGGGGAAAGAAAGGAAGGTGCAACCCTGCAAAGAACTCGGGATCGGGCGAAAAAGTCCAATCCGCCACGATAGCAACAGTCATGCGAGCGGGGTTGGGGAGAATGGTGTAGGGGCGAGGGGGGTGGCCGTAATTGAATTCGAAGCGACCGTCGGGGCGGGGCTTAATCATATGAATGTGTCGCAGGACGTCAAGATCTAGACTTGAGGGTCCTGGGGCAATGGGAAGACCACGGGGGATATGGCTATTAAATGGGGGTAAGAAGAAATAATAGTGATAATGCCCCCACAGCAGATCTTGCCCTTCCCAGCCCTGCTAATCTCGAGAAGCTTGTAAACAAGCTAATCGCCAGCATGAACAGGGACAGTAGGGGCCCTAAAGCTAACTCCCTCATCATCACGAACAAAGGGGAAAGTCATGGCCCAAAGAATAAAAAGATCGGGGATAGTCACGGTGCCTGACTCATCCCGCGGGAAAAATGCAGAGGATATGATCCTATGGGCCAGACGAAATATGTGATGGATGATGGAGGAGGCCTTGGCCTTACCCCGGGGATAGCGACGGAGTATGGTGAGGCGGAACCAAAAGTTATCGACGTCAAATTCCGGGGGATATCGGTAGTGTCGGATAGCGTCATTCCCAAGAATAGGAAAACCAAATATATCGTAGATGGTATCCAGGTTTGTGCGAATGGTTTGGTTACGCACCCGAAAAGTGACAGTCGACCCCGACTCACAAACGAGGGAGGAAAGGAATTCTAGGGTGAGTGACGGGTAGGATACTGCATAGGCATTCAGGAAGGCCAACCAACCTAGGTTAGTAAAAAGAGTCTCGACCTTGGTGAAGACACCGAGGTCGACGAGTGATTGGGTGTGGGTAAACTTGGTTGATAAATGCCCCCGAGTGTCAAGTCTGTGGTAGAAGTCTTTCTGTTCTTGGTTCTGAAATAGGTACCCATGCGGGCCCAACATGGGGTCCACAGGGGGAATGATAGGTGGGGAGGGGCTACTGTCAGGTCACGTGTGTGGGGAGGACATGTTTGTTTACGTCTCTTTCGAGACGGTTCCTCCTCCCGCATGATACTCTTCCCTTTATCTCTCTCCCGGGCCATGTGTGTGAGTGTGAGTGGTGCAAATGGGTGCAAAGTACTATCAAAGTGCACACACACGAAAACCAAGCAAATCAAATATCTAGGGTAAAAATTGAAATTCGAGAAGTGGAGCGAGGTTACCCTGTAGAAATTCGAGCTCCTCGCTTGTGGATGACCCAATGTGGTGCAGCGGGAGAAGTGTGGAGCCGCGGCACTCCTTTTTCAGCAAAAATTCGAAAGTGGGGGTTGGTATTGGGAATTAGGGTTAGAGAAATGCGAAATAGGAAAGGGAGAGAGAGAAATAGACGGAGAGATGCAAGGGGGAGGTGGAGAGAGAGGTTAATGGAGGATTTGAGGTTGTGGGAGGGGGGTTTTGGTAGTCGGGTGCTTGGAGGAAGACGAAACGACGGAGAAATGGTGAGATCGGGCGAGGGTTTGTGAGCGGGTGGGTCGGGGGTATTTATAGGTTTTAAGTCGAACCGGTCGGGTGAGTTGTCACCCGATCGGTTGACTTTAGGTCGAAATTTGATGCTGAAAAAATGCTACAGGTGACCTGATCTGTTGAGAACTCAACCGATCAGTTCAGCGCTCCACACATTTTCCCGGGAACTCAGAGTTTCTCACCCGGTCCCTCAACCGATCTCGCATCTTGCCACCCGGTCGGTTGACAAATCACTGAAATTTTTCCGAGAGTTTCCCCAGGTCACCCAGACTGTTCACCCGGTCTCATCTTTCTCCACCCGGTCGGTTCATTTGGTGACAGACACGGACGTTAGCTGATACATCCCAACCGATCGGGTGAGTTATCACCCGATCGGTTGGGGCCCTGTTTTCTGCAAAAACCCAAAAATCGCCTAAGTTTCACGACGAAAGTTGTTGCGGCTGGATTTATTTATAAATATAGATAAAATAAAGTTAAGAAAAAGTCCTAAAAAGCGGAAGTAAAAGTTTAGAGCATGGGTTGCCTCCCATGAAGCGCTTTTGTTTAACGTCGTTTAGCTCGACGCCCGTTGATGATGTTCATGGTGGGCGATACGGGTGATGCCCAAAATCCGGCATCTCTTCAGCTCCAGAGATTGTGGCTATTGGTGTAGTCGGCAGCTGTAAAAAGATTTGCTCGACTACCCTCCCTTTGTCGACAGGATCCGTGGGCTTCTCCCTCAAATTGGCGTCTACCGCCATCTTTTTCAGGATCCGGACCTCATCACCGGTGAGGTCCATGGGTTCTTTCCCCTTTCTCCTCGTAGGAGGAGACTTAGAGAATCCGGGAGGGATCACATGTCGCATGACCGCCTCATTAGCAACTTCATTCTTCGGGGAGCCAACTTGCTCCCCAAGGTCCCCCAAGCTATCGGGGGGATTCCTCGAGAGCACTTCCCAGGCACTTGTTTCAACAGCTCTATCTTCTTCGTTCTCCAGCATATTGGTACTAGGATCGTCCGGGGGATTTGGATGCTTCATCGACAAGCCTAAGTCAAATTCGACTCTTTCTTGGCCCACATTGAGGGAAAGCTTCCCATTCTTCACGTCTATCAACACTCCGGCGGTTGCCATAAAGGGTCGTCCAAGAATAATTGGGGTATGCTTGTCTTCTGGCTTGTCCATCACCACGAAATCAACCGGTACATGTACTCCTTTCACATCGACGGGGAGGACGTCCACCACTCCCACCGGGTACTTGACCGAACGGTCAGCAAGTTGTAATGTCATGCCGGTGGGCTCTAAGTCTCCCATCCCTATTATCTTGTACAATGATAGGGGCATTAAGCTGACGCTCACGCCAAGATTGACGAGCGCCCTCTGGATTTGCACTTCCCCATTAGAGCAAGGGATGGAGAAACTTCCGGGGTCCTTGAGCTTGGGCGGATTTGCGCGCTGAATGAGTGCGCTGCACTCCGTCGTTAACACGACCTTCTCTTTTCTAGATCCCCGTGTCACCAAATCTTTTAGAAATTTGGCATATGAGGGAATTGTCTCGATGGCCTCGAGGAAGGGGATTTGTAAGCTCAGATCTTTCACCATGGAAAATAATTTGCCATACTTCTCATCGATTTTGGCTTTGGCAAGCCGTTGTGGGAAAGGCACAACGGGCTTGAACACTCTTGGGTTCCCGTCCTCAACCTTCTTCTTCTCCTCTCTATGATCTCCCTCTGGAGTAGTTGGCTTTGATGACGAAGCACCGTCGTCATTTAATTTCTCAGTTGGTCATTCCACGACCAACGGTGCTTCCGGTCCTTTGGGGGGCTCTCTCGTAGGAATTTGCGTTCCGCTCCTCAAGACAATGGCGGACACGTTCTCATACTCATGTGTGAGCGCCAAGGTCCAATTTACCCCCCTAGGGTTCACTTCAGGCTGTGGCGGTAGTAAATTCTGCGGTCTCTGAAGGTTCGCCACTTGCAACCCCAGTTGGGTCACCTGATCAGTGAGGACTCTTTGTCCCATCTCCAGCTTCAGATTTATTTTCTCCTGATTGGCGATGTATTGAGTCAAGAGGGACTCAACCGGAGAAATGGCCCTCTGCTGGCCGTATTGCTGCTGGGTGGGCTGCTGATTCCTAGGAGCATACTGTTGATACTGTTGTGGGGGTTGTTGCTGCTAAATTGCTGCTGTTGAAACTGCTGCTGGGGCCTAGCCGGCTGATATGTCTGTTGTTGTTGTTGAGCCGGCTGTTGATAAGGCGCCCGGTAACTAAGGTTCGGGTGATTCTGGTTGTTTGGAGAGTAGGCCGGATTTGAGTTGGTTCATGGTGGAAATGGCGCATTCCCCGTAGGATTGTAAAATAATGTGCTCGCCTGATCCAACGGTGGTGAGATGTCACCACCATCGAACTCTCCTAAAGCTTCGGACTCTACCGCAGCAATCTGTTGTGTACCGACGCCACCGGCGCATACCATCAATGCGGAGATCTGGGTTAAAAGCAAGTCAAACTTGCTTGACAATTTGTCGACGTCTTCGACTCTATAGATGCCCCCAGATCTTGGTGTGGCTCTCTCGTCACACCACCGTTCATTGTTGGATGCCATATTTTCCAAAATTTGCCTGGCATCTTCTTCACTTCTTGACATGAAGGACCCTCCAGCCGCGGCGTCCATGAAAGATTTTAAATCGTCCCTCAACCCATTATAAAACAGATTTATGATCTGCCACTTGTGGAGCTTATGGTGGGGACATCTTCTTTGAATCTCCTTGTATCTTGTCCAAGCCTCATGCAAGGACTCGTGGCTGGCCTAGGAGAAGGAGGAGATCTCGCTCCTCAGCTTCATGGTCTTCCCCGGAGGAAAGAACTTGGTCAGGAAAGCATTTGAGAGCTTCTCCCAGGTGTTGATTGTATTTGGGTCCTTCCCCCTAAGCCACAACTTGGCTTTATCTCGCAAAGAGAAGGGGAACAGCTTCAGTCGGATCGCCTCAGTTGTGACACCGTTTATCCGGAAGGTGTCACATTTCTCCAAGAAGGAGTCTAGATGTTCAATCGGGCTCTCCATGGGTGCACCCAAAAATTGATCCTGCTGGATCCACGTCACCAAAGATGGCTTAAGCTCGAAGCTTTGGGACGTAATAGCTGGAGGACGGATGGCGGAGGTGGACTCGATCGAAGGCATCGAGTAGTCCAACAGGGACTTGTGAGGCGGGGTGTTCTCCCCCATGGCTTCAGGATCCTCTCTTCTTCGCTTCTCGGAGGCCAAACGCCTTAGGGTGGCGATTATCTCTGGATCGACGGGGATCAAGTCGTCGAGACTTCTTGAACTCCTGCGCATGAAAAACAACAAACACCCGTGAAGCGACAAGCGGGAAAGAAACAGATAAGATAAGAAATAAGAATAAAAATAAAAATAAAAATAAAAATAAGAAAATAAAAAGGAAAAAGAAGAATGCGAAAATTATCACGAGGTAGGGATGGGAGCTAGACACTAGGGTTCATGAGATCCAAAAATAACAAGCACGTTGCCTCCCCGGCAACGGCGCCATAAACTTGACGTGCCCCCGGTTTGCAAGCCGCAAATGGCCAGGGGACCCGGTGGAGGTTTAGATATTTGTAACCGCAAGCGCACGGTATTGTAGTGTGGCTTGGGGGTCGAACACAGGGAGGTGAGGATGTGCTTGTGTCAAAGAGGATCAAAATCACCCCGTGGGCGAGCTATCCCAGATCGAATGATGGGTTGTCACGGTAAAGGAATGCAAGGTATAAACAATATGAAGGAAAAACTCGGGACTCTGGTTTCGATCCCAACGATCGACTCTCGCCGATACGGCCTATGGGTAGGATGGCAATCGGAATTAGGGTCTAATGGTGAGACGTTGCCTCTAAAAGTGGTACCGGCATCCCATGGGCCCGATATTCCGGTCGGTGCCCAGGATGATACGTCGGACTTCCCGGGTTCGATCAGTGGGCACTCCCATGTCCATTAACACTGATCGACTCCGGGAGCACTAAGCTCGCAACGATAACTCCCAACGTCTCATCCTGCCGCTCCCACGCGCTAGGATTCGGCGTCTACGCTAAGGGCATGAGTTATGGCTAGGAAGTCAACCGCCAAGTTTATTCCCCCTTGGCCCAACGGTCAAAGGCGGTCTTTTTCCCGTCGATGACAATAAAACACCCCGCGTAACCTTTAGATTTCTAATCCCTTTCGATTTCCTAACCCTATGAACGCATCGGGAAGAGCGCACGAAGGGGTTTCCGCCAAAATCCCGGATTTGGGAACTACTCACAAATATTCATTAAAAAGCGATCTAAATGAAAATGGACCGTCAAAATCATAATCAGACAATAGAAATGCAATGGTAGTAAAGCAATTAAGATAATACTAAAGTTTTACAAAGATCCGAAAACTTACAAAAACTAGAAAATTACAGCCGTCACAAAATGAAGAAAACAGTAAAAAATAACCAACTCCCGAATCTGGGAAACCTAGGGTTCTATTTATAGAAAACGACATCACCCGATCGGTTGACAAGTCAACCGATCGGGTGAACCGCTTCACAAAATTACAGCGCAATGCGGGCGGTTTCACCCGGTCAGTATGAACCGGTCGATTGGAACTTGGTGCGGTCGGTTGGATCTTGGTGCCGACCGGTTGGATCTTGGCGCGGACCGGGTGAGGAGACCGGTTGGATCTTCGAGTCTTGGCTGTTGAAATTCAGCTACAGGTGAACCGATCGGGTGAAGGTCACCCGATCGGTTGGCAATCAGCTTCGAATTTCCAGAGACTTTGAGCTTTTGACCCGGTCACTGAACCGACCGGGTGACTTCTCATGAGCTCCAAACTGCGCCCGGGTGGTGCACGCGTGCATCACCCGATCGGTTAGAGATGACTAACCGATCGGGTGAGGGTCTAAAAGATGCAATCTTCGTCGTTTGACCCCCTGGATCACGCGTGACTCCTCCCGTCGCTCCGGGGACACATGATATCATCGGTTTATGCACCAAATGCCAGTAAACTCCTGTAAAACATGAAAAACATGAAAAAGTGAAAGAAAACAAGAAAACACAAGAAAACACGAGAAAACGAATATAAGACGACAGTAAAATACGGAAAAACACGGAAGAAAACGTGTGTAAATATATGAAATATAAACGCACATCAGACATATGCATATAGAAGAATGCCGTTCGGAATTTGTAACGCCCCAGCTACATTCCAAAGACTCATGTCCGCTATCTTTTCCGACTACTCCCAGGATATCATGGAGGTTTTCATGGACGATTTTTCTGTCTATGGAACTGAGTTTGACTCATGCCTCAGCAATCTAACTAAAGTCCTGGAGAGATGTCAAGAAAAGGGATTAGTCCTGAACTGGGAGAAATGCCACTTCATGGTCCAAGAAGGAGTTGTACTGGGAAACGTCATCTCTTCGAGGGGAATCGAGGTTGATAAGGCTAAGGTTGAGGTGATTGAAAAGCGTCCGCCATCGCTCAACCTTTGAGGAGTCCGAGGTTTTCTAGGACATGCGGGATTTTATCGCCGCTTCATAAAATACTTCTCGAAGATTTCCATGCCGCTGACCCAACTCCTCGTTAAGGACGCGACCTTCGTCTTCGACGAGGAGTGTATGGAAGCCTTCCGCACCCTGAAGCAAGCTTTGATTTCCGTGCCCATAATACAGCCACCGGACTGGAATCTACCCTTCGAGCTAATGTGCGACGCTAATGATTATGCCGTTGGTGCCGTCTTGGGGCAGAGGAAGGATAAAAATCTGCATATCATATATTATACGAGCAAGACCCTTGACGCCTCCCAAAGAAATTATACTACCACGGAAAAAGAATTGCTAGCGGTCATCTACGCCATGGACAAGTTCCGGCAATATCTCGTTGGTGCTAAGATGATCGTGCACACAGATCACGCTGCTCTCAAATACCTATTGAGCAAGAAGGAAGCTAAGCCGCGGCTCATTAGATGGATTCTCCTCCTCCAGGAATTCGACTTGGAAATTAGAGACAAGAAGGGGGCGGAGAATGTAGTTGTCGATCACCTGTCCCAGATGTCTACCCTCGATTTGAACGCTACGCCGATCGATGATTCGCTCCCTGACGAGCATCTTTTCTCCGTCTCTTCCGCCTGGACCCCTTGGTACGCCGACATCGCAAATTATCTGGCTTGTGCCATCGTCCCCCACAATGTGAGCTACCAGTAGAAGAAGAAATTCTTCCATGAGGTCCGCAAATTTTATTGGGATGACCCCCATCTGTACAAAACCTGCAATGATGGGGTGATAGGAAGATGCATCCCTAAAACTGAGTCAACCTCCATAATTTCCCACTGCCACGGTCAGCAATGCGGAGGGCATGCGAGCACATACAAGACGACTGCGAAAATTCTCCAGAGCGGATTCTACTGGCCAACCCTCTTCAAAGACGCCCATGCTTATGTCCAGGCCTGCGACAAATGCCAAAGGACGGGGAATATCTCCAAGAGGAATGAGATGCCTCAACACTACATCCTAGAGGTAGAGATCTTCGATGTGTGGGGAGTGGACTTTATGGGACCGTTCCCTTCCTCTTCAGGGAACAAGTACATCTTGGTAGCTGTGGACTACGTATCGAAGTGGGTTGAAGCGATAGCCAGTCCAACCAATGATTCCAGAGTGGTCGCCAAGTTCTTTAAAAACAACATCTTCCCGTGGTTCGGTGTACCTCGAGTCCTGATCAGTGACGGAGGGAGCCACTTTATAGAGAAGAAATTCGAGGCTCTCTTAAAGAAATACGGGGTACAACACCGGGTGGGGCGTGCCTATCACCTGCAGACTAGCGACCAGGCGGAAGTCTCTAACCGGGAGATCAAAAGCATACTAAAAAAGACGATGGCCAACTCTAGGAAGGATTGGTCATCAAAACTTCCTGACGCGCTTTGGGCTTACAGGACGGTATTTAAAACTCCGATCGGCACAACCCCCTACCGGCTTGTCTACAGGAAGGCATGCCATCTGCCAGTGGAATTGGAACATAAGGTGTTTTGGGAAATAAAGAATCTAAACTTCGACGCCAAGGAGGTTGGAGGGCACCGGCAGTTGCAACTTAACGAGCTCGACGAGATCAGGCTCAATGCTTATGAAAATGCCAGTATTTACAAGGAGAAGCTGAAGCGGTGGCATGATAAGCGCATCTTAAAGAGGGAATTCAAGGAAGGGGACTTAGTTCTCCTATTCAACTCAAAGCTGAAGCTCTTTCCTGGAAAGCTCAAGTCAAGATGGTCGGGACCTTTCCGCGTTACCAAGGTCTTCTCACATGGGGCTATTGAGATAATGGGAAGGGATGAGCCATTCAAAGTCAACGGGCAGCGCCTGAAACACTATACGGTAGGAGAACCAGAATTCCCTCCGGTCAGATTCTCAGTGACCGACGACTCTTCCTCAAACCCTCCGGACCCCAATTGACCACCATATGAGGCGTCGAGAAAACGACGTTAAACAAAAACGCTTCATGGGAGGCAACCCATGTTCTACACTCTCACCCATGTTTTTAGACTCATTTTTTTTACTTTATTATATCTATTTTAATAATTGAATTCAGCCGCGAGATCATCCGTCGAGAAACTTAGGCCAATCGTGAATTTCTGCAGGAAACAAGCCCTCACCCGATCGGGTGACTTCTCAACCGATCGGGTGAGACGTATCAGACGATGGCCGTATCTGCTCTCCTTGCAAACAAGTCGGGTGAAGCATGGCATGACGAGGTGGCAGACCGTGCGAGAAGGGCCGAACTCTCAGGAAATTTAGGGGATATACCAACCGATCGGTTGAGTTATGCAGCGGTCGTGTGACTGACCGGTAAAAAGTGGGATATTCTCGGGAAAATTTGAGAAGCGGTCAACCGATCGGGTGATCTTCACCCGATCGGTTCACCTGTAGCTGTTGGCCGATGGAAAATTTTTCGATCTTATTCAACCGACCAGGTGAAAAGTCACCTGATCGGTTGGATTTCACCCCTATATATACATCCTTTCGCGCAGTTTCGACCCCCGACTCCCCCAAACGTGCGTCCCTCCTCTTCCATCTGTCGAATCGATCTTCCCCATCTATCCCACTGCCCCTAAATCTTCATCCCCACTCATTCCCATACTCTCCCACCATCGCCACCCACTCCATCTACAACATTCCCGCATCAAACTTCCAAACCCTAACCCTAACCCACAAATTTTCGAAACTTGCGATTCTTGTCGGATCAACGAGCATCGGCTTTCCAAATTGCATCCCTATATTGCGTGGGGTCTTTCGGGTGCTTGGTCTTCCAACGTTGATGGGTAACTTCTTTCCACTCTTCACATTTATTTCATTTTTTTGAAATATCTTGAATTTGTGTTTGCACACTGTATCTGCTTCATCATCTTCATAGACACCATATCGCTCCCCATCATTCTTCCCCGTGCCATCCCCATGTCCGGGAAGGGAAAGGAAATAGCCTCATCGTCACGCAGACATCCCATATACGGCCCCTTTTCCCCATCTTTCCTCGGCATAAACCCTTCATCTGAGGAGCAATCCGATCGCTTGCAAGCCCTCCTTCATCGCCCTATCCGACCTACTCTTTTCGCAGACTTCCCCACCCTACAATCCCTTGGACTCTTTAGGGGCGTCTGTGCACTTTTTCGTTTCATAGGTTGTGATTATCTTCTGCGGACCCAAGCCAATACACACAGAAATCTCACACTTGAATTCCTCAGTTCTCTCGAGGTGTCTGATCATGGTTTCACCTTCCGGGCCTTCAATTGTGATTTTTCCATGAGCTTCGTCCAGCTTAACAACAATCTACTCTTCCCTAACCTTGATTGCCATGTTGAATGGTCTACTCATGATCGATCTGACATCTTTTCTCACTTCCGGGCTGACGGTGTTTGGCAACGATTCACCCGATATACCTTCTTTTGCAGCGGTAGCCCTCGCCTCCTACATCATACACCCTTGCTACCGTTTCGCTCACTGCTTCCTTGCCAACACCATTTTCGCTCGTGTTGATGTATCCGCGGTGTCTAGGGATGAGCTGCTCTTTCTCTACGCCATGTCCCATGATCGGATTCATGGCGAAATCCCTTTCCCCTTAAACACCACTCATTGGATCGTCCACGAGCTCTTATCCATCAACCGCGCAGCTTCTGGCTCTATCTGCTGCGGAGGAATTGTCACTCTTATTGTCAGTTGTGTCTTGAGGATGCCCACCGACCTCCCTATTGTCCCGGGACGTAACCGTATCGATCGCGACTACTTGATCTCTATCAGTATGCTTACTCATTTTGGGGAGGATCGTGCAGCCTACCTCTATAGTCCCGCCTGCACTCCTTTTGCCATCCTCCCACCCTCATCTTCGGAGCGTTTCCCCTTACGCCTTACACACCTGCCCTGGGAGTTCTACCCAGATCCTTGGTACGCTTCACTCGTTCACTTCCCACCCATGGATCCTCCCGATTGGCACCCGTGTGTCGGTCCACCCCGTCCCACCATCATCCACCACGATCAACCGATATATCCCAATACTCCGGTAGTCCTACCTGTTGCTCCTCCTTCTCCTATTCGCACACCCTCTCCTTCGTCCTAGGAGGATTCCCTCTACCATTATTCACCACCCTCCTCGTCATCCCCTTACCATTCTACCGCAAGCGACTCCGATTGACCTTCCCCTTAAATTTTTCAGTGTGCTGTCATGTTTCTGTGTGTTTGTTTATTTGTCGTGTCGTGTGATTTTTATTTTTATTTTCTTTCCTTTTTATTTTATTTTATTTTCTGTTTATATGTCGTGTGGTGTGCTTTTTATTTTTATTTCTTATTTTCAGTTTCGTTTTTATGATTTTCTTCTCTTTCGTGTATTTTTGTGTCTGTGTGTTTTCCCCCCTTATTCATTGCCCACCCGTATTTAATTCTATTGCATTGAGGGCAATGCAAGTTTCAGCTTGGGGGAGTCGCACTTCGTGCGTCTTTTGTCTCTTTTTTTTGTTATTTGAGTCGTTTTTCTCCATACTTTTCTTTTTCTTTTTCTTTTCTTCTTTTTATCTCTTTCTCCTAGAGATGAACCCTATGATGAATTGCCACAAAATCACACACACCTAGCATGGCATCGATAATCACATTCACTAACCCTAGGATATCGAGTCCTCCTGCATTTCATGCATCGTGGGTCCACTTAGCTTTTTGTGAGTCTTGCATCGTGCCTAGCTGTTTGGTGTGCTTCTAATTTGTAATTTTACTTTATATACCTGTCCAGGAATGACCCCTAGATTATCATGCTTCGATTTGAATATGCGGTATTTATTTCTCCTGTCTGCTTCTGCATGCTTTACATATATCGTGTACTTCATTTCTTATGTGTCGGGATTCTACAATTAAGGACTAGGATAACCCATTTAGCACATGCTCTAATTAGGGAGAATAGTTTCCTTTGCCTAAGTGTTTAGAATCCGATTTCTTTTTTGTTTTACTTGGTACAAATCCCCTCGTCTGTACCGTTCTCCCACTTGGGAGAGTGCACATGTGTATAGCCAAAAACCCAAAAATCTAAAAAAAAGAGAAAAGAAAAGAAAAACCCAAAGAGAAAAGAAAAGAAAATTTGTATAGCCAAAAAGCCAAAAAAAAATACAAATACCCAAAACCTAAAAAAATTCCCGTGTTAATATCTTTTTCCTACTTACCGAGAATAAAGGGAAGGCGAGAATTTGCACCGAGTGTTTTATTCCACATCATCTCAACCCCCATCAGTTTTGAAAACACTTGGCTTAGGAACTTTTTAGCTATTATCTAGGCTATAGTGTGGTGATTTCCTTAACCCTAGTTGTGGAGTTCCTGACGCATGATATGTTTCGATTCTCTCTTTATTCTCATGCATGCTTGAACTACTTATATTCACCGCTGTGTTCAATTCGAATCGATATTTGGGTCATTTCCTGGATTTGTGTATATCGAGCTTTATCGCACATCGTAGATAGTGACACAGTCTGCTAGCACACGACCACACTCACTCGCGCTTCACCGTGTGGGCCCACGACACTTGTCTGGACTCGTATTCCTTTGTTTAGTGAAGTGATTTGGCGTTTGCTTGCTTGGTGTGTCGTTTTTGATTTTGTTGGCCCGGACGGGCGATCTAGGATATAGCGTTTTCTTTTTCTCGCTTTCTCTCTATTTTCCTCTCCGAGCTCCTACTGTCACTCGTCTTCCTCGAGGAAGAGGAAGAGTTCAGCTTGGGGGATTTTGACGTGCGTTTATATTTCATATATTTGTGCACGTTTTCTTCCGTGTTTTTCCGTTGTTTACCGCCGTCTTATATTCATTTTCTCGTGTTTTCTTGTTTTCTTTCACTTTTCAGTGTTTTTCGTATTTTGCAGGATTTTACTGGCATAGGGGACATAAAACGACGATATCATGAGTCCCGGAAGCACCGGGAGGAGTCACGCATGATCCAGGGGGTCAAACGACGAAGATCACATCTTTCAGCGCCTCATCCGACCGGTTGGTCACTTCCAACCGATCGGGTGATGCACGCGTGCACCAACCGGACACAAGTTGGAGCGGCCAAGAAGTTACCCGGTCGGTTCAGTGACCAGTTCAAATGCCCCAACTTTCTGGAATTCTGACGCTGAATGCCAATCGATCGGGTGACTTTCACCCGAACGGTTCACCTATAGCCGATTCTCCGAAGCCACGACACGGAGAGTTCAACCGATCGGTTCACCCGACGACACGAAGATCCAACCAATCAACTTCAACCTTCAACCGACCGTGCCGTAGTGACCGGGTGGAATCCTATTTTGCGCTGCCGAAGAAACGAAGCAGGTCACCCGATCGGGTGACTTTTCACCCGATCGGGTGATTTCGTATTCTATAAATAGAACCCCTAGGTTTTCCAAAAAGGGGAGTTGTTATTTTTTGCTGTTTTTTCTCTCTCTTGACGGCTGTAATTTTTCAGATATTTGTAAGTTTTTCGATCTTTGTCAAACTTTAATATAGTGTTATTAGCATTGCTCTTACTGCTTTTCAATCGCCTGATCATGATTTTTACAGTCGATTTCTATTTAGATCGCTTTTTACTAAATATGTGTGAGTAGTTCCCAAATCTGGGATTTTGGTGGAAACCCCTTCGTGGGCTCTTCCCGATGCGTCCATAGGACTAGGAAATCGACAGGGATTAGGAATCTAACGGTTACACGGGGTGTTTTATTGTCATCGGTGGGAAAAAGACCGCCTTTGACCGTTGGGCCAAGGGAGAATAAACTTGGCGGTTGACTCCCTAGCCATAGCTCAAGCCCTTAGCGTAGACGTCGAATACTAGCACGCGGGAGCGGCAGGATGAGACATTGGGAGTTATCGTTGCGAACTTAGTGCTCCTGGAGTCGGTCAGTGTTAATGGACACGGGAGTGCCCACTGACCGAACCCAGGAAGTCCGGCGTATCATCCTGAGCACCGACCGGAATATCGGGCCCATGGGACACTGGTACCACTTTCAGAGGCAACGTCTCACCATTAGACCCTAATTCTGATCGCTATCCTACCCGTAGGCCGTATCGGCGAGAATCACACGATAGGGTGGAAACCAGAGTCCCGGGTTTTTCCTTTATATTGTCTATACCTTGCATTCCATTTACCGTGACAACCCATCATCCGATCCGGGCTAGCTCAACCATGGGGTGAATTTGATCCTCCTTGACACAAGCACATCCACGCCTCCCTGAGTTTGACCCCCAAGCCACACTACAACACTGTGTGCTTGCGGTTAAAAATATTTAAATCTCACGCCCCCGATCATATCGTTGCACACATCTAGCATGCATAAGTGGGGGGGACATCAGTGTACTTGTAGTTGAATGTACAGATCAATTGTATGATCTATATATTAAGTGCATATAGGCGTGAGCTCTTACGTGGATAAGTATGTGCTTAGTTATAAGTATCTATACATATTGTATGAATTTGTGTGTTTTGTAATATTGTATTACCCCCTACGGGATGATGTATGTGCATGTGTATGCCAAGAGGTATACATAGTTGTATGTTTGTGACTATGTATATATGGGTGTATATAATAGTATACTAGCTCTATGTAAATTATCATGGTTGTGTATACATATAGTATGTATGTATATGTCCTGTGTAGATACGAGATAGAAGGGTAATAGTGTAAGTATGTATATGTGTGTAAAATGAATGTATGTATAAGAAAGTGTGTGATTGTATGATATAGGAGTAAGTTTATGCATAAGTATGTACATTATTTCATTATAATGTATGTATGCCTGGGATAGAATGACCTTAGTGTCTAAATCCGCTCACCCCTATATCGGCCATATTCAAGGAAGTCCGAGGCCGGACTTGATCTTAAGGTGGGTAGATTATGATGACCCTAGTGCTATATATATATACTAGTCATAACACGTGCCCGCGGGCACGGTTCATTTAAGATTTCCCCCGGTGAAATCTTTGTTCCTCAAAAAAATATTTCTACAGCCAAATTTAAAAGAACAACTGATACGTCTATTTTACGAAGGCCCAACAACATAGGCCCAAAAGCACAGCCCACCGAACGAAGCCCGAAAGATACGAGCCTGGGTGCCCGACCGCCGATCGGAAGCCCATCTGCGCGATCAGGCCCGCCCGGAAAAGCCCCATAGAGAGCCCCCAGATGTCGATCCGACCCGGCCCCGATGAGGCACGAGTCACTCACCCGCTCCAGCGATAACCGTTCCCCCGATCCCATGGCCACTTAATGGCTGTGATGGGGAGGTGCTGACATGGCGCAGGAGCGGCGACGGGGGGGCGGATTGAGGGGGCACGATCGAGGGCAGACGAGCGACGTGGGTTGGGGGCAATCACGGCGGGAGGTCTATAAAAGGGTTAGAAGGACGACAGGACAAGGGACCGCATCTCAGGTATCTAAAACCTAAGGTACTCCATCAACGACCTTGTTCCCCCCATTTCATCTCCTTCCTCCCCCGCTCACGCCGTGAGACGCCGTTCCGATCTCCTCTCGAGTCGAACCGTCTCCGCCGGGCCTCCCCTTTCAGATCACTGTCTGACTTAGGCATCAGAGGGGATTTGGCCGGAACCAAGGTCCGGCCCCCTGACGAGCGTTCTCGTCTACGCAGGAAGACATCCGATCCGCGGGCCGAGGCTTCCCCTCCGCCCCTCGCCGACCGTGCAACCAGCTGGACGATCGAGGCTACCCCTCGTCGTCCGACCGCCGAGGCCGAGCACATCCGACCGAGGCCGAGCGTCTCAACCCGGGCCGAGGCTTCCCCTCGCCCTAGCAGCGACCGAGGACCCTGATTCGGCCCAGCCGACACGCTCCATGTCATATGCAGTTCCGACTCACGCCTCGTCAGCACCAACTCAACACGCCCGAGGGACCCAAGCGGGCCCCTTGACCACGTTGACCGGGTTGTCCACGGTCAACGCTTTGTAGTGAGAAAACACTCTGAAACATCTGGCGCCGTCTGTGGGAACCGAAAACTGTCCCACAAAGAAGCAAACCACACCTGCAATGGCACGAGCCAGCAACGGAAGGAAACGCATGCCCCCCATCCCGGAGGAGGGGAATGGTGCATCCAACGACAACCTCGAAGACACGCCCGTCAACAATCACCCCGCCCCCACAATTGAAGAGATTGGCGGGACGGAACTGGCCACACAGGGACAACTCCATGCCCTGGCTCAGGAGACCAACGCGAACATCCAGATGCTGGTCGCGGCAGTACAGCACCTCGTCAGCACTGCGCCGGCTAACGGAGGCGCGTTGGGCGATGACCATCGTTGGACGGGGGATCCCCCGCTCTTACGATCCGCTGTGGTCGATGACCGCGGGAACCAAAGACCGAACACGGAGCGTCGGTTCACGTTGTCCGGTCCCCGTCAGGCGAGATCGCGCGCCTCCTCCCCTCATCGTGAAAGGAGCCGAAGAGAAACCGAAGGCACGGGGGACGAATCGGTGACTGCGTCGTCTCGTCGACCGCGATCACCCCACCACAGGAGAAGCAATCGACACCACTCGAGAGACCGATCGCGGCGGAGCGGGAGCTCCCGCCAGAGGAGCCGGGAGCGCCGGGTCAGCCCGACTCCCAGTGTGGCGAGGGCCGTGGAGCCGGCCCCGCCGGCGCCTGTGCTCCCTCCACCACCGAACGAACCAGAGGCGGGCGGGTGTCGAACCCCCGAGGGGATCCACGGAGACCGGTGTCCCCTATCGCGGAGAATAACCGACGCGCGGGTCCCCTCTCGATTCAAGATCCCGACGCTGGGGAAGTATGACGGGATAGGGGACCCGGGAAACCACGTGATGGACTACGAGGGGGACATGTCCTTCCAAGGAGCCGACGATGACCGGCTCTGCCGGGGCTTCTATTCGACTCTCAAGGGAGCGGCGAGGACCTGGTACCACAGCCTACCCAGCCACTCCATCGACAGCTTTGAGGAGCTCACCCAGCTGTTCTGCAAACAGTTCATGGCGGGGAGACAGGTAAAGCCTGATGCTGAACATCTGTTTAACATAGTGCAGGGCCCAGCCGAGCCGCTCCGACAGTTCATGTGCCGCTTCAACGCAGAAAGGCTGAACGTGAACAGCCCCCCGACCTTGTTGTCCCGACGGCCCTTAAGAAAGGGCTGCGTCTTAGAGGTCTTAAGAAATCTCTGCACAACGATCCCCCGAAGGACCTCCCAGGGATCATGGCAAGGGCCGAGCGCTTCATGTTGACCGAGGAGACTTTGGCCATTGAGGCAGGAAAGGCCACTCGAGGTACCAAGCGCGGCGACAGCGGACGAGGTAGCCCCGAAGGGTACCGGACCGAGAAGAGGCCGAGAAACAGGCAGCGGGGAGAGGGTATGAGGGACGCCACCCCAGACGCCGTCCTCGCTCAAGTACAGAAGGAAGAGCGCGCCGATCGCCCCCCACCAAAGGCAAAAAGAGGTGGGAAGAGTGGGGAGAAGTACTGCAAGTACCACAAAGACAATGGCCACGACACTGAAGACTGCTGGCACTTGAAGAAGGACATTGAGAAGCTGATGAGTCGGGGGGCACGCCAGGAGCTTAGCCGACGAGCCGGCCCATGGGGAAGGGACCTCCATGCAGCCGGACAAGGGGAAGAAGATCAACACCGTCCAATGACCCCTCCGCATCATAGAGTGAGCGGGCGAGCTCTCTCCCCCCAGTCATAGCCTGGTCCGAGGGGATTATCTAGGTTTACATCCCTCTGTCTATCTTTATTCCATGTTTCCTTTCCTCCAAATGTACTAGTCCGACAGGACTCTTAAGAGTACAATTGCATTCCCTTTTGTCTTTTCTTAATCCTCGACGGAATCGACGTTTCACTAAGGGTGCAAAAGAATGAAGACCGCCGCCTCACTAGAGGGGGGGAGCACTGCCCTCGCCGACCGACTCCTGCGCTCATAAGTCTGGGGGCAATTCCCCCAGCCAGCGCAGACGCCGACCGGTCCTAAGCCGAGGAGCTTTGCCCTCGCCGACCGACTCCTGCGCTCATAAGTCTGGGGGCAATTCCCCCAGCCAGCGCGGACGCCGACCGGTCCTAAGCCGAGGAGCTTTGCCCTCGTCGATCGACTCCTGCGCTCATAAGTCTGGGGGCAATTCCCCCAGCCAGCGCGGATGCCGACCGGTCCTAAGCCAAGGAGCTTTGCCCTCGCCGACCGACTCCTGCGCTCATAAGTCTGGGGGCAATTCCCCCAGCCAGCGCGGACGCCGACCGGTCCTAAGCCGAGGAGCTTTGCCCTCGCCGACCGACTCCTGCGCTCATAAGTCTGGGGGCAATTCCCCCAGCCAGCGCGGACGCCGACCGGTCCTAAGCCGAGGAGCTTTGCCCTCGCCAACCGACTCCTGCGCTCATAAGTCTGGGGGCAATTCCCCCAGCCAGCGCGGACGCCGACCGGTCCTAAGCCGAGGAGCTTTGCCCTCGTCGACCGACTCCTGCGCTCATAAGTCTGGGGGCAATTCCCCCAGCAGGCACGGACGCCGACTGGTCCTAAGCCGAGGAGCTTTGCCCTCGCCGACCAACTCCTGCGCTCATAAGTCTGGGGGCAATTCCCCCAGCCAGCGCGGACGTCATCCAGTCCTAGACCAAGAACAAGGCAACAACGCAAAATACGCGAGAAGTCCGAGTAAGTCAATTTCGTTTATAACAGTTAACCAAGGTACAAAAATGTGTCTTATCTACAGGGAATCGAAGCGAAGAAACATCTCTACAAATAATCCACTCTCGACGAATGACAAAGTTCGTCACCTACAGAAACTAGGTCGACACCGACAGAGCAAAATTTGTTGACAAAAGACCCAAAGTAGTCGGCCCAAGCGAACAGCCATGCAACCAGCAATTATTGGCTCTGGAGCCGGTAGCGAAGCTGAAGGAGATAGCAGGGGCATGGATCCATTTCAAGTAGACTGGCCCAAAGCGAAGCAGATGCTAAAAAATTTGAGGATAAGGCCAGGAGGCACGGCTTAGGGAGCCCGGGCTCGAGAGGACACATCCTCGGGCGCTTCGCCCTACTCGGATCGAGGGGGATCGACAAGCGGGGAAGCCTGCCGAACGCGCTCCGCACAATCCCGGAAGGAAGACTGGACGACTTCGACAATCCGAGGGGCGATGAGGTTTTCATACGTACCGAAGGCCTCCCTGAGAACCTCGAAGATCTTCTTCCCCAGAATCCTGACAACACCCCTCTCCACCTCCTCCACAAGCCGCGCCACCTGACGCCGATCCGATAGTTCCCTCTGAAGTTCCTCCCTCTCCAGGCGGAACAACTCCGCCGCTTCCTCAGCCGACTGCCGAGCATCCTCCAACTTTTCCTGGAGGTCACCCACTCATCCCTCCAACTCGGCCACACAGAGCTTGAGATGCCGAGACTCCATCTGGGCCTCCGTCATAGCCACCTCCGCCGCCCTGGCCCGCTCCTGGGCCCTCATGGAGGACTCCTCCAGCTCCCTCAAGCGGACGGCTCGGCACTGCAACTCCACGGCGAGCGCTGAACCCTGGAAGACGAGACATGGGCTAAGAAGAGAATAAAGGGAAGGAAAGGACAGCAAGATAGCCGAACCTGTTGAAGAATCCAGACCAAGGAATCCGACATCTTGTCGGCAGGGATCTTCTCGAGGAGACTGCGGTCCCGGGGAAGGACGGAGACCTCAGCAACCTGCTGGGCCAAGGCTCGGTCGACAAACACCGAACTCCCAGGGACGACATCGAGGGAAGCCAAATTACTCGCCAACAGGGCTCCGATCCCTGGTGATATGGGCGAGGACGCTATGAGGGGGGTGGTTGTCAAGGCTACCGGAAGATCCCCGGTGGTCGCCACAGGGAGCACGGAACCCGCCGGACTGGAGGGATCCGCATCCTCCTTCCTCTTCTTTCCTCCGTGAGGCTCCGAGGGCGCCGGAGGGGAGTGCTTCCGCCTCGCACCGTCCCCACCCTCGGGGGCCAGAGGGGGCGCGCCAAGGGCAGGAGGGACTACACCGGACCCGTCGTTACCCCCCGTCTCTTGGGCTGGCGGGGCGGGTCTGGCCCTTGCGACTCCCCTGGAAAGAAGATCACCAAAAGAAGAGGCGGGAGGCGTGGCCGCCACCTTACCCACAGAAGGCTCGGCTCGGTGCACCTCCTCCTCAACGGTCCGCCGAGGCGCCCTTCCAGAGGTACTACCCCGGCTCCGAGCGGCTCCACGACAGATCAGCTCATCAACATCACGGGTGAACTCGCGACCAGCCATTCCTGCAAGGGAAACCGAAATCAGGGTAAGCTACGGGGCAACCCAAGACCAAAAAAGCGACCTACCCGGAGACCACAAGACGGCCTTCAAAAGTAGGTCGTCCAATAAGGACCATATGGATTTCGCCTCCAAGGGGAGGGTTGACAGCAGCGCGACGGCCGCCAGCTCTGCCTCAGAGAGGACTAGCAATGAGTCGGGCCGGACCGACCCACCCCAACCTGTCAGAATTCGGACATCCTCCCGGAAGACCACGAAGACATAGTCCGAACTCCAATCCCCCGACCAGCGGGGTAGCCCGATCAGGCATTCCCTCCTCGAGCGGGCTCGGAGTTGCAACCATGACCTGGGGCCGACCGTCTGGATCCGATAAAAGTAAAAGAGAAGGGGGAGAGACGGCTCCAAACCACGGGTACAGCAGAGCATCACGAAGCCCGTCAGTACCGCGATCTAACAGGGGGTGAACTGGCAAAGGGGCACCATGAGATACTCCATGACCTGGATGAGGAAGGGATTGAGCGGGAAACGAAGGCCCAGGTGGAACATCTCGACGTAAACGTCGACCTCATTGCTCCTTGGGAGGCAGATCCGCTCGTCAATGAACGGAACTCGAACATCGTACGGGTAGCAAAGATACCTCTCCCGGATCTCCGTGGCCACTGAAGGAGGAGTCCTGACGGTGTTCGAAGAATAACCGGGGGTACATTAAGCCGCACGGCAGCCGATGCCACGTCATCGCCGACGTACTCCTGGAAGAGCTTCTCCTTCCCCTTATCTCGAAAGGAACGACACCCAGAGGACGGACCTGGTCCCACAAGCTTGGGGCCGCCCCGCCTCGGCCCAGGAGGATCCCTCGCCCCTTGGCCGGAACCACCTATCCTAAGAGCAGCCATAAGATGAAAGTAGGAAAGGAGTTACCTTTTTGTTAATTTGGAGAAGACAAGGAAACGATGACGATGGGAGACTCCAAGCTGCGGGGAACAAAAACAGAGGGAAGAGCAAAGAAGAAGTGGGGATCCACACGGCCAAGGATCTTATATACCAGACTCAGGGGCGAATTCGAATCGCCTGACAGAAACGCGTGGCAGGTCCCAGAGAATCGGCGGCGTTTCGAAATCGGCGCCAAAGGAAGCCCAATCGATCCGCCTCATCATTACCTTCATTTATAACCACGCCTCGACTGACGCGCCACTCGGAACCCCAGGAGTCACATCTGTCGAACCGAACCGGCCAAGGCCGATCGGCCCCACCGATGGGGGCAATTGATACGTTTATTTTACGAAGGCCCAACAACATAGGCCCAAAAGCACAGCCCACCGAACGAAGCCCAAAAGATACGAGCCTGGGTGCCCGACCGCCGATCGGAAGCCCATCTGCGCGATCATGCCCGCCCGGAAAAGCCCCATAGAGAGCCCCCAGATGTCGATCCGACCCGGCCCCGATGAGGCACGAGTCACTCACCCGCTCCAGCGATAACCGTTCCCCCTATCCCGTGGCCACTTAATGGCTGTGATGGGGAGGTGCTGGCATGGCGCAGGGAGCGGCGACGGGGGGGGCGGATTGAGGGGGCACGATCGAGGGCAGCGAGCGACGTGGGTTGGGGGCAATCACGACGGGAGGTCTATAAAAGGGTTAGAAGGACGACAGGAAAAGGGACCGCATCTCAGGTATCTAAAACCTAAGGTACTCCATCAACGACCTTGTTCCCCCCATTTCATCTCCTTCCTCCCCCGCTCGCGTCGTGAGACGCCGTTCCGATCTCCTCTCGAGTCGAACCGTCTCCGCCGGGCCTCCTCTTTCAGATCACTGTCTGACTTAGGCATCGGAGGGGATTTGGCCGGAACCAAGGTCCGGCCCCCTGACGAGCGTTCTCGTCTACGCAGGAAGACATCCGATCCGCGGGCCGAGGCTTCCCCTCCGCCCCTCGCCGACCGCGCAACCAGCTGGATGATCGAGGCTACCCCTCGTCGTCCGACCGCCGAGGCCGAGCACATCCGACCGAGGCCGAGTGTCTCAACCCGGGCCGAGGCTTCCCCTCGCCCTAGCAGCGACCAAGGACCCCAATTCGGCCCAGCCGACGCGCTCCACGTCGTCTGCAGTTCCGACTCACGCCTCGTCAGCACCAACTCAACACGCCCGAGGGACCCAAGCGGGCCCCTTGACCACGTTGACCGGGTTGTCCACGGTCAACGCTTTGTAGTGAGAAAACACTCTGAAACAACAACCATTTAGCATAAAAATATTTGGTGGCACGAAAACATTCGGCGTGGGCATCTTCAGCGCGGAACAACAAATACGGCGCGGGTGCCTTCGACGTTGAACAACAAATTCAGCGTGGAACTACAAATTTAATGTGGAACTACAAATTCGGCGTATAACAAAAAATTCGGCGTGAGCTCCAGCGACGCGGAACAACAAATTTGACGTCGAACAACGCGCGAACGCCTTCGACGTAGAACAACAAATTAGACGTGAAATCACAAATTATCGTAAAAAAGTAAGCAGTAGCATGTGCCGCAAAATCTTTGTTCCCCAAAAAATTTTTCCATGTCCAAAAATTAAAAAGAACAACAAATTATCATAAAAATATTTAGCGGCACGAGCACCTTCGGCCTTTGGCGTGGGCGCCGAATGCAAAATCTTTGTTCCCAAAAAATTATTTCCAGAGCCAAAAATTTAAAAGAATAACAAATTAGCGTAAAAATATTTAGCGGCATGGGCACGTTCGGTGTGGGCATCTTCAGCGCGGAATAACAAATACGGCGTGTGTGTATTCGGTGTGGAACACCAAATTCGGTGCGATCGCTTTTGGCGTGGAACAATAAATTCGACGTAGAACAAAATATTTGGCACGGGCGCCTTTGGCGCGAAACAACGCGCAAACGCCTTTGGCGCGGAACAACAAATTCGGTACGGAACAAAAAATTCAGCGGGGACGCCTTCGGTGCGGAACAACAAATTCGGTGTGGAGCAACAAATTAGGCGATGGCACCTTCGGCGTGGAACAATAAATTAACATAAAAATATTTAACAGCGTGCCTTCGGCATGAAATAACAAACCTCAGTGTATTTTTCGATGAGGGTTTTATCTTAAATTTTTTTAGTTTACACATTAACACTCACTAAACTAATAGAGGCAACATTAAAAATGGTACTCTATTTTAATCATATGATCGGTATGTCATTAATTTCCTTGAATTATGGTATTAACAGAAACTATCAAGATGCATTAAACACCTGATGTTAATATTTGCCTCTTTTAAGAATAATTTCCATTAATATTCTTGTTTAATATTTTTATTGATGCCACGGTTATATTATAGATAATGTTAGTGGATTTTGCCTTCCTAAAAAATCATATCACATGATGCTTTAAAAAATAATGGGAGGGAAAACCCTAGGAAATTGCCAAAGCCCATTGTATACTATGAAAATTGGCAATATCTTTTATTTTATCAAATTTGACCAAGAACACACATGTACCCATCTACAAAATTTGACAGAAAATATATAGCAATACTCTAAAACAAAGAGAAACCAACATCTACGATGTCATCTAATAAGATAAAAAATCATATAAATCGCTATCCACTGACCTTAGTATAACAGAAGTGGGCCTCAACATCTAAAAAACATGCCTTGATCAAAGCAACCACTAACGAAAGAAAAGGCCTCAACATATAATACAATCATCTCACACGATTTCTAAACTGAACCCCATGCAGGATTTTTGTTCTTTGTTTCTATTTTTTCCTGTAAAAATATTTACATGTTCTTGTTCTTGGGGATGATGAGAGACATGCTACTTGCAAAATAGCTACTACAACTTGCAGTTCTTGCAATTGTGGAAGCACACAAAGAATCCATTTGGCCCTTTCTTTTGGATTCCCCTGCTCAACCCCTCTGCGGGTGTCTTTTTGCGATTGGATTCATCATTCCCCTCCATCTGCATAGCTCTTGCTGGGTTTCATCTTCCTCTTCATTGGGGCCATCTCCGCTTGGCATGTTCCTCAAACACTTGTAACATCCAAAAACGATGACATGGGCTAAGCCTTTCCATCCTAGAATTTTGAGAGCCCTTTCCTATCAAAATAAAAATCCCACCATTAAAAAAATATTTAAGTTCAAATCAAAAACACACACAACAAATGGATTGTATGATATTCATTCAGGAGTTATGTAGGATATATGCTTTTTTAATATGCTATTCATTCATTGATACGTGCAATATTCTTGCACTACCAAAAATTCTTTGGAAAGTCCCGCATGATCTCGTTTATTAGAAACTATTCTTTCAATAATACATGCAACATTATTTCGATGTCAAACTGCATGCTTCCCAAAAGCATTCGGCAAGGAAAACCGATTAGACCTAACAATCAACTCTTATATTGCTAGCTTTTAATCCAAAGACACACACAAATTTGTTGGACGAATCTAAGAATCTGTAGACGCAAGAAATGCCATGGTGCAGAGGACAGTGGGAAATCCTCAGAGGCCAAATAGATTGCTATCATCAAAGTTACCATGAAAGGTGAAACATGCCCAAAAGAGACCATGCTTTTGTTCATGTAATAATGGAGGTAAAAGCCTATATTATTTGTTAACTATAAACTTCTGTACAACCTTCCTATTTCCTTGATTGATACAATTTGCAATATTCTGATACACCATCCTGTTGGTATTTGAAAGAATAACACAACAAATCAGAAAAAAGGATAATATGATGAAAAACATTACTCTTACACGGCTGTCAAAAGTGTTAATTTCTACAGAGAACTTGGAATGTTGCCTGTGAATTTGATTTGTCGAGAGAAAACTGCCACATCCAAACAAAGACTAATATAATCAAAAGGACTAACAAAACGACAATGACTATTTACATCTCCAAGTGGGTCGAATTTATTAAGGACGTACAATGTCTTCAGTGTAAGATCTCTGCAACATGTTCAAGAACAACGGAAGATTGTGAGTTGCCTTAACATGAGGACAGTATTAGTGTATCACCCTCTTCCTCCTTGTAGTTTTCTTGCAAACTGCAGAATTTTTGTTGGCAGCTCTCCTTGAAATTTCAGCATACCAGTTCAATTAACTTATAAATGTGTTAATTACATATGGGTTGGGGATGCATTAGATAATAGTGTACCTCTTTTCCTGTTTATGGTTACATATAAGAATGCAAATATTCCCAGAATACTGTACTCAATATCCGTATCTGATGTAAACAGATATTGATAAACTATGAACCTTTAGTGATGTTGATTATGTCATGTGGTCATGTTATTTATTCTTACAATTGCTTGCTGTATCATTTGATGTATTAAGGCAGAACACAAAAGGTAACATGTAACACATCAATAATGCAACTAATTAGTTGCTTCCAGCTAGCTAATACGTATTATTGGGGCTTAAACTAATGCCTTGTCTATTTTTCTAGATCGATGCAGGTAACTTAATCGTTTAAAACTCTGTCTAATTCTCCAAATATGAGATAAAATTGATACATGCAGCTATATGACTGCATCATCATCTTTTTCTGTCTTTTAGAGCAAATGACATTTTTTGAATAACAATTCATTGTGTTACCTGAGGAGTGACATTTTTCGAATGACATCATCATCTTTTTCTCCAAATTCTTCGGAATACTTCCGTCGATATTATTATTGCCTAGATCTCTGCAATATATAAACTGGAGGAGATATTACAGGAAGATTCCATATATCATGTCCACACACAATCAGTAAAGAATTAAAGTTCAGTGAAAGAAGCAGTGAAACTATGTAGTCAAAAATCTCTAGTGCATCATATCCACAGTACACGATGTCTTTTTTGAGCCAATATAGAATGTCAATAATAGCATGCTTGAAATATGTAAAGTTCATAATACTGCCACTTACATTGTAGTTCCCTAATCCATCACCAAGTTGTCCACCTACATTTGCACCATCCATAATTCTATAAAAAGCAACATCTATTAGAAGGCAAGAATTCAGCACATACACATTTTCATGCACATGCGCTCAAATCCTGCCATGTATGATTGTCCTGCCATTTTCATGCACATGCGCTCAAATTGTTTTGAAATGGTACCATGCAATGGGTGTAGAAAACAGTTAAGCATTATCCGACTATTCTTTTTGCCATTTGCTTGAGAAATCTAGTTTATGTGTACTCATATCACCTAATTTTTGTACATATACATGAAATCTTTTGTAACCATCGCATACTGGAATTGAAAAATGGTCTCTGCCTCCATAATTATGTAACATGATATAATTTGTTAAGCAGATGAACTTATGAGGCTTTCTGGCAACTGGCTAGTTACTGGTTGATGATGTTTATTGTTTATTTATGTGGGTGAATTGCCTAATAAACTTTCTTATGGTATTCCTTCAATATTTCCACCATCCATTGGCGGACATGAAGTCGTGTTTGCCCAGGCAGGGGAGTGTTTAGGGTATTTTTGTTTTTGTTTTGTTTTCCTTTTTCCCCGTTTTATGAACTTCTCATGGAATTCATCACTCCACCGATGGAAAATGGCAAATAAGACTCAGGGATTTGGTGGTTATGTCACATGCTTTATCTATGAGGCATCATGTACGCATAATCAATTGTTTTTGAGGTAATCATAGTTAAATCACTTTGAACATGAGGTTGGAGAAGCCCACTACTCACATAAGCAATTGCCTATATGTTTTACTGGAATAGCTTGTCCCAAGATTTATGATGCAGCAGATCTTTGCTTATGATAGACCTTGTGGTTGATATAGTTATGTATAAATTCACATTGAATTGTCTGGAACTACATAGAGCAATGACACCATTAGTAAACACAAATATTTTGTCAGAAATCATTGAATACTAAGAATGAAAAATCATGTTCATATAAAATTAGGTATATCATCAACTAATACATCTTGTGTTGTGCTTAAACACAGAATTTAGGCAACTTACTGAATATGCTCTCCTCATCACGGAGTCGCTCTCCTCATAATATGAAATATGCCATCAAAATATAACATCATATGTTAACTGAAAATGCTGGACAGATTGAATTTTACTTTTTACAACCCGCATTAGGATGAGTTAATAAGAATACTTGCTACAAAATACTCTCTACAAACTCTGTAACAAAATTATTCTTAATAGTTGTCAATCAAAATACTTTTTACTTTGTAACAATATTATTCCTAATAGCATTGTTAGCACCCTGACAATTGTTAGCACCATGACAACCATGAATATTGTTTTCTTTGTAGTAATAGATATTGCACAATTTTTAGAAATAAGCTCCAACATTTTTGGCAAGTATGCAACTGTTTTTCTTGCAAGAAGAGGAATCACAAAGAGCCACTGAAATAGATTCACAACAAAATAACTAAAATTTCAAGAATGAAATTTACATTCCGAGGCACTGCAAACCTGGAAAATTATGAGATATATTGGACATCAAGCTGAAAAAGCTGAAACCTGGAAAATTATGTTCAGTGGCTTGAAGATGAGTTTTTGTTGACTATATGAGCATTTTTTATGTGCACTTGGTGGTTACAGGGTGAGGTTGGATGGCCATGCTATTTCCTCCTAATCACCCATACCCAGTTGCCCATCTTCTCCCAAACTCATGCAAACAAAAACAATTGATGGTCTCATTAATCATAAGAGTTATAATCATAAGAGTTATAATTTCTTGAGTGGAACTCATTTTACCCAAATAATTGAAATCTTGCCCTGATAATACCAATACCATTGAATTGCTTGGCTTGGCTTAAAAGGGGAAGACGCATGAAAATCCACCAATAGATGATACCAAAGTAACCTTGAGAGGAGAATACCAAAGTAACCTTAAGGAATACGCCTTCATCTAAAGTAAATGTCAGAAAATTTCCATCAATAACTGTAAATATCCTACCCTAGCATTTAAGCCCCCATTTCTAAAGGTTTTATGTCTTGAATGCACAAACCATATTTCAACAAAATCTCACTATTACATTAAAAGGAAAACAATATCCCACCATCCAAATATCAATGTATCTTGCAAGATTAAATGATGGGTTATTTATTCCATTAATTACATTAATTCATTAACATGTTTCTCCAAGATTAGACACAGCAAGATTAGATAATGGGGTTCTGTATTCCATGAATTCAATGATTCAAATTTTTAAACGTAAATACATACAAAAATTCGATTGATTTTTAACACACATTAGGTGGGAGATTTATTTTTGACATCCTGATTCAATTTTTATCATCAGAATCATTCAATTTTTAACATAACATCGCATTAGGAATAATTAATGCATATGACCATTGAAAATTAATTTCATTCATGCAATAGAGATTCAAAAGAGCGATGGCAGGAATAATCGTAAACCATTCAATTTTTAACACAAATCCGTTGATTTTTAACATCAATACACACCTTTTTAATGCATCCAACATCCGCATAAACCAATCCCAAAGCTGTAGAGTTCATCATGCGCTCCGTTCCGCCTTTTGTAATGGTATGAAAAATCAGATTCAATTTTTAACATCAATCCATATAAATATCCTAATTTTTAACACCAATAACAACATTCTTAATGCATTTAGCCCCAAAGCTATAGAGTTCATCATGTGCTCTTTTCTGCCCTTACGATGGTAGGAATAATTAAACTGGGAGATTTATAATTTTTATTTGTAAAAAATCAGAACAAAGATTCAATTTTTAACCTAAATCCAAACAAAGATACTATTTTTAACACCAATACCAACCTTCTTAATGCATCCAGCGTCTGCATAAACCGATCCCAACATGGCAGAGTTCATCCTGTGCTCTTTTCTGCCCTGCAGAATTCATCAACGTAGAGTCGTTCATGGCTCATTCAGTCAGGGGAGGGGGAGGGGGCAATTAATAGTGGTACTAACATAAAAAGCTTCAGCATTTTTCTATTATTTGAGTCCTAACCCTAACAAAGAATATTTGAGGCTTCACACATGAAAACAAAATTAAATTAACAGTTCAATAAAAATTTCAACAATTGAAAACATCAGAACAAAACCGCTCACCTGTAAAACCAACTTATGCACCTGCTCGGCCAACAAAAATTCCCCAGTCTCCCTCAGGTGGACAGATGCTCACCATTGTCAGCTCGTTTTACTGAAGGAGTGATGTAGTATGGGTAGGGGGTTAGTTGAGGTAAGGGCCTTACTCCATCCCAATCCCAATCCCAAATGCCAAGCATGGCATCAAAGTTGAATCCATTGTTGAGTTAGCACCAGGAATAGATTGCATATCGCAGAAGACGAACATCTGGGTCTCATCATACACAATAAAACATCTTTAAAACAAAAATAGGGAATGTTTGGCAGTTAAGATGTATGTATAATTTTGAGAAAGCAAATTAATTAATTAAAGGACAAAGCAAATTTATATTGAACCATGTCTTATGGAATATATTAAAAGCACCATTTGGGAATTTGATGGCATCAAGAAATGTTAAAGCCTCTGAACAGTAATGACGAAAAACAAAACATACATTTCCCCATTAATAACAAATGTGTTATCTAAGAATTAAAACCATATTTATTGTGTCTACTTCAATGAAAAAAATTTAAGTGAAACTATTTTGGATCTAAATTCCACTCTCACACACTTTTCATGAAACGGACATCAAATCCCACTGCTTTTCTTTTCCATCCAAAATCCCAAAAAATTCACCAAATTAAAAATTGTATTGTTCATAAACCTAAAATAAAAATTTGATCTTCCCTCAAACACTAATGCTTTACACGAAATAGACATGAAAATCCCATCGCTTTTCTTTTCCATCCAAAATTCCCGAAATATTCACCAAAATACCAAAGAGTGTGTGATATTATTTTGCATTGTCTCTTTATTTAAAAAACCAGAGCACACAATTTTGAGATAAAAAATACCATAAGTATCTCAAATTCAAGCAATTAGAGCACATGTCAATATCTCAAACTCAAGCAAATTAACTCTAATAAAGACACGATACACACTTCCTAATGCATATCAAAAAATACTTCAGAATAAACTAAAACAATAAAATTCCACAAATCTTTTCTTTCATGTAAAACCCAGGAATAAAGAGCCATAAGAATATGTGAACATGGTTTCACTGTGTCTCAATGACTGCTCATTAGCTAGCAGTATGGAAACCCATAAGATATCACTCTGCAAGCATAATTTGTGGTATTGACATTTGTTTTTGACAGGCAGTGAGCCTTGTTTCCTGCAAACACTTGAGAGCACAACACCTGAGGATAAAAGATAACCATCAGTTTCATGTGGGTGTAAAGATGGTTAAAAAGTGAAAATTTTAAAGCATTCAATCCATACACCAGATAAGAACACAAACACAAATGGCATACATTTGTCTAACTCATGGAACATTGCAATAAGAGACTACAAAATCAGCACATGTGACAAACTGGTTCATTTTTATCTTATATCATCTTGAAATGCTTAGTAACCAAAGAGCTTTCTATTTATAGGCAATGATTGTATATCGATTGGGCAATTTGGGCTGGTTTAAAAAATGTCAAAGTACATAAGATTGCTTGTGGTCCTGGTCATGGAATCAGACATGCTCGCAAATAATGCAATGTCTTGATGTTTGCCTGCTAATTGGTTGCTTCATCTGTCAACACCATCAACAGTTTGGGCAAAAATAACACACGGATGACCATGTCAAGAATGTGATTGAAGACATGACAACCTTGAATGGCACGACGAATGGTGTTCGGATCAAGACTTGGCAGGTGGAGCTGATACCAGATTAAATCCATCGCACTTTGCCAACGTTTAACTTGAGTTGCATTGCTTGTGTAAATAGTAACATGGAGGGTGCGGATATGCAGAGCACATAATGTTTTGGAACATCAAAATGCACGGTGTTAAAAATCTGATAATCATAGATCAATTCTACTGCGATTTCAAGACTCCATGCCATAAACAGTTAAAATAATATGGCTTAATCTGACTATTAATTATTACCTAATTCACAGTTTTTAGGATAAAACAACATAATTACATAATCCAGCAGAGTGACTATAAATCCCTATTTAAATATTTCAAAATTTGGAATATGCTTAAGCTGACTATTAATTATTCTTCACAATACGTGTCACTGTAAACTATTTAACTATCTTAATGCTGAAAACAATTGAAATTATGAAAGTTATTTGCCAATCTATCAAAATAAATGAGAATAAAATATTCAATTGCGAGCTTTTTTGTTGAATTTTAAAGAGAGAGAAATTTGATTTTGCATCTAGGCTTTCCTTTTTTAAGCAGAAAAAGTGATATGATTTTTAAGCAGAAAACAGTGATATGATAGTTAATCTCATCAGTCAAGCATTACAAATTGATGCAAACGTTAAGAGCTATACTTTTACTCAAAGTCCCTACTAAAATAAATTGAAAAAAATTCCATCGGATTTAAGTATGGTTGAGGGAAACTCAACAAACAAAAAAAGCGCAAAAGATTTGTTATTTGTTACCTTGAGATAGAAATTGAGGGCGACGGAGGGATGATATCTGATGACGTTGTCCTGTTCCCCCTCCAGAGAGATAGGACCCCATCCTCCCTCATCGTCCTTGCGATGCATTCATATAGGAATTTTAACAAAGAGTTTGTGGCCTATATCAAATTATTACCAATTTAAAAATAAAAAATCTTCGGCCTTCTTTCTGGATGCCCAGCAAATCCATCGCCGTCCCTAGCGTAAGGTTCTCTTGATTCTTGACAAATTCATGGGAATTTTTCCAATCAAGAAGAAAATCCTTAACCATCGAAAACAGCAAAGGAAGATCATCATGATGCCAGGAGGAATAAATCTAAATAATTTCTCGAAAAATACACAGTTAAAGTATACTCACCATGATGCCAGGTGGCCTATACTAAATCATTGGCCTTCTGTTTGGACACCCCAGCACATCTTCAGTGCCTTCCTCAAAGATACAGCAAACAAAATCTGTTTGAACAAATCTTTTACCCCCATGAATCCTGAAATCAAAAGTATGAATTTGCATATTTAGCAACTAAAAATGAATTGACACAATGACACACAATATAAGCTATCAAAAACATATCTTACGAATCAGACCTTTACTTTATCAAAATATTATAATCAAAGCATATAACTGCAAAAAAAAACTTCAGGCAAAAATACTGAATTTTGCATCAAAATAGAACAAAAGCTTCCTTAATTCGTTATTTATTCTATTTATGATTTTTAGAGGGTAGAAAACAAACTGCAATTACAATCTAATGAGGGAGATACCAAAGTTCTGTAGGTTCACAGATTCATTTATCCTTGATCAATATTCTGGACTGATGATGAATATCGAAAAATTGGCCATGTTTTGAGCAAGTACCTTGTTCCTTCCCTTTCTCAAATTGATGTAATCGTCTGAAGAAGCCCATCTTGCTTCATTTTGAGATGAGATTACCGATTACCAGGAGCTCGCACCACCAAGTTCATGCCCTTCAGCATTGCTAGGTTGATTCCAGAATGACCCAACATGAAGAGTTTGTTCATTGGAACAAATTTGCATTTGTGGATCATAGAGTCTGAAACTCGCTGCATTAATCAAACAAAGATATATTTAGCACTTGTGAGTTATGGACTTCTGCAATATTTCATTTCACACCTATCTTTTTGAAAGAAAAGTTATGTAATCAAAATGTCTGAATATTTTCAAAGAAGAAGAAGAGAGAATCAATTCCATTACCCGAATCAGTGTGCATTTCATCCATTGTTGTATTATAATCCACAGCATGTGCATTCATGTGTGCATCATGCATTGGTTCATCAGAACACATTTACATATGTGAATTATTCAGTTGGGGCCATGCTGCAATCAAACAAAAATTTACCTTAGTTCTACGTGACATAATTAACTTTATTTCAGTGTTTATAGTCTTTCTCTACTACAACAATTGAATGGGGATTTTTACTCATCTGACATGCTACATTTGCTATTCAGCCATACTTTAATTGTCATGAGATAATTCTGATTTCTTGTTGTTTACATATGATTTTTCGTTGAATTTCTTGGCAGTAATTATTGAGTCTTCTTGACAACTATATGGCAATAATAAGGTTCTACAGCTTTCCTAATATGTCATATTACTCTACTGCAAAATCTCTACATTGCTGGGGAAAAGACAGATCATACTAAACAAAAATAAAAAGGAACCTGATCCTTAATCCACAACATTATTCAAAAGTTCAATAACCTAACTCTAAATATCAAACTTTAATACAAACTCATTTATCCCCAGAAAATATTATACAGTAAAGGTCCAAAATAAACTAATTTACAAATTTATATCACCTCCTTGGCGGGCTCTCGCTCTTGCTCTCGATCCAAGGAGGATTTCTCACTCTCGGTCTCGACATAATTACATTTACAAATTTCCACTGCTAAAAAACAAATCACAAAAGAAATCAGATCAACCTTCTTTAAATAAAAAAACTTCTAAAATTAGAAAATCTCTGCAAAATTGTAGCCAAAATTTGAACTTTGCAGAATCAAGGAACAGATCTGTTCATAAAATCAAACCAACCTCTGTCCGTACCAATGAAGCTCTACAGGTACAACATAGTGTTCTGCAGCGAACTGAGAGACAATTGATGTTAGATTTAAAGAAGAAAGAAAGCGATTCGAAATGAGAGAGAGATCTAGAAGCTGCCCTGGTGGCTAAGGACGACAACATAAAAGATCAGTGATCTCAACATTGCCTTTGTCCCAGGTCGACTGTGGCTTGACCACCAAAAATTTTGGGGCCGACCTTTCCCCCAACCCTAAGAACTTCAGCGGGGGGATATCTTTGAGTCCCTTTCCCAAGTTCCAAACGCTCAAGGTTTCCCCCCAAAAACCAAGCTTTATCCCAACCCCAACAATTTCAGAGGGGCATGAAGAGCTCATTTTTTTGAGGTCGTAAGGATGAAGACACTGCGAGGAAGAGAGATGAGATTGCCCCCAAAAATTTCGAGCTTCCCCCCAATATTACCGATCTGTGTGAGCCTGGGAAAGCGTGTACGGCTGTGTTTCAATTTTTTCTCTCACGCGCATTCCTGTTGTACCCACTTGCTTACGTGGCTACATCCTAGCCCTTCACCAGAGTAAATCCAGGCCGTTGTTGGTGACTGGGACAAACAAAGTTATGACTGGACTTATGACTGGGACAAAATTCAAAAAAGGTTGTGTTTTATAGAATAGATAGATAGATAGATATATATATATATATATATATATATACTAGTCATAACCCGTGCCTGTAGGGCACGATTCATTTAAGATATTCCCATGTCAAAAGCTTAGTTCCCCAAGAATTTTGCTCATCCCAAGGAATTAAGTTAATAACAAAAATCTTAGTTCCTCAACAAATTTAGTACCATCCAAATTTAGTTCATCTCCAAAATTGTAGGGTTCTCCCAGCGAAATTTTCGAGTTCAAAAAATTTTAGTTCATCCCAAAATTTAGTTTTTCAGAGAATTTAGTTTCACACAAAAATTGATAGTCAAAATTTTATCTCTCTTCCTCTCTCTCTTGCAATTAAATGTATGTTGCTGTCTTGGAAAAGATCTTAGAATCAAATGGTTGTTGCTATCCCCAAAAAAGCCTATTGCTCTCCCCCAAAAGCAGACTTGCTTTCCCAAGTCAAATGGCAAGTTACGAAAAGAAATGGGCCCCACACAAACTCAAAAATACAAACCATTCATCTTAATTTTTAATCCCAACCGTTCATCATCCAAGATTAAATCTCAGCCACTTTTTATCCCCCTCATTTGTCCTAGTCAGCTTGTCCTAGTCAGCCCTAGGATTCAAAAAACTCTGTCAAATGTAATATAGATATATATATATATATATATATATATATATATATATATATATATATATATATATATATGCGGTAAATGTGCTTGCGCACGTGCGTAGGCAGAATTACCTGCAAACAGCCCCTCTGTTTGGGGTTTCCAAGTATTTTTTTTGAATTTTTTTGCAGTAGCTAGATATACTTGTTATGAAGCTCTCCACAAAATTTCAGGTCAATCCGACACTGTTTGAGCCTCCGTTCATCGATTTCAAAAACATTGCGCAAAACTGTCCAGCATTCTGGACAGTTTTGCGCAACGTTTTTGAAATCGATGAACGGAGGCTCAAACGGTGTCGGATTGACCTGAAATTTTGTGGGGAGCTTCATAACAAGTATATATAGCTACTGCCAAAAAAATTTCAAAAAAAATACTTAAAAACACCGAACAGAGGGGGTGTGCGTAGGTAGTTCTTCCTGCGCACGTTCTTAGGTATATTTTAGGGTATACACACGCACACACACACACACACACACAGATATATATATAAAAGTAGGGCATCTATATCTGTGTATGGTGCAATGTGTTACATGCATGTATACACGTGTAGTGATATGTATTATATGGTGTATATGGTATTATGCAGCTTGTAAAATTGATTGTACGATTGAATTGTTAATTGACTGAGAATGATTATACTAATGTATTAGTAGTATGCTTATGTGACGTGTGGTACTATATCATTGTAGATTGTGAGTGTATAAAATATATGGTAATGCATTGTGTATTAGTAATAATGTGAGTGTGCAAGGTGATGGCACACTTGCCGCTAGTAAATTTATGTAGGTGTGTAGTAAAGTGTTACTATTTGCCCAAATATAATATTGGTTTGGATTGTATTTGTAGGATGGTATTATATTAAACGTGTTATGTTAATATTGATATGTAATTAGTGATGTATGTATGTGTGTTGTTATTACTATTATCATGGACGTTGATTAGTATTATCAGTGGTATTACTATTGGTATTGATATTAGTATTAGAAAATATTATTTGGACATGGCATGATGTTTATTTATGGTGTGTATACATTAGAAGAGGAGATGCGAGCCTTACCCTTATGTATTTTCCGGTGCCCTAGCCGATAAGATTCCGAGGACGGAATCGTTCATAAGGTGGGTAGGATGTAACGACCAGTATTTAATAAAACGTATTTCTTCATATCATATCCTTGCCTTGTAGAGTTCCGTATCTGTACTTAATATACGTATTCGTAATTCGTATTGACGTTAGGCGTAAGTATACCGCATACCCATATCAGCTACGAATCCTATACGCATAAGCCATTATTATGTTAAAACCTTCTATGATATATTTTATTACTTAATTATTTTAAAATTTCAAATTCAAACGTTTTTAATTCAAATCTTTTGAATACATTCCTAATTACATCATATTAAAGCCTATTACTAATTTAGCATTATTTTATAATTAAACTCCCATCATTTCCCCCTTCATCACTATTTAAATTTCAAAACTTCCCAAATTAAATTAGCATTAATCTCCCTCTAATCAATTTATTAAAAACAAATCTTCTTTTTACTATTTATTTTATATATATAAAGGGATAATAATGAAACCTAAAACCTAAAACCAACCTACCTTAGGCTTGAACCCAGGTAAGACTCCCAGGCCATTACGTGCTATCCTAAAACATAAACTCTACAAATATTATAAAATGTAGCTTGTACTTGAATCCAACTTCTCCATGGGTTTCTCATGCAACCAAACCTTATATTAATACCATATATTAAACCTGAGCCTACTCTTTTCCAGCGCCCAAAACCCACGTGAAAAGCTGAGAGCCTGACCTCTCCTCTTCTTAAAAAAAACCCTAAAGTATAACCCCCCCTAAACCTCTAGGCGCAGTGCTCCCTCAGCCCCCTCTCATCTCCACAGGCCGGCGACCACACAGGCTGCCGGAACCCATGCCCAGTCTACCGAGCCTCCAAGCCTGCCACCTTCAGATCCCCTCACCCTCCAGCACACAGACTGCTCCACTCCGCCGCCTGGAAACCAGTCGACAGCCGCCCTCTTCACCCTCTGGCGACCCATGCCCCAGTCCGCAACCCTCCTCTCTCCGGTAACCCCAGGAACCTGCCGCCGTTCTCTCTCTCCTCGACCACATTCCCCTCTCCCACCTGCAAACCATCGCATCCCCTCTCCAAGTCGCCAACAACCTCTCTCTGGCCATCTTCGGATCGCACGACCACCCAGTCCGCATGCAGACCCCCTCCGGCCCACAGGCAGCCTACAGCAACCCCCGGCGAGCTTCTCCTTATCGCAGAACTCGCTGCCTGTAAGGACCCTGGGTATGTGGAAAACACTATAAGTGGGGGGTTGAATAGTGTTTATGCAATTTAAAAAGATAGTTACACCAATTTAAATTCCTAACCAACAAAATAGTGCAGAATAGGAATAAACCCAAAATGAAACAAATGCAAACACAAGGATGTTTCAAGGGTTCGGATTACCCAAGTCACTTCCCGACTTCTTCCCGGTAATCGGATCTTCCCATGATCCAACATCGTGACGAACGAGGAATTATTGGGAGATATCGACCGATTCCCCGCGATCGACGCGGCCGAATGTGGCCATTGACGTGAGCGGACGCGATCGACTCTGATCCGCTCCAGATTTACGGTTGAGATGTGTTTGGGTGCATTTAGAACCCGTTAAGCAACCCAAACCCGCAATCTTATTATATAAGCGTATTTAGGGTTTTTTTGGGTGGATACAAGCAGATTGGGGCGTATTTTGGGCGTATTGGAGGCTCTAGAAGCCGTATTTCCCCTCTGAAAAATTCTGTAAAATTCCAGAGGCTTGTTTTATTATTTTCAGAGAGTTTGAAGTCTTTTCAAGGAGAATTGGTGATATATTTCTAAACTTCTACCCCGTATTTTAGTGTTTTTCATCGTATTTTGCTACAATCTTGATGTATTTGGCTATGGAACTTGTTTATTCTGATATTATGAGTAGCTAAAACTTAATTATGCATGGTATGGAGTAGTTAGGTGATATAATTTGTGTTTATTTGGTTGTATTCCTTGTGCTAAATCGTTAAAACGTCGCTAAAATTGTAATCTTTGTTCGTAAATCGACTTTTTTAGATTCCAAAAGAATTAATTTAGTTGATGATCGCCCCAAAAGGGTGAGTTTTGATCTCCCCAAAAGGGAGTTTCATACCATAGTCTTGATCTCTCCAAAAGAGAGTTTCATATCGTATTATAGCTTTAACGACGATCTCATTGAATTTTTGTGTTTGAACCCCCAAAATGGCATCTTCCGATGAGTTTCTCCCAAAAGGAGATTTCATTGAGTTATCTTGGGTATTTTCCGATGAATTGCTCCCAAAAGGAGAATTCATTGCGTTATACCTATCAACCAAATTAATACGAATCGTTGATCCTAACGAACCCATACCATGTGCATACTTTTTATAGATATTTGTTCTCACGTATTTCTATGTTTATATTGTTCACGTGTTCACATCACCATCACCGTCATCATTTGTGAAGTGGTTAGTCTCTTTCCGATAGATTTCTATTTGATTTGAGTTGTGGTTGCAACAGATTTCTTCCCGTGGATTCGACATCTGGACTCCCAGATTTTACTACTTGAACGGACTCTTGCGCTTGAGAGAGAGCACCTTTCGGAGCCCACCATAATCCTACGTCCCTTCCACCCGGTTAATAATCGGATACTCAAGTTAGAACCCTAACTTGAGGTTTCCTTAGAAATCCACTTGTAGCAACCCTACAAGTGAAATCGAAATACAATCGATTGACCTTGACTCCCACAACTTGGGACCAACCAAACCACTCTCATGACCCGAGAGTAAATTCAAATAACGAAAGTTATGAAATATGAAAGCTACAATTACAATCACCTATGCCTTGAAGTAGAACTTGAAGGAGAAGTGTGTTGTATGTTGAAAGACTCTCTTGGAAGAGAGAAAAGCCCTTTCTCTTGACTGCACCAAATGCCTAGAAGATGTTTCTTTGGTTCTACATTGGAGAGCAAGAGATTGAAGATAGGAATTCTTAGGGCTTTAGGATTTGAAAGTTTTGATCTTGAGAATGAAAGCTTGAATGAATGAGAGAGTGACTAAGTAACCTCTCAATGGAACAGTAGAGGCTCCTTATATAGGTTTCTCAAACCATTCAAACGAATTCAGTAAAACCCCTTTGAAATCCGTGAGGAAAAACTCAACGGATAGAATCTGGGCCCGCGACTGTCGAATGTTGAAGAATTCACAGTTGACTGCTGCACAGTCAGAGAGGGTATGTGAGAATTCATAACGGTAACTTACCATATGGACAGTCGACTGATGAGGCATAAACAGTCGCATGTTGAACCAACAGGCGACTGTAAATCCTACAGTAGGCGACTGGCCGAAGAATGGTAAGTAGATGAAATCTGGAAAACCTCTGGGAGAACAGGACAGGTGACTGATAAAGAGAAGACATTCAACTGTTAATATGAACAGGCGACTGTAAATCCTTATACAGACGACTGTCAAAATCCTGAGATTTTCCATAGAGTTGAGTCAACAAATTGGCTCATAGACAGACGACTGTTGATGCATTGACAGTCGACTGATCCAATGGACAGTCGACTGTAAATCCAACATAAGTAGACTGGCCAGAATAAACAGAGAGACTAGGATTTGGGCTAAAGATAGACAGGCGATTGATTAACGAAACACAGTCGACTGTCACTTGGACAGGCGCCTGTGAATCGTTCGTGAGTCGCCTGTGGGAATGAAAGCAGAGAAGCCCAAAACTAGACTGTAAAAGTTTGTGCATAACAGGCGACTGTAGAACAAAACACAGTCGACTGTTTTTGAGACAGGCGACTGTAAAACGTTCAGCAGTCGACTGTTATAAACAATACATGCACAATCAAGATAGAATTGAATTGGAGTCTAAGGACGATTGACAAATGATATCCAAAGACTGAAATGAAGATGTGTGTGCGCTCCAATAAAGTTCTACTTCTAAGCTACATAGTAGAAGAGAAAATAAGAAAGTTACATTTGACGAACTCTCTCTTCTATCCAACCCATGAGCTTGAAGTCTTCTAGGAGCTTCAATCACCTTCTACGATCATCCAATCCATTTCATTTGCCTTCAATGATCTTTGAGTGTCATCCATTGCAAGTAGATTTGTATAATAAGCTTAGGCAATGGATTAACTGCAAAATAGGGGATTAGTCACAAGTATTTATGTTTGCTCATCATTAACACCAAGTAGGGAGAAGTCCAATACTCAGCATTCTCCCCCTTTTTGATAATGACAAACAAACATAAACAAAAAGATAAATAATTGTGCTTAAAGAAAACTTACTCCCCCTACATAGATGCCAATCAAGTTAGTCAACAAATATTAGGGTATCTATATATCAATTGAAACAAATGGGTAAGATATGCATGAATGAAATGAATCCATGAAATCTAGTATTTAAAATCCATATTCATTGTATCTTACTCTCCCTGAATCTAAGGCAACTTCAATCTTAGATTCAAGTGTTATTAGTATATACTTAGCACATTCATTATGAATCTAAATGTTTATTTCTCTCCTCCTATGGCATTACCCAAAAGGTGGGAGTAAAATAACAACAATCATGCTAAATAAGAACTAGTAACAATTACAAGAGTTTAAAGATATATAAATCAAAACTTATAAAACCACATCATAAACTTATGTGAATAGAGGAATGGAAGTCCAATATCAACATTTGAGATACACGAAGAAACATATTGTCTCAAATCACATCACATGAAGAGTAAAGCATATATGGAGACAATATCTCGAAATTCACACAGATATGATAATCAATTATGCAATGTGTGAAACAGACAAAGAAATTGCAATATCATATATCTATTCTATAAAACAGGACCTTTTTTGAATTTTGTCCCAGTCATATGTCCAGTCATAAGTTTATTTGTCCCAGTCACCAAGAATGGCCTGGATTCACTCTAAGGAAGGGCCAGGATGGAGCCACGTAAGCATGGGTCCCACAGGCAAGAGAGAGCTGAAAAATTTGTACCTCAGCCACACACTCTCCAACGCACCACAGCTCTCGATGAAATGGGGGGAAACGCGAAATTTTGGGGGGAAAAGGCCCTCACAGATCAAATTTGGGGGGAGGAGACATCACGGATCGGTAAAGATTCGCCTTCTTCACAGACTTCTTCTGCAAACACACGCTTGGTCTTCTTCTCCAACAGACGTCCACACGCAAAAATCTCCAGCATCTTCATCATCCAGCATCTTCAACCCCCAAACCCTAGATAGCCAGCATCTTCATCATTACGTATCAAAAAAAGACATCTTCAAACCCTCAAACCATCCTTAACATCGGATCACGCAAACCCTCAAACCACCTTCAAACCCTCTTCAACCCCGGATCACGCAAACCCTAAAACCCTCAATTGGCAGTGCATCTACTTGAAATCTGAACGGATCTCCATTTGGTACGGCCCTCCTCTTTCATTACTTTGTTGTTATCACCGTTTTGGTCGAACCCTAAATTTTTTATTTGTTGTAATCAACGGTTTGATCTGATCTATTATTTGTTTTGGTTAAGTCTGTGTCTTAAAACAACATTCTTATTTCAATGGATCCACACAGATTATAGGCTTGCCATGCAATTGGATTTTACCTAATCTCGGCATAATTGAAGTATGATATGATGTGGATTTTACCAGTTTTCCACTCAAAATTACAGATTACAGTTTTCCACTCAATATCTCTTGGCAGCATGTCGTTTTGAGTCCAATCGTGTACACAGTAGATTTGAATAGCATATAAATGATGCCCAGTGTTGAGATTAAGAATCTTAGATTGGCAATGTCTCTTTGAATTGGCGTGGGTTTTGTGCGCCATAGTTTTCATCAATATGGTTGCACTGTTCAACTTCCTGATTAAGCTCATAAAATATTAATCTGAAAAAATAAAATATTTGTGTATGTTCTAGGAATAAGTAGTAGTTCTTTGTCTGTTTCCAAAATATTAAACTGAAAAAAAATTTATGAGAATGTAATTGCAGTTGTTTGCTTCTTCGTAGGTAGGTTGTGAATGACCCAAAATTCACCGTCTATTTTTATGCTTCTTTGTTGTTTACAGAAAGCATGTAATTTTCAGAGTTCATAGAAATGTGACTTTCTAAACATTTTTAGTTCATGAAAAAAATCTTGGAATTTAATTTTTTTTTTGGGAAAAAAAGCCTTTCTAAACATAATAAGTTCAATGTCGCCTGAATGAACCTCAAAGCCAACACATCAGCATTATGCATAATACAGTTTGGGAGACATGGGAGACATGTTTGTTAATTTGTTGTAGGTTCATGCATTTGTTTCTCCTCATGTATGTGTTCATGTTTTCGCATGTTGACTATTTGCTAATCCGTTATCATTGTTTTGCCAACTGAAGGTGGTGCCCCATTCTGGGGAACAAAAGCTGACTAGGCCAATAACACTCCAAAACACTGAGGGTTTTGCTTCTTTGTTGCTGTTGCCGCCGCTCACACATCATCCACTGAGAAAAACTTTGGGTTAGGGTTTCATCGATCTCATTTGAGTTCTAGCTCTAGCATCTCGGTTGCTTTAATCTGCTTAACTGTGAGCGAAAGCACGCCATGGCCATGGGGGCCATGGCATGCTTTCGCTCACCGTGAAGCAGATTAGGGAGGCCTAACGACAAGTCCAACTTCGTTGTTGATGGATTCGACTCCCCGCTCTCCAACCAAAAAAGGTCTTTCCTTTTTTTCTCTTCAGATCTCTGCAATGGTTGTGATTTTTTTCTAATTCGTTCCAATTTCATTTAAATTAAATTTTGTGATATGGGGTTCTATTTGTTTTTTCCCAACTCAGTATATGGTTTATATATAAACATATGTGGGATGTACTCTGTTATTTTAGGACTAGAGAACATGTAATCTGTATTTGATTTAATTTATTCATAATTCTTGATGGTGATCTCTATATTTGAAACTTTTTATTGGCGTTCATTCGTTCCGTCTATTATCTGGTGATGTTGATTGAGAAACAAGGGAATGTTTACAAAACAGAGGGGAAGGCTGATTATCGTGCACGAATACGGCTCATCAATCCGAGTAAAAATAAATATAATACTCCCAAGTACCGATTTGTTGTTCGATTTGTATCCTTGAATTTTCTTGGTTAAATTACACATGACACCTCTATTGTTGTTAGTGTTGAAATAAGCAATTTGATAATTTTGTCCTAGAAAAATCATCTTTTGACATGCAAATCGTTTATTACAAATGTTCTGCTTTTTCCAAAAAGACATTGCCATATGAACAAACATTGATTATTTAATTATGAAAACATGACGTCTTTTTCCATTGAATTATTTTTTTAGCAATAGACATTGAATTCAATGTTCCTTTAGCAAACAGATGATAAAAATGTTCCCACGTTCATTTCTTTTTGTGTGTGGAATAAATCATCCCGTGTTCTTTTTGTGCATGTGTAAGATTTCCTTTCAATGTTTATTATTGTAGTTGTAACTTATTCATTTTAGTTTTGTTTGACATGCAAGCAGGTGATAAAAATGTCCAAGAAAATTTTAATTTTGTTTGGTTTGGTTTTGTCTTAGAATTAAACACTCTTGAACTATTGTTAAAAAATTCTTGGGTCAAAATTTTTAATTTAATGGATCGTCGGGGATGAAATAAACAATGTGAGATTTTTGCCCTAGAGATATCATCCCATGTTCAATTATGAATCATATTTTTGCCATTAAACATTGATTGTTCAATTATGAAAACATGATGTCGTTTGCCATTGAATTCAATGTTCCATGTTCTCATGTTCATTTCATTTTTTTGGGAAAAAATCATCTCATGTTCTTTTTGTTCATGTGTGAGTATTCTTTCATGCACATGCTTCTTCAAAATTTATTTGATGATTTTTTAGATTATATTCAGGATTTGGCATGTATTGATCAATGCTAAAAAATTAGGGAAGGCTATGAAAAAGTTTTTCCTTTCATAGTTAAGACCCAGCTGGTCTGTTGGTTATCTATTCTATAAAATAGGACCTTTTTTGAATTTTGTCACAGTCATAAGTCCAGTCATATATTTTTTGTCCCAGTCGCCATAAAATAGGACCTTTTTTGAATTCTGTTCAATATCAAGTTTTAAGAAATAATAATTTTGAATGTGCAGATTCAGTTCTTTGCATAAATTATTAAATTCTCTGCCCTATATCTTACCCCCATCCTGAAAGTGAGAACTAAAAGTCTAAATATGTTTAATGTGAATAACAGGCAATGGTTGATGTTGCGAAGGAAGTAGGTGCAGATGCAGTTTCACTTGGATGATTGGTGGAGGATGTTTGAAAGAATGACTGATTTTGGGCTCTCCTCACTTGGCTTGCTGATTTCAAACATCTTTGAATTGTGAGTGACTTGGAAATGTTTTTTTTTTTGCAATGTCAAAAAAAATCCAAAACACCAAAGTTTGTGATTTCAGAATTTCTAATCAAACACCAACTTTTTTCTTTCAAATTTTCTGCAAAATGGCACGAGGACGCCAACATGTGGGGCCCTATGGAAAACCTCCAGTCATACTCCGATGTTATTGATGCATTTGAAGAGAGGTATCAAAATCTCAAGTACCATCTTGATCCTGTGGTTATCTTAATTATTGTATCATGTGTTTGCATTCAATTGTCACAAAATCGATCATGTTTTGTGTACCAGGCTACTCAACGAACATGAGGTAATGAGCTTGAAATTGAGACTTCGGTTCTGGGAGGAAGGAATAAAAAGGTTTTATGCCATAAGTTCTGGGAATCATCAGGACTCATCTTGGGCAAAAAGAGATCAAACTAGCACTGCACAGAAACTCTAGGTGATTGTATGCTACTGCTTCCACTCTTTTCTTGGTTATATAGAATTCTCAGTATATTGATTTGCCTTAAATTTTCATTGGAGCAGATGATCTGGATACACGTGCAATACCGTGTAGATTAAGGCAAGCTGGGAGCCTTATTGGCGTATTGAGTACTGAAAAATCTCAGACAGATGAAGAATGTAATACAAAAGGGAATGTATATTACATGTACATGTACATGTAATATAACATATATGTTTTATAACAAAACTAATGCAAAAGGGAATGTATCTTCCCTCTGAAATTCCATTCATGCCAAAGCATTAACCTCTCTTCTTCCATCGATGGACGAACTGTGAAGCTGGGCAGGCACACAAGGGCTATAGGTATACGTATATATCTATCTCATTCATGGTTTCTTTAACTCTTTCTGATTTTTGTTTGTTTTTTCTCTTTACAAGTATTGAAGTTGATTTTGGGTTGCATGGGTTTCCCTGAGGTTTACAGCTCTCCGATTCCTGAGGTTTACATCCCTGAGGTTTACAGTGATTTCTCTCAATACACATTACACATAGGTATCTCCTTTTTTGATACTACAGATGTCTATGGGCCACACACCAATGAAGTATTTGATAACTGTTATAGATTTGCAATCGCCTCAAACTATTGTATTATTAGCCCCAAAATCCGATTTTTGTTGATGGGCAAGGGCCAAATTTTAGTAACTGGGAATATGTTTCTTTTTCATAAGATTTGTTACTAATTTAATTTGGGTATTGCAGAAAAGTTGAGAAAATAATGTGTACATTATCAATTTATTCACTGTTTTTTATGATTTGTCAGGACAATTCTGTGGATTTCAAACAATTATCAATATCCATACACTGATGACAAGCATGAAGTTCATCATTTTCGATAGAGATGCAAGTATCGTCACATCTCATCAAGTCAATTTCACTCGGTTCTATCTTAAAGCTGTGTATCGATTAGTATTTGATGCTCACTATGTGTTTGACTTAATGCATGACTAGGGGACCGTATTATTTTTGAGAAGAAAAACTATAGGGGTACAATTGGTTCTGATTGAAATTTTAAGGGAAAGATTTTGAATATGGTTCTCATCAAGTCAAATTTCCTTTTGAGGTTTTTCCTTGGATAGAGTACCGATCAAAGGCGTTGGATGTGTTTTTAGGAAATCTCTCATTTATAGTTTATAAGGAATTGACCCATGTGATTATTCATATCATAACGTTATGTAACATTTAGTTCTGTCAATTATATGTTCGCTGGTAGACAACTTATTTCAGTTAATGTTTAAACATTATTTGCAATAATCATTCTCCTTGAATTTGAGTTCATTTCTACTTAATTACCATATAAAAACTTATCATGGTGTATATTAGTCAACGTTAACATATATCAAGCGGAGGCCAAGAACTTAGAGAAGAAATTTAAATCAAGCGGAGACCCGTAGCGTTTTTAAGGTATGCACATATCATATATCAACTCTGAGGATCAAATCAGAAGGCACAACTTTAAATTTTAGGGTTTTTGTCGATACTACTTTCTTGATTGTTTTATTTACATTTATTGTTTTTCATACATTTTTTTAATTGCACGAGATGGGATCATATAATTTATTCCTCAGGATTGACACAGCCGATGTATAAATAAACATGATCTTTTAATTTTTAGGACTTCAACATTTTTTTGTTTTATGACACAGCCGCGGTATCATCCATCCTTCAACAACTTTGTGATGTTTGGGAACAAAGGTGTTACATCATTGGGCCGCCTGGATCTACGCCCATGTCGCAGGCTGTGACCTCCGATGGCTGCTACGGATACAGAGGCTTGCACTATTTTCTGAGGGGATATCTTAAATAATTATTAATGGTTATATTTGTTTGAAAGTATTTTTTCTAAAAAATTGTTAAATTTCGTGACACAAGTTTCAATTTTTGATTGAATGGATCAAAGTTCTTCTATATTTCACATATTAGATTGGTATGCTTTATGATGATTTGGGAATGCTTAAAGGCATTTAATTGTTGCCCTAACCCTAATGTTTGAGTCATTATGCAATTCGTGTGTGGTTAAGAATTAATTGTTATATTTGTGGTTGTTTGTTATGTGTTTTTGGGATATTGACTGTGATTATTGGCTAAATTTGGTAACATATCCTGCATTGTTGGATGGGCCGATAGACAAGAATCTTACTGGTAAATGATATTAACTTGATTATTAATGTTTATTTTTTTTGAAAGTCTTTTTGCTAATAATTTGTTCAATTTCGTGGCACAAGTTTCATTTTTTGACTGAATGGATCAAAGTTCTTATATATTTCATAAATTAGATTAGTCTGCTTTTATGATGATTTGTGAATTCTTTTTTTTAATCAGAAAGGAAAACACAAACGTTCTCTAGAAGTATATTATTGTTGTTCATAAGCGATGATTGTTCCACAATTCAATCATTCAAAATTCATCACATATCATGTTACATCTAATCCTTAGGCTCAGTAAACATCATGTTATGCAGGATTATGTTGAAGGATACCATGAACTTTCTGCAAAAACAAAGACATTCTTCTCCACCGCAATTGCTGAATGTATGTTTCATTCTATATGGTGGGGGTTTGTATGATAATAGAAAGTGTGATTGATATGGTAATATCAATTATGAAGGTACCCTGCCAGTATACATGTATCAAATTGAACATCAACAGTAATTGTAACAAATTACATTAGAGTTATTTTGTATATTCCACGTCATTGCAACATTTACATCATATTTCTCGCGCATCTTATTTTCTTGGTGGGAATTGGCATGCATCAGATCTTATTTATTTATTTGAAACATTTGAGGACCACACATATCTGGCTTCGACTCCGTTGCATTAATTTCTAAGATGATTGAAACTAACACCGTTGTATCTATATCATTTTTCTGAGTCTGGTGTTTTATGGAGGCAATGCTGACTCTGGAGAAAATTATAAATTCATGAGTATCATCCTCCTGTTATTTTTTTAAATGATTCAATGCAGATGTGGTCAAATTCCTTTGATTCCAATTGTTAGTAGTGAAAGCATTTTGTTTGTTAATGAATTCATGTAACCGGTCTGCAAGAGAATTTGTTTTGGGGCTACCCACCCTGTAACAACATACTGATCGCGGTTGCCATGCTCATTGTCTGTAAATGCTTTCAAATATGTTTTCAGGATGACGGCAAGCGTGGGGAATTTTGATGCTTCTTCACCAAATGGTTGTTTAATTATTGGCTGGTGTATGTGTTTATTTGTTAACATCTCCACATTTAATCAACTTGGTTTGGAGACCAACATCGGGGATACGGAATTATGACGTCTATTGGAGGACGAAGAAATTGGGACATGCATGAGGTACAATTTTATAGAATGGTCCTGCAGTCTAAATGAGTACATCATCATATTGTAGTAGAACTATATGTCCTACTATTAGAGTATGCAATAGCTCACTGTAAATGATAAATCTATGGAAAGTTTTATTATCAGTATTATTTTGAATGTTTCTGTGGAATATTACGATATGGTATTTCGTTAGGCCTATTAGATGTTGACTAGAGTTTAGACCATATTTCTGGAGATGATAAATCTGTGGAAAATGAGGCAATATTATACAATTCTTAAAAAAAATCTTTCTGCAACAGGTTGCAAGCCATTGCGTTTCTGCAACCGTCGTAATTGGAAACTTTGTAGGCCTCGCCCGTGCTCTCTAGGAGCAGGTAAGATTTGGGTTAGGGTTTGATTTCATTGGGATCTTTTTGGTCTTTTTTATGATGTTGATCTGGATTGAATTGGTTGCATGAGAGAGCTAATAAAGAAATATATGTATGTAATCAAGACATGATTTTTATTTATGCTAAATGAGAAAGAGCCACTGTATACCCTTAAACTACTGAGAACAGATAGATATTAGGTTTGATCCAAACCCTGCCAGCTTTAATTCTATAATCTAACATGACAGATTTGAAGCAGATTCAAAAAAAGATGTATCCAGTACGGTGTATTTCTTTTGTTTTTGTCTTCTATTTAAGGGGACATTGATCTTTGATGAGTTTGTCTGTGTATATCACACGCATGTCTTTATTTATATAAATCCAGATATCAATAGAGCTCATAAGATGAAATGTCATGACACATCATCTATTATTATTGACTATTCAAAGTATATCAAACAAAAGACCTTTAATTTGAAACATTATAGAGCAAGTATATCACTTATGTGGTTTTAACATCATCAGATCTATTTTCCTGGAAGATTTGTAATATTTACGGTTCGAAGGAAAAGTAGATATGTGTCTGATTCAATATATTGTGCCTTATGGAATTTACATCAAACATTCAATGAAAGTTAAGATTCACTTCTATGAATACATTTGTTTTCTTGGTAATAAATGGTTCTATGGAGTTTCTGGTTTAATGAAAACGTATCAGACTCAATACATTTTGCAGTATGGAATTTTCATCAAGTATTCAATGAAAGTTCAAATATTAAATACTATGAATACATTTGTTTTCCTGATAATAAATGGGTTTATAGAACCATTTGGAGTTAGGGCACTTGCCACATTAGGCACCAGTTACTTCAGTTGATATCTGTTACTTTATGAATAAACGGGGTGATGCCATGTATAACATGCATGCAAGTGCTATAATAAGTTGTGTTTAAATTAACAACTATGTGCCTTATAATTATTATTAATGAAGATTATTCATTAACCACACATTCCATTTTCAGGTTATAGTATATCATGGCTGGAAACTGGTAGTATGTATGCCTAAATTACATATTGAGTTTGTGATATAAGTTATTATAAGTTATACATGTATTTAATAGCTAACATTTTTATTAACATGTGATTATGTGATATAACATAATTTGTTATTACATTACTATGGACCCTTGATATGTGGACAAAGAATTGTATGAGACATAATAACTTTGGGACACTAATCATATAACACCCTCTTTTGGTATTAAATATAATCCCATAGCCTGTCATTCCTTAAACATGTCATTCTTTACAATCTGATGGAGTGCTTACGCTTTAGCTTCTTATGTTATTTATTTTGCTATATGATTTCTTCTGTGTTATGGCGTGTGGCTTGGTGTCGTTTGTTCATGGTAATAATTTGTGCTCATTTCATTTTCATGGTCAGCTGAAAAAGTTGAAGAAACAATCCGTGCTCCTTTCATTTTCTGGCAGATGCGTCAATGGTAGTTCTATTTTCTGGATGCATATAATATTCCTTTATTGATCTTATATTTCTCATGTTTTGGATTATATGTTTGAATAAGAACATCTTTGATATTTTGGATGTTTTTAGTCTGAAATCAAGGGAAATAAGTGATGATTCATATGGATGTGTTCTTTGCAGTATCATAAATAATCACAAGTCAACATTGCAAATTTCTGGAGCAGCAAGCTGAGAGCTCCCATATTGCATCATCTTGGTCTTCTCGCAAGGCGCAAGGATCATCATTTCTGGAGTAGCAAGGTGCAAGGAGCATCATTTCCTGAGCAAGCAAAAGAAGGTGCGAGCAAAATAAACTGAACTGGAGTTTAACCGTGTTTCACATATGTGTTCAGCTTGCAACAGAAGATCCCTATTTCCCATATGTGTTTCACATATGTGTTTCAGCAAAAGAAATTTTTGTTTTAAATGTTTCCCATATGTGTTCAAATTGCAACTGAAAATAACATGTTATGCATTTGGCCAAGTTTATTGATTCAACTTCACACTTGACTGTAATGAATACTAATATTAGTTAAATAGTGTGGCAAGCTTAAGAGTTTAGTTTGATAATTAAAGCTACTTAATATAGCTACTTCTATTCACTGGTTTCCTATGAAGACCCATTATCAAAGGACCACCTCTCATTGTAAAAAACTAAACTTTTAAGCCTTTGGAATGGTGCCACATCTGATGAACTTAACCTATATTAAGCAATGGACCTGATAACAATACTAAAAATAGTGTAGTGATATTCCAGGTTCCCTGAATTTTGGCATGTTAAGCTACATTAATTAATTAAGGTTAGTATCAACAGAAAAGGGACTATATTAATTTACATATTCTTTTAACTTACATGCCATGTAAATATATGTTTAACCTGTGCACACAGTGCACGGAGCCAAAAAAACCTTCGAATCGTCGGGAGGGGGGAGAAATGTGGGTGGGCATGCCGGTATCGATGTGGAGATTGAGTACAGTACGCTTTGCAGGATTGAGTACAGTACACTTTGATTAACCAAGAGATTTGATTAATGTTAGCACAAAAGAAAATTTCCCAGAATATTAGTTCATGCATTTGCTTGTAATATACAGTTATCAGCCAGGAGCTTTGCTGCTTCACTCAACCCACATGAAACTAGCAAATAAATCAGGTTTTGAAGATCCAAGTACATGGCCTTATGCTGTAATTATATATTGTGCCTACAATATACAAGTATCAGATTTTGAAGAGTATGTACGATGGAATCCAAAACATTGAGCTTATATATTGTGCCCAACAAATGCTATCATTAAGGACCAAGTTGTTGCTCATAAGGTGACTTTAGACTCTATGTTATAATAAGTGTTCAAACATAATCTACTCATCAGTGTTTCTAGCAATTTGTAGGTATACACCGTATCTAATAACAAAAACTTTCATAATACCAACTGCAGCAAATATCGCGTGCAGGTGCAAAAATTTCTCACATAATGTAGTTGTTTATAGGACAGCATCTACTGAGCATCACTGGGGTCTGCCTTCATATTCTTTGACTGATCCTCCTCTTTCTCAGCATTTTTCATCTTAGCCTCATGATGCTCCCTCTTTAACCCTTTTACTTTATTTGATAAAGCCATGTCTCCAACCTGGACATATTGATGATTGGTGTGCATTGGTTGCCAATTGAGCACTAAGAATTTGTTAAAATAATTTTATTGTGGCTATTGATATGCTATTAGAAAATAAGAGAGCATAGACATGCATCTGATGCGCACAATATATACACACATGATATGTTAACACATCCATACATTATCTACTTATACATCAATTGCTGGAAACATTAGCATACTTATTCACACAGGATATGTGAACACGGCCATACATTATCTACATCAATCTTAAAGACAATTTCTGGAAGCAAGCCTACTCTAATTCTTAGAGTCTGAGTTGGTGAGGTATATCTAATACAGTCACGGACATGGGACAAAGATACGACTTGACACGGATATAGGAACACATCAGATTCCGACAAATTAGGATATGTGAACACGACCATACAATCACATAAGTATATTCACAAATTGGCAAGCACATAAACATATCTCAATGAAAGCACAGAAGAAGAATTTGGGGAAGGTGTAATTTTTGGTGCTAAAGTGAATTTGACTGATTTTTTATTGTATGCACATAAACACATCCATACAAGGCAAGCACAAAAAATTTTGTGACTATGTTCAGGCCTCACATGGCTTTTGTCTCTTTTGGTATGTTCACTAATTTTCTCAATAAGCATGCATAAGACATTATACATGCTCTCAAAAAGGCCTCACTTGGCCTTTTTCAATCTCTTACTTTCCAGTTATTATGTTTTGAAAGGGGTTTTGGAAGGGGATTTCAAATTGCATGTGTTAGGAAATTATACTTTTTTCAATCTCTCAGTCATTTTTGCCTCATCGTTTTAATGATTCCTCAATTTTTCAAGTTGATTTAGACATGAGAGGAGCTCCAAGATCTTCAAAATGGGGGCATACAATGGATTAGAAGCACTTATGCCAAGTATGTTGAATTGCATGGGTGTGTATCTACCTGCATGTGTGTGTGCACATGATTGATGGTTGATTGCATAATTTGTAAACCCCAAACAGTTGATGTTTTCCTAATTACTTGCATATCATGACACAAACTGCAATATATCTACATGCTCTCAATCCATAAATGTCAGTAACCATCTTTTTTTACACAAAATGGTAGGATATGCATTTGGATGACATCGAAAACACACAAGCATCTCCATAAATTTCAACAAAATATTCACATGTTAGTCATTTTAAATGCATTGCAAAATGTTTATGGATACAAGAAAAATATGTTTTTGATCGGATTTTCTCTACATGGAAAAATTATTTTAATTCTCAAGCTTAAATCAATCTATTTCCCATAAAAAGAGGAATTAACCATAAAAGCTTAAGGTCGCATGGAAAATGACACAACTTTAGTTATCTGTCCCATGTCAGCATTAGTTCTATGTTTTTAGCCAGAAAAATTGTAATCTGCATGCTTTTAATAGAATATTGTTCATTTTGTTAGAACTTTTTCATTGATAAGAAACCTGTAAAAATGTAGACATTTTTTATGTTGTACATTGTATGGTATCAATTCTCAAATTACTACAACTACCCATACTGATTCTGATGTTGTAGGTAGATGCGTTGATGTGCTATGTGTTATATGGATTGGATCTCAACGGCACAAATTTCAGAGTGCTAATGGAGCAGTTGGGAGGAAAATTTAGCGAGTAGTTGATATTGAAGTTGAGCAAGTATCAATTCCTCGGGAACTTATGAATGGTACTACCAAGGTTGGTAATGTCCCACATTTTGTTTTCACTATATTGTTTTGTGTTGGAATTTATACGGTTATTGTGCATGTCTTAAACAGGAGTAATTTGATTTTACTGCTTCTGGGCTTGCAAGGCTTGCTTCCAGTTCTGTGACAGTAGGAGTGATGATGTTGGGGAAGATGAAGAGTGGTTAAATTTCCACCTTCGGAGATGGAAGAGATGGCTGGGTAGCTGGCTTTGGGTAGCTCTAGACATGCTTATATGTTAGTTGTTGCTCCTCTCTAGGCAGCACTACTTTGTAGTATTTAGGAAGATGGTACTGCGGCCATCCTGATTGATGGTTGTCTATGTTTTCTACTCTTTTTATTTCAGGCTGTAAGAATGATGTTATTTTGTTGTTGCATGTTGTTTTTTGTGTGATTTTTTGCTTTTTGACTTGGTTATAGATGTCCTTAGTATATGTGATATACTTATGTTTTGAACACAACTATAACATCATGTTAGTTGAGGATGTGATAAAATTTGGATGTAACAACTATTTTGTTACAACGCATATAGTTAGAAATTAATTTGAGACCACATTTTTTCGCCAACGAAAAATCTCAAAAAATGTTCATGTCTAACTTTTTTAACGTTGGTTTTCTTTTCTTCCTTGAATGAACTGACACCTAATTATTGCAAGGATGCAAGCATTATATTGATGACAATTATAACATTGGCTTCAAACTACAGTTGCCTTAAAGACTAGAATTTTGACAAAAAGATTTACATGCAAACTAATTAATCATACTAGCATATGATTGGGTTTCTCTCCAGAATGCAAATATGGGCATCTCTATTTTGGTATCAAGTAGCAGTCATTATTCAATAGCCAATAACCATTCAAAAGGTTCACATCGCAGCCCTATATGGTGGGCAACAAGCACACAAACAACCTCACAAAAATAGCTATATTGAGTTGAGCTCATTCCTGTCCCCCTATAGATCGCATTATCATTATCCACAACTTTATCTCCGTTCAAAAAAGAACACCAAGTTCATACACTGCTTTAGTTTTCAACATTTTCTTTGGTTATTAGTATAGAGATAGACGGAAGATTGCACAGAATCACAAGGCAAGTCAAATAATTTGCAAATGTTATTAGCAGACCGAATCAATCTCAACGTGTATATGTGCTCAGGACATCTGTGTTGTTGTATTGTCACCTACAAGCAATGATCCAATCCGAAACAGAATTGGCCAGAGCGACACTTATGAATGATCATGCTGATAGCAGGATCCATGATGACCACTAGACCACAAGCATGATGAACACTACAATGATATGAAAAACAATTTATACTAAAACGTCAGGGTGAACACTAACAAATTTTTGAGCAATCGACAAAAAACCGTGAACTAAATTCTCAAGGTAAACAAAATTTTGGGGGAATTGAATATGAAGGGAATTAAATTTTGTGGTGGAACTAAATTTTTTGGAATGAAATAAATAACAATTATTGCGCTTTAATTATTTATGTTCGTTTAAAATTAAGGGATCCAATGTTTTGAGGGGGGATATTTTAAAAGAATGGATGGAACTTTTAGAAGAACTAAATCTGGAGAGAATTAATGTTTAGGGTGAACTAAAAATTTTGAGGGTACTAAATTCTCTGTGAAAACTAAATTTTGGGTGGAACTAAAATTTTTGGAAAGTGAAAATTTGCTGGGAGAACCCTACCATTTTTTAGTTGAACTAAATTTAGAGGGTGCTAAATTTTGAGAGGAACAAAGATTTTTGGTACGAACTAAATTCCTAGGGATGAGCTAAAATTTTTGGGGGACTAATCTTTTGAGTAGGGAATATCTTAAATTAACCGTGCCCTACGGGCACGGGTTATGTCTATCTATCTATATATTAAAACACAAAGGTTTTTGAATTCTAGGGCTGACTGGGACAAGCTGATGTCATGCTGATGTATAAAGAGGTTGATAGAAGAATGGCTAGGATTTAATCTTGATAAACGAAGGGTTAAGATGAGTGTTTGGAAAACCCACCACTTTTTTCCTTTTGTTTTCAAACTCCCCACAATCACTACATTTGCGCAGAATACCACCTATTTTCCCTTTTTGCTAAAAAACCTCTCATTTCACTTTTTACCCACACACCATACACACACACACTTATGCACTTCCACACTGCGCCGAAGGCGCTCGCGCCGCGCGAATTTGTTGTTCCAACTCAAGGGCGCCCTCCCCGAATTTATTGTTCTACACCGAATTTATTGTTTCGCACAAATTTGACTGTGTAAATAATGTTTGTGAACAAAGATTTCGCGTGTGAAAATCTTAAATGAACCGTGCCCGCGGGCACGGGTTATGACTAGTATTTATATATATATTGATAAGTAAGCGTGATAATTTACTGAGTGTCTGTATAAAATTACAAATGGTTGGAGGATTTCAAAGAGAGAGGATAGGGCACATGCGCCGTCACTCTCTACTAAGAAATTCACCACCATTTCGGACACTTACACCACCATATTGAAAATGAGAAATTCTAAAGATTCAGCCTCAACCATTATCCCTAATATCCCAGTTTGCGAATGTTTTTATCTCAACTTCAGTAGTTGGATCTTCATCTTGCATCGCTATCCGAATATCAGCCGCAATCTCTTCAAATAGGATGGTCTTACATTTTTTGCATCTTCAAATATCCGTCTATTCCTTTCACGCCAAATATGCCAAACCATTGCAGACAGACTGGTTCTATCAAGCAATTTCAAACAACCCTTACCCCTAAAATTATCATGAAAGTATCTCCCAATCTCTAAGAGGGAAGTAGGAATCTATGGAAGCACGTTTAACTTCAGCAAGGACCTTCGTAATATGTATTTAGAATAGTTGCAATCGAAGAATAAATGTATGGTTGTTTCCACCTCGTTATCCTCACATAAGATGCAATTGGCTGGCGCATTGTTCATCCAATGAACAATCTTATCTCTGGTTAATAATTTACCTCGAAAAGCTCTTAGTAGAGTTAACGACATCTTCGGGATGTGCTTGGAATAACATATTAATTTATGGAGGGGGAATGGAGGACTCCTTCTACGCACTCCTTCCCAAGCCTGTTTGAAAGAAAATGAATCACTTGGCAACCATTTCCACCCATCCAGTCCCGGCCTCAAGATGACATTGCGGAGGAGAGGCCGCCCAGGGTCAAGCGCAGCATCAGCCACCCAACCGCCGGCGCTCCAATAGTTCGATACCCTGTAATTTACGGCAGCATGTGGGACATCAAACTGAGATTTGAGAGGCCCAAATTACAGCCAATTGTCTTGCCAAAACACTGTATCTCTCCCATTCCGCACTATCCTTTTGATGAGGGTTTGTGAAATATTACGGCACCTGAGAAGCCTCTTCCAATTGCCAGAGTGCGTGACCTCCCCTTGAGCCGCATAAAATGCATCTGATGCCACATATTTCATACGCATGTGCTTGGCCCAAATACCATCTGATGTAAGATACCTCCAGGTTAGACAAACTCCAGCTGCAACATTAAGCTACTCGAGCAACCTAATCCCCACTCCGCCTTCAGATTTCGGCTTACAAATGTCATCATATGCCCAAGCTCAGGAATTCCCCAAAATGAAATGCCTACAGATCGACGTAATTAATCTCAGAACTGTGAATGGAATGTGAAATACTTGCATCCAGAGTGCTATCATGCCGAAGATAACACTTTTGACTAGTTCAATACGCCCGAAAATAGATATCATTGAGGTTGACTAGCCGCCCATCCTCTTCTTGCATTTATCAACTAACCTCTTGTAATTTGGGGTTGTAGGGTACTTTAATGATAGCGGAAGCCCCAGGTAAGTGGTGATAGTAGTTGCAATTTTGATTCCCAGATAATTCGCCTGACCTTCTTTATTGTTTGTGCCCTTACTAAACAATCATGCACTCTTGTCCCAGTTGACCTGAAGCCCAGTAAAATTTGAGAATTCTTCCAATAGATTTTTGATTCCCATGAAGGAATTCATATTAGCGCGACAGAAGACCAGTAGGTCATCGGCAAATAAAAGGTGGAAGATGGATCCACACTGTTTCATGGGATGTATTTTGCGCATATTGATGCCTTTATCTACAAGGATAGAGAAACTCTCCATAATAATGACAATGAGGAAAGGAGAGAGGGGGTCACCTTGGCAGAGTCCTCTGTTACTACTAAAATATCCACAAGGAGTTCCATGCACCATTATCGAGAAGGATGGAGTAGTTATGCATTCTCTAACCCAGGAAATGAAGGTGTCGGGGAAATGAAGCTGTTGCATAAAGTAGAATATAAATTCCCGGTTCACACTGTCAAAAGCCTTTCTAAGATCCAGTTTCAAACAAGCCCTACCACCCATAGGGTTACTGAAGTCTCTAATCTGTTCATGGGCTATGAGAGTGCAATCTGACATGAGCCGCCCTTTGAGGAAAGCAGCTTGGTTGGGAGATACCAATTCATGAACCACCATCTTAAGTCTGTTGCAAATGATTTTGCTGATGAACTTGTAGAGAACATTACAACAGGCTATAGGCCTATAGTCGCCTAAGCCTGTTGCATTCGAGTTCTTTGGGACTAGAGTAAGGAAAGTGTTACGCCTATTTGACTGAGGCCTGAAAGACCCGAGCCCAGAGACCCAACCGCCGGTCAAGAGCCCATCTGCGCACTCAGGCCCACTCGATAAGGCCCTATGGGGGACCCCCCCCACATGTCGATCCGACCCGACCCCGGTAACACGCCGGTCACTCGCCCACCCCTGCGATAACCGCCCCCTCGATCCCGCTACCACTTAAGGGCAGTTATGGGGAGGTGCTAGCAGGGCGCAGGGAGCGGCGACGGGGGGGGGCGGATTGAGGGGGCACGATTGAGGGCGGACGAGCGACGTGGGACGGGGAGAATCACGGCGGAGGTCTATATAGGGGCTAGGAGGACGACAGGACAGGGGACCACATCTCAGGTATCTAAAGCCTAATGTACTCCATCAACGACCTAGTTCCCCCATCACATCTCCTTCCCCCCCGCTCGCGCCGTGAGACGCCGTTCCGATCTCCTCACGAGTCGAACCGTCTCCGCCGGGCCTCCTCTTTCAGATCTCTGTCTGACTTAGGCATCGGAGGGGATTTGGCCGGAACCAAGGTCCGGCCCCCTGACGAGCGTTCTCGTCTACGCAGGAGGCCAGCTGATCATCGGGCAGAGGCTTCCCCTCGCCCCTCGCCGACCACACACCTAGCTGGACGAGTGAGGCTTCCCCTCATCGGCCGATTGCCGAGGCCGAGCGCAACCTACCGAGGCCGAGCGTCTCGACCCGGGCCGATGCTTCCCCTCACCCTTCGCCGAACACGCATATAGCTGGACGACCGAGGCTACCCCTCGTCGTCCTACCTCCGAGGCCGTGCTTGTCTGTCCGAGGCCGAGCGTCTCAACCAGGGCCGAGGCTTCCCCTCGCCCCATCTGCACCGACTCGAAGCCCCCGAGGGACCCAAGCGGGCCCCTTGACCACGTTGACCGGGTTCTCCACGGTCAACGCTTTATAGTGAGAAAACACTCTGAAACATCTGGCACCGTCTGTGGGAAAGAACTGTCCCACGAAGAAACAAACCACATCTGCGATGACACGATCTCCCCCGTCTCGGCGAATGGGGAGCAAGGCCCTGACACGAGGCGACAGGGCCCGCCATCGTTGGCAAGAATGGGCGCGGGCCCGACGCGAGGAGGATCGTGAGGAAAGGGCCGGGAGGCCCTCCCCGTCCCCACCGGTCGGGAGACCGAGCGCATCCATAACGGCGCGCAGCTCGGACGTGGCTTTGGTGGTGTCAGTGGTCATAGACACTACCATGGTACGGCGGCTGCTTATCGACACCGGTAGCTCCTGTGACGTCCTCTTCCTGTCAACCCTGGAAAAAATGGGGCGGCGGAAGGAAGACTTACGACCTCGCTCGGGACCCGTGGTAGGATTCACGGGTCACTCCACCCCCATCATCGGCACGATCCATCTCCCGGTAACGCTCGGAGACGCACCGGACTCGGTGAACCTGGCGGTGGAATTCATCATATTGGGGATCGGGTCGGAATACAATGGGATCATCGACCGACCCCTACTCAACGCCGTCGGCGCGGTAGTCTCAACCCTCCATCAGACCATCAAATTCCGAACGCCAGGGGGGATGGGGCAAGTCGAAGGCGACGCAGGGAGACCAAGTATCTGCTATCAACTGGTGGAGGAGGCTCCCGAGGATCGTCTAGCCGACCGGATGGCCGTGCTCGACTTGAGGAGTGGGCCTAGGCCCACCCCTACGGAGGAGCAAGAGCAGATCGCGGTCACGGACGTTGAGGGCCGGTTCGTCTCGATCGGGAGAGGGCTGAGCCAGGACCTGAGGGATCAGCTGATCGAGTGCCTGGAGGCGAACCTGGACATCTTTGCTTGGTCACCGGAGGACATGCCCGGCGTAGACCCCCAGGTGATCGTCCACCAGATCAACGCCGACCCCAACTTCAAGCCGGTCAGGCAGAAGAAGCGTAACCTGGGCGGCGAGAAGATGAAGGCAGCCTCCGAGGAAGTGGAGCGTCTCCTTGATGCCGGCTTCATACGAGAGGTCTGGTACCCGGAGTGGCTGTCGAACGTAGTGATGGTCAAGAAGCCCAACGGGAAGTGGCGAATGTGCGTGGACTTCAGTGACCTCAATAAGGCCTGTCCCAAGGACAGCTACCCCCTGCCGCGCATCGACTACCTGGTGGACAACGCCTCGGGGTACGAGATGCTTAGCTTCATGGACGCTTACTCAGGGTACAATCAAGTCCAGATGGACCCCCGGGACGAGGAAATGACAGCCTTCACGACGGACCGGGGGACTTACTGCTACAAGAAGATGCCCATTGGCTTGAAGAACGCAGGGGCCACCTACCAGAGAATGGTCAACAAGGTTTTTAGCTCCCAGATCAGAAGGAACCTGGAGGTCTACGTCGACGACATGCTTGTCAAGTCAAGGCGACCAGAAGACCACATCGCCGACCTGTGGGAGACCTTCAAACGGTTGCGGCGACACCACATTCGACTCAACCCCGCGAAGTGCACGTTCGGGGTAAGATCTGGCAAGTTCTTGGGATTTATGATAACTAACCGTGGCATTGCGGCTAATCCTGACAAGATCGAGGCGCTGATCAACATGCGCGAGCCGACAACGATCAAAGAGCTGCAGAGGCTGAACGGGCGCATCGCAGCCTTGGGGCGATTCCTTTCCAAATCGGCGGAAAGATCGCTCCCCTTCTTCAAGGTCCTGAGGAAAGCGATCGCAGAACCTGCAGACAATAGGAAGACGATACTGTGGGACGAAGACTGCTCCAGGGCGTTCGAAGACCTCAAAGAGTATCTCCGCAGCCCGCCTCTCCTGTCCAAGCCACGGGAAGGGGAATCGCTGAGCCTTTACCTGGCGTGCGCGGAGGAAGCTGTGAGTTCGGTGCTGATCCGGGAAGATGGTGGGGTGCAATGGCCGGTATATTACACAAGCCGGATCTTGAAGGGGGCGGAGGTGCGATACTCGCCCATGGAGAAACTGGCGTACGCCCTCGTCCTCTCGGCACGAAGGCTCCAACCCTATTTCCAGGCCCACACCATACTGATCCTGACCGACTCACAACTGGAGCAGAACCTCAAGAGATTCGATCAAATGGGAAGGATGCTAAACTGGGGAGTGGAACTAAGCGAGTTCGACCTCCGATTCAAACCGCGCACGGCCATCAAAGGGCAGGCTCTGGCCGACTTCATCGCCGAGTGCACAAATGGCCCCCCGGAGGAAGGAGACCCAGCGATGGTAATTGCTCAACCCTTGTCCTTTCTTTCGGCTGACCACTTCCAGCCAGGAGATCCAGGAGCATGGATAGTCCATGTGGATGGGTCGGCCACACAGTCAGGAGGCGGGGCTGGGATTGCAATCCGATCTCCAGAAGGGAACATTGTGGAATACGCGTTGCGGTTCGAGTTCCCAGCCACGAACAACGTAGCGGAATACGAAGCGGTGATCAACGGCCTGAGGCTGGCCCTGGAGCTCGGGGCCGAGTCCGTCCGCCTCCTCAGCGACTCGAATCTCATTGTCAACCAACTCTTGGGGAGTTACGAGGCACGGGAGGAGGCGATGCAGAGATATCTCCCTGTCGCCAGAGCGGCGATGTCCAAGTTCAAGAATGTGGAAGTCTTGCACCTCCCGCGATCAGAGAATGCGCGGGCAGATGCGTTGTCAAAGCTGGCCTCGTCCTCGCCAAAGGAGCTGCGCCGCACCATCTACGTGGAAAACCTGCAGTCCCCCAGCACGGAGGAGCACGAGGTGATGGCAATCGACCAAGAGCCCACCTGGATGGACCCGATCATCCGGTACCTCACTCACGGGGAGGTACCGGCCGATGGGGACGAACGCCGAGCCCTAGAGAGAAAGGCGCTCCGATACATGATCCATGAAGGGACGCTCTACCGGAGACGCTGGACCAAGACGGATGTCCTCCCGTACTTGAAGTGCATCGGACCGCAGGAAGCTGACTACGTCCTACGGGAGGTCCACGACGGGATCTGCGGGAATCACCATGGGGGCAAGATGGTCGCACAGAAGATCTTGAGGCAGGGATACTACTGGCCGACCCTGGCCCAAGATGCAACAAGCTACGTCCAAAAATGCCAAGAATGCCAGAGGTATGCCCACCACATCTCGACTCCCCCGTCAGAGCTCATCCCTATCGTGAGCCCCATCCCCTTTGCAAAATAAGGGCTCGACATCCTCAGACCGTTTAAACCGGGACGAGGGCATCGGAAGCATCTGATTGTGGCGGTAGACTACTTCACCAAGTGGATCGAGGCCGAACCGCTGGCCACCATCACGTGGAAGAAAGCAAAAATCTTCGTATGGAATTCCATCATCTCCAGATTCGGAGTGCCACGGGCCATCGTCACCGACAACGGGAAGCAGTTCGACTCCGCTGGGTTTAAAGATTTTTGCGAGGAATGGGGAATCAAGCTTCTCTTCGCCTCTGTAGCGCACCCCCAGACCAACGGAATGGCGGAAGCGGCCAACAAGTGCATCATAGAGCCCCTCCGGAAGAAAGTGAAAGACGCCGAAGGGAACTGGCCAGAAGAGCTCCCCGGGATACTCTGGTCATACCGGACGACCCACAAGGAGGCTACTGGCGAGACCCCGTTCATGCTCACCTACGGGGCCGAGGCGGTGGTGCCGGTCGAATTGGGCGAAGAATCTCTCCGCCTCAAATACTTTGACGAAGACCGGAACTCGCAGGGCCTGGGGCTCAATCTGGAGCTCCTCGACGAGCGACGGGAGCAGGCACTGGCCACCATCATCCGCCAGAAGCAGAAGGTGGCCCGATACTACAACGCTCGGGTGCGAGGAAGAAGCTTCCACCTTGGGGACCTGGTCCTCCGGAAAGCAGGCTTCAACACTGATACCGCTCGTAAAGGGAAGCTCGCGGCTAGATGGGAGGGACCCTACAAAGTCGTCGAGGTCCTCGGACCCGCAGCCTACCGACTAGCCGACATGGAGGGGAGGATTCTCACTCACACTTGGAATGCGGAACATTTACGCAAGTACTTTCAATAGATGTATCGTTTCCTATGAAATAAATTTGTTTTGAATTCATTCCTTTCCAGATAAAGCAAAAAGATATACAGAAGGGTGCACGAAGAGGCCGAGGGGCATTCCCCTCCCTCATTTTTCTCCGGGGGCACCGGTGGAGCCACAGGCTGGCAGCCCACTAGGGTCTCCCCCCTTACTCCGTTCGACGTCAGGGTACACCCGAAGATCCTCGAAGTTGACCCCCGAGAGCGGGAACTTCTTTTGGATCTCGGACTGACACCGGGCGAAGCCCTTCTCGAACGCCTCCGATAAGGCGGTCTCAACAAAGGAGGTGGCATACTCCGCCACAGCATCCTGAGCGATCCTGGCCGGATCCACCTCCTCCAGCCCCCGCATCCGGACCTCTAAGGTCTCGATCTGGCGTTGGTGCTCCGCCCTCTCCTTCTCGATCTCCCGGGATTTCTCGTCAAGTTGGGCAAGAAGGACCCTCGCCTGCTCCTCCGCCACTTCCAGACGATCGGAGAGCTCCAAGGCCTCGGAGGCAGCAGCAGGGTTGGGGATCTGCTCGGCTCCTCCAGACGTGTCGATGCCTCTCAAAAGCTCTGCGAGACACGCCTCGGCATCCGACTTTGCAGCCAGAGCCAAGGCTCTCTCTCGGTCAGCCTCCTTCAGGGCAGAGGACAGCTCAGTTACGCGAGAATCCAAGGACTGGACCCGCGCTTCCTCTAACTGACCTGCCTCCCCCTTCTCGCCAGGGGCCTCAGGACCTCGCCCGGCGTCGGATTTGGCTTTGGGAAGAGCCACGAATTGGCGTCTCATTGAGAGGCCCACCGAGGACAACTGCGCCAAAGCAACGAAGGTAAGACGGCAAAAGCAGCTGGATAAAGGGAGGACAAGCAGAGACACACTACCTGTTGACCAGCCTGGATCACGAAGGTAGCCAAACAGTCACCTCTGACTCCGTCCAACACCACCTGATCGGGAGGGAGACAACAGTTCTCGGCAACTCGAGCGGCGGCTCCGCGGCTCGAAAACACCGACTCCTTCTCCCCCACTGGGAAGCATGGACGAAGAAGACCCTCCCCTGACGAAGGGAACTCGCCAGGAGCGGAGCGGAACGCACCAAGATACCGACTGTAAGCATCAGGGAGAGAATCGTCCGGGAGGGGTGAAGGGCCGACCCACGGCCAGGTAACCTCAACGGGGGCGGGTTGAGGTCGATCAGCAGTCGGCAAGACATCAACCCCCTCGTCCCCCTCACGGACCCTCTTGGAAGACCCCAGCAAGGGAAGCGAGGGAGATGACACCTTCTTCCTTTTTGAGCCTTCGGTCGCGGTCCCGACCCATTGCTTCTTTCGGACCTCCAGCACATGATCCCTTCTGCGCGGATCCGGATTTGGGACCTGCACGAGAGCGCTGGCAGGAGAGGGACCAGGAGGGAAACCACCTAAACTCAAAGAAGAGATGAGAGACAGAACAGAACCTGGACGACCTCGAAGGACGAACGTTCGGAGAAGCTTACCTAGGGGCTATACCGTCTTACGCAAGTTGTGGTCACTAAAGAGGACGTCGATCGAGCGCTCCCTCGCAGGAATCGCCAGCATGTCCTTCGCCGTCTGTTGCTCGGCGACCGTCGGCTCACCCAGATCGAGGATGACGGCACCGGCCGCCTCCCACCAAACCGGGAAAGGTACACTCGACGGGAACGTGACAAACACGTATTCCCCCTTCCAGCGTTTCAGGGAGCTCGGCAACCCCAACACCAGGGTCATCTTCGGGCGGGCGCTGATGTAAATCCACGCCCCCGATTGGTGGTGGCTCAGGCGGTAGAACTGGGCAAAGAGGCGAAGAGAGGGCGCCACTCCCTTCAGCATGCAGACAACGATGAACCCGACGAGGAGCCCGACGGCGTTGGGACAGAATTGGCACAGGCACACGTTGTGGGCCTGAAGGAACTCAACGATAAAAGGATGGAGCGGGAAACAAAGCCCGAAGCGGAAGCACTTCTCATATATTCCAACCTCGTTGGGGCCGGGAAAGCAGATCCGCTCGTCAGCCCCAGGGGCACGAGCCGAGTAAGGCGGAAGCAGGTAGGCGGAGCGCATGCTCCCGATGGCGGTGGCGCAGATCAACGAAGGCCACGACAAGACCTCTGGGGCACCCCTGAAAGATCATCCCCGTGCTGACGAATCGCAGAAGGGGGGCCACCCGCCAGACCCGGAGCTGCGTCGCGCTCCGACCGAACTGAACCCGTGGCAGAGGAAGATGACATGAGGCCGAGCTCGGGCAGAACAGGGATCAGCACAAAGGAGAAAACGACGGGATGGCGGCTCACGAACCCCTCGGATTCTCAACTTAAGATGACCTAGCGAGCGGTGGGGATAAGCTTGCAGCTACAACGTGGCAACATCAGAAGACCGAAGGCGCTTCGGAGCCCGCGCCTTAAAAGTATCGAACGGGCCAACTCATGATGACGACTAATAAATGAGTCGGCATCGACTGACGAGCCTGTCAAGGTCGGCGGAAGTCACATCGGCCGAGCCGAACCGGCCAAAGCCGACCGACCCGACCGATGGGGGCAATTGTTACGCCTATTTGACTGAGGCCCGAAAGACCCGAGCCCAGAGACCCAACCGCCGGTCAAGAGCCCATCTGCGCACTCAGGCCCACTCGATAAGGCCCTATGGGGGACCCCCCCACATGTCGATCCGACCCGACCCCGGTAACACGCCGGTCACTCGCCCACCCCTGCGATAACCACCCCCTCGATCCCGCTACCACTTAAGGGCAGTTATGGGGAGGTGCTAGCAGGGCGCAGGGAGCGGCGACGGGGGGGCGGATTGAGGGGGCACGATTGAGGGCGGACGAGCGAAGTGGGACGGGGAGAATCACGGCGGAGGTCTATATAGGGGCTAGGAGGACGACAGGACAGGGGACCGCATCTCAGGTATCTAAAGCCTAAGGTACTCCATCAACGACCTAGTTCCCCCATCACATCTCCTTCCCCCCCGCTCGCGCCGTGAGACGCCGTTCCGATCTCCTCACGAGTCGAACCGTCTCCGCCGGGCCTCCTCTTTCAGATCTCTGTCTGACTTAGGCATCGGAGGGGATTTGGCCGGAACCAAGGTCCGGCCCCCTGACGAGCATTCTCGTCTACGTAGGAGGCCAGCTGATCATCGGGCAGAGGCTTCCCCTCGCCCCTCGCCGACCACACACCTAGCTGGACGAGTGAGGCTTCCCCTCACCGTCCGATTGCCGAGGCCGAGCGCAACCTACCGAGGCCGAGCGTCTCGACCCGGGCCGAGGCTTCCCCTCGCCCTTCGCCGAACACGCATCTAGCTGGACGACCGAGGCTACCCCTCGTCGCCCTACCTCCGAGGCCGTGCTCGTCTGTCCGAGGCCGAGCGTCTCAACCAGGGCCGAGGCTTCCCCTCGCCCCATCTGCACCGACTCGAAGCCCCCGAGGGACCCAAGCGGGCCCCTTGACCACGTTGACCAGGTTCTCCACGGTCAACGCTTTGTAGTGAGAAAACACTCTGAAACAGAAAGTATGATTGACTTGCCTAAGAAGAGACCCTGATCTGAAGAATGATTTTATTGCATCTGTGACCTCCACTCCAATAATCTCCCAATTTTGCAGATAAAAGAAACTGTTATAGCCATCAAGGCCCGGAGCCTTATCAGGCCCTATTTGAAAGACTGGAGCCTTTATCTCCTCGTTCGATACCCTTCTGATAAGCCAAGCTGCCGAATCATTCGTTAGAATGCACACACATTATATATATATATATATATATATATATATATATATATATATATATATATATATATATATATATATATATATATATATATATATATATCGACAATAAATTTTGGAGGCAAGTTCATTGGTTGGATTAAAGAATGTATATCGACAGCTTCCTACTCAGTTATGGTGAATGGTTCCCCTGTGGGGTTCTTTAAAGGAAACAGAGGGCTTAGGCAAGGTGATCCTCTCTCCCCTATCTTTTTGTGATTATTATGGAATGCTTTACCCTACTTCTTGATAAGGCTATTACTAAAGGGTCCATTCAACCAATGAGAAGAACGGGAGCTATTTCTCACCTCCTTTTTGCAGATGACTTATTGGTCTTTTGTAGGGAAAATCAAAAATCCTTCATGGGGCTTGAAAAATTACTTGAAGAATTTCAGCTTTTCACTGGCCTGGAGATTAATTTGGGTAAAAGCAATGCTATTTTTAGCAAAGGGGTGAAAAATCGGGGTGAACTTGCAGATTTATTGGGCGTTAAACATTCAAGTGCTATTACAACTTACTTGGGACTTCCATTGTCATCCAACTACCCGAAATCAATCATGTATAATAGGCTCATTGATAAATGCAGGAAGCGCCTAAGTGGTTGGACTTCATCATCCCTCTCCATTGCAGGTCGGATTGAGCTGGTTAGAAGTGTAATTTATGGTATGATAAATTTTTGGATACAGGTATTTAAACTTCCAACCACTGTTTTGCGTTCTCTGACGTCAATTTGCAGGAATTTTATTTGGGGCACTTCTAAATCATGGTCTTGGACCGATTCTTGTAAGCCAAAGGAGGAAGGAGGAGTTGGATTGAGATTATTGTCTGATTTGAATCTTGCAGCGGGACTAAAACTTACATGGAGACTCCTCAAGTCTGAGGGGCTTTGGGCTAAATTCATGTGTGCCAAATATAGGGACTCTTATATATTCTATGGAGCTACGGGCAGGGTTAATCAATCTGGAACGTGGAAGTTCCTCCTCCACTGTAGAAGCCTTTCGCAGCTTATTATCAAGAAGAAAGTTGGCAATGGAAAAGAGACCCTATTCTGGCATGATAACTGGCTCCCCTGTGGCCCACTTAAATCCCTATACAATATTCTGGCTGGCTCTAGTACTGTTTTTGTTTCGGAGTATTGGAATGGGGCCTCGTGGAAGGCTGACCCGGTTCTGTAGCCTCTCTTGCCGATGCTCCAAAATTTCCGCCTATCACCCAGCAATGACTCTTGGATTTGGAATCTGGGCTCGGGTTTTCGGTTCTCTGACGCGTGGAACATGTTGCACAAGAAGTGGTCCCCATTCTTATTCTCGAAGATTGTTTGGCACCGTAATTCTATTCCAAAATATGGCCTTACTTTGTTTTGAGCCTTCAGCAACAAATTGCCTACCAAGGACCGGCAGGAACTTTGGTGTTCTATGAATTCAACTACATGCGATCTGTGTGAAGATGACAGCCCGGAAACTATTACACACTTATTCTTCCTTTGCCCCTACTCAAATTACATTATGCGAAGATCACTTCTCAAGCTCGGGGTTAAGGGTCCTACCTGTTGGGGATTGGGAGGTCCCTTAGGGCACAAAAACTCTAGTCCTGTCCTAAGTCGGACGGAACATAGACAGAAAAATCATAGCAGCGGAAGAAAAACCTATGTTAACTAATTAACATGCAGTTAAAAACAATTTTTAACTTAGCCCTAAGGTCCAAGACCCTATGCCAAGATCTATGCCGACTTGGGATGGATCTGACCATCCCAAGAAGGATCTAGCCTACTGCGATTAAACTAAACTAATGCTAATAAAATACTTTAACCACATACACGGAATCTCAGCCCTGGAGCAGGCGAGATGTTCCGCGCCGTCTTCTGAGCTGCTCCCGCCCCACGCTGAGCCGCTCCTTGAACCGCTCCCCGAACCGCTCCTCGAACCGCTCAGCATCCCGAGGCGATCAATCCCCGTGCCGCTGAGCCAACCACGCGCCGAAGAAAGTTTCACGCGAGTGAAACCTCCGCCAAGATTTCGGATCCAGAATCCGAACTCCTTTGTGGCTTTGCTAGAGCCCGCAGGAGTAAGGAAGAAATTTAGGGAGAAGAGAAAATATTAATTTAAGCCTAGATCCGAGCGTGCTCCAACATTTATGAGAGCCGTTCAGATCTAGAGCTTGGGACGAGTTTTGAGAAAGGGGGGAGACCCCTATTTATATAGGCGGCGGACTCTCCCCTTTTCTCAAAATCCGATGTGGGACTAAATATTTGGGTTAGTTAAAATTAAGTTAGTTTGCACTTTCACAAAGTGCAAACTTCCGTGAATTTTAACTCACTCACCGTTGAGCTTCAGGATCGATACAACCTATCAATACGACAAGCGTTCAACGGTGAACGCATAGGAAAAAACCGTTCGTCAATCGGAGGTCGTTTGACCCTCCAATTGAGTGTCCAAAGATCAGCCCTAGGCTAGATTTTCGACTAAAATCAGCCGTCATTTGATTCAGCATACTTAGGGTTCAAAACCCTAGAGGTGGGGCCCATGGGTGGGCCCCGCACATGCCAAAACTGCCCAAATCGCGCCTGGGCAGAGCCCAGGTCGCACCTGGGCTCGCCCAGCCGCCTGGGCGAGCCCAGGCCTGCGCCTGGGCTCTGCCCAGGCCCTGGGCTCTGCCCAGGCGCCTGGGCAGACCCCAGGCGGCCTGGGCAGAGCCCAGGCTTGTGCCTGGCTAGCCCAGGCCGAGCCTGGGCTTAGCCCAGGCAGCGTCTGGGCTAGCCCAGGCAGCCTGTTCTGCCTGGGCTTGTACTGGTCTGATTCTTTGGGCTGTTTTGGCTCTAACTTGAGCATTTGGTGTCCGATTTAGACGCCGTTCGAACCTGGGTCTAGACCGGGATATTCCCGTCTTACCCGTGAACTTTTCCTTGCGTTTATTTTATTAAATATTGTATTAAACAATTTAATACACATTTAATCGCTTTTTGCATCAAATGCAAAATAGTCCCTATCTAAGCTTAAATTACCATATTGCATCAAATGCAATTATTTCATCCCTTGCATCAAAAATGCAATTATTCTCCCTAACTAATTTCTACCTATTACTAGACGAAGCGTTGCACTCTGTGTGAGACCCTACAGCCTGACCCTTACAACAGGTTGGGCTCGAAGCCCTATACGGCAGTGACCACGAGCAGTGGTTGCCGTCCCTGCTTCAGGAATCATCATTATGTGGTTGACTCATTGACATGAGTATTGTCGGGACCACCTGACTGTTTCCGTGATGAATTCCGCAGTTATAGTCTTTTCGTCTTAAATATGTCGTGTAGATCAAGTCTGGGGTACGGTCAAACTGTCAACCCCAATAACTTGACTCCGGTTAGTTTCTATCGATCTTTAGTCAACTAATGTTGGAATTCTTCCAACATACTCTGCGCAGAGTTTTTACTAAAGACCGAACTAACTCTACGTCACTAACTCCCATTGACCGGGAGAGACGAATCCTCTCTTGGTCATTACTCGCCTCGTACGTTTCAAGTGTCACCCAATCAAAAGACCTTTCGACAGGCATTGCCTCGAAGCTAGGTCAGTTGATATAAGTGGTACCGTTCACGCACAGGTTTGTCAAAATGACCTCAAGTCAAAAGACCAACTATCCTATCATCACTCAGAGTTATCACTGACAGATTGGTCAATATAACCATATGATAACTCTAGTGGATCGTTCAGTGAACTCATTCTAATGAGCACCTGTGTCTCGTCTTCGACTTCGCCAAGTCAAGCGATCATGAGATCATTGCCACCGCTAAACGGTGAAGACTAATACACAATGGTCTATCCGATGTTTCGATATCCTTATCTCGAAACATCTATGACCACGAACCATTTTAGACTTATGCTACAGACGGTCAAACGTTTCTCCATGATCGAGATACTCATCTCGATACCCGTTTGACCTTGCATAAAGTCTCAGGACTTTACCTAAGTCGATATCTAATTACAAAATAACTTAGATAAATTATTACCAAACAGCTTACTGTTATTTCGAACAAGATGTTTGTGCTATTCACACAGGAATAAATGGCCTTGAGGGCATCATATTCCTACATCTCCCACTTGCACTCAGGCCCATTTATCTCGGTATCTTATGCCGTTTTTACACATAAGTTTTCCTGACTTCATGTGGTAGAGCCTTCGTGAGTGGATCTGCTAAAACCGTCTACACTATAGACTTAAGGGGTTTCTATGTTTATGTTAGACCAACCATTTGAATCTCATTCAAATAATTCATTTGGTTTGTCGGAATCTATAATATTTTATTTCCCTGGATTTTATCCAGTTCATCGTACTTTACGATAATGATTTTAAATTAGTTACTGGTCGTTTCAAATGGTTTATATCCATTTCTGATAAAGTATCAAACTCTTTTGATTACTTAATCAAAATATATGTTCCATCTCTATGATGTCTCGCATGTAATTTACACGCTCCCACTGACCTTGAAAACTATCTGGCTAATTCATATAAGTTGGTTCGTCTAAATCATATTTAGAAAAACGAACTTATAAGTGAATGCTCCAATTTTCGTGGTCAACTTGAGCGTTTACATCGAGATTTGGTCCGAGTAGATCTGTACACATCTGTTGGCGAAACCGGTTTCATCTTAATCCGTTTTAAAGAAATTAGGATGAAAACCGTTCCCGTCCAACATTATTGTACTTCACTATTTTCTTTCTGCACCAACCTTTCAACTTAAAGATTTACTTGCAGTAAGTGAGGAAACATTTTCCTTGGACACGTAAACTAAATTCTCAATTTATTTAAGCACACGGACCTGCATCAAGTTTTAAATCGGAGTTACTACTCCGAATTTCATCCTAGAAGTTGACTAAGTCATCATCAGTTATGATGTCTAACTCGACAATCCGTCTCACGAGATTCGAGTAATAATACAACTTCCTTACGATTGATTTATTGAATATATTATTGATAATGTTCTCATAGAACTTTATCAAAACCTAGGCATTACTATATGGGTTTTAACCCAGAGTGAGGACTTTAACTCACAGTCACTTACAATGGATCACACTAAATCTAATTAAGTGTGGTTCATACCTTTTAACACACCGATGTGTTAACAGACTTGCTCTGAGAGAAAATCAGATTTTCTTTTAATTACACAAGATTTTATTTAGCTAAGTATTTGACCATTCGATCTAATCGAATCAGTTTAAATACTTTAGTCATTTCGTTTCTTTATTTTATCAGACTTGTGTTTCATCAAGAACACGTGTCTTAATAAAATATACGAATAACTTATTTTGTAAAAAATAGACTCGGGTACATCAGTATGTACGAGACTGAGTTCGACAACTCATTCTCCTACTGTCTCACAGATGGGTTTCGGCCATTGTATCTAAGAGGCTAAGACTCACAAGTGTCCGTAGACTTCATAATACGAGAGGTCAGACCCCTCTTTATGTGACTTGTGAAGCTTAATCTCTTGATACGGCCTAGTTTAATTTTACCATATAAGTTTGCTACTATCTTGTGTATTTATATATTAACATTTAATATATATATAGTTATTTACAAATTACTTAACACAAAACATTACTTCAGAAGCAATGTGACGACATTCGTCAAAATGTGTTAAACGTCTTTTGCATAACAATTTATTCTGAAATCGTGACATCAAAATATGTCACATTTTCATTTCCTCCTACTTATGCCTCTACTAATGATAAATTAAACTAACTTTCTCAATTGACTTTCCGAAGTGCCTTCTTCCTTTTCTAAATCACATTTAGATATCAACATAAATAAATAGATATGCAAACAACTTATGTATCCAAACGCTTGAGCTTTGTAATCTTGAGTGTAGCTCAAGAAGTTGCTTGTCTCAAGATCCGGTTGGGATACATAGTCTTGCATCGCTCATGCACTCGTACTCGACTCAAACGGTTTGATCGAATTTTCGAACTTTGCGGATCAAAATTGTTTGTCCATACAACCTTGAGGGTAGCTCGACAAGTTGTAGGGAGAAACATACTTTGAATGTCCTATATGTTCAAGCTGCCTCATATAGAGACGAGTGACATGTAGCTTTAATTTATTTGTTGGACCCAGAACTTAATGAAATCATATTTCTTAAGTCTGTTCTTTAGAAGGTCATTTAATGTCAACGAGAATATAGTTTAATTATATCAATTAGAATTTAACTTGATATTCAATTAATCAACTTTTTGACCAATTAACTTATTAAAATATTATCAATTGATTCTCACGGTAAACATAGTCTTGCCCTAGTTTTAGCATATGTTCAATATTAAATATAGGTAGATTGGCTTTTATCTATCTATATCCTCCCACTATTTTTACGAACGTTTTAAAGCTTAATAACGAACGATTTAATCGAATTAAAATTAATGGGTAAGAGTTCCAATCACCTTGAGTCTAAACAACCTTGAGTGTAGCTCAACAAGTTGATTGACTCTGCGATCGGAAGATGACTCTTCATCGATCATATCGGATATGACTCTCTTAATCGGTTTTTGCCCCTAGCCATTCGTGATCATGAGTGTGCTCATCCAAATCACAATGTCTAGTCTAGTCGGACCCTTGTTTTCGTGTCTAGCCTGACTTGCCCTCAGCTCGGTGTATGCACGACACGTTGGTTAGGGTCAGGTCTTAGACTACATCTGGGCAGACTACATCCTTGACTAAACTTGCGCCGCCGCTCGGTGTATTCACGACAACGTCGGTTTGGGTCAAGTCAAGATGTCATCTTATGTATTTAAGAAGTTGGTTCCTATAAGATTGCCAGGTTACAGCTTGAGTGTATCTCAACAACTATAACGCGGGTCCTATAGTTACTAACCCCTAAAACAAGGAGGGATACGGCTAATCTTGAAAAAGATCATTAACGTATTTGACTTAGATATAGTCCAGGGTGTCATACAATCATGATTCGCGACATTGCGGTCCAGCGGAACTCAGCCAGGGAATTGACTAAGCTATGATCACTACCCCTTGGACTAGCAAGGGTTGACCCAGAACTCTTAGCCAAGCACATTGACTGGATCATGGTCCATTGAATGAAGCTTGTCATTTTTGTATGTATGCCATAGACTAAACAGCTTTTATTAACAACTAATTAATCCTATCAACTAGTTGAATGCTTAAATTCAAAATTTTTAGGATTTGTTTAATAACTTTTATTAAGTTCCTTATCAACTATAAGGTTCACGTGCTACCCTAATCGTTATTAGGATTTTAATAAATTTTATTAACAACGCTAGAAGCGAAGTCCTTTAATGAAAATTAATTATAACAATTAGAATTTAAAAATCATTTAAAGGACTACCCTAATCAGGAATTAGGTCTTAATATTGTTGTTAATGATTTATTAAAACATAGCATGTCATTAAAATTTAAGTAATAAATTTTAATCATTTTTAATGGCTAACCTAAAGGGTTGTCTTGTGTTATCAAATAAGGGACAAGATGAACAAGCCATTAAATAAAGCTACACTAATTTATCGCATAAAGATAGTGCACAACTATTTAACATTTAAATATACTAAGTTTATCGCATAAACAATTTTTGCTTGCAAACATAAATTTAACAATTAAATTTAAAATATGATTTTGAAATTATTTTATTTTTATCTCATAAAAACTTAATTTTAAAATCATAAATTTGCATGCTAACTAAAAAAAAATTTATCGCATAAAAATTTTAATCTTTAAAATCAGTTTTAAAATTATCTCATAAAATTAAAACATCATTTTAAAAACTTTCAAGCTTAAAAATTTATCAAATAAAAATTTTAGGCAATTTAAACTTATCGCATAAATTTTAAAAGATTTAAAATTGGTTTTAAAAATTATCACATAAATTTTAAAATGTCATTTTAAAAAATTTCCATGTTCAAAATTTATCAAAAAGATTTTTTGAACATCTAAAACATTTTCAAAATATTATCTCATAACTTTAAAAACTTTTGAAAGTATTTAAAAGCATTAACACATTTAATCAAATCGCAGTACCTAGATCGCTACGCAAGCCTAGGCTCTGATACCACTGTTGGGGATTGGGAGGTCCCTTAGGGCACAAAAACTCTAGTCCTGTCCTAAGTCGGACGGAACATAGACAGAAAAATCATAGCAGCGGAAGAAAAACCTATGTTAACTAATTAACATGCAGTTAAAACAATTTTTAACTTAGCCCTAAGGTCCAAGACCCTATGCCAAGATCTATGCCGACTTAGGATGGATCTGACCATCCCAAGAAGGATCTAGCCTACTGCGATTAAACTAAACTAATGCTAATAAAATACTTTAACCACATACCCGGAATCTCAGCCCTGGAGCAGGCGAGATGTTCCGCGCCGTCTTCTGAGCTGCTCCCGCCCCACGCCGAGCCGCTCCTTGAACCGCTCCCCGAACCGCTCCTCGAACCGCTCAGCATCCCGAGGCGATCAATCCCCGTGCCGCCGAGCCAACCACGCACCGAAGAAAGTTTCACGCGAGTGAAACCTCCGCCAAGATTTCGGATCCAGAATCCGAACTCCTTTGTGGCTTTGCTAGAGCCCGCAGGAGTAAGGAAGAAATTTAGGGAGAAGAGAAAATATTAATTTAAGCCTAGATCCGAGCGTGCTCCAACATTTACGAGAGCCGCTCAGATCTAGAGCTTGGGACGAGTTTTGAGAAAGGGGGGAGACCCCTATTTATATAGGCGGCGGACTCTCCCCTTTTCTCAAAATCCGATGTGGGACTAAATATTTGGGTTAGTTAAAATTAAGTTAGTTTGCACTTTCACAAAGTGCAAACTTCCGTGAATTTTAACTCACTCACCGTTGAGCTTCAGGATCGATACAACCTATCAATACGACAAGCGTTCAACGGTGAACGCATAGGAAAAAACCGTTCGTCAATCGGAGGTCGTTTGACCCTCCAATTGAGTGTCCAAAGATCAGCCCTAGGCTAGATTTTCGACTAAAATCAGCCGTCATTTGATTCAGCATACTTAGGGTTCAAAACCCTAGAGGTGGGGCCCATGGGTGGGCCCCGCACATGCCAAAACTGCCCAAATCGCGCCTGGGCAGAGCCCAGGTCGCGCCTGGGCTCGCCCAGCCGCCTGGGCGAGCCCAGGCCCGCGCCTGGGCAGAGCCCAGGCTTGCGCCTGGGCTTGCCCAGGCCGAGCCTGGGCTTAGCCCAGGCAGCGTCTGGGCTAGCCCAGGCAGCCTGTTCTGCCTGGGCTTGTCCTGGTCTGATTCTTTGGGCTGTTTTGGCTCTAACTTGAGCATTTGGTGTCCGATTTCGACGCCGTTCGAACCTGGGTCTAGACCGGGATATTCCCGTCTTACCCGTGAACTTTTCCTTGCGTTTATTTTATTAAATATTGTATTAAACAATTTAATAAACATTTAATCGCTTTTTGCATCAAATGCAAAATAGTCCCTATCTAAGCTTAATTTACCATATTGCATCAAATGCAATTATTTCATCCCTTGCTTCAAAAATGCAATTATTCTCCCTAACTAATTTCTACCTATTACTAGACGAAGCGTTGCACTCTGTGTGAGACCCTACAGCCTGACCCTTACAACAGGTTGGGCTCGAAGCCCTATACGACAGTGACCACGAGCAGTGGTTACCGTCCCTGCTTCAGGAATCATCATTATGTGGTTGACTCATTGACATGAGTATTGTCGGGACCACCTGACTGTTTCCGTGATGAATTCCGCAGTTATAGTCTTTTCATCTTAAATATGTCGTGTAGATCAAGTCTGGGGTACGGTCAAACTGTCAACCCCAATAACTTGACTCCGGTTAGTTTCTATCGATCTTTAGTCAACTAATGTTGGACTTCTTCCAACATACTCTACGCAGAGTTTTTACTAAAGACCGAACTAACTCTACGTCACTAACTCCCATTGACCGGGAGAGACGAATCCTCTCTTGGTCATTACTCGCCTCGTACATTTCAAGTGTCACCCAATCAAAAGACCTTTCGACAGGCATTGCCTCGAAGCTAGGTCAGTTGATATAAGTGGTACCGTTCACGCACAGGTTTGTCAAAATGACCTCAAGTCAAAAGACCAACTATCCTATCATCACTCAGAGTTATCACTGACAGATTGGTCAATATAACCATATGATAACTCTAGTGGATCGTTCAGTGAACTCATTCTAATGAGCACCTGTGTCTCGTCTTCGACTTCGCCAAGTCAAGCGATCATGAGATCATTGCCACCGCTAAACGGTGAAGACTAATACACAATGGTCTATCCGATGTTTCGATATCCTTGTCTCGAAACATCTATGACCACGAACCATTTTAGACTTATGCTACAGACGGTCAAACGTTTCTCCATGATCGAGATACTCATCTCGATACCCGTTTGACCTTGCATAAAGTCTCAGGACTTTACCTAAGTCGATATCTAATTACAAAATAACTTAGATAAATTATTACCAAACAGCTTACTGTTATTTCGAACAAGATGTTTGTGCTATTCACACAGGAATAAATGGCCTTGAGGGCATCATATTCCTACACTACCGTCCTATCTCTCCCTGATATTGGTACCTACTATTTGGCTAACTTTTGCAAGAAAGGGATGTTTGACTTGATTTGTAAAACTGTTCTGGCAGCGGTTGTGTGGCATCTTTGGCGTGAACGAAACAGACGTGTTTTCAATAATAAAAAGAAATCCAAAGTGGATCTATTTTAAGATATTTCAAGAGACGTTCGCATTGCCTTGCGCAAGACTGAGGAGGTGGAACAAGTGGCCGAATTAGCTTATGCAAACTGGGAAATTAGGGACAATGGTTGATTGTTCCCTAATGTTCACGTACATGACTGTATTTTGCTCTGTGTATCGTTCTTTTGTGGCCTAACCTGGATGTTTGATTATTAGATCTAGGGTGACGACGCTTGTGTCCTCTCCCCTAGTCTCTTAGTCTCACATCCTTTGGTTAGCCCACCTTGTACTATATGTTTATTAATACTAATGCTATCTTACCTTGCAATATATATATATATATATATCCGAATCATTCGTTAGAATGCATACACACACACACACACACACACACACACTCTAGTCATAACCCGTGCCCGCGGGCACGGTTCATTAAAGATTTTTCCCCCTGTGAAATTTTTGTTCCCCAAAAAATTATTCCCACAACCAAAATTGCGCGGAACAACAAATAAGCGTAAAAATATTTAGCAACATTGACACATTCGGCGTGGAACAACAAAATCGGTGCATGCACCTTCGGCGCGGAACAACAAATTCGGCGCGAGCACCTTCGGCGTGGGCGCCATCGATGCGGTTAAGATTTTCCACCGTGAAATCTTAGTTCCCAAACGTTATTTACACAATCAAATTTGTGCGGAACAACAAATTCGGCGTAGAACAATAAATTCCGCGAGGGCGCCCTTGAGTCGGAACAACAAATTAGCGTAAAAAATTTAGCGGACGCCTTTGACGCGGGCGCCTTCGGAAAATAAAAATAGTTGTGTTCTAAGTTAATAGATGTGGACCCATCAAGCCAAATGCATGAATTTCGCCACTGACCTTTACTGTTTTGCTCCTTTTTCTGCATCGCAAGTTTAATAGCTTTAGACTAATAGAACTTTTTGTGGCAGGTAAATGAACGAACAAAATTTATTGTGAGATGTTACGGCATGTTAGCACCCAACCAATTTTTTCCATTACGTCAAAATAAACCAATTTTTCCATAAATTGAAAAGGGATAATTTTTCAGCTGATACGTCTGAATGGAATGGTTGGTATCAAAATTGTGAGCTGATACGTCTGAATGGTTGGTTTTTTGAAAAAAAATGGAATGCTACCACAATGTTTTCTGTTGTACAGAAATGAAAATTTTTTAAGTAATGGAAAAATGGAATGGCTGGTATCAGCTCACGTATCATCAGAACTCTTGTTATCAAAATTGAAAATTTTCCCACCATGCTGAAATGTGATAAAGTATTCAAAATGGAAAAAAAAGTACAAAAACCAACCAATTGCGAGAAGAATGCCTCTTGCCTCTTCCTGCGAGATGCTTCTTGCCTCTTCCTTCTCCAAGCGCTCAGGCGAGAAGGCAAATGAGAACTGAGGTTGATCTTGCGAGAAGAATGCCAAGGCGAGATTTCTCCAAGGGCTCAGGCGAGAAGACTCCAGATTCTAGACCCCAGATTCCAGACTCCAGATCTTGCTGCGTTGGGAAGATAAAAAGAAGAAAGAGCTCAGGCGATAAGAGAAGAATTCATCATAAGGAAACTCAAGCTATGGACCAAAATTAGTCAATGCCCTAACCGAATTCCCTCTTGCCAAATTCCCTCTTGCCAAAATTAGCTCAGGCGATACCCTCTTGCCAAATTCCTGAAATTCAAGCTCAGGCGAGAAGACAATGGCGTGAAGCTCTTCCCTGCGAGATGAATTGAAGCTCTTCAGAAATGGTGAAATGAAGTTTGAAATGAAAAGAGCTCAGAGCCTTGCCTGCGAGATGCCCCTCTTGCCTGTGAGATGAATTGATGCCTCTTGCTTGCGAGATGAACTGGCGTGAAGCTCTTCACTTCGTACCATCTTGCTTGCGAGATGAACTGGCGTGAATTGACGCCTCGTCCCCCGTGAACTGGCATGAAGTTTGAAATGAAGTTTCAAAGCGTGATATCTTTTCTTTATTTAAAAAAAAGTTGGACCCACAAAATTTAAAATTTTAATCCCAACCATTCATTCCATAAGAATTAATCCTGGCCCTCTTTCTATCAACCCCTTTGTCCTAGTCAGCTTGTCCTAGTCAGCCCTAGGATTCAAAAATCGCTGTCAAATGTATAATATATATATATATATATATATATATATATATATATATATATATATATATATATATATATATATACTATAAAATAGAGCATTTTTTGAATTTTGTCCTACTAAGACAAACCTTTGTCCTACGTGGAAAAATTGGTGACTAGGACATGACTAGAGTAAGTTTGCTGACTAGGATTTTTTGTTGATTTGTTAAAACTTTGGAGGGAATCATTTGGGAGGAGTTTTGAAATTTGGGGGGAGTTTTGAAATTTGAAGTGTGATTTTAAAAGCAAAAGTTTGGGAGAAAAAATAAACCCAAAAAACAAGAGGATGATCAGCAGCCCGCTTCACTTTCTCGGAGAAAAATTCAGCAATGCTGCTTCTTCGTTGTTGTTGCCACCACTCATGAATCATCCGATGCGAAAAAAAATTCGGACTGACGATAGAAATTAATTGATAATACTATTGGAGGTGGATTTGGGTTCTGTGCTTCTCTTCCTCTTTCTTCTCCTTCAAGCTCCGCTCATCCTTTTGCAGCCTCTCTTCTTCTAGCTCCCCATTTCCCGACCAGCATCTGCAAGGGCGGCACCACCCCCCCCACGTGCCTCAAACTCGAGAAGCGACAGAATTGCAGGAGCAGGGACGAGGAGGCACGCCCTAACTTCTAAGGTAATTTGTTCAAGAAATAGCGATTTAGTAGTAGATCAAAGAACCTACCATAAATATCCCACCTTTTCGATTCGGAAAGGCTTATGAGATAGATTTAGAGTGGCATTGCATAATTTTCCTCAACAAAAACAAAATTTCTTGCATGATGCTTAGTCATTTCCAGAAAGAGATATCTCTCTAAATTCCACTCTAGATATCTCTTTTTCTTGAGGTTGATCCTTAATATCTACTTTTTATATGGATTAAATGATGCTTGAATGACTAATGGTAACGTTCTGTATTAGATCTTTATATCATTCAAGAATCTTAGGTTTAAGCAAGTTCTAACTTGTGAGTTTTTTTTCATGATGGGAAAGCTTTTATGTTCGGTTATTTCATATGTTACTATTTGCCCTGAAGAATATTTTATTTTGACATAATATACATATGTGTTACTGTTTCTGGAAATGTTAACATGTTAATTTAAGTATGCATATAAAAGCTGTCCCACTTCTTGGAGTTTCTGAGGCAACCACTTTGTCATAATTCATAATTTTCGGGTCCTGTTGATAAGCTTACGTTAGCTAATCCAGTATCTGATCGGTACTTGCACTTTGTTCCTGAGTTGAAAGCTGATACTCTCACTGGTGATGCAATCCAGGGTGTAAAAAATGTTGCATGGCCTGTCTATATGATTTCTGTTTTAAACAGTTAGCATTCGCAATATCCAGAGATAATGTAGAGGGTAACTATGAGCTCTCTCACATGCCTCGGTTTGTAAACATTGGAAGCCAGAAGTTGTATACGCCTTTCCCATAATTTTTTTATACCCGTTTCACCTAAGAATAATATTATTTGTTGCTAGGTTTAGAAATGAGATCGAAGCCTTCTAGCAGAATGGGAATTTGATGCCCAATCTTGATGCACAATATTTTAACGGAATGAGAAATTGATGCCCAACCTCGATCAAAAGAGCACCAAGCTCCTCAATCTCACCATCCTCCAGAGGATTGATCCCTTCATCGAGGAGATTCGCGTAACAGTGGTTAATGTCACCTTCTATGAATTCATAATAGAGCCCTCCAATGGGGATGTTGATTTAATCATGCTACCTCTTTTGTTCTGTTAATTTTTGTTTGGTTTCTGAGCTGATTAGGGCTTTCTGCTTGATTTTGTTTGTAGAGCCGCAAGGATGTTGACGGATCTCTATTTTTTTGTCAAGAGGTTGAGTTAGATTGGGCGGTTAGCATTAGGGCTAGGTAAGTTGGTTTTTTAATTATGTTATTATGGCCGATTATTTAGGAATAGTTTTGATTCTTATATTTTGGAATGATTAGTTTGTGATTGCAAGTTTAGATTGATCTTATAACTATGAATCTTATTCAGATTGAATGTGCAAAATGCAAATTTTTGGGTCTATTGTTACTTTTGGGTGATGTGGAGGGGTTTGATATTGTCATTATGTTCACATGGATTTCTTTTATTTGGGATACATTCTATAGCTAAGTTGATAACTTATCAGTTTCGTATTTATGTTTCATCGTTATGCATTTAGTTGATTCTCAATTTCTTAGTGCTTTCCTGCTAAGTGGTCTTGAAATTATTTTCTTCTACAGTAATACTCAACCAAGATTTCAGTTCATTGTCATGAATAGGCACATCACATGTTTGCACTTTAGTCTACGAAGTAAAAGTAGTTGTTGGTATTGGTGAGTCCACACATCAACTTGATTGAAAAGCAATGTGATAGAAGTTGTGTTGGCATGTGATAAAATTAATTTATGTAAGATAATAGTGTTATCTATTTTTAATGTCACATATACACTTTTTTCCTTTTTGTGAGGAAAATGCTGAGGCTGTAGCACCACATGCATACCCCTTTCAAAGGAAGTAAGAAAAGCAAAAAATGAAAAATGCACACACGCGTGTACACTGCTTTTCTTTGATAATAGTTTAACATATTTTCCAAAGAATGTTTAACAATAATTGTGATACACTAATGTGCTATTCCCTCACGTTAAATATGAAAGAATGCAATGGAAAAGACAGACATGATAAGCGACCAAATACAATTTGTTCAGAAATCTCATTGCTCTCAAGAAAGGAATACATCTCTCTCAATAAATTCTGGCAGATTTATGATGTGAGTTCTTTTTCATTTGTTTCCCCTTCACGTGGACCTTTCTTTATTTTCTCATCATAAATCATATATTTTCTTGGGATTTATGAGATGTTTTCGACCGGTGGTTTGGGTCTTACCTCTTATGATTGGATGATCGCATTTAAATTTTGTTCCTTTTGTATTTTGATTTTTTTTGCAAGAATGTGGATTGTGTTTTTTGATTTTGTCAAAATTTGAGCATTTTAGCTGTATAATTTATGGCATTATATGATTTTAATTGTGGGAAAGGTGGGAACTTTAGTGTTTATAGCAAGAAAAATGGATGAAATTTGGGAAAATACGCCTTTTATAAAAGAAAAGAAAATCTTCATTTTAAGTCGGTTCCTTCACTATTTGATGCGATTTTTATACTGGAATATTCAGCATAGTTCAATTCATGTTTGGATGTTCCACGAGTGTAATTAAGACCCATATTCTTTGTTTTTTGAGTTTTTCATTTGAAACTCTTCGGTTAAAATAAGAGATTATTTTTGGAATATGTGAGGAGAGAAAATATCAGCAAGCAGATAAGTACTTGCAAAATCTGGTGACTATATGCACTAACATTACATGCAAAGACAGCGTCTTGATGGGATCAGTTCAATCTCTTCAGAAAAAAGTTGAGGTGATTAATTTATGAGTACCAGAAGTTTATCATTTGTGCATATTTATTTACTTTTTTCTCTTAAATTTACAATTTCTGTCCATGAAACTTGCTGATGTAAACCCTCAAGTCGATACATAGTGCTTCATTGAGAAAGAGATAAAGCAAAATTAAATCTAAATAAATTTTTATAAATATTTTTTGTTGCTTCACAAAAGATTCATAAATTGCAGAAAAATTCAACTCATAGCACGATCATCTCATAAGAAGTGTCTTCGAAACTACTATATCCATTATATCCCATATCCTATCCTTTGCAACCATTGGTTCCTTCTCACGTGAACTTGGTGTTTCTATAAACATGGCAAAACTTGGCGTCCTTCATAAATCGATCAATACTGTGACTGCTTCTGTATATGATACATTCTCACAATGACCTTATTACAATGTAACTACTTCTGACACTTGAATTAAATCAGTCTCCAGTCTTCAGGAACTAAGTGCAGTAAATCAGTCTTACACTTGAAGTAAATTAGTCTTTAGGAACTAATTGCAAATCAATAGTCATATAAATTGGCTTAAAAAAATTTCTTGACAATATTCCATTTAATCTGTGGATCTTCTGATTGGGACACCAATATGCACATAGTACTAGCTCCTCAATGCAAATTAAATACAATTGATACTATAAGACACGTAATTCCAATATGCTAACTGATATGTTCTTTGCAAAATGCATGAGGAAACGCGTGATCACATCTCATGCATTATTCATTTATGAGACCAATCTGGGTGTCTCTTTCCCATAACCTCAAAATTCGTTGGACTACTCCAATTGTTTTTTCGGTTTGTTGACATATTGAAGGATAAAAATGAGATGTGATATTTCAGTCATAGAAATGTGTCGCATATCGTGTATCCATGTCAATGTCCTATGACTATATGTATGAATCTTAGCTGGTACAGGCGGTGTGAGAGTTTGCCATAAAAACTTTTCTGGTCAGCTGGTGAGTATGAAAATATTTATATTTATTTTTGTTCTTATTTTTATTTTTTTTGCCTAAATTGAGCTTATTTAATCCAAGAACAATCACATGAGTAGCCTGTCGCAGATTACTGTATGCTACTTCCCACATCTTTTTCTTAATTTTTCTTAAATTAGTGAGATAAGTGATGCTTTTTTGTTGAAATGATAAAATGTATGCTCAAATTCTCATATTAGAATAGCATTATATACGTGTTTGGACCTGAACTGAAGTCAATTATCTCATTTAGGTGGATTCAACTATCATATTCATCATTTTCTGTTACTTAGTCTAATTCAAATTTTCCAAGAGATGAAGTACAAAACTCAAGACAATGGAATTAAATTGCATTTAATGATACAATGTTTCTATGTAGGGAGTAGTTTTGAAAATAAATATTGCACAGAAAGGATTACTTTTTATTAGTTTATTGTAGAAAAGAGATTTTTGGTCATAAATTCAATGCATATAAGATTAGTTTTGATATATCTTTTAAATGATTTGTCTTAAAATAGCCCTGATGGGAGCTTTGAAATTTGAACCAAGGTGGGGCTTGCTTTCGTTTGCCAATTTTTTGTTCGACTCATTACCCAAATTTTATGTTCTTTTTTTTGCATAGATTGTATGGAGTAGGAGATGGTTATGATGTGTTTCAATTGGCGTGGCTTCTCATACATGGTATCAGAGTTAAAATTTGAATGTTGTATAGTTGAATGTTGGAGCAAAAACCAAATATTTGAATGTTGTATAGGTTCATTTATGTGTTTCAAAATGTGTCCTGATTTCTCATACAAGCAGTGTTTTTTATGCCAACCTTACTGGCATCTTCTTTTTTTCCAAGAACTACACAATATATGTGTTTTACATACTTTGATTTTCATTCTATTGATGATGTTTTCCAGGATGGTGAAAAAAAATTACTGGTCAGATACAACTGTCCTAGCAATAACTGAACTTGAGAAGGCTTCACCTGAAACTCTTGGTTTTGATTTTCAGAAATATAACCAGAAGATGCGGCAGTTAGATTTTAATCTCAAGGTAATGAATTTGATATCATTATTATACGGTAATGAATTTGATATCATTTTTATACCAAGATTATGTATTTCTTTTTTTACAATCTTGACCCTATGTAAATCATTTCTGTATGGCCCATAATCCATATGATAATGTATTTGATTGCACCCCTCATTTTTTAACGGGTTATATATGTGAGTTATACAAATATGCTTATCATATTCCATAAGAACTTCAGTGCATTGTATCCATAAGAAAAAGATAAGCATATATGCTTATCATAATCCTTAAGAATAAGGAGTTCAAGAACATACCATGAGTTTGCGACCAGTGTATAGAATTGACAGCATTAGTGTGGCCATTTAAAGGAATAGATGGTCTTCCCCCCCATTGTTTTTTCATGTGCAGTTGTTCGGCATCTTAACGATGCCAAAATATTAGATGGCAGATCTGAATCAGCTATGCTTTTAATGACTGAAGTAAATACAAAGATAAGCCAAGAGAATAAATAAGTGTGGTGGACTGCTGGATACTAACAGAAAGTTAATAACCTGACATATTTTAGTAAAAAGAACTCATAGAACATCTCTGGTATATAACAGAACGTTATAGTGGTTATGAGGATGAGAAAATATAATTCCATAGAGTCAACAAAATAATGATGTGCCTCATTTCAAGAATTGCTTTTAAGTGCAACCAGCAGAGGAATATACAGGTTGATAAACAAAAAGGAAAAAAGTTAACTCCGCATGATGTGCTTTTTGTTGTGGTCTTTTTACTGCCTATCCCATGCCAGGAGATAAGGGGATGGTTGTGTTGTACAGAAGATAGCCAGAATAGAACATAACCCAATCTCTGGAAAATAAAACTGATGCATGTAGACAATTAAGAGGATTTGGAAGAAAGGCTTTGTTGTTGTAGCAGTTATCAAAACAAGAAGGTGAAACTTCTGATTTCACTGAAGCACTTCAATCATCTTCAGTAACACACTCTTGCTGGTGAATGGTAGCTAATAATAGAACAAATATTTTACTTACCGGATGCATGGTAGGAATTTGGATTGGAGAAGCCAGTGAGGGATTCTTAGAGCTGTATGGTACGAACTATACCAGCATCGATTTCCTTTTGCTGAAATGCTAACATACCAAGCTATCGATATTGTATGCAAAATAATTTAATTATTTAAGATTTCCTATATATTCAAATTTTACATGTGCCTTTTTTATAATGCAATATGAACTACCAGTTGCGTCATTCAGATTGGGAGAACTCTCAGTGCAAGAAGATGGCATGCATCATTCTCGGAGGATGGACATTTGGATATATCCACAGTAATTAGCCGGATATAGAGAGGTGTAAGAGACTTATCATTTGAATGCTTAGCTCTTGCTAAAGTATTTTTTTACATGATGATATTAGATAACTGTGTTGATAACCTAAACAGAATGTTACCTTAACAACACTCTTGCTCAATTACAACTATGATCCTTTAAGATCACAGGTGATATTATATCGGCTGATTTCACATGGATTCATATTATCATGCTTGAAAGTCAACATGATGTCAAACCATGTTCATATGCTCAGTTAGATTTTGTGTTCCATTTTGATTAAATTATATTACAGAGAGACGGCTCTGTCTCTGCCACGGCTTGAGTTCAACTAACGACATTTCTTATTTGCTTATTCGTTGTGATTCTTTGGTTCTGATTGATCTGAATGTAGATATGGTTTGTAAATTAAAGGGTATTTAACAAACATGATACATTATAAAGTCATTGCATAGCTATTCTCCTACTTGGTTAGTAGAACCTGGCAGGCTATTGAGCTTGCACACTCATGGATACTGTACGTTTGCTGATATAAAGTACTTGAATTCTAAAAACTTCTACTTGTAGGAAACACATACCTTCAGTGCTTCTCCTTACAAGAACTTTATTTATTTCTTATATAGTTAACATCTGCAACTTTATATCAATTCCATAACTGACTAAAGAAATAGCAAGAAGTGCCAGTTTACTAGCAAAGTTCAAACCCGAACAAAAGAAATATGTAGGATGTGATCAGACAAAAAATCACCTTCTCCCCATTAGCCCAAAATCTCATCCATCTCACTTCTTTCCATCTTCTTCATCTTCCCCACCACACACACATGACTGACTTCTATAGCTCTTTTTTAAAAGATTGATTTATGATGAATTGATTTATTTGTTGTTGTCTTTGAGCATGTCAGGCTTGAGCTCTTGCTAAAGTATTTGTTACATGATGATATTAGATAAAGTGTTGATATCTTACACACAATGTTACCTTAACAGCACTCTTTCTTAATTGCAACTATGATCCTTTAAGATCATAGGTAATATTATATCGGCTGATTTCACATGGATTCATATTGTCATGCTTGAAAGTCAACATGATGTCAAACCATGTTCATTTGCTCAGTTAGATTTTGTGTTCCATTTTGTTTGGATTATATTACATAGTCAGACTCCTTTTTGGATGAAGTGTAAATTGCAATCTGAATCGAATGCAAGATGACTGGTAAATTTAATGCAATGGAAAGTTCAAGAAGGAATGTTTGATTTGTTGTTACTAAATTTAATAAAGACATTATTATCACCTATTTGTAAAATTTTGAGTGCAATATTTTATATCTTCCCTTACCCTCTGTTGATGTTGCTTAATGTTGCATAATTATATATCACTCTTAGTTTTTCAGTACCACCCACAATCGAACTGAATATTTCATGTTGTGCAGGAATATAAAGCAACCGTTGAGTTTTATTGGGCACCTATTATTGTGAAGCCAAATTTTGTTGATCCAGTGAACAACTCGGTTGCTTATTGTGGGCTCTGACGACCTCACTCTGTTGCTTATTGTGGACTCCGATGACATCGACTCCTCCGACCTCAGCATGTGGAGATCGTGAATGAGGCAGCTGTGCTCCAAGGAATCAGGTGTATGCTAGCACGTAACAGACAGACATACGTGTAACTTACAATATGCCTACATACAAAGGTTATGATGCATAGTAAAATAAGATAGAATACCATACAGATCATGTCATCTTGTTTGTACCTTATAATCATGCCAGGTTATCTCATGCTTCAAAATAACCAATTATCGGCTAATCAAATTCTTTTAACTAATAGGTTCACATGTTTGTTCTATAAGTTGTCCTATTGGGCATTTGTAAATTGTTTGGATCTTTGACCCAAACATATGTTAGTTGATTAGTATCTCTCTATAATATGTTAGTTGATTTGATTGTTCAATTATAGTATTGTGTTTTCATGTCAGATTGGCTTCAAGAAATCTTGAATAACAATCAAAAGGAGATTTTTGAGTTATATCCAATGTCGAGATCAAGGTATGTTACAGAGTTCATGTTTATTCTTAAATATGTAAATACTTCAAGAGTTTGCATGAATGAATTCACAAATACGACAAAATTTTGAGCAGATGGTTTGAAATGCCACAGTGGCAAATGGGTATAACTTATAATTCCTTATACTAACTATTTGATTGAAGATCGAGTTAGGCAGCCACGATCTCCGTCTTTCATCCCCATTTCCAAAGTATTATTTCCCCTTAAAAAACTCATCTTTATCTAAGCTCTTTAATTTTTATTTTCTTTTCTCATTTCAGTTCCCTTTCATATTTGATCAGAATGAAGGTTGTCGCAGTGTATTTGCTCGCAGTTTTGGGCAGGAACTCCACCCCATCTGCCGAAGTTATCAATGATATCTTGGGATCAGGTTCGATTCTTCCGTCCAAAAGATTTTTAATTCTTAATATATTTCTGTTGGATTTGTTTCGTTATGAGACTGTTCATTCAGATAGTTTGTATATTGGTTCATACAAGAAATGTGACATGTAAACGAGTTAAATATTGAGCTAATTGAGCCAATTAGGGGTTCTTCTTTTATGATCTATTTTATCATTAAGAATGATTAGCTGAAGCATATAAAGATGAACAAATGTCAGCAATTTTTTTTGGTCAAAATGATTGGTTTTGCTTTGTGTATATTCTGTGTAGCTTTAATCAAAGCAAGTAACAACAAAGAGCATGCAGAAATCAAATCACATTTCATTTTATTCTATTTCTATGGATAAAAATAAGTCATGAATGAACACATACAATTGAGGATATGTGCATAAAAAGCCCTGTTAATATTATATATTAATGGCAGAATGGCATTTTGTGGGTGATTTCTTTATTAAAACTTCAAATATATACACATATGAAAGAATCCAATGTTCTTAGGTATTGTTGTCAAATTTTAACTATAAATATACTTTGATTCTTTGTTTTTTATACTCAAGAAAACATTTGCTAATCAATTTTTTAAACTAATAGGTTCACATGTTTGTTCTATAATTTGACCTGTTGGGCATTTGTAAATTGTTTGGATCTTTGACTCAAACATATGTTAATTGATTAGTATCTCTCTATCATATGTTAGTTGATTTGATTATGCAATTATAGTTTCATGTACCATCTCTGGATACTCCTCTACTGCTTTCATGTACCCAGAGCGCCATCCTTGCCCCTGGGAGCTGAGCTTGAAGAGGAGGGAGGGGAGCTTGCTGAGATCAAGGGGGATGAGAGGCAGCAGTAGGAGTGCTTTGTGTTGGGGGCTGATTTCAGGCAGCAGCCTGCAGTGATGAAGGAGAGGGATTTCTTTGATGGGTGGGCCACAAATCCTCTGTCGTCATCGTCCTCATCTTCCTCATGTGCTTGATCCAAGACCTAGGTCTCTATTTCCATGGTCCTCCATGACTTCCCTCACTGGTCAGTATTATTTTTTTGGCTCTCTGTTCAACCGACTATTGCATTGTAATTTTTAATGAAATCACCTTCATGTTTTTTGCAGATGATGATAATGTATGATCAGGAGAGAGAGAGAGAGAGAGAGAGAGAGAGAGAGAGAGAGAGAGGCAACTATGTTTTCTTGCTAGGATTGAGATTTTTTGTGTATGGGTTGTTGTTGCATTAGCTTAAGAGCATGTTCTGTGTTTGTAATGGACTTTTTAATCTTGACGTCAATGATATGGTATTAGTCCCCAAAATGAGTCTAAACAGCTTTTGCTCTCATTTTATGAGTCTGAATTGAACCAATGGATGTCTTGCTGTCCAGCAGGATTCAATTCATTAGCATTGTACTAGCCATAAACTATTTAACATTAGCCTGACACAAAAACACAATCTGTGGCTACGGCCATTGCCATGAGTTTTAGCACGGGCCTTGGACCCTTTTGTGGGGGCCCCCTTCCTGCAACTTGACCTTGGACCAATGTTTGCTCCTTGAGATAATCATTGCACTTATCAGGTGTTATTTATGGTATCTAGAGAGCAAATGAGTTGTAATCTAATCACCACTTCACAATTAACAAGAGGGATCCTTTGCAAATATCCACCTTTTCAACAAAGGAAAAAAGAAACCATATAGAAAAAAGAAGATGCCCACTCATGATTGTTTCCAGGCTTCAGCATCCATGAGAATATTGAGAGAGTTCTCAGGCTGTTGTCAACTCTTAGCCATGATGAGGTTCAGAAAGTATTTCAAGTGTTTGACCACATAAACATGCATGAATGGCTAGAACCCAGTTACCAAAAAATGGCTAGAACCCTACCTTAACAGTGGCAATTGGCAACAGACGGCAACTTTCACTACAAAAGGCATATGCCTACTATGCATTGACATGTTAGCATATGTTGTAATTTGAACTCTATATGGGCCTGCGAGGATACATCAAAACATTGAGACCTTCATTGGAGCCTTGGTGGCATTTGCTCCAACACTTGCACCGGTCACACCCAACTCAATGTTGGGAGGCAATATGTTCTTAGCAGTTTCGCATACAGAATTTATCGTATCATGCCCGTGCCGAGGGCGCCCTCTAAATGTTTTCAAGCAAACTTTTTCACGCTAATTTGTCGTTTTATGCTAAACTTTTTAATGCTAATTTGTTGTTCTGCTCCAAAGGTGCCTACGCCGAATTTGTTGTTCTATGCCGAATTTGTTGTTCCGCTCCAAAGGCGCCCACGCCGAATTTGTTGTTCTTTGTCGAAAGCACCTGCGTCGAATTTTTTGTTTCGCGTCGAATGTACCCGTGCCATTAAATATTTTTACACAAATTTGTTCTTTTAAATTTTGGCTGTGAAAATAATTTTTTGGGAAACAAAGATTTTGCGAGGGAAAATCTTAAATGAGCCGTGCCCGCGGGTAAGGGTTATAACTAGTATATATATATATATAAGATGGTCACATGAGTACAATGTAATGCCCTACAAGCTACTGCACAAGTACTAGAGGGGGGGGGGGTGAATAGTACTTGAAAATAATAAGGAGTATAATTCCAAATTAAATTGCAAACAACTACCAAATCAATTTACGGAAGCTTAAATTGAAAGACAACAACAAAATTAACAATGCAAACAAATGATGTTAATGGGTTCGGATCCACCCAAGTCTCCCCGACTTGTTCCCGGTGATCCTACGTCCCAACCACCCGGATCCCCTCCGGATACTTGAGTTAGAAACCCTAACTCAAGATTTCCACTATGAATATCTTGTGAAAAACCTTCACAAGATCAAATCATACAACAACGGCAATAGTGAATCCCACAACCCGGGATCACAACCTTCTCTCACAACCGAGAGAATCAACAAGCAATATAAAAGAGTTTATATTGAAATAAGCAAACTTACCACAAAATCATATACCTTGAGTTTTTCTTACCCAATAGGTGAAATGAAGGATTTGAGGAAGATGAAGTCACCAAGTCCTAGCACCAAGGAAATGACCAGCAATAGGTGCCTAGGAAAGATTTGGAGACTTGGATCAAGCAATAGCTTGAAGAGCTCACCAAGAACAAGCTTCTCTCAAGATGGATTCTAGATCTAGAAATGAGAGAGAATGGGTTTCTTGTGAGGAAGAGAGCTTTAGATTTGAGTGAGAATGGCTATCTCTTTTGATCTCAATGAATCTCTGAATGGAAGCTCTAACCTAGATAGAAATGACCTAGGTTCGTATTTATAGGGTCCCATAAAAAACAACTTAGGTCATTCTCCAACGGATAGAAATCTGGGAGAATTAGTCGGTCAAAGAACAATCACTGACCGACTAGTTCATCAACTAGTCGGTCAGTCAAACAGCATGGACCGACTAAGAGAGGAACTGAGAAGAAAGAGAATTTCAGACCTAGAAATCTAGTCGGTCCAAGAAGACATTCTGACCGACTAGTTTCACAACTAGTCGGTCAGTCAGTGAACGTAGACCGACTAAGAGGCAAAATGAAATAGTCTGAACACAAGTTGACTTAGTCGGTCCAAAAACAAAAGTTGACCGACTAGATTGTCAACTAGTCGGTCACCAAACATTCTTAGACCGACTAACGATAAACAGTAGCTTAGGAGAAATTTAGTATGAACAGTAAGTCACAACTAGTCGGTCAAAGAAGCATCACTGACCGACTAGTTCACAAACTAGTCGGTCGGTGAGTCAACGTAGACCGACTAACTGTAAACAGTAAAGTCCAAGAAATTAAGGAATCAAACTAGTCGGTCCAAGAAGTGTTGCTGACCGACTAGATCACCATCTAGTCGGTCAGTACTTCTTCTTGTACCAACTAACATGCACATTCAAGTTCGAATCGAAGCGCGACGCTTCGAGGAAGTTAGAATGAACTTGTACTAAGATCCTAGAGCTACGATATGAGCGTTATGAAGTTAGAATGGTAAGATATACTCAAGGCTTAACATTCTATATATCGAAGCTAAAAAGACTATAAATAAAACCTTAATAAACGGTCTTCGAGAGCTTCGATTGATTCTTCATAACTTCCAAAACGGCGCAAGAGCTTCAACGAAGCTTTAGGCATGAATACGAGTTTTGTGAAGTGTTGAGATGTCGCTTTGAATGTTCTCGTGAATTTGGCGACGATCTCCAATACTGCGCTCACAAATTGTTAGTTCATGGATTATTTATGTTTGCTCATCATCAAAACCAAATCCGGGGAGTCCAATATTCAACATTCTCCCCCTTTTTGGTGATGACAAACCAATCATAAATAATAATCAAAAATAATGATTCAAATGTAAAATACTTACTCCCCCTGCATTGATGACACGTTAATTCCAAAATGAATATATATGAATTGCATCAATCAGACGAGTAAGATAAATAAAGAGAATCGATTTTCGAAGTATCGGATTTTGAAAATCCTTATATATATCTTAACTCCCCCTGAATCTAACATATCAAACTAGATTCTTGGAAATTGAGTTAAATTTTCATTTGCTCTATTTATTATCATTATCTCTCCCCCTTTGGCATTATCCCAAAAATGGGGGGCATACAACGACAACAACTAGAAAATGGAAAATCCAACATCGGGAGTCGTAGACAATGACGATGGTCGTAATTGACACCAAGGGAAAAATGATGAAATCAAATCAAGGTGTGCCAAATTGTCCATTATCAAAAATAAAAAACGATAATCAAAATCATCAAAAATAATAATTGGTATTTTTTTTTCATTTATTGAATACTGAAACATACTCTCCAATATTCAATATTTCTTGGTTAAATTTGTGCATGAAAAACAATTCTATACAATTATAGAATTTCAATCTATTTAACCAAGTTTTTCAATCGTCGAGCGACGATTTTATATATCATGGACATTGAATGAGAATTAATGTGCACGAGGAAGTAAATATCACAACATGAACAACGATGTATATATAGATAGAAACATCAAGAGTACACCCCAAAAAGAGATTGATACAACAAATGCAACATACCCATCAAAAAGAAATACATCATATATCATTGATACAACATCATCAACGTCCAACAACAAAAAATACAACACATCAAAATATCCAACACCGACATCCAGAAAACTCAAAAATACATCAAATCAACCCTCATACTCCATCCTAACCCAAAATACTCTCAAAAAGATATGTCATCCAAAGAGTAGTGGAGAGTCCTCGGAACGAACGATCACGAGGAAGTGGCTGGATCTGCAGTGTCCGTGGGTCCAGTCGACGGAGTGGACTCAGGCTCTGCAGGGAGGAGAGGTGTCTCAACAGACGGGATCGTCGGGGCAGGTGTGGAAACAACTGGCTCAACAGCAGGGGTCTCAACAGCAGGGGTCTCAACAGCAGCAGGTGAGACAGGAGCAGGCTCGGCAGCAGGAGTAACAGCAGCCACAGAAGTCTGGACTACTGCTGCAGAAGTCTCTGGAACACCGAAAGAGGTGCCAACACCAGGAGCAGAAGTGGTAGCAGCAGCAGCAGTGGCCTCATCGCCACGGGCTAAGGAAGTGACAAGCTCGTCAAGCTCCTCATCGTCCATCTCCTCGGCCTCAGAAACGGAAGGAGGAAGATCAATCCCCATCATACGAGCCATACGACAGACGACCTCCTCAGTACGAGCCAAACGTGAGTCGTGCTGACGAAGAAGGCGTACGACATCATCTAATGTGGCAGGAGGAGTGGGGGCTGCAGCAGCTGAGGGAGTAGACTGGGAAGCAGATGCGGTAGACCTCTGCACGTGACGAAGCGCCGCTAGAGATTTCTTAACGGCCGTCGCGTTCAGAGGAGTACCCAAGGGACGCTTATCGACAGGAGGGAGAGGGACTCGGAAATGACGAAAGACAAGGGTCAGCAGACACGGATATGGAATATGCACAGATTTATTGGTCTTGCGTATACACTCGAAAGAGTCCATCTTATCGAGTATAACGCGAGCCCAATTAATCTCGCAACCCAAGAAAAGAGTGTAGATAAGCTTCAAAAATGGCTGGGATGGAAGTGAAGATGAGCCGTACTTGGGAAGCAAGCACGACTTCATAATAAGATTCAAAACCCATGCATTTGGCTTGAACGACTTTGAAGGAACTCCAATAAAGGCAGGAGAGATCACATGGAAGATGTCAGAAAGAACGGACTGATCCAAGGAAGATATATCGTCGACGGAAATGTCTGAAGGAAGGAGACCGGACGACGAACAACCAAGTATCTCCCCCAAGATTTCTGCCGTGAGAACTATAGGAGTTCCCAAGACAGTAGTCTCGATGGAGTGACTCGCGTCGTACAGGCCTCGGACACGATTGGCATAGAACAATTTCATAAGGCGAGGATATGGTTTAGGGTTGGCCTTAAGATCATAGCGGAGATAATCAAGGAGACCACTATAGGAGAGGAGATCAGCTAAGCCAAGGAAATCTGAAAACTGAACGTAGTGCTCCAATAGCATCGGGCAGTGTTCAATACGGTTGTAGGCCGCGAGACACATAGGGTCGTCACGACACAACGATATGTCAACACCACCCACTGGCATTGGGCCCTTTCCCTTTGGCTGGCGAGTCCTAGGACGAAGTGGAGGAGTGGGTTCCCTATGGCTAGGCTCATCCTCAGGCACAAACTCAGTGTCAGAATCAGGAGGAGTAGGGGTGAGTGGAGTATGGGCTTTTTGGTCTTAGATTTTCGGGGTTTGACTGTCGCTGTCCTCTGCTTCTTCAGAGGAGGCGAAGACGGAGAAGCTTGGGTTGATTTGGCACGACGCTTAGGCTTAGATGGATTCCTAGGCTCAGAAGGCTCTACAGACATTGGGGAAGCCCCAGATGAAGCGATAGGGATCCTAGTCTTTGCCATTGATCGTGGCACGACTAGGACAAGCTAAGCGATGACGAAAGATCAAATACCCTAATACAAACCCTGGAACTGAAAAACAAACTGAGATTAACAAGCCCTAGATGAAAAATCAAAATACACAAGCCCTAGAACTGAATTCGAAACCCTAGGAGCTAGATAAGATGAAAATCAAACCCTAGAGTATGAATCGAGACCTAGGAGAGGGGGTTTTACCTAGGAGGAGGAGTCGACGGCGGCGGACGGCGGGGATGGCCGGAGATCTGGCCGGAAGTCGAAAAGTCTCGAGAGGGGGGAGGGTTTTTGTGGGCTTGAGCTGAGAAAAACAACCGACTAAATGAAGAGGAAGTCAGATGAAATCGTTTTAAGTCGGTCGAGATCTGGAAAAGACACAAATGCCCTAACCTACTTAGTCGGTCACAGTTCAAGAACTGACCGACTAGATTACGATCTAGTCGGTCGGTCAATGAGCTTGAACCGACTAAGTCGAAACAGAGGCAAACAGGGATTTTTAGGGCTAGAATTAGTCGGTCGCAGTATATTCACTGACCGACTAGTTTTCAATCTAGTCGGTCGGTAAGTGTACTGAGACCGACTAAAGAAAGAAAATGATAAGAGTAAGATAAAAGCTTGATCTAGTCGGTCTGAGTTCACTTGCTGACCGACTAGATGAGCATCTAGTCGGTTGACAAATGAACTGAAACCGACTAGAAGAGTCCAAAAATTGATAATTGATTTCTCTTCACAAACCACTTGGATGAAACATCTTAACACTCTCATTAGTCATCTAAATTACCCCATAAAACGTCGAAATCTTAAATACGACATTGAAATACGAATTCGAGCATAAATTCAAACATATCACATAAAATTCCCAAAAATTCAATAAAGCTAGCATGAACGAAATATCGTGAAATCGAATAGCATGCAAGACAATTGAATGAAACATGAACCCTATATCTCGGATTCACCCATAATCCCCAATTCTCGACGCAACCGCACAAAGGAGTCCTCCTTTAGGGGTTTCGTGAAAATATCGGCGATTTGCTTTTGGGTTTCAACGTAAAACTAAAATGATGTCCTTTTTAGCAACATGATCATCTAAAAAGTGGTGTCGGACATCTATGTGTTTTGATCGGGAATGGTGCACCGGATTCTTCGAAAGACAAATAGCACTTTGGTTATCCACCATGATTGGGCTAGTATCACAATGAATCCCAAAATCCTTCAAAGTGTGTCTCATCCAAAGAACCTGGGCACAAGCGGCACCGGCGGCAATATATTCCGCCTCGGTGGTTGAAAGTGATACGGAATTTTGCTTCTTGGAAAACCAAGAGACAAGAGAATTTCCTAGAAAATGGCAAGTGCCACTAGTACTTTTCCTGTCGGATTTGCATCCCGCATAATCGGCATCACTGTATGAGACTAACTCATACGTGCTAGATTTTGGATAAAGTAATCCAAAATCAAGTGTATAACTTAGATAACGGAAAATACGTTTTACCGCTACTAAGTGAGACTCCTTAGGTTGAGACTGATAACGAGCACATATGCATACGGCAAACATAATATCGGGCCTACTTGCGGTAAGATAAAGTAAACTACCTATCATACCTCGATATAGACGAATGTCTACATCCTTACCGCCCGTATCCTTGTCAAGATGTGTAGTCGTGCTCATTGGAGTCTTTTTCCCAGACGCACTTTCCATTCCAAATCGCTTAAGCAACTCCACCGTATACTTCGTTTGGTGGATGAAGATTGCATCGTTCAATTGACGAATTTGGAGACCTAAGAAATATTTGAGTTCGCCCATGTGGCTCATCTCAAATTGTTCCTTCATAACATTAGAAAACTCTTCGCAAAGAGTGAAGTTAGTAGCACCGAAAATGATATCATCAACATAAATTTGAACTAATAAAATATCATTATTCGCATGCTTAACAAAAAGTGTAGAATCGGCTTCGCCCATTTTAAAATTCAAATCCAAAAGAAAATTCTTTAGGCGATCATACCAAGCTCGAGGAGCTTGTCTCAAACCATAAAGAGCTTTCTTAAGTTTAAAAACATGATTTGGAAAATTTTCATTTATGAAGCCCGGAGGTTGAGAAACGTAAACTTCCTCAACAACATCTCCGTTTAAAAATGCACTTTTAACATCCATTTGAAATAACTTAAAATTTTTATGGCATGCATAAGACAACAAAAGTCTAATTGATTCTAGTCTAGCTACCGGAGCGAAGGATTCTTCGAAATCGATACCTTCCTCTTGGCGATAGCCTTGAGCAACTAACCGAGCTTTGTTCCAGACGACGACTTGATTTTCGTCGGTTTTGTTCTTGAAGATCCACTTTGTCCCTATGACGGTGTGGTTCTTCGATGGCAAAGGAACAAGCTCCCATACCTCATTCCTCTCGAATTGAATGAGTTCCTCCTCCATGGCAAGGATCCAAGCACTATCTTCACAAGCTTCAACTATATTCTTTGGCTCTATCGATGAGGCAAAGGCACAATTGGCGAAGTGGTGGACTTGAGATCTCGTCTTGACACTATCATTGATATTGCCAATGACTTGCTCATGGGGATGGTCGCGAACGGTATGAAGCCGCTTGGGAATACCTTGATCACTAGGCACATTCTCAACAACTTCATTAGTCGGGTTAGTCTCAATAGAATCAATTGAATCAATAGTCTTAGAATTTTCAAACGAATCACATAAAACATCCATAGAATCATTATCATTTGAAATTTTAGAAGTAGTAAAATTCTCATTAAAAGAGACATGAAGTGATTCCTCGATCGTAGAGGATCTTTTGTTGTATATCCGGTAGGCTTTGCTACGTGAGGAATACCCAACAAATATCCCCTCATCCGATCTCGGATCAAACTTGTCCAAATTATCATATGTGTTTTTAATAAAACATTTTGCGCCGAAAACACGAAAATGTTTAACTTGAGGCAATCTACCAAACAACAATTCATAGCAAGTTTGTTTGGTGCCGGGCCTCAAAAGTATTCTATTAAACACATAACAAGCGGTGTGTACCTCTTCCGCCCAAAATTGATAACCAAGTTGACTATCTTCGAGCATAGTGCGAGCACACTCCACAAGCGTTCTATTCTTCCTCTCAACAACACCATTTTGAGGAGGTGCGCGAGGGAAAGAAAACGTGTGAGTAATTCCAAGATCATCACAAAAATTTGAGAAAGACTCATTCTCAAATTCACCCCCATGATCACTACGAATAGTGACAATGGTGGTTCCGATGAGATTTTGTACTTTCTTCACAAATATTGTGAAGTTTTCAAGAGCTTCATTTTTATTACACAAGAAAAATACCCATGTAAATCTTGAATAATCATCAACGATGACTAGTCCATATCTTGCATTTCCTAAGGAAGCAACTCTAGTTGGCCCAAATAAATCTAGATGCAATAGCTCTAGTGGCCGTTTCGTAGAAATGCTTTTCTTAGGTTTAAATGAGGATTTAGGAAGCTTGCCACGTTGACAAGAATCACAAAAACTTTTCTTTTCAAAAACGAGCTTCGAAAAACCTTTAATGGAATTTAATTTCGAAAGCTTATAAAGTGTTCCAAAGTTCACATGTCCAAAGCGTCGATGCCATAAGTGTTGTTCACTTGTGTTGGCAACGAGACATTGTTCATATGACTTAGAAAGATCCAAAATATAAATATCTTTATGGCGTGTGCCGGAAAATAATAATTTATTATTATCATTTGAAATATGACACAATCCTTTCGCAAAGCTAACTTTGTAACCTTTTTTACAAAGTTGGCTTATTGAAATAAGATTATGATTTAAACCATTAACTAGATAGACATCACTAATTAAGGGTTTAGAAGGGTTACCCACTTTACCAACACCGACGATGGTTCCGCTCTCGTTGCCTCCAAATACGACGCGATTTCCATTTGCAATGGGAACCACTCCGGAGAGCAATTGAGCGTCACCCGTCATGTGTTTTGAACACCCGCTATCGAGTATCCAATTCCCTTTGGAGCTAAATTTAAATTTATTGCTCCTTTTCTTTTTCTTTTCCTTGAGTACCTAAAGATAGAAACATTCATATCATGGTACCCAAGGTCATTGGGTTCTCAAAAGTTAGACCTTTGGAAGCCAAGTCCAATTGGACTTTGACTTCCCCACATAATTTCTACTATGCACAACATCCGAAAAATAAGCATTCATATATACTTGTTTTTCATCCATGCTTGTGTCCTTTGGGCTCCAAATAGTGAAAATTTTGGGAGCCATCATCCTATTGGGTGCATGCATGCGACGTTGATTTCTACGTGATGCATGTTGTGGATAGGCATACGGAACATGATGGAATGGTGCACGACGAGAATTATTCATATGATGAGGTGGGTGAACATATGCATGTGTGGGAACACGTGCGTGAGGGTGTCTCACATGGTGTGCACGTGCCCGTGAACGTGTAGCATAGAAATCATCATATGTGTGAGATGGTGGAGTAGGACGTGTGTTCCTACGTGGCATGGTATTGGTGTACATATAAGCATGCCCCTTCTTTGGAGGTCCACCCAAAGTGGGTTTCTTTCCAAAAGAGGGTGTGGACGAGGTGGAAGCACCATTGGTAGATAAACTACCAATAGAGTGTTTGCTACCACTCGTAGAGTCACCGGAAGTTGGCCTAACAAAAGTAGTGGCCGCTTTGGATGGACATCCCATCGTATACCCCAAACCAACGTGGTGATTGGCCGGAAGTAAGTCACTTAGGATTTTATCCAAATGGTCCTTACCCTTATTGAATCTATTGATTCGGCCTAATGTGTTCTCATATTTCTCTTTGAGAGAACGCATAGAAGTATCCAAAGTGGATATTTGCGATGTGAGCACATAAACACGAGATTTGAGATTCTCGTTCTCAATACTCAAAGTCGAGTTTTGAGAAGTTAAATCCGCTATCCTATGTTCTTCCGGATCTTCAATGCTAACATGTTCAAGTTTAGATTTGAGATTAACAATCTCATTTCTTAACTCTTCAACAACGGTGTCGTTGTTGGTGATGATAGTCTTAGGCGAGGTTTGAATGCTAGCTAGGTCATCTTTTACTTTAGTATATCTATTTACTAACTTAGTGTATTTAGACCATAAATGAGAGTTAGCATCCCTAAGATCATCCATAGTTACCTCATCGCCTTCGTCATCGCTATCATCGGAAGAGGAGGATCCTTGATCATGCTCCTCTCTTGCCATGAAGCACATGTGCGCTTGCTCCACTTTCTCATCATCCGACTCTCCGCTTGAGGAATCCTCGGAGTCGGTGAATGTTGCTCCGACAAGTCCCTTTTTGTACCCCTTTTTGTACTTCTTTGACTTGTCGAACTTCGGCGCCTTCCACTTCTCCTTTTGCTTGTTTTGAGGGCAATCCGCTTTGATGTGTCCTGGCTTATTGCATTTAAAGCACAAAGGTGGAGAGGCGTTAGTAGAAGGAAATTTAGATTTTTGTTTGAATTTACCCTTTCGAAAGAAGCGATTGAACTTCTTTGCCATGAGTGCAATGGATTCCATGTCCATTTCTTCTTCCGAGTCCTCATCATCGGTAGAGGTGGATGAAGCCGCCTTGAATGCAATCGCCTTTTTCTTAGGCGCGTCTTGGTTCAAATAGGACTTCATCTTTTCTTGTAACTTTACCTTGCTATCCTTGCATACCTCGTATGACATTAAAGTACCCATCAATTGTACTACGGTATATTTATTCATGTCATTACCTTCCTCGATGGCGAAGATACGTTTTTCCCAAGAAGAGGGAAGTCCTTCGATAAGCTTTGAGCACTTCTCCTTTTGAGTGTAGGACTTGCCGAGGGCCTCTAACTCGTTTATTATGTCAACGAAACGAGCGTAATATTCTTTCATCTTCTCGCCCTGTTGCATATGAAACATTTCGTAATCTTTGTTTACGACTACGAGTTTAAAGTCTCTTACCCTACTCGTCCCTTCATGAAGAATGAGCAGGGAGTTCCAAATTTGATATGCACTCTTACATGTGCATATCTTATTGAAGTCCTCGGGCTCCAATGCGCATTGCAAGGCGTTCATTGCCTTGGCATTGCTTACCTCCGCGGCGATCTCCGCGGTAGTCCATTTCTCAAAGTCTTCTTCTCCGGGCTCTATGTATTCCTTCATTGTGGTCCTCCATAAGGATGCACTCCGGAGGAAGGTTTCCATCCGGCATTTCCAGTACCCGTAGTTGGTACCGTTGAAGAATGGAGGCCTCGTAGAGGAATGTCCTTCCATCACCGAAGATGCTCCTTCACGGTTCCTGAAGGTGTCATAGTTGGAAGGTGGACGCACAGTCTTGTTGTCGTTGGCAGACATAGCTTAGTATCTGGCTTTGATACCAAATGTAATGCCCTACAAGCTATTGCACAAGTACTAGAGGGGGGGTGAATAGTACTTGAAAATAATAAGGAGTATAATTCCAAATTAAATTGCAAACAACTACCAAATCAATTTGCGGAAGCTTAAATTGAAAGACAACAACAAAATTAACAATGCAAACAAATGATGTTAATGGGTTCGGATCCACCCAAGTCTCCCCGACTTGTTCCCGGTGATCCTACGTCCCAACCACCCAGATCCCCTCCGGATACTTGAGTTAGAAACCCTAACTCAAGATTTCCACTATGAATATCTTGTGAAAAACCTTCACAAGATCAAATCATACAACAACGGCAATAGTGAATCCCACAACCCGGGATCACAACCTTCTCTCACAACCGAGAGAATCAACAAGCAATATAAAAGAGTTTATATTGAAATAAGCAAACTTACCACAAAATCATATACCTTGAGTTTTTCTTACCCAATAGGTGAAATGAAGGATTTGAGGAAGATGAAGTCACCAAGTCCTAGCACCAAGGAAATGACCAGCAATAGGTGCCTAGGAAAGATTTGGAGACTTGGATCAAGCAATAGCTTGAAGAGCTCACCAAGAACAAGCTTCTCTCAAGATGGATTCTAGATCTAGAAATGAGAGAGAATGGGTTTCTTATGAGGAAGAGAGCTTTAGATTTGAGTGAGAATGGCTATCTCTTTTGATCTCAATGAATCTCTGAATGGAAGCTCTAACCTAGATAGAAATGACCTAGGTTCGTATTTATAGGGTCCCATAATAACAACTTAGGTCATTCTCCAACGGATAGAAATCTGGGAGAATTAGTCGGTCAAAGAACAATCACTGACCGACTAGTTCATCAACTAGTCGGTCAGTCAAACAGCATGGACCGACTAAGAGATGAACTGAGAAGAAAGAGAATTTCAGACCTAGAAATCTAGTCGGTCCAATAAGACATTCTGACCGACTAGTTTCACAACTAGTCGGTCAGTCAGTGAACGTAGACCGACTAAGAGGCAAAATGAAATAGTCTGAACACAAGTTGACTTAGTCGGTCCAAGAACAAAAGTTGACCGACTAGATTGTCAACTAGTCGGTCACCAAACGTTCTTAGACCGACTAACGATAAACAGTAGCTTAGGAGAAATTTAGTATGAACAGTAAGTCACAACTAGTCGGTCAAAGAAGCATCACTGACCGACTAGTTCACAAACTAGTCGGTCGGTGAGTCAACGTAGACCGACTAACTGTAAACAGTAAAGTCCAAGAAATTAAGGAATCAAACTAGTTGGTCCAAGAAGAGTTGCTAACCGACTAGATCACCATCTAGTCGGTCAGTACTTCTTCTTGTACCAACTAACATGCACATTCAAGTTCGAATCGAAGCGCGACGCTTCGAGGAAGTTAGAATGAACTTGTACTAAGATCCTAGAGCTACGATATGAGCGTTATGAAGTTAGAATGGTAAGATATACTCAAGGCTTAACATTCTATATATCGAAGCTAAAAAGACTATAAATAAAACCTTAATAAACGGTCTTCGAGAGCTTCGATTGATTCTTCATAACTTCCAAAACGGCGCAAGAGCTTCAACGAAGCTTTAGGCATGAATACGAGTTTTGTGAAGTGTTGAGATGTTGCTTTGAATGTTCTCGTGAATTTGGCGACGATCTCCAATACTGCGCTCACAAATTGTTAGTTCATGGATTATTTATGTTTGCTCATCATCAAAACCAAATCCAGGGAGTCCAATATTAACATACAAGACATATGTACATCAACATGTCCATCAAAATACATGATGGTACTCCATACATCATCACAAAAACATATCCATCACTTAAAAACTATAAACAAAATCTAAGAGTGAGAGTCTCCAGGTGAAGTCGATGAAGAAGCAGGCTCTAGGTCAATGGTGGTATCCTCTAGAGGAGGAGTAGCAGCCGGAACACCCTGAGTAGCAGCTACCCCAGGATGCACAATGAGCTCAGTGATGACAGGAGGAGGAGGTTGATGAGGCTGGGGTGGAACAAAACGTCTTAGATGCTTAGGGAAGGGCATACCTTGATGCTGGAATGACAGGAATGCCAACTCATATAGACCAGAAACCATCTCAAAGAGAATGTCATGAGAGGATGGAGCAGAGGTAGATGGCTGGTATGCAGGAGGAACCGTGGAGGAAGACGGAGCTGAAGTGGATTTCCTCTTCTTAGATGCAGACTGCAGAGCCGAAGAGGACTTCGACTTTGCAGAAGCATCGAGAAGAGGACCAAAAGGCACGTGCTCGTAGGGAGACAAATCAATCCCAAAATGACGAACGAAGAGAGTAAGAAGACCACCGTAGGGAATGTGAGAGGAGGAAGACGTAAACTCGACATTGTCCATCCTATCGAGGAGGATACCGGCCCAGTTTACGAACATGCCGGAAAAGATTGCGTACATACACCTTAGTATCTCCTGGGAAGGCTAGTTAGAAGATCTGTACTTCAGCAGGATGTTGGACTTCACCACAAGGTGAACAGACCAACCCCTAGTCGAGAACATGGACGACCTAACACAAAAAGATAGAGTAGAGGGTATCTCACGGAACATGTCCCGGAGGACATACTGATCAAGCTCATCGACATCAGAAATGGAAATGTCTGTAGGAAGGGATCCAATGGAGGGAATCCTAAGAATGGTCCCTAAAAGAGTGGGATCAATACGAATGGGGGTCCCCTGGACAACAGTGTCAATAACCCCAGTGGTCGAATACTCACCGCGAATGCGGTTGGATCGAAAATCTTAACAAAAAATGGATAAGCCCGGGGAGATTCGCTCTGATAGAAGCGAAAGAGGTCAGCCAAACGGGTAGCAGAAAGGATCTCAGATAACCTCTCAGCTGTGAAAGCAGGAAAAACAATATATTGATCTCTAAGAAGTTTGATCCCTATGAGAGAGTGAAATTTTGCCAAGTACAAATCATCTCAGCAAATGGGAACGAGGGGATCAGAAGGTGGCACGACATGGGTTTCTACTGCGGAACTCGACACAGAAGGTGAAGGAGAAGCCTCAGCGCAAGGCTCATTGATGCGAACACCAATAGACTTGCACTGACGCTTGACGAGGTGCTCAGCTTCAGAAGAAGAAGACCCGGAAGGAGAATAACCCTGCGATGAAGAGCAAGACGGAGAATCAGCTTTCTTGGTCGGGCTTTATAGGGTTGTTTATTTTTGGCAGCAGTAGACTTAGTAACCCTAGTGCGCTTAGAAGCAATAGTCTTTCCCTTGTTCTTGGTCTTGGGAGCCATTGCACAATCAATCGAATAGAGGGAAGATCGACAGGAATTGAAAGGAAAATCGCACGAGAGAGACAATCGAGAGAGAATAAAACCTAGTCGAGGGGCACAGACGAGACAATGAGATCTGAGTGACGCAATCGACAGATGAGACGACGAAAAAACACTGGAGGAGCGATCGACAGAGGGTTTAAAGTGGGAAGATGAAGGGGTGTTTCAATCGAAGGAGAGATAAAAAGTTCAATCGAACTGAATTCTCTCAATCATATATCAAAGGGGTAAAAGATTCTGGGCAGTTGGATCAAAGAATCGACGGCTCAGATCAAATGAGCGAACCGCCACAATAGGAGACAGTCAATTGTTGCACAATAGTCAGTCGATTGGATGAAGTGATAAGAGAAAAGCTTAGGATGACAGACAGTCGATTGTTGAGTAACTTACAATCAACTGTCCGTGAGACAGTCGACTGTATTATACTCTTCAGTCGACTAACTGAGAATTAATAAAATTGATGAAAAGACTGAGACTTCTGACGAAATAGACAGGCACCTGATGACTAAAATGCAGTCGCCTATTGATCTAACAGTCGACTGTAAATTCGTCATCAGTCGCCTGGGCGAAAGATACAGTCTGCTAACAGAATAGATAGAGTAGGGCAGTCGACTGTTGAAGGAAATACAGTCGTCTGTCCTGGTCCAAAAAGTACAGTGAGGTTAAAATCCAGAGGATATGCACAACTCACCCTAGGACCTATACTCTAATCATAAACTCATCATAAAATCAATATCAAACGATAAATCATTGATAACATAAATCTTTTAAAACACTCTGAAAACTCATGTAATCAAAGAAATCTCAATTGCCTTTCTTAAAATAAATATATGATATATCAAATGAAGAGAGGCAACATGATGATATGAGCTCAAAAAGTTTTATAACGAGTAAGTTGAGCTCCTAAATTTCAGATTCACCCATAATTCCTAATTCTCCACGCAACCTCACAAATGAATCTTCTTAAGAGGTTTTGTGAAGATGTCGGCAATTTGTTTTTGGGTTTCAATGTACTCTAAGATGATGTCCTTCTTAGCTACATGATTATTAATAAAATGATGTCTCACTTCTATGTGTTTGGTACGGGAGTGATGTACCGGATTCTTGGAAAGACATATAGCACGTTGGTTATCAACCATGATAGGACAAGTATCACAATTGACACCATAGTCCTTAAGAGTGTGTCTCATCCAAAGAACTTGTGCACATGCAAGACCCGCGGCAATAATATTCCGTTTCAATCGTGGATAATGATACCGAGTTTTATTTCTTGGAAAATCAAGAGACTAATGAATTTTCTAAGAAATGGCAAGTGCCACTAGTACTTTTCCTATCGGATTAGCATCCGGCAAAGTCGACATCACTATAAGAGATTAACTCATATGTGCTAGATTTAAGGTAAAGTAACACATAATCTAGTGAATGATTGAGATAACGAAAAATTCGTTTAACCGTAATCAAGTGTGATTCTTTAGGTCTAGCTTGATATCTAGCACACAAGCATACGGAAAACATGATATCAGGCCTATTAGCAGTTAAATAAAGTAAGCTACCGATCATACCTCGATATAGACGAACGTCTATATCTTTTCCATTCTCATCCTTGTGTAGATGGGTTGTCGTACTCATGTGAGTCCTTTAGCTTGAAGACGATTCCATCCCGAATCGCTTGATAAGCTCCCATGTGTACTTGGTTTGATGTATGAAAGTCCCAACCTTCATTTGTCGAATTTACAATCCAAGGAAATAGTTGAGCTCACCCATGTGGCTCATCTCGAATTCATCCTTCATGGACTTAGAAAATTCTTGACAAAGATTAAAGTTAGTAAAACCAAATATTATATCGTCTACATAAACTTGAATCAATAAGATGTCATTTTCATAATGTTTAACGAAAAGTGTTGACTCAACTTCTCCTATTTTAAAACCTAAATCCAAAAGAAACGTCTTGAGTCGATCATACCAAACTCCAGTAGCTTGTCTCAACCCATACAACACTTTCTTAAGTTTGAAAATATGGTTTGGAAATTTTTCATGAATGAAACCGGGAGGTTGAGAAACATACACTTCTTCATTGACAATCCCATTTAAAAATGCACTTTTAACATCCAATTGAAATAGTTTGAAATTCTTATGAGATGAAAAAGATAAAAGTAATCCAATAGCTTCTAATCTAGCTACGGGAGCAAAGGATTCTTCGAAATCGATACCTTCCTCTTGCCGGTAGCTTTGAGCTACTAACATGGCTTTGTCCTTGTGATGACCTCGTTCTCATCGGTCTTGTTCTTGAAGATCCATTTGGTCCCAATAACTTGATGACCACTTGGACGAGGAACGCGCTCCCAAACTTCATTTCTCTCGAATTTCTTGAGTTCTTCTTTCGTTGCCACTATCCAAGAGCTATCCTTACAAGCTTCTTGGATTTTCTTTGGCTAAATGGTAGAGACAAATGCGCAATGAGAGAATTCTTCAATTCTTGAAACAGCCACACCAATATCTCCAATAATTTGGTCATGTGGATGGTTGCGAACGGTTGGGTAAGCTCTGGGTATTCCTGCATCACTTGGAACATCTTCAATAATCTCATTAGTAGTGTTAGTCTCAATAATTAAATCATTAATTTTGATATTACTAAAAGAATCACATATAGCATCTACACTATCATCATTAACATGAGGAAAAGTCAAAATCTTCATAAAATGCTACGTGTAGTGATTCCTCGATCGTTGAAGAAGTTTTGTTGTATATCCGGTAGGCTTTGCTATGTGTAAAATATCCAACAAAAATTCCTTCATCGGATCTTGGCTCAAATTTATCTAAATTACCAAAGGTGTTCTTGAAAAAACATTTTGAACCAAAAACTCGAAAATATTTAACTTGAGGCTTTTTGACATAAAATAACTCAAAACAAGTTTTGTTCGTTCGGGGTCTCCCTAGGATCCTATTGAGCACATAACATGCCGTGTGCACCGCCTCTGCCGAAAATTATAGTCCAAGATGGCTATCATAGAGCAAAGTAAGAGCACACTCAATAAGAGCCCAATTCTTTCTCTCTACAACACCATTTTGTGGTGGTGCCTGAGGAAAGGAAAGATTGTGAGTTATCTCGGTGTTATCACAAAACTTTGTAAAAGACTTATTCTCAAATTCTCCTCTATGATCACTACGAATAGTGATAATGGTGGATCATAAGAGATTCTGAATCTTCTTTGCAAATCTGGTAAACTCTTCAAAAGCTTCATTCTTATTAGTTAAGAATGAAACCCAAGTAAATCTAGAGAAGTCGTCAACGACAACTAATCCATAATGAGCATTGCCTAAAGAAGCGGTTCTAGTTGGCCCAAACAAATCTAGATGATGTAGTTCTAGGGGCCTCTTAGAAGTAATGCCTTCTTTAAGCTTAAAAGATGATTTACTAAGTTTACCTCTTTGACATGAATCAAAAAAAAATTCTTACTAAAATCAATTTTTTTGGAAAACCTTTGACTAGATCATACTTAGCTAACTTATATAAGTGCTTGAAATGAACATGACCAAAACGACGATGCCATAATAGTTGTTCATTTGCATTAGCAACTAAGCAATGTTCTATGATTTTAGGCAAGCTCAAATAATAAATATTTTTACGCCTAATACCGGTAAATAAAACATGTGAATTAGAATCAACAATTTTACACATACCCTCTGCAAAGTTAACCTTGTAACCTTTGTCACAAAGTTGACTAATGGAGATAAGGTTGTGACATAAACCACCAACTAGAAATACATTAGTAATTAAAGGTTTGGAGGGGTTTTCAACTATACCTACTCCAATGATGGTTCCCTTTTGGTTACATCCAAAAGTGACTGTTGCACCGTTCTTAATGCTAATCACTTCAGAGAGTAATGAAGGATCTCCCGTCATGTGTTTGGATCAACCACTGTCGAGAATCCATCCTTTTCTTTTAGAGCTAGTTTGATCTTTATTGCTCTTTTTCTTTCTATTGGGTACCTACATAATATACCATAAGCTCATGGTACCCAATTTTTGTTGGGTCCAAGGGGATTAGCCCTTTGGAAGCCAAGTCCAAGTGGACTTCCGCTTCCTAACATAATTACCATTATTAATAACATCATGAAAATAGGAATCAACATATTCATTTCTATCATTTAAGCTAGTGTTCTTAGGACTCCAAATGGTGTATGTTTTGGGAGTCCTTTTCCTAGTTGCATGCATATTTGTTAGATTTCTATGTGGTGCATGCTTCTTAGGAACTTGGTTTCTAGCATAACAATGAGGTGGTAGATATGGATTGGATATACGCGGATAATATGTATCTTGGGAACATGCATGTTGTATGAAACATATAGGTCATGCATGACATGTGAAGGATGTACATACAAGTAAGAATGATGCGTATGAGCATATGTGTGTATAGGAGCACGTACATGAGTATTTCTCATGTGTGGATTTGTACGTGTCCGTGGGTGTGGAGCATAGAAAGTTTCATGTGTATCCACTTGTGAAGTAGGAGATTTCCTACGTGGATGAAGGTTTGTGTACATGTAAGCATAGCTTCTCTTTTGGTTTCCACACTTAGTGGGTTTCTTGCCAAAAGGAAGATACGGTGAAGTGGTGACTTTCTTGGTAGGTTTTCTACCTATAGTATCTTTGACACCACTTGTGGATGCACCGAAGGATGACCTCACAAAGTCTATAGTGACACCACTATAGGAGGTACAAGCATTGGATGCATTTGCTTCCACAAAACCAAGACCAATACGATGTGTTGCCGGAAATTGGTTTGCTAGCAAATCGTCCAATTGTCCTTTTCCCTTATTAAATCTCACAATATGGGTGGACATGCACTCATATTTCTCCTTAAGAGAAGAAATATTGGTATCCAAGGTGGACACCCATGCTTTGAGCTCGTGCACTTGGATTTTAAGAGAGTCATTCTCTAAACCTAATTGTATGTGTTGTGAAACTAGATCAATATTATCCTTAGGATGTGTTTGATCTAGTTGACATTTGAGGGTATTCACCTCATTTCTCAAAGTGACATTTTGAGAAGCTAAATTTGCTTTCTCAAGGGTTAAAGTATCAACAATGGTGTCATTGTTGATAATGATGGAATGGATGGATTGCTAACATTCAATTTCTTTAAACTAGTATATCTAAGCATTAAAGATTGATACCTAGCAAATAATTCTTCATTAGCAATTCGTAGTTCATCCATTGTTACCTCGGTATCATCCATGTCGGAATCACTCTCATCAGAGAGTGAATCTTCTCGGGCCATGAAACACTTGTGGGCACTTTCACCCTTCTCATCATCAGATTCGCTTGATGAGTCTTCGATTGAATCATCAAATATACCTACTAGTCCTTTCTTCTTGTCCTTCTTATTCTTGTCGGACTTGTGGTACTTCGGAGCCTTTTACTTCTCTTTATTTCGTAGCATAGGGCAATCCTTCTTGATGTGCCCTGGCTTATTACACTTAAAGTAAAGAGAGGAAGAATAATTAGTAGAATCAAATCTATTCTTGGAGGGAAATTTACCTTTGCAAAAGAAGCGTTGGAACTTCTTCGCCATTTGGGCCATTTCACCCAAGTCCATCTCAATTCTTCACTATCGGAGGATGAGGAATTGGCATTGAATGCCAAAGCTTTCTTCTTGGCCTCCGAAGGATTCATCATAGCTCGAATCTTTAATCAGTTCTCTCGTCTTACTTCATAAGACATGAGAGTCCCGATAAGATTCACAACTGTGTAAGTCTTCCAAGTCATTGACCTCCTCGATGGCGATAGCTCTTCTTTCCCAATTGGAGGTCATTCCCATTATGATCTTTATCACCTTTTCTAGTTCGGTGTATGTTTGGCCAAGAGCTCCAGTTCATTAGTGACGTCGGTTAAACGTCCGTACATCGATGCTATGCTCTCATTTTCCTGCTTATGAAACATATCGAAGTTTTGCACGGCAACATAGAGTTTAGAAAGTTTTAACTTGTTTGTTCCCTCATGGGTAATGACGAGATGGTTCCAAATTTGATATGCACTCTTACATGTGCATATCTTGTTGAACTCATTCGGGTCCAACGCACAATGAAGACCGTTCATTGCTTTTGCGTTGTTGACTTTGGCGGATTTCTCGGAAACCGCCCATGTTTTGAAATCCTCTTCGGTGGACTCGACGTATTCCTTGTGGAGGGTTCTCCAAAGTGAAGCACTCCTTAGGAACGTCTCCATCCGGCATTTACAATAGCCAAAGTTCGTGACATTGAAACACGGAGGACGCACCATGGATTGACCTTCGAAAAGAGTGGAGGCTCCATCACGATCATGGTTGTTGTACGAAATCGGTAGAGGAACGTTGTTGTTGTTGGATGCCATAGCTATAACCTTGCGCTCTGATACCAATTGTAAGGACCCTGGCTATGGGGAAAACACTAGAAGGGAGGTTGAATAGTATTTATGCAATTTAAAAAGATAGTTACACCAATTTAAATTCCTAACCAACGAAATAGTGCGGAATAGAAATAAACCCAAAATGAATCAAATGCAAACGTAAGGATGTTTCAAGGGTTCGGATTACCCAAGTCACTTCCCTACTTGTTCCCGGTAATCCTACGTCCTTCCACCCGGTTAACAACCAGATACTCAAATTAGAACCCCAACTTGAGGTTTCCTTAAAACCCCACTTGTAGCAACCATACAAGTGAAATCGAAATACAATCGATTGACCTTGACTCCCACAACTTGGGAGTAAGCAAACCACTCTCACAACCCGAGAGTAAATTCAAATAACGAAAGTTATGAAATGTGAAAGCACCACTTACAATCACCAATGCCTTGAAGTAGAACTTGAAGGAGAAGTGTATTGTGTGTTGAAAGACTCTCTTGGAAGAGAGGAAAGCCCTTTCTCTTGACTGCACCAAATGCCTAGAAGATATCTCTTTGGTTCTAGGTTGGAGAGCAAGAGATTGAAGATAGGAATTCTTAGGGCTTTAGGATTTGAAAGCTTTGATCTTGAGAATGAAAGCTTGAATGAATGATAGAGTGACTAAGTAACCTCTTAATGGAACAGTAGAGGCTCCTTATATAAGTTTCTCAAACCATTCAAACGAATTTAGCAAAAATCCCTTTGAAATCCGTGAGGAAAAACTCAACGGATAGAATCTGGGCCCGCGACAGTCGACTGTTGAAGAATTCACAGTCGACTGCTGCACAGTCACAGAGGGTAGGTGAGAATTTATAACGGTAACTTAACACGTGGACAGTCGACTGATGAGGCATTGACAGTCGACTGTTGAACCAACAGGCGACTGTAAATCCTATAGCATGTGACTGGCCAAAGAGTGGTAAGTAGATGAAATCTGGAAAACCTCTAGGAGAACAGGACAGTCGACTGATAAAGAGAAGACAGTCGACTGTTAATCTGAAGAGGCGACTGTAAATCCTTATTCAGACGACTGTCAAAACCTTGAGATTTTTCAGAGAGTTGAGTCAACAAATTGGCTCATTGACAGATGACTGTTGAAGCATTGACAGTCGACTGATGTCACGCCCCGCTTCCCAAAAATATGGAGGCAAAGCGTGAGAAGGTCCGCTCAGACTTGAGGCTACAAAGCTGCAAGTCCGATAAGCGTCAATCAAATTTAAAACTGCAGGTCCTTGCAACGCGAGCGAAACAAGATAATAATAATGAAATGAGACAAAAGAATAATCTAAGAATATCCATAAATATAAATTCCAACATCGCAGAAAAGCCACCAGGCTAAAAGAAAAAGAGACTAAAGGCCCAAACATGGCCAACAAAAGTACAAAGTACAAACGACGGTGCTACGCACCAATAACTAACAAAAGGCCTAAAACAAAATAAAGCTCAACAAAGACTCAAAGAATGGTCACCGGTGTCCACCAAAATCCTCCTGGCAATCATGGACTCAGACTCAGCGTCAGCAAAACACCACGTACTCAACAACGGTCTCTGGCTCAGGGTCTAACATGTGACACCCAAAAGAGCAAGGGGCACATGTCAGCAAGTCTACAAGAGACTTGTGCAAGGAAACTGAAGGTAGGTAAAAGTAAAGCAACCTAGCAGTTCTAGCATGATGCAATGACATGGCAGTTAAAGTAATGAGTGCAACAGGTAAGGTAAAGTAAAGTAAAGTACGAGCATGGCATTTAAACATGGCATGGATGACAAGTATTGCATGAATCATTCACAAGACAAGTACAAGACAAGAAAAGTAAGCACCTCGTGCACAGAGATTCCGCCTTTTGGCTAGAGTGGCTGCACGACCAGCTCCTAGCTCAAGTGATCGTTTATCCCTACCCCTCCACGTGTATCGGGCATTGGTTTTTAGCCAACACATGAGGCCCGCTTCTGGACCACGAGCCAGGAAGTGTTTAAACAAGTATGGCGTAGGGGTGCACCTAGCCGGTCCAGGGAACCCGGGCATTGGCTTTTGACCAACACATGAGGCCCGTTTCCCCCGGAAGTAGTTTTCAAGGAGTACAAGTTTTGTAGCGTGTGCTACGAATGCAACAATCAACTGGGATGACATGTAAGATGCGTTGCATGACAGTTAAAAGTGCGTACAGATAAGGAAAGTAAACGTGACAGTTTAGTATGCATGAACAACAAGTTTAAAGAGTTGAATCTAGCTTCGTTGTCAAGCTAGATCAATTAGGTGACGGATCTAGTTTCGTTGTCAAACTAGATCAAGTAGGCGTCTAGCCAGCTATCATTTCACTGACTAGTCTCTTTTACGTTAGGAACAAGGAAGTGGCCTAAAAACATGGCCCTACACAAGAGTTGGCAAGTTTCACTTGCCTGCAAGCACGACGTCTGAGCACACCGTCCAATGAATCCAAAATCACAATTATCCTACATGGACAAGTCCACCGGCCTAAAGTCCATATTATTAATCTTGATTAGTGAATTTAAAACATTTAAAATACTTTAAAAATACTGATTTTAGTCTTGATTAGCATGCAATTGGGTTGGGGGTCCTAGGGGTGCAAAGCGTTATCTTAACACGACGCGAAAGCTACACCGGTGTCGGGTAGCGACACCGGGGGTTGGAATAAAAGATCGCGCTCCAAGTCCAGATTCCAATTAGATTCCTCGCTGGAAATTTCAGAGCAATCAACCGGGGCGACGATTCCAGATTCCAAAGCTCGCACGTGCGACGACGGGCTACGACGTGCGACGACGTCGTACGCGGCAAGTCGTCGAAGAGAATGCACCTAGGTGGGGCCCACAGTAGTCCTAGAGACCTTTGGGGGACCCACAATACCTCTGGAGAACTTGGGGGGCCCACGGAGGCAAGTGGTGCGACGGATGCGGGGTTGCGACGAATGAATCTCGGTTGTACAGCCTCGGTGCGGGGAGATCTCTCAGTCAGACACTAGGAACGGCGCTGTGCGACGCTTGGGGCTGTGCAGCAGCGCGGGTGCGGGGGCCTCCTTCGGTCAGATCGATGGGAGCGGTCGGTCGTGCGCTTGGAGAGCGGGGCTGCGACGTTGCAACGTTGCAACGTTGCAAGCGTCGGTCGCTGCGGGCGGGGCGATCGGTCAGACGCGGAGCGATGCGGGGTGACAAGCGGGCGACGGTGCCGAGCGGGGCGACAAGCGGGTGCGGGCCAATCCCTCGGTCAGACCGAGGGAACGGAGCGGGCGACAAGCGGAGCGCTGTGCTGCGATGCGGAGCGGCTAGGATGCGGGGCGGGGCTTCGGTCTTAGCGGGGGAACGGAGGCGTTTCCTTCGGTCGTGCGGTGGCTGAACGTCGCAACGTTGTGACGAATCGTCGCAACGTCCAATTTCGAGTTTGGAAGAGGCTAGGGCTAATTTCTTGCGAAAATAGGTCTTACTAGGGGTTGTTTATATAGTGTAGATGGGTTGACTTGGTCTAGGGCTAAATCTAATAGGATTAGAAGTTTAAAATAATTTAAAATTTGAATCTCAACTTCTCCAACTCACCCAAGGATTTGACTTGGTCCAAATGAGCTGAAAATTGGCTCAAAAATTCTTTAAAACGTTTTAAATTCAAATAAATTTTATTTGGCCGAAAATAATTTATAGATTAAATATTAAAAATAATATATAACTTGTTAAAAATATAAATGTGGTCAAATAAACTCCAAAAATTATAAAATAAATATCGTGGTGATCGTGGAGACGAATGTGAGCTAACTAAGAAGACGGATCTCAATTCCGACGTCGGACGACGAGACTAAAAATAGAAACGTCTCCCGTCAAGAGTGAGAATCGTCACGTCTCATCGAGTAAGTTTAAATTGTGGAAAGACGACTCGAGAAGTGTCGTCCCAAGATAGTGCCACTGTTTAATACTCTCCGAGACGTTCACAACGGCATATCACACTAAAGTGTTCACAAACAAACAAAGTCTAAAACAAACACGTGCACGGTCAAAAGCACGTGCACGAACAACGTACAACGAAAAGTGGTTGTTACATCCTCCCCACCTTAGAATAAAGTCCGTCCTCGGACTTTCTAATATAGCTAGTCGCTCTAGTAACTACCCCAATCAAGTCATATAATAATTCAACCAGGTATAATCATTACAAGTGCTTATATATGCACTAGGTAGTCAAACATTAACACTACCAACACGTATATATATACATTCACATACGTATACACTTATACCTTTTATAGTCAGTCAAATTCATACATGTATTTCAATCATATATATAAACATACATCCCTTATATAACTACTACTCACAAAACAATAGTTCAGATACTTATATAAGGATAGTCTCACACTTAGCCAATACAATCATTGTTCTACCTATATGTAGCTACCTATGCACAAACATCAAGGGTATACTACCCTCTAATATTCATCCAATACCAACATCTCAGCACATATAGTCACACCATACCATTATTAATCAAGTTTCACTATATATATATATATATATATATATATATATATATATATATATATATATATATATATATATATATATATATATATATTCACCACTACTATAGTTTCACAATATATTGTCATTCAAATGCATGCAAATAGTTCACCATATATTCTCATCACATACGGTCCTATAACTGTATTTACGACACGCCACATATACCATAGTCATCAATTCCTATAACTAAGCACATACTTACCCGTGCATGGTGCACACCCATACACGCTAGCTTTTCATTCACGTATGCCAATCATATCATTATATAACTACCACACCTACACACCTAGTTTTAGCTAGTACACATACGTTCACACAGGCGAGTCCTTAGTAATTAGCTATACCACAAAACCAACACCTATAACTATATACTGGTGTAGCGACCCACAATCATGTGCGTAACACAACCAGGCACAAACACTCCTATCACTATACATACATCAAACATCGCTATATTCAAACTTCAGGCATACATTCACTATACTTAGAGTATACCCACTCAAGCTTGAGTGAGACTCAATACATATATCAGAATATTCTATATACGTAACACGACATTTATACCTATACCGATACCACTCCCATATATATACATCTACCAATACAACCATATACGTTCCATAAATCAATCACACTTAATATTTAGTCAGGCAATACTCACATATTTAGATCATTTTATATACCATACTAATAATGATACAGACATCAGCACACGTATATTTATAATACACTCCCTAATACATGCATACGTATTCATCGTATAGTCACACCCATGTAACATATATATACTCACACCATAGCCTACTGCCTATAATTAGTATACTAACACATCTATACGTACATAATTAAGATGTGCAATAGTCGTGTATACCTCACGGTATGCACGCATGCAACATCCCGCGAAAGCAAACAATACCAATCAAAATTATAACCCTACTACCATATGTATATCACTTATATACTCATGCAACGAAACATAACTTCCTACGTCCAAGCACAATATATATCTACCTACGCGCACATACTCACACGTGCTAGTATATAGGTCATATAATAGGCCTACTCTCTTGACCCTACGTACACCTAGTATACACATATCTTCACCAAATCAAATTATTTCAACCATTATAAGTATCTCTTACTACACACACAATCTAGATATTTCAACGCTAACTCTTATATACACATGCATCCCTAGTATGGTATAGCTAGCCACACACAAATCTATAAACACTAACACACCAACAACTTCATAATATCACGAATAACTCCGAGTATGTATATATATATATCACACAATAGGCAAGCATCAATATACTATGGGGGTATAATCATTCAAGCCCACGTACGCAACTTAGGTACGTGCACTACGACACCTCACAAAGGTCCAAGGGTCTACTAACAATTAAGAGTTGACACAGACATTGAAGGACCCTAAGGCCTAAGCAATAAAGAGAGGTCGAGAGCATGACGAGGGAAGCATCGATAAGCACGAGTTCAGATAGGACGAATACAAGGAGACAGCTTGGTTAGACGAAACATTGACTCAAAGGTGATGTTTAGGTTGAGGGGAAAGGGAGATGTAGTGATGCTTATTTAGGGGGAAAAAGAATAGGGTAAATAGCATAAGCTAAGATACGCGAAATTTGAAAGCTGTTGTACTTCAAAAATTGAAATCCTCGACTGAAAAGAAATATTTGGAGGTCGATAAACTGGGTCGTTCAAAATAAATTTGAGTCGAATATTCTTAATAAGAGAAAATGGTCTATTGGTTTTTAAAAATCATTATAAAAGGAAGTAAAACCATTTACACGAATATTAAAGACGTGGTTTAGAAAATTCATACATCAGTAATTTAATATAGTGTTGTCAAAAAGTTTTGGAAAGTCAAGAATGAAATCAAGTATCGGAAGAATTTAAACTCATGTTAAATGCTTTCAAAACTTTTAGGCTATGGAAAATTTAAAATAATCAATTGAAACTACTTTTAGAGAACCAGGGTTTGCCGAAAATGAAAGACTGATTTACACAAGGTTCTTAATATACGAGCACAACAAGTCTGTCACAGATATAAAACTAATTGAAATTCAATTTGGTTTAGAAATTTTTCTAAAAGCGTGTATGGTGAGCGGAAAGAAAATAATAGTAACTTAGCATAAGAATTATCAAGATCGAATAGCAATCTTTAAAATCAAATCAGGGAGGGTCTAAAGCAGGAAGAGGTTATGAAAATAGTAATTTTGCAAAGATCTGAAGTAGCGAAAACGACGAGCAAAGACCAACTTGCTGAAAGCTGAAATTCCATGTGTCTTGAAAAGTATATGAATGACATAAATCAGGAGGGAAAATTACAAGTTGAATCAAAGTATGATTCAGAATAAAATTAATATATGAAGGGACGACGCATTTGCATAAGTACGAAAAACATAGGCTGGGAAAATACTATAAGCTAGTATAAAAAAATTCCGACAGACGTTTTAAAAAATTTAAATCAATGAGGGAGTAGGAAATATAAGATATATATATTAAAAATTTGGACAAATTTAAACTTAGTGAAAGAGAAGATCGAAAAATACTTTCAGAAAATTCAAGACTTGTAATGGAGAGGTTCGAAAATTGACGACGATCGTCATGAGGCGATCTCGTGAATCGAGGTAAGGAAAATAGTCGGATGATCATGAATCAGGAAAATCTACGGGGAAACTCCTACAGTCGGCCAACTAAAGACTAAGAACTAAGCGCTAAGACTCTCTAAGGAGCTGGACGGTAATGAAATGCGTTCAGCTTGGTCCGAAATCGATGAACCCAAGCGAACGACTAAAGGAAATTCTTGAAGTCTAATATGGTCAGGGGTAGACAAGGACCACTAAGGTAACTCCTACGATGATTAAATCAATTGCTAGAAGGGGGTCTAACTATCAATCAGGGGCCTCTAAATAGCAAGCACCGGCGTCTAACTAAGTCTTCTTACCACCTAGTGTCGTAAGAAAACGACTAGACTCAGGGCTTATTACTCGGATGTTGCAATTTATTTAATGGATATTCCATTATTATCGTTGTTCCGTTAATTCGCAATTGCAAGACCGGACCTGCATGGGCCACCAACAAAACCTGTCACGCCCCGCTTCCCAAAAATATGGAGGCGAAGCGTGAGAAGGTCCGCTCAGACTTGAGGCTACAAAGCTGCAAGTCCGATAAGCGTCAATCAAATTTAAAACTGCAGGTCCTTGCAACGCGAGCGAAACAAGATAATAATAATGAAATGAGACAAAAGAATAATCTCAGAATATCCATAAATATAAATTCCAACATCGCAGAAAAGCCACCAGGCTAAAAGAAAAAGAGACTAAAGGCCCAAACTTGGCCAACAAAAGTACAAAGTACAAACGACGGTGCTGCGCACCAATAACTAACAAAAGGCCTAAAACAAAATAAAGCTCAACAAAGACTCAAAGAATGGTCACCGGTGTCCACCAAAATCCTCCTGGCAATCATGGACTCAGACTCAGCGTCAGCAAAACACCACGTACTCAGCAACGGTCTCTGGCTCAGGGTCTAACATGTGACACCCAAAAGAGCAAGGGGCACATGTCAGCAAATCTACAAGAGACTTGTGCAAGGAAACTGAAGGTAGGTAAAAGTAAAGCAACCTAGCATTTCTAGCATGATGCAATGACATGGCAGTTAAAGTAATGAGTGCAACAGGTAAGGTAAAGTAAAGTAAAGTACGAGCATGGCATTTAAACATGGCATGGATGACAAGTATTGCATGAATCATTCACAAGACAAGTACAAGACAAGAAAAGTAAGCACCTCGTGCACAGAGATTCCGCCTTTTGGCTAGAGTGGCTGCACGGCCAGCTCCTAGCTCAAGTGATCGTTTATCCCTACCCCTCCACGTGTATCGGGCATTGGTTTTAAGCCAACACATGAGGCCCGCTTCTGGACCACGAGCCAGGAAGTGTTTAAACAAGTATGGCGTAGGGGTGCACCTAGCCGGTCCAGGGAACCCGGGCATTGGCTTTTGACCAACACATGAGGCCCGTTTCCCCCGGAAGTAGTTTTCAAGGAGTACAAGTTTTGTAGCGTGTGCTACGAATGCAACAATCAACTGGGATGACATGTAAGATGCGTTGCATGACAGTTAAAAGTGCGTACAGATAAGGAAAGTAAACGTGACAGTTTAGTATGCATGAACAACAAGTTTAAAGAGTTGAATCTAGCTTCGTTGTCAAGCTAGATCAATTAGGTGACGGATCTAGTTTCGTTGTCAAACTAGATCAAGTAGGCGTCTAGCCAGCTATCATTTCACTGACTAGTCTCTTTTACATTAGGAACAAGGAAGTGGCCTAAAAACATGGCCCTACACAAGAGTTGGCAAGTTTCACTTGCCTGCAAGCACGACGTCTGAGCACACCGTCCAATGAGTCCAAAATCACAATTATCCTACGTGCACAAGTCCACCGGCCTAAAGTCCATATTATTAATCTTGATTAGTGAATTTAAAACATTTAAAATACTTTAAAAATACTGATTTTAGTCTTGATTAGCATGCAATTGGGTTGGGGGTCCTAGGGGTGCAAAGCGTTATCTTAACACGACGCGAAAGCTACACCGGTGTCGGGTAGCGACACCGGGGGTTGGAATAAAAGATCGCGCTCCAAGTCCAGATTCCAATTAGATTCCTCGCTGGAAATTTCAGAGCAATCAACCGGGGCGACGATTCCAGATTCCAAAGCTCGCACGTGCGACGACGGGCTACGACGTGCGACGACGTCGTACGCGGCAAGTCGTCGAAGAGAACGCACCTAGGTGGGGCCCACAGTAGTCCTAGAGACCTTTGGGGGACCCATAATACCTCTGGAGAACTTAAGGGGCCCACGGAGGCAAGTGGTGCGACGGATGCGGGGTTGCGACGAATGACTCTCGGTCGTACAGCCTCGGTGCGGGGAGATCTCTCGGTCAGACACTAGGAACGGCGCTGTGCGACGCTTGGGGCTGTGCAGCAGCGCGGGTGCGGGGGCCTCCTTCGGTCAGATCGATGGGAGCGGTCGGTCGTGCGCTTGGAGAGCGGGGCTGCGACGTTGCAACGTTGCAACGTTGCAAGCGTCGGTCGCTGCGGGCGGGGCGATCGGTCAGACGCGGAGCGATGCGGGGTGACAAGCGGGCGACGGTGCCGAGCGGGGCGACAAGCGGGTGCGGGCCAATCCCTCGGTCAGACCGAGGGAACGGAGCGGGCGACAAGCGGAGCGCTGTGCTGCGATGCGGAGCGGCTAGGATGCGGGGCGGGGCTTCGGTCTTAGCGGGGGAACGGAGGCGTTTCCTTCGGTCGTGCGGTGGCTGAACGTCGCAACGTTGTGACGAATCGTCGCAACGTCCAATTTCGAGTTTGGAAGAGGCTAGGTCTAATTTCTTGCGAAAATAGGTCTTACTAGGGGTTGTTTATATAGTGTAGATGGGTTGACTTGGTCTAGGGCTAAATCTAATAGGATTAGAAGTTTAAAATAATTTAAAATTTGAATCTCAACTTCTCCAACTCACCCAAGGATTTGACTTGGTCCAAATGAGCTGGAAATTGGCTCAAAAATTCTTTAAAACGTTTTAAATTCAAATAAATTTTATTTGGCCGAAAATAATTTATAGATTAAATATTAAAAATAATATATAACTTGTTAAAAATATAAATGTGGTCAAATAAACTCCAAAAATTATAAAATAAATATCGTGGTGATCGTGGAGACGAATGTGAGCTAAATAAGAAGACGGATCTCAATTCCGACGTCGGACGACGAGACTAAAAATAGAAACGTCTCCCGTCAAGAGTGAGAATCGTCACGTCTCATCGAGTAAGTTTAAATTGTGGAAAGACGACTCGAGAAGTGTCGTCCCAAGATAGTGCCACTGTTTAATACTCTCCGAGACGTTCACAACGGCATATCACACTAAAGTGTTCACAAACAAACAAAGTCTAAAACAAACACGTGCACGGTCAAAAGCACGTGCACGAACAACGTACAACGAAAAGTGGTCGTTACAACTGATCCAACAGAAAGTCGACTGTAAATCCAACATAAGTCGACTGGCCAGAATAAACAGAGAGACTAGGATTTGGGCTAAAGACAGACATGCGACTGATTAACGAAACACAGTCGACTGTCACTTGGACAGGCGCCTGTGAATCGTTCATGAGTCGCCTGTGGGAATTAAAGCAGAGAAGCCCAAAACTAGGCTGTAAAAGTTTGTGCATAACAGGCGACTGTAGAACAAAACATAGTCGACTTTTTTGAGACATGCGATTGTAAAACGGTCAGCAGTCGACTGTTATAAACAATACATGCAAATCAAGATAGAAATGAATTGGAGTCTAAGGACGATTAATCTAATGATATCCTAAGACTGAAATGAAGATTTGTGTGTGCTCCAACAAATTTCCACTTCTAAGCTACATACTAGAAGAGAAAATAAGAAAGTTACATTTGTCGAACTCTCTCTTTTTATCCAACACATGAGCTTGAAGTCTTCTAGGAGCTTCAATCACCATCTACGATCATCCAATCCATTTCATTTGCCTTCAATGATCTTTGAGTGTGATCCATTGCAAGTAGATCTTCATAATAAGCTTAGGCAATGGATTAACTGCAAAATAGGGAATTAGTCACAAGTATTTATGTTTGCCCATCATTAACACCAAGTAGGGAGAAGTCCAATACTCAACACTACCAACCTCCAGATCTTGATGAACGTAGCAACGCAGCCACTGTCTGCATCACCGCTGCCCTTCGCTGCACGTTGACCCCTCTCCACATCAACGGTTACTAAATCTATCGCTAATCTATAACCCACCTCGTAGTGTAGAAAAACATAATAAAAACGGATTATTAGACGTCGTAGTGATTGTTTAATGTTTTGATATGTCGAAAAGAACCTAACTCGATTATATGTCTAATCAAACCAGTGAACCGACCTCACCGTAGCGTAGTACTCGTCGAGACAAACCCAATGACACCAAGAACGCCGAAATCAGGCAAGTGTACATATTTTTGTGAATTATTGAAGTTGGATGCTTTTATAATCATTTTCATTTAAAGCTGAATAACTCGAAATCTGCACGTGAAATGACGCATGAAAATAATATCATGATGTTCTAGGCTTAAAATGTGACACATCGACATATAACTTAGTGTATTTAAGTTTCAAGAATTGACTATGAAAATTATTATCTGTTGCATGCTCACCTTTCGACCTGTACAATTTATTCTTATTTTAATTGCTAGTTGTGAAAATGGGAAATGATGAAATTTAATTTAGTGCACCTCTTGCTTGAATATACATTATCAGAATGCTCATTAATGGAATATCTGCATAATGCTTGACATCGTGAAATCGTACGCCTCAAAGGCGAAATCGTGACTTCGTGATGTCGCGTGAGTAGACTAGGCTGGCTCGTATTCTAGCACAAATCTGGAGTGGGGTTAGGGTTGAGCGGCCACTAAGCATATGAAGGGATCCTCTCTTCAAGAGCACCACCTGCATGCGGTGGGGTAGCGTCAATCACGATAGTACCCCAGTGAGAAGAACGATCCACTCATCACGACATAAAGACGTGAACCCTATGAGAGATAGAAAACATTAACACAGAACTTGAATTTATTAATGATGTCTCAACTAGAATTTTCATGTTAATAAATCTTAAAATGACATGCTCATTACTTTACTTCTTAAACTGCTTAGAACTGCAATGTTAGAAAAGCTTTACTTTACCTCGCTTAAAAATTGCCATGCTTAAAACTTGTTGCTGATATCTTGTATAAGCCTATTAATGCTTCATAATTCAATATTATTTGTACACCTTGCCTTGGGTTTTTGACCTTCGGTCGCAGACCCTTGCTGACATACATTCATACTTTTGTATGTATGTCAGATCCCGGGCCAGAGTACCAGGAGGATCCTTTTGAGACGCTTGACTTAGAGAGCCAGGAGTTTGCTGTTGACGCTGAGTCACTCCCTGCGGAGGACTAGAGATCTACACCGTTGCTGCTTTCCTTAGTTTTTCTTTTAGCACCCCGCTTGTGTACGTTTCCTTTGTAGTTTACTTTGGCCATGCTGTGGCTTTGACGTTATATTTTATGTACGGACATTTTTCTGGATGTGGTTTTAATTTTCATGAATATTTCTTATTGGTCTGAAATGCATGCAAGAACTTGCCTTGATGTAGTTATCACAGACGCTTAATGAACTCGAGTTTCATCGCTCCAGTTCATGCGGACTTCGTGACACTCTCGCTTTCGGTGTCTTTTGGGAAGCGGGGTGTTACATCTACCTATAAGGATCGCCATACCCTCGCAATACTTACAACACACACTAGAGGGGGGTGAATAGTGTAATGGCAATAACATTGTACAATTAAAATTAAACTTGCAAATGCGGAATTATAAATGCAAGAGGAAATAATTGACACAATCAATCCAAATGCAAACACAAGATTTTACACTGGTTCCCCAAACTTGGGTACATCCAGCCACACCAATATTCACTATATTCCCACACAGAGAAGTGAATACAAATCTCACAAGGAGATACCCCACAAAGAGGATTTATGCCCTACACACGGACCCAACCAACCCTACACGAGGGGCAAGACTCCCACCAAGAGAATCACTAACTCCCACTCAGAGAATTAGGGTTAGCCCTACACTAGGACACTAAACTCCCACAAAGAGAGTTACTCCCACAAAGAGAGTTATTCCCACTGAGAGAATATCATAGTCCCACAAAGAGACAAACTCACACAAAGAGAGAAAGACTAATTCCCACAAAGAGAATTAGAGGTACAAATTCACCAAGTAAAATAAATACTCTTACCTATGCCTTGAGATGCTTACTCATAAATGGATGCAAGGCATGGATGAGGATCTCCAAGTGGTGAGATATGCTTGAAAAGCACTTGGATGATTTCCCTTGAACTGGACTTCAATTCATGAAGAGGAATAAGAGCTCAAAGAGGGAAATGAGGGAGTTTGAGAGTTGCTTATAGATCTCTTAAGATATTCAATAGCATCAAGAAGTATAAGAGATGGCAGCACCCCCAAATATATAGGAACCCTATATCAAACCCCAAAACCCAAGGAAACAGCCAAAAGAACAATTCCACAAAGGCTAGAAACTGGGCGAAAACGACAGGAACATTCGACTGATGATCACAAGACAGTCGACTGATTAACTGCTGTAGGGGATGGAATAAAACAGAGAGCTGCACTCTTTCTCCAGATAAGCATACAGGTGACTGATGTCAATAATACAGTCGACTGTCTTATAGTCAGGCGACTGTAATTCCTTCATCAGTCGTCTGCTTTATAAGATGGAGAAAAGACAGTGAGATGCAGAGATTGCACTTACGCTACTCAGACGACTGTTGGCCAATTCTCGGGCGGCTGTAAATCTACAGGCGACTGTAAACTGAGCAGCAGTCAACTGTGCGTAAAGCTCAAATTTGAGTCAATTGAAATGTTGACTTGAGCTGTGCATATCAGTCGATTGTAGAAGGATCGACTGGCAACTGGAAATCACCCAGTCTACTGTAAACCCTTCAGCAGGCGACTGATGGAAAGCCAGAGACTCCAAATGAGTCTTTAGACAAAGTGAACCTTTGGGTTGGATTCTATGATAATCCTAAGGCTCACTAAGATGGTTAAATACATATGCATGAATGAGTAAACCATCTAACAAGGCATTACATTAATCCTAGACTCAAAAGAGAGAGAAAGCAATAAAGTAAATATTACATGGATTACATTGCTTTCCTTAGAGTCTAAGTCCTCAATCTTGATGCCTTGATTGCTCTTCATCATCTCCAAGCTTTGGCACTCCTTGAGTCCAAGCTTTGGCCCTTCTCCACTTGATGTCCATCCTTGCACCAAGTGATTAGTCTTCAAGAAAGTATTATAGGAATGAAACTGTGAGACTAAAACATGAGAGTCATTAGCAACAACATAATGTTGTGATCATCATCAAAATAAGATTGGTATGAAACACCAATACTCAACAATACCATCCATAAGATCATACACGATGAACACTGAGCTTTCTCTTGTGACTCTATCTGCATAAATTAGGAAGTCTAGAAAGCCGAGCCAATGAAATTGAGATCGGACTATACTGAACGGAACTGTTTTGTCACACGGGGTTAGAGAAACTCATCATAAAAATATTGGAAGAGTGACTAAAACCATGCTCTTAACTGACTTGATATATCACTACTGAACTTGACTTGGCCCCCTTACTGTATTTGTGTGGACCATGGTCTGGGTGAGCTCATTCGTGGTACAAGCTTGCTTACAAATTAATCTTCGCTATTTTCTTTTTAAGTTATAACACGGACATTAGAAACTAATGTTTAAACTAAGGAAGCTGTGATTAGTTGTAGTTTTTGCCACATGTTAATACTTAGACTGTGACTACTCGAGGTTCGTATGATAATGACTTAACTGAATGTTATTCTAAATATCGTATACTTTATTGTTTCGATACTGTGGTTTTCAACAGGTGAATAGCATGTCAACGAAGAGGCTTCAGTGTATGAGGAAATGAATTCCCAGTGGAGACTGCAAAATTTTGAGACAGTTTTAGCAATGAGAGTTTTGTTTATTTTCATAATATTTTATATTATCATAGTGAGAGAAATGATAATTACTTTATTATTTCAACATATGTTTTCTGTACCCCTTTTTAAGGATAAACAATTAGTATTTCCTTTTACAATAATTTTTCCAATTTTTGTCTCTATTCTGATTTCATTGGAACCCACAAGACTTGCACATGATATATATTGTAATGGCACCCGTTCATGTGACGTTACATTGTGATTCCTCTTTTTATGTTTTGTTATTATTCGTATGGACTTCGGTTTGTAAGGACCATAAGGCCCCCTTTTATCTTCCAACTATTTTTAAAATATTCGATTGGGTTGTAATAATTAAACTGCTAATGTGGACATGGGTTGTAATCATCTAGCTTATTATTGGTGTTGTTACTTAGGGATCTGTACACTGTGTTTAATAGACGATTAAATTAGCTATTTCAAAAGAGAGGAAAGGAAAGAAAGGAGAAAAAAGAATTCCCTCTCTTTTGACTTAGTTGCTAGCGGGCTTGTCCCGTTTATCCTCCCAATACATTGGGAAGCAGGGATGACACTATCATACAGGGGACAAGTCGGACCACATAGTATCACGTCATGCATGATGAAAGTCACTTCTCCCCAAGAGAAGTGTTCTTCAGATCAGACACAGCTTGCAAACAGCTCGTCAAATACCCATCCTTTCTCTTGGGCGATGAACAGTGCAACCAGGACAGCTACACTCATGAAGCAATTAAGGGTGCATCAGCAAAAGAAGACGAAGATTTCTTGAATGCAAGTAAGGCTGTCCAATGGCCATGTTTCCCCCTTTTCTACATGTCCTAAGTTGATGTCAATGAGGATGATCGCAACCATTCAAGCCCTATGACAGAACATCATCTGTACGAACACACCGCCACAAACCAAGATTCGTCACATCGGTGTCCCTTCGAAAGATGGGCATGTCCTTTTAAGTCATGCAATAAATACAGGTCACATCGGCTTTGTCTCTTCATGTGGTACAGGCGGTTTCATTGTCATTGGCGGGAGAAAGACCGCCTCTGACCGTCGGGCCAAGGGGGAATAAACATGGCGGTTAACTCCCTAGCCATAGCTCACGCCCCTAGTGTAGACATGGAGTCCTCGCGCGTGGGAACAGCTTGGACGAAATGTTGGGAGATATCATTGTGGCCTTAATGCTCCCGGTTGCGGAAGGTGTTAATGGACATGGGAATGCCCACCGTCCGGAATCGGGTAGGCCTAGTGTGCTTGGCACCGACCGGAATATCGGGCCATGGACGCTAGGTACCACCTTTTGGGACAATGTCTCACCCTGGGTCAAGTCAAATGCCAAGTGTCATGAGTGCTCTAGCCCGTGTTAGCGGGGATTCATTTTGTGTCATTTTCATTTCTTTCTTTTATTTCTACACTTCACCCACATTATCCGCGTAGCTAGCACACAACCTAGGTGAGACTAGTAGCCATTCAAACCATCCACCTCCCTGAGTTCGATAAACCCGCACCCTACACTAACCATGCACTTGCGGTAAAACGACACCGCGCCCAAACCGTAAACGGGGCGCCGGTCAAGTTTTTGGCGCCGTTGTCGGGGAGGAGTTCGGTTTGATATTAGCTTAGCTTGGGTTCATTAGACTACGCATAAAAACACAAAAAAAATTTCTTTTTCTTTTTTTTAAAAAAAAATATTCAATAACCAAGAAATTTTTCCCCCACCATTATATTATCTTTTTGTTATTCTCTTGTACTATTGACGCTCCTCTCTAGTTTTCTTATTTTTATTGTATCTTTGATATTACCATGTGGAGATCAAATTTCGATGCTCAGATGGGAGGATACGATCCTTATCCAGTTGTGGTTTGTGAGACTTGTGGGATGGCGGGGCACGTGTATTATGATTGCCCATTTACTCTTGAGAGCCTCCCCCCACTCCAAGGCCAAACATTTTCCCACAACCTTAGCCCAAACACCTCCCATCCATTTCCTCAACCTTATACCCCTCCACAAACACAAGAATAATCAAGCCTCGTGTCTCTCCTTGAAATTGCCATGTTTAACCAAGGCCAAATATTACAAAACTTAATGGTACCAATCACCGAGCCGACACCGAGGAGAGGGGATGAAGGAGAGGATATACCCACTTTCATGGTTGAGACCACCATGCCATCGGCCACCATAGACACATCTCAAGCCGATACCCCATTTTTCCATCACTACCACTTGGATGACGAAGCATTTTTTGATGGTGATAGTGAGGATGGGGTGATTTCTATAGGATCTGTGGGAGAGACTTCTTGTCTTGATTTGGATACCCCATATGAGTCCTATGAGAGCACTGAGGAGTTTACAGAGATTATGCATACCGGCGAGGAGGATGTGCGTGAGGACGAGGACACCACGACCACATACGAGTGGTCCGCTCCACATCCACCTCCACTGTCATCTCTGTTGCTGCTTCTTCCTTGTTCTGTGGTCAACCACGAGGATGTCATTCAGGACATCGGGCAGATGGTGGAGCATGAGCATATCGTCGAGGAGGATGTGCATGAGGGCTTGGATACGATGGTCCACTCTATAGAGCCCGAGTCACATCTACCTTTACCGTCGCTCTCCACTTCTTCTGCGGCTGAGCATCTACTGGAGCATATTGCCCCTATTCAGGGAGATTTTCATACTCACTCTCACTCCACTTTTGAGTCTCTCTTTTCACTTCCTATTTCTTTAGACTCGTATATATTTGACATACCATATCTCTCGCATGACACAAGATCTACTTCCCTTGAGGTATGCTGCGGTGTGTCACCACCTGGAGAGCCACTTCTCATGGAGAGCGAGGATTTGGTCATCGCTAGTACAGAGGATAGCGACCCATTCTCAGGGAGTATTCGTCACCCTTTTATTATTTTTCCATCTTATGTTGACGATTATCTCTGGGATACATTTATTTTGGGAAATAATTTCTTGCCATGGACTAATGCACCTCATCCTTTGCAAGTCACAGGTGGTTACCTACTAAGGATGCTTAGAGGTGCATTGCTTGGGTCCATTGGCACACGTGGCACATCGCTTCTAGCGGAGCCACAGAAGGAGCAGTTAGAGCAGCTACCTGCCCCACTTCAGATATTGGATCCGCCTATGCTCAGGTGTATCCTAATCCTGTAGTGTAAAATTTTACCGCTTTCTAGTTTAGATTTGAATAATCTCGTCTCCTCTCATTAGAGAGGGGAGCGTATCTAGGATTTACTTTTGCATCTTAATAACCCTTTATGTCGTGTCCTTCTATCATTTCACCCCACGTCCTCTTCGGAGGAGAACGAGCAGACTGTCTCTCCTGCATTCTGATTTCTTTCTTTTCCGATTTTCCCCTAGCATATTTCTGCATCACATTGATCATATCATTTTGCTAGCATTGTCATGTTCAGCTTGGGGGAAATCGACTTTTGTGTGCATTTTTTTCGTGTGTCGTTGTCGTGTGTTTGTGTCTTTGAGTCCTTCGTCGTGTTTTATATCTTTTATTCTGTATGTTTCTTTTTCTTTATTTTCCAGTTTCGTTCGTGTGTTTTTCGTGTTTTTCATTTTTTGTGTCGGTGTGTAACTCCCCCCCCCATTTTCATTGCCCTCCCGTATTCACTACTATTGCATTGAGGACAATGCAAGTTTCAGCTTGGGGGAGTCGCACTTCGTGCGTCATTTGTCTCTTTTTCTTCGTTATTTGAGTCGCTTTTCTCCGTGTTTTTCTTTTTTTTTTATTTTTCTTTTCTTCTTTTTATCTCTTTCTCCCAGAGATGAACCCTATGATGAATTGCCACGAAAATCACACGCACACCTTGCACGGCTTCGATAATCACATTCACTAACCTCAGGAAGCCGAGTCCTCTTACATTTCATGCATCGCGGGTCCACTTAGCTTTTTGTGAGTCGTGCGTCGTGCCTAGCTATTTGGTGTGCTTCTACTTTGTGATTTTACTTTATATACCTGTCCAGGAATGACCCCTAGATTATCATCCTTCGATTTTAATATGCGGTATTTATTTCCCCTGTCTGCTTCTGCATGCTATATATATATACTAGTCATACCCCGTGCCCGTGGGCACGGTTCATTTAAGATTTTCCCCCACGAAATCTTTGTTCCCAAAAAATTATTTCTACAGCCAAAATTACGCGGAGCACCAAATTAGTGTAAAAATATTTAGTAGCATGGGCGCCTTCGACGCGGAACAACAAATTCGGCGCAGCCGCCTTCGATCCAGAACAACAAATTCGGCGTGGACGCCTTAGGTGCGGAACAACAAATTCGGCGTAGAACAACAAATTTGGCGCGAGCAACTTCGACGCGGAACAACAACTTAGCGTAAAAAAATTTAGCTGGCGTCTTCGGCGTCGAACAACAAATTAGCATAAAAAATTTATTCGGCGCTGGTGCCTTCGGTGTGGGATATTATTCTCATCTTGTCGTCCCGTGCGTCGAAGAGACGGTGGGTCCCGCATTAAGGGAAATCATTCGATCTGCAGCAGCATTCGTTCTGCAGTATTAAGTGCAAGTTAAATTTTTTTTCCCCAAATGCATTAATTGCATGCACTCTGCTATTCCCCAGAAACTTTCATTCCCCAAAAAAGTTTCATTTCTCTAGAAATGTTTTTCCCTCCAAAACTTTCCACAAAATCTCATCTCAACCATTCATTCCTCAAGATTAAATCCAAGCCGTCTTTCTATCAACCTGTTTGTCCTAGTCAGCCCTGGGATTCAAAAACAGTTGTCAAATGTAATATAGATATATAGTCATAACCCGTGCCCGTAGGGCACGGTTCATTTAAGATATTTCCCCCCACAAAATATTTGTCCCACCAAGAATTAAAGGACAATAATTGTTATTTAGTTCACTCAATAATTTTATTTCACCCAAAAATTTACTTCTCCAAGGAATGCTATTATCATATGGTATTACATTAAGTTCAGAGTATCGCGTTGCTAGATGTCGTTCTTTCACATTATGAATATGTTAATTTAAGGAACAAATTTTTTACAACAATATGTCTATATAAACATATCAAAAAAACCAATACTATCTCTATCTCATTATATTAGCAAATGAACTGCATGCACAGAAGAAAGCCTTTCAGACATTGTTGTTGCCACTGCGAAGCACACCTTGTACGGCGTGGCGATAATGGGTGGCTGAGCCATATGCTTCTCCGGCGGCGGCTGCCACCTGTTGTCCATAGGGATGAGGGGAACCGTTCCATAAGAGAAATTGCTATAGAAGAATAAGATGCGTTAAATAGTCTAACTTGGGGCTCTATAAGAAGCCACACCAATTGCAACACCCCATAACCATTTCATACTCCCTGCATTCTCGGCAAAAAAAATAACCAAAAATTTGGATGAAGGAGCCGAACAAAAAATTTACAAATGAGAGCAAGCCCGTTTGTTTCCTCTTTTTAATTCAAAGTAATTCAGATGAGTTAAATAGTCTAACTTGATCTAACTTGGGGCTGTATGAGAAGCCACACCACCCCTCCCCTCACTTAAACTTACAGTATTGCTACATCATCTCCATGGGCTACTGTCTGATGTACAAAATGATGCAAACACGGTTGCCTACAGCTTCAGCCATATTATTCGAAGATTGATAGACTGAGCACAACACACAATGATCGCTATTGTATGCATCCTTTTGTGAAATTGAAGAGTGACTGGCTATGGTCCTTGCTGATTGAAGAGTAAATTGAAGAGTAATTATTGAGAATGCTTACTCTTCCTACATTGTAGACATTCTCAAGCACAGCCCAGCGAAAGCCTTTCATTTCATGAGTCCTTAGGAGATAGTTCAAGATTCATACCCATTTGATACAACATGCAGACAACCAAGCAATCCTACTCATGCTTGCCCTCATCTAAAGCTTAGAGCAACTCAGCTCTTACTCATACATCCCCAAGTCCTAAGCGCAGGGATCATGAGCGTATAGCAACTGATAATTGGGGCTGTATGACCTGGGGCTGTATGAGTTGCAGGGAGCAAAGCCAAGCAATCCTACTCATGATCCCTGCATTTTCTGCAAAAAAGAACAAAATTTTTGGATGAATGAGCCAAACAAAAATTAGCAAATGAAAGCAAGCCCTTTTGTTTCCCCCTTTAATTTCAAAGTAATTCAAATTTCAAAGCTCTTACCATGGTTTTCCCCCAAGAAACCACCAGTATTAGTTTCCCCCAACTATTTTACTCAAAAACTCAAACTCCCCCCAATTTTTCAATAATTCATCATAACTTTGTTTGTCCTAGTGTTATCAAGTTATGGCCTAAGGAGGACATATCAGAGCAAATTTAAAAGTTTTCAAAAATTCAAAAGTTCTCAAAAATTCAAAAGTTTACCCCATATGACTCAAGGAGGACATAGCAGTGAAAATTTACAATGGACATGCCAAATAAATCCATATAAATCTCATATCATTATACTTGTTCTTTATCTTTTTCTTAAAGATTTAAATATTGAATAAATAGTGTTAGCAAGTTATAAGGAATAGTTTTCCATTAAATTTGAAATGAGATGCATGCATTTCTTATTGTGTTAAAAGTATTTGCTAAGGAAAGTACAATATCATTTTTATATGATTGTATTTCTTTTAGGTCTTATAAACAAATATCCAATACTCAACTTCATCAATGAAAAGGGATATCACATGAAACTGTAGAAAATAAAGCAGTAGAGAATGAGAAAAATATATTTGGTGTAGTTAAGAAGCATAGGATGATGTGGCATATGTACCCATGAAGAATATAGACACATGGCATACACCTCCAATAATTTACTATGACTACAGAATAGAGGACAAATAAGCATGCGTCAAAGTACTTCATTCCATATATTGTCATCTACTAATTCCAATGCGTGCATTGCATGCATTGTCATCTATTAAAAGTTAATCATGTATAATTCACCTACCCCACATGTTTGTGCTTGTTACTGCATGACAATGAGAAGCTGATTGTGAAGAACACAATAATTTCTGGTGGCTTGAACTAACATGCTCCTCAGCTTCCGAGACTCATCGCTATCTATCAATGTTTAAGCCCAATCAACTATTAACCGAAGTGAAACTGCAATTTATAACCAAAACATGGATCACAAAAATTAACTTTTCTTCTTTGAGGAATTTCTACAAACACTTGAAGGATAGCATGACCTTCCATCTCTACCCACATCATTAACCAGTTCAGCATATCCCAAATTGATGGTATGTAAGTAACTAAAATTGCAATTGAAGAGCAAGTAGAAATTTCTGGGTATCTGTTGGATATTTGAATTCCTTCTCAAAAATTGCTCAATCCACAGTTTTGATTTCTGGGTATCTGTTGGATTCCATGTTGAAACTGGTCTCCGCTGAAAAGATGTCGTCTTGGTTGTTCTTGAGCACCAATAAATCCTCAATAAATACTCAATAAATATCGGTGTTCCAATTGCATACCAAAGTTATCAGCATCATATCAGAAAAAAAGTGGGCAAAATAAACACATCTTCCAATATGAAAGTAAACGTTTGACATGGTATTCTGTAATTCTTGTAAATGGAATGCTATTACAAAAGAATCCCAAAAAATATGGCTAAAACAGTCCCCCTATTTCTACACTGAATGCTCCAACCAAAGAATCAATGAAGTATCTAAATAATGAAAGAATCACCAAAGGCTCAAAAGGACAAATGCTTTCATCACCCTGGCTTTCATCACCCTGGCTGAGCTGCAGGGGGGCTCGCCACTGGATAGCTGATCGAAGGAACCAATGCCGACATTGGTCTAAATTCGAGGAGGCTAGACCTGTAGCAAGAGGTAGATGAGCTGCAGGAGATACTCGAGTCGGAGCAGAATCTGAACCAGGACTGTGATGCGCGATGCACAGGCCGCTGATCTGTCGTTCATGCATGTCTTCGTTCCTCCCACTTTCCTCCCACTTTAGGAGCCCTGCAAAACTGTGCTTCTTCCAATGCTTTTGAAGATGACTTTCTGATTGTATTGGTTTGGATTGGATTGAGAATATTCAATTCTAGCAACTTGGTTACATAAATCTTACATAGAAGAATGCTTCAAACTTGTGCTCAACAATCAAACCATCAGCTCAATGGCAATGAGATGATAAGTGCAATACCTACTGACTTCTTAAAATAAAATGAAGGTATTTCCAAGACATAAAGAACTGTCGTATTGGCTTTTCAAATGCATCTGTGGTCTACATCAGTACTAAAGGAAAAATGATCAATTTTTTTCTTATAGATTGCATTGATAGAAACTGTTGTTAATCATGTTTTAGTATCAAACAATTTTTTTTTTCTGTGACTTAATTACTAACCTTTCATATGAAAATGTTGAAGAACAACATTATTTATTTATTTTTTCTGCAATTATAAACAAAGTATTCTCAACTTGGTCAGAATAACCTCAATGTCAGAATAACTTGGATTTTCAGATAGTCAACATATGCAGCTGAAACTCAATGCATATCAAAGCAAAGAAAGACCACTAAAATGTGTAATTAAAATGTTGGTTATGTGCAAGTGTGCAATGAACAACTCCCCTTCCCACATGAAGTCCGCTATTACCAAAAACAAAAAGAAAACAATGTTGGTGATAAGTGTGAATTGAACTGGAATCACATGTTCAAGTCTAAAATTCATTATACATACCTAATATGCAACTTGACAACCACATGTATTCTTGTCAACATCAAAATCCCCATCATTCACACTCTAAAAAAATTAAAATATCGTTGTTTGTAAGTTATGCTTTGATACAACAGTGAACTGGAGAAGGGAAGGAATTCATGCGACTCATCTTCATAGATTGGCCAAACCTATCCTATTAAGATCAGCTACAGGAGCATTGGTTCACATTAAATTTGCACATTAACATGTATATTGCATAATACATTTTTTGGTCAAGGTGCTTTTTGGTTCAAAGAAACAAATTGTCAAACATTCAATGAAGAATACAATTCAATGATAACGACTATGGTCATGGAATTTGATGAGTGGATGGGGTAACGTAAAAAACAGAAAATGAATTAATAAATATTAGTACTTATTTCTTTGTAGACCTGAGGAATGATCTCCACCAAAATCCTCTAGGATTAGACGAATGAAGTGAACCCTTTGTGAATAGAAGTGTAAACAGTAGTTGGCCATCCAGATTGCTCTAGATTGCTTGTACGAAACACAGTTTGTTGTAGATATTCAGGCTGGAAGTGTGCATGTCCCTGGCAGATTTCTTATGCCAAGCTCATTTCTTTTACATATATGTAAAATCGAATCTGAGAATATTCTGTGCGATCATGTCCAACCAAGTAGTCCTCAAATAGGCAGGTTACAGATAAGATAGACATCATTACGTCAAGATTTCAACATGTTCTCTGACATTATAAGTTGTATATTGAAGCAGCTTGAGCCTTGCAAACACATATAGCTACCACGGTCACGACCATGATCCAAATAAGCCAAGAGCCAGTAGAGACATGATGAATAAAGTCGATAAACACCTTCACCTGAGTCAATTAGCTCAGGTTTAGCTCAAATGTGACTTGATAACCATATGATGACTGCTATTATCATATTAACCAACTTTAATGATAGGAGGATCTTGAGGGAATCAGTGATAACTGCCTTAGTGCATGAGGAATTCACTTAAGGTAGCATGTAATAAAGATGAATTATCAGTAACAAATATCTGGATTCAAGAAGCTAACTCTGATGGAAATATGAAGGAAATTTTTGATTTGTAACTTGTCTTGTATATGATTGACTTTAAACTTACACCATGAGCAGCTGAAACAGATCTATTTTCTAATACTCATATCAGATCAGTAACTTATTGGGTCAAGTTTAAATAACTTTAACTCGTTTAAATGTCTTGAAGTTCAAAAACTAAGTAATCTATCTTGTTCATGGAAGAGCCAGGAGAACCCGTCCAATATACCCGCTACATTATTGTCTTTGGGACCATGCATCTACAATATTATGCGATTATCAGTAGCCGATGAGTATAGGATCATGAAGATTATGTCGTAACCTTGTTCATCACGGGTTGTATTTTCTTGCCCTTCCAAAACTCATCTTTCTTGCCCTTATTGGGTTTTATACCCATTTTACTATTACCTATTCCTAATATGGCATTTCTATCCCTCCTGTTCTTCGTAGCAGCTTCCTCTTCTAAGATAGCACACAACTACTATGGGCGTTTAATGATAGAAGCAAAAATTTCTTTTTTTTCTAGCAACAATAAATAATGTGTGGCCTCAGATCTATTTAAGAGGCACATCCACATGGCATCATTTTAGTCAATGTGTTAAATAAATCAAATACATCAACAATATTTACCTGAGCTCCTGATGTTTGGATGCCCTTGATGAAGCAAATTGGACTCACTCTATACAATTAGAAAAGCATGTCTTAGAATGATGTTAGCATGTATATGTTCACAGCATAAACATATTCAAGATTTAACAAACTGGAATTGCATCAAAAATTCTGTTTTGATTAGCTTTTTGATATGATTAAATTTTTGCTTCTACAACATGAGTTAGCCACAGAAATGAGAGATGATGAACATTATTTACCTGAACATGAGTTAGCCAAAAATCTAGAAGAACAGTTGATGCCAAGCACTACTCTGCAAGCAAAGATTAAAGAGATGCTGTCAATTCCCCATCTAAGTGGAAGTGCATCAAAAATTTAGCAAACTGGAAGTGCATCAAAAATCCTCATGTAAACAGTGATACAATAGCAAAAATTTCTTAATGTAGTGCCTCAAACATGAGCTTGACTATCAGTTCATGAAATCAGTTCCCATATGAATATCAGTTCCCATTTGAATATGTTCATAAAACTGAATTTAATAGTAGTTCAAATGATTCAGTTGAATATCAGTTCATAAAACTCAAATTGGAACATATTCAGAATTAGCTAATTGTTATATCAGTTTGAGTTTTATATTAGCTAATTCAGTTTTGTATCACTCAAATGATTCAGTTGAATATCAGTTCATAAAACTCAAATGGGAAAATATTATCTGTTTTATATTCAAATGGGAACACATTCTATTTTGGCAGTAACTGATATTCAAAGAAGAACTACAATGATCCAGCGTATATGCCAGCAACTGAATGTGATATGAACACAAAATTTTGTGTCACTTTCCCATCCAGCATATGTGCCAATTTGAATATGTTCATATCACATTCAGTTACTCACATCCAACATATAATTTGAACACATCCAGCATATATGCCAATTTGACCACAAAATTTTCCCATTTTAGATTATCTTGATATTCAATGTGAAATAAAAAAATGAAGTTTTATATTCAAACTTGAACTGATATTCAAATGTGTTTCTTTATGACTGAAATTTAAAACTGATATTCAACTTATATTCAACATAAATCATTTATGTTCACATGAACTGATATTGAACTAATTACCATGTTTAGATACATAAATGATCCAGCATTTTTGGTTACCATATGGATGTCATATGTTAAAACTTGATTTCTGAAGCAGTTTTTGGTTTCTAAAATCATAAATGTTATATGTTAACATTGATGATTTCTAAAGCAATTTTTTGTGACTATGACAGTAATGATCCAGGAATGTATGTCATATGTTAACATTGATTCATGATTTCAGAAATTCTAAAGCTGTACAAAAATCATTTATGCATTTTTGGTTAACATTAGATACATAAATGATCCAGCATTTCTGAAGCAGGATACATAAAAACTACTAAATTTTATAGGCAGGACAAAATATGTCAGGGAGCAAGCTAGCAATTATCTGTTTTTTATAGCCCTATTAAACTGCTATTTTGGTCCACTTTCAAATGAAAGTTTACATGTCTTCATTTTAATAGATTTAACCGGTGCAAAACACTCAACAAAGCCATAAAGCTGATTAGTTTAGCCCAATGTAGTCTTAAGAAAACAAATCAAAATTGCTGAGAGGTGAGTTTACATACCAGAATTGGTGGTGATCTAAACTGCAGTCTTCATCCATAGAGTAATTAAAATAATTAATTTTGCAGGTTGAAGACTTCATCGTTCATCCCAATGGGTTTGCTCGCTGAAGACTTATGGAATTGCTTGCTGAACTGCAGTCTTCATCCTAGTGAGCAAATTAAGAGTATTTATTTGGAACAAACAAAATCAAGAGTATTGGTGCCAAAAATGACCAAAAATAACGGATCTGAAGAAAATTTTAAAAACGACTCCGAAATAAAATTTGGAATACTAAATAGCTTCTATATCTGAATAAAAACCATGTAAAATGAACAATATGCATGTTTTATTCATTTGGGTCCTAACCCCTATTTCCTTGTGTTTATTAAACCCAAATTAATGCGTTGGAAATAGAGGTTAATAAAACAGGCATATTGTTCATTGTACATTGTAAATAGAGGTTAATTAAATTGCTGTTTATTAACAATGTACAATGTACATCGACTAAAATGGAAATACATGCTTAATTTGGGTTCCTTGGAAATAGAGGTTAATGAACAACAATATCATGTACAATAAAACATTCATTAAATTGGGTTATGACAAAATTTCATTCACCTAAGGAACCCATGCGAAATAGTCAAGTATCAAACAAATATATTTGGTCAAAAGGAAAAAAGATTTCGACAAAAAAAATAATCAATTCCAATAATATCACACGGAATCACAATTAATAAATCTTAAACACAATCAAACAATCAATAAAAATAGTCAATAAACAGCAAGTATTATAAGCTTAACATTATAAGCCAAAAATTTATAGGGTTCTATCATTATGTGTTAATTTCAAAACTGAAACAACAAAAATTATAAAGATTCCTAGCAAATGGAAATAGTGTCACCAAGAACAACATTGTCAAGATTCAAGTAATTGACATCAGCCGCCACCTCCCTAAAAACATACGGACAAAAAAATAAGCTAAATGTTTCACTCTAAAATCCAAATTTCAATACCCGTAATTATTGAGGGGAGTCAATGCACTTTTTTTCCTTCCAGCTGACTCTTGCTTCGCAAGCTTCAGCACCTCATCCTCACTGACGACGCGTCTTTGCCTCCCTGTAACACAAAGGTTACCTACATTTATCAAGTGTAATTGGCGAAAATGAAAGTTCATTCATCATCAAGTTACAAAATAATTAACCCACGTTATATGCTAATTGCATACTATAGCAACACCATCAATAAAATGCTGCATTCGGGGCAGGAGTTGGGAGGAAGGAATCCCCATAAGGCAGATGAAAAAAATAACTATAATCCAATCTACCGAGAAAATACTCAGCATTGAAGTACTTCCAACAGAATTAAAAGATGCAACACGTTCCATAAAATACATTTGGCTACTAAATATCAAATTTAGAAGAAAAAAGGCAGTAATATAAAAATCTTTACATAAGCAGCAACATAATTGTCTCTTCAATCTACCAGACTACGTAACAGAATACTTACATGTAAAATTGTTGGGAGGTAGGCACAGTCTTTCCGATGGTGAAATTGAATTGTTTTTCTGGCATCAAATTACAGGTGATGAAGGCGAGATGAAAATGATGAAGGTTAGGATGAAAATGATGGAGGTGAATTGTTTTTTCTGGCATCATTTGACCGATACAAAGGATGAAGGTGATGATTAAATAGAAGAAACAATGGATCATCAATCATCTTCCTACATCAAGTGGCAAAGAGCACCCATCATATTCCAATGTGTCTGAAAACTATGAAACTGACCCATTTCTTTTTTTTGACAAAGATTGTCGCCATAGAGAGATAGCATTCAATGAAAACAAACTGAAATTATTAAATGCTCAATTTTTTTGAATACAAAATGACATGTGCAACTCATTTCTAAATCAACAAAACAGAATAAACAATGATCCTCCCAACACAGACACAAATGTTGCAGTTATCCACCAATGTGAACACGCTTGCTCCCATGGAATACAATAAAAGAAAAAGAAAAAGGACATAAAAAGGATAGAGCTTGAAAGAAAAAATATGTGAAATCCTACATGAGTTTAGTAATTTAGACTGCAATTTCCCGTCTTAATGATAAAATTAGGCTCTAGGCCACACATCCCATGGACATAGCAAAGATGTGAACTAATAGGTGCTTACAAATTTTCAACAACACAATACATTCATCAAAACTTTTAAAAAACATCTACATGCTAAACTGAAATAGAATGCCAAAAGAAGAACTCTGTATTATTTCAAAAAACATCCACCCAAATTTCAAGTTTTCCAACCAATTGGTTTCCCCCTATAATTTAAGTTTCCCCCCAAAATTGTCATTGCCACATAGGATGCTGACGGAGAGTAGAATTGGAATTTTTTTATTAGGAACACTGTATTATTTTAGAACTTGATACTAATTGAGCCAAAAATTGAGCCATAAATTGAAAGATTAAGCCGTAAATTGAACTGTATTATTAGGATACATCCTTCATTCTAGTGTAAATGAAACTCCTTATATTATGACTAATCTAGTCCATACATACAAACATAGAGTTCAACATATGCTTGGAGGGATTTCAATCCAAATGATAATTATGCAAATATCATGATCGGTCCCTAAGATAAAATAACCATGCCTTTGAACTAAGACAATAGCACCTATAATCTAAAAGTAGAAAAGTCAACAGTTTTATGGGAGGCATGAGTAAGATGAACATGGGCCTTACAAAGATTAGTAAACAATTTGTGGCTCGAAATCAGCGAAATCAACAGATCCAGATTTGATGGGAGGCATGAGATAAGCAACCAAGATCTCAGAGACCAAGGCCATGATTAGGGGAACCTTTTTCAAGTTTTTCACTAACGGTATGTCTTCACTCTCCCCTACAGCCATCAGCTTCTCGTTTATCTCCACCATCCTATCCAGTTTCCTTTTGAACTCAGGATTCACAACATCAGGGATGGCCGGGAAAAATCCTCGCTGTAGTGCGGTTGGTCTGCAATCAATTAATTGAGTATTGTCATTATGAGAAGTTCATTAATTCAACACATACAACTGGCTTCCAGTTATTATCGCGTACTGAAAATTTAACATGAAGATCACGAAATGGGAGATTAGTATGTCCATACACAATAATAAGAAGCAATGACGACATGTCACTAATATGATTTAATCATGCATAAGCAGATATTGATTCATCTTTGGAGACATTGTGGTATGCTTTAAAAAATCTCAAATAGCAATTTTTTTCATGAAGGGACAATCTTTATGTTGGCCGTCAGCAAATTTCTGGAAATTTCAGGGAGAATCCTTCATTTTGGATGAAAGAAAACTAAGACAACCACTTTCTATTGGAAGTTCTCTATTCTCATGCTATTATTAACAGTGTTCATTTCCCATCATACAGAAGCTATATGGACTCAAGAAAGGGATTCTTTCTCTAATGCATTTAGCATTAGTTACAAGAAATTATGGCAAACATTTGTTTAGTTGATTTGTCAACAAAAAAGATCTGCATGTAAGTTGATTTGTTAACCAATATTAATTTTGCATGTTCAAATAAACTAAAACTTAATTAATAATTCAAGGGGTAACCAAGAAAATGATCTTGAGGACCTATCGATCTCGAGAGCTGATGAAGTAGCAGTTGATCTCCAGCAAGATCGAAACTTTGCTCAACCCAATTGATCTCCAGCATCTTGGACCGCTCCTTCCCACAGTCATAAGCCCTAATGATCTGATCCTCGATGTCCCTCAGCGAGTCGAGCAGATCCCTTCGCTTCTCAGGAAACTCCTCCACCGTCAGCCCCCTCTCCTCGCCCGCCATCTCAACTTTCTCCTTGATCACAACCTCACCATTGCTCACTGTGTTACCGTCTCTCCGGCTTCTTCGCGCTCCGGTGGAGGTGGCGGAGGGGAGGGCGATGAGCAGTGGGTGGAGGGGGGAGGAGTGGTGGACGATGAAAAGGTTGAGGGCGAGGGCGGGGAGCTCAGGGGAGAGGGGTGGCCGCGGGCTGAGGGGCTGCATAGGGGACCGATGGGGCGGTTAGGGTCACGGCGGGGGAGAGTGATGGGGTTTGGGAGAGTTAGAAATAGAGAAGAGGCGTGTCTGCGTTTGGAGTTCCCCCCAAAAAAATTATTATTTGGAGTTTCCCCCCAAAATAAAACTTTTTCCCCTTTGTATTTTCAAATTCAAAAACATCCATCAACCCTTCCCTCCAAATTACACAACACTTTATCCTATATTCAATTTCTCTTATCCAAATTCTCTTCTCCCAATTTCTCTTATTCAATTTCTCTTGTCTTATATATAAATTGTATTAACCAACAATTGTTTTACCCAATTTCTCATCTCTTATCCAAATTCTCTTATCCAACTCTTATCCAATAACCCATGATAACGTCCCTGTTTTATAATATATATATATATATATATATATATATATATATATATATATATATATATATATATATATATATATATATATATATATATATATATGGAGGGTAACATGTAAAACTTTATTAAGAACCAAAAAATTATGATACAAATACAAAAATGTGGGAAAAACCGCTCAGCAACAGAGGATAAAGAAAGATAGGGGAGAGGACACAAGCGTCGTCACCCTAAACAGTCTCTATTCAAAGCTGCAAAGCAGTATCCAAGCCAAACTTTGTACAAACTATCCAGCATCTATAAAACCCCAATTCGAGAAGGCTGAGATGTCAGAAGCATCATCACGGTCCAGCTCTCGCAAGGAGATAGTGACATCCGCTGCAATATCTTCAAAGAGTTGTGTCTTCCCAAGGCACTTCGACTCAAAAATACGTTTGTTACGTTGCTTCCAGATATGCCACACCATAGAAGCAAGGGCCGTCCTAGCTAGGACACCCACCGGGTCGTGTTTGCTAAAAGTGGATAGGATCCAGTCGCAGACTTCAGGTAGACTAGAGGGAATATTCCCCTTATATCCTAGTTTTAGGAGCCCTCTCGCTAGGATATATCGGGAGTAGTCACAGGCAAAGTAGAGATGAGCCACCGTTTCATGAGTATCATCATCACATAAGACACAAGTTTGCGAAGAGATAACCCCCCATCTGAAGAGGACATCCTTAGTAGGCAACTTGCCATGGATGGCACGCAGGAGAGATATAGCAAATTTCGGCACATTGTACCTGTACCAGACAATGCCGGAGAATTTGAAGGAAGGCTTCAGGTTGCGCGAACCCTCCCAGGCTGAACGAAATGAGCAGCCACTCCCAGGCGCCCAGGACCAGCAATCATCATGGGGGCCGAGACTTATGCATTGGAGTTCTGATAGAATCGGCCGGATTTCAGGCAAGTTCATCCAAGAGCTGCCAGTCCAGTAGTCGGAGACACGGATATTGCTCGCACCTTGCGGCGGCTGAAGAATGAGATGAAGCGGACCTTTGGGATGCCAGTTGTCAAACCAGAACAAGGTGGTGTCCCCGTTACCCACAGTACGTTTGATGAGATGTTGAGAAATTATCCGGTGACGTAGAATAAATTTTAGAGTACCTGAATCAGTCGCTCTAGCAACAGTGCCAAAGAAGTTGCTGGAGGCTTGGACATGCCGTGACTTCATGTGGGACGCCCACAGCCCTTCAGATCTAAGAAATCTCCAAGTAAGACGGACTCCCCATGCCGCATTTAGGTCCTTTAATTGCCTCAGCCCCACGCCACCTTCTTTCTTAGGAACACATGAATCTTTCCAAGCCCAAGTATTTGTCTTACCCCAAATGAATTTTCTGCATGCCGAATTGATGGAACGAATAACTGACATAGGGATGTGAAAAGCTTGCATCCAGAATGTCACCATGCCATAGATAACACTTCGAACCAATTCAATTTTCCCCGCAGTGGATAAGAGGGAGGAAGACCAACCCAACAGTCTTTTTTTGCATTTATCCACCAACCTCCCATACATAGAAGCTCTGGGATAAGTAGAGGACAGGGGCAACCCTAGGTAAATGGAGAAAGAGGTTACCAGTTTGATTCCAAGAGAATTGGCCAGGCCTCTAGCATCACGAACTCCTTTACTAAAGATTGCCGAGCTTTTATCCCAATTTATCTGAAGTCCCGTATAAGAATTGAACCTGGATAATAAATCTTTAAGCTCCTCAATAGAATGACTATTAGCACGACAGAAGACTAATAGGTCATCCGTAAATAATAAATGAGAGATGGACCCTGCTCTCTTCATAGGCTGAATGGATTTGGTAGATTCAGCTCTAGCTATCAGGAGTGAGAAGGCCTCCATAATCAACACAAATAGGTAGGGTGAGAGGGGGTCACCCTGTCTCAGGCCTCTGTTAGAGCCAAAGTAGCCTTCGGGAGAACCATCAATTAGTACCGAGAAAACGGGGGTAGAAATGCACTCAGTGATCCAGGAAATAAATTTATGCTTGAAGCCCATCTGATGCAACTGGAAATAAATGAACTCTCTATTAACACTGTCAAACGCCTTGCGGAGGTCCAGTTTGATGCAGGACCTGGAACCCATGGGATTACTGAAGTCTCTAATCTGCTCATGGGCGATGAGGGAGCAGTCAGCTAACAGCCTGCCCTTGAGGAATGCAGCTTGGTTGGGAGAGATCAAATCCGTAATTACATGCTTCAGCCTGTTACACAAGATTTTACTGATAATTTTATAAAAAACATTGCAGCATGAAATTGGTCGGTAATCACCCAGGCCAGAAGTAGTAGAGCTTTTAGGGACAAGAGTCAGAAAAGTATGATTAGCATAGGGCGGCATTCTACCGGTGTCAAAGAAATGTGACACAGCAGAGATCACATCATCACCAATAATATCCCAAGTCCGATGGTAGAAATAAGAGTTGAACCCATCCGGGCCTGGCGCTTTATCTTTCCCAATCTGGAAAACAGCCTTCTTGATCTCAGCCCCAGTAACCAGTCTCTCCATCCAGACTGACGCCTCAGGGGTGAGAATACGCTTGGGGGTAAGTCTAGGGAAGACATTCAAGTAATCAGATTGCAAGTATAAATCCCTATAGAAGTTACAAGCTTCCAGCCGAAAGGAGGAAGGGTCATAACAGCCCTGACCATTAGGACTAATGAGGTGAGAGAGATTGTTGCGGCATTGACGGGACTTCATTGCGGTGTAAAAAAATTTGGAGTTTCTATCCCCCAAGGTAAGCCAGTTCTGTCTACTTTTCTGTTTCAACTCCTCCTCCTCAGCATCCAAAGCCCTAGCCAATTCAATGGAAGCAATTTTTTCCTTAGCCTGAAGATGGGGATCATGAGGAAGATTCGGATTCCTTTGTAAATCCTCCAATTTATTCCGACAGGAGGTCACACACAATTTCTCCCGATTTAAAGAAGCCCAAGATTTTAATTCGGCCTTGAGATGCTTCAACTTTGCCGCAAATATCTGAATTGGGGTACCCTTGGCATCGAATTTCCAATTTCTTCGCACAAGATCAATGAAATCTGGGGAGTTCACCCAAAAGTTATAGAATTTAAAAGGCTTTGGCAGAGAAAGTACCTTATTTTGAGGCCAAACAATCATGCCCGCATGATCACTAGAACCAGCGGGAGTATACTCATAGAAGGAGAGAGGTAAACAGTGCATCCACTGAATATTAACAAGTACACGATCAAGCCGAGCAGAAATACGATCCAACCCCGAGCGTTGATTATTCCAGCTATACTTGCATCCCACGCTCTTGAGTTCTAGAAGACGACAGTCACCAATGCAAGAGTTAACAGCATCCATAAGACTGGAATCGACGTTGCGGCCCCCTATTTTTTCTTTTGAACTACGGATATTATTGAAATCCCCACCAACAAGCCAGGGGAGAGAAGATAGATTTCTCGAGTCATTCACAAGGGAGAGCCAAAGAGGGGCTCTAGATAAGTGAAGATTAAATCCGTAGACAACAGTAATGGCCATGATGAACCCTCCCGTGTTCTTGTAAGTAGCTGTGATATGCTGAGCCGAAATAGAGTCCATATTACATGTCCAAATCAGGTGATTGAAGAAGATGATGATTCGGCCCCCTTTATGATAATTGCGATTGTCAATACACCGCCAATCCTGATTGAAACACTTAGCTAACCGATCACCATTTATAGCCTCCACCTTGGTCTCAAGTAAACAAACTATAGAGGGCTTAAGAGATTGGAGCCTGGTCCGAAGATCAGCAAGACGCGAAGAATTATTGAGACCTCTAGAGTTCCAGAAGAATACAGACATTAGGAAGTGGAGGGTTGCGGCTGAGAATGGGCCAGCCGAGAGCTTCGACGAATCACAGAAGGAGATAGGTTCCCAACCTTCTTCTTACATAGTGGCATGGAGGCCTTGAGGAGCAGCTGTTCTTCCTCCCAAACAGGGTTAGCAATAGTAAGGTTGATAGGCGGTGTGTCATCTTCAGCTTGCTGCAAAACAACAGGCGCGGGGGTGTGATGGCCAGCAAGGCGGATAGAGCCAATTGGGCTAGGGGAGTCAGGCAATGGATCACATGACCTCCTTCTATAGCTGCACTCTCCTTCCTCCAGGGGAGTATGACGCCTAGGGAGCCCAGGATCAGCAGACACAACATCCGGAGAGGCATCCGCAGGGGGGGAGTCCGAAATCCCATTAGAATTTAATAGAGTATCCGGAGTAGAGTCATGGCATGGAATCTTAGGGATGGAGACTACAGGCACTGGGGCAGGGGCCTGAGCCGGTGATGGCACAATGAGGCAGCCATCCGTAGCAGCTCGCACAGCATCAGCCAGAGAATCCGGATTCTCTGCAGGGTTAGTGATAGTAGGAAAATTCTCCAGGCAAGAACGCAATGCTACACTTGGGTTCTCATCCGAAGACGTAGAGGAATACACAACAGCCGAAGGGGACTTGGGGCAAATTGCAACATCAGAATTCTCGGGAGCATTACCATTATCAGCTGCACGAGGAAGTGGCTTTTGGATTGAAGGCAGCTTGGTCACATCCGGGCACTTCTCATCCGCGTGCCCAAAGCACACACACTTGCTACATCTGGGAGGTTCGCCTTCGTACTTCGTGTCTATGTTGAGAACGGAGCCATCATCCAATTCGAGCCCAACAGTCCGGGGGAGTGCCTTAGCAGCGTCAACCTCTATCAAGCACCTCACATACGTCAACCGCTCCAGCCTGGCAGTGGCTCTGTCAAGGCAAAGGGGGATACCCACAATCGAGCTCATGATATTGAATATATCCCTAGTCCACATACCCATGGGCAGCCCATGGAACTGGACCCAGACGGGGACAGTAGCAAGCATATCGCGGTCATACTGCAGAGTAGGGCTCCATCTTTGAAGGACCGTCAACCTCCCATCAAATAGCCATGGACCACCGTAGAGGATCCGTTCACAATCCTCGGCACACTCAAATCGGAAATAGAAAAAGCCATTCTCCCGACTGAAAATTCGAACCCCCTTCTTTAATTTCCAAAGGCGATCCACCCAAGCTCTAAGCTGTCCGTAATAAGGGACATCGCCAAGAACGTAGCCAACAAGGGTGTTTTTCCAACATTCAGCCCCCTTCTCAATCATAGAACCCAAAACTCTCCCTACAACAACCCCATCATCTTTTGGCAAGGGAGGGATGAAACTCATCCGCAGGGATTCCTCGTATATTCGCCTATTAGCACATACATCCGAGAACGAGAGCTTGGTGCCCGTAGTATTAATTGTAAGAGGGACTTGAGGTCTATTCGGCATTTTAACAAACACTTGATCTGCACCCAACCCAGAGGGTAAAGTGGATTGGCTCACCTCAGCACGAGGACGACCTCCTAGCCACCGACCCCCAAGATCTGAATCACGATGAGAGAGGGCGCCTCCTAGCCGCCGACGTTGCGCGCCTAGAGGAGCAACTCCTCGGTAGGGCAACTTCCCGCCCGCCGCAAAACTTGCCTTGCGCGAGCCCGCCGTTGGGCCCTTGCGCCGATTCACACGAACCCAGCCAGCCTCGCTGTGATCAAAGCCGCCGCCGTTAGGTTTAGGATCTCCGGTGCCACCTTTAGGATCTCCAGTATCGTCGGAGGACATATATATATATATATATATATATATATATATATATATATATATATATATATATATATATATATATATATATATATATATATATATATCGTGTACTTCATTTCGCATGTGTCGGGATTCCACAATTAAGGACTATGATAACCTATTTAGCCTATGCTCTGATTAGCAAGAAATATCTCCTTTGCCCAAGTGTTTAGAATCCGATTTCATTTTTATTTTACTTGGTGCAAATCCCCTCGTCGTGTACCGTTCTCCTACTTGGGAGAGTACACATGTGTATAGCCAAAAACCCAAAAATCCAAAAAAAAGAAAAGAAAAGAAAAATTTTGTATAGCCCAAAATTCAAAAAAAAATATACAAATACCCAAAACCCAAAAATTTCAAGTGTGAATATTTTTCCTATCTACCGAGAATAAAGGGAAGGCGAGAATTTGCACCGAGTGTTCTACTCCACATCATCTCAACCCCCATCGTTTTCGAAAACACTTGGCTTAGGAACTTTTTAGCTATTATCTAGGCTTTAGTGTGGTGATTTCCTTAACCCTAGTTGTGGAGTCCCTAACGCATGATATGTTTCGATTCTCTCTCTATTCTCATGCATGCTTGAATCATATATTCACCGCTTAATTCAATTCGAATCGATATTTGGGTCATATCTTGGATTTGTGTATATCGAGCTTTATTGCACAATGTAGATAGTGATACCGTTTGCTAGCACACGACCACGCTCACTCGCGCTTCACCGCGTGGGCCCATGTCACTCGTCTGGACTCGTATTCCTTGGTTTAGTGATGTGATTTGGCGTTCGCTTGCTTGGTGTGTCATTTTTGATTTTGTTGGCCCTAACGGGTGATCTAGGATATAGAGTTTTCTTTTTCTCTCTTTCTCTCTATTTTCTCTCTCCGAGCTCCTACTCTCTCTCGTCTTCCTCGAGGACGAGGAAGAGTTCAGCTTGGGGGATTTTGACGTGCGTTTATATGTCATATATTTGCGCACGTTTTCTCCCGTGTTTTTCCATTATTTACCACCGTCTTGTATTCGTTTTCTCGTGTTTTCTCGTTTTCTTTCACTTTTCCGTGTTTTTGGTAATTTGCAAGAATTTACAGCATTTGGGACATAAAACAACGATATCATGAGTCCCCGGAGCAACGGGAGGGGTCACGCGTGATCCAGGGGGTCAAACGACCAAGATTGCCATCTTTCAGCCCCCACCCGATCGGTTGGACACAGCCAACCGATCAGGTGATGCACGCGTGTCCGACCCGGGCGGAAGCTGAAGCCAAGTGAAGATCAACCGACCGGTTCGTCGACCGGTTGAACACAGCTGAGTTCTCAGGAATTTGGGCGTAATTCCAACCGATCGGGTGACTTATCACCCGATCAGTTTATCTATAGCCGCATCGCCTCAAATATCGAACCGACGGCTCCACCCGCTCTCCTCAGTGACCGGTTGAAGCTACCGAAGGCGACGGCCGAAGCAACAAGCTGCTCACCCGATCGGTTTACATTTCAACCGATCGGGTGGCCTTTTCGTCCCCTTTCGCGCACCGCTGCTCATTCATTGAAGATCTGCTAACATTCCAGAAGGATTTTGGGCGATCTCTTATTTTTCTAGGGTCGGCATCGTCGTTATCTTTCCAACGATAGGTCGCATGCCCAAATCCGATTTTTCTAGATTTTTCTGGAATTTTCTGAGCGCAGCTGTGTGCTGAAATTGGCTGCTGTCTGAAATTTCACTTCAACCGATCGGTTGGGAGTCCAACCGATCGGTTGAAGTCAATTTCAGCAGTTTCGTGCTCTCTGTTTATTCCACCCGATCGGGTGAGTTTTCACCCGATCGGGTGGGCCTTTTTTGACAGTTCTGAACCCGACCCAAGAGGGTTTTTGAGGGGTTTATAAATAGAGATTGGGGGCACGACTTGGAGAGGGTTTTTTTCAGTTTTTCTAGGGCCTTTTGCCCCTTTCTCTTGTGAGATTTAGATTAGTTTAGATTAGGTTTTCTTTGTTAATAAATCTTGTAATGGATTGAAGACTCAATTGCAAGCTAAGTATTTTCTTCTCTCATTTTCTATTGTTTTGTGTTATTTTCTTTGTTGCTTGATGGTGAATGTTTGTTTGTCATTATTATTGCTTTCTATCATGTTCTTCACCATCGAGTAGTGTTTGATGAACACTAATAAGGGTTAGGGTAGGATTGATGCTTGGAAATTTACATTTGGCTTGGTTGCATGGCATGTGTTCGATGAAATGTGTCAATGGGGATTTCTAGCAATCTGGGTCCAATTCGTACGGTAACACGCTAGACGTGTTGGGGGTTGGGGTCCAGTGCTTGTCCAGTCAAGATCCGCTTCGATGTATTGCTAGAAATCACATTTGACCTATTTGGCCATTAGGGTTACGCGGGGGTGTTTCATTGTCATTGACGGGAAAAAGACCGCCTCTGACCGTCGGGCCAAGGGGGAATAAACTTGGCGGTTGACTCCCTAGCCATAGCTCACGCCCCTAGTGTAGACATGGAGTCCTCGCGCGTGGGAATGGCTTGGACGAAATGTTGGGAGATATCATTGTGGCCTTAATGCTCCCGGTTGCGGAAGGTGTTAATGGACATGGGAATGCCGACCGTCCGAAACCGGGTAGGCCTAGCGTGCTTGGCACCGACCGGAATATCTGGCCATGGACGCTAGGTACCACCTTTTGGGGCAATGTCTCACCCTGGGTCAAGTCAAATGCCAAGTGTCATGAGTGCTCCAGCCCGTGTTAGCGGGGATTCATTTTGTGTCATTTTCATTTCATTCTTTTATTTCTACACTTCACCCACATTATCCGCGTAGCTAGCACACAGCCTAGGCGAGGCTAGTATCCATTCAAACCATCCACCTCCCTGAGTTCGATAAACCCGCTCCCTACACTAACCGTGCACTTGCGGTAAAACGACACCGCGCCCAAACCGTAAACGGGGCGCCGGTCAAGCATCTAGACTCCTTGTTGGAGAAGTGTGACACCTTCCAGATTAATGGTGTCACAACTGAGGCTATCCGTCTGAAGCTGTTCCCCTTCTCGTTGCGAGACAAAGCCAAGCAATGGCTAAGGGGGAAGGACCCCAACACTTTCAACACCTGGGAGAAGCTCTCCAACGCTTTTCTGACGAAGTTCTTTCCTCCGGGGAAGACCATGAAGTTGAGGAGTGAGATCTCCTCCTTCTCCCAGGCCAGCCATGAGTCCTTGCATGAAGATTGGACGAGATATAAGGAAATGCAAAGAAGATGCTCTCACCATGAGCTTCCGAAGTGGCAGATTATTAATCTGTTCTACAATGGGTTGAGGGATGACCTGAAATCTTCCATGGATGCCGCGGCTGGGGGTTCCTTCATGTCAAGGAGCGAGGAAGATGCCGGACATATTCTGGAAAATATGGCATCCAACAATGAGCGGTGGTGTGACGAGAGAGCCACACCCAGGTCTGGGGGTATACACAGAGTCGAGGACGTCGACAAACTTTCAAGCAAGTTCCCAGATCTCCGCACTAATGGTAGGAGCCGGTGGGGCCGGTACACAGCAAATTTCAGCGGTAGAATCCGAATTCTTTGGGGAATTCGACGGTGGTGACATCTCACCACCGTTGGATCAGGCGAGCGCACTATTTTACAACCCCACGGGAAATGCGCCGTATCCGCCAAGGACCAATTCCAACCCGGCCTACTCTCCAAACAACCGGAACCACCCAAACTTCAGTTACCGGCCACCATTTTAGCCCTCGCCGCCTCAGCAGCCGCGGCAACAAACATATCAACCGGCTAGGCTGCTGCAGAGTCAGATTCAGCAGCAACCATATCAGCAGCAACCTCAGCAACAATTTTATGCCCCCAGGAATCAGCAGCCAATCCAGCAGCAGCAGCAGTATGGCCAACAGAGGGTTGTCTCTTTGGTTGAGTCTCTCTTGACTCAATATATAACCAACCAGGAGAAGATCAATCAGAAGCTGGAAATGGGTCAGCGGGCCCTCACGGACCAAGTAACCCAGCTGGGGTTACAAGTGGCGAACCTTTCAAGGTCACAAAACCAATTACCGCCACAACCGGAGGTGAACCCGAGGGGAGCAACTCAAACGTCGGCACTCGTGCACGAGCACGCAAATGTGTCTGTTATCGTTCTGAGAAGCGGGACACAAATCCCTACTAGAGTGCCCCCTAAAAGACCGGAAGCACCGTTGGTCGTTGAGCGACCAATCGAAAAATCAAACGACACCGGTGCTTCGTGATCAAATCCTACGACTCCGGAGGGAGTCTCTGAAGAAGAGAAGAAGAAGAACGAGGAAGGGAGCCCGAAAGTGTTCAAATCCGTTGTGCCATTTCCACAACGGTTAGCTCAGGCCAAAATCGACGAGAAATATGGCAAGTTCTTCACCATGGTCAAGGACCTGAGCTTGCAAATCCCCTTCCTAGAAGCAATCGAAACAATCCCCTCCTATGCAAAATTCCTGAAAGATTTGGTGACGAGAGGGTCTAGAAAGGAGAAAGTAGTTTTGACGGTGGAATGTAGCGCTCTTATCCAGAGGGCAAATCCGCTGAAACTTAAAGACCCGGGGAGCTTCTCAATTCCTTGCACGATCGGGGCAGTAAAGATTCATCGTGCACTCGTCGATCTCGGAGCGAGTGTAAGTTTGATGCCCTTGTCGATGTATAAAAGGATAGGAATGGGTGATTTGGAGCCCACCGGTATGACCCTACAACTAGCTGACCGGTCGGTCAAATATCCGGTGGGAATTGTGGATGACCTCCCCGTTAATGTAAAAGGGGTGCATGTGCCAGTGGACTTCGTAGTCATGGACATGCCTGAAGACGCACACACTCCCATCATCCTGGGACGGCCTTTCATGGCCACTGCTGGAGTTTTGATTGATGTGAAGAACGAAAAACTTTCTCTAAACGTCAGCGGAGAAAAATTTGAATTTGATCTGGGGTTGTCCATGAAGTATCCCAATCCCCCAGATGACTCTCGGTGTAATTTGCTTGAGGTAGAAGAAGAAAAAGCTGCTGAAGAGAGCTCCTGGGAAATTCTCTTAAGAAACCCCCCCCCCCCCGATGACTTGGGGGAGTTAGAGGATGGAGACGGCCCCAAGAACAAAGATGCTGCTGGGAAAGCGAGTGCAGTAAGAACGACCCCTCTCGGGTTCCCCAAGGCTCCTCCTGCGAGGAGAACGGGGAAAGAGCCCATGGACCTCACCAGGGATGAAGTCTGGATCCTTAAGAAGTTGGCGGTAAGCGCCAATACGAAAGAGAAGCCCCCGGATCCCAAAGACAAGAAGAGGGTAGTCGAGCAAATCTTTCTCCAGTCGCTGACTGCTCCAAAGGCCTTAAGCTCCGATGAAGAAGAGATGCCGAACTTCGGGCATCACCCGTATCAACCACCGTGAACATCTCTTACGGGCGTCGAGCCAACGACGTTAAACAAGTGCGCTTCATGGGAGGCAACCCATGTTCTAAACTTTTTCCCCACTTTTTAGTTTATTTTTGACTTTATTTTATCTATTTTTATAAATAAAATCAGCCGCGAGAACATCCGTTCAGGGACTTAGACAATCTGTTGGTTTTTGCATGAAACAAAGCCCCAACCGATCGGTTGATAGCTCACCCGATCGGTTGGGATGCATCAGATACAAGCCGAGATCTGTCCCCAAATGAACCGATTGGTTGAAGAATGAAGAGACCGGGTGACAGACCGGGTGAGCTGGGGAGAACTCTCAGGAAATTTTTGGGGAATATCAACCGATCGGTTGAGTTCGAGCGCGATCGGTTGAGGCGACTGGGTGAGCAGCCCTCAATTCTCGGGAAAATGTGTGGAGCGGCCAACCGATCGGTTGACAAGTCAACCGACCGATTCGCCTGTAGCACTTCTTCGGCAAGAATTTTCGACCTAACCGTCAACCGATCGGGTGACAAGTCACCCGATCGGTTCGACTTAAAACCCTATATAAAGCCCCGACCACCCGTTCATTTTCATCCTCGCCCGATCGCCATTGTCGCCGTCGTTTCACCTGCCTCTCCTTCCCAACGGCCGATTCTCACTCCCCCACGTCCTCCACTCCTCCAATACTCCTTTCCTCCACCTCCTCCATCAACCATTCCATCATCTTCACACTCTCTCTCCTTCCATTTCAAATTTCTGACCTAATTCCCCCCAAACAACGCCCATTTCAAAAATTCTTGCTGAAAGAGGTCGTCGCGGCTCCACGCTACTCTCATTGCACAGTGTGGGGACATCTACGGGCAAGCTTCGCCACTTCGCTTGGGTACACTCGCTCCTACGCTCGTATTTCTACTTTTGCCCTATAAATTGTGCTTGCTCATTTTGCTTGTGTTAGTGTGCATTCATCACTTTTGCACTCATTAATACACGCACACTCACGCATGGCTAAGGATAGAGACAAGGGGAAGGGAATTATGCGGGAGGAGGAACCGTCTCGAAAGAGACGAAAACAAACACGTCCCCCTTCTCGTACACGAGCACTTACACTTGGCCCTCCCCCGCCTGTTATCCCCCATGTGGACCCAATGTTGGGCCCGCATGGGTATATCTTTAGGAACCAGGAGCACAAGGATTTTTACCGTAGGCTCGATGCTCGGGAGCATCTATCTACTAAGTTCCCGCACACACAAACACTTGTCGATCTCGGTGTCTACACCAAGGTCGAATCTCTTTTCGCTAACTTAGGATGGTTGGCCTTCCTTAATGCTTCTACCATATCCTACCCGGCACTCACCCTCGAATTTCTCTCTACACTTGTTTGGGAGTCCGGGTCGATCATTAAATTCAGGGTGCGTAACAGGAGTGTCACCATAAATCTGAACACGATTAACGATATATTTGGTTTCCCCAACCTTGGGGATGATTCCATCCGACACTACGGGTACACGCCCGAGTTTAACGTCGATCAATTCTGGTTCCGCCTCACAATGTTCCATGACTATCCCCGAGGAAGGGCCAAGGCCTCCTCCATCATTCATCCCGTGTTTCGTTTGGCCCACAGGATTATATCATCTGCATTTTTTCCCAGGGACGAGTCCGGGACCGTGACTATCCCTGACCTTTTTATCCTTTGGGCCATGACTTTCCCTTTTGTCTGGGATGATAATGGAATTAGCTTCAGGGCCCCTACCGTCCCCATCCATGGCGGCGATTGGCTTGTTTACAAGCTACTCGAGATCAGCCGGACCGGTAAGGGGAAGTTTTGTTGTGGGGGCATCATAACTATCATCTGCTCTTACCCCCAATTTAATATTCCCATCCCCAATAATCTTCCCGTTGCCGCAGGACCCTCACAGCTAGATATTGATGTCCTGTGGCACATTCACATGATTAGACCCCACTCCGATGGCCGCTTCATCTTCAATTATGGCCACCCCCAGCCCCTTACACCATTCTCCCCAACCCCGCTTGCATGACCATTGCTCTTGTGGGAGATTGGACCTTCCCACCTGATCCCAACTTCCTAGCGGGGTTGAACCTTCCTTTCCTCCCCGCGGACACACGCAAACCACCGTCCCCTGCCGCCCACTTTGGCGAGCAGGATATCCCTGCGTCTGGGGGAGATATAGGGGCTGGCCCGAGTCGTCCTGTTTCTGCTCCGGGACCCATCACGTCTGAGCACCTCTTTGCGGCTATTTCTGGCCTTGTCTCCTGTGCCGGCATGACCACTGCCGCCGGCACCACTTCGACCTTACTTGCCGGCACCACTTCTGCCTCACGTCAGTCCACATCTTTTGGTCACCGTCAGGTCTCTGCCCGTCTAGGTCTTGAGAGGGAGGTCGCTGCCCTTCGTGAGCTCGCCATGTCCTCTGCCTCCTCGGACCCATCACCGTCCTCTTTTCTTACTCACCCACGTTTCCTCGCACTTGAGAGGAACGTGGCCGCCATTCTTCTCCTTCTCACTCATATCCACGGACCACCTCCACCTTCACCACCTCCACCTTCACCACCTCGGTGAACTTCTCCTCCACCCTCACACACATCCCCACATCCATCACCTCCCTCACCATATTCTTCTCCTCCCTCATCTATTCCCGTCCCGGTATCCACTTAGCCCCTCCCGACCACTTCCATCGCAGCCACGCTACCTCCTCCCTCCTCCTCCATCACTGCATACGTGCGTCGGAGGAAATTACCGGTGCGCTCCAGATCTCTTCCACCACCACCCACCACCGTCACCACCGCATCTTCTTCCCCCATTTCTATTCCTCTCACCACCGCCTTGATCGCCTTCCTACCACCACCACCCACCTCCACCGACACTCCTTCCACTGTTCACACCACCGCTGCACCTATTCCTCCACCTCATTCCCCACTTCTCTGCACACCCCCAGCCTCCCCCGACCACCCAATCCCACCTTCTTCCGAGGAGGACGAGGACTCACCTTCTCCTGCTTACTGATTTAATCTCTATGTTTGTTTTTGACTCCCCCTTGCATATCTCTGCATTTCACTGATCATATCATTTCGCTAGCACTGTCAGGTCTAGCTTGGGGGACGTCTATTTTGGTGTGCTATCATGTTTTGTTGTTTTTCTCATTTTTGTGTGTGTGCTTGTTTTTCCCCTTTGAGTGTCGTGTCGTGTGGTTTTATTTTTATTTTCGTGTCGTTTGATTTTGATTTTGATCTTTCTTTCTTTTCAGTTTCATCTCTGTGTTTTCCTCGTTTTCATTTCTTTTTGTGTCGGTGCGTATTCCCCCCATCTTCATTGCCCTCCCGTTCTCACTCATATTGCATTGAGGGCAATGCAAACTTCAGCTTGGGGGAGTCGCACTTTGTGCGTCATTTGAGTCCTTCTTTTTCGTTTTTGTGTCGTTTTCATCGTGTTTTTTATTTTTTCTTTTTTTTCTCTTCTCTTCTTTTTAGCTCTTTCTCCTAGAGATGAACCCTATGATGAATCACCACAAAATCACACACAGCTAGCATTGCATCGATAATCACACTCACTAACCCTAGGATTTCGAGCCCTCTTGCATTTCACGCATCGTGGGTCCGCTTAACTTTTTTTGTGAGTCATGCGTCGTGCCTAGCTATTTGATGTGCTTCTACTAGGTGATTTTACTTTATATACCTGTCCAGGAATGACCCCTAGATTATCATGCTTCGATTTGAATATGCAGTACTTGCTTCCATTATATGCATGCTATATTTATATCGTATATTTCAATTCGCATGCGTCGGGATTCCACAATTAAGGACTAGGAAAACCCATTTAGCCTATGCTCTATTTAGCGAGAATAGTTTCATTTGCCCAAGTGTTTAGATTTCGACTTCTTTTTTGTTTTACTTGGTGCAAATCCCCTCGTCGTGTACCGTTCTCCCACTTGGGAGAGTACACATGTGTATAGCCAAAAACCCAAAAATCAAAAAAAAGGGAGAAAAGAAAAGGAAAGGAAAACCCAAAAAAAGAAAAGAAAAGAAAAAATTGTATAGCCAAAAGGCCAAAAAAAATACAAATATCCAAAACCAAAAAAAATTCCAGTGTGAATATTTTCCTACTTGCTGAGAATAAATGGAAGGCGAGAATTTGCACCGAGTGTTCTTCTCCACATCATCTCAACCCCCATCGTTTTCGAAAACACTTGGCTTAGGAACTTTTTAGCTAGTATCTAGGCTATAGTGGCGTGACTTCCTTAACCCTAGTTGTGGAGTCCCCAATGCATGATACACTTCTATTCTTATACTCTTCTCATGCGTACTTGAACTAATATTCACCGCAATTTCAAATTCGAATTGGTATTTGGGTCACTTCCTGGACTTGCATATATGAGCTCATAGCACATTGTAGAAAGCGACACCAATTGCTAGCACACGACCGCACTCACTCGCGCTTCACCGCGTGGGCCCACGACACTTATTTGGACTCGGTTTCCTAGGTTTAGTGGGTGATTTGACGTTTGCTTGCTTGGTGTGTCGTTTTTGATTTTGTTGGCTCTGACGGACGATCTAGGATATAGAGTTTTCTTTTTCTTTCTTCCTCTCTATTTTCTCCCTCCGAGCTCCTACTCTCACTCGTCTTCCTCGAGGACGAGGAAGAGTTCAGCTTGGGAGATTTTGACGTGCGTTTATATTTCATATATTCACGCACGTTTTCTTTTGTGTTTCTCCGTGTTTTTCGCCGTCTTTTATTCGTTTTCTCGTATTTTCTCGTTTTCTTTCACTTTTCCTTGTTTATCCATGTTTGCAGGAGATTGACCGCGTATGGGACGTTTAACGACGATATCTCAAGTCCCCGGAGTAACGGGAGGAGTCACGCGTGATCCAGGGGGTCAAACGTCAAAGAATACATCTTTCAGCCCCTCACCCGGTCGGTTGGTCTTCTCCAACCGATCGGGTGATGCACGCGTGCACCACCCGGTCTCAGCCGGAGCTCAAGTGAAAGTCACCCGACCGGTTCACAGGCCGGTTCAGCGGGGGCCTGTTCTCTGTCTTTTCGAGCAGAATTCCAACCGATCGGGTGACTCTCACCCGATCGGTTCATCTGTAGCTGATGCTGAGGAGCTGAAGACACGGGCACCCAACCGATCGCTTCACCCGATGGCGCCAAGATCCAACCGGTCACTCCAAGAACTCACCCGACCGGTTCATATGACCGGGTGAAAGCTCGCCATTTTCTGTTAATTATCTGTAACGGGTCACCCGATCGGTTGACTTGTCAACCGATCGGGTGATGCGAGAGTCTATAAATAGAACCCCTAGGGTTCCAGAAACGGGGAGCTGCTAGTTTTTACTGTTTTCTCCCATTGTGACGGCTGTAATTACTGTTCTTTTGTAAGTTTTCGGATCTTTCTCAAATTTTAGTATTGTCTTAATTACTCTATTACTTCCGCATTCCAATCGTCTGATTATGATTCCAACGGTTAATTTTCATTTAAATCGCTTTTTAATGGATTTTTGTGAGTAGTTCCCAAATCTGGGATTTTGGTGGAAACCCCTTCGCGGGCTCTCCCCGATGCGTCCATAGGGTTAGGAAATCGATAGGTATTAGGAATCTAACGGTTACGCGGGGTGTTTCATTGTCATCGGCGGAAAAAAGACCGTCTTTGACCGTTGGGCCAAGGGGGAATAAACTTGGCGATTGACTCCCTAACCATAGCTCACGCCCTTAGCGTAGACGCCGAATCCTAGCACGCGGGAGCGGCAGGATGAGACGTTGGGAGTTATTGTTGCGAGCTTAGTGCTCCCGGAATCGATCAGTGTTAATGGACACGGGAGTGCCCACTGATCGAATCCGGGAAGTCCGGTGTATCATCCTGGGCACCGACCGGAATATCGGGCCCATGGGATGCCTGTACCACTTTCAGAGGCAACGTCCCACCATTAGACCCTAATTCCGATCGCTATCCATACCCGTAGGCCGTATCGGCGAGAGTCGCTCGTCGGAGTGGAAACCAAAGTCCCGGGTTTATTTTCTTATTGTTCATACCCTTCATTCCTTTCCGTGACAACCATTTACCGATTCGGGCTAGCTCGCCCCCGGGGTGATTTTGGTCCTCCTTGACTCAAGCACATCCTAGCCTCCCTGTGTTCGACCCCCAAGCCACACTACAACACCGTGCGCTTGCGGTTACAAATTTCTAAACCCCCACGCGGGTCCCCCGGCCATTTGCGGATAGCAAGCCGGGGCGGTCACGTCAAGTTTATGGTGCCGTTGCCGGGGAGGCAACGTGCTTGTTATTTTAGGATCTCTTGAACCCTCGTGTCTAGCTCTCATCCCTACCTCGCGATAATTTTCGCATTCTCCTTTTCCCTTTTTATTTTTCTTATTTCTATTTCTTATTTTATCTGTTCTTTCCCACTTGTCGCTTCACGGGTGTTTGTTGTTTTTCATGCGCAGGAGTTCAAGAAGTCTCGACGACTTGATTCCCGTTGATCCAGAGATTAACGCCACCCTTAGGCGTTTGGCCGCCGAGAAGCGAAGAAGAGAGGATCCCGAATCCATGGAGGAGAACACCCCGCCTCACAAGTCCCTGTTGGAGTACTCGATGCCATCTATCGAGTCCACTTCCGCCATCCGTTCTCCAGCTATTACGGCCCAAAACTTCGAGCTAAAGCCGTCTTTGGTGACGTGAATCCAGCAGGATCAGTTTGCGGGTGCACCCATGGAGAGCCCAATCGAGCATTGACGTGCGTTTATATTTTATATATTTGCGCACGTTTTCTCCCGTGTTTTTTCCATTATTTACCACCGTCTTGTAATCGTTTTCTCGTGTTTTCTCGTTTTCTTTCACTTTTCTGTGTTTTTGATAATTTGCAGGAATTTACAGCATTTGGGACATAAAACAACGATATCATGAGTCCCCAGAGCAACGGGAGGGGTCACGCGTGATCCAGGGGGTCAAACGACCAAGATTGCCATCTTTCAGCCCCCACCCGATCGGTTGGACACAGCCAACCGATCGGGTGATGCACGCGTGTCTGACCAAGGCGGAAGCTTAAGCCAAGTGAAGATCAACCGACCGGTTCATCGACCGGTTGAACACAGCTGAGTTCTCGGGGATTTGGGCGTAATTCCAACCGATCGGGTGACTTATCACCTGATCGGTTCATCTGTAGCCGCATCGCCTCAAATATCGAACCGACGGCTCCACCCGCTCTCCTCAGTGACCGGTTGAAGCTACCGAAGGCGACGGCCGAAGCAACAAGCTGCTCACCCGATCGGTTGACATTTCAACCGATCGGGTGGCCTTTTCGTCCCCTTTCGCGCACCGCTGCTCATTCATTGAAGATCTGCTATCATTCTAGAAGGATTTTGGGTAATCTCTTATTTTTCTAGCGTCGGCATCGTCGTTAGCTTTCCAACGATAGGTCGCATGCCCAAATCCGATTTTTCTAGATTTTTCTGGAATTTTCTGAGCGCAGCTATGTGCTGAAATTGGCTGCTGTCTGAAATTTCGCTTCAACTGATCGGTTGGGAGTCCAACCGATTGGTTGATGTCAATTTCAGCAGTTTCGTGCTCTCTGTTTATTCCACCCGATCGGGTGAGTTTTCACCCGATCGGGTGGGCCTTTTTTGACAGTTCTGAACCCGACCCAAGAGGGTTTTTGAGGGGTTTATAAATAGAGATTGGGGGCACGACTTGAAGAGAGTTCTTCCTCAGTTTTTCTAGGGCTTTTTGCCCCTTTCTCTTGTGAGCTTTAGGTTAGATTAGATTATGACTTCTTGGTTAATAAATCTTGTATTGGATTGAAGATTCAAACTCAAGATAAGTATTTTCTTCTCTCATTTTCTATTGTTTTGTGTTATTTTCTTTGTTGGTTGATGGTGAATGTTTGTTTGTCATTATTATTGCTTTCTATCATGTTCTTCACCATCGAGTAGTGTTTGATGAACCCTAATACGGGTTAGGGTAGGATTGATGCTTGGAAATTTACATTTGGCTTGGTTGCATGGGATGTGTTCGATGAAATGTGTCATTGGGGATTTCTAGCAATCTGGGTCCAATTCGTACGGCAACACGCTAGACGTGTTGGGGGTTGGGGTCCGGTGCTTGTCCAGTCAAGACCCACTTCGATGTATTGCTAGAAATCACATTCGACCTATTTGGCCATTAGGGTTACGCGGGGGCGTTTCATTGTCATTGGCGGGAGAAAGACCGCCTCTGACCGTCGGGCCAAGGGAGAATAAACTTGGCGGTTGACTCCCTAGCCACAGCTCACACCCCTAGTGTAGACATCGAGTCCTCGCGCGTGGGAACGGCTTCGACGAAGTGTCGGGAGTTATCATTGTGGCTTTAATGCTCCCGGTTGCGGAAGGTGTTAATGGATATGGTAATGCCCACCGTCCGGAACCGGGTAGGCCTAGCGTGCTCGGCACCGACCGGAATATCGGGCAATGGACGCTAGGTACCACCTTTTGTGGCAATGTCTCAGCCTGGATCAAGTCAAATGCCAAGTGTCATGAATGCTTTTGCCCGTGTTAGCGGGGATTCATTTCGTGTCTTTTTCATTTCTTTCTTTTATTTCTACACTTCCACCCATACTATCCGCGTAGCTAGCACACGACCTAGGCGAGGCTAGTAGCCACTCAAGCCATCCACCTCCCTGAGTTCGATAAACCCGCACCCTACACTAACCGTGCACTTGCGGTAAAACGACACCGCGCCCATACCGTAAACGGGGCGCCGGTCAAGTTTTTGGCGCCGTTGCCGGGGAGGCGTTCGGTTTGATATTAGCTTAGCTTGGGTTCGTTAGACTACGCATAAAAATAAAAAAATAAAAAAAAATTTCTTTTTCTTTTTTTTTTAAAAAATATATTCAATAACAAAGAAATTTTTCCCCTACCATTATATTATCTTTTTGTTATTCTCTTGTACTATTGACGCTCCTCTCTAGTTTTCTTATTTTTGTTGTATCTTTGATATTACCATGTGGAGATCAAATTTCGATGCTCAGATGGGAGGATACGATCCTTATCCAGTTGTGGTTTGTGAGACTTGTGGGATGGAGGGGCATGTGTATTATGATTGCCCATTTACGCTTGAGAGCCTCCCCCCACCCCAAGGCCAAACATTTTCCCACAACCTTAGCCCAAACACCTCCCATCCATTTCCTCAACCTTATACCCCTCCACACACACAAGAAGAATCAAGCCTCGTGTCTCTCCTTGAAAGTGCCATGTTTAACCAAGGCCAAATATTACAAAACTTGATGGTACCAATCACCGAGTCGACATCGAGAAGAGGGGATGAAGGAGAGGATATACCCACTTTCATGGTTGAGACCACCATGCCATCAGCCACCATAAACACATCTCACGCCGATACCCCATTTTTCCATCACTACCACTTGGATGACGAAGCATTTTTTGATGATGATAGTGAGGATGGGGTGATTCCTATAGGATCTGTGGGAGAGACTTCTTGTCTTGATTTGGATACCCCACATGAGTCCTATGAGAGCACTGAGGAGTTTACAGAGATTATGCATACCGGCGAGGAGGATGTGCGTGAGGACGAGGACACCACGACCACATACGAGTGGTCCGCTCCACATTCACCTCCACTGTCATCTCTGTTGCTGCTTCTTCCTTGTTCTGTGGTCAACCACGAGGATGTCATTCAGGACATCGGGCAGATGGTGGAGCATGAGCATATCGTTGAGGAGGATGTGCATGAGGGCTTGGACACGATCATCCACTTCATGGAGCCCGAGCCACATTTACCTCTACCGTCACGCTCCACTTCTTCTGCAGCTGAGCATCTACTTGAGCATATTGCCCCTATTCAGGGAGATTTTCATACTCACTTCCACTCCACTTTTAAGTCTTGCTTTTCACGTCCTATTCCTTTATACTTATATATTTTTGACACACCATATCTCTCGCAGGACACAGGATCGACTTCCCTTGAGGTATGCTGCGGTGTATCACCACCTGGAGAGCAACTTCACAGGGAGATCGAGGATTTGATCGTCGCTAGCACAGAGGATAGCATTCCATTTCCAGGGAGTGTTCGCCACCATTTCATATATTTTACCATCATTATGTTGGCGACTATCTCTGGGATACATTTATTTTGGGAAATAATTTCTTGCCATGGACTAATGCACCTCGTCCTTTGCAGGTCACAGGTGGACACCTACGAGGGATGCTTGGAGGTGCATTGCTTGGGTCCATTGGCACACGTGGCACAGCACTTCTGGCGGAGCCACAGAAGGAGCAGTTAGCACAGCTACCTGCCCCACTCCAGATCTTGGATCCGCCTATGCTCAGGTGTATCCTAATCCAGTAGTGTAAAAATTTACCGCTTTCTAGTTTAGATTTGAATAATCTCGTCTCCTCTCATAAGCGAGGGGAGCGTATCAAGGATTTGCTTTTGCATCTTAATAACCCTTCATGTCGTGTCCTTCTATCATTTCACCCCACGTCCTCTTCCGAGGAAAATGAGCACACTGTCTCTCCTGCATTCTGATTTCTTTCTTTTCCGATTTTCCCCTAGCATATTTCTGCATCACATTGATCATATCATTTTGCTAGCATTGTCATGTTCAGCTTGGGGGAAATCGACTTTTGTTTGCATTTTTTTCGTGTGTCGTTGTCGTGTGTTTGTGTCTTTGAGTCCTTCGTCGTGTTTTATATCTTTTATTCTGTATGTTTCTTTTTCTTTATTTTCCAGTTTTATTCGTGTGTTTTTCGTGTTTTTCATTTTTTGTGTCGGTGTGTAACTCCCCCCCCATTTTCATTGCCCTCCCGTATTCACTACTATTGCATTGAGGACAATGCAAGTTTCAGCTTGGGGGAGTCGCACTTCGTGCGTCATTTGTCTCTTTTTCTTCGTTATTTGAGTCGTTTTTCTCCGTGTTTTTCTTTTTTTTCTTTTTCTTTTCTTCTTTTTATCTCTTTCTCCCAGAGATGAACCCTATGATGAATTGCCACGAAAATCACACGCACACCTTGCACGGCTTCGATAATCACATTCACTAACCTCAGGAAGCCGAGTCCTCTTGCATTTCATGCATCGCGGATCCACTTAGCTTTTTGTGAGTCGTGCGTCGTGCCTAGCTATTTGGTGTGCTTCTACTTTGTGATTTTACTTTATATACCTGTCCAGGAATGACCCCTAGATTATCATGCTTCGATTTGAATATGCGGTATTTATTTCCCCTGTCTGCTTCTGCATGCTATATATATATATATATATATATATATATATATATATATATATATATATATATATATATATATATATCGTGTACTTCATTTCGCATGTGTCGGGATTCCACAATTAAGGACTAGGATAACCCATTTAGCCTATGCTCTGATTAGCAAGAAATATCTCCTTTGCCCAAGTGTTTAGAATCCGATTTCATTTTTATTTTACTTGGTGCAAATCCCCTCATCGTGTACCGTTCTCCCACTTGGGAGAGTACACATGTGTATAGCCAAAAACCCAAAAATCCAAAAAAAAAGAGAAAAGAAAAGAAAAATTTTGTATAGACCAAAATTCAAAAAAATATATACAAATACCCAAAACCCAAAAATTTCAAGTGTGAATATTTTTCCTATCTACCGAGAATAAAGGGAAGGCGAGAATTTGCACCGAGTGTTCTACTCCACATCATCTCAACCCCCATCGTTTTCGAAAACACTTGGCTTAGGAAATTTTTAGCTATTATCTAGGCTTTAGTGTGGTGAATTCCTTAACCCTAGTTGTGGAGTCCCTAACGCATGATATGTTTCGATTATCTCTCTATTCTCATGCATGCTTGAACCATATATTCACCGCTTAATTCAATTCGAATCGATATTTGGGTCATATCTTGGATTTGTGTATATCGAGCTTTATTGCACAATGAAGATAGTGACACCGTTTGCTAGCACACAATCACGCTCACTCGCGCTTCACCGCGTGGGCCCACGGCACTCGTCTGGACTCGTATTCCTTGGTTTAGTGATGTGATTTGGCGTTCGCTTGCTTGGTGTGTCTTTTTTTGATTTTGTTGGCCCTAACTGGTGATCTAGGATATAGAGTTTTCTTTTTCTCTCTTTCTCACTATTTTCTCTCTCCGAGCTCCTACTCTCACTCGTCTTCCTCGAGGACGAGGAAGAGTTCAGCTTGGGGGATTTTGACGTGCGTTTATATTTCATATATTTATGCACGTTTTCTCCAGTGTTTTTCCATTATTTACCACCGTCTTGTATTCGTTTTCTCGTGTTTTCTCGTTTTCTTTCACTTTTCCATGTTTTTGGTAATTTGCTGGAATTTACAGCATTTGGTACATAAAACAACGATATCATGAGTCCCCGGAGCAACGGGAGGGGTCACGCGTGATCCAGGGGGTCAAACGACCAAGATTGCCATCTTCAGCCCCCACCCGATCGGGTGATGCACGCGTGTCTGACCCGGGTGGAAGCTGAAGCCAAGTGAAGATCAACCGACCGGTTCATCGACCGGTTGAACACAGCTGAGTTCTCGGGGATTTGGGCGTAATTCCAACCGATCGGGTGACTTATCACCCGATCGGTTCATCTGTAGCCGCATCGCCTCAAATATCGAACCGACGGCTCCACCTGCTCTCCTCAGTGACCGGTTGAAGCTACCGAAGGTGACGGCCGAAGCAACAAGCTCACCCGATCGGTTGACATTTCAACCGATCGGGTGGCCTTTTCGTCCCCTTTCGCGCACCGCTGCTCATTCATTGAAGATCTGCTATCATTCCAGAAGGATTTTGGGTGATCTCTTATTTTTCTAGCGTCGGCATCGTCGTTAGCTTTCCAACGATAGGTCGCATGCCCAAATCCGATTTTTCTAGATTTTTCTGGAATTTTCTGAGCGCAGCTGTGTGCTGAAATTGGCTGATGTCTGAAATTTCACTTCAACCGATCGGTTGGGAGTCCAACCGATCGGTTGAAGTCAATTTCAGCAGTTTCGTGCTCTCTGTTTATTCCACCCGATCAGGTGGGCCTTTTTGACAGTTCTGAACCCGACCCAAGAGGGTTTTTGAGGGGTTTATAAATTGAGATTGGGGGCACGACTTGGAGAGGGTTTTTTTCAGTTTTTCTAGGGCTTTTTGCCCCTTTCTCTTGTGAGATTTAGATTAGTTTAGATTAGGTTTTCTTTGTTAATAAATCTTGTAATGGATTGAAGACTCAATTGCAAGCTAAGTATTTTCTTCTCTCATTTTCTATTGTTTTGTGTTATTTTCTTTGTTGCTTGATGGTGAATGTTTGTTTGTCATTATTATTGCTTTCTATCATGTTCTTCACCATCGAGTAGTGTTTGATGAACCCTAATACGGGTTAGGGTAGGATTGATGCTTGGAAATTTACATTTGGCTTGGTTGCATGGCATGTGTTCGATGAAATGTGTCATTGGGGATTTCTAGCAATTTGGGTCCAATTCGTACTGCAACACGCTAGACGTGTTGGGGGTTGGGGCCCGGTACTTGTCCAGTCAAGATCCGCTTCGATGTATTGCTAAAAATCACATTTGACCTATTTGGCCATTAGGGTTACGCGGGGGTGTTTCATTGTCATTGGCGGGAGAAAGACCGCCTCTGACCGTCGGGTCAAGGGGGAATAAACTTGGCGGTTGACTCCCTAGCCATAGCTCACACCCCTAGTGTAGACATGGAGTCCTCGCGCGTGGGAACGGCTTGGACGAAATGTTGGGAGATATCATTGTGGCCTTAATACTCCCGGTTGTGGAAGGTGTTAATGGACATGGGAATGCCCACCGTCCGGAACCGGGTAGGCCTAGCGTGCTTGGCACCGACCGGAATATCGGGCCATGGACGCTAGGTACCACCTTTTGGGGCAATGTCTCACCCTGGGTCAAGTCAAATGCCAAGTGTCATGAGTGCTCTAGCCCGTGTTAGCGGGGATTCATTTTGTGCCATTTTCATTTCTTTCTTTTATTTCTACACTTCACCCACATTATCCGCGTAGCTAGCACGCAACCTAGGTGAGGCTAGTAGCCATTCAAACCATCCACCTCCCTGAGTTCGATAAACCCGCACCCTACACTAACCGTGCACTTGCGGTAAGACGACACCACGCCCAAACCGTAAACGGGGCGCCGGTCAAGCATCTAGACTCCTTCTTGGAGAAGTGTGACACCTTCCGGATTAATGGTGTCACAACTGAGGCTATCCGTCTGAAGCTGTTCCCCTTCTCGTTGCGAGACAAAGCCAAGCAATGGCTAAGGGGGAAGGACCCCAACACTTTCAACACCTGGGAGAAGCTCTCCAACGCTTTTCTGACGAAGTTCTTTCCTCCGGGGAAGACCATGAAGTTGAGGAGTGAGATCTCCTCCTTCTCCCAGGCCAGCCACGAGTCCTTGCATGAAGCTTGGACGAGATATAAGGAAATGCAAAGAAGATGCTCTCACCATGAGCTTCCGAAGTGGCAGATTATTAATCTGTTCTACAATGGGTTGAGGGATGACCTGAAATCTTCCATGGACGCCGCGGCTGTGGGTTCCTTCATGTCAAGGAGCGAGGAAGATGCCGGACATATTCTGGAAAATATGGCATCCAACAATGAGCGGTGGTGTGACGAGAGAGCCACACCCAGGTCTGGGGGTATACACAGAGTCGAGGACGTCGACAAACTTTCAAGCAAGTTCGACTTGCTTTCGACCCAGATCTCCGAACTAATGGTAGGAGCCGGTGGGGCCGGTACACATCAAATTTCAGCGGTAGAATCCGAATTCTTTGGGGAATTCGACGGTGGTGATATCTCACCACCGTTGGATCAGGCGAGCGCACTATTTTACAACCCCACGGGAAATGCGCCGTATCCGCCAAGGACCAATTTCAACCCGGCCTACTCTCCAAACAACCGGAACCACCCAAACTTCAGTTACCGGCCACCATTTCAGCCCTCGCCGCCTCAGCAGCCGTATCAACAAACATATCAGCCGGCTAGGCCGCAGCAGAGTCAGATTCAGCAGCAACCATATCAGCAGCAACCTCAGCAACAATTTTATGCCCCCAGGAATCAGCAGCCAATCCAGCAGCAGCAGCAGTATGGCCAACAGAGGGTTGTCTCTTTGGTTGAGTCTCTCTTGACTCAATATATAACCAACCAGGAGAAGATCAATCAGAAGCTGGAAATGGGTCAGCGGGCCCTCACGGACCAAGTAACCCAGCTGGGGTTACAAGTGGCGAACCTTTCAAGGTCACAAAACCAATTACCGCCACAACCGGAGGTGAACCCGAGGGGAGCAACTCAAACGTCGGCACTCGTGCACGAGCACGCAAATGTGTCCGCTATCGTTCTGAGAAGCGGGACACAAATCCCTACTAGAGTGCCCCCTAAAAGACCGGAAGCACCGTTGGTCGTTGAGCGACCAATCGAAAAATCAAACGACGCCGGTGCTTCGTGATCAAATCCTACGACTCCAGAGGGAGTCTCTGAAGAAGAGAAGAAGAAGAACGAGGAAGGGAGCCCGAAAGTGTTCAAACCCGTTGTGCCATTTCCACAACGGTTAGATCAGGCCAAAATCGACGAGAAATATGGCAAGTTCTTCGCCATGGTCAAGGACCTGAGCTTACAAATCCCCTTCCTAGAAGCAATCGAAACAATCCCCTCATATGCAAAATTCCTGAAAGATTTGGTGACGAGAGGGTCTATAAAGGAGAAAGTAGTTTTGACGGTGGAATGTAGCGCTCTTATCCAGAGGGAAAATCCGCCGAAACTTAAAGACCCGAGGAGCTTCTCAATTCCTTGCACGATTGGGGCAGTAAAGATTCATCGTGCACTCGTCGATCTCGGAGCGAGTGTAAGTTTGATGCCCTTGTCGATATATAAAAGGATATGAATGGGTGATTTGGAGCCCACCTGTATGACCCTACAACTAGCTGACCGGTCGGTCAAATATCCGTTGGGAATTGTGGATGACCTCCCCGTTAATGTAAAAGGGGTGCATGTGCCAGTGGACTTCGTAGTCATGGACATGCCTGAAGACGCACACACTCCCATCATCCTGGGACGGCCTTTCATGACCACTGCTGGCGTTTTGATTGATGTGAAGAACGGAAAACTTTCTCTAAACGTCAGCGGAGAAAAAGTTGAATTTGATCTGGGGTTGTCCATGAAGTATCCCGATCCCCCAGATGACCCTCGGTGTAATTTGCTTGAGGTAGAAGAAGAAAAGCTGCTGAAGAGAGCTCCTGGGAAATTCTCTTAAGAAACCCCACCCGATGACTTGGGGGATTCAGAGGATGGAGACGGCCCCAAGAACAAAGATGCTGCTGGGAAAGCGAGTGCAGCAAGAACGACCCCTCCCGGGTTCCCCAAGGCTCCTCCTACGAGGAGAACGGGGAAAGAGCCCATGGACCTCACCAGGGATGAGGTCCGGATCCTTAAGAAGATGGCGGTAAGCGCCAATACGAAAGAGAAGCCCCCGGATCCCAAAGACAAGAAGAGGGTAGTCGAGCAAATCTTTCTCCAGCCGCTGACTGCTCCAAAGGCCTTAAGCTCCGATGAAGAAGAGATGCCGAACTTCGGGCATCACCCGTATCAACCACCGTGAACATCTCTTGCGGGCGTCGAGCCAACGACGTTAAACAAGTGCGCTTCATGGGAGGCAACCCATGTTCTAAACTTTTTCCCCACTTTTTAGTGTTATGTTTGACTTTATTTTATCTATTTTTATAAATAAAATCAACCGCGAGAACATCCGTTCAGGGACTTAGACAATCTGTTGGTTTTTGCAGGAAACAAAGCCCCAACCGATCGGTTGATAGCTCACCCGATCGGTTGGGATGTATCAGATACAAGCTGAGATCTGTCCCCAAATGAACCGATCGGTTGAAGAATGAAGAGACCGGGTGACTGACCGGGTGAGCTGGGGAGAACTCTCAGGAAATTTTTGGGGAATATCAACCGATCGGTTGAGTTTGAGCGCGATCGGTTGAGGCGACCGGGTGAGCAGCCCTCAATTCTCGGGAAAATGTGTGGAGCGGCCAACCGATCGGTTGACAAGTCAACCGACCGGTTCGCCTGTAGCACTTCTTCTGCAAGAATTTTCGACCTAACCGTCAACCGATCGGGTGACAAGTCACCCGATCGGTTTGACTTAAAACCCTATATAAACCCCTGACCACCCGTTCGCTTTCATCCTCGCCCGATCGCCATTGTCGCCATCGTTTCGCCTGCCTCTCCTCCCCAACGGCCGATTCTCACTCCCCCACATCCTCCACTCCTCCAATACTCCTTTCCTCCACCTCCTCCATCAACCATTCCATCATCTTCACTCTCTCTCTCCTTCCATTTCAAATTTCTGACCTAATTCCCCCCCAAACAACGCCCATTTCGAAAATTCTTGCTGAAAGAGGTCGCCGCGGCTCCACACCACTCTCATTGCGCAGTGTGAGGACATCTACGGGCAAGCTTCGCCACTTCGCTTGTGTACACTCGCTCCTACGCTCGTATTTCTACTTTTGCCCTATAAATTGTGCTTGCTCATTTTGCTTGTGTTAGTGTGCATTCATCGCTTTTGCACTCATTCATACACGCACACTCACGCATGGCTAAGGATAGAGACAAGGGGAAGGGAATTATGCGGGAGGAGGAACCGTCTCGAAAGAGACGAAAACAAACACGTCCCCCTTCTTGTACACGAGCACTTACACTTGGCCCTCCCCCGCCTGTTATCCCCCTGTGGACCCAATGTTGGGCCCGCATGGGTTTATCTTTAGGAACCAGGAGCACAAGGATTTTTACCGCAGGGTCGATGCTCGGGGTCATCTATCTACTAAGTTCCCGCACACACAAACACTTGTCGATCTCGGTGTCTACACCAAGGTCGAATCTCTTTTCGCTAACTTAGGATGGTTGGCCTTCCTTAATGCTTCTGCCATATCCTACCCGGCACTCACCCTCAAATTTCTCTCTACACTTGTTTGGGAGTCTGGGTCGATCATTAAATTTAGGGTGCGTAACAGGAGTGTCACCACAAATCTGAATACGATTAACGATATATTTGGTTTCCCCAACCTTGGGGATGATTCCATCCGACACTACGGGTACACGCCCGAGTTTAACGTCGATCAATTCTGGTTCTGCCTCACAATGTTCCATGACTATCCCCGAGGAAGGGCCAAGGCCTCCTCCATCATTCATCCCGTGTTTCGTTTGGCCAACAGAATTATATCATCTGCATTTTTTCCCAGGGACGAGTCCGGGACCGTGACTATCCCTGACCTTTTTATCCTCTGGGCCATGACTTTCCCTTTTGTCCGGGACGATGATGGAATTAGCTTCAGGGCCCCTACCGTCCCCATCCATGGCGGCGATTGGCTTGTTTACAAGCTACTCGAGATCAGTCGGGCCGGTAAGGGGAAGTTTTGTTGTGGGGGCATCATAACTATCATCTGCTCTTACCCCCAATTTAATATTCCCATCCCCAATAATCTTCCCGCTGCCGCAGGACCCTCACAGCTAGATATTGATGTCATGCGGCACATTCACATGATTAGACCCCACTCCGATGGCCGCTTCATCTTCAATTATGGCCACCCCCCAGCCCCTTACACCATTCTCCCCAACCTCGCTCGCATGACCATTGCTCTTGTGGGAGATTGGACCTTCCCACCTGATCCCAACTTCCTAGCGGGGTTGAACCTTCCTTTCCTCCCCGCGGACGCACGCAGACCACCGTCCCCTGCCGCCCACTTTGGCGAGCAGGATATCCCTGCGTCTGGGGGAGATATAGGGGCTGGCCCGAGTCATCCTGTTTCTGCTCCGGGACCCATCACGTCTGAGCACCTCTTTGTGGCCATTTCTGGCCTTGTCTCCTGTGCCGGCATGACCACTGCCGCCGGCACCACTTCGACCTTACCTGCAGGCACCACTTCTACCTCACGTCAGTCCACATCTTTTGGTCACCGTCAGGTCTCTGCCTGTCTAGGTCTTGAGAGGGAGGTCGCTGCCCTTCGTGAGCTCGCCATGTCCTCTGCCTCCTCGAACCCATCACCGTCCTCTTTTCTTACTCACCCATGTTTCCTCGCACTTGAGAGGAACGTGGCCGCCATTCTTCGCCTTCTCACTCATATCCACAGACCACCTCCACCTTCACCACCTCCACCTTCACCAACTCGGTGAACTTCTCCTCCACCCTCACACACATCCCCACATCCATCACCTCCCTCACTACATTCTTCTCCTTCCTCATCTATTCCCGTCCCGGTATCCACTTCGCCCCTCCCGACCACTTCCATCGCATACACCCTACCTCCTCCCTCCTCCTCCATCACTGCATACGTGCGTCGGAGGAAATTACCGGTGCGCTCCAGATCTCTTCCACCACCACCCACCACCGTCACCACCGCATCTTCTTCCCCCATTTCTATTCCTCTCACCACCGCCTTGATCGCCTTCCTACCACCACCACCCACCTCCACCGACACTCCTCCCATTGTTCACACCACCGCTGCACCTATTCCTCCACCTCATTCCCCACTTCTCCGCACACCCCCAGCCTCCCCGACCACCCAATCCCACCCTCTTCCGAGGAGGACGAGGACTCACCTTCTCCTGCTTACTGATTTAATCTCTATGTTTGTTCTTGACTCCCCCTTGCATATCTCTGCATTTCACTGATCATATCATTTCGCTAGCACTGTCAGGTCTAGCTTGGGGGACGTCTATTTTGGTGTGCTGTCGTGTTTTGTTATTTTTCTCATTTTTGTGTGTGTGCTTGTTTTTCCCCTTTGAGTGTCGTGTCATGTGGTTTTATTTTTATTTTCGTGTCGTTTGATTTTGATTTTGATCTTTCTTTCATTTCAGTTTCATCTCTTTGTTTTCCTCGTTTTCATTTCTTTTTGTGTCGGTGCGTATTCCCCCTATCTTCATTGCCCTCCCGTTCTCACTCATATTGCATTTAGGGCAATGCAAACTTCAGCTTGGGGGAGTCGCACTGTATGCGTCATTTGAGTCCTTCTTTTTCGTTTTTGTGTCGTTTTCATCGTGTTTTTTATTTTTTCTTTTTTTTCTCTTCTCTTCTTTTTAGCTCTTTCTCTTATAGATGAACCCTATGATGAATCGCCACAAAATCACACACACCTAGCATTGCATCGATAATCACACTCACTAACCCTAGGATTTCGAGCCCTCTTGCATTTCACGCATCGTGGGTCCGCTTAGCTTTTTTTGTGAGTCGTGCGTCGTGCCTAGCTATTTGATGTGCTTCTACTTGGTGATTTTACTTTATATACCTGTCCAGGAATTACCCCTAGATTATCATGCTTCGATTTGAATATGCGGTACTTGCTTCCATTATATGCATGCTATATTTATATCGTATATTTCAATTCGCATGCGTCGGGATTCCACAATTAAGGACTAGGATAACCCATTTAGCCTATGCTCTATTTAGCGAGAATAGTTTCATTTGCCCAAGTGTTTAGATTTCGACTTCTTTTTTGTTTTACTTGGTGCAAATCCCCTCGTCGTGTACCGTTCTCCCACTTGGGAGAGTACACATGTGTATAGCCAAAAACCCAAAAATCAAAAAAAGGGAGAAAAGAAAAGGAAAACCCAAAAAAAGAAAAGAAAAGAAAAAATTGTATAGCCAAAAAGCCAAAAAAAATACAAATATCCAAAACCAAAAAAAAATTCCAGTGTGAATATTTTCCTACTTGCCGAGAATAAAGGGAAGGCGAGAATTTGCACCGAGTGTTCTTCTCCACATCATCTCAACCCCCATCGTTTTCGAAAACACTTGGCTTAGGAACTTTTTAGCTAGTATCTAGGCTATAGTGGTGTGACTTCCTTAACCCTAGTTATGGAGTCCCCGATGCATGATACGCTTCTATTCTTATACTCTTCTCATGCATGCTTGAACTAATATTCACCGCAATTTCAAATTCGACTTGGTATTTGGGTCACTTCCTGGACTTGCGTAAATGAGCTCATAGCACATTGTAGAAAGCGACACCGTTTGCTAGCACACGACCGCACTCACTCGCGCTTCACCGCGTGGGCCCACGACACTTATTTGGACTCGTTTTCCTAGGTTTAGTGGTGTGATTTGACGTTTGCTTGCTTGGTGTGTCGTTTTTGATTTTGTTGGCTCTGACGGACGATCTAGGATATAGAGTTTTCTTTTTCTTTCTTCCTCTCTATTTTCTCCCTCCGAGCTCCTACTCTCACTCGTCTTCCTCGAGGACGAGGAAGAGTTCAGCTCGGGGGATTTTGACGTGCGTTTATATTTCATATATTCACGCACGTTTTCTTTTGTGTTTCTCCGTGTTTTTCGCCGTCTTTTATTCGTTTTCTCGTATTTTCTCGTTTTCTTTCACTTTTCTTTGTTTATCCATGTTTGCAGGAGATTGACCGCGTAGGGGATGTTTAACGACGATATCTCAAGTCCCCGGAGCAACGGGAGGAGTCACGCGTGATCCAGGGGGTCAAACGTCAAAGAATACATCTTTCAGCCCCTCACCCGGTCGGTTGGTCTTCTCCAACCGATCGGGTGATGCACGCGTGCACCACCCGGTCTCAGCCGGAGCTCAAGTGAAAGTCACCCGACCGGTTCACAGGCCGGTTCAGCGGGGGCATGTTCTCTGTCTTTTCGAGCAGAATTCCAACCGATCAGGTGACTCTCACCCGATCGGTTCATCTGTAGCTGATGTTGAGGAGCTGAAGACACGGGCACCCAACCGATTGCTTCACCCGATGGCGCCAAGATCCAACCGGTCACTCCAAGAACTCACCCGACCGGTTCATATGACCGGGTGAAAGCTTGCCGTTTTCTGTTCATTATCTGTAACGGGTCACCCGATCGGTTGACTTGTCAACCGATCGGGTGATGCGAGACTCTATAAATAGAACCCCTAGGGTTCCAGAAACGGGGAGCTGCTAGTTTTTACTGTTTTCTCCCATTGTGACGGCTGTAATTACTGTTCTTTTGTAAGTTTTCGGATCTTTCTCAAATTTTAGTATTGTCTTAATTACTCTATTACTTCCGCATTCCAATCGTCTGATTATGATTCCAATGGTTAATTTTCATTTAAATCGCTTTTTAATGGATTTTTGTGAGTAGTTCCCAAATCTGGGATTTTGGTGGAAACCCCTTCGTGGGCTCTCCCCGATGCGTCCATAGGGTTAGGAAATCGATAGTGATTAGGAATCTAACGGTTACGCGGGGTGTTTCATTGTCATCGGTGGGGAAAAGACCGCCTTTGACCGTTGGGCCAAGGGGGAATAAACTTGGCGGTTGACTCCCTAGCCATAGCTCACGCCCTTAGCGTAGACGCCGAATCCTAGCACGCGGGAGCGGCAGGATGAGACGTTGAGAGTTATCGTTGCGATCTTAGTGCTCCCGGAATCGATCAGTGTTAATGGACACGGGAGTGCCCACTGATCGAATCCGGGAAGTCCGGTGTATCATCCTGGGCACCGACCGGAATATCGGGCCCATGGGATGCCGGTACCACTTTCAGAGGCAACGTCCCACCATTAGACCCTAATTCCGATCGTTATCCATACCCGTAGGCCGTATCGGCGAGAGTCGCTCGTCGGAGTGGAAACCAAAGTCCCGGGTTTATTTTGTTATTTTTCATACCCTTCATTCCTTTCTGTGACAACCATTTACCGATTCGGGCTAGCTCGCCTACGGGGTGATTTTGGTCCTCCTTGACTCAAGCACATCCTAGCCTCCCTGTGTTCGACCCCCAAGCCACACTACAACACCGTACGCTTGCGGTTAAAAATTTCTAAACCCCCACGCGGGTCCCCCGGCCATTTGCGGATAGCAAGCCGGGGTGGTCACGTCACGTTCTCATGCTTTTCAATTCTTCTATTCGTTACGCTTTTGATTTCAGTTTCTTTCCTTTTGTCTAGCCAATAGAGCTTGTCGTCGCCGTGTCAACCTTAGTATAGTTTGGTGGGCCCCATTAGTGTAATTTGATGTGTCGTCGTAGTGTATTAGATTCCATGATGCATATAAAGTTGTTTGTGGTTGGTATTGGTATGTTGTGTGTAGGTAGTTATGTATTAGCTGCATGAGTATAAGTGTGATATACATATGATAGTAGGATTATAAATGTTTGATTGGTATTACTTGTATTTTTATGAGATGTCGTATGCGTGTATACCATGAGGTATACCCGACTACGGCATATCTTAACTAATGGATGAAGTAAGTGTATTGATGTGCCAATTATAGATGGATGGGTATAGTATGAATATATGATACGTGTATGTGACCATATGATGACAACATTTATTAGGGAGTGTATTGTAATTATAGGTGTGCTGATGTTGGTAATAATATCATGGTATATGAAGTGATTGAAACATGTGATATTACCTGATTAGATATTAAGGGTGTTTGACACTTTGATATGTATATGGTTATGTTGGTAGACGTGTATGCATTAGATAGTATTGGTATAGGTATGGATGCTGTGTTATGTATATGGAATTATTCTGCTATGATTTTGAGTCTCACTCAAGCTTGAGTGGGTATACTCTATGTACGTTGGTGTATTTGTATGTGGTTGGTGTATAGTGATGGATGATGTAAGTATAATGTTTGGATTGTCTGTGTCCGGTTGTGTTACGCACATGATTGGGGGTCACTAAACCAGTATATAGTTATAGGTGTTGGTCTTGTGGTATAGTTATTTATTAAGGGGCTTGCCTGCGTGTATATGTATATGTACTAGCTAAAACTAAGTGTGTCTATGTACTGAGTTTATAATCGTATGATTGGTAAATATGAATGAAATGTTAGCGTGTGTGGGTGTGCACCATGCACGGGTAAGTATGTGCTTAGTTATAAGTTTTGGTGACTATGATATGTATGGCGTATCGTGGGTATAAATATAGCGCCGTATGTGATGTGAAGACATGGTGAAATAAATTCATACTTTGGAATGACTATATATATTGTGAAATTATAGTAGTGGTGCGTGTGTATTAGATACAGTAAGACTTGTTTGAGTACTGGTATGATGCGACTATGTGTGTCGATGTGTCTGGTGTTGAATGTATGCTAGGAAATATTAGGGAGTAATATACCCGTGGATGCTCGATGCATAGGTAGCTATCCATACGTAGAGCGATGGTTGTAATTGCTAATGTGAGACTAATCCTATATGAGTATCTGAACTATTGTTTGTGCTAGGTAAGTAGTAGCTATATAATGAATGTTTATACATGATTGAAATACATGTATGAGTGTGAATGGCTATGATAGGTATAAGAGGAAAATTAGCGTGAATGAAAACATGTTAATGGTGATAATGTTTGACTATCTAGTGCATATATATAAGCACTTGTAATGACTATCTCTGGTTGAAGTATGACGTGAAATGATTTGGGGTAGTTACTAATAGCGACTAGATATATTAGAAAGTCCGAGGACGGACTTTATTCTAAGGTGGGTAGGATGTAACGACCGGTATTCGTAATAATGATTATATGATTAACTTGGAGTGTTTCCCCGCTTTGTGTGCCTTTCCCATAGGACGTCCTCACGATTAGCTTCATAGCATCTTAATTTTAGAGCTAGAGGGATCCTAGAAGCCTTAGGAATCTTCCCGAAACCCCGCGATTCGAATCGGCACTTTTGGTGCATCTTAGTTGGTTCAAGAAGGAGAACCAACCTACTAGATGGCAATCTAGTCGGTCAGCAACACTTCTCAGACCGACTAGTTCATCTTGATAATATTAGCTGAGTTACTGTTTGTCGTTAGTCGGTCTAAGTTCATCTTTCGACCGACTAGTTGTCAAACTAGTCGGTCAGGACTTGTACTCAGACCGACTAATTCTGAGTTCTACTGTTCAGTCGAGTTACTGTTTGTGCTTAGTCGGTCAAAGAACATCTATCGACCGACTAGTTATCAAACTAGTCGGTTAGGATTTCTTCTCTGACTGACTAACTCTCATTTCTTTATATCCATCAAGTTTTGATCTTAGTCGGTCTACGAACGATCACCGACCGACTAGTTCCCAAACTAGTCGGTTGACGAGCCTTCACAAACCGACTAAATGTGTCAACCTGTACCAAACCTGTTCTCAGTTTTCCTTTTAGTCGGTCTAAGTTAGACGACCAACTGACTAGTTCCTAAACTAGTTGGTCAACCGTCCTTCTCTGACCGACTAAGTGACCCCGAAACCCTAGGTTTTGCCCAGCTGCCGGTTGTTCCTATTTAAACCCCCGATCGATTCTCTTTCTTTCTTTTCACTTCTCTTGGCCTTTTCTCCTCCCCTTTGACCCCTGATCTTCCCCAAGCATCCTCTTGCCTTCCTTCATCCTCCCAAGCTCCCCTCATCTTCTTTTGCGTCGGCACCACCCCCGTTGGCCGCCGGCCGACCCCAAAACCCTAAAAATCTCCCCTTGCTCCAGATTTTCCCTACGGACTCTAACCTCCAGATTTGTAGCAATTCGGCCGCCGAGATCTTGATTTCAGTCGTAGCTTCTCAGGACCATCCTCCAACGTCAATGCTAGATCTGTTTTGGCGTCATACGTTCGCTACTCATACGGTTAGTAAATCTATTCTTTAATCTCTGTTAACCCACACCGTAATTAGAAAACCAAATTAAAAAAACGATTCATTAGACGATTAGGATCCTATTATGAAATCTGTTTTGATCATACTAATGTTGTTTTGTCGTAACAGCAAACCCAATTACCATAGGATACCAATCTCGGGACTCACGTCGAACAACAACCTCGGTACTAGGCAAGTGAAACTTTCCAACCCTTCTTTAGGCCATGTTTTTAGGCCAATACCTTGTACTAGCGTGAAAGAGACTAGATCGTGAAATGATAGCGATCTAGGCGCAACTTTGAAATCTAGCTTGACAATGAAGCTAGATCTGTCACCTTGCCATATCATTCATGCATTGATATCTGTCACGTTTAAATTCCTTAATTGTACGCACTTAATTTGTTATCTGCCATGCATTGCATCTTACATGTCATCCTAGTTGAGCATTGCATTGTAGCACACGCTATACTACATGTACAAATCCGTGTTTCCGTGTTACCGGCTAGGCAGCCGTTATACGGGCATAACCCTACGCCATCCGTGTTAAAACACTTCCTGGCTCGTGATCCAGAAGCGAGCATTCCGTGTTCGGGGGTAATGCCCTGGCTCGACACACGTGGAGGGATAGGGATAAACGGTCACTTGAGTGTAAGAGTTGGCCCGTACAGCCACTCTAGCCAAAGGGCGGAATCTATGTGCACGACGTGATTACAATTCCAGTACTTGTCTTTTTACTTGTTTACTTGCCATGCCATGTTACTTGCCATGCTATATCCATGTCATACTTTACTTTAGAACTGCTAGGTTGCTTTACTTTTATAGTTGTCATACTTTATTTTAGAACTGCTAGGTTGTTTTTACCTTCCTAGTTTCCTTGCACAAGTCTTTTAGACTTGCTGACATGTGCCCCTTCTCTTTGGGTGACGCATGTTAGTTACCGAGCCAGAGTCTGCTGTTAAGGGTGACATGTCCGTGGGGTACGTGCCCGAGCCGTTGTTGACGTTGAGTACGATGCTTCCGGTGACTACTCTTAGTGACCTCTGCTGAGTTTCCTTTTGTTTAGATTTTGTTAAGTTGTCGGTGCGTGGCACCTGTACTATGTTATTATGTACCTTGTACTTTTGTTTGGCCATGCTGGGGCCCTTAGTTTCTTTTCTCTGTAAGCCTGATGACTTTTTCCGTGATGTTGTAATTTAATTTAACGGAAATTCTGAGATTCCTTTTGTCTCATTTTCTTTTTATTATCTTTGTTTTGTATCGCAATTGCAAGGACCTGCCATTTAATGTTTATTGACGCTTATCGGACTTGCGGCTTTGTAGCTTCAAGTCAGTGTGGACCTTCTCATGCTTCGCTTCCACATTTTTGGGAAGCAGGGTGTGACAGGTTCAGATCTGGAAATAGGGAGAAAATCTGGAGAAATGAGATTTTGAGGGTTTTCCGACGACCTAGAGGTGGTGGCCGGCCTAAATGGAGAGGGAGTGGGGCTCTTGACGAAGGAGGAAGGCTAGGGGAAGATGGATGATGATTTGGGGAAGAAGGAGGCTCAGGAGAAAATGAAGGAAGAAAGAAAAACATTTTTGGAGGTTTAAATAGGCCCAGCCAGCGGCTGGGCAAACCCTAGGTTTACGACAGCAGTTAGTCGGTCAAAGAAGGGTTGTTGACCGACTAGTTCAACAACTAGTCGGTCGGTCGACCAACTGTGACCGACTAAAACCAAACAATAACTCAGGTTGTCGAAATGGTCAAAGATTTAGTCGGTTAAAGAACAATGGCTGACCGACTAGTTTGCAACCTAGTCGGTCGGTGGTTGTTCTTGGACCGACTAACGATAAACAGTAACTTAGGTGAAATTTATCAAAGGAACTAGTCGGTCTGAGAGCAAGTTCTGACCGACTAGTTTCTCATCTAGTCGGTCGGTGGTTGTTCTTAGACCGACTAAGAGTAAACAGTAACTCCTGTACATTTTATTCAATGAACTAGTCGGTTCCAGTAGAGTTCCAGACCGACTAGATCTCAATCTAGTCGGTTGGTCCCCCTTCTTGAACCAACTAAAGTGTACTAAAAGTGCCGAATTGAAGCGTGAAGTTCTAGGAAGATTCCTACGGCTTCTAGGATCACTCTAACTCTAAAATATGAGCGATTTGAAGTTCGTCACGAGCGACTTACTCCAAGACTCAACGATTCTAAGGAAGAAGCTAGAAAATCACGACGAAACGATCGAAAATGAAAGCTACGGAGACGAAAACCACACATAAGGAGAACATCCACCAAAACATATATATATAATATAGATAATCCAACTACATGAAAACCAGTCGTTACATCCTCCCCAACTTAAGAAAAATTCTGTCCTCGGAATTTCCCAACACTCACGTGTCCGGAAACAAAAGTGGGAAACGCTCTCGCATCTCATCCTCATTTTCCCAAGTAGACTCTCCTGGCGAGCCGTGTCGCCACATCACCCTCACAAGATTGACAACCTTGTTCCGGAGCAACTTCTGATGCCTGTCCAGAATCTGCACTGGCTGCTGGTCATACGTCATATCAGGATGAACTGTAATCTCCGAGAAATCCACAGCATGAGATGGATCGCTAATGTATCGACGAAGCTGCGACACATGGAAAACATTGTGAACTCCTTCCAAAGATGGCGACAGGCTAAGCGGTAGGCTACCTCGCCAACTCTCTCCAGAATGTCAAACGGTCCAATGTATCGCGGGCTCAACTTCCCTCGCTTCCCAAAGCGAATCACACCACGATTCGGGGACATCTTCAAGAACACATGATTGCCTGGCTGAAACTCCAAAGGACGGCGTTTAGCATCCGCCCAATGCTTAAAACGGTCCTGAGCAATCCTCAACCTCTCCTGAATGTTCCTGACAACATCCATAGCCTCCACAATCATCTCAGGTCCCAACAGCTCCCGATCACCAACGTCATCCCAACTCAATGGCGACGACATTTCCTCCCATACAGCGCGGCATAAGGCGCCATGCCGATGCTTGCCTGGAAGCTGTTGTTGTAGGAAAACTCTACCAGATGCAGATAGTCCTCCCACGAACCCTTGAAATCCAACATGCACGCCCTCAGCATGTCCTCCAAGAGCTGAATCGTCCTCTCGGACTGGCCATCTGTCTGCGGATGGTACGCCGTGCTGAAACTCAGACGCGTACCCAAACTCTTCTGCAAACTCTGCCAGAACTAAGATGTGAACCTCGTGTCTCTGTCTGACACGATACTCACGGGGACTCTGTGAAGTCGTACGACCTCCTGCACGATTCACGTTACATCGCTATCTAAACTAGGAAAAAGGAAATAGAAACGGAGAGTAAAACAATTTACCTCCATGTATCTCCTCGCTAGCGCCTCAGTGGATTGTCCTACTCGGAATGGAATAAAGTACGCGGATTTGGTCAATTGATCTACGATCACCCAAATCGCGTCATTCTGCTTCGGACTCCGAGGTAGTCCAGTCACGAAATCCATAGTGATGTGTTGCCATTTCTACTCCGGAATCGGAAGCGGTTGTAGCAACCCTGCCGTACGCTGATGCTCCGCCTTCACTTGCTGGCAAACCAAGCACTTGGCTACACTCCGAGCCACACTCCTCTTCATGTCATGCCACCAAAAATTCAGACGAAGATCCTTGTACATCTTGGTCCCACCAGGATGCACAGAATACGACGAACTGTGTGCCTCCACCATCAACTCCTCTCTAATATCCCCAGCTGGCACACACTACCTGGCTCCAAACCTCAGCAAGCCATCCTCATGAATCAAAAAGTCAGTCCGCAGACTGGCTTCTACCTGCCCTCGAATCTTCACCAGCTTCGGATCTCCAGCCTGGCCAGCCTTGATCTGATCCACAATCGTCGACCGAATCTGCATAGTCATCAACGAAGAGGCCTCTCCAGGAAGAACGACCTCAACACCAGACTCGCAAAAATCCTGCTACAATCTCCACTGCGAAGTCAAAATCATCACCGCTGGAAGCCTACTCAGCGCATCAGGAACCACATTCACCTTGCCTGGGTGATACTGCAAATCAATCTCATAATCTGCCATGAGCTCCAATCATCGACGCTATCGCATGTTGAGCTCCTTCTGAGTAAAAATATACTTCAAGCTTTTGTGATCAGTGAAGATCTTCACTTTCTCACTCAGCAGGAAGTGCCTCCAAATGTTGAGCGCAAACACGACGGCAGCCAACTCCAAATCGTGCGTCGGTAATTCTTCTCATGAGCCTTGAGCTGACACGAAGCATATGCCACAACATGCCCGTGCTGATGCAACACACAACCGAGACCCTTGCCAGAAGCATCGCAAAATATCTCAAATCCACCGCTGCGATTAGGCACAACAAGAATAGGGGCAGTCGTCAATCTCTCCCTCAGAACACCGAAGGCATTCTCACAATCACCCGACCAAACAAAAGGTACATACTTCCGTGTCAATCTGGTCATCGGCTCAGTAATACGAGAAAAGTCCTTAATGAAGCGCCGATAATAACCAGCAAGTCCAAGGAAACTCCGGATCTCAGATGCTGACTGCGGAACAGGCCACTCCCGAATAGCCTTGATCTTCTCGGGATCCACTGAAATACCATCTCCAGTCACCACATGCCCGAGAAAAGCAACTCTGTCCAGCCAAAACTCGCACTTCGAAAACTTGGCATACAAACGATGCTTTCTTAAAATCTCCAACACCGTCCTTAAATGTGAGGCATGCTCTTCCTCCGACTTCGAATAGATCAGAATGTCGTCAATAAAGATAACGACAAACTTATCTAAAAAGTCGTAGAAAATCAGATTCATGAAAACTGCGGGCGCGTTGGTTACACCGAAGGGCATAACCACAAACTCGTAGTGTCCATACTTCGTCCTGAATGCTGTCTTCAGAACATCTTCCTTCTTCACCTTCAGCTGATGATAACCACTCCTCAGATCCAACTTCGAAAACACCCTCGAACCTCCAAGATGATCAAAAATATCATCAATGCGAGGCAACGGGTATTTATTCTTAATGGTCACCGCATTCAGTTCCCGATAGTCCATGCACATGCGACGCGAACCATCCTTCTTCCTCACCAGCTGCACCGGTATTCCCCACGGAGACACACTAAGATTGATATAACCCTTCTGCAAAAGCTCATCCAGATGCTTCTGCAATTCCTCCAACTCAGCGGGTGCCATACGATTTGGCGCTTTCGAAATCGGCTGCGCTCCCGGAACAAGATCAATAGAAAATTCTAGAGCTTGATCAGGGGGCAATCCAAACATCTCCTCGGGGAAGACGTCATCAAAGTCCCGCACAACTGCTGGCCTCTCCAGCTCCATCTGCATAGCCACAATCTCCACCGGCCTATCCCGAAATCTGACAGGACCAAGCGAATTGCTACCTCGGCTGAACTCAAATACCGGATGTCCGGGAATCTCGAACACCACCTTCTTCCTCCGACAGTCGATCGTAGCATAGAAGCTCGCAAGCCAATCCATCCCAAGGACCGCATCAAAGTTGATGATGTCGTGGACAATGAAATCAGCGTAAAGCTCAAGTCCACAGACCACCAACGAGCAAGAATTGCAACCATGATGCACCGAGACCACGCCATTCCCTGTAACGATATTCCAACTCTTGGAAAGAGGGGACGTCGCCAAGGAATGCTTCTCCACGAAGCTCCGAGAAATAATACACATCGATGCACCAGAGTCAAAGAGAACTCGTGCAGGAAATGTGCACACCAAAATCACACCTAACAAGCAATTTAACAATCAAACCCTAGTCTAGCAACCAATCATATGCAAACAACCAAACATAATCTAACAATTAAAACTAGCTAGGAAAGTAACAGCTAGATTAAGGATTACCTGCGATAACCTCATCCACAGCCTCGCTCTCCACAGCGGTCATCAGAAAAGCCTGCCTCCTCGGCGGAAAAGCCTGCTGAAAAGCCTGCCTCTGTGGAACAAGAGCTGCTCCACGTCCAGCAGGAACGGATGCTCTCTGCTACAATGGCTGTGCTGCAACAGGTGCCTTCCAAGGCTGCTTCGACCTTGGACAATCCTTCATGGTATGGGTAGGATCTCCACAGACAACACACTGGCCCAGGAATCTCCTACACTGATCCTTGATATGCCCGATATTGCCGCAGAAATGGCAAGTATTCTGAATAGGCCCTCCTGGCCTCTTGAACTAAACTGGCTGGGTGGGCCTGAACCCCGGCCTGGCCACAGCCCTGGTCTGCTCCACAGGCCTCTTCCCAGCACCAGAAACATGTCCCCTCATCTGGCTCAGGTTCAGCTCCTGCCTCCTCGCAGCGACCAGAACCTTCTGATAAGAGTCCAGATCAGAGGAAGACACAAAACTCTGAAGCTCCAAAGCAAGTCCATGCAGGAACCTCTGAGCCCTCTCATCAGCATCCTGCACCATCTTCGGTGTGAACCGACTCAGCCTAGTGAACTCTTGGTGGTACTGGTCCACCGTCAAGCTCCCTTGCTTCAGCTCAATAAAGCACTGTAGCATCTCCTTCCAAGCAGCCTTCGGAAAGAACTCCTCATCAAACCTGGACTTAAAGGTAGCCTGATCACTCCTTATTTTACACTTTTTTCCCGCATGTTTGCATGCCATTTAGATCGCCCAAATCATGTTTTTCACGATATATCGACGATATTGCGATGCTTTTCACGATTTGTTGTTTTGTCACATTTTCAGGTGATTTGGCGCGATTTGGAGTGATTTCGAGATGCGCTTAATCCAGAGGGTCACCGACGACCTCCCCAAGGGGTATTTTGCTGTTGGAGAGGAGCGGAAGAAGAACGGACATGCAGGAGCAACGAGGAGGCCAAAACAAGCTGTTTGGGCATTTTTGGTGTCCCACTCGGCCGAGTGGAGGAGTCACTCGGCCGACCAGCGAGACACCGCTCGGCCGACCAGATCGGATACGTTTCATACGTGCACTCGGCCGAGCGACGGAGACCACATCGGCCGAGTGACGAGATCCCGTCCGCCCGAGTGGCGCCTAGACGAAGCTATTCAAAAATCGCCAACTTACTGTTTTTCGTCTGCCTGAGCTTCAGAAGACCCACTCGGCCGAGTGGATACTCCCGACCGCCCGAGTACCAAGAAGCCATCGACCGAGTGATGACAACTCACTCGGCCGAGCCGCCCCCGAAGTGAAGACCCCTGAAGATTAAGACTTACTGGAAATTTACAGGGTTTCTCACTCGGTCGAGCAACTTTTGTCACTCGGCCGAGTGCGATGCGCTGCCTGTAGCGAAAATTGCGGATTTCAGGCTGCGCAGGGGTATTTTGGTCACAGTTTTTGGACGATTTTGGGGGGTATTTAACCCCTGTTTTTACCCTAGTTTTAGAGAGCTTTTTCTCTTAGATTTTTGCAGCTTTTTAGATTAACTTTTTAGCTTTATTCTTGTGATTGGAGAGGTAACAAAAGTTGATTTTTGTTGGATTATTTGGAGAACTCCATTGGTTTGTGTCTCTCTCCTCTAAAAATTCTATTTTATTGCATATCTCAATATTGTGATGAATTCTCTTGCTTATTGCATTGCTTATTTTTGTGTTTGTGCTATGAATTGCGAGTAGTCTCCACGTCTTGGGGCGTGGGGATGAACCCTACAAGCCCAATTTCATATTTGTGATGAATTGGTAGAAATTTTGCTAGAATCGTTGTTAGGGATTAGTTTGGGAGCGATTTACTACGGATAGCTAGGAGTTCATACCGATTGGGATTTGCAAGAGATTGGATCCCAATTCGATAGGAAACCCTAAAAATTCGAATTGGGTTGGAATCGAATTTCCATAGTATCGGTTTGCAAGAGATTGGACCGATACTAGGGTTCCCGGTTGCAATTCCGTGCCGATACCCGTTTGCAAGAGATTGGACGGGTAGGAACTATCCCAACCTAGGTCGTGGGCCGAGTTTGCACAAGAGTGGGCTCGGTGCGCGATTGAAAATTGATGTTGATCCTAATGCTAGCTTCCCTAGGCTAGGGTTTGCAAGAGATTGGACCCAAACCTAGGATAGCTATAGACCGGCAACAGTACGAGAGCATGAGCTTGGTTCTACATTCAGTTGCAACTAGTTCATCCAAAATCTTATTCTAGCAATTTTGATACCGATGAACCACATTTACGAAATACGGTGAGTAGCTGGAATTCCCCATTCCCTAGACGTTCTTTATTTGATTTGATATTTCCGTACTTTGTCTGACGATTGTGACAGGATCGCCAAAGGCAAATTTCTCTCTTCTTAAATAGCCAGGTTGATTGGAACAAGCACGGTCATTCGTCCTCCCTGTGTTCGATAACCCGCTCACCGCTATACCGTGCGCTTGCGGTAAAACTACAACCGTTCTTTGGGTCACATTCCGGAGCGATCAAGTTTTTGGCACCGTTGCCGAACTCGCCCCCTACTCGCCCGACCGACGTCGCCGTGCCGCCGCTCGGCCTGCCACCGCCGGCCGAGTCGCCGCCGCTCTTCGCCCGAGTCGCCGCCGGCGGCCACGTCTCCGGCCACCTCCGGTATCGCCTATTTAGCCTATTTCTCCTCTTTTTGTGTGTTTTTCAAAGATCCATGTGTTAAACGAACCCCAAACCCAAATCGATTTCTATATCTATCTATTATACCCCTAATGCTCCATACGTTTTGAATATTACTCGCTGATATCTCCATTTCATGCGCAGGTTGTTTCTGGGAGCTTAGGGGAGCCCAGGGGAGCTTCTAGGGACTGATTCGGGCTTCGCGGAGGCGTTGTCTTCGCACGCTTCCATTGCTTTGTACTCGCGACGTGTCGTGGTATACTCTTTCCTTTATTTTGCACACGCCGCACTTTTCACGCTTTTCGGCGCGCGCTCGGGGCCCATATGCCGCCCCGGACACGGCCGCGGTCGAGGAGAGCTTCCACCAAGCGGAAGCGGTCGGATGACGCCGGCCCCTCCCACGAGTTGGAGGACTCTCCTCCGCCTTCTCCCACACACCCCGTCCACCCAACACAGCCTACAGGCCCCCCACACCCCGCACAGCCTGCAGAGCCCGCACAGCCCGCACACCCCGCACAGCCGCTCCCTGCTGCTCCACAGCCACCACCTCCGGCTCCACTTATCGGGCCGCTGGGGATCACGTTCCGGAACGACGCACACCGGGTCGCTTTCGAGCGTATTTCCCAGCGCTCGATCGTACCCTCCAGGTTTGCACACCTTGCCGACCTAGGACGCCTGGGGGTACTAGAGGGGATGCTCACGTTGTATGACAACGTGGGCTGGCGAGATTTCTTTCAGGTATCGGCGGACACGTTTATCCGTCCGACACTTAAGGTACTTAGTTCGATCGTCCAGACCGACGAGGGATGCTCGTTTCGGTTCATGGACCGGGAGTGCCAGGTCACTCTCGGTATGATGAGAGCCTTTTTCTCATGGCCCGATGTCCCCGGGGCCGATCGAGGTTACGCCCCCACCCATATCCCCCCACCTTCCTTCGACGCCGGTGCCTTTTGGGCCTGGATTACGGGTCTTCACGTTGCCTTTGACCCTAGTTGAGCCAAGGCCTCGGCCATTGTCCATCCCTGCCTCCGTATAGCTCAGCGCCTTATGGCGAAGACCTTTTTGGCCAGATATGAGCCGTGCACGATGTCCACGCTAGAGCTCTACATGCTCTACGCGATGACACAGCCCAGAGCTCTATCTAGGGATGGCGATGAGCTGGTCCCCGCCGTCGTTATTGATGTCGCGGCTTGGTTTTTGGACCGCATCATTGTATCGGTGGGCGCTCGCTCACCGATATGCTACGGCGGCCTGATCACCTTGCTTGCACTTATGACCGGCGAGGACTTCCCTGACGACCTGCGACGAGCACCGGGCCCCACTTCTCTGTCGATTGATGTTATGGCCCGGATGAAGATGCTTCGTCTGCACGGTGAGCGACACTGGGTCTGGTTGCACGGCCCTTACGGTGTCGATTACATGATTCTTCCGAGCCCAGCTCGGACTCAGATTGCACCAGCCCATGTGGACTGGCTCCCTGCGATGGATGTTCTCATCCCAGCCGCTTACGTGCTCGAGGCCGAGGAGGCCGAGCAGGCCCACGCTGCCCCCGCAGACCCTGTTGCACCTGCCGAGCCTGCTGCCCCTGTTGACCCCGTGGCCCCTCAGCCTATCCCCGATGTTTCTGATGCTCCAGACACCTCTGTCCACACCTCTGTCGGTGTCGGGAGTACCTTAGCTGAGCCCACTTCCACTACTTCCACGCCTGTCACCACCACCACTGGCCCTCTGTCTGCCGAGCCCGTTTCTTCTGCCCCACCCGAGCACCCACCGACCGTAGTTGAGAGCGGAGAGCCCTCTGTCTCCACTGCTGCTGTATTTTCCGAGAGTGTCGTGGCGTCTGTCCACACTTCTGTGCCACCGACCTCTCTGGCCTCCTCGCTGCCACTTTTGTATTCTTCTTTCGTTGCTGCTGCCTCCACTTCTCACCGTCCTGCCCAGCCCCCACCTACGAGCGCAGCACCTTTTGTTCCCCTACCCTCTGAGCCCGTCACCTACGCCACCAGAGTACGCCAGCCCCGCCCTGCACAGCCCAGACCGGTGCGTCCCTCTGCACCACCTCCCCCCGACACTGTACTTCAGAGCATTCGTGCTCTAGAGGGGGCGGTGAGTGGCCTCAGAGGTGACCTTCGGACCCTGTCCGCCACCGTCACTGCAATGGCTGGCCGCTTTGACCTGCTCCCGCACATTCACTACTGTCTTACCCAGGTCCTGGAGCGTCTCCCACGCATACCCCCGCCCACCCAGCAGGTTCCCACGGCCACTTCCACACACACTCAGCCTGCTACCACTTCCACACCCACACCCGCTCAACAGCCTGCCCCACTCCCACCACCACTTCCGCCTCAGGACGGAGACGGCGCAGCACCACCTTCTTAGGCACCCTTGATGCCATCGATTATTTTTGCCGTTGTGCTGCCCGTTTCTGCTGGGTCCTGTTGCATTTTTGTCCACCCCCCCTCCCCTCACTTATTTTGGGATTCTCATTCTGATCGTATCTTTATATATCTTTTTTGGGAGAGAGGGAGATTTTTTGGTGCCACACCTATATATCTGTATCACTCCTATATCTGCATGCATCATGTCCGCATCATATTTTTCGTTTCATTATTTTTCCTTTTTCCTTTTTTTCCTTCCATCATGCATGCATCCTCACTTACCCCTCACATTACTTGTCTCTCGGTGTGCCACACTTTGCACACTGAGGACACTGTGCCATTTAGCTTGGGGGAGTGAGTTCTCACGTTCTTTTTCGATTTGCCACCTTTATTTTTAGTTTTTCACACCATTATCCGCTTTTGCACTTATTTTCATCATTTTTCTTTTATTTTACCATGCATCACGTTTTTCTTATTTTTCTGTGTGCCGCATTGTAAATAGTTCTATTTTCCCTTTATCTTTATTTCTTTCCTTTTCATCTCATGCTAGAGATGACTTTTCTATGATGATGATGACGTGGAGTTAGCTTACTCTATTTGCATGCTTTATTTGTCATGTCTTAGACTTTATTTCTGATATCATATGCTATGACTTGCCTTGCATCTAGAGATAGTAACCCACACTTTTTCCACATGAAAATGGATGAAATTTTATTATTAGCTGAGTCTGAATATTCATATGTATGCTATCACAGAAAACACACCAAGATTCACGCATTGAATGCCTATATCTGGAGTACCGATTTCTTTTCCTATATCACTTCTATATGCATGAATTGTACATTTCACTTCAGGATGATTGAATGATGTTAGCTATGATAAATCTGGATTAGTTAGCTTTTTTGTGATCGAAACTGAGTAGATTAGATTACCCTGCTGAAGTTGTCGTGCATGTCTTATAGAGTGAACCGAGAGATATATTTATTTCTTTCTCCACAAATCTTGAACATCATTTCTCTACTTTTAAAATCATTGGTGAATCTCCCCTTAGCAATTCTATTATATGGCATTTCCCCCGCTATTAATTCCTAGCTCCAAATTTCCCGAATTCAAAAAAAAGGAGAAAATATTCTTGTATATCGTTATCTCTCTTTGAGTTGGGATCGTTGTGTATGTATGCTATATCCAAAAAAAACAAAACAAAAACAAAAAAAGAGAGAAAAAGAAAAAGAAAAGAGGGAAAATCCTCAATAAAAGATCCCATCTCACTATCTTTCTTTCTTCTCTCTTTTCGTGTTCATTTTCATTGCTTTTGGAGCTTTATAAAAATGGGGATGTGAATATTTTTTATGCCACCATGCTTATAGATAAGCTTGGGGGAGGGAATCCATTGATGCGTGAGAGAGTGACTACTTGACGTTGCACGACAACCTAGGCTAAGTAGTATTCTATACTCGGTGAGATTATTTCTAGCTTTACGAAATCCAGAAATCTAAGCCTAGCATTCATATCATGAAATCCACACTTTTCTATTCTCTCTATTCTATTGTGTGATACTCTTATACTCCTCATAGAAAGCATTCAATTGAAAAGTGTATGATCTGTGATTTGTATACCGCTTTAAATGATTCAGACGATGTTAATTCTAAAATTATTCCGTTTTTCATGATTATATCGTTGTTCGTGGGTTTTCTATTTCTATTTGCACTATTATACTATGATATCAAAATAAAACTCTTTGACATGTATTTTTTATTCAGTGCATGCTATATGAGTAAGCGAAACCCACGTCCTGAGAAAATGATCTAGCAGCTTACCTCTTCGCTTCTTTCTTTCTTCTTTGTTTTTATTTCGTTTTTCATTCTTCTCCGTTTTTCATTTTTCATTTTTCGCCGTTTTCGTTTTCTGAGTCCACCGGGTTCGCCTTTCACTTATCTTCCTCGAGGACGAGTAAGAGGTAAGCTTGGGGGATTTTGATCACTCCTTATTTTACACTTTTTTCCCGCATGTGTGCATGCCATTTAGATCGCCCAAATCATGTTTTTCACGATATATCGACGATATTGCGATGCTTTTCACGATTTGTTGTTTTTGTCACATTTCAAGTGATTTGGCGCGATTTGGAGTGATTTCGAGATGCGCTTACTCCAGAGGGTCACCGACGACCTCCCCAAGGGGTATTTTGCTGTTGGAGAGGAGCGGAAGAAGAACGGACGTCGCAGGAGCGACGAGGAGGCCAAAACAAGCTATTTGGGCATTTTTGGTGTCCCACTCGGCCGAGTGGAGGAGTCACTCGGCCGACCAGCGAGACACCGCTCGGCCGACCAGATCGGATACGTTTAATACGTGCACTCGGCCGAGCGACAGAGACCACATCGGCCGAGTGACGAGATCCCGTCCGCCCGAGTGGCGCCCAGATGAAGCTATTCAAAAATCGCCAACTTACTGTTTTTCGTCTGCCTGGGCTTCAGAAGACCCACTCGGCCGAGTGGATACTCCCTACTGCCCGAGTACCAAGAAGCCATCGACCGAGTGACGACAACTCACTCGGCCGAGCCGCCCCCGAAGTGAAGACCCCTGAAGATCAAGACTTACTGGAAATTTACAGGGTTTCTCACTCGGCCGAGCGACTTTTGTCACTCGGCCGAGTGCGACGCGCTGCCTGTAGCGAAAATTGCGGATTTCAGGCTGCGCAGGGGTATTTTGGTCACAGTTTTTGGACGATTTTGGGGGGTATTTAACCCCTGTTTTTACCCTAGTTTTAGAGAGCTTTTTCTCTTAGATTTTTGCAGCTTTTTAGATTAACTTTTTAGCTTTATTCTTGTGATTGGAGAGGTAACAAAAGTTGATTTTTGTTGGATTATTTGGAGAACTCCATTGGTTTGTGTTTCTCTCCTCTAAAAATTCTATTTTTATTGCATATCTCAATACTGTGATGAATTCTCTTGCTTATTGCATTGCTTATTTTTGTGTTTGTGCTATGAATTACGAGTAGTCTCCACGTCTTGGGGCGTGGGGATGAACCCTACAAGCCCAATTTCATATTTGTGATGAATTGGTAGATATTTTGCTAGAATCGTTGTTAGGGATTAGTTTGGGAGCGATTTACTACGGATAGCTAGGAGTTCATACCGATTGGGATTTGCAAGAGATTGGATCCCAATTCGATAGGAAACCCTAGAAATCCAAATTGGGTTGGAATCGAATTTCCGTAGTATCGGTTTGCAAGAGATTGGACCGATACTAGGGTTCCCGGTTGCAATTCCGTGCCGATACCCGTTTGCAAGAGATTGGACGGGTAGGAACTATCCCAACCTAGGTCGTGGGCCGAGTTTGCACGAGAGTGGGCTCGGTGCGCGATTGAACAATGATGTTGATCCTAATGCTAGCTTCCCTAGGCTAGGGTTTGCAAGAGATTGGACCCAAACCTAGGATAGCTATAGACCGGCAACAGCGCGAAAGCGTGAGCTTGGTTCTACATTCAGTTGCAACTAGTTCATCCAAAATCTTATTCTAGCAATTTTGATACCGATGAACCACATTTACGAAATACGGTGAGTAGCGGGAATTCCCCATTCCCTAGACGTTCTTTATTTGATTTGATATTTCCGTACTTTGTCTGACGATTGTGACAGGATCGCCAAAGGCAAATTTCTCTCTTCTTAAATAGCCAGGTTGATTGGAACAAGCACGGTCATTCGTCCTCCCTGTGTTCGATAACCCGCTCACCGCTATACCGTGCGCTTGCGGTAAAACTACAACCGTTCTTTGGGTCACATTCCGGAGCGATCATAGCCCAACCTATCGGCTCCACCAGCATCTTCTCTTCCGCATGCCACCAGTTCCGAGCATTATCCTTGAGCTTCCTCTTCGCCAAATCAGCCCATCCAGCCGTGTAACGCCCCGCTTCCCAAAAGACACCGAAAGCGAGAGTGTTACACGGCCCGCTTGAACTGGAGCGGTGAAGCTCAAGTCCAATAAGCGTCTGTGATAAAAACACAGAAGAGGTCCTTGCATTTGCGTATCAGAACAATCAAAACATTCAAAGATAAATGCCACATCCAGATATATAATGCGTACACGAAATTACAAGACAAGCCACAGCATGGCCAAAAAAAACTACAACAACACCCTAATCCTACTACAAGGAACTGAACTAAAACTCAAAGCAGTGACGAAGGCTCTAGTCTTCCGTAGAAAGAGGCTCGGCTCGGCGACTACGACCAACTCTGGCTCTCCGAGCCAGGCATCACGTACGAATCCTCCGGGTACTCAAGCGATGAATCTGACATACATCCACAAACAATGAATGTATGTCAGCAAGGGCTGCAAGAAAAGGTTAGCAACCCAAACAAGATGTGCAGCTGATACGAATTTAAGAAACATTAAACATTTTAAAAGGAAAGGTGACTGCAGCAATATAACTAAACAATTTATACTGAAACGAAAAGCAAACATCCCTAACATGTAGTTCTAAGCAGTTGCAAGAATTATAGTAAGGTTTTCTCTGAGTTTGTTAGTATTTCAATATTCACGAAGACCAAGTTAGCGTTACAATGACCATGTCAAGAATTCACATCTAATCTAGGGTTCTCGCCTTTAGGTCGTGATGAGAAGGTCGTTCCTCTCACGGGGGCTTACCGTGATTGACACTAACCCACCGCGTCGGGTGGTGCTCTTGAGGAGAGTACCTTTCATACGCCCAGTGGCCGCTCAACCCTAACCCCACCCAAAAGTTTTGCCGGAACACGAGCCGGCCTAGTCGACTCACACGACATCACGATATCACGAGTTCGCCTTCGAAGCGCACGATTTCACGATGCCACTCTCAAGTAAGATGTACATGACTTAGATGTTGTCAATGTTCTCGTTTTACAACGTTTACAATAAATACAAGGGATGTCGAACAGGTTGGTTTAATGAACAATTTACGGTAAACGATTTACTTTGCCAATGTTTTAAAATTTGATTCTCGTTGAGTTATATGTCAAAGTGTCACATTTTAGTCTAGAACATTATAAAGACATTTTCATGCGGCATTATAAGTACGTTTTGCAAGATATACACATTTAAGCAAAAAGACGCAATTATTCATCAGCTTCAAAAATTCATATTTAATTGCACACTTACCTGATTTTGACGTTCTTGATGTCGACGGGTCCGTACGGAAGGCGCGGACGTTTTCTGCGTTATCGGATTTCGATATCAGTTTAACGTAAAATAGCTGTTAATCAACTAACTTATCTCATCCAATTAATTAACAAAAGAAAAGATGTTTTATTACTAGTACTCCTAATCTCCTCTATGAATTATTAGCAACTAACTTGGTTTCTAGAAAAACTCGGTACAGGTTAATTATAATAAACTGGGACATATTATAGGTATTTAGGTATCCATGGTTACTACACTAATTAATAACACAGCCATCAACAATTTAACTTATATAGTATAGCTAATAAGAGATTAAAAACACAGCTTGTATATAGAGTGTAACTCTAACAATAAACTAGCAGCAGCTAACCTTGCTAACATCTGTTATATAATTAACATGATATTAAGAGAAACAGTTTTTTTCCTGCAATTACTAAAATAGCTTAGTGATATCTGCTAATGCTAACATGCTGGAGATTAATACTAACATCTAACCTAAATGATGATCCTAACTTGTAACAATAAAAAAACAGCATTCCTTTTCATTAAACCAACAGTATATAAATCCCTACATATTATAAACTCTAACAGGATCAAAATCACTGACTAACCTCTAATGCTTTAGTAGTAAAACATGCAGTATGCTTACCCTAAGATCTAATTTAACTATTAATCATAACATGTAATAAAAAATCAGTTATAAACTAACCCTAACCGTATATAAAAGCAACAACTGCTAACCTCTGAGTTTCCTCATTTCTGAGATGTAGGTGGAGGAGAGGGACTCGGTGGCAGGCGGAGGCGAAAGTCGGGGGAGGCTGCAGGTGGGGAGGCGGCCTGTGGGGGTTGCTCCGGCGTGTGGGCGTTGAAGTCGGGGCTTGCGGCGTGAGGAAGGGTCAGGGCGAGGGCTGTGATACGAAGAGGAAGGGTCTGCGGCGTTTTGCGTGGCTGGGAGGCAGTGCGTAGAAGGAGGGGATGCAGGTTGCGGCTTCGCGAAGTCTGGGCGGTGGGTTGGAGATTGGAAGACGGTGAAGGGGGCGCCGTTGGCTCGTGCCGAAGGTGGCGGAGATGATGGGGCTCTCGGGGTTGCTCGCGGCGGAGGATGTGGCCGCTTGAAGCTCGTGGCGAAGGCGCGGGGTGCTAGTTGTGTTTGCGTGTGGGGAGGAGAAAGAGAGGGTAGGGGCGGCGCTTGCCTAGCTAGAAATAGACTAGGTTTTATTTTATTTAGGTTGGCTACTGCTTAGACTCGAGGGTTTATATAAAAAGAATAAAGTAGGGCTCTGTTCGTTTCGTTTTCATTTTGAAGAAGCCCAGGGTTTTTTTATAAAAAATATAGGAGGGGAGTTAGTACACGTGGGGGGGAGAAAATGAGGAGAAACGTGGGTGTTGGCCATGCGGATGACGTGGGATCAGGGGGAGTGGGTTGTTAGGATTTAGGGGAAAAATAGCTAGTATATCATTTTATTAGGTTAGGATTTAAAGGAGAGATTAGGATATTAGGAGATTGCAAAAGATTTAATAGTTAGATTAAAATAATAATGGTTATTAGGTTGTAATATTTAGTTATAATAATATTTATAAAAGTTTCCACCTAAAAACAAACTGAATGCGTAAGGAGTGGTTTCTAAGGCTGTTTACACGTTGAAATTTAAATTAATAATTAAGTGGGTTTTTCTTTTGTAGATCGGTCCCCAGACATCAAAAAATCACAACGAAGGTATCAGAGCGTTCGCGCCTCCGAGAGGAACGCGGAAATGGGGTCTGATCACGTGTCTGAGCTACGGAACAACAACAATAAAATCAAACACGAAAACACTCCTACGAAACAACATACACACTAAACTACGCACGGCCGGAAAGTGGCCGTTACATCCTACCCATCTTAAGGAAAAATTCCGTCCTCGGAATTCCTTAGAAATTTGATTACCTTAGACAGATACCGATAATACTTATACATCTCTTCGTATATCTACAAGGTAAACTCTGATTTTGAAATAAAACAACGAGACAGAGAAATGAAATTTAGTCAGGAATCGATACAGGTGAGGTGGTCAAGATTTAATTCAAAATGGGTTTGGAAGTCGATGCACTATCGATGATCTAACTATTAGTGGACGAGTAACATAACTACGGACGACTACTAATGAATTTGCACCAAAGTGTTTAGGATAAGGGTGAGTGGAAAAGTATATACCTATAACTGCACCCCAAAGTTCCGACTTAAAGAACGCTAACCGGTAACTTCAATCAAGCGTTCTTCAAACAAGGCATCACTACTCGTCTCATCACCGAATAACGCTACAATTATAATCACATCCTAACACTTAAGTATAGATCAATCAATTCCGCCCACATTCTAACTCAAATTTCTCGCTTTAAAATAATCAATATTTTACTCCAATAACCTTACTAAATACCACTAAACAATATCCTTTTGTAAATTCCATCACTTCTTCACTTATATCATTTGTTATCAGAGCAGTAACATTTCTTGGGAAATTTCTAATGTATAATTCCTCCGTAGCCAAATTCTTCAAACCTGTTTATTCCTATCTGTTGTCTTATCCATTAACGTCTCATCATCTTGTTCATCGTCTAACCTAACATGTAGCACTATAATTGATGATATCATCCAAGTTCAGTCTTATCCTTATATCAATCAATCGCTATAATGAAGCCCTACTAATTACTATTCTATGACAACAAATACAAATACGTCTAGCATACTTTGCCATTTACAATCAACAATTTTCATGTTCCCAATACCTTCTTCATTCTACTCGTATAATCAAGTTTTGTTACTTTAAATACTTTAATCATTATCATCGTCACCATAAATAGTATTATACTTTCATAGCGACTCTTAGCTGTTACTCATCTTCCTGTGTACAATTCTTTCACCAAGAATACTTTATTGGATCCGTTACGCCCAGGTATTATCAAAATAAGTCTTGAACACCTAATTCTCTTTATCACCTCATAACTTGGAGTAATCTGAGTTATTCATGTTCACAATCAACTAATCCTAATTATATCTTCTATAATCTCAAACTACGCATACCTGTAAATAAAATCCCATAATAATATTGATCATATCTAATATTCTAACAATATAACGAATAACAAAATTAACCCACTGATGATGGATTAAAATGGAAGGTAACATTTAAAAGGATTATAACGAAATCCTAAACTGGACTCGCTAAAATCAAAATAAGCTGCTAAAAACTAATGTGATGGCTAGACAATAGTAAAGAATCCAAAGTCTAATGGCGGCTATGTTATATAAGGTAAAGCGTTAAACACGATTAGTCAAATAATTGACGAAAATAATAATGTGAGCATAGTGATGTAGTGATTTGTTTAGCGAATGCAAATGGATATAGATTTGGACAAAAATTTTGATATATAAATACGATGAATACCCAACTGACACTTGAAAAATTGGAGTTCTATTTAGTATAATAAAGTACTTTAAAATATGTACGATAAGTTGTTTTGAATTTCGATAGGATTGTAAGAAAAGAAATGATATATTGAATTAGCAAAATGGAAATAAGGTTTAAAAACGAAGTTCGTTATGTGAAGAAAGTAGAGTAAATATAGAAGTACGGATGCTATATGTTAGAAAAATCGTTACGAGATAATAATTAAAGATTTTGTCAAGAGAACTTTATAATCAAGATTGAGTTTAAATCAACTGAAGGTTGGAAATCTAAGTATATACTAAAGATTTTCAAAGGAAATAAACTGGCGAGGAATCCAATAAAAGGGCTATTTTAAGTACTTTTTTTAAAAGATTCGGGATATGCAATGGGGAAGATTCAAGAGGTTAATGATGGCTGTTATGGAGGGATCGCGCGAATCGGGGGCATGGATAGAATTGAATGATCAAAGCGTAAATACAATTAGGAAATAACTTTGCGAATATGCTACGATGGAATCCTATGATCGTTATGATGAAAGTGTAATGATTAGGAATAAAATAAAAATCAGGGGAAAAATAATCATTGGGTCGACTAAGGTTTATCACTAAAGTCCTTCAACGAACTAGACTGTGATAGGGAAGCCGAGGTAAGGGTTCGTTGAGGATCGAGATCGAGATCTTATAAATCTGGAATATCCTACGCTTCGAAGTCTACTCATTGCAGGCGCCTCGGGTTCGACTTGCACGGATGCAACGATCGCTACGTTCGGTTGGGCCCTAGATTTGATAAATTTAAGCGAACGACTAACGAACTCAAAGTCTAATAAGGTCCGAGCTGGACTATCAATCGATAGGGTGACTCTCAAGATGATAATACTTAGTCATGGCAGGGATGTCTAACTAACGAACACGAGCGTCTAGGAGCGTCTAACTAACTCTTCCTATTATCCTGATACTGGGTTCCTATCGTGTTGAGACAAGGCATTCGAGTAATTTTGTGTACGAACTAATTCTGGATGTTTTGGCTAATGAAAAGTGTTCTCATTGTTCTGAATTTCGCAGTTGCAGGACCTGCATGGGCCACCACTAAAACCTGTAACGCCCCGCTTCCCAAAAGACACCGAAAGCGAGAGCGTTACACGGCCCGCTTGAACTGGAGCGGTGAAGCTCAAGTCCAATAAGCGTCTGTGATAAAAACACAGAAGAGGTCCTTGCATTTGCGTATCAGAACAATCAAAACATTCAAAGATAAATGCCACATCCAGATATATAATGCGTACACGAAATTACAAGACAAGCCACAGCAGGGCCAAAAAAAACTACAACAACACCCTAATCCTACTACAAGGAACTGAACTAAAACTCAAAGCAGTGACGAAGGCTCTAGTCTTCCGTAGAAAGAGGCTCGGCTCGGCGACTACGACCAACTCTGGCTCTCCGAGCCAGGCATCACGTACGAATCCTCCGGGTACTCAAGCGATGAATCTGACATACATCCACAAACAATGAATGTATGTCAGCAAGGGCTGCAAGAAAAGGTTAGCAACCCAAACAAGATGTGCAGCTGATACGAATTTAAGAAACATTAAACATTTTAAAAGGAAAGGTGACTGCAGCAATATAACTAAACAATTTATACTGAAACGAAAAGCAAACATCCCTAACATGTAGTTCTAAGCAGTTGCAAGAATTATAGTAAGGTTTTCTCTGAGTTTGTTAGTATTTCAATATTCACGAAGACCAAGTTAGCGTTACAATGACCATGTCAAGAATTCACATCTAATCTAGGGTTCTCGCCTTTAGGTCGTGATGAGAAGGTCGTTCCTCTCACGGGGGCTTACCGTGATTGACACTAACCCACCGCGTCGGGTGGTGCTCTTGAGGAGAGTACCTTTCATACGCCCAGTGGCCGCTCAACCCTAACCCCACCCAAAAGTTTTGCCGGAACACGAGCCGGCCTAGTCGACTCACACGACATCACGATATCACGAGTTCGCCTTCGAGACGCACGATTTCACGATGCCACTCTCAAGTAAGATGTACATGACTTAGATGTTGTCAATGTTCTCGTTTTACAACGTTTACAATAAATACAAGGGATGTCGAACAGGTTGGTTTAATGAACAATTTACGGTAAACGATTTACTTTGCCAATGTTTTAAAATTTGATTCTCGTTGAGTTATATGTCAAAGTGTCACATTTTAGTCTAGAACATTATAAAGACATTTTCATGCGGCATTATAAGTACGTTTTGGAAGATATACACATTTAAGCAAAAAGACGCAATTATTCATCAGCTTCAAAAATTCATATTTAATTGCACACTTACCTGATTTTGACGTTCTTGATGTCGACGGGTCCGTACGGAAGGCGCGGACGTTTTCTGCGTTATCGGATTTCGATATCAGTTTAACGTAAAATAGCTGTTAATCAACTAACTTATCTCATCCAATTAATTAACAAAAGAAAAGATGTTTTATTACTAGTACTCCTAATCTCCTCTATGAATTATTAGCAACTAACTTGGTTTCTAGAAAAACTCGGTACAGGTTAATTATAATAAACTGGGACATATTATAGGTATTTAGGTATCCATGGTTACTACACTAATTAATAACACAGCCATCAACAATTTAACTTATATAGTATAGCTAATAAGAGATTAAAAACACAGCTTGTATATAGAGTGTAACTCTAACAATAAACTAGCAGCAGCTAACCTTGCTAACATCTGTTATATAATTAACATGATATTAAGAGAAACAGTTTTTTTCCTGCAATTACTAAAATAGCTTAGTGATATCTGCTAATGCTAACATGCTGGAGATTAATACTAACATCTAACCTAAATGATGATCCTAACTTGTAACAATAAAAAAACAGCATTCCTTTTCATTAAACCAACAGTATATAAATCCCTACATATTATAAACTCTAACAGGATCAAAATCACTGACTAACCTCTAATGCTTTAGTAGTAAAACATGCAGTATGCTTACCCTAACATCTAATTTAACTATTAATCATAACATGTAATAAAAAAATCAGTTATAAACTAACCCTAACCGTATATAAAAGCAACAACTGCTAACCTCTGAGTTTCCTCATTTCTGAGATGTAGGTGGAGGAGAGGGACTCGGTGGCAGGCGGAGGCGAAAGTCGGGGGAGGCTGCAGGTGGGGAGGCGGCCTGTGGGGGTTGCTCCGGCGTGTGGGCGTTGAAGTCGGGGCTTGCGGCGTGAGGAAGGGTCAGGGCGAGGGCTGTGATGCGAAGAGGAAGGGTCTGCGGCGTTTTGCGTGGCTGGGAGGCGGTGCGTAGAAGGAGGGGATGCAAGTTGCGGCTTCGCGAAGTCTGGGCGGTGGGTTGGAGATTGGAAGACGGTGAAGGGGGCGCCGTTGGCTCGTGCCGAAGGTGGCGGAGATGATGGGGCTCTCGGGGTTGCTCGCGGCGGAGGATGTGGCCGCTTGAAGCTCGTGGCGAAGGCGCGGGGTGCTAGTTGTGTTTGCGTGTGGGGAGGAGAAAGAGAGGGTAGGGGCGGCGCTTGCCTAGCTAGAAATAGACTAGGTTTTATTTTATTTGGGTTGGCTACTGCTTAGACTCTAGGGTTTATATAAAAAGAATAAAGTAGGGCTCTGTTCGTTTCGTTTTCATTTTGAAGAAGCCCAGGGTTTTTTATAAAAAATATAGGAGGGGAGTTAGTACACGTGGGGGGGAGAAAATGAGGAGAAACGTGGGTGTTGGCCATGCGGATGACGTGGGATCAGGGGGAGTGGGTTGTTAGGATTTAGGGGAAAAATAGCTAGTATATCATTTTATTAGGTTAGGATTTAAAGGAGAGATTAGGATATTAGGAGATTGCAAAAGATTTAATAGTTAGATTAAAATAATAATGGTTATTAGGTTGTAATATTTAGTTATAATAATATTTATAAAAGTTTCCACCTAAAAACAAACTGAATGCGTAAGGAGTGGTTTCTAAGGCTGTTTACACGTTGAAATTTAAATTAATAATTAAGTGGGTTTTTCTTTTGTAGATCGGTCCCCCGACATCAAAAAATCACAACGAAGGTATCAGAGCGTTCGCGCCTCCGAGAGGAACGCGGAAATGGGGTCTGATCACGTGTCTGAGCTACGGAACAACAACAATAAAATCAAACACGAAAACACTCCTACGAAACAACATACACACTAAACTACGCACGGCCGGAAAGTGGCCGTTACAAGCCGGGCTGATCTTCGCCATCTTCAAATTATCCTCAATGTTCCGAATCCACTCATCGGTAGCTAGATGACCCTCAGACCCATCAAAATAAGCAGGACCCAGCTCCCGAAATTGCTTCGCTCCCGGCTCGGAGCGAGGGGCATCCTGGATTGCTCGAGCAGCTCGAGCAAGTGGAGCATTCTGGACTTGCAGGAGCACGCCCTGCTGCACCTGCATCATCTGAAGCATCATCTGCATCATCTCCCCACTGGTGGGCTCTCGCTCAGGCTCCTCGTCATGAGGGGGCGCACTACCACCACCACGGGTAAATTGCCTTCCTGCCATCTAATGACACAGAAAACGAAGCAGATTAGACTCATAGCTTATGACTCGGATGTCGTACTTAGTTTATTGGACATTCTAATATTATTATCGTTATTCTGATATTCGCAGTTACAGAAGAGGACCTGCATGGGCCACCAACAAAACCTGTCACGCCCCGCTTCCCTAAAATGGAGGCGAGACGTGAGAAGGTCCGCACAGACGTGGAGCTGTGAAGCCACACGCCTGATAAGCGTCAATAAATTAAATGGAGGTCCCTGTAACCACGAACAGAACAAAGATAATAACACAAGAGAGACAGAAATAAAATCTCAAATCTCAGCATTGTCCAACATTATAGTTAAGTTCAACATCCAGAAAACCCACCAGGCTAAAAGAAGAGTCTAAAGGCCCAGAACAAGGCCAACAAGGACAAACATAAACAGAGTATTGGTGCTACGCACCGACAACAAAAACAATCTAAAACGAAGAACACAAGCAGCCTCTACGACTGATCGCCCGTGTCCTCGTACTCCTCAACGAACGTAGGTTCTGACTCAGCGTCAGCAAACACCACGTCCTCCGCAGCACTCTCAGGCTCGGGATCTAACATGTGTCACCCAAAAGAGTAAAGGGGCACTTGTCAGCAAGTCAAAAAGACTTGGGCAAGGAAACTGAAAGGAAAGTACACTAACAACCTAGCAGTTATAGTATGATGCATAATATGGCAAGTATAGTATGGAAGTGACAAGTAAAGGGAAGTACAAGTAGCAAGTAGCAAGTATGTCGTAGATAACAAGTTTTACAAGTAAAAACACGGACAAGTACAAGTCAAGTGGTTCACGTCAAGTGATCACGTCAGGTAAACACGTCAAGTAAACAGGTTGTGCACAGAGATTTCGTCTGCTGGTTAGAGTGGCTGATCGGGCCAACTCGTAAGCTCAGGTGACCGCTTATCCCTACCCCTCCACGTGTATCGAGCCAGGGCATTACCCCGAACACAGAATGCTCGCTTCTGGATCACGAGCCAGGAAGTGTATTTAACACGTATGGCGTAGGGTTATGCCTGCAACGCTGGTGCCTAGCCGGAAACAAGTAGATCAGGCATTGGCTATCAACCAACACACGTGGCCCGCTTCTGGAACACGAGCCAGGAAACACAAGTATTGTAGCGTGTGCTACGAATAAGACATTCAACATGGATAGCATGGATGACAATTAATTCGCGTACAGTTAATTAAAATTAAACGAGACATGGTAGTACTTATTGTAGTGACCCTGTGCTATGAGGAACAAACACAAGAGGGGGGTGAATAGTGTTTTATAGAATTATAAGGAATTTACGCCAACTAAAACCCTAATTAACCAACAAATATGGAATACAATAAATGAACAACCACACAAGCAATAATGCAATGCAAACAAGCAATCTACCCTAGTTCGGTGCCACCCAAGTCTCCCCGACTTGTTACCGGTGCCCTACTCCAGCAACACCCGGATACCCTCCGGATACTCTAGCAAACAGCTAGATATTTCCTTTAGCCCACTTGTGGAAAGCCTCCAACAAGTGCAATCGACCTACAATCGATGTCCGTGTATCCCACAACCCGGGAACACACAAAGTACCTTAATCCCACAACTTGGGACTAAGCACACTCTCACAAACCGAGAGCAAAACGAAATCTTGACTCCCACAACTTGGGATCAAGCCAATCCTCTCACCACCGTGAGTATACAACAATTAAAAAGTATAAAGAATGAAATATAAAACTTCCTACCACAAAATCCTATGCCTTGAGAAATACTTACCAATTTAGGGCAAGAATGGATTTTGAGGAAAGATGAGATAACCAAACCCTAGCTCCACCAAAATGAGCAGCAATATATGGATAGGGAGGAGTTGGTGACTTGGATTCAAGCTATTAGCTTGAGAAGCTCATAAGGAATGAGAATCTCTCTTGAGGAATTAGGTTCAAAGAGTGAGTGAGAGATTCTTGTGAGATGAGAGAGCTTGGAATTGGAGTTGAATGGCTCTTCTCAAAGGTGTGAAAATGTCTCTAATTTCAGCCTTGGATCCCTGGTTAGAAGCACTCAAACTTATATAGGGAAGAGAGAAAACGGTCACAAAATTCGTGGCATTAAATGCCCAACGGATCTATTTCTGAAGCTGCTTAATCGGTCTAAGAAGGGTCATCAACCGACTAGATTGACAACTAGTCGGTCAGTGAACCTTCTTGGACCGATTAGATGGTTAACAGAGAAGATGGTGAAATCTGGGTAAGAACTAGTCGGTCTAAGAAGGATCATCAACCGACTAGATTGACAACTAGTCGGTCAGTGAACCTTCTTGGACCGACTAGATTTGAAACTAGTCGGTCTAAGAAGGATCATCAACCGACTAGATTGGCTTTTAATGCATTAACCATCCTTCTTGAACCAACTAACTGGTCAACAGTGAATGGGCTGAGTTAGCAATGATGTCTAGTCGGTTCAAGAAGAATTTCCAACCGATTAGATCGTCATCTAGTCGGTTGGTTCTTCTACTTGAACCAACTAAGATGCATACGAAGCCGAGAAATGAAGCGATAAGCTACGGGAAAGTTTCTAATGGCTTCTAAGGCAATCCTAGAGATACGATATGATAGAAATGAAGATTTCTAGGCAAGTACTACTCAAGGCTTAACATTCTACTAAACCGAAGCTAGAAGACATAAAAGTAAACACGACAACCCGTCTTCAAAGCTTCAACATGGAGAATCCGAATCCCTAGACTTCATGAAAAACTCCTTGAGCTTCAACAAAGCTCCAAGCACAACGATCACGCGTTCTGAGGAAGTCGTGGGACGTCGCTTGAGATGAACAAATTAATTTGGCGATGATCTACATAAATCTTCATGTTCTTGAGTCTTTTAGTTGAATGACTTGAATGTCATAGTCTTCGAAGCTTTTGACTCATCCATTCCTATCTTTTCTTTGGATTGAATCTCCATTCATTTGTTGATGCCATTGGCTTGAGGTTTGAAGTAGTATTTGAGTTCTTCAAGCCAATGCTTCACCTTTGTTGATCTACCAAGTTCTCCACTTGAATCAACACATGTAGTCACTTTTGATCTTCTTGAATCTAATTGGTGACTTTTCAGATAACTGCAAACACAAGAGTTAGTCACAATGATTTGTGTTTGATCATCATCAAAATCAAGGTGGAGAGTCCAATACTCAACATTCTCCCCCTTTTTGATGATGACAAACCAAATATAAACAAAACAAATAATTGTGCATTAAATATACTTACTCCCCCTGCAATGATGCCAATCAAGTTAATATCAATAATCAATTGCATCATTCAGCAGTTAATAGTGTGTGTATCACATGAGGTTGTGTATATATCGCATGAATGACCAGAAATAATATGCATACACAATACAAATCATGTAGGTGATACACATCATAAACATGAGCATGATTACCAACATATATACAATGTAATCTATATCAACCAAGGTAATCACCAATGCTCCCCCTGAATCATATACATGAATGATCAAACATAAAGTCTATATGATTCAAGTTATTGTTTAACACTCAACATTTAATAAGCACATCTTGTTTATTTCTCTCCCCCTTTGTCATAACAAAAAGATATGGGGGTATAGAAACAACAAATGCAACAATAGAGTGGAAAACACAAAGGTATAACAATTGTAAAGTTCTCTAGTGTAAAGTTACCAATTGAAAAACAAGATATCGAAATAAAGATATCAAATGCAAGAGCACATATCCAACAACAACTCAATCACCCTCAATTATCACAAAAAGATAAGTAATAAGCATATGTGATAAAAGATTACAATAGATACTAATTGTAAAGAGTAGTGTGCGCAGTGTTAGAAAAGTGACAATGCAAAAATCATGACATCACTTGTGAAAGAAAAACAAGTGATCAAATAGTGTCAAATACCCAAACAAACTCAATTATCACAAAATTTATAACATGAAGCATATTGTGATAGACTGTCTTGTGATACCAATAGTATACTTGGCAAGATAAATGACATGAACATGATTAAATACATTATGGTGGAATCAAAATCATCACATTGACCTAGATCAATAAATAATATCAATAAACTGAGGTCTAAGTCAAACATAAAAAATGCAACAATCATGACTATGGAAATTCTTAGCCATGTGTACACAGTTATGTTATGAAATAATAGCACAAATTAAGTATAATGGCATGTGATACCAATTGTAGACATACCAAATCTAAGTGAAGTGTGCAATGTGGGCATACACATATATCCAATCATGCAAAAGTGTTATGCCAAAATAGAGATAGTAACTTCATAAAACATATGGCATACACAATTCTAGTACACTAGGATACTAAATGACACAATGTTCAAAAGAACCATAGTACTAGCATGCATTCCAGAATAGATACTCACATAATGAGTCAAAGATAAGCATGGAATGCCATGAGCATGTAAAGATGATATCCAAAATCAATAGTCTAACAATTGTAAATATGATACCAATTGTAAATATGATATGTAGAGATGATACCAATTGTAGTCTAACAGAGTATGCAAAGCATGTCAATTTAATGTCAAGACCATGATATCACTTGAGAAGGAAACCAAGTGAACAAATAGAGACATGATTTCATCCTAGCTCAATTATCACAAAGAATTCACCATGAAGCATAATGTGACAAAGCATCTTTGAGCAAAGGCATGAAGATAGTCTACGTTCAAAGTCACAAGGTAGGGTATAAACGAATAAAGTTTATCATGAACATTGCATGCATGCATACCAATTGTGCGAATAGAATAAAAAAACTTGAGTAAGCACAATATAATCGGAGGTAGCATCAAAGAAGTCATAGTGCATCAAGATATATTCATGGAAGAATATCTATGACAGAATATACATATCATCAAATACAATATAAAGCTTATGTGATCGTGTAAAGCACAAGTCATCTCTAACATCTCATCAAAATAGCATAAAATATGAGCGTGAGATGAGAGATGACATAGTGAGAAATATAGCTTGAAGATCACTAACTAATATGAATGAATGTTATGTCACTTGTGAAAAATATCATACATGAAAGATTTAGCTATAGACATGAAAGATCTCTTGAATAAAATTATAGCTAAACATCAGTCATGAAGTAATTAAAATGACAAGTAACATACATTGATCACCCCAAATCATATCAATACGTCTCATAAAGATAATCATAAATACCATAGGAAAAGTATGAGATGTGTGTTGATACAATGAACAAATATGCATAAAGATCCTAAATCATTAATCTTATACATGGCATGAATTATGTATAACATGATGAAGTATAGCATGCCATAAAGAAATGAATGATTCTACTAGAATGGTATGACAGATCATGATACAGTCTAAATAATCCATGAACATAGTCATCTACGAGAATTAGGCACATGTGGTAGAATCAAAACAACAATGAACCTTAAATGAAAGAATTGAAAAAATTTCAATGAAGATTAAGATCAATATACTTAATACAGTCTAATAAACAAGCAAGCATGTCATACATATCAGTTATCATATCCATAACATATGACAATCTTCACAAAGAAGCATGCATGTGAGGAATATGATGTGTAATGACAACGTGTTCCAAAGATATGAATATCAATAAATAACTAACCAAATCATTATATGAATGTTATAGCTACCATGATACATGAGTCGTAATAAGACATACAAGACATACATGAACATGGCAGTCACATAAACAAACAATCTTCATGAGGGTGTGACAAGAATGAGCTAATGAAGAAGTATGCTATATTACACAAATTCAATATATTAAAATACCAATTGTAAATATGATAGTCAAAACCAATATATTAAAATACCAATTGTGCAAAACACATACTTACAACCATTTAGCTTTTCCTATATGTGTGCATCTCCAATGCACCATCCTTTCCTTTGAATTGATCCATCATTTGTAAATCAAGGAGTGTGAAGAGTAGGGATCTTGCACAACAATCTGACAATACAACAATTGGTGGTATCCAAAAACTTTTTGGATCCAATAGGTTAAGGAACAAAATCAAGTAGTCCAATAACCAAACATTTACCAATTGTAAATAACACTCATCAATAGAAATGCATGACATGCATTAATAGGAGTTATTATAATCACGAAAATCATACATATAATGAATTAACAATTCTCAATCATTAGAAATTAGAAACACCTAGACTAATAATTCCTATGCATATGATTTAGTCAAGCAACATCATTATGAATACACATATCTAATACAATAGTGTGTGCTAGAAAGATTCCTCGTTCAATATGCATATGTGCACAAAATAAACATTCACGGCACAACACATATTGAAGGAAGGCATGAAAAGTAATACCACAAAGAGTGTGCATGAAAAGCATGAAGTATTAATTTTCAAAACCAAATTTCTCTTTCCTTTGTAATATCAACAAGATAGAAAATCACCAAGGGTTAGAGAAATCAACTAATCTATATGCATAACATAATATGAGAGAAATGTAATGGCATATAATGATGTTGGGGGTAGTGGACGAACTCAACTAATCTGATACCAAATGTAATCTCGTGATAGTAATCAAACATGTCATACTCCCTCAAAATCATACAAACTAAGCAAACTTGGGAGTAGAGGACGAACTCACATATAAATATGGGTACAAAAAGTAATCATACAAGCATGGTACCCAAGCAATGAAACACAATATGAGTCGCATGAGAATATGTCATTCCTAATATACGATTCTATATGTGTGTTCATACCATGCCTAGAAACAATCTTAGGAATCCAAAAGATAGTGATTTGGGATTCTTAAGAGGTTGTAGAGGCATGAGTAGGAAGTTGGGATGCACGCTTGTGAAGTGGAACATAAATATAAGCGTGTCCCGTGTATGAAACATGCAAATAAGCATTAGTTCTAACAGGAAAATATTTAAGCCACATGTTATAAATAATCCTCGAATAAACATATGAGTAAGGATTATGAATACACAATGCACATTGGTCAAGAATTTGACACACGTGAAACACATAGACATGAATGACATACGAGGCACATAATATGCAAGCATAGAATATGCATGAGATAGTCTCAAACACAAAGTGACATCTACATGCATCCAACACACATGGAAACCAAATGTAAGAATATACTTACAACATTAAGCTCCCCCTACTTTGGTGCATCACTTAAGCACCATCAACTCCATTTGAATGAAAATCTTTGCAAATCAAAGAGTTGGTAGGGTTGGTATCCCAATGTGGATTGAACCTAGAAAACATAATTATGGTATCCAAAAACCTTTTTGGATCCTATGAGTTAGGCAACAAATTTAAAATACTAAATTCAAATAATTGTAACCCATATCCTAATGTAATCATACACAATGTTTATGTTGCATATAATCAAACATGAATATGAGCCAACGCATGTGTTGCATGAAAATATTAAATATTTTAGACATGAAAATCACAAACACAATGATTTACTAATAAACATGCAATAGAAATCAAATTCAATATGAATTTAAGTTTCTAACAAACATGAGCATCTAAGACCAAAATCCAAACAAAAGAATAAACCAATTCTAAACACAAATGCCTTGGTACCCATAAAATGAAAATAAACTAATGGTACCAAGCAAATGAAGGGTCAACAGAAACTAACCCTTCGGAAACCAAGTCCAAGAGAACCGTGATTTCCCAACATAATCATCATTCAAAATAATATTATGAATATAAGATTGCACATACATATCCTTAGCATGAGTGCTAGTATTCTTAGGACCACAAATAGTGTATGATTTGGGAATCCTCTTCCTAGTGGTTGCATGCACAAAAGGTTGATTTCTACGTGGTGCATGTGGCCTAGGAGCATGAGATCTAGCAAGAGCATGAGGAACATTGTGTTGTGCAAAAGCATGATGATGGGCATATGATCCATGGTGTGGTGTTGCATACATACGTGGATGAATATGAGGTGTGTATGCATGAGGATGATTATGAGAATAAGCATGCACATGTGGATGTGATGTGTGATCATAAGCATGTGAAGGTGCATGAGCATGAGTACGTGCATGAGAGTGTCTCAAATGAGTGTTTGCACGTGCTCGTGGGTGTGGAACATAAAAACCATCATTAGTTGAAATGTGAGGAGTGGATGCATTCCTACGTGTATTGGTGTACATGAAAGCATGTCCCTTCCTTTGATGTCCACCCAAAGTGGGTTTCTTTGCATAGGATGGAGGAATAGGAGTGGTGGTTTCCTTAGTAGTAGAACTACCCAAGTTGTTATAGACACCACTCGTGGATGCACCGGAGGATGGCCTCACTAAATCTATAGTTTCTTCACTATAGGAGGTGCGTGCATTCAAGATGGATGCATGTGTGGTGAGCTCGTGCGCTTGGGATTTGAGATTCTCATTCTCAATGCCCAAACAAGTGTTTTGAGATTGAAGATTTTCAATCTCAAGATCGTTACTATCCACAATGGAAACACGATCAAGTTGAGATTTGAGGGACTCCACCTCATTTCTCAACATGCCATTTTGAGTAAGCAAACATGCTTTCTCAATAGCAAGTGTCTCAACAATGGTGTCATTGTTAGAGGTGCTACATGAAGATGTGTTAGAGAGACTAGCAATCTTATTCTTAGCATTACAATATTTATGCATAAGCTTTTGATATTTATCAAATAATTGCTTAAGTTCAATTTTAAAATCATCTGTTGTTACCTCTTCATCATCGCTATCGCTTTCACTTGAATCACTTGATTCGTCACTAGCGTCGTCCTCTCGTGCCATCAAGCCCATAGATAAATCTCTTTCATCATTGGAGGAAGAACACTCCGAGGTGGACTCTTCTTGCTCCGCTAGCATGTGCCATATTTGATATGCCGTTGTTGCCTTGGACACATGCATAAGAATGTCATAAGTTAAATAATCAAGCAAGATATCCATTACCTCTTGATGTTTCCCCACCAATTCTCTTTGCTCATGTGTCCATTCATGTACAGAAGTGGTAGGTGCGCGAAAGGGCTTCTCCACAATCTTCCAATAATCCTCATCGATGGATTGAATATGAGCCTTCATCTTCACACACCAAATTTGATAATTGGGCCCGAGAAGATATGGTGGAGGAGGGCATCGTGTGTTGTTGTTGTTGGTTGCCATAGATATAACCTTGCTCTGATACCAATTGTAGTGACCCTGTGCTATGAGGAACAAACACTAGAGGGGGGTGAATAGTGTTTTATATAATTATAAGGAATTTACGCCAAATAAAACCCTAATTAACCAACAACTGCAGAATATAATAAATGAACAACCACACAAGCAATAATGCAATGCAAACAAGCAATCTACCCTGGTTCGGTGCCACCCAAGTCTCCCCGACTTGTTACCGGTGCCCTACTCCAGCAACACCCGGATACCCTCCGGATACTCTAGCAAACCGCTAAAGATTTCCATTAGCCCACTTGTGGAAAACCTCTAACAAGTGCAATCGACCTACAATCGATGTCCGTGTATCCCACAACCCGGGAACACGCAAAGTACCTTAATCCCACAACTTGGGACTAAGCACACTCTCACAAACCGAGAGCAAAACGAAATCTTGACTCCCACAACTTGGGATCAAGCCAATCCTCTCACCACCGTGAGTATACAACAATTAAGAAGTATAAAGAATGAAATATAAAACTTCTTACCACAAAATCCTATGCCTTGAGAAATACTTACCAATTTAAGGCAAGAATGGATTTTGAGGAAAGATGAGATCACCAAACCCTAGCTCCACCAAGATGAGCAGCAATAGATGGCTAGGGAGGAGTTGGGGACTTGGATTCAAGCTATTAGCTTGAGAAGCTCACAAGGAATGAGAATCTCTCTTGAGGAATTAAGCTCAAAGAGTGAGGGAGAGATTCTTGTGAGATGAGAGAGCTTGGAATTGGAGTTGAATGGCTCTTCTCAAAGGTGTGAAAATGTCTCTAATTTCAGCCTTGGATCCCTGGTTAGAAGCACTCAAACTTATATAGGGAAGAGAGAAAACAGTCACAAAATTCGAGGCATTAAATGCCCAACGGATCTATTTCTGAAGCTGCTTAATCGGTCTAAGAAGGGTCATCAACCGACTAGATTGACAACTAGTCGGTCAGTGAACCTTCTTGGATCGACTAGATGGTTAACAGAGAAGATGGTGAAATCTGGGTAAGAACTAGTCGGTCTAAGAAGGATCATCAACCGACTAGATTGCCAACTAGTCGGTCAGTGAACCTTCTGGGACCGAATAGATTTGAAACTAGTCGGTCTAAGAAGGATCATCAACCGACTAGATTGGCTTTTAATGCATTAACCATCCTTCTTAAACAACTAACTGGTCAACAGTGAATGGGCTGAGTTAGCAATGATGTCTAGTCGGTTCAAGAAGAATTTCCAACAGATTAGATCGTCATCTAGTCGGTTGGTTCTTCTACTTGAACCAACTAAGATGCATACGAAGCCGAGAAATGAAGCGATAAGCTACGGGAAAGTTTCTAATTGCTTCTAAGGTAATCCTAGAGATACAATATGATAGAAATGAAGATTTCTAGGCAAGTACTACTCAAGGCTTAACATTCTACTAAACCGAAGCTAGAAGACATAAAAGTAAACACGACAAACCGTCTTCAAAGCTTCTACATGGAGAATCCGAATCCCTAGACTTCATGAAAAAATCGTTGAGCTTCAACGAAGCTCCAAGCACAACGATCACGCGTTCTGAGGAAGTCGTGGGACGTCGCTTGAGATGAACAAATTAATTTGGCGATGATCTCCATAAATCTTCATGTTCTTGAGTCTTTTAGTTGAATGACTTGAATGTCATAGTCTTCGAAGATTTTGACTCATCCATTCCTATCTTCTCTTTGGATTGAATCTCCATTCATTTGTTGATGCCATTGGCTTGAGGTTTGAAGTAGTCTTTGAGTTCTTCAAGCCAATGCTTCACCTTTGTTGATCTACCAAGTTCTCCACTTGAATCAACACATGTAGTCACTTTTGATCTTCTTGAATCTAATTGGTGACTTTTCAGATAACTGCAAACACAAGAGTTAGTCACAATGATTTGTGTTTGATCATCATCAAAATCAAGGTGGAGATTCCAATACTCAACACTTATGCAACATGATAAATGACGGATCTAACTTCGTTGTCAAGCTAGTTCCTGAAATTGCACCTAGGCGAGTATCATTTTGTTGCCTAGTCTCTTTTACGCCTACAACAAGCAAATGGCCTAAGACATGGCCCAAAACCCTAAGTGACAAGTTTCACTTGACTAGCACCGAGGATGACGATCACGAAGGTTCGTCTCACAAACGCTAATCTACGGGGAAAGTCGCTGTTATGGAGAAACAATCATCAAAACAACATCCATTTTTATTAGGGTTTTACAAAAACACAAATGGGTTAAGAGAACATTATAGGATCTAGTTATTACCGAATCGTTAGCGAAAGAACGATGACGAGCAAGCACAGTGATGGATGAACGATCCGGGAACCTACGGTTCAGATCTGAAAATGGGGAGAAAATATGGAGAAATGAGATTTTGGGGGTTTTCCGGCGACCTAGAGGTGGTGGCCGGCCTAAATGGAGAGGGAGATGGGTTCTTGATGAAGGAGGAAGGCTAGGGGAAGATGGATGATGATTTAGGGAAGAAGGAGGCTCATGAGAAAATGAAGGAAGAAAGAAAAATGTTTTGGGGGGTTTAAATAGGCACAGCTGGCGGCTGGGCAAACCCTAGGTTTACGACAACAGTTAGTCTGTCAAAGAAGGGTTGTTGACCGACTAGTTCAACAACTAGTCGGTCGACCAACTGTGACCGACTAAAACCAAATAGTAACTCAGGTTGTCGAAATGGTCAAAGATTTAGTCGGTTAAAGAACAATGGCTGACCGACTAGTTTGCAACCTAGTCGGTCGGTGGTTGTTCTTGGACCAACTAACGATAAGAAGTAACTTAGGTGAAATTTATCAATGGAACTAGTCGGTCTAAGAGCAAGTTCTGACCGACTAGTTTCTCATCTAGTCGGTCGGTGGTTGTTCTTAGACCGACTAAGAGTAAACAGTAACTCCTGTACATTTGATTCAATGAACTAGTCGGTTCCAGTAGAGTTCCTGACCGACTAGATCTCAATCTAGTCGGTTGGTCCCCCTTCTTGAACCAACTAAAGTGCACTAAAAGTACCGAATTGAAGCGCGAAGTTCTAGGAAGATTCCTACGGCTTCTAAGATCACTCTAACTCTAAAATATGAGCGATTTGAAGTTCTTCATGAGCGACTTACTCCAAGACTCAACGATTCTAAGGAAGAAGCTAGAAAATCACGACGAAACGATCGAAAATGAAAGATACGGAGACGAAAACCACACATGAGGAGAAAATCCACCAAAACATATATATATAATATAGATAATCCAAATGCATGAAAACCAGTTGTTACATCCTGCAATAAATGCAAAGCTTTATGGAATTTAAGACCAATCATTCAATCAATGTGGGTAGTCACATGGGTCTTGGGGACAACTCAAGGATAGTCCTTTAGCAGCTATGTTAGGATGTCCTCAGTGGTAGACACACGATAACATCTTTAGAGTACATTCATTGGTGAGGCCTCCAAGTCCCAGTACATCTCTTCCATTGGCAAGGCCTCCGGGTCACAACGTAGTTCTTCTAATGGGGAGGCCTCTGGGTCCTAGTATGGCTCCTCCGCTGACGAGGCCTCTGGGACCCAGTGCAGCTCCTTTGCTCGTGAGACCTCTGGGTCCTAGTTGCGGCTCTCCTACTGGCAAGGCCTCTGTGTCCTATCACAGTTCCTCCACTTGCATAGCTCTTCTGTTGGAAAGGCCTTAGGGTTCTTTTATCGACCTCTGGGATTTAACCTAGGTCACACTATGTCCAAATCGACACTTGCTATTCAGACCTCAGTGTCCTAACATAGACCTCTGGCATTTAACATAGGTCTTACTGCGTCCAAAGCAAATGCCTTACCTGGGCAGTGGCACTCTCTATCGAGACCTAAGGGTCCCGAAATCGACCTCTGTCATTTGACCCAGGTCATGCCACGTCAGAACTTGGCCCCCAGTCTATGCTGAGGCCGACTACCTTTGGTGATCGACTCTGGTCACGCCACGTCCTGTCAACCTTTGGCACTCGACTGTGATCATGCCATGCCCAAAATATGTGATCGCGACGAATAGTCCCGGTGCTGTCAAACATCACTTGACTCCGATCATGCTAAGTCTAGCCCCAAGCTCAGGCTGGGACCCCACTGGTTTGACATCCATGTCCCGTCATTATCATTCTATTTGGTCTTTCTAACACTTAACTTGTCTCTTTTAGGCTCAGAGGAAAGTCTTAGTTCAGCACAACACTACTGAAGCCCTTTACCTGCAGTTAGAGTGAGGTCATGCTACCTCTATCTACCAAGCCCCCCCCCGCTCAGGATGGGGCCCATGCTGGTACCGTCCGTATGTCCAGGTCGAGCGAATGTCCGAGCAAGTCATCATACAAGACAAACCATCAAAAATGACAGATAATAATAGTCAAAAGGCCAAAAGTGAATTTCATTTTCATTCATTCAATATGACTACAAAGGCACCCTGGAAAATAAGTCAAAAAACAGAAACCAATTACACGACGGGCCTCGATCTAGGCGCGTCTCAACCAGAAGCTTCTTCCACAACAGAGGCCGGTTGAGATATTGAGTCTCACACTGTGTAGTTTTGGTGATGTATAAACGTGTTATATAATATCTTTGAGTGCAGGTGTAAAATCTTAAGCAAATCAAGAAAAAGCACTCAATGGATGTGTGACGAGCTACACAATTTTATGGATCAAATAGAGCTACGCAAGGAGCATGAAGAGCCAAGGATGCATCAAACAGTCTTCAATGTAATAATTTATTGATGTAATTCTGTATTCCTTGCTTTAGTATGTGAAGGCCTTGCTAGAACCTCACACATATACCTAGCGACACCTTAAAATTGTTTTTAAAATGTTTTAAAATGCTTTAAAATCATTTTCTAAGTTTTATAGCTCATATCACATATATCAGTATCAGGAGTAGACTACCCTACACATAAGAGTCGACTCCCAAAGGAACAGAAATTCATACGACTTACTACCCTGAGCCAATAGTCGACTACTGCGTGCAAAGTAGTCAACAATGCCTACCAAGAGCCGACTCCCTGGCCCCAACGGTCATATTTGATCTACATCATGATTTATGCGATTGTGTTTTTTATATCCATTAGGAGGGTAGTTTGAGATTTTTTCTTGAGCTATTTTCATCCTCTACATTAAGGTTTTGGTCATGGGGGTTTTTATGATTTAAGATCAATCTTTTGAAAAAAAAATATTGAGCTCGAAAGTTTTTGGAAAACTATTTGTCTCTTGGCCAAAAATTCTCTATTGTTTTCAATCTCTCTTGGCCTAATACTTAGATTTCCCAAAGCTTTTATTTTCATCATTCTTCGAAGATCAACATTATAGCAATCACACATCTTCACAAGCTTCAAGCTAGGCTATAGGAAAAGATGTTATCAATCGTCTTCTGGTAAGGAAAAATCCTCAAGGTTGAGGTGGTAAGTTTTTATCTCTTGGGATGAGATTGTATTTTGTAATTTCCTCTTAGGAAGAGTGTAATACCATGTTTTAATATGTTCATGTATTATACCAAGTATTTTCGGTCGTATTTAATACACATATATTTTTCACGTCTTTTAGATATTTTTCCTAAATTTTTCTAAGATTATTATAAAATAAAAACTATTTTTAAATGTTTTAAATCATTAATACATATGATAATGTCATAAGTATTTAGTGTAATACATTATACATGGTATTGTATGGGTATAATGTATCCCTATTTTTCCAAAAATAAAAACTTTCAAATTTTCTAGGAGTGACATATATCCCTCTTATGTGTCATTTGATAAACTCTTTTTAATCTAAGCTTGCCACATGGTCATACACATGGAAACCTTATAATAATGACGAAGATGATGAGGATTATGAAGAGATTAAAAGGAAAAAAAGGAAAAAATATTTTGAGTGTATTATATATATATATATTTGCCCCTTTTCCGCTGTATTTTCCATCTTTAAGTTGTGCAATCAACACTCTTCTAGTCTTTTATATCATATTTGTCCACTTTGATGCTTTGAGGATATTTTCTCTATGTCTCAGGTGTTTTGTGCCCAAAACGATGCATTTCGGCGGAATAAAGGCCAAATGAGGGAAGATAGTGGAGAGGAAAGGCATTTGATGAAGACTTGGAGGTTAGAGAAGGAAGAAACAGGACAACACGGTCGTGTTGGTGCATGCACAACAGTGTAAAGGTATCAGCTAGAGGAGATGATACCTAGCTCAGTGGCAAGGACACGCTACATGGCCACGCTGGAATTAAAACAGACTGACGATTGTAAATACGGCTGTTTCACACGGCCATGCGATTGGAGCCGCTGAAGCTATTGAAGGCATGAGTGACTGACTAACATGACCGTGTCGATCATCAAGTACGGCTGTGCGCAATGATGGCAACACTTTGTTAACCTACAGCTTAGGTTTGACACCTCTGTGCCAATTTTCAGCACACCCGTGCTATAGTTATTTCTATATAAGCAAAGTGATGTAACGTTGAAAAGAAGGGTGGATTTGACTTTTTACCTTTTTGGTCGATTTTCCTGAGCTTTTCCTGCCCTTTTTCTTGCTGATCTTTGGTTGGATATTCGTAAGACTTATGAATCCCCTCTTTTAATTGGTCGGTTTAACTTTAATCTCTTTTGCTATTGTGATTTTTATTGTAGTTAATTTCAGCTCATTTCCTTGTCATCTCATTATGATTGATTATACATTGATTTCATCTGTAAAACCCATCATTAGTGAGTAGTCCCCTAGTTTAGGCCTATGTAGAGCCCTATTGCAGGGACTGAGCATGGTGGATTGCCCCAAATATCGATCCAAATGAGATTAAAGGCTAGGTATAGGATTGGATGAGAGCCTAATTCAACACACCCCATTATGAAGCTTCACAACCTCAATCACTAACGACCCATTGGGTTTTGATTTTATGCCTTTAGTGGGGGGTTGACTATCTAGTGCTAGGCACCGATGAACCAACAAGAACACTCACTAGAATAACCTATATCGTAGTTATCGACGAACCATTGGGGTTACGATAGTGAGTCCACCTTATTCTCCGAGTCCTCTCTTATGGCTAGACATCGGGAGGATGAGAATTGAGACTCAGTCATCATCCGTGACTATAATCCATGGATTGAGAAGTTAGATCTACACAGATCAAGACCAACAATAGCGGTAATACGCTAGCCCGAACACTTTTCCATAACTGAACTCCCCCTTTGTTCAATTGATCTCTACTTTTGAGACAGCCATCATGCACGTATACGAAACTCGACACTAGTCCCTGATTTAGCCTTTGCCTTGTTCGACGTAAGTGCACAGTGTCGATGCTTTGTAATATAGAAAGATGTGTTGGATACAACGATCGATGACTTTGTGTTTGATGATAAAAAATACGTGTGAACGATTTAATGTGTGTGCTAAGTGTTTTCAAGAATGGCACTCTCGCAAATACCCAAAGGAAAACTAAGTAAAAGTGATGGAGAATGTGATATGCATTAGCAAAGTGGACTAAGTCAAAGATGGAGAATATGGCTACAAAAATTGGACTAAGTCAAAGATGGGAAGATAATAAAGAAATCAATTCAAATCCAAATTTGAATTTATTCAAATCAATTGGTGCAATATTCAAATCTTAATGTCATGCAAATTAAAGACTTGGTCAAAGATGGAGAGATATGGAGAATCTCATGCAAATCAAAGGTAATTAAATGAGATCCAATTCAAATCCTATAGCTACTCAAATTCAATTCCATAGCCATCCATATTCAAACTCCATATCCAAAGAGATTCATTCAAATCCTAATCAATTTAGGATTCCTTCCAATCTCCATCAAATATGGGATTCTAATTGAATCTATCATACCCTATCCTCTCCTATATAAACCCATATTCCAAGAGAGAGATTTTGATAGAGAGGGCAAGCAACCAAAGAAGAAAAATTCGGCCATCCCCAAAAGAACTTGCGCAACATCCAAAAAAAACTTCATTGGCCGCAACTTTCATCTCCTCTCCAAGACTCCATTGCGCAACCTCCATGCACCAAGGCCAAAACTCCTTTGTAAATTTTCATTGTCATCTTCATTACAAACCCTACTAGAGGCCGCAACTTTCCTCTCCTAGTTCTCCTGGGTCGCAAGTTCCAAATCTCCAAGTGCCTCTTCTCATCTCCATAGCCAAACTCTCCCATTGCCAAAGGTCATTGCCAAAAGCTCCATCTCCTTCTTCTCCATTACAAGACAACTCCATAGCTTCACCAGGGCCGCAATATACTTGAGGGGTTGTTATTGAAGGCCGCAAGTTTCTGCATCCAAGAGTACTTAAATACTTGCGAAACATATCCAAGGCATAGCTTCATACTTGCACAACACATCCAAGGGATAGCATCACACATTGCACAACCACCCAAGGGAAAGCTCCATATTGCACAACATAGAAGGGAGAGCACCAAGGCTGCAAGTTTAAGAGGCGAGGACGTGACGTTGGTGACTATATCCTGTTAGATATGATCTTACCTGAGCTGATTGACAAAGACAACTGCCGCTACACAAACTGAGATTCTCTAAACTCTTTATTATTATATTTATGTAGTAGTAGCGATCTTTGTAGGGGAAACTTTACCATTGATACATGTTTTGTGGTCTTGTCTAGTGGGTTCTAGACAAGAGGGACTTGGCTAGTTGGGACTAGCCAATAGAAATCTTATACTAGGATTAATTTTATTGAACATAGTGAGTGGGGTACTGAGAGCCTGGTGAGTGTGGAGACATTGATGCTCTAGCAATTAGGGTTATACATATTATATTATTATCTAGTATCTACTTTGGGGGCTGGACGTAGGTCGTGGTGATGACCAAACCAGGGTAAATATGCTTTGCATCTGTGATTGCTTTTTATTTACTCTGAATCTGCTATAACTGCGTGTGATTGCTGGTGGGTTGCACGAAATTTTTTATTAGCATATTCACCTCCCACTAGGCTTAGATCCAGATCCAACAAGTGGTACCAGAGCAGGTTAGAGGATCTAGTCTAGATTGACCATGCATAACTCTATTAATTATGCTTTTACTGAAGGTAAGTCCATATCATGACCCCTAAATTTAACAGAGTAGATTATGCTTATTGGAAATCTAAGATGAAAATATACTTAATATCTGTTGATTATAAAGTTTGGCATATAGTTGAAAAATGTTATAAGCCACATGTTATTAAATTTGAAAAATATTGAAATGCTTAAACCTGAAGATAAATGGGATGATACTGATTGGAGATTAAATTCTTTAAATGGTAAAGCTATGAATGAGCTTATATGCTCTCTTGATAAATCTGAATTTAATCGTATCTCACATTGTCAAACTGCGTAGGAAATATGGCACACGCTGGAGGTGACGCATGAGGGAACGTCACAGGTGAAGGAGTCTAGACTTGCGTTGCTGAGTACAGAGTATAAGAGCTTCTGCATGCTTCCATCAGAATCCATATCAGAGATGTTTGCTAGTTTCACAGACATCGTTTACTAGTCTAGCTCCCTTGGTAAGCCATATTCTAGCCTTGAGCATGTGAGAAAAACTTAAGGGTGCTGCCAAGCTCGTTCAGGCCTAAAGTCACTGCCATACAAGAAGCAAAAGATCTTTCACAGATGAGAGTGGAGGACTTGATAGGCAACTTAATGTCCCACGAGCTTAAGCTGCAAAATATAAAGGCTAGAGAGAAACCAGAGGCTAAGGAAAAAGCTCCAAAACCACTAGCTCTTGAAACTAGCGAAGGTGATGATGAAGAGGAGGAGGAGAAAACATTGATGGTCAGAGGCTTCAGAAGATACATCAAGACTCCTCAAGGAAGAGCTGACATGTAACAAATTTTTAATCGTTCTAACCAATATAATCCTTCTAGACATTCATCTGAACAGACTGCTATTAATAAGGTTAAATGGTTTAAATGTAAAAAGCAGGGACACCAATGATGGATTACCCACAAGAAACAGCTAATGTTGCGGAGAAAGGAAAAGCTGTGGTGCGAACGTGGGACATGGACATCGAAGATGAGAATGATGAGTATGAAACCCACTCTTCCCTCTACTTGATGGCAAAAGATGATGAGGTAAAATCTGGTAGTAAAGCTGAACTTCTAATTATTTGTAAAGCCATGCAAGATGAAATTGTAGACCTATAATCCACATAGAAGAGTATAGAAATTCCAACGATGAAATGCAACAAGACACTTGCAACATGTCTTTAGAAATTAAGGAACTAAAAGAAAAAATTGTTGCATGTGATTCTACTATTAATTTGTTGGAAAAAGAGAATTCTAGGTTGCATGAAAAATCTGAAGGACTTTCTTGTCCTACTTTGTTGAATAATATTAGCATGTATAAGCAAAATGTGAGTAAGCTAGAAGCTGAAATTGAATTGCTTAATGAAAAGAGTTGCATGCTAAATATTGAACTTAAAAGAAAAAAATTGCCGTAGAGTACAATAAGAAGTCCTTTATAATAAAATGCACTTTGATTGTGAATGCGAATGCTTTATTGAAATCCAAAATCACTAGGCTAGAGTTGTCATTAAAGAAATTTTCTATGGAAAAACACTCGTTCGATGCTATTCTAGAAAATCAACTTTATGGCAATAATAGACGTGGTCTTGGTTATGATATTAAACATGCTAAAAAGCCTATTTATAAGAAAATTCACAATGAGCCATTGAAAGTCTCAAATATGTATGCAAATTGCTTTAATTGTTCTAGTATTGGTTATACCTCTTACTATTGTCAGTTAGAAATACGAATATGAAATTCAAGCAAATATGGGTTCCTAAATCTTTGATGACTAACATGAGTGGACCTTGTTGGATTTCAAGGTCACGATATAACATCTACCGTGTAGGTAAGATGGAGATTTGGCGAGGAACTATAGATTGAACGATTCATTATTTAGTTCTTTAGCCAAGCGACGACGCGAAGGTATATTTTTTCTGCTTTGCACTTAATGCATACCTTCATAGCATATTTTTTATTTGTGTGCTTGATTTTTTTATTTGTGTGCTAACTTGCTTGATTTTTAGTTTGTTTTAGTTCATTATAAAAGAAAAATAAAAAAATGAAAAAGGCAAAAAGAAAAAAATGGTGCTTAATGTATATCTTTTCCTATGTATCGTTCAAGTGATATTTATGAATGTCATTTATATCAATATAGAAATCATTGTATTATTGTTACAGCTACATTTGCAGAATTCCTAAATAGAGATGACATGTTTAATGAATTGAATAACATGATTTCTACACCTACAATTTCACTTCCACATGTATTGAACATTGTTGCACAATTGGAGATTCTTTTATGAAATATTGGAAAGTGAATGTAAGATGAATAGTAACTGCAAATCTAAGGGATATGATGTGTTATTGCCATGGATAAAATTTGAGCTCAAAAGAATTGAACATGAAAAAAAAATATACATGAATATTGATCCGTATATAAAATGGATACAATTCATGGCAAGTATATTACCCACGAGCATCCAACATATGCTTTATGGGTAATCTTTAGCGTTGGTGTTATACTCGTCAAGCAATGCCACCCCCACATCTTAGAGTCCTTATAGGCTATGTTTTTAGGGTGTGGTACCTTGAAATCATTTTTAATTAGAAGAGGAAAATCTATCCTAGATGATTTAATGTTTAATTGAAAAGAGAATTGGTTTTGCTTGTATTTCTTAAGAGTATCTCCCTTTGTGCCTAAATTATTTAATAATCACACTTACACGCACTACAACAGAATGTGTGATTTGTAGCGGTTCTATTAGCAGCGGTTTCTAAAACATGCACTAATTTTATGTTTTTAGCGGTTACGACCCGCAAATAAAAAAAATCATCCACTCAGAACAAGCGAGAAGAGCCAATTAAGTGGCGGGGGTAATTATTTTTCGTTGTAGCGGTTCGAAACCGCTACAACGGGAGACGAGGTAATTAATTAGAACAATAAATCTAATTATAAGAATAAAACGAAATTAATATTGGTAAATTTTGCGTTGTAATGGGTTCGGACCGCTTATACTAAAAACAAAGGGTGGGAAGAGGGCACGTCATGGGAATTTTCTTAGCAGATTATAGTGGGTTAGAACCGCTACACAAAAACAAAATAATTTATTATATTTATAACGGTTTTGACCTGCTAATACGTTGTTTATATCGGGTCGGAACCGCTATAAAAGTTAACGATTATAGCGGTGTGAAACCGCTACAAATCTACAAAAAAAATTAGAAAATAAATTAAATTTTATAATGGTTTAGAACGGGTACAACCTGTTTTGTAGCGGATCGGAACCGCGACTAAGTCTACCCAAATTACTTTGGGATCATCGATCAAACACATTTTTCTCTCTCACAAAACCCACCGAGTTTTCATCCTCACAAATCTCAGGTAGAAAATTTCGTTCCACAAATCCCACCAAGTTTTGTTCTCACAATTCACACAAATCCCAAATTTCGTTCTCAGCAAAACGTAGCCTTTCACCAAAAATTTTAGGTGGCGAAAAATTTCCGACGAAGAACCACCGAAATTCGCTGGTTTTTGCGATCATCAAAGTTCATTGCGATCTTTGGGATCGTCGACGTTCGGTAAGGGTTAATTCTTTAGGATCTTGTTCTTTGCATTCTCAGAAACTTATTTGGGATCGATGTTCGCTAAGGGTTGATTCTTTGGGATCTTGTTCTTTGTGTTCTCAGAAAATTCTTTGGGATCGACGTTCACTAAGGGTTGATCATCGACGTGGTCAAAAAGTTTTCTTTTCAAAAGGTTACTCTTTTTAATCCATTTTCTTACTTTCGTCAACAGTGCACAGCTTCTAATTTTGATTTTGCGAGTGTAATGTTTTCTCTGATTCTTTTTTCTTATTTTTGTTAAAATTTAAAAATTATTTCAGAAAGGATGCATTTTGTATCTGTTAATGTTCTTTTCTTGTAATTTTTTGGTGCATGAATTCTCTCTGATGTTCTTGCTATCATTGTAAATTTATGCATTAAATTATATACATTATCTTTCGCTTCTCTGTACTAAATCGCAGTATCGCAGTGCCCCCACCAACAAATGCCCATTAGAGAGATCTTCCAGGTATTGTGATAATTGACATATTACTGTCATAATTGTTTGAGCTAGTGCAGAATTTCAACCAAATTTAATTACCAATAGGAAAGAAATTTCAGTCATCCAATTATTTTAGCACCCAAATTTCTAGAATAAATGAAGTGGAGTGGAAAGATGACATTATCTATAAGAAGATGCCTAATTTTGTGCATATTCTACTTAACTAATCGACCTACAGAGAAATATGTGTGATCATTTGCACTTCAGCCCATGGTTGATTTGAAAAGTCAACAATCAGTGACTACTTCTCATCATAAGAAGTTCATGATTATAGATATGATTTCCTCACAATCAGCAATTTCTATTTCTTATTTACATGATATTTTAAAAAGCTTACTAAGAATTGGCAAAAATTTTGACAGTTCACTTTTCTTTCTATTAGAATTCCATCAAATTCTGTCATTTTACATAAATTTCATGATATACAGACTATTAGATAACTGATTCCAATTTCATGGAATTTTCTGCCAATTTTAGACAATTTTCTGCTCAGTGTTACATTTTTTTTTTTGAAAATTTGTCTGTTCAAATTGTTGCCCCTGCGAAATAATTGCTACAGTTATTGTTAATAACAGTTCCTGAATGAATGACGTGTCACGCGAGTGATGCCCCCGCTTCGCTATGCCACGAACGGCCGGGGGACCCGCGTGACAGGGTTTAGATATTTGTAACCGCAAGAGCACGGTGTTGTAGTGTGGCTTGGGGGTCAAACACAGGGAGGCTAGGATGTGCTTGTGTCAAGGAGGACCAAAATCATCCCGTGGGCGAGCTAGCCCGAATCGGTTGATGGGCTGTCACGGAAAGGAATGCAAGGTATGAACAATAAGAAAATAAACCCGGGACTTTGGTTTCCACTCCAACGAGCGACTCTCGCCGATGCGGCCTACGGGTAGGATGGCGATCGGAATTAGGGTCTAATGGTGAGACGTTGCCTCTGAAAGTGGTACCGGCATCCCATGGGCCCGATATTCCGGTCGGTGCCCAGGATGATACACCGGACTTCCCGGATTCGATCAGTGGGCACTCCCGTGTCCATTAACACTGATCGATTCCGGGAGCACTAAGCTCGCAACGATAACTCCCAACGTCTCATCCTGCCGCTCCCGCGTGCTAGGATTCGACGTCTACGCTAAGGGCGTGAGCTATGGCTAGGGAGTCAACCGCCAAGTTTATTCCCCCTTGGCCCAACGGTCAAAGGCGGTCTTTTTCCCGCCGATGACAATGAAACACCCCGCGTAACCGTTAGATTCCTAATCCCTATCGATTTCCTAACCATATGGATGCATCGGGAAGAGCCCCCGAAGGGGTTTCCGCCAAAATCCCAGATTTGGGAACTACTCACAAATATTCATTAAAAAGCGATCTAAACGAAAATGAACCGTTGAAATCATAATCAGACGATTGGAATGCGAAGGTAGTAGAGCAATTAAGATAATACTAAAGTTTAAAAAAGATCCGAAAACATACAATAGAAAAGTAATTACAGCCGTCACAATAGGAGAAAACAGTAAAAACTAACAGCTCTCTCGTTTCTGGAACCCTAGGGGTCCTATTTATAGGATCTCGTATCACCCGATCGGTTGACAAGTCAACCGATCGAGTGATCCGTTACAGATAATAAACAGAAAACGGCGAACTTTCACCCAGTCATATGAACCGGTCGGTTGAGTTCTTGGAGTGACCGGTTGGATCTTGGCGCCATCGGGCGAAGGGATCGGTTGGGTGCCCGTGTCTTCTGCTCCTCAGCATCAGCTACAGATGAACCGATCGGGTGAGAGTCACCAGATCGGTTGGAATTTGGCTCGAAAAGACAGAGAATCGGCCCCCGTTGAACCGGCCTGTGAACCGGTCGGGTGACTTCCACTTGAGCTCCGGCTGAGACCGGGTGGTGCACGCGTGCATCACCCGATCGGTTGGAGATGACCAACCGACCGGGTGAGGGGCTGAAAGATGTAATCTTTGTCGTTTGACCCCCTGGATCACGCGTGACTCCTCCCGTTGCTCCGGGGACTCGAGATATCGTCGTTAAACGTCCCCTACGGGGGCAATCTCCTGCAAATATGGAGAAACAAAGAAAAGTGAAAGAAAACGAGAAAATACGAGAAAACGAATAAAAGACGGCGGAAAATACTGAAAAACACGAGAGAAAATGTGCGTGAATATATGAAATATAAACGCACGTCAAAATCCCGCATGCTGAACTCTTCCTCGTCCTCGAGGAAGACGAGTGAGAGTAGGAGCTCGGAGGGGAAAAATAGAGAGAAAGAGAGAAAAAGAAAACTCTATATCCTAGATCGTCCGTCAGAGCCAACAAAATCAAAAACAACACACCAAGCAAGCAAACGTCAAATCACATCACTAAACCAAGGAAAACGAGTCCAAATAAGTGTCGTGGGCCCACGCGGTGAAGCGCGTGTGAGTGTGGTCGTGTGCTAGCAAATGGTGTCTCTTTCTACGATGTGCAATAAAGCTCGATATACACAGACCCAGGAAACGACCCAAATACATATTCAAATTTGAAATTGCGGTGAATATTAGTTCAAGCATGCATGAGAAGAGTAAAAGAATAGAAGCGTATCATGCATCGGGGATTCCACAATGAGGGTTAAGGAAATCACGCCACTATAGCCTAGATACTAGCTAAAAAGTTCCTAAGCCAAGTGTTTTCGAAAACGATGGGGGTTGAGATGATGTGGAGTAGAACACTCGGTGCAAATTCTCGCCTTCCCTTTATTCTCGGTAGATAGGAAAAATATTCACACTTGAAATTTTTTTGGGTTTTGGGTATTTGTATATTTTTTGGCTTTTTGGCTATACAAAAATTTTCTTTTCTTTTCTTTTTGGGTTTTTCTTTTCTTTTCTCTTTTTTTGGATTTTTGGGTTTTTGGCTATACACATGTGTACTCTCCCAAGTGGGAGAACGGTACACGACGAGGGGGTTTGCACCAAGTAAAACAAAGAAGAAGTCGAAATCTAAACACTTGGGCAAAGGAAACTATTCTCGCTAAATAGAGCATAGGCTAAATGGGTTATCCTAGTCCTTAATTGTGGAATCCCGACACATGTGAAATGAAGTACACGATATATATATAGCATGCAGAAGCAGACAGGGAAAATAAATACCGCATATTCAAATCGAAGCATGATAATCTAGGGGTCATTCCTGAACAGGTATATAAAGTAAAATCACAAAGTAGAAGCACACCAAACAGATAGGCACGACGCACGACTCACAAAAAGCTAAGTGGACCCACGATGCGTGAAATGCAAGAGGACTCGAAATCCTAGGGTCAGTGAGTGTGATTATCGATGCCATTCTAGGTGTGTGTGACTTTGTGGCGATTCATCATAGGGTTCATCTCTAGGAGAAAGAGATAAAAAGAAGAGAAGAGAAAAAGGAAAAAAAATAAAAAACACGATGAAAACGACACAAAAGCGAAAAAGAAGGACTCAAATGGCGCACACAGTGCGACTCCCCCAAGCTGAAGCTTGCATTGCCCTCAATGCAATATGAGTGCGTACGGGAGGGCAATAAAGATGGGGGGGAATACACACCGACACAAAAAGAAATGAGAACGAGGAAAACACAGAGATGAACTGAAAATAAAGAAAAATCAAAATCAAAATCAAACGACACGAAAATAGAAATAAAACCACACGACACGACACTCAAAAGGGGAAAAAACAAGCACACACACAAAAATGAGAAAAACAACAAAACACGACAACACACCAAAATAGACGTCCCTCAAGCTAGACAAGACAGTGCTAGCGAATAAAATGTGATCGTGAAATGCAGAAATATGCAAGGGGGAGTCAAAAAACAAAAAAGTGCAATCAAATAAAAAAATAAAAAGGAAGTGATGCGACACGTGAATCGTCCCCCCCCCTTGACAGAGAAAAAACAGGGCCCCGAAAAGACAGATGGGCACAAATACGGGGGGTGGGCAAAAGCAGGAAAGAAAAATCAAGCAGGGGCACCACCCTCTGGGGGTGGTGATGGGGGCCTGCGCTGGGGTCCAAGAGTCGTGGGGGGTGGAATGTGGAGCTCGGAGACATCGGGTGGGTCTTCACGGATGTGGCGAATGAAGCTTTGAAGAAAGGGGAGGTCTCGGTCGACGGACTCCTCGGTTATCCCACCACCCTGTCCAGCTAGGAGGATCATGGCCGTGAATCGGTCGGCTTGGTCGTCGGCTTGGAATTGAGCGGGGGTAGATGGGTTGGAGGTGGTGGGTTGAGCGGGGGGGCTGTGTGCGACGAGTACGACGGGTGGGCCTAGGGTTCGAAGAGCTGGTGTCGGTGGGCTTAACACGGCAGGGAGGCATTGTGCGGGCGTCGTGTGTGTGCGTGAGTATGCAAAATACAATGAATCAACACAAACACGAAACACGACCAACGAGCAAATGGAATATTTGGGGCAAAATTAAAATTGAGCTAAGGAGCGAGTTTACCCAAACGAGATAAAGATCGTTGCTCGTTGACGCCCTGATGCTGCTCGATAGGAGTACGTTGTGAAGCCGCGGTGATTTCTTCAGTAATTTTCGAAATTTAGGAGAATAGGTGAAAGTTAGGGTTTCGAAATAGAGGAGAATGGAGAGAAATCGATGGTGGGATGGATAGGGAAATGGGGGGAAGTCGATTGGGGTTGATTTTGGGGAAGATCACAGTCCGGTGCAAGAGGAGGAGGAGAAACGTCGGGTTGGGATTCGAAAATGGCGAGGGCGGAACGAACGGGTGGTCGGGGGAATTTATAGTGTTTTAAGTCGAACCGATCGGGTGACTTGTCACCCGATCGGTTGACTGTTAGGTCAAAAAATCTTGCTGAAGAATTGCTACAGGCGAACCGGTCGGTTGACTTGCCAACCGATCGGTTGGTCGCTCCACTCATTTTTTCGAGAATTGAGGGTTGCTCACCCAGTCGCCTCAACCGATCGCGCTCAAACTCAACCGATCGGTTGGTGTTTCCCAAAAATTTCCCGAGAATTCTCCCCAGATCACCCGGTCTGTCACCCGGTCTCTCCATTCTTCACCCGATCGGTTCATTTGGGGACAGTTGCGGCTTGTATCTGATACATCCCAACCGATCGGTTGAGTTATCAACCGATCGGTTGGGGCTTTGTTTCCTGCAAAAACCAACAGATTTGTCTAAGTCCCTGAACGGATGTTCTTGTGGCTGATTTTATTTATAAAAATAGATAAAATAAAGTCAAAAATAACACTAAAAAGTGGGGCAAAAGTTTAGAGCATGGGTTTCCTCCCATGAAGCGCACTTGTTTAACGTCGTTGGCTCGACGCCCGCAAGTGATGTTCACGGTGGCTGATACGGGTGATGCCCGATGTTCGGCATCTCTTCTTCATTGGAGCTTACGGCCTTTGGAGTAGTCAGCGGCTGGAGAAAGATTTGCTCGACTACCCTCTCCTTGTTCTTGGGATCCGGGGGCTTCTCTTTCGTATTGGCGCTTACCGCCATCTTCTTTAGGATCCGGACCTCGTCTTTGGTGAGGTCCATGGGTTCTTTCCCCGTTCTCCTTGTAGGAGGGGCCTTGGGGAACCCGGGAGGGGTCTTACGTGCTGCACTCACTTTCCCAGCAGCATCATTGTTCTTGGGGCCGTCTTGGTCTTCTGAATCCCCCAAGTCATCGGGGGGGTTTCTTAAGAGAATCTCCCAGGAGCTCTCTTCAGCAGCTTTATCTTCTTCCACCTCCAGCAAATTACACCGAGGGTCATCTGGGGGATCGGGATACTTCATGGACAACCCAAGATCAAATTCAACCTTTTCTCCGCTGACGTTTAGCGAAAGTTTTCCGTTCTTAACATCAATCAAAACGCCAGCAGTGGCCATGAAAGGCCGTCCCAGGATGATGGGGGTGTGTGAGTCTTCAGGCATGTCCATGACAACGAAGTCCACTGGCACATGCACCCCTTTTACATTGACGGGGAGGTCATCCACAATCCCCACCGGATATTTGACCGACCGGTCAGCAAGTTGTAGGGTCATACCGGTGGGCTCCAGATCACCCATTCCTATCCTCTTATACATCGATAAGGGCATCAAACTGACACTCGCTCTGAGATCGACGAGTGCACGATGAATCTTTACTGCCCCGATCGTGCAAGGGATTGAGAAGCTCCCCGGGTCTTTAAGTTTCGGCGGATTTGCCCTCGGGATGAGAGTGCTACACTCCACCGTCAACACTACTTTCTCCTTTCTAGACCCTCTAGTCACCAAATCCTTCAGGAATTTCGCATAGGAGGGGGTTGTTTCGATTGCTTCCATGAAGGGGATTTGCAAGCTTAGATCCTTGACCATGGCGAAGAACTTGCCATATTTCTCATCGATTTTGGCCTGAGCTAACCGTTGTGGAAAAGGCACAACGGGTTTGAACACTTTCTGGCTTCCTTCCTCGTTCTTCTTCTTTTCTTCTTCAGAGACTCCCTACGGAGTCGTAGGGTTTGATGACGAAGCACCGGCGTCGTTTGATTTTTCGATCGGTCGCTCGACGACCAACGGTGCTTCCGATCTGTTAGGGGGCACTCTAGTAGGGATTTGTGTCCCGCTTCTCAGAACGATAGCGGACACATTTGCGTGCTCGTGCACGAGTGCCGACGTTTGGGTTTCTCCCCTCGGGTTCACCTCAGGTTGTGGCGACAATTGGTTTTGTGACCTTGAAAGGTTCGCCACTTGTAACCCCAGCTGGGTTACTTGGTCTGTGAGGGCCCGCTGACCCATTTCCAGCTTTTGATTGATCTTCTCCTGGTTGGTTATATATTGAGTCAAGAGAGACTCAACCGGAGAGACGGCCCTCTGTTGGCCATACTGCTGCTGCTGCTGGATTGGCTGCTGATTCCTGGGGGCGTAAAATTGTTGCTGGGATTGCTGCTGATATTGTTGCTGCTGAATCTGACTCTGATGTGGCCTAGTCGGCTGATATGTTTGTTGCTGCAGCTGCTGAGGCGGCGATGGCTGGAATGGTGGCCGGTAACCAAAGTTAGGGTGGTTCCGGTTATTTGGAGAGTAGGCCGGGTTGGAATTGGTTCTTGGTGGATACGGCGCATTTCCCGTGGGGTTGTAAAATAGTGTGCTCGCCTGATCCAACGGTGGTGAGACGTCACCACCGTCGAATTCCCCAAAGAATTCGGATTCTACCGCTGAAATCTGTTGCGTACCAGCCCCACCGGTTCCTACCATTATTGCAGAGATCTGGGTCGAAAGCAAGTCGAATTTGCTTGCAAGTTTGTTGACGTCCTCGACTCTGTGTATACCCCCAGACCTGGGTGTGGCTCTCTCGTCACACCACCGCTCATTGTTGGATGCCATATTTTCCAGAATATGTCCGGCATCTTCCTCGCTCCTTGACATGAAGGAACCCCCAGCCGCGGTGTCCATAGAAGATTTTAGGTCATCCCTCAGCCCATTGTAGAACAGATTAATAATCTGCCACTTCAGAAGCTCATGGTGAGGGCATCTTCTCTGCATCTCCTTGTATCTCGTCCAAGCTTCATGCAAGGACTCGTGGCTGGCCTGGGAGAAGGAGGAGATCTCACTCCTCAACTTCATGGTCTTCCCCAGAGGAAAGAACTTCATCAGAAAAGCGTTAGAGAGCTTCTCCCAGGTATTGAAAGTGTTGGGGTCCTTCCCCCTAAGCCATTGCTTGGTTTTGTCTCGCAACGAGAAGGGGAACAGCTTCAGACGGATCGCCTCAGTCGTGACACCATTAATCCGGAAGGTGTCACATTTCTCCAAGAAGGAGTCTAGATGCTCGATCAGGCTCTCCATGGGTGCACCCGCAAACTGATCCTACTGGATCCATGTCACCAAAGACGGCTTTAGCTCAAAGCTTTGGGCCGTAATAGCTGGAGGACGGATGGCGGAAGTGGACTCGATAGATGGCATCGAGTACTCCAGCAGGGACTTGCGAGGCGGGGTGTTCTCCTCCATGGATTCGGGATCCTCTCTTCTTCTCTTCTCAGCGGCCAAGCGCCTAAGGGTGGCGTTAATCTCTGGATCAACGGGGATCAAGTCGTCGAGACTTCTTGAACTCCTGCGCATGAAAAATAACAAACACCCGTGAAGCGACAAGTGGGAAAGAAACAGATAAGATAAGAAATAAAAAAAGAAAATAAAAAGGAAAAAGGAGAATGCGAAAATTATCGCGAGGTAGGGATGAGAGCTAGACACTAGGGTTCAAGAGATCCTAAAATAACAAGCACGTTGCCTCCCCGGCAACGGCGCCATAAACTTGACGTGCCACGCGAGTGATGCCCCCGCTTCGCTATGCCACGAACGGCCGGGGGACCCGCATGACAGGGTTTAGATATTTGTAACCGCAAGCGCACGGTGTTGTAGTGTCGCTTGGGGGTCGAACACAGGGAGGCTAGGATGTGCTTGTGTCAAGGAGGACCAAAATCACCCCGTGGGCGAGCTAGCCTGAATCGGTTGATGGGTTGTCACGGAAAGGAATGCAAGGTATGAACAATAAGAAAATAAACCCGGGACTTTGGTTTCCACTCCAACGAGCGACTCTCGCCGATGCGGCCTACGGGTAGGATGGCGATCGGAATTAGGGTCTAATGGTGAGACGTTGCATCTGAAAGTGGTACCGGCATCACATGGGCCCGATATTCCGGTCGGTGCCCAGGATGATACACCGGACTTCTCGGATTCGATCAGTGGGCACTCCCGTGTCCATTAACACTGATCGATTCCGGGAGCACTAAGCTCGCAACGATAACTCCCAACGTCTCATCCTGCCGCTCCCACGCGCTAGGATTCGACGTCTACGCTAAGGGCGTGAGCTATGGCTAGGGAGTCAACCGCCAAGTTTATTCCCCCTTGGCCCAACGGTCAAAGGCGGTCTTTTTCCTGCCGATGACAATGAAACACCCCGCGTAATCGTTAGATTCCTAATCCCTAGCGATTTCCTAACCCTATGGATGCATCGGGAAGAGCCCCCGAAGGGGTTTCCGCCAAAATCCCAGATTTGGGAACTACTCACAAATATTCATTAAAAATCGATCTACACGAAAATAAACCGTTGAAATCATAATCAGACGATTGGAATGCGAAGGTAGTAGAGCAATTAAGATAATACTAAAGTTTAAGAAAGATCCGAAAACTTACAATAGAAAAGTAATTACAGCCGTCACAATAGGAGAAAACAGTAAAAACTAACAGCTCTCTCGTTTCTGGAACCCTAGGGGTCCTATTTATAGGATCTCGTATCACCCGATCGGTTGACAAGTCAACCGATCGGGTGATCCGTTACAGATAATAAACAGAAAACGGCGAACTTTCACCCGGTCATATGAACCGGTCGGTTGAGTTCTTGGAGTGACCGGTTTGATCTTGGCGCCATCGGGTGAAGGGATCGGTTGGGTGCCCGTGTCTTCGGCTCCTCAGCATCAGCTACAGATGAACCGATCGGGTGAGAGTCACCCGATCGGTTGGAATTTGGCTCGAAAAGACAGAGAATTGGCCCCCGTTGAACCGGCCTGTGAACCGGTCGGGTGACTTCCACTTGAGCTCCGGCTGAGACCGGGTGGTGCACGCGTGCGTCACCCGATCGGTTGGAGATGACCAACCGACCGGGTGAGGGGCTGAAAGATGTAATCTTCGTCGTTTGACCCCCTGGATCACGCGTGACTCCTCCCGTTGCTCCGGGGACTTGAGATATCGTCGTTAAACGTCCCCTACGCGGGAAATCTCCTGCAAACATGGAGAAACAAAGAAAAGTGAAAGAATACGAGAAAATACGAGAAAACGAATAAAAGACGGCAGAAAATACGGAAAAACACGAGAGAAAACGTGCGTGAATATATGAAATATAAACGCACATCAATGAAGCGATATAATTTTCTTCATAGTAATTTGTGTGATTGATGCAGTGTTATCTAGTCTGTACTTGGTTTCTTGAGATTAAAACTTTTATGCAATTGTTTTGAAACATTGCGGACTGGTTGTCTAAGTTTCGTGAATAGATTCTTGTTATACGGTGTTTTGCATTATCAAGGTTATATATGATCACTATCACATATAGCTCCCATACCAAATGTGGTCTGTTTGTTGCAAAATCGAAGTTGAGCTTTATTGGCAAATGAAAGAATATGATATTATGAATTTTGAATGGGAAATATTTCGTCATATTTTTCAAATTTTTTGCAGATACCATCGACTGTAACAATTGTTCTTTTCAACGATATTATCCGATATATTCAAATGCATCCAATGTTGATCAACATCTTTGGAGAAATTTAAGATATAGTCTATATAAAGAATTGTGAATAATGTCTTTGAATAAGTTAGTTTACCTTTGTGTTTCCGTTTATGCTAGAAAGCATGATGAAAATCAGAAAAGTCCACATCTTCAAATTTCTCTCGGAATTCTTTGACTTTCAATGAATTGCTTGTCACCAACTTGTTTACTTTTAATTCTACAATAAAAACTTTCACCGATTGTGTCTTGTTTGTATGCTTATACATATATATGTAGCAGCATTGGGATTAGCTAGAAGAGCATTGGGATTCTAATTTAATTATATTATTTATCGTTCCTCATTCCTTCAGTCCATTCTCTGATTTGGTGTATAAGTTTGCATTGATGAACTGAAATTTATGTAGTTGAGGAAGTGAAGTAGATTGAGGAATTTTGGGGAGGTGACGGAGTTTGCTTAACGTACCAATAGCTTGTTCCTTGCATGGGGTGTTGTAATTGTTTTTCCTGGCATATATATTACTATTAATAAGTTTGCTTAACTTACCATTAATTATAAACATTCAAGTATTTTACTAATTAATTAGATTGAATCATGTTAGCTTGACCCTAGCTCTATGATATTCATGATCCCATTGCATAAAATATTTGAAGCAATAGATTGCCTTGAGACCTTAAACATTACTCAAGTTCATCCAATCAAAGGTAAGCAAATGTAAGCATTTAGAATGTGCTAGCTCTCGATATAAATAATTAGTGTGGCCGTTAAGTAAAGGAACTAGAGTCTTGGGATTGTATTTTAATGTAATGTTGTTAATGTGCTGCTCATTCCTTCCTTCCATTATATGGATCTAAGTTTATTAATTAATTTTATTATGAATTTGAGGAAGGAATAGAAGCATAGTGATTTGAAGAGAGGAAGAGGATGTTGATTTTGCTCAATGTATCAGTGCCTTGTTCCCTGCATTGAATTACACAAACTACACATGCATTTTATTTTCATTCATCCAAGAAATATTACACTATGTGAATGTTTCCTTGGAAATTCAGAAAAAGGATTTTTGTTAATTAATGGACATACCCCAAATAACACTAATTAGTGTTTTCTTGTATGAAGGATGGATAAGTCTTGGATTCAACTACCAAAAGGTTCTCAGGAATACGTAGCAGGTGTGAATGCATTCTTGGATTTTGCTTTTGAGCACAAGGCTATTCGTGGGAAAATTTTGTGTCCATGTGAACATTGCAAAATTTTAAAGTCTGGCACAAGGGACGAATGTTTCGAACATTTACTCTTCACCCATTTTCCTAGAAATTACACCTTCTGGGATTCACATGGAGAGGTGGAAACAACTGGTAATGTCGAACGAGTGGCTCCAGGCTCGCATCTTAGAAGGGATACAACTCCCCTAGCAACGTATTCAATACAAGAAATGGTATATGATGCCTTTAGACGGGGATTGAATAGTCAAGGAATGACTTAATCAGTCGTTGATGGAGATACAAGGGTGTCAAATACTAGCATAGAGTCAAGTGGTGGCAATGCCAGAGAGTTTTATGACTTGCTGAAAGAAAACGAACAACCATTATACGATGGGTGCACCAAGTTCTCGAAACTCTCATTTCTAATTAAGTTGTATCACATCAAGTGTTTGTTTGGTGTTAGTGACAAGGCTATGGATATGGTTTTTAAATTGTTGCATGATGCGTTCTCATTTGCAAATATCCCTCCATCTAATTACGATGCGAAGAAGATCATTAACAAACTTGGTCTTAAGTTTGAAAAAAATACATGCATGTCTGATCGCTCCGTATTTTACACCCTTTTTCTGCATGTTTGCATGCCACTTTTATCGCTCATATCGCGTTTTTCACGATTATTCGGCAATATTGCGATTCTTTTCACGATTTCTTGTTTTTCTCGTATTTCAGGAGATATGGAGCGATTCGGAGTGATTTTGAGATCACCCGCTTGGGAGTGTCACCCAAGGCTCTTTTGAGGGCTATTCGGCGATGGAAGACAATTGGGAGAAGAAGGAACGTCGTAGGAGCGACGAGGAAGCGAAAAGACGAAGATTGGGCCTTTGCAGCATCTCACTCGGCCTAGTGAACTACCCCACTCGGCTGAGCAAGAAGATCACTCGGCCGACCAGACCGGACACGCATCAACAGAAGAAAATAGGCGTGCACTCGGCCGAGTGACGATAGTCCACCCGACCGAGCATAGAAATCTCCTCGTCCGAGTGGCATGGAAAAGACACTTCAAAAACGGCCGACTTACTGTAAAATTACAGGCTTTTGACGACTCCGACTCGGCCGAGCAAGAATTGTCCCTTGGCTGAGTGAGTAAATCCACTCGGCCGAGTCACTCCCGAAGACAGACCCACAAAAAGTCCTGACTTACTGGAATTTTACAGGGTTTGTCACTTGGCCGAGTGACATTTGTCACTCGTCCGAGTGAGCCACGCCGCATGCTGCGTAAACTGCGATTTTTGAGCTGCGCAGGGGCATTTTTGTCACGAATTTCTGGGCGATTTTGAGGGGTATTTAAACCCAGTTTTTGCCCTAGTTAGAGAGAACTTTTTGATACTTTTTGCGGCCTTTTTAGAGAGCTTTTTAGTTAATTAGATTTAGGCTTTTTGAGAGATTGGAAAGGGGATTTTTGTTGGATGCTATTGGATTCTCATTGGTTTGTCTCCATTCTTGTCAAAAACTCTATTTTTGTTGATAATTTCTCTATTGCAATGAATTGTGTTGATTTTTCTATTGAATTTCTTATGAATTGCATGATGATTAGTGAGTAGTTTTATTATCCTAGGGCATGTGGATGAACCCGATGAACCCTATTTCTGAATTGTGATGAATTGGTGAAATTCTTGCTAGAATTGATTAGGGTTAGGTTGGGATCGATGTATTACGGATGGCTAGGGATTCATATCGATTGGGATTTGCAAGAGATTGGGTCCCAATTGATAGGAAGCCCTAGAAATTCGATTTAGATTTACGATTGGAATTTTCTAGAATTGGTTTGCAAGAGATTGGACCAAGGCTAGGGGTTTTAATCGTATTTCTATACAAATGCCCGTTTGCAAGAGATTGGACGGGTAGGAACTATCTTAACCTAGGTCGTAGCTCAAGTTTGCACGAGAGTGGGCTCGAGATACGATTGGACGATGATGTCGTTCTTTACGCTAGCGGCTTAGGTTAGGGTTTGCAAGAGATTGGGCCCTAACCTAGGTTTGCTATAGACCGGCAATAGCGCGAGAGCGTGAGCTTGGTTCCACATTTAGTTGCGACTAGTTCACCTAAAATTCAAGTCTAGCAATGATGTTACCTATGAACCACAACGATGACATACGGTTCGTAGCGGGGATTCCCTATCCCTATGCGTTTTATTTCATTAATATTTCCATTGATATACGGACGATTGTGACAATTCTACCCCAAATTATTCTCGACCATTTTTGATAGCTAGGTGATTAGAAGAAGACACTGTCATTGTCACTCCCTGAGTTCGATACCCGCTCGCCACTACACCGTGCGCTTGCGGTAAGACTACGAGTCGCTCGTCCCGGTTGCGTGTGCATACCGGGCGACGATCAAGTTTTTGGCGCCGTTGCCGGGGCGTGCAATTGATGGTTTTTGATTTTGATCACCCGGTTATCTCACACCATCTATCCATCTTTCTTTCTTTATTTTTCCTTTTTTGACTCTGTTTACTGCCCAACTTACTTGCTTTCCCAGATTTCTCCATAAGATCTTAACAGGATCATGGGGGAGGCAATGTTAATGACTGAGTCAAGCCAGGGAGATGATGACTCCTTTGCGAGCCTTCTTAAGGAACTTGTAGATGAGGTCCATGCCATAGGGGCATTCGACGTTGATATCGAGGACCCCATTGAGCAACAATTTGCCATTTTCGTGATGGATCAAATCTCCCAGGAAGGGACTATAGAGGGCAACATCAGAGTTGATGTGAGAGACGGCAAGTTATATTTTGAAAAGGGTGGAACATGCATTGAAGAGTACTACTCTTCTGAGGAATCCATTGATCAAGCCGAGATTCAACGAAGCACACTCTGTGACCCTTACTCTTATTTTTGTGAACTCACTGACGCATCTCTTGATCTCAGGCTTGGACCGGAGCATAATGGTGCTCCCATCGATGCCCACGCAGAATCGTGCAGCGTCTATTCCGATGCACCGTCCTCACCGATAAGTGAATCCGAGTCGGCTTGGAGGAGCCCACTCAAGGAGAAAGAATTAAACCCAGATGTTGCAAGGGAAATCAAGCTTACACAAAGAGAGGAAGTAGAAGGCACCGCGCCACCTGAGGTAGAGCTTAAAAAATTACCACCAAATCTAAGGTACGCTTTCTTGGGTAATAAATTGACCTACCCGGTTATTGTTAATGCCCACCTCAACCATGATCAACTAGAAAGACTCTTAGAGGTTCTTAGGAGTCACAAAGATGTGCTTGGCTACACCATCTCTGACCTTAAGGGAATAAGCCCTAGGATTCGCACGCATAGAATCCACTTGGAAAACACTGAAGCCACCTCGATAGAGCCTCAAAGGCGGTTGAACCCCAACATGAAGGAGGTGGTTAAGGAAGAAATTCTTAAGTTACTCGAAGCCGGCATTATTTACCCTATCTCTGATAGCCGGTGGGTTAGCCCCGTTTACGTCGTTCCTAAAAAAGGGGGAATGACCGTTGTAAAAAACGATAAGGGAGAACCCATTTCAACACGCACTGTCACAGGATGGCGAATGTGCATTGACTATAGGAAGCTAAATAAAGCCACGAGTATTACCCATTACCCATTACCCTTCATTGATCAAATGCTTGAACGCCTTGCTAAACACAAATACTTTTGTTATTTGGATGGGTATTCGGGGTTCATTCAAATTCTCTTGCATGAAGACGACCAAGAAAAGACCACTTTCACATGTCCTTATGGCACATATGCCTATCGTAGAATGCCCTTTGGACTTTGCAATGCTCCCGCCACTTTTCAAAGATGCATGACATCAATCTTTTCTGATTACATTGAAAATATTATGGAAGTCTTCATGGATGACTTTTCTGTGTATGGGAGTGAGTTTGATTCTTGTTTGGCTAATCTTACAAAAGTCCTCAAACGATGCCAACAAAACAATCTCACTCTTAATTGGGAAAAATGTCATTTTATGGTCACCGAGGGGATAGTGCGTGGGCATCTTGTGTCCTCTCGAGGGATTGAGGTTGATAAGGCTAAAGTCTAGGTAATCGAAAAACTCCCTCCTCCTATTAATGTTAAGGGCATTAGAGGCTTCCTTGGTCATGCGGGATTTTACCGACGCTTTATCAAGGACTTTGCCCTAATTTCCCGACCACTTACTTCCTTACTCGCTAAAGATGCACCCTTTGTCTTTTCAGGAGAGTGCTTGCAGGCATTTAACACGTTGAAGGAAGCACTCATCTCCGCCCCCATCATACAACCGCCGGATTGGAGCCTTCCCTTCGAGCTCATGTGTGATGCAAGTGACCAAGCCATCGGAGCGGTGCTAGGACAAAGGAAAGAGAAGAAGCTTCATGCTTTATTCTATGCTAGCAAGACATTGGACGACGCGCAGAAAAATTATACCACCATCGAGAAAGAGCTTTTAGCGGTTGTCTACTCCATCGAGAAGTTCCATTCCTACCTCCTTGGATCCAAGGTTATTGTCCACACCGACCATGCGGCATTGAAGTATCTTCTAAGCAAGAAAGAGGCAAAACCAAGATTGATAAGATGGATACTTTTGTTGCAAGAATTTGACTTGGAGATTAGGGACAAGAAGGGAACGGACAACGTAGTGGCGGACCACTTATCTAGGCTTGTTCGCGGCAAGGAGGATGAGAGCCTACCTATCGATGACACCTTTGTTGATGAGAGGCTATATGCCATAAGGCCCGGAGAAGTGCCTTGGTATGCGGATTTCGTCAATTATTTGGCTTGTGGGATAAGACCATACGGAATGCCCACGCAACAAAAGAGGAGGTTTATGCACGAAGTCCAAAATTATTTTCGGGAAGATCCGTATCTCTTCAAGATTTGCAAGGATGGTGTTATTCGGAGATGTGTTTCCAAGGAGGAGGCCACATCTATCATCTTGCATTGCCATGGTATGCCATGCGGGGGACATCACGCCTCATCTAAGACCGCCGCTAAGATATTGCAATGCAGATTCTTTTGGCTGACCATGTTCAAGGATACGCATGACTTCGTCAAGGGATGCGATCGATGCCAAAGGACCGGGAATATATCAAGACGAAACGAGATGCCGATGAGGCCCATTCTAGAAATTGAGCTATTAGATTGTTGGGGAGTGGACTTCATGGGACCTTTTCCGTCAAGCAGAGGAAACAAGTATATCTTATTAGCCGTGGACTACGTCTCTAAATGGGTGGAAGCCATTGCGACCCCTACTAATGATGCGAGGGTGGTATCCAAGTTTTTCAAGCATAACATCTTCCCACTCTTTGGAGTGCCTTGTACTTTGATAAGCGATGGGGGAATCCACTTTATAGAGAACAAATTTGAAGCCATGTTGAAAAGATATGGGGTGAATCATAGAGTTGGCATGGCATACCATCCCCAAACGAGTGGCCAAGTGGAGGTGTTGAACCGAGAAATCAAGCAAATTTTAGAAAAGACCGTAGATAGATCTAGAAAAGATTGGTCAATGAAATTGGACGATGCACTATGGGCTTATCGAACGGCCTTTCGCACTCCTATTGGCTCCACACCGTACCGACTCGTTTATGGAAAAGCTTGTCACTTGCCGGTAGAGTTGGAGCACCGTGCATATTGGGCTATTAAGACATTCAACTATGACTACAAAAGTGCGGCGGTGAGGCGACTATTAGACATTAATGAGCTTGATGAGATAAGATGTGATGCTTATGAGAGCTCAAGGATTTATAAGGAAAGGACTAAAATCCTCTACGACGCACGCATCACAGTCACGGACTTCAAAGTCAGAGATAAAGTCCTCCAATTCAATTCCCGGCTCCGACTCTTTCCCGGAAAATTGAGATCGCGATGGTCCGGACCTTTCACCATTAAGCACATACAACCGGGAGGAGCTTTTGAATTGGAATGGAAAGACGGAGCCACATTCAAGATGAATGGACAACGGCTCAAGCATTATTTCGAAGGAGTCCCCTCCGGTGAAGTAAATTGCGTATATCTACTCAAGGGACGCCCCTACGATCTTTCGTATCTCCTCGATGAAGTGATTGAAGAAGCAATCCCCCACTCTATTGGTGCTGCCCATGACGATGGCTTTGAAGAAGACCAAGATTCAGGTGAAGAAGAGAAATTGGAGGACCCTCCAGATAGCTCCACGGATGGTGATGAAGGCGACGCTGATGTCACAAGGATACGAGAGCTTTGCAAGCTCTCAAAGGCCAAGAATCTGAAGAAAGCTCCACCGATAGGAAGATCGGTGTCACCGACCAAGAAGAAGATAGGAACAAGCTCTAGCTTGGGGGACTTATCCCCCAACATTGCCCTTGATGAGGAGGCGTTGAGGAAGATCGATGATCACCACGACCCAAATCCAAGCGGCCTTCCCGACAAGTTTGACGGGTGCATCTCGTATGCACCCAACATCGCGAGCTAAACTAATATCTTAAGGGGTCGAGCTCACGACCTTAAATGAGCGCTTGTCGGGAGGCAACCCGACGGTTTTTACGTTTTTTTATTTGATTTTCATTTTTGGTTTAGCCTTTCGTTAGTTTTTAGGATTTTTTTCCATGAAAATCGTGACAACGGGTCCTATTTTTCATGACAGGAGAAGGAGAAAGGGAGATCAATCATATGGAGGATGATAGAGGCAAGGAAGAGCGCTCCAGGAACACGTTTAGGCCTTAGGAGGAGGAAGAAACAGACTGGAGGAAGAAAAACAGAGACCAGAGCAAAAACGGAGAGCCGATGCAGAAAACAGCACGTCACTCTGCCGAGTAGCATATGCCACTCGGCCGAGCAAAGACTCCACTCGGCCGAGTGGAGCACCAAACAGGAAAGTTTCTACAGACCAACTCTCTGTCAATTTCTGTAAGTTTTAGTTTTAATTGTCACTCGGATGAGTGACTTGTCACTCGGCCGAGTGAAACAGATACCCTCCTAGCCTAAAAATTGCCGAGTGGCAGAGCCACTCGGCCGAGGTGAGTTTCTCCCTTCGGCCGAGTGAACCAAAGACACTCGGCCGAGTCGTAAGTGGGAACGAGATTTTCGAAATTTATTTCCTTTACGCACTCGGCCGAGTGACATTGTCACTCGGCCGAGTCGTAACATTTCCTATATATAAGCGGCATCGGCAGGCGCAGTTTTTGAAACGAAAAAAACCCCCTTTTCGCCTGAGCCCGCTGCCGTTTCCTCTCCATCGCCCGAATCGAGTCGTCCCTCGCCCGAATCGACCCACTTCGCCGGCGACCGCTCCCCTACCCTCGCCGATGACCGACCATCGACCACCCTCGCCGGCGCCGGCCTCCACCGCCTCAATTTGCCCCGTTTTGCCCCAAAAACCCCTTTTCTCCTTGTTTCTCTTGATCCGTATGCCCTTTGAGCCCCTAACCCAAATTAATTTTTATAACTATCTATTATCCCCCATCTCCCCCATATATATTGAATATTATTCGCTGATTTGATCGTTTGATTTGCAGGCTATCTTAGGGGAGCTTTGGGGGAGCTTTTGGACGCGCATTTATCTTCGCGGCGGAGGCGTCTCTTCATACACACCGCTTATTTCTCTCGCGGCGTGTTCAGGTACACTCGTTCCATCATTTAGCATGTCGCTGTATTTATTTAGTTGGGACACGTCTCGCGGCACACATGTCGCCGGGCACTAGGCCGCGTATACATGGATCCGCTCCCAAGCGGAGGAGGACCGATGATCCCGGTCCCTCTCATGCTAGGGAGGACTCCCCTCCACCTTGCCCACCACCGCCACCACCACCTACACAGCCGATCCCAGCCGATCATGTCCCTCCACCCGCCCCCGCTGTCGGGCCGATTGGGATCACGTTTCGAAATGACACACACCGTGCCAGGTTCGAGCGTATCTGCCATCGCTCGATAGTACCCTCTAGGTTCGTGCACTTAGCTGACCTTGACCGCCTAGGGGTACTCGAGGGGCTTCTCACGTTGTACGACAACGTGTGATAGCGTGATTTTCTTGCGGTGTCGACGGATACTTACATCCGTCCGACACTAGAGATCATGAGCTCTATTGACTAGACCCCTGGAGGATGCACATTCTGCTTGATGGATCGAGAGTGCGAGATCACTCTCGACATGCTTCGTGAATTCTTCCAGTGGCCCGATGTCCCTGTCCTTGACCGTGCCTACGCTCCCACGCACATCCCACCCCCGTCGTTCGACACCTCCACATTCTGGACACGGATCACGGGATCCCCACTTGGATTTGACCCTAGTAGGGCCAAGGCCTCAGCGATCCTGCACCCCTGCCTCCGCATTGCACAGTACCTCATGGCGACCACTTTCCTAGCGAGGTACGAGCCCGGGATGAAGTCTACGCCAGAGCTCTATATGCTCTACGCGATGACTCGCCGTAGGGTTCTGGATAGGGATAGCGACGACATGGTCCCCACCGTCGAGATCGACATCGCTAGTTGGTTTTTGGACCGCATCATCATTTCGGTGAGCGCTCGCTCACCTATTTGCTGCGACGGTCTGATCACACTTCTAGCCCTTATGACCGGCGTGGACCTACCTGACGACTTGCGTCGAGCCCCGAGCCCCACTTCACTCTCGATAGACGTTATGGCCCGGATGAAGATGCTTTGTCCCCACGGTCGCAGGCACTGGGTGTGGTTGCACGGTCCCTTTAGTACTGACTACATGGTTCTTCCGAGCCTCGCTCGGACACACATTGGACCAGCCCACGGGGATTGGATTCCAGCGATGGACCTACTTATCCCCGCTGCCTATGTACTTGAGGCTGAGGATGCTGAGCAGGCACCCCCTGCACCACCTGTGGACCCCGTGATCCCTCAGCCTGCACCTGCACCTGCACTGACTGCACCTCCCGACACTTCTGTCCCCACTTCTGTCAGTGTCGGGAGTACCTTTGCTAAGCCGTCCTCCACCACCACCACCACCACCGAGCCAATGTCCATCGAGCCTATCACCTCTCTTAGCCCCGAGCGTCCCACTACCATTTTAGAGACCGGCGAGACCTCCTTTACCGCCGTAGTGGCGGTCCTGACCTCACTTTTGTCCACGGCCACCCCGGCCGTTGGCCCTTCTGACCCCACTGCCGTTGTCTTTACCGAGAGTGTCGTGACTTCTGTCCCCACTTCTACATCACTAACCTCTCCCGCTGCCTCGTCACCCATTTTACCTTCCACTTCTGCTGTTGCTGCCGCTTCGACCCAGCCTGCGACCCAGCCTCGCACCGAGGCTGGGCATCACTTACCGAGCACAGTACCCCTTCCACACTACCCTGCTGGCCCCATCCTAAACGCTTCCCGCCAGAGACAGCCCCGCACCTCACCTGTTCGACCTGTGCGTCCCTCCGCTCCACCACCCCCTGACACTCTACTTTAGAGCCTTCGTGCTCTTGAGGGGGCTGTTAGTGGACTTCGAGGAGACTTCAGGGATCTCTCTGCCACGGTCAGTTCTGTGCAGTCCCGTGTCGCCATGCTTCCCGATATTCAGGCTTGCCTGAATCAGATTCTGGCGCGTCTTCCTCCACTACACCCACCCACCCAGCAGATACCGCGCCCACCACCTCCGCCAACACCTCCGCCACAGGACGGTGATGGTGCAGCGCCACCACCAGCTTAGGCACACCCTTGATGCCTCTGATATTTTTGTCGTTTTGCTGCCCGTTTGTTCCTGGGCCTGGTGATTGATTTTTGCCCCCCCTCCTCCGCGTATTATTATTTTCGTACCTTCCTGATCATATATTTTTATATCTTTTTGGGAGTGAGGGAGAGACTATTTGGGGACACTCATAACTACATCATCCTGATCTTTGCATGCATCATATTCATTCTCATTTTATTTTCTTTTTCTTTTTCTTTCTTTTTCCTCATGCATGCATCCGCACCCACCCCTCCCACTTCACGTCTCTAGGTGTGTCACACTTTGCACATTGAGGACACTGTGCACTTCAGCTTGGGGGAGTGAGTTCTCACACTTTTTCATTTTTACCACCCTTTATTTTTGATTTCTCACGTTTTCTTTCCACTTTTGCACTTATTTTCACCACTTTTTCGTTTTTTATCATGCATCACGTTTTCTTTTCCTCTTTTGAGTATGCCGCATTGTATATAGTTCTATTTTCTTTTATCCTTGTTTTCTTTCATCTTTTGCTAGAGATGATTTTTCTGTGATGATGATGACGTGTTGTTAGCTTATCTCTATATGCATGCTATTTTGTCACGTCATAGCTTTTGTTTCAGATATCATATGCTATGTCCTGCTTTGCATTTTGAAATAGTAACCCACTCTTTTCCTGTATGAATATGGATGAAATTCTATTATTAGCTGATGTCTGATGATTCATATGTATGATTTTCATAGAGAACACACCAAGCTTCACGCATTGATCGCTTATATTTGGAGTACTTCTTTCCTCTCTCATATCACTTCTTATTGCATAAATTGTACGCTTCACTTTCAGGTTGATTGAATGTTTGCTAGGGCAATATATCTGGACTAGTTTACTTTTCGAGATTAAACTGAGTAGATTATATTACTCTGCTGAAAGTTATCATGCACGTCCTATAGAGTGAACCGAGCGATACATTTATTTCTTTCTCCACATATCTTGAGCATCATTTCTCTATTTAATATTCATTGGTGAATCCCCCCTAGCAAGTCTATTATCGGCATTTCCCCCGCTATTTATTTTCATGCTCCAAATCTCCAAAATCAAAAAAGAAAAAATATATATCTGTATATCCTTCTCTCTTTTGATTTGGGATCGCTTATGTATAAATTGATTATTCAAAAACAAAGAGAGAGAAAAATGGAGAAAAAGAAAAGAAAAAGAGAAAAGAAGTTCACAACGATCTCATCTCATACTCTTTCTCTCATTCTTCCCTCTTTTGTTTTATTTTTATTTTGTTGGAGCTTCAAAAGAAATGGGGAATGTACATATTGATTTGTTTATGCCACCACGCTTATGGATAAGCTTGGGGGAGAGGATCCAATGATGTGTGAGAGAGTGACTACTTGACGGTGCATGACAACCTAGGCTAAGTAATCTTCTATACTCGGTGAGATTGCTAAAGTTTCACGAAATCCAGAAATCAAAACTTAGCATTCATTTCATGACAACCATGCTTTTCTATTCTTACTATTCCATATCGTGTGATATCTCTTATACTCCTTATAGAAAGTATTCAGTTGAAAAGTGTGTGATCTATGGTTATGCATACCGCTTTAGATGCTTCAGACGATGTTAATCCTAGAATGATTCCATATTTCATGCTATATTGATATTTTGGGGTTTTCTATTTCGAATGCAACATTATACTATGATATCGAAATAAAAGTCTTTGACGCGTGTTTTATATTCGATGTATGCTATATGAGTGAGCAAAACCCACGTACTAAGAAAAAATGATCTAGCACCCCACTTCTTCGCTTTATATTCTATTTTTTATTTTTTATTTTTATTTTTATTATCCTTCTTTTCCATTATTTTGCCCGTCGGGCTCGCTTTTTACTCATCTTCCTCGAGGACGAGTAAGAGGTAAGCTTGGGGGATTTTGATCGCTCCGTATTTTACACCCTTTTTCTGCATGTTTGCATGCCACTTTGATCGCTCATATCGCGCTTTCACGATTATTCGGCAATATTGCGATGCTTTTCATGATTTCTTGTTTTTGTCGTATTTCAGGATATATGGAGCGATTCGGAGAGATTTTGAGATCAAGAGGATTTGCACCCGCTCCGGAGTGTCACCCAAGGCTCTTTTGAGGGCTATTCGGCGATGGAAGATAAGTGGGAGAAGAAGGAACGTCGTAAGAGCGACGAGGAAGCAAAAAGACGAAGATTGGTCCTTTGCAGCATCTCACTCGGCCGAGTGAACTACCCACACGGCCGAGCAAGAAGACCACTCGGCCGACCAGACCGGACGCGCATCAACAGAAGAAAATAGGCGTGCACTCGGCCGAGTGAAGATAGTCCACCCGGCCGAGCATAGAAATCTCCTTGTCCGAGTGGCATGAGAAAAGACACTTCAAAAACGGCCGACTTACTTAAAATTACAGGCTTTTGATGACTCCGACTCGGCCGAGCAAGAATTGCCCCTCGGCCGAGTGAGTAAATCCACTCGGCCGAGTCACTCCCGAAGACAGACCCACTAAAAGTCTCGACTTACTGGAATTTTACAGGGTTTGTCACTCGGCCGAGTGACATTTGTCACTCGACCGAGTGAGCCGCGCCGCCTGATGCGTAAACTACGATTTTTGAGCTGCGCAGTGGCATTTTTGTCACGAATTTCTGGGCGATTTTGAGGGGTATTTAAACCCAGTTTTTGCCCTAGTTAGAGAGAACTTTTTGATACTTTTTGCAGCCTTTTTAGAGAGCTTTTTAGTTATTTAGATTTAGGCTTTTTTGAGAGATTGGAAAGGGGATTTTTGTTGGATGCTATTGGATTCTCATTGGTTTGTCTCCTTTCTTGTCAAAAACTCTATTTTTGTTGATAATTTCTCTATTGCAATGAATTGTGTTGATTTTTCTATTGAATTTCTTATGAATTGCATGATGATTAGTGAGTAGTTTTATTGTCCTAGGGCATGGGGATGAACCCTATGAACCCTATTTTTGAATTGTGATGAATTGGTGAAATTCTTGCTAGAATTGATTAGGGTTAGGTTGGGATCGATTTATTACGGATGGCTAGGGATTCATATCGATTGGGATTTGCAAGAGATTGGGTCCCAATTGATAAGAAGCCCTAGAAATTCGATTTAGATTTACGATTGGAATTTTCTAGAATTGGTTTGCAAGAGATTGGACCAAGGCTAGGGTTTTTAATCGTATTTCTATACAAATACCCGTTTGCAAGAGATTGGATGGGTAGGAACTATCTCAACCTAGGTCGTAGCTCGAGTTTGCACGAGAGTGGGCTCGAGATACGATTGGACGATGATGTCGTTCTTCACGCTAGCGGCTTAGGTTAGGGTTTGCAAGAGATTGGTCCCTAACCTAGGTTTGCTATAGACCGGCAATAGCGAGAGAGCGTGAGCTTGGTTCCACATTTAGTTGCGACTAGTTCACCTAAAATTCAAGTCTAGCAATGATGTTACCTATGAACCACAACGATGAGATACGGTTCGTAGCGGGGATTCCCTATCCCTAGGCGTTTTATTTCATTGATATTTCCATCGATATACGAACGATTGTGATAATTCTACCCCAAATTATTCTCGACCATTTTTGATAGCTAGGTGATTAGAAGAAGACACTGTCATTGTCCCTCCCTGAGTTCGATACCCACTCGCCACTTCGTTGTGCGCTTACGGTAAGACTACGAGTCGCTCGTCCCGGTTGCGTGTGCATACCGGGCGATGATCAATGTCATAATGATTGCTTGCTATAATGGGGGCTGGATACGGATCGAGAAAATTGCAAAGAATGTGAGGTGTCTAGGTGGAAGAAAAACTCTAAGAAGAAGAAACAACCTGTAAAGGTATTGCGCTACTTTTCCCTAAAATCTAAATTACAAAGATTGTTTATGTCTTCTAAAACTGCTGAGAGTATGCGTTGGCACTCAAGTGAACCGAGTGTTGATGATATGATGAGACATCCAAGGGATTCTCAAGCTTGGAAACATTTCGATTCCATGCATACTGAATTTGCTTCTGAGTAACGTAATGTCTGACTTGCTTCAGCTATTGACGGTTTCAATCCATTTGGGAATTTAAGCACAAGTAATAGTATTTGGCCAGTTATTTTGATCTCATACAATAGTCCCCCGTGGATGTGCATGAGGTCAACTGAATTCATGGTTTCTATGTTGATTCCTGGAAAGAAAATGCCCGGAAACAATATTGATATCTATTTGCAACCTTTAATTCCTGAGTTAAAAGAATTGTGGCAAAAAGGGGTTGAGACATATGATGCATATAAAAATGAGGTGTTTGTGCTGAAGGAAGCTCTATTGTGGAATATTAGTTATTTCCCAGGGCTTGGAGATATTTCGGGTTGGAATACACATACTGGTTATGCTTGTTCCTCATGTAATTTTGATCACATTCCTCTTTATTTGGGTTTTAGTAGGAAGTGGTGTTTCATGGGTCATCGTCGATTTTTGTTGCAAGGCCATAAGTTCCAGTTGAATCGTCTTCGTTTTGATGGACGTATAGAAGATAGGGATCCGCCTACATTATTATCTGGGTCAGAGATTTTGAATCAACGGAGAATATAGAGTTTTGCTTTGGAAAACGTTCAACTAGTAGTACTACTGAAAGCAGAACGCAGAAGAGAGCAAATGTTGATCATGCTACAAAGCAATGGAAAAAGAGAAGTATATTTTTCTAACTTCCATATTGGGAGTCTAATTTATTGCGTCACAATCTTGATGTGATGCATATTGAGAAGAATGTATGTGATAATGTGTTGTTCACATTGATAAATGACAGAGGAAAAAGGAAAGATCATTTAGAGGCTCAAAAAGACTTGCAAAAATTGGGTACTAGAAAGGAACTCTGGCCAAAAGAGGATGGAAAATCTTGTCCAACAGCGTTGTTCACAATGAAAAGGCAAGAGATTGACACATTCCTTGAGACTTTGTAATGTGTCATTGTTCCAGATGGTTACTCAAGTGATTTTTCTAGATGCATTGACCTTGTGCAACGTAGAGTATTTGGACTAAAGAGCCATGATTCACACATCCTTATGCACGATTTGTTGCCTCTGGCTATTAGGAACATTTTACCTCGTACGGTGTCTTCTGTGTTGGTTGATTAAGGTTACTTCTTCAAACAATTATGTTATAAGGTTGTTAATCCTGCTGAATTGAGCAAACATCAAGAACCAATTGCGCTGACCTTGTGCCATATGGAGATGTTGTTTCCACCGTCATTCTTCACAGTTATGGTGCATCTAACAATTCATTTGATTGATGAAGTTAGACTTGGAGGTCTTGTACATTATCGATGGATGTATCCTATGGAAAGGTATGTTTCATATGCAAACCAATGATTTTTTGTTTTAATTACTTGATTAGACACTTATCCATATTGTGAATGCAGGTTTTTAGGAAAATTGAAACAATTTGTTCGCAATAGAGCACAACGTGAAGGCTCGATTGCTGAGGGATGACTTTCTGAAGAATGTATGACCTTTTGTTCGAGGTACTTAGAGGATGATATTGAGCGCGTGGATGATGACCCGAAGTTGCCTGAAGCAAGTTTAACCATGTTTCCTATGTCGGTTAAACCAGTTGGAGACGGTAGACTTGTTAGATTAAGTGGCATAGAACTCCTGCAAGCACATGGCCACATATTGATTAATTACCCTCAAGTAGAAGATTTTATTATGTAAGTAAGACATTGATCTATTTTAATTATATTATAGTAGATTGTGACAAATCATTTGGATGCTTTCATCTCTGAATGTATTGCCGGCTTCATCGCAACATGATGACGAAAATGAGGAATCATAAAAGGAATGTCAGTTCCAATGAAATAGAGAACGAAGTCCATCGCAATGTTATACATGCATTTAAGATCCACGTGAGTACAACTTTCTGTCTACCGCAAGGTTATTATCAGAATTTTTTGCAAGCTATTGACGTTGTCTGTAATGTTTTCATAGATTAATGATAATACCAAAGATCAAACTTCAAAGGAACTTCTTGCACTTGCACAAGGACGATTGCGACAAGCAAGAAAATTTACTGCTTATAATGTGAGTTAGTTCAAGTTTCGAATGATTGAGTGAGAGAAGAACTTGAAAACTCAAAACAGTGGTGTGTTTTGTAACTTTGGAACTAAGAGCTATGCAAGCACACGTGATAATAGGCCAAGAGAGGGTACAGACCCATATTACGGTAAACTGGTTGATATTATTGAGCTTAATTACTATGATATTTTTCATGTAACTGTATTTAAGTGTGCATGGGCCAATACCATGAACCAAAGGTTTATTAGAGTAGATGATTTTGGGTTCACATCAGTAAACTTCTCTCACTTGATTCACTTTGGTGAACACTGGGATTATGAACCATTCATTCAAGCTGCTGAGGCTCAATTAATATTTTATGTAGAGGACAAAGCTGATAAAGGGTGGAGTATTCCTATTCATGTAAAACCAAGAGACTTATTCAATATGGGTGAAGAGGATGCTAGCTCGCCTTATGATAACAAGATTAATCAAGCTCAAATTGTAGATGTGGTATTTCCAGATGATGATTCACTGTTTGTTGCGAGGGCTGATGTTACTGCAGAGTTTGAGTAGGGCCGATGATATTTGTATGCATTTGCATTAATTTTTGTAATGATAGTTGTAACGATCCTGTAATTTACCTGCAATGGAAGAAGGTATGTTTCTAATCGATTCCACCTTATAATACATGATCCTAATTGATTCTATCTTGTAATTAGCATGTGTACAAGTTTTAAATTATGATGATCATACTCTTAAGACTCTAACAATATGAAGTGCCATGATTGTAATTTATACCTTCATGGTAATAGTTGCTCTCTTAATTATCGATTCATGGTAATAGTGCCATGCATGCAGTTTCTTATATACTGCAGATTTGTTATAGATACATGCATGTGTTTAATGGAGAAGAAGTCATACTTAGTTTGGAATGCTATAGGTTGTCTTGGTGTGTTGTCCTTTAGCGATCTGGTCAAAGCGGTATGTTTAACTATTGAGTACCAAAGCTAATTTCATGCAATCATATGCATATCCTCAAAGAATCCATTGGTATCTAAAATGATGCGTGCTGCAAAATCATGCTAGTAGGCATGCCTTGCATATTACTATGAGTGTATTTGCTTCAGTTAAATTGTTGGTCACTACTTCACATTTCACAATCTAAAAGTCTTGACCTTTTGGGAAAGGGTCACCTATATTTATCATAAGTTGGAGTAGTTTCATAGGTTTGGACCTGGAAAGAGACATCCCTCCCACATTGTCCATACATGATGTGTTTCAAATGAAAGTTGATGGGTTGTCTAGTGTCTTCATATGAGCTAAGAGCACAAAAAATCTATGCCCTGAAAAAATAGTTTCTTAATCTTATATGGCAGCTAAATCACAAACATCCTAAGCCGTGAAAAAATAGTTTATTAACCTGTACATGGTAGGGGAAATCTCGTCTCATTAAGACACATAATCTCTAATTCATTACATGACTGATGGAAAAGCATATAAATCAGAGGTAAGCTGATTAAACTAACCTTAGGAGAATGATCAACACCAAGTATTTAAATTACCAATACATTGTGCATAAAAAAATGTAAAACATAATTGCCTCCCATCCACTTTACGAATTTGTAAAATAACTTTTTTGACCTCTAATATATGAGAGACTGTCTTGCATGCCTTCCTACAAAACTGGTTTCTTTTTTATCTAAAACCATCATCATATTTTCTAATTGAAGTAATCAGGTTTATTTTTTTGTTGAATACATATGAAAAATGTAACATTGAATTTGTGTTAGAACCATGAATTTCTGTTTAATGAACCATACATTGTGTGGGTGCTAAAAAATAGGATTGCTGCAAGAATTTTTGCACATGTTGATGCATTCTGCATGCTTATGCTTGTGATTTGTTTGTATATAGTATTTGCATTTTTTGAGGGCATGTGGTATGCATAGAGTTAGGCTTCATGCTTGGATTCCATCATATAATTCTTTCCAACATTTAGTATACATAAAATAAAATGATGAGTACATTATGTTTTTTTGTTGGTTCTACATGGAGCAGACTTGCCCATTCATGTTAAAATCATGTATTTCAGTGTACATTGTTCATAATATCGTTAATTTTATTGGTGTAACAATGTTGTTGATATGTTCAGTATTATTTAGCAATGTATAGATATAATGTTACACCAATAAAATGTTATTGAACCTGTGCCGCTAAAATACTGTAAGATTAGTTATTTTATACAAAACCTAGGCCACTAGAATTTTTGCACCAATAAAATGACTCATCTTACAGTATTTTTAATAATGTAATATAAAATGACTCATTTTCAAAACCTGAAATGACTCGTATTCAAAACCTGGGCCGCTCGTATTCAAAACCTAAGTCACCATATTCAAGCCACTAGCCCAGGTTCAAAGCCAATTCTCTGCTTTTATGTTATTTTTAACTCCAAAGTAATTACATGTGCCATAATTGAGATTTTTAAAATCATACATGCTCAAACATTTCTAGTTTCAAGATTTGAAAAATGCAAAAAGTTTTTCCAGTGTACATTGATGCTCCTTGTGCCCCATGACATGGAAGCTTAATATTTATTTTACAGTTACTGATATTTATTTAGTACTGGGAAAGTTTGTGGTAGTTTGTTGTATTTTTGAACTATAATGTAATTTTTACACTTTCCAAAGCATATGGTAGTTTTTTGAAATATGGCCAACGTTCATGATTGTTTTGTAAAATTTCATCTATAAAAGTTTGCAGAGCTTGGGATTTTTTTTCATGAAGTCGAAAAATGTATGGTAGGTAGTAATATGGTATGCTACTACATGATCGGAAATGAATATGGACTTTTGGGTGCATCTACATTTTGGGTGCATTTATTTGTGTTCATTGTTTATTCTCGCTTGTGAGCATAATAAAATGCCTAGAGAGAATTTCTGTTGTGTCTCTGTCACACCGTCCCTAACTCGTATAATTATAACTAAACCGATGCAAGTGTGTTGGGACAATTTGACACAAAATAGACAATTAATTGGTGTTTTCATGTGCTCAATCTACTTATAGTTGATTCCAAGAATGAAAATGATTTTGCAAGTGTTTTTCTTTAGCAATGCATAAACTACAAGATATCAACAACAAAAATAAAAGGAAAACCCCCCATTTGGGTATCTTTCTGTATTGCAACATAGAAGATAACAAATGGTTTTCCCATGGATATCAATACATCAATTTTTTCACTGTGCTTCAATTGATTTGGTGTAAAGTTTATCGTGACGATTTATTCATATCACCTTGTCACCTGTCCTGTTTTTCCAGGAATCGCTATGCTATGAGTCTGTGTCTATGTCCATTGTTCACATCCATGCCTCTTACATTTTATCTTTTCTATGTAACATTTTGATTTTCAAGTTCACTTAGAAAGAGTCGAAGATTCTTAAAAATGATGTAGATCAATGCGAGTTTTTCTTTAATAGAAACTTTTAGATTGTTAAAATTTTCAGCAGTAAATGATGACCTTGTTTTTCAGTTAAAATCTGCAGATATTTCTCAAGGCTTTGACGGAGTTTCCATTTTCCAGGTAAATTGAGATCTGATGTCTAGATATCTAACGACTTGCATTTCTTCTTGTTATAAATACAAACAGAAAAATTATCCTGGGACTAATGTGAAAAAGGTGAATCAACAAACAGATGTTAAAATACAAAGTTATACAATTTACTTCCAGTTTTTTTTATTCCACAAATATTATATGCCTTAAACTACTGATGGTGTTGTATTTCCATACTTGGTTGCATAAACAATAACCATAACCCAGACTTTAAGCTACTAAGAATTTAGTTTAATGTATTGTTTATTGATGAGTTTTAGTGAAGTGGTTAGCTAGCTAGCTTTCTATCATAGGGTTGGGTTTATGCATATGGTCACTTCATGCTTATTGTGTGTGGGGGGGGGGAGGGGTAAAATGTGATATTGCTAGACGACATTGGGATAACAATGTAATGATTTTTTCCTGTTCCTTTTTTTATTTTAGTGTAAAAATGCTTTTGATATTTTATGCAATCCGTTCACTTGAAAAATCTGAGTAGATCGATCTATGCTACAAGTTCTGCTTAACTGTAAGTTATGGTCCACATGTGCATGGTTAGATTGAAGCTTAATGAGTTGTTCTGTTAAATGTGTTTTTCCTAGTGTATTTTATGTTTATGGTTGCAGTAAGATCTTTTAGTAATTAAGAAGAGGAACAAGTGTTACTGCACTATATATTTCAAGAAGGTAGGTGTGCTATGGATTCTGAAAAAGAAGATTATTAAATCCTCAAACTCATACAACCATTAGTTGTATTCATATACGATTGTTCCTTTTAAAAGGTTGATTTTTGAATGTGCTGATCTAAATTAGAGTCTAACCTCGAAGTTTGACATGTTGATCAATGAGGAGTCATCGTGTCCATGAGAAGTTGATTCGTCGTTTATACTGAAATGTATATTTATTCATTGTTATTTTGATATTATTAATTATATATTGGGATATAATTTTTAGAAGTATACTGTTTCATAACTATTAACTTTTATTTTCAGCTTAAGTATTTTAGGCTTATTTTTTATTATATATTGTTATGTTTGAAGTAATATTCTACCATATATTGATTAATAATTAATTTGAATTAAGATCAAATTGTTTTCCAAATGGTAACATTTTCAGCAAAATTGGTGTCGGAGGTAACGAAGTGAGTACATAAATCAAGCATTTGTTTTCAGCAACATTTGTCTGTGTATAAGTACAAAAATCAAGCATTTGCTTACGTACCAGTTTGCCATTCAAAATTTACACATCTTCAATGATAACTCATCTTCAATGATAACTGAAGCTCATCGGCTGAGAGCTTAAATTTTTTAGTCTTGGATGATCTTGTTATCTTGTGGTTTATAGGAGTTATCACTTGTAACTTGTTTAATTTGTGAATTTAATGCAGATACATATGGCATCAGAAGGTAGCAGTTCAGTACGCAAGCACAAGAGAGGAGCTGTGTCTGTGTATAAGTACACAGGGAATTGTAAGCTAATAGGTCTGGTTTAAATTCATGTCATGATTATAATAGTTTTTGTATCTTGAATATAATTAATGATCTTAATTATGTAGATGTTTCTAATCCTGAAAATCCACAAAAGTGTGGCTCAATGATTTTGAGAAATGCGAGGGACGTTCATGATAAGGTCCCCTTCCACAAGAGGGTAGTGCTCACTTTTAAACCAAGAGGCACTGGTATTGTAGGAGAGTGTGTTAAGCCAGTCCACACTATTTTGAGGGAGGTGATATCAAATAGTGAACATTATCCTGTGGGTGTAAATGATTGGATGATAATACCCCAGGAGATCAAAGATATTTTGATCCAAAATCATGTTCTGGTTTGATTTCATAAGCCATTTGGCTTTTTTACCATTTTCAATCTTACTATCATTCTAACTTGTTTTTCATTTATTTACAGACTAAGTTTTACGTTGAACCTCCTGAGCACAAATCAGTTGCTTGCCACGAACTGAAGATAGCAATGGGCCTTCAATGGAAAACTAGGAGGACCAAGTTATGGAACAAGTATTATGATTACACGAAAAGGTAGAAAGATAATGAGAAAAACCCCCGGATTCCTTTAATAAAGATGATTGGGCATGTTTCATTGCTCTAAGATTTTCAGCAAAGTGGCTGGAAAGTTTATAAATTGTTATACTTTAAGTAATTCATTTCAGTAATTATATATTTTCGAAGATTATAACATTGTGTCAATTCTTTATCTGTATTGAAGTATAACCGTGAGAAGAATAGAGAGAATGCTCTTAAGCAAGACTGTCATCCAACAACCGGGTCACGTCTAGTGGCTCAACTTTATGCTTTAATGGTAACAAAAACTTATCACAATATATATTGAACTACATAGCATTACGATATTTTGTTTTCGATTCCATGTAGTTTAGATATTGCCCTAATTAGTGAAGTGGATTCATTAGGCTGAACAAAATGGAGCGGACCCCACCCGGACAGAGATAGTGTTGTTAACACGTTCCAGATATGACGGGTCTTATCCAAACGAAGCTGCAAGAGATATCGTTGTAAGTATCTAGTTTGTTTGTTGTTGTGACGAGTTAATCTTTCTTTTAGTTTTCATGAAGTATTTCAGATTTTGAATATTTTGATCAGAAGATTGCATTGATCAAAAAAATTTCGGATAGTTAGGTTTGAAATTCTTCTAGTTGGATCGCATTGCTCTTTTAAAGACTGCAGTCTGTTTCATTTTTGTAGAATGTTTTAGTTTACAGTTTAGTTTACAGTTTTATAATAAGTCCACCAAGCTACATCAAACTTCCGAAGTTATGGTGATCATTTAGAATTGTATTTTTATATTCTAACATGAAATGAAGGATTCTGATTTTGATAGCAATGAAAAAGACCAAATAATGAAGGACTTGGCGAATTATTTGATGAATCTATATATGCTTTTTTGACAGATGCAGAAAGCTACTATGGATCTGTATTTTAAGAACATTGCCATCATGACAGCTTTAACCAAAACACTTGCATATTTAGCTAACTCGTCTTAAATTCAAAATTATGTAGTACACCAATAATAAAGAAAAACGAAGATAACTGAAACTAATCATATTACTTCACTTAAATCAGGAACAATATACTCTATTGTCTGTTATTTTGTGTGTCCTCTACTACTTTGCTCATATGCTCCTAAAAACTAGAATATACATGTAATGAACTTGATAACATCCATGATGATCAATATACAGAATATACTTGCTGGAAATGCAGCATACTCATACTGAAATTCTCTCTTCATTTAAAACACAACCAAATATAAAACTTTTGTCATGAAAATTCTACTGAATTATTGTAACATCAATGAATGAACAAAAAACTATAAAAATGAATACTAGATTGTATGAATTTTCAAGCTTAATGCTTATTATGTCCAGTCTCATTCTCTTTATGTTGTTGAAGGGTATCATATAAGCAGATGCCATAGGGAGCCATAGGGAGCAGAGCTCCTGTAAATGTTGATTAAAAAAATTGACTTGTTGCACTCATTCTAGAGATTTTTTTTCATTATATTAATAGATTTGAGATCATTTATATAATATGTTCTTTGCATGTGAACTCAGAGAATTTGAGCACATTATCCACTCATTTTTTCCCACCCCACAGCAGGAATGCACATGGAACCTCATGCGCACAATCACATGACTCACAGCCCCCACTCACCATTCACAATATTGATGTAACTGCAGTTGGACTGTGATTCTAACTCTATGATCATACCTTGTTTTCAAAGAACTGATAATTGTTTAAGTATGGAGAGACTACTGGTATTGAGATCGTGAGGTCGACATGGCATAATTTCTTTTTAAGAGATCAAAACAACAAGCTCAAAGCTTCTCAAGTTTCATCAATAATAACTTAATGACATTACAGAGTGCCACAAAACACATGATCCCAAACTGAGGACTATACTAGGAATGCAGTTGAGCTCATATATCACATCGTTGTCTAAATTCACAATTTGAAAGTTATGATGTGCATATCACATAACAGAAATCTAGTGTGTAGTTATCTCTCTTTCAAGTTATCTAATGTTTGTGATCGACAGTGGTTTTATCTTATCATGTACATTATCTTTGGAGCAATTGCCCCATCAATCATCTTCCATGCTTACCCTAAGTATGATTAATGAAGTAAAATCTAGGAAGCTTTCCCACTGGGAAACAATATTTATTGGTGGTGATTGAGATCACGTCTTTTGGGCTCATATGCACTTTTGATACGCTTATCACGTGTGATAGGAATATGTAAAAGGAATCTGTAACCGATTCAAATTCAGATCTACAATATCTGTTGTGTTGTTATTTTGTGTGTCATCTACAACTTTTCTCCTATGTCTCCTCTACAAATTTGGGCTTATCTTTCAGGGTTTCTTTTGCTTGTAATATTGTAATCAGAAGCTGCTTTTAGTTCTTAGCTTTGAGGAATAATAAAATGGTTTTGTTAGTACAAGAAAGAATGATATTTTGTCCAAAATCTTAGATAATTACATACACTACATGCATGCATACCATCAACTTAGATAGAACTAGAACTAGTAGTTATGATTATGTTTCCTCTGGGTTAAATAATGTATTTTATGGGTGAATGTGATCAATGAATGTGTAGCTTAAGTATTATACCTGCAGACTACTACTATGGTTCCAAATTGCAATGTTCAACTGGTTGCCACAACCTTTCATGGAGACAGCCAGTTAATATCCTATTTCTCATTTTTCTTCTGCTTATGCTTTTGATAATGTACAACTTTGAAGCCTAACCATCTATTTGAGTGCTAAAACTGCTAAATATTCTGCAGACCATTCTTTTGAAAGTATAAACGATTTAGACTATTATGAAAGTTAGATTTATTATGTTAAATATATTTAAACAGTATTTCTAATACATGGTTTTAGCTACAGAACTATGTCTATAGAAATTGAGAAAGATTGGGGATTTCTGCAGACCTTTTTACATCCAATTAATTGTGGTCGTGGTATTTGTTCAGATTGCATGTATAAACGGGTGGGAGGAAATACGTATCAATGAAGATCTACAAGATTAGATTAACTATCCGCTCCAAAAAAAAGCTAAACTATTATGAGATCAATAATTCTGCTAGTTCTTTGAAAAATTTCTAGTAGGATGTTACAGAGTTAATCTTTCACTCTAATTCTTAAATCTGAAGCCAATATGCTGGAACAGATTGCTTGAAGAGAAAAATGTGTTTTTTTGGTGAGATATGAGACTACATTTGGATGAGCATGTGGAAAGCAGTTTCGTAGAAAGCTCATAGACATATATGATTCCTGTATTACATCGTTTTTATAGTATTATCAGCTTTTTTTTTCTAAATTTAATTAGAGCTGACACTAGTATATAAACAGCTACAACAAAAGCATCAACCTCAGTTCATGAACTTACATTTTCATTTGATCCTCAGCTGAAAAAATTGACATGTCACTGATCGCAGAACAAGAACATGATCATGTATTACCATCAGCTGCACATGTAACCCAATCTGATATGCATCAAGTCTGAAAACGGGCAGCTGGACTCTTGAAATGAACATAGAAAACCCAGTTGTTTGAGGAATTTTTTGCATTTGCTTTTTTAAAATTTTTTTGCATAGAAGACTAATCTCTTTTGGTTCCTTTGAAGTCAATTTTTCATTGTATAGTTTATTTAGTCACAACATTCTCTGTTATATAATCTCATGTCTCCTTTTTTATTTTATGGTACCGGAGAGCATTCGAGAACAGTCACAACAGGAGGGTGTGGAGAGCCAAGGAAGAAATGATGTCGTGGCTCGTGTTTTAGGTGAAGATCACCCAGGTAGGGTGCTTGGTTTTGGTTCTAATAGTTATCAATCCCGGATCTTCGGGATACATAGAAGATTTGTCCCGTCTCTTTCCTTCTCATCTGATGCTTCATCAAGTCATTCAAATCTAGTTATGCGGGAGGGGTTCAATAGTCAGAAACATGAACTTGAGCAATATAAGTCTCGGCTTGATCAATGTACATCTCAGCTTACTCAGTGTATGTCTCTTTTGAGCTTCTTCTTGACACAACATTATACTCAAGAAGAGTTGCAGAAGTTACATGATGATCCACAATATCAGAACCTCTTCCGTCTGCCATCCGGTCATTAGTTTATTTTGATGACATATGAATGATTTTTTTGTATTAGAAAGTATCATGTGGTTTATTGTGTGTTAAAGACTTTCGTTTTGTATGAATTATTATCGTACATATTATTATCTTTTAGTTTTTTTAATAAATAAATTCCTGTTTTGAGTTTATTATTTTTTTATAAATTAATTTGATTTGTAGCGGTTTCGAACCGTCACAAACAGAAATATTTTTTAAAATTAATTACATTTTTAATGGTTAACATCCGCTATAAAACAATCACGCATTGGAATTTTCTTAAAAACCTGATACCATTTGTGGCGGTTCGAAACCGCCACAAATGGTACGTTTTTGGCCATTAAAAACCGCCATAAATAACTGCTACAAATAATTTGTAGCAGTTAACATCCTCTACAACGGGATATGAGGTTATATTTTTTAAATTACTTTATTTCTGTTCTTGCGGTTTAGAACCGCTATAAACGATCGATTGGGGGTAATGATTTAAAAATAATATATTATTGTTTTAGCGGTTTCGAACTGCCACAAATCATTAAATTTCCGGCGGTTTAGAACCGCCATAAATACTTTTATCGTAATTAAAGTTGCCGCTAGAAATATATTAATTGGCAGGTCGGAACCGCTACAAACAAGATTTCATGCGGTTTATTTTAAGCGGTTGTAAACAGCTAGAAACGATGTTTCTCACCCCCTTTTTAGTAGCGGTTGAAAGACCCCCTTGAAACTGTGTTTTTGGTGGTTCCGACCCGCCATAAACGAATTTTTAACCCGCCAAAACATCTCTCAATCCTTGTAGTGATGATGGTGTAGAAGTCTACGTTACACTTTTCATTGAATTTAAAGTGCGTATCTTAAGAAAAATGACATGCAAGTACTAGTTGTAATTTATAATACTCTATTTTTGCATGTGACATGTATTAGACTTCGTTTATACACTTTTGATGATAACAAAAGGGGGAGAAAATATGAAGAAAGATTTGAATGATTTGGTGTGTGCATTAATGCTCATATGTTGCATATATGAATATTGGTTTAAGGGGGAGCATTAATAAATAATGAAAATGAAAATGTGCTTATTGAATATATGAATATTGGTTCAAGGGGGAGCATGAATAATGGGGGAGCATACATACATGTTTGAATGCTTGAAACATCATTGTTGTATGCTTGTATGCTTGCACATTATTGCCATACTTGTTGCATATTGCATACATCCTCCATCTTCACACTTCACACACACATGTCACGATGAAATCATTTGAATCGTTAATGTTCAAATCTTATATTGGTTTGTCATTATTAAAATGGGGAGATTGTTGGATACAACGTGCAGTTGGATACAACGATCGAATACTTCATGTTTGATGATAACAAACGTGTGTGAACGATTTTAATGTGGGTGCTAAGTGTTTTCAGGAATGGCACTATCGCAAATACCTAAAGGGAAACTAAGTAAAAGTGATGAAGAATGTGCCATGCATTAGCAAAGTGGACTAAGTCAAAGATGGAGAGTATGGCTACAAAAATTGGACTAAGTCAAAGATGAGAAGATAATGAATAAATCAATTCAAATCCATATTTGAATTGATTCAAATCAATTGGTGCAACGTTCAAATCCTAATGACATGCAAATTGGAGACTTGGTCAAAGATGGAGAGATATGGAGAATCTCATGCAAATCAAAGGTGATTAAATGATATCCAATTCAAATCCTATAACCACTCAAATTCAATTCCATAGTAATCCATATTCAAACTCCATATCTAAAGAGATTCATTCAAATCCTAATCAATTTAGAATTCCTTCCAATCTCCATCAAATATGGGATTCTAATTGATTCTATCATACCCCATCCTCTCCTATATAAACCCATATTCCAAGAGAAATATTTTGAGAGAGAGGGCAAGCAACCAAAGAAGAAAAATTCGGCCATCCCCAAGAGAACTTACGCAACATCCAAAAAAACTTCCTTGGCCACAACTTTCATCTCCTCTCCATGCCTCCATTGCGTAACCTCCATGCACCAAGGTCAAAACTCCTTTGCAAAGCTTCATTGTCATCTTCATTGCAAACCCTACTAGAGGCCACAACTTTCCTCTCCTAGTTGTCCTTGGCCGCAAGTTACAAATCTCCAATAGCCTATTCTCTTCTCCATAGCCAAACTCTCCCATTGCCAAAGGTCATTGCCAAGAGCTCCATATCACTCTTCTCCATTGCAAAGCAACTCCATAGCTTCACCAAGGCCGCAATATACTTGAGGGGTTGTTGTTGAAGGCTGCAAGTTTCTGCATCCAAGAGTACTTCAATACTTGCGAAACACATCCAAGGCAAATCTTCATACTTGCGCAACACATCCAAGGGATAACATCACACATTGTGCAACCACCCAAAGGAAAGCTCAATATTGTGCAACATAGAAGGGAGAGCACCAAAGCCGCAAGTTTCAGAGGAGAGGACATGACGTTGGCGACTACATCCTGTCACATACGATCTGAGCTGAGCTGATTAACAGAGACGACTGCCGCTACACAAACTGAGATTCTCTAAACTCTTTATTATTATATTTATGTAGTAGTAGTGATCTTTGTAGAAGAAAATTTACCATTGATACATGTTTTGGGGTCTTGTCTATTGGGTTCTAGACAAGAGGGACTTGGTTAGTTGGGACTAGCCAATAGAAAGCTTATACTAGGATTAATTTTGTTGAACATGGTGAGTGGAGTACTTAGAGCCTGGTGAGTGTAGAGACGTTGGTGCTCTAGCTATTAGGGTTGTACCTGTTACATTATTAATCTAGTATCTGCTTGGGGGCAAGACGTAGGTCGTGGTAATGACCGAACCAGGGTAAATCTGATGTGCATCTGTGATTGCTTTTATTTACTCTGAATCTGCTATAACTGCGTGTGATTGTTCTTAGGTTGCATGAAAATTTTTATTAGCCTATTCACCCCCCTCTAGGCTTAGATCCAGATCCAACAAGATGTCGGTCCCAAATGGAGGCGATTGGTTAATACCTTGGGTTTTATTTCAAAGTTGTAAGATCTCGTCAGCTATGTGTGTAACCAAGAGAGTTGTCACAATTCTCTTTACAAATAATAACAATATAATGGAAACTAAGTCAATTGGAGTCACCACTAAGATCGTCAGATGTCAATGCTAGGTTATTATTATGACCTCAAGATCGGCCCAGACTATCTAGGCCTATTTTTTCAAAGCCCGAGTCTTGGCCCGTCGAATCTTCACAATGAAGCCTAGGTCGCCATACCCAAGCCTAGGTAGTTGAAGCATGGAGAAGCTCTCCGAGGTTCATAGAAGCTCGCCAAGCAGAACGACAAGCTCACCATTAGAATCGAAAGAGTCCTCTAGCAGATTGCACAAGTCGACGCTAGCTCTCCCAGAGTAGCTCGCACCCAGAAGCAGCTCACCCCGAAGGAAGCTCGCTCGGATGCCGCTTACTTACCAGTTCACCCAAGGAGGAAGACGACACGCCACTTATACCACTGCTGACCGGCGCCCCGTTTACGGTTTGGGTGCGGTGTCGTTTTACCGCAAGTGCACGGTTAGTGTAGGGTGCGGGTTTATCGAACTAAGGGAGGTGGATGGCTTGAGTGGCTACTAGCCTCGCCTAGGTCGTGTGCTAGCAAACGCAGATGATATGGGTGAAGTGTAGAAATATAGAGAAGAAATAAAAGACACGAAATGAATCCCCGCTAACACGGGCTAAAGCACTCATGACACTTGGCATTTGACTTGACCCAGGGTGAGACATTGCCCCAAAAGGTGGTACCTAGCGTCCATGGCCCGATATTCCGGTCGGTGCCAAGCACGCTAGGCCTACCCGGTTCCGGACGGTGGGCATTCCCATGTCCATTAACACCTTCCGCAACTGGGAGCATTAAGGCCACAATGATATCTCCCAACACTTCGTCCAAGCCGCTCCCGCGCGTGAGGACTCAATGTCAACGCTCGGGGCGTGAGCTATGGCTAGGGAGTCAACCGCCAAGTTTATTCCCCCTTGGCCCGACAGTCAGAGGCGGTCTTTCTCCCGCCAATGACAATGAAACACCCCCGCGTAACCCTAATGGCCAAATAGGTCAAATGTGATTTCTAGCAATACATCGAAGCGGATCTTGACAGGACAAGCACCGGACCCCAATCCCCAACACATCTAGTGTGTTGCCATACGAATTGGACCCAGATTGCTAGAAATCCCCATTGACGCATTTCATCGAACACATGCCATGCAACCAAGTCAAATGAAACAACCAAGCATCAATCCTACCCTAACCCGTATTTGGGTTCATCAATACTACTCCGTGATGAAAAACATATAAACAAACAACACAAAAGACATACAAACATTCATCATGAAGCAAAATAGACACAATACAAACAATGGAGAAAACGAAAGGAAAATACTTATCTTGAGTTGAATCGTCAATCCAATACAAGACTTATTGAACAAAAGACCTAATCTAAACTAACCTAAGACTAACAAGAGAAAGGGGCAAAATGCCCTAGAAAAGATGAAGAAGATCCAAGAAGAAGATGCCCTAAAAGTCGGCCAGCATTGGGTATTTATAGCCCCCATTCCGAGCCCTAACGGATCGGGTCCAAAACCACAGGAAAAACGCCACCCGATCAGTTGACAAGTCAACCGACTGGGTGATCTTTACAAATAATAAACAGAAAACAGCGGAGCTTCACCCGGTCAGATGAACCGGTCGGTTGAGTTCTTGGGGTGACCGGTTGGATCATGGCGCCATCGGGTGAAGAGGTCGGTTGGATGCCCGTGTCTTGGCTCCTCAGAATCAGCTACAGATGAACCGATCGGGTGAGAGTCACCCGATCGGTTGGCATTTGGCTCGAAAAGACAGAGAAACGGCCGCAATGAACCGGCCTGAGAACCGGTCGGGTGACATCCGCTTGAGCTCTAGCTAAGACCGGGTGGTGCACGCGTGCATCGCCCGATCGGTTGACTTTGTTCAACCGATCGGGTGAGGGGCTGAATGATGCAATCATCGTCGTTTGACCCCCTGGGTCACGCGTGACTCCTCCTGTTGCGTCGGGGACTTGTGATATCGTCGTTTTTATGTCCAAAATGCTAGAAATTCCTGCAAAATACCAAAAACATGGAAAAGTGAAAGAAAACAAGAAAATACAAGAAAACAAATAAAAGACGGCGGAAAATACGGAGAAACACGGAAGAAAACACGCGCAAATATATGAAATATAAACGCACATCAAAATCCCCCAAGCTGAACTCTTCCTCGTCCTCGAGGAAGACGAGTGAGAGTAGGAGCTCGGAGGGAGAAAATAGAGAGAAGGAGAGAAAAAGAGAACTCTATATCCTAGATCGCCCATAAGGGCCAACAAAATCAAACACGCCACACGAAGCAAGCATACGACAAAACATAACAGTAAACCAAGGAATGTGAGTCCAAACAAGTGCTGTGGGCCCACGCGGTGAAGCGCGAGTGAGCGTGGTCGTGTGCTAGCAAACGGTATCACTATCTACATTGTGTAATAAAGCTCCATATACACATACCCAAAGAAAGACCCAAATATCGATTCAATTTGAAATTGCGGTGAATATTAGCTCAAGCATGCATGAGAAGAGTATAAGAATAGAAGCGTATCATGCATCGGGGACTCCACAGCTAGGGACTAGGAAATCACCACACTATAGCCTAGGTAATCGCTAGAAGGTCCCTATGCCAAGTGTTTTCGAAAACGATGGAGGTTGAGAAGATGTGGAGTAGAACACTCGGTGCAAATTCTCGCCTTCCCCTTATCACGGCAAGTAGGAAAATATTCACACTGGAATTTTTTTGGGTTTTTGGTATTTGTATTTTTTTTCTTTTCTTTTCATTTCTCATCTTTTTGGGTTTTTCTTTTCTTTTCTCCTTTTTTTGGATTTTTGGGAATTGGGATATTTACATGTGTACTCTCCTAAGTGGGAGAACGGTACACGACGAGGGGATTTGCACCAAGTAAAATAAAAATGAAATCGGATTCTAAACACTTGGACAAAGGAGATATTTCTCGCTAATCAGAGCATAGGCTAAATGAGTTATCCTAGTCCTTGTTTGTGGAATCCCGACACATGCGAATTGAAATATACGATATAAATATAGCATGCATATAGAAGCAGATAGTAGAAGCAAATACCGCATATTCAAATCGAAGCATGATAATCTAGGGGTCAACCAAGGATAGGTATATAAAACATAATCACAAGGTAGAAGCACACCAAACAGCTAGGCACGACGCACAACTCACAAAAAGCTAAGTTGACCCGCGATGCATGAAATGCAAGAGGACTCGATATCATAGGGTTAGTGAATGTGATTATCGAAGCTGTGCAAGGTGCACGTGTGATTTTCGTGGCAATTCATCATAGGGTTCATCTCTAGGAGAAAGAGATAAAAAGAAGAAAAGATAAAGAAAAAGAAAAACACGGAGAAAAACGACTCAAATAACGAAGAAAAAGAGACAAATGACGCACGAAGTGCGACTCCCCCAAGCTGAAACTTGCATTGTCCTCAATGCAATAGTAGTGAATACGGGAGGGCAATGAAAATGGGGGGGTGCACGGACACAAAAAATGAAAAACACGAAAAACACACGAACGAAACTGGAAAATAGAGAGAAAGAAACATACAAAATAAAAGATATAAAACGCAACGAAGGACTCAAAGACACAAACACACGACAACGACACACGAAAACATGCACACAAAAGTCGATTTCCCCCAAGCTGAACATGACAATGCTAGCAAAATGATATGATCAATGGGGATGTAGAGATATGCTAGGGGGAAAATCGGAAAAGAAAGAAATCAGAATGCAGGAGAGACAGTCTGTTCGTTCTCCTCGGAAGAGGATGATGGTGAAATGATAGAAGGGCACGACATGAAGGGTTATTATGATGCAAAAGCAAATCCTAGATACGCTCCCCTCGCTAAAGAGAGGAGACGAGATTATTCAAATCTAAACTAGAAAGCAGTAAATTTTTACACTACTGGATTAGGGTACACCTGAGCATAGGCGGATCCAAGATCTGGAGTGGGGCAGGTAGCTGCTCTAACTGCTCCTTCTGTGGCTCCGCCAATATTTTGGTGACACGAACACCAACAAACTCTAGCAATGCTCCCAAAAGCTTCTCTCGATGATGTCCACCTATATCATTCGAAAGAAAAGGAGCATCAGTCCGTGGTGAAAAATCCTTCCCCGCAATAAATGTATCCCAAAGAGTATCATCAAAGTGCAATGTAAAGCGTGGAAAAGATTGACGATGACTCCCTGAGAATGTGGTGCTATGCCCTGATGGTGACGCCATGATCTCCTGCCCGCGTTTAGCGACGAGCCCCTCAGGTGCTGACATGTCCTGACATGTTTCCGTATAATGTGAATTTGGATCCTTTGGAGGGTATGCCATGTCAGTAGTATCTGAATCTAAAAATATGGGGAATGTAATACGAGATACAGAAATAGGGTCTAAAAGATCTCCCTGAGTGGGAGCAGTAAGCTCTGGTGTATGCGATGCCTCTGGTGGAGTGAGGGTGAGCGATGGATGTAGTGGTAGAGGCAAGGGAGCATGAGGCTCAACAGAATGAGTCATGATGTTCACGGCTCCATGCTCTCCCTCATCGTCGATATGGACATCCTCCATGGGCTCCTCGATGTCGTATGTCTCAAAAAATGTACCTGCATGGGGAAGGGGACTCATATTAAAATTTTCAAATTGTAAACCATAAGAGTTACCTTCCGCAGTGCAAGTCGTCGATGATGTATGAGACACGACTGCTTCACCCCCAAAAGTAGAAGTGATTGGCGAAAATGGAATTGGTGAATCCACATGGCTCTGCGTTATCATGGAATCTTCCATCAATAACTCAAGGATAGATTTCCGAGGTGGAGATGAGGGTGATGGTGTTGTCGGGCCTTGATTTACAAAGGAATTCACCACTAACAACTCAAGATCAGGCGCATGTGGTGGAAGTGGAAGTGGTGGAGTCATCTGGCCTTGGTTTAAAATATTGTCTTCTAATAACAATTCAAGGTCAGACATCGGTGGGGGAAGTGGTGATGGAAGTGGAGGTGATATCCAGCGCATCTGAGTTGCAATGGAGTTTTCCAAGAATAATTCAAGGCTCGATTTTGGTGGAGGATGGGGTGTGAAATTTTGGGGGTAAGGATGGGAGGATTCTTGATGTAGGTCGCGGGTATATGAGTGTGGGGTGTAGGGTTGGGCAATGAATTGACAATGGATGGCCGTGTGTCCCTGCATCCCACAAGCTTCGCAAACTGTCACGCCCCGCTTCCCTAAAATGGAGGCGAGACGTGAGGAGGTCCGCACGAGAGTGGAGCCGCGAAGCCCCAAACCCGATAAGCGTCAATTTAGTATAAGCAGGTCCCTGTAATCGCAAAAGGAACACCAACAATAATAATAATAATGAGACAGATATAAAACACCAATCCCAAAGTTTGTCCACAAAATATTCAACATCACAGAAAAGCCACCAGGCTAACAGACAAGAGTCTAAGGCCCAGAACAAGGCCAACGAAACAACATGAACATAACAGAGTATCGAACTAGGTGCCACGCACCGACAACTAAGCAGTCCAACAAAAGTAGCTAAACGACGACACTAAGACTGATCCCCAGTGTCAACGTAGTCCTCGATCAACGCGGGTCCTGACTCTGCGTCAGCGAACACCACGTCCTCAGCAAGTGACTCAGGCTCGGGCTCTAACATGTGTCACCCAAAAGAGAAAAGGGGCATATGTCAGCAAGTCGAAAGACTTGTGCAAGGAAACGGGAATAAGGTAAACTAGCAACCTAGCAATTAAAACATGGTGCATGGCAAGTAAAGTACGGTGGTAACAAGTAAAGTAAAGGAGAGTACAAGTGGCAAGTGGTTGTAGTGACATGTAATGTCAAGTAACAAGTACAAGTACAAGGGATCACTCAACGAGTGCCCTTTGCCCGCAGGCTGGGTTCAAGTTATCAAGTACAAGGGGTCACTCAACGAGTGCCCTATTGCCCGCAGGCTGTGTTAATCTCGTCTTCTGGAGCACGAGCCAGAAAGTGCAAGTGGCATAGGATTGTGCCCACGCAAGGTGGGGGCCTAGCCGGAACGATAGTACAAGTATGTAGCAAAGCTACGCAATCACGATGAGTATTCAAGCATGCAATGACATGAGCAGTTAATACGCGTACCGTTAATTGTATTTAAACGTGACAGGCAAAATGCAATGACATGAACAGATATTCGCGTACCGTTCATTTGAATTAAACGTGACAGGCAAAATGCAATGACATGAACAGATATTCGCGTACCGTTCATTTGAATTAAACGTGACAGGCAAAATACAATAGCAGTTAAGGATGCATGGATGACATGAACATTTAATACGCGTACCGTTAAGGGAAAATAAACGTGACATACAAGCATGATGAGGGTGACGGACCAAGCTTCGTTGTCAAGCTAGGTCAATGGCGTCTAAACGGCTATCCTTTCACCGTCTAGTCTCTTTTACGCTAAAGCAAGGTAAACGGCCTAAGACATGGCCCAAATCAAGAGATGTAAGTTTCACTTGACTGATACTGGGATTGACGAGCAATGAAGATCGTCACACAAGCTAACTACGGAAAGATTCACTGTTATGGCAAAACAATTATTAGCACAATGATCCTAAATAGGTTTCTTATTAGAACCCTAATCATCTAACAATCAATTTTATTAGGGTTTCACAATGTCAATGTGGGTTATGCTAAAATTAAAGGAATCGAGTATTACCGCGTAAGGAACGGAAGAATAACGCCGAGCAACCACGGCGACAGATGAAACGCTCCGGGGAACCTAGGGTTCAGATCTGGAAATGATTGGAGAAGTTTGGAGAAATAGGGTTTTGGGGGATTTTTGGGGGTTTGATGGAGATTTGGGGAAGATGAGGGGTAGAATGAGTGGAGGAAGGGTTTGGATGATGGAGGATGAGCTTGGATGAAGGAAATAGGGTTTGAGGGAGATGGGGGCTCAAAGGGGGAAGAAATTAGGGTTTTAGGTGGTGAGGGAGGAGAAGAAAACGTTTGGAGGGGTATTTATAGAGTTTGGTGGCGGCTATGGCAAAACTAGGGTTTCCTGTACTGCTTAGTCGGTCAAAGACCAACTGCTGACCGACTAGTTTGAGATCTAGTCGGTCGGTTGAACTACGTAGACCGACTAAGTGTAAACAGTAACTCCTGTCGAAAACCTGAACTAAGAGTTAGTCGGTCTGAGTACAAAACTTGATCGACTAGTTTGATAACTAGTCGGTCGAAAGATGAACTTAGACCGACTAAGAAGGAACAGTAACTAGTGTCAAAATGATTTAAAGAGTTAGTCGGTTAAAGAAGCATTGCTGATCGACTAGTTTGCAACCTAGTCGGTCAACCAACGTTCTTAGACCGACTAACGACAAACAGTAACTCCAGAATAATTTAGAAAGCCAACTAGTCGGTTCAAGAAGGATTTCCGACCGACTGGATCGTCATCTAGTCGGTCGGTGGCCCTTCTTACACCGGCTAATGAGCACCAAAAGTTCCGATACGGAGTGCGGGGCCCCGGGATCGATTCCTAAGACTCTTAGGCTTGATCTAACAGTAAGATACGACCGTTATGAAGTCCGTCACGAATGACATACTTCGAAATCGACAATCCTAAGAAAGAAACGAGAAAATACGACGAAACGATCGAAAATGAAAGTTACGGAGACGAAAACCACACATGAGGAGAAAATCCACCAAAACATATATTATATTATAATAAATCCAGATACATGAAAAGCAGTCGTTACATCCTCCCCAACTTAAGAAAAATTCCGTCCTCGGAATTTCCGAATACTCACGAGTCCGGAAACAAAAGTGGGAAACGCTCTCGCATCTCATCTTCATTCTCCCAAGTAGACTCTCCAGGTGAGCCGTGTCGCCACATCACCCTCACAAGATCGACGACCTTGTTTCGAAGTGACTTCTGACGCCTGTCCAGAATCTGCACCGGATACTGGTCATACGTCAAATCTGGGCGAACGGTGATCTCCGAAAAATCTACCGCATGAGACGGATCGCTAATGTATCGACGAAGCTGCGACACATGGAAAACATTGTGAACTCCTTCCAAAGACGGCGGCAAGGCCAAGCGATAAGCTACCTCGCCAACCCTCTCCAAAATGTCAAACGGTCCAATGTATCGCGGGCTCAACTTCCCACGCTTCCCGAAACGAATCACACCACGATTCGGGGAAATCTTCAAGAACACATGGTCGCCCGGCTGAAACTCCAAAGGACGACGTTTAGCATTCGCCCAATGCTTAAAACGGTCCTGAGCAATCCTCGACCTCTCCCGAATATTCCTGACGATATCCACGACCTCCACGATCATCTCAGGTCCCAACAACTCCCGATCCCCAACGTCATCCCAACTCAATGGCGATCGACATTTCCTCCCATAAAGAGCGGCAAAAGGCGCCATGCCAATACTCGCCTGGAAGCTATTGTTGTAAGAGAACTCCACCAAGTGTAGATGGTCCTCCCACGAACCCTTGAAATCCAACATGCACGCCCTCAGCATGTCTTCCAAAACCTGAATCGTCCTCTCGGACTGGCCATCCGTCTGCGGATGGTACGCCGTGCTGAAACTCAGACGCGTACCCAAGCTCTTCTGCAAACTCTGCCAGAACTGAGATGTGAACCTCGTGTCTCTGTCAGACACGATACTCACGGGGACTCCGTGAAGTCGCACAACCTCCTGCACGATTCACGTTACATCACTATCCACACTAGGGAAAAGGAAATAAAAACGGAGAGTAAAAGAATTTTACCTCCATATATCTCCTCGCTAGCGTCTCAGTGGACTGTCCCACTCGGAACGGAATAAAGTGCGCAGATTTGGTCAATCGATCCACGATCACCCAAATCGCGTCATTCTGCTTCGGACTCCGAGGTAGTCCAGTCACGAAATCCATAGTGATGTGTTGCCATTTCCACTCCGGAATCGGTAGCGGTTGTAGCAACCCGGCCGTACGCTGATGCTCCGCCTTCACTTGTTGGCAAACCAAGCACTTGGCTACACTCCGAGCCACGCTCCTCTTCATACCATGCCACCAAAAATTCAGACGAAGATCCTGGTACATCTTGGTGCCACCAGGATGCACAGAATACGGCGAACTGTATGCCTCCACCATCAATTCCTCTCTCATATCCCCAGCAGGCACACACAGCCTGGCTCCAAACCTCAGCAAGCCATCCTCATGAATCAAAAAGTCAGTCCGCAGACCGGCTTCCACCTGCTCCCGAATCTTCACCAGCTTCGGATCCTCGGCCTGGCCAGCCTTAATCCGATCCACGATCGTCGACTGTACCTGCATGTACAGCAACGACGAAGCCTCCCCAGGAAGAACAATCTCCACGCCAGACTCGCAAAAATCCTGCTGCAATCTCCACTGCGAGGTCAAAATCATCACCGCCGGAAGCCTACTCAAAGCATCCGGAACCACATTCACCTTGCCAGGGTGAAACTGCAAGTCAATATCATAATACGCCATAAGCTCTAACCATCGACGTTGTCGCATGTTGAGCTCCTTCTGAGTGAAAATATACTTCAAGCTTTTGTGATCGGTGAAAATCTTCACTTTCTCACTCAGCAGGAAGTGCCTCCAAATCTTAAGAGCAAACACGACGGCAGCCAACTCCAAATCATGCGTCGGGTAATTCTTCTCATGAACCTTAAGCTGACGAGACGCATACGCCACAACATGCCCATGCTGATGCAACACACAACCGAGACCCTTGCCAGAAGCATCGCAAAAGATCTCAAATCCACCGCTGCGATCAGGCACAACAAGAATAGGGGCAGTCGTCAACCTGTCCTTCAAAATACCAAAAGCACTCTCACAATCACCCGACCAAACAAAAGAAACATCCTTCCGCGTCAACCTGGTCATTGGCTCAGCAATACGGGAAAAGTCCTTAATGAATCGCTGATAATAACCAGCAAGCCCAAGGAAACTCCGAATCTCAGACGCAGACGACGGAACAGGCCACTCCCTGATGGCCCTAATCTTCTCGGGATCCACTGAAATACCATCTCCAGTCACCACATGCCCGAGAAAAGCAACTCTATCCAGCCAAAACTCGCACTTCGAAAACTTAGCATACAAACGATGCTTCCTCAAAATCTCCAACACCGTCCTTAAGTGCGAGGCATGCTCTTCCTCCGACTTCGAATAGATCAGAATTTTGTCAATAAAGATAACGAAAAACTTATCCAAAAAGTCGTAGAAAATCAGGTTCATCAGATTCATGAAAACTGCGGGCGCGTTAGTTACGCCGAAAAGCATAACCACAAACTCATAGTGTCCATACTTCGTCCTGAACGCTGTCTTCGGAACATCTCCCTTCTTCACCCTCAACTGATGGTAACCACTCCTCAAATCCAATTTAGAAAACACCCTCGAACCTCCAAGCTGATCAAAAATATCATCGATGCGAGGTAACGGGTATTTGTTCTTAATGGTCACCGCATTCAACTCCCGATAGTCCACGCACATGCGACGCGAACCATCCTTCTTCTTTACCAGCAACACCGGTGCTCCCCACGGAGACACACTAGGATTAATATAACCCTTCCGCAAGAGCTCATCCAACTGCCTCCTCAACTCTTCCAATTCAGCGGGCGCCATACGATACGGCGCCTTCGAAATCGGCTGCGCACCTGGAACAAGATCGATAGAAAATTCCAAAGCCCGATCAGGCGGCAAACCAGACATCTCCTCGAGGAAGACGTCGCCAAAATCTCGCACCACAGCTGGCCACTCCAGCTCCATCTGCATAGCCACAGCCTCCACCGGCCTGGCCCGAAATCTGACAGGACCAAGCGAACTGCTACCACGACTGAACTCAAATACTGGATGTCCGGGAATCTCGAACACCACCTTCTTTCTCCGACAGTCGATCGTAGCATAGAAGCTCGCAAGCCAGTCCATCCCAAGAACTGCATCATAGTTGATGATGTCGTGGACAATGAAATCAGCACAAAGCTCACGTCCACAAACCACCAACGGGCAAGAATTGCACCCACGATGCACCGAGACTACACCGTTCCCTGTGACGATATTCCAACTCTTAGGAAGAGAGGACGTCGACAAGGAATGCTTCTCCACGAAGCTCCGGGCCAAAATGCACATCGATGCACCAGAGTCAAAGAGGACTCGTGCAGGAAACATGCAAACCAAAACCACACCTAACAAGCAATTAACAATCAAATCCTAGTCTAGCAAACAAGCATGAGCAAGCAACCAATATAATCAAAAATCAAACTAACTAAGGAAGATAAATAGCTAGAATGAGCGTTACCTGCAATAACCTCATCCACGGCCATGCTCTCCTCCTCAGTCATCAGAAAGGCCTGCCCTCTCGGCGGAACAGCCTGCCGAAAGGCCTGTCTCTGTGGAACAAGAGTCGCTCCACGTCCAACGGGCACAGGAGCTCGCTGCTGCAACGGCTGTGCTGCAATAGGAGCCCGCCAAGGCTGCCTCGACTTCGGACACTCCCGGATGGTGTGGGCAGGATCTCCGCAGACAATGCACTGTCCCAGGAACCTCCTACACTGATCCCTGAGGTGTCCAGTCTTGCCACAGAAATGGCAAGTCTTCAGAATAGGCCCTCCTGGCCTCTTGAACTGCACCGGATGATTAGGCTTGAAACCAGGCCTAACCACCGCCCTGGCCTGCTCTATAGGCCTCTTCCCAGCTCCAGAAACATGTCCCTTCCTCTGATTCAAATTCAACTCTTGCCGCCTCGCAGCAATCAGAACCTTCTGATATGACTCCAGGTCAGAAGAGGTCACAAAGCTCTGAAGCTCCAAGGCAAGTCCCTGAAGAAATCGCTGAGCTTTCTCATCGGCATCTTGCACCATCTTAGGTGCAAACCGACTGAGCCTCGTGAACTCTTGGTGGTACTGATCCACCGACAAGCTCCCCTACTTCAGATCTATAAAGCGCTGTAGCATCACCTGCCGAGCAGCTTTCGGGAAGAACTCTCCATCGAATCTGGACTTGAAGGTAGCCCAGACGATCGGCTCCACCAGCATCTTCTCTTCCGCATCCCACCAATTCCAGGCGTTGTCCTTCAGCTGCCTCTTAGCCAAATCAACCCATCCAGCCGGGTTAATCTTCGCCATCGCCAGGTTATCCTCAATGTTCCTTATCCACTCGTCGGCAGCCAGAGGACCCTCAGATCCATCAAAATATGCGGGACCCAGCTCCCGAAATTGCTTCGCTCCCGGCTCAGAGCGAGGGGCATCCGGAAGAGCCCGGGCAGCTCGAGCAAGTGGAGCATTCTGGACGTGCAGAAGCACGCCCTGCTGCACTTGCATCATCTGGAGCATCATCCGCATCATCTCACCGCTGGTGGGTTCCCGCTCAGGCTCCTCATCATGAGGGATCGCGCCACTACCTCCACCACGGGTGAATCGCCTTCCTGCCATCTAGTGACACAGAAAACGAAGCAGATTAGACTCATAGCTTATGACTCGGATATCGAATTCATTTGTTGGACAATCTAATATTATTATTGTTATCCCTGATAATTGCGGTTACAGAGAGGACCTGCATGGGCCACCACTAAAACCTGTCACGCCCCGCTTCCCTAAAATGGAGGCGAGACGTGAGGAGGTCCGCACGAGAGTGGAGCCGCGAAGCCCCAAACCCGATAAGCGTCAATTTAGTATAAGCAGGTCCCTGTAATCGCAAAAGGAACAACAACAATAATAATAATAATGAGACGGATATAAAACACCAATCCCAAAGTTTGTCCACAAAATATTCAACATCACAGAAAAGCCACCAGGCTAACAGACAAGAGTCTAAGGCCCAGAACAAGGCCAACGAAACAACATGAACATAACAGAGTATCGAACTAGGTGCCACGCACTGACAACTAAGCAGTCCAACAAAAGTAGCTAAACGACGACACTAAGACTGATCCCCAGTGTCAACGTAGTCCTCGATCAACGCGGGTCCTGACTCTGCGTCAGCGAACACCACGTCCTCAGCAAGTGACTCAGGCTCGGGCTCTAACATGTGTCACCCAAAAGAGAAAAGGGGCACATGTCAGCAAGTCAAAAGACTTGTGCAAGGAAACGGGAATAAGGTAAACTAGCAACCTAGCAATTAAAACATGGTGCATGGCAAGTAAAGTACGGTGGTAACAAGTAAAGTAAAGGAGAGTACAAGTGGCAAGTGGTTGTAGTGACATGTAATGTCAAGTAACAAGTACAAGTACAAGGGATCACTCAACGAGTGCCCTTTGCCCGCAGGCTGGGTTCAAGTTATCAAGTACAAGGGGTCACTCAACGAGTGCCCTATTGCCCGCAGGCTGTGTTAATCTCGTCTTCTGGAGCACGAGCCAGAAAGTGCAAGTGGCATAGGATTGTGCCCACGCAAGGTGGGGGCCTAGCCGGAACGATAGTACAAGTATGTAGCAAAGCTACGCAATCACGATGAGTATTCAAGCATGCAATGACATGAGCAGTTAATACGCGTACCGTTAATTGTATTTAAACGTGACAGGCAAAATGCAATGACATGAACAGATATTCGCGTACCGTTCATTTGAATTAAACGTGACAGGCAAAATGCAATGACATGAACAGATATTCGCGTACCGTTCATTTGAATTAAACGTGACAGGCAAAATGCAATAGCAGTTAAGGATGCATGGATGACATGAACATTTAATACGCATACCGTTAAGGGAAAATAAACGTGACATACAAGCATGATGAGGGTGACGGACCAAGCTTCGTTGTCAAGCTAGGTCAATGGCGTCTAAACGGCTATCCTTTCACCGTCTAGTCTCTTTTACGCTAAAGCAAGGTAAACGGCCTAAGACATGGCCCAAATCAAGAGATGCAAGTTTCACTTGCCTGATACCGGGATTGACGAGCAATGAAGATCGTCACACAAGCTAACTACGGAAAGATTCACTGTTATGGCAAAACAATTATTAGCACAATGATCCTAAATAGGTTTCTTATTAGAACCCTAATCATCTAACAATCAATTTTATTAGGGTTTCACAATGTCAATGTGGGTTATGCTAAAATTAAAGGAATCGAGTATTACCGCGTAAGGAACAGAAGAATAACGCCGAGCAACCACGGCGATGGAAGAAACGCTCCGGGGAACCTAGGGTTCAGATCTGGAAATGATTGGAGAAGTTTGGAGAAATAGGGTTTTGGGGGGTTTTTGGGGGTTTGATGGAGATTTGGGGAAGATGAGGGGTAGAATGAGTGGAGGAAGGGTTTGGATGATGGAGGATGAGCTTGGATGAAGGAAATAGGGTTTGAGGGAGATGGGGGCTCAAAGGGGGAAGAAATTATGGTTTTAGGTCGTGAGGGAGGAGAAGAAAACGTTTGGAGGGGTATTTATAGAGTTTGGTGGCGGCTAGGGGTTTCCTGTACTGCTTAGTAGGTCAAAGACCAACTGCTGACCGACTAGTTTGAGATCTAGTCGGTCGGTTGAACTACGTAGACCGACTAAGTGTAAACAGTAACTCCAGTCGAAAACCTGAACTAAGAGTTAGTCGGTCTGAGTACAAAACTTGACCGACTAGTTTGATAACTAGTCGGTCGAAAGATGAACTTAGACCGACTAAGAAGGAACAGTAACTAGTGTCAAAATGATTTAAAGAGTTAGTCGGTTAAAGAAGCATTGCTGACCGACTAGTTTGCAACCTAGTCGGTCAACCAACGTTCTTAGACCGACTAACGACAAACAGTAACTCCAGAATAATTTAGAAAGCCAACTAGTCGGTTCAAGAAGGATTTCCAACCGACTGGATCGTCATCTAGTCGATCGGTGGCCCTTCTTACAGCGGCTAATGAGCACCAAAAGTTTCGATACGGAGCGCGGGGCCCCGGGATCGATTCCTAAGACTCCTAGGCTTGATCTAACAGTAAGATACGTCCGTTATGAAGTCCGTCACGAATGACATACTTCGAAATCGATAATCCTAAGAAAGAAACGAGAAAATACGACGAAACGATCGAAAATGAAAGTTACGGAGACGAAAACCACACATGAGGAGAAAATCCACCAAAACATATATTATATTATAATAAATCCATATACATGAAAAGCAGTCGTTACACAAACCGCCACGACCTGCGGATAATTCTCATATCCCCCCATCTGAGCACCGTATGGCATATAAGCATCAAAATTTCCGATGTACGATCCGTCGGGCATCCACATAATTCACCTGAAAGCAAAAATTTTGGCTACGACAAGCGCATCAGTTGTATAAAGAATAGCACAAATTTATAATGGTGGTAAGGAAAGGATCTGTTTATTGTATTTATTTATTATTATTTTTTTGTTTTTGCATAGTCTAACGAACCCAAGCTAAGCTAATATCAAACCGAACGCATCCCCGGCAACGGCGCCAAAAACTTGACCGGCGCCCAGTTTATGGTTTGGGCGCGGTGTCGTTTTACCGCAAGTGCACGGTTAGTGTAGGGTGCGGGTTTATCGAACTCAGGGAGGTGGATGGCTTGAGTGGCTACTAGCCTCGCCTAGGTCGTGTGCTAGCAAACGCAGATGATATGGGTGAAGTGTAGAAATATAGAGAAGAAATAAAAGACACGAAATGAATCCCCGCTAACACGGGCTAGAGCACTCATGACACTTGGCATTTGACTTGACCCAGGGTGAGACATTGCCCCAAAAGGTGGTACCTAGCGTCCATGGCCCGATATTCCGGTCGGTGCCAAGCACGCTAGGCCTACCCGGTTCCGGACGGTGGGCATTCCCATGTCCATTAACACCTTCCGCAACCGGGAGCATTAAGGCCACAATGATATCTCCCAACACTTCGTCCAAGCCACTCCCGCACGCAAGGACTCGATGTTAACGCTCGGGGCGTGAGCTATGGCTAGGGAGTCAACCGCCAAGTTTATTCCCCCTTGGCTCGACGGTCAGAGGCGGTCTTTCTCCCGCCAATGACAATGAAACACCCCCGCGTAACCCTAATGGCCAAATAGGTCAAATGTGATTTCTAGCAATACATCGAAGCGGATCTTGACAGGACAAGCACCAGACCCCAATCCCCAACACATCTAGTGTGTTGCCATACGAATTGGACCCAGATTGCTAGAAATCCCCATTGACGCATTTCATCGAACACATGCCATGCAACCAAGTCAAATGAAACAACCAAGCATCAATCCTACCCTAACCCGTATTAGGGTTCATCAATACTACTCCGTGATGAAAAACATATAAACAAACAACACAAAAGACATACAAACATTCATCATGAAGCAAAATAGACACAATACAAACAATGGAGAAAAAGAAAGGAAAATACTTATCTTGAGTTGAATCGTCAATCCAATACAAGACTTATTAAACAAAAGACCTAATCTAAACTAACCTAAGACTAACAAGAGAAAGGGGCAAAATGCCCTAGAAATATGAAGACGATCCAAGAATTAGATGCCCTAAAAGTCGACCAGCATTGGGTATTTATAGCCCCCATTCCGAGCCTTAACGGATCGGGTCCAAAACCATAGGAAAAACGCCACCTGATCGGTTGACAAGTCAACCGACCGGGTGATCTGTTACAAATAATAAACAAAAATCGGCGGAGCTTCACCCGGTCAGATGAACCGGTCGGTTGAGTTCTTGGGGTGACCGGTTGGATCATGGCGCCATCGGGTGAAGAGGTCGATTGGATGCCCGTGTCTTGGCTCCTCAGAATTAGCTACAGATGAACCGATCGGGTGAGAGTCACCCGATCGGTTGGCATTTGGCTCGAAAAGACAGAGAAACGGCCGCAATGAACCGGCCTGAGAACCGGCCGGGTGACATCCGCTTGAGCTCTAGCTGAGACCGAGTGGTACACGCGTGCATCGCCCGATCGGTTGACTTTGTTCAACCGATCGGGTGAGGGGCTGAATGATGCAATCATCGTCATTTGACCCCCTGGGTCACGCGTGACTCCTCCCGTTACACAGGGGACTTGTGATATCGTCGTTTTTATGTCCAAAATGCTAGAAATTCCTGCAAAATACCAAAAACACGGAAAAGTGAAAGAAAACAAGAAAATACAAGAAAACAAATAAAATACGGCGGAAAATACGGAGAAACACGGAAGAAAACACGCGCAAATATATGAAATATAAACGCACGTCAACTGCCAGTTTCACTACAGACAAAGTCAGACAAAAGCGCACCTGGTTGTTCATCGCCTGACCACCCGCCAAAAGCACGCCTAGCCATTTCACCGCCAAACAGCCTGACAAAAGCACAACCTGACATTTAGGGCTCTGACAGCCTGACAAATGCACGCCTGACATGTTCGTCCCTGACACCAACAGTCGGATCCCTGACATCCTGACACCACCAGCTCATTAAAAGCAACCGACTCCAGCAGCCTATAAATACCCCTTCACCTCCAAGCGAGAAAGGGGTTGGTTAGTTGGTTGGTTGGTTAATTGGTTCACCTCTAAGAAACTCCAAACATTTCTAATTATATCCCAGGCCGAATATCCTCCACATATTTGCGCATTCTACATTAGTCCGCCATGCAAGCACCGATCTGCCTCTAAGATCGTCCTTCGTGTCCGACATCTTTTTTTCAGTCATTTACTGACTTAGGCATCGGAGTGGTTGTAGGCTGACAGCCGGCCCCACCTTTCTAACGAGTTGCTCTTCTTGCAGGAAGTTCACCCTTGCTGATACCGGACGAGCGACTTACATCATCCTTCACCATCTGACGGGCGAATCTCATCAATTAGAGGCGACCTACTCCATCTAACGGGCGAACTTGAGATCCTCATCCTCTAATCGTCCCCAGACCATAGTTAGCCTCGTTATCCCTCCTAAACTTGTAACCATCGTGCCCTTGGTTTCCCACATCAATACAAATTCATTGTAGCAGATTTTACCCCGCAACAGATGGCACCGTCTGTGGGAACTAAGGGTCACACCCATGTCTAACCCTACACAGCTCAATCCTAGCCCTGACAGGGGCAAACAGCCCATGGATGAAAAGCCACGTCCTCTCAGAGGAGCTTCCCGGGCAGACGTACCCCATGAGGGGACGGCGGATGCTATTCATGCCTCGGTCGTGCTGTTCACCAAGGCTTTGAGGCCTTTACAAAGATGATGAATGCCTGGGGCTCAGGTGGGGCCGGGACCTCCACCGTCCCCCCTGCACCCCTGAACGTGAGGCGTAGCCTTCACCCTCAGATCGAAGCAGAAGCAGCCGCCCAGCGGAGGGGGCTCAACGAAGAGATATCGACCCAGTAGAGACTTCTCGATGCAAAAATGGAGACCGCTCATCAGAGGCAACTCGAGGAAGAAGCTGCTGTCTAGCCAAGACAGCTTAACGATGAAGCGGAGGTCGTCACTGAACAAATTCGGGTCGATGAAGAAATCATGTGTCAATAGCTACGATTCATCATCGCTGCACGAGAAAGGCTTCGGGAGGAGAGCCGTATGGTCTCAGAGGCGTCACCTCCAAATCGATGGCACACCCATAGCTTACCGCCGATGGATATCTCGTCGTTTGGAGGGAGCGCCCACCGGACGGCCTGCCCATCTCCCAGGCATGATGATCATCGATGACGAGGACGCGATCGAAGCAGGACTCCCCCGAGGCAGGGAAGGGACGCTGCTGATCACCGAGGTGGATCATCGAGTGACTCTGGAGATGAGCGAGGCGATCGAGGCAACCTTAATGATCTACAGAGATTGCCTGCGCACCCACAAGGATCACCCGTGTGACCCCCCATTCAGAAGCGGCTAACCCCCTGGCTATACGGGTGACCGCAGCCCTGATCCCTCATAGATTCAAGCTTCCTCAGCTTCAACTATATGATGGTGCGGGTGATCCCCTTGAGCATATACATCGGTACAGAGGGGCCATGGAGATTCAAGGCGCGGATGATCCGCTCCTAGGCCGAGGCTTCCAGAGGACTCTGAAGAAGTCAGCGCTAGAGTGGTACACCAACCTACCTACCCGCTCTGTTAAATTCTTCGACGACCTATCCTACAAGATCTTCCAGTAGTTCAGGGTAGGACGTAGAAGGAAGAAGACATCAGACTATCTATTTTTGATAGTCCACAAAGAAGGTGAAACGATCAGAAAGTTCTTGCATCGTTTCCCGGAGGAAAGGCTTGGCGTAGCGAGCTGTGGAGATGAGCTCGCAATGGCGGCCTTCAAAAAGGGACTGACCAATCGGAGCCTGCATAAGTGTCTCCTCCAAGATCCGCCTGCCGATCTGGATGCACTCTTCTCCCAGGCGGAGATGATCATGCTAAGCGAGGACGCTCTCGGAGTGAAGAAGGTGGCCACCCCAGTTGGGACATCCCGTAATGATCGGCGGCCTGATGGTCGATCAAGGCAGGATGACCGCCCTCGAGGGCGTGACCAACTTGGAAACCAGAGGTGCGACCAAGGAGGCCGCCGACCTCAAGATCGCCCCAGACCAGCGCGAGGGTTCGCCACCCCTAGAGAGCCCATGTAGGTTGTAAGCTGGTCCGAAGGGCAACAGCTTGCCCAGTACACGTAGCTTAATGCCCAAGTGGTCGAAGTATTGGCCGTAGCAACGAGAGCCGGACTTCTCTGTAATGACCCTAATTTTAAAGTACGCATACTTGTACGTATTTTGGCGTAGATGTGTAAGTATAATTTTTGGGAGTATGCACGTATTTTTCTTTAATTATTTTGGTGTAGGAATTATTCCTAAAAGATCTTAAACTCATCATTTGGCATTAGTAAATAGGAGTATTTGGATGAAATACCATGTATATAGATGTATAGTGTATTTCATCATGTATTTTTATTATTCACAAAATACAAATTCAAAAATTTTGTAGCCATGACACATCACATGCTAGTGTGTCATCTTGCATGGTTAGGGGAAAAACACATGGCATTGGGGTTGACTAACGTGTGGATGAGAGGATTTTAGGGGAAACAAAAATCAAGAAAAGAAAAACAATAAGAGAAAAAAAACCAAAAATCTCACTCACCCTCTCCTCTCCCTAACCAGGCCGAAATTTCTCCCCCTCCCCTTTCTTCCTTTACTTCATCCTCCCTCCACCACTCTCCTCCCTAAACACCACCCATTCCACCACCAAGACGCCATACCCTTTCCTCATTATTCTACCTGCAAAATTCATCCAAAACTCTCCAAAAGATCCATCAAATTGGAGCTAAACTAGGAGATTGAAGAAGGAGGCTCGGAGGCTCAAGATCTTCAAGGAGAAGAAGAGCCAAGGAATATTAGGAGGACTTTTTGAGGTAGATTCCTAACACATTAGTAGGATTTAGTTTTAGCACTAGGAACTTAATTTAAGATAGATTACTATGGAAATTTTTTGAGTAGAAAATTATGCTATGTAAATTAGGATTTAATTTATGTCAACATGCCATAGAAAATGATATCGTGTGTTAGGAAAACTTAGGGTATGCAAATTGAGTTCTATTTAGGTTAACATGTCATGGTGTATTATGTTCCTTATGTGTAAAAAATTATGCCTTGCAAATCATGTATGTTTTATGACGTGTTAAGTTTAGGCACAAATTGTTTTATGTTCCATACCATGGTTATGTTGGTTGTGTTAGCTTCCCTGTTCTAAGGTTATGATTGTCACATATTAGTAGGCTAAGTTGTTAGTATATTTCATGGTATGTTATGTGATGTGTTTAGTGCTAATTGATAATACAATTTCATGTTAGAAATTAGATTTGGTTGGAAAATCATGTGCATGAAATTTTTCTTTGCACATGGCAATAACTTAGAAAATTCGTAAAAAATAGTAGAAAAATCCAAAAATTACAATCTAGGGTACTACAAAAATAAGAAGAAAATTTCCAACATCTTTTGTGAAGGGACGAGAGACTAATTCTGACAATAGATAGGTTAAAAGTGATGTTCTTTCTGCTGTAACAGTTTAGACAGATTCGAGTGTCATGCTACTAGTATGCCTTGTGTTGTTATCTTAAGTTTTGTTTAAATTCTGTTTTCAAGTATTTTCATATGTTATGCCCATGTGCTAATGATGATGAGATACTTGTGTAAAGATGAAGTGAAAGAGGTAGTCAAAACAGCTAATGATTCATAGATGAAATGATAATTGTTCAAAAACTGAGAGTGAGGAGGAGAGAGAGTGCTTGATCCATTCTAAAATGGGTGAGACTCTAGATGTGGGTTTGGGAGAAATACGTGTAAATTTTAGGTGTTAAGGAGCGGACAATAGTACTATTATCTCACCCGATGTGTCACTCCCGGAAGGGGGAGTTTAAGAGGGTTAGAGAGGCCGGTGGTGTGCTCGTGTCGCACCATGACTGATAACAGATGGTTTTCTCCATTTTTCACTGAAAAACCGAGATGTGTCTCACTCCCGTAAGGGATAGTTACGAGAGGCCCTCTAGTGCTCGTATCGCTGGTTGCGGTACCACTTTTCACCCACCCTGGGTGAAGTCCGGCTCCTTAGCGTCCTACGGTTTGCCCGTGTTTCCAAATCAGAAACAATGTGTAATTTTTAATTAATTTAATTAGTAATTGTACTCCAGTTCTGTTTTCTTTTATTTATTTCCAGCACTTATGTTCTATTCTTAATTTCTGCATAAATCATGTGATTGATGTGACACGTGTAGTTAGTTGGCTAGTTAGGAAGACCAGTTCTAAAACTGGGTCCTACTAGAGTGTTAGGAGTTCCTACTGGGTCACGCATTGACGTGTCCCACCCTGTAGTTTTCAAGTGCGAGACCCGAGCAGACTGCATGGGTTCCGGAGTCGGAGACTGGTGCTAGTACTACAGAGGTAGAGCATACGGGCGACCTTGTCCAGTTGGACTTCCCGGGGTTAGACTAGTGTGTGTTGTACCGGGTGCAGACCTTTTTGTACTTTTTGGGCTGGGGGGTTTCTTCTTTTTGTTGTACCCCACTTTTGTACCCATTGTACATCTGATGTATGTATATGAACTTGTATAATGTAATGTAATGTTCTGTGTTGTTGTTTTTCCTTTTTAGTACCGTGAATTTTTATATTTTGTTGGAGTACTTTACTTGCTGTCTTGTATTATTCCAGTGTTGTTGCAGTGTCCTGCTATTAAATTTAACCACAAAAAAATGCCTAATAGTATTTAGATAAGAGGGCTCGAAGCCTGAGTCTGAATACTACGGCGGCCTCGTCAGCTACGCCTTCCGTACTTGGGAGAGCAGGGTGTGACAAGTTTTTGTGGTGGCCCATGCGTGTCAGCTCACACTGCGATACACGAAACGATAGTACAAGTAAGGCTCTAACATAATAATCCACAATTTTGGTACTGAACATTATTTTCCCTGTTCATTCTTGCAGAATGGATCTGAGAAATGGATCGTCCGAGAACAGGACCCCTGCTTCTGATGCTGCATCATCTGAGGCCTCCCTGATGGGGAAGATTCTGATAGGGATCCTGGAGCATATGCAGCATGTGGATGATAGTGTGGCTAGTGTGTTGGAAGCAACGATCTAGGAACTTGGTTTGATGATGACAAACGTGTCGGTATATCTAATGTGTGTGCTCAGTGTGTTTCAGGCTTGGCGAAACAATGTATTCTCAGTATTTGGCGAAATTGCTATTTGCATAGCACATTGGGAGAGATGGAGCGTGTGTGCACAAAGGAGTTTGACTTGGTCAATGAAGAGCAAAGTTGGACTTGGTCAAATTGGTGGTTGGATCAACTCAAATCTTTTTGAACTACACATCAAATCCCAAATTGGTTGATTCAACCCAATCCCTAGCCAATTACAAATCCTATGTTGATTGGGTCAAAATTCAAATCAATTAGGGAGATTTGTTGTGTAACGACCACTTCTCGTGGTACGTTGTTCGTGCACGTGCTTTTGACCGTGCACGTGTTTGTTTTAGACTTTGTTTGTTTGTGAACACTTTAGTGTGATATGTCGTTGTGAACGTCCCTGAGAGTATTAAATAGTGGCACTATTTTGGAACGGCGTTTCTCGGGTCGTTTTCCCACAATTTAAACTTACTCGATGAGACGTGACGATTCTCACTCTTGACGGGAGACGTTTCTATTTTTAGTTTCGTCATCCGACGTCGAATCTGAGATCCGTCTTCTTAGTTAGCTCACATTCATCGCCACGATCACCACGATATTTATTTTATAATTTTTGGAGTTTATTTGACCACTTTTATATTTTTAACAAGTTTTATATTATTTTTAATAATTAATTTATAAATTAATTTCGGCCAAATAAAATTTATTTAAGTTTTAAACGTTTTAAAGAATTTTTGAGCCAATTTCCAGCTCATTTGGACCAGGTCAAACCCTTGGATGAGATGGAGTAATTGAATTTCAAATTTTAAATCTTTTTAAACTTCTAATCCTATTAGATTTAGCCCTAGACCAAGTCAACCCATCTATACTATATAAGCAACCCCTAGCAAGACCTATTTTCCAAATAAATTAGCCCTAGCCTCTTCCAAACTCATTTTGGACGTTGCGACGAATCGTCGCAACGTTGCGACGTTCAGCAGCCGCACGACCGAGAGAACGGGCTCCGTTCCCCCGCTCCGACCGGTCGCCCGCTCCGCACCAAGCCCCGTCCGCACCCCGTGCTGCCGCTCCGCTCCGTTCTTCCGCACCGACCGAGGGGAGCTCTCGGTCAGACCGAGAGCTCAAGCGCCCGCTCCGCACCCAGTCGCCCGCCGCTCCTTGCAATGCTCGCACCCCGCTCCGACCGAGAGGACCAATCGATCTGACCGGCCCGCTCCACCGCTCCGCATCGCAACCCCCGCTCCGCTGCAGCCCAAGCGTCTGACCGAGGCGCCCGACCGGTCTGACCGATAGGAACCCTCGCACCAAGCCTCGCCCCGCAGCCGCTGCACACCAAATCGTCGCAGCCCCGCATTCTCAGCGCACGACCGAGGGATTCTCCCGCATTGGAGGGGTACGACCGATGGCCATACGTCGCAACCCCGCATCCGTCGCACCGCTTGCCACCGTGGGCCCCCCAAGTTCTCCAGAGTTATTGTGGGTCCCCCAAAGGCCCCTAGGAGTACTGTGGGCCCCACCTTGGTGCTTGCTCTTTGAGGATTCGTCGCGTACGACGTCGTCGCACGTCGTAGCCCGTCGTCGCACGTACGAGCTTTGGAATCTGGAATCGTCGCCCGGGTTGATGCTCTGAACTTTCCAGCGAGGAAACTATATTGGAATCAGGACTTGGAGCGCGTTCTATTATTCCAACCCCCGGTGTCGCTACCCGACGCCGGTGTAGCTTTCGCGTCGTGTTGAGGTAACGTTTTGCACCCCTAGGACCCCCAACCCAATGCATGCTAATCAAGACTAAAATCGGTATTTTCAAAGTATTTTAAATGTTTTAAATTCACTAATCAAGATTAATAATATGGACTTTAGGCCGGTGGACTTTGCACGTAGGATAATTGTGATTCTTGGACTCATTGGACGCTGTGCTCAGACGTTGTACTTACAGGCAAGTGAAACTTGCCAACTCTTGTGTAGGGCCATGTTTTAGGCCACTTTCTTGTCCTAGCGTAAAAGAGACTAGTCAGTGAAATGATAGCTGGCTAGACGCCTACTTGATCTAGTTTGACAACGAAACTAGATCCGTCACCTAATTGATCTAGCTTGACAACGAAGCTAGATCCAACCCTTTAAACTTGTTGTTCATGCATACTAAACTGTCACGTTTACTTTCCTTAAACTGTACGTACTTTTAACTGCCATGCATTGCATCTTACATGTCATCCAACTTGATTGTTGCATCGTAGCACACGCTACAAAATACTTGTACAAATCCGTGTTTCCGTGTCCCTGGCTAGGTGCACCCCTAGGCCATACTTGTTTACACACTTCCTGGCTCGTGGTCCAGAAGAGAGCATTCCGTGTTCGGGGGTAAGGCCCTGGCTCGACACACGTGGGGGGGTAGGGATAAACGTTCACTTGAGCTTAGGAGTGGCCCGATCAGCCCTCTAGCCAAAAGGCGGAATCTCTGTGCACGAGGTGCTTACTTTCCTTGTCTTGTACTTGTCTTGTGAATGCCATGCCATGCTCGTACTTTACTTTACTTTACCTTACCTGTTGCACTCATACTTTAAACTTCCATGTCATCGCATTCATGCTAGAACTGCTAGGTTGTTCACTTTACTTTCAGTTTCCTTGCACAAGTCTCTTGTAGACTTGCTGACATGTGCCCCTTGCTCTTTTGGGTGTCACATGTTAGACCTGAGCCAGAGACCGTTGCTGTGTACGTGATGAGTTGCTGACGCTGAGTCTGAGTCCATGATTGCACATGAGGATTTTGGTGGACACCGGTGACCATTCTTTGAGTCTTTGTTGAGCTTTATTTTGCTTTAGGCTTTTTTGTTAGTTGTTGGTGCGTAGCACCGTTGTTTTGTACTTTGTACTTTTGTTGGCCATGTTTGGGCCTTTAGACTCTCTTTTATTTCAGCCTGGTGGCTTTTCTGCGATGTTGAAATTTATATTTATGGATATTCTGAGATTATTCTTTTGTCTCATTTCATTATTATTATCTTGTTTCGTTCGCGTTGCAAGGACCTGCAGTTTTAAATTTGATTGACGCTTATCGGACTTGCAGCTTTGTAGCTTCAAGTCTGAGCGGACCTTCTCACGCTTCGCCTCCATATTTTTGGGAACGGACCTTCTCACCGTCGGAGATAGCCGCTGCAAGTCGGAGACCCACGAAAAGATACGACATCATCGAAGAAGAGAACGCCGCTCACCGTAAAGAACGCCATCGGAGCTTACATCGCCAAAGTACCCGTCGGTGAAGCGTTGTGCTCTTGCCGTCAAGAGAAGGAGAAGTCGAAGACGAGCTCGCCGGTCTTTGTCTCTGCCCCTGAAAGCTCACCGCACGAATAAGCTGTCGTCGCCGTGGAGATCTCCGTCACTGCCCTGTTTTGAAACGAAGCCACCGTTGCTTGTTGTCGAAGAAGAAGAACGACGCTGCTGCAGCTTGTAGGTGTCGTCGAGGAGAAGCGACGCTGCCTTGTCGGAGTGACGGTTCGTGTGCTCGCCATCATCGAAGCCACCGAGCACTGTCGGAGATGAAGCGCCGCTGTGACTTGGCCACTGCCGATCACCGCTCGTCGTAGCTTGAAGGCGCTGTCGAGAATTCCGCCGCTGCTGACGCCTGCATGCCCTAGCGTATATCGGAGGAGACGAAGCTTCGCGGGTTGACGTGGATAATTTTTTTTAGCGACAGCGGAAGGAAACGAACGGCGAGGATCGCTGCATGAAAACGAATCAACGGTCTCGATCAAAGAATTGCATCCCTGCGAGAAATCGAAGCGAAGCGGGGGATTATTTCGTGTGCTGACGTGGCGAAGAAATGTTTAAGTGATTTGCTTTGCGCACCGGTTGCTCTTAAAAAGATCTGAACGCAATTGCTTTGCGCACCGACAACATTGTTATTAGGGAACTGCTGAGCGCACAGACCGGCTGTTAATTGGATTTGAACTGAGATTTCTTTACACACAGACCAGTGCGTATTTTGCGATCCAGGAGTCAGATTGAGACGCCGTTTGCGTCAGATTGGAGCTGACGACGTGCTGATTGACAGAGACTCCTACACAGACACAAACTGAGCATTTCTAAACTCTAAACTCCTTTATTTGTGTCTTAGTGTAACGTTCTCTATAGGGGGAAACTTTACCTGTTTTTTGGTGACTATTTTGGGACTTGTCTAGTTGGGACTAGACAAGTGGGACCCAGCTAGTTTGGGACTAGCTGGTAGAAAGCTCTGCTAGGATTGATAGTGAGAGGAAACACTGTGTGTGGGGTACTGAGAGTCTGGCGAGTGTAGAGACGTAGAGGGTGCTCTGAGCGTGCTCTAACTTGTGACTTTGTACCTATTGCACTATTCAATCTAGTATTTGCTTTGGGGGCCGGAGTAGGTCGTTGGGACGACCGAACCAGGGTAAATCTGCTGTGTACTCTGTGTCTGCATTTTAGTTACTCTGGTTGTGCTATAACTGCGTGTGATTTCTCGTGGGTTGTACGAGAATTTTTTAAAGCCTATTCACCCCCCCTCTAGGCTAGGATCCAGATCCAACAAGTGGTATCAGAACCAGTTTCGTAAATATAGCCTAGTTTGACCATGGACCACATTGATAGTGCTTTTGCTGAGGGTCAGTCTATTTCCCGACCACCTAGATTTAATGGAGTAGACTATGCTTATTGGAAAAATCGTATGAGAATCTACTTGATTTCTATTGATTATAAAGCTTGGCAAATTGTTGAAAAAGGCTATAAATCACCTGTTATTAAAATTGAAAATATTGAAATGCCTAAACCTGATGATAAGTGGGATGATAGTGATTGGAAGCTTTATTCTCTTAATGCTAAAGCTATGAATGCTCTTATTTGTGCATTAGATAAATCTGAATTCAATCGTATCTCACATTGTCTAACTGCGCAGGAAATATGGCATACTTTGGAGGTGACGCACGAGGGAACATCACAGGTGAAGGAATCTAGACTTGCACTTCTGAGCACGGAATACGAGGGATTTCGCATGCTACCGTCAGAGACCATATCAGAAATGTTTGCGAGGTTCACCAAAATTGTCTACAAGTCTAGTTCGCTCGGTAAGCCATATTCTAGCCTTGAGCAGGTGAGGAAGATATTAAGAGCTCTGCCAAGCTCTTTCAGGCCTAAAGTCACTGCCATCCAAGAAGAGAAAGATTTTTCACAGATGAGGGTGGAGGACTTAATAGGTAATTTAATGTCCCATGAGCTTGAATTGCAAAATATTGATGAAAGGGAGAAACCTGAGGAAAAGGAGAAAGCTACCAAGCCACTTGCTCTGAAAGCTGACGAAAGTGAAGATGATGATGATGACATAGCGCTAATGGTCAGAAACTTCAGAAAGTTTGTCCAAACCAAGCAAGGAAGAGCAGAAATGGCACCCAGGTTTAATCGCTCTAACTTTTTCCAGTCTTCTAAGCAAAATTATGACCAGAATACTACTAATAGAATGACTTGTTTTAAATGCAAGAAAAGAGGACATCGAATGAGGGATTGCCCACATGAGACAGCTCAGGTAGCTAAAGAAAAGGGAAAATCCAAGGTGCTTACTTGGGACATGGATAGCGAAGCTGAGAGCGAGGAGGAGGAACACGAAGCCCATTCATGCATGGCATTGATGGGAATACACGATGAGGTAATTTCTGGTAGTAAAACTGAACTCCTTACTCTTTGTAAAGAAATGCAAGATAAAATAGTAGAGCTTGAATCCACTATAGATGACTACCAAAATGAAAACTTTGAAATGCAACAATCTGAATATGAAATGTCTAAAGAGATTGAAAAACTCAAAATTGATATTGTTGCTCGTGACTCTACTATTGATACTTTGAAAAAGGAAAAATCCAGTTTTAATGATGAAGCACCTTGTCTCTCTTGCCCTTCCTTGATGAATAATATTAGCATGCTTAAACTTTATTTGATTAAGCTCGAAACTGAAAAAGACTATGTTATTAGAGAGCTTAATGATAAATTCTGCATGTTGGATAATGATTTTAAAAGAAAAATGGTTGAATTTGAAAAGAAGGAAGAGGAAAATAAGAGGGTTTTTATAAGTAAATGCACATTGCTTGTGGAAGAAAATAAATTGTTGAAAACCAAAGTCTCTAATCTTGAATTGGCCATTAAGAAATTCTCTACGGGAAAACAATCGTTGGACACTATTTTAGAGAATCAATTATATGGCAATAATAGAAGAGGACTTGGTTTTGGTCTGAAAAACGTTGAAAAGCAAAAATTCAAGAAATTCCACAATGCACCGTCTATTGCGAAGAACTTATATGCAAAGTGCTTTACTTGTGATAGTGTAGGCCATACTTCATACTATTGTAAATTTAGGAACACTAAAATCAAGTTTAAACAAGTGTGGGTTCCTAAAACAATATTGGCTAACACTAGTGGACCTTGTTGGATTCCAAGGTCACACTTAACACCTTTCATGTAGGTGTGATGGAGTTTTGGCGAGGAGCGTTAAATTCAATGTTTCATTCTTTTAGCTCCTTCGTCAAATAGCGACGAGAAGGTATAATTTCTATCCCTCTTTGCATTGCATTGCATACCTTCATAGATTTTTTGTGTGCTTGATTTATTTTGGTTTGTGTGCTTGCATGGATGATTTTTAATGTTTTTATTTCTGAAAAAAAAATGAAAAATAAAAAAAAATCAAAAAAATTGTGTGCTTATTGAATCCTCTTTTGAATCTCTTGAGTGATATTGTATGAATGATCAATTCTATCCCGTGAAGAAGTCAATTCATTATTGTTGTAGCTACATGAACATGATGTTATTCTTTTTAGTAGCCATGACATGTCCCATAAGTTTCAAACTTGACTTCTACACCTACATTTGCATTTTCACAATATTTGACTTTTTAGTGCATTTGGAGATTCTTTTGAAGAATAATGGAAAGTGAATGTAGGAATGATTAATTTCTGAAATTTCTAAGGGATATGATGTGTTTAGCCATGAATTAAAATTGAGCACAAAAGAATTAAAAAAACAAATTTATTTGCTCCGTATGAAAAATGGATACACTTCATGGCTAAAACATAACCCACGAGTATCCAACTTGTGCTACATGGGTAATCATTAGCGTTGGTGTATATAACGCGTCAAGCAATGCCATCACACATTTAAAAGTCCTTTTAGGCCATGTTTTGGGATTCGGTAACTTGAACTCATCTTTGATGAGGTGGGAAAAGTCAATCCTAGTGATATTCATGAAAGATGGAAAATGTGGATTGTTTTGGTTGATTTTCTGATATTGAATCTCCCCTTGCACTTTATTGTCTATATCTTTTCACTTACACACAGGTGGAGAAGTCTTAGTATGAAATTCTATGAACTTGATTTGTCCATTATTTGGAATACACATGCAAATTGCACGCTACTTCTAATAATGATTCACACACTCATGCGATATTTTTGTGACTTCATTAATCCACTTTTGGTGATTACAAAGGGGGAGAAAGAAAAGATTTTGACAGCTTTGGTTCTTTGGTATTATTTGTAGACGGGGGAGCATGCTATTGTATTTGCTATTATTGTGTGCATGCCATGTTGTAGTGCTTGAATATTCCTCTCATGATTCATATTATATTACACCCTTCAACACACTTCACACACTCATTCTTATTGATCAAATCTTTTATGGGTTTGTCATCACCAAAAGGGGGAGATTGTTGGAAGCAACGATCTAGGAACTTGGTTTGATGATGACAAACGTGTCGGTATATCTAATGTGTGTGCTCAGTGTGTTTCAGGCTTGGTGAAACAATGTATTCTCAGTATTTGGCGAAATTGCTATTTGCATAGCACACTGGGAGAGATGGAGCGTGTGTGCACAAAGGAGTTTGACTTGGTCAATGAAGAGCAAAGTTGGACTTGGTCAAATTGGTGGTTGGATCAACTCAAATCTTTTTGAACTACACATCAAATCCCAAATTGGTTGATTCAACCCAATCCCTAGCCAATTACAAATCCTATGTTGATTGGGTCAAAATTCAAATCAATTAGGGAGATTTGTTGCTACTCATTTCCTATTCAAACATCTAATCAAATCCTCCCAAAATCCCAACTACTTTTTAGAAAACCCTAGTCATGTTCTATATAAGCCATCATCTCCTTGAAGTGCAGGCACGTCTAAACAAAAAAAAAATACCCCAAGGGCACATCTTTAATTGCCGTAAGCCTCCTCAAAATCAAAGCTTTTCCTCCAAAAAGAGCTTCACGCAAGTACTTGTTTTAAAAACCTCCTTCTACATATCCCAAGGGCAAAAATTCCTTAAAGAAACTCATCATCACGGCAAGCTCAATAAAAACTCTATATCTTTCGCATCCTGCCACTTGACGACGGAAAAGATTCATCAAACTCGCCTTCGTGCTGTCGTGAGGGGAAGTTCGCCGTTCGGAGCAATCGGCGCTACAGTCGGAGGCCATCGAAGAAGAACGTCATCAAAGTAATTCTCGCCGCCCGTCGGAGATAGCCGCTGCAAGTCGGAGACCCACGAAAAGATACGACATCATCGAAGAAGAGAACGCCGCTCACCGTAAAGAACGCCATCGGAGCTTACATCGCCAAAGTACCCGTCGGTGAAGCGTTGTGCTCTCGCCGTCAAGAGAAGGAGAAGTCGAAGACGAGCTCGCCGGTCTTTGTCTCTGCCCCTGAAAGCTCACCACACGAATAAGCTGTCGTCGCCGTGGAGATCTCCGTCACTGCCCTGTTTTGAAACGAAGCCACCGTTGCTTGTTGTCGAAGAAGAAGAACGACGCTGCTGCAGCTTGTAGGTGTCGTCGAGGAGAAGCGACGCTGCCTTGTCGGAGTGACGGTTCGTGTGCTCGCCATCATCGAAGCCACCGAGCACTGTCGGAGATGAAGCGCCGCTGTGACTTGGCCACTGCCGATCACCGCTCGTCGTAGCTTGAAGGCGCTGTCGAGAATTCCGCCGCTGCTGACGCCTGCATGCCCTAGCGTATATCGGAGGAGACGAAGCTTCGCGGGTTGACGTGGATAATTTTTTTTAGCGACAGCGGAAGGAAACGAACGGCGAGGATCGCTGCATGAAAACGAATCAACGGTCTCGATCAAAGAATTACATCCCTGCGAGAAATCGAAGCGAAGCGGGGGATTATTTCGTGTGCTGACGTGGCGAAGAAATGTTTAAGTGATTTGCTTTGCGCACCGGTTGCTCTTAAAAAGATCTGAACGCAATTGCTTTGCGCACCGACAGCATTGTTATTAGGGAACTACTGAGCGCACAGACCGGCTGTTAATTGGATTTGAACTGAGATTTCTTTACACACAGACCAGTGCGTATTTTGCGATCCAGGAGTCAGATTGAGACGCCGTTTGCGTCAGATTGGATCTGACGACGTGCTGATTGACAGAGACGCCTACACAGACACAAACTGAGTATTTCTAAACTCTAAACTCCTTTATTTGTGTCTTAGTGTAACGTTCTCTGTAGGGGAAACTTTTACCTGTTTTTTGGTGACTATTTTGGGACTTGTCTAGTTGGGACTAGACAAGTGGGACCCAGCTAGTTTGGGACTAGCTGGTAGAAAGCTCTGCTAGGATTGATAGTGAGAGGAAACACTGTGTGTGGGGTACTGAGAGTCTGGCGAGTGTAGAGACGTAGAGGGTGCTCTGAGCATGCTCTAACTTGTGACTTTGTACCTATTACACTATTCAATCTAGTATTTTCTTTGGGGGCTGGAGTAGGTCGTTGGGACGACCGAACCAGGGTAAATCTACTGTGTACTCTGTGTCTGCATTTTAGTTACTCTGGTTGTGCTATAACTGCGTGTGATTTCTCGTGGGTTGCACGAGAATTTTTTATAAGCCTATTCACCCCCCCTCTAGGCTAGGATCCAGATCCAACATAGTGGTGTGCCACCAAAGCCTGTGGGTATCAGACAGTTCAGAGCTTTTCACCCGAAGTCATTTTCAGGTAAGGAGAGTCCTCTGGAGGTGGATGAGTGGATTAGGCATTCTGAGGATGACCTGGAGGCTGTGGGATACCCGAGAGATAGATGGGTGGATGCCACAAATAGGCAGCTGACACATCATGCACGAGATTGGTGGGATGCTCAGGAGCTACATTTGACCAAGCCGATCTCGTGGAAGAAGTTTAGAGAGCTGTTTGAGGCTCAGTTCCTTCCAGAGACGAAGAAGGATGAGCTGTGTTTGAGGTTCGAGCACCCGACACAGGGATGACGGAGCGTGGATGCTTATGACGTAGAGTTCTCACTATTGAGCAAGTTCGATCCGGAGTTGGTACAGTCAGAGACCACTAGAGCTAGACGATTCAGTATGGGGTTGGATCCTGAGTTCAGAGCAGCGATATCGACCTCGGTGTTGCCTACCTATATTATTGTACTGGAGGTCTCCAGGATGCATGAGACGCATCTGAATAGTGTTGGTAGGGGACCAGCAGCAGCAGAGAGGCATCCTGTAGGTCAGCAGAGGAGTTTCCTGAGGCCTACTCAGACCACTAAGTACCGGAGGACTGGAGCTCCACCAGCACCACATCGACGAGTGTCCTGTCGATTTTGTGGGAAGTCTGAGCATGAGTAGAAGGATTGCAAGTTTATGCTAGGGCAGTGTTTTACATGTGGTCAGTTGGGACATCTCAGTAGGCAGTGTCCTCAGCAGGGGCAGACTTCAGGTTCAGTGGCACCAGTGGCAGTCCGGCCGATGCAGCAGAGGACCCTTCCACCGGCTCCACAGAGGCTTCCATTGCCACCACCACCACCACCACCAGGTATAGTGACTCCGAGAGGACCACCTAGACCTCCCCAGCAGTAGCAGACCCCCAGGAGAGCGGCACCGAGGCGTCAGGCTTTCACCATGTCAGCTGTTGAGGCAGAGGACATCGGTCGTGTTATCACTGGTACCTATTTATTTTCAGGGATGAATGCTTTCTTATTTCCATTATAGTATGTTGTATTTGTTGCTATGATTAGGATGATTAGACTCTTATGTTAGTTTATGTTTATTCTCTTAGGTGTTATTAGAGTTGCTTCCTTCCCTACCATGTCACTTTTTGATTCCAGAGCATCCCATTGCTTCCTGGCCCAACAGTTTGTGACTAGGAATTCTTTAGTAGTAGATTCCTTTGCTTTTAGTTGGAATATCCATACAAGGAGTGGAGTGATCCGCAGTTCTTCAGGATACCAACATTGTCCTGTAGAGATTTGTGGACGTAGACTGTATGCAGATTTCTTAGAGATGGAGATGCCTCACTTTGCAGTAGTATTTGAGATGGACTGGTTAGGGATGTTCTTTGCCACTATAGATTGTAGACTCAGGAAGATAGTATTTCAAACTCCTGATCATCCAAAATTTGAATTCCTTAGTGGTAGTAGTTCCCTTGAACCGTTGAAGTTTAAGGCCAACCTAGTAGCAGTGATGATTGAGATGGAAGCTGAACATGTATTGCCAAGGGTAGTCCGGGATTTTCCTGATGTCCGATTTCCTCCGAATAGATCTTTGGAGTTCACCACTGATCTGATTCCAGGCACTCAACCAATTCCGAAGGCTCCATACCGAATGGCTCCTCCAGAGTTAGCAGAGCTTTGTAGTCAGCTGAAAGATTTGTCAGAGTGTGGCCTGATTCAACCGAGTGTTTTACCATGGGGTGCGCCAGTGCTTTTGGTGAACAAGAAGGACAGATATCGAAGTATGTGCATCGATTACCGAGAATTGAATAAAGTTACTGTGAAGAACAAGTATCATATTCCTAGGATTGATGACTAACGCACCCGAAACCTACACCTAGATTCCACCCCGGCGGTGTCACGATCGCCAGGCGTGGTATGGCCCCTAGGTGTCAATCCAGGCCTATCTGCATGCGAACTGTGTCAAATTATAGTATAAAAGATGTCGAATTCCATAGGGACGGTGATAGTGTATTTGGGTTCTCAGCTTACTTTTATATCTCGAAGTGAGATAACTATCGGGTTGAGAGAATTGGTTGTTGTGTTGTTGTTAGTTTAATAATAAAAAGGACTAGGGCGTTAGGGATCACCGCTAAGACCGTCAGGGATCGATGTTGGAATAGAATCCTTACGTTGCATTAGGGTTAGGGGATTAATCTCCGAATTCGTATCACTCTCGTGTGTTAGAATTGCGAGGTATTTCGGTGGCTCTCGTTGACGCAATGGCGGTAGCCGTCAACGTAGCGATATAGTTCATCAATGGATCCCCTCAAGGCACGAGCCGAGCATGGTCATGAGAATTGGTTGGATCTGCCGATTTCCCTACTCGAATCCTAAGGATACCCCTTAAGCATATCGATTCCACAGACCGTGTGCATAATCTCTGTACGGGTTATCCTAAGGATTCGGTAGGATCAACCGAATTCAACCTAGGGATCTGGATCTACATCTCCCCCCATGGTCTTAGGGCTAACCCATCAACCCTAGAAAAGACTACTCACTCATGACTTTATTGACGAATAAAAATACAATTTTTAGGAGAAAAACATCATGGCGATTTGATAGAATGAAAATCGAGAAACTTACAGCGAGAAATGAAGAAAAATAGCGAGCAATAGATCCAAAGAAGAATCAAAGATTTCAATACACAGATCGTAATAGAACACCAAAATAATAATCCAATAATCTTCAAGAAATCGTTCTAGATCTAACAAGTATTTCTAATCCCTAATCTCCTCTCCAAAATTATTTCAAAAACTCTGAATGAATCGCTGTCCCAGCAATGTCGTAGCTCCCAGACTTCACTACCCCAAAACACGCAACAACCGCTCCCAAAATCTTTCCAAAAATGGCCTTCAGCATCGTCGACCGAGTGGGTGACTCGGTCGAGCAGTGTGTTGCTCGGTCGTCTGCTCGGACCGAGCAGATGTATTGCTTGACCGAGCACGACAGTAAATCACGCTCCTCCAAAATCTTTACTCTGTCCGCACGGGCTGAGTCAGCTCTGCACGGTCCGAGCACACAGCTGACTCGGTCGCTGAAGAAGCTGCTCGGGCCATGCAAGGATTAGTCAGGCTTCGGAATGAGTTGCTCGATCGAGCACTATGAGTGCTCGGTCCGAGCAGGCTACGTATCTTCTCCGTTGTTCTTCATTGCATCTGCTCGACCGAGCAGCTGCTCTGCTCGGTCGAGTCATCTGGGAAACTCTCTCCTGCAGCATCTGAAGCTCCTCCTCTCCTCTTACTCTCTCCTCCACTCCTCCCATGGCTTCCAAAACATGGCGAACACCTGTAGAGCTTCGCCAATGAGCTCACGGGCGTGTCAGATGTGTCCGTACCCAGATCAAGTCCCAAATCGCTCCAAAATCCCTGAAAGCTCATAAGAAACTACGAAACTTGAATATAACGTTAGAAATACGATATCGTAGGAAAATATGGGATTTGGATGCGAAAATGGCATGGAATGCGATGTCATGATGCTATGAAAAAGATGTAAAATATGGACACATCAAAATCCCCAAGCTTACCTCTTACTCGTCCTCGAGGAAGACGAATACTAGGTACGCTGGGAGGAAAACAAAAAGAAATACGAAAAAATAAGAATAGAAGAGAATGGAAGTGGATGGAGGGTGCAAAGGTTGTTCGGTCAGATCTCAGGCCGAAGCAGTATATCACGATGCTCCGAATAGTAAAAATACATGCTAATGGCAATTTCAAGTTTTACAAATCATATGTCCAGCATGCAATATAAACAAAAGATAGGGATCTACTGAAATAATGCTATCAACTCATATCAATCTCATGTAGTCCATAGAGTCTAGTATAAAAGGAGTTGGCAATGCACTTTTCAATCACAAATACACATGTAGCATATAGAAATCACACAACATGCAATAGAGAATAGAAAGAATCATGCTATTCAATTATTCATTTCGAGTCATGAAAAATCTCCAAAAACTAAAGTGTTTCGTAAAGTTTAATTATTATCAAACCTCACTGTTATGCACCGTCTCCACTTTAATGCCACACTCACTCATGTGTTCAGTTGGTTCACCCCCAAGCTTAGCTTGAGGCGTCGCATCTAGGAATAGGATATTGAATTTTTCTTCTTTTTCTCAGTATATGTGATAGCTTCTACTGAAAGTATAGAAACGATTTTATTCCTTTATTTTCTTTCTTTTTCTTTTCTTTTTCACACACACATATATATACACACATTTTTTTCTTTTTTTTCATTTCATTAAGAAGCTATTTTTTTCATTTGGGATTTTTGGGAAGTGAGATACGGTAAGGGTAGCTGTAGGGATGGAACCAACTGATATGTAGAGAACTATAGAGATATGTGGAGAAGGAAAATAATAGATCTCTAGGTTCACTCATAAGAGGTGCACAACGGCGTACTAAGATAATACTCTAACTAAACTCATAACTTGCATGGATATTTCCATTCATCTAGATGAACACTGAAAAAGCAAGCAGTAACAGGCACAATGACATTAAGCATGCAAACAGAAGTGAATAAGATATAAAGCAGATGCTCCAAATGTTCTAGTGATGCGTGAACATATACCTAACATAGCGCATACTAGATACTATTTCATGCATTTAATTTTCAATTCATTTCAGGCATTAAATCAGATAGATCAGCAAAAGAATATGCATGCATATAGATAGTAAAACTGAAACTACCATAATAGCATGTCATCAGAAAGTATGCATCGTGAATAGCTATTAGGGCTATGAGAGATATCATCATGCAGAACATCCTTAGCAAAAAAAGAAAAAGAGTGGAGAAAATAGGAAAATGAAGAAAAAGAGATGCATGTATGGTAAAAAACAGAAAACGAGATGCAGAATGAGAAAAAAGATAAGGAGGTGGAAAAGTGGTGGCAAAGTAAAATAAAAATTGAAATAGGGAAGAAAATGTAAAAGAAAAATGAAAAATAAAGCAGTAGCGCTCATCCCCCAATCTAAACCCAGCAGTGTCCTCACTGCTGAGTAAACACTGGTAAGCGGGAGATAATGCTAAATAGGGTGGGATGGGTGGGGGAATATAAAATAAAAACTGTGCAAAAAGAAAGTAAAAACATGACATGATGCAATGATGAATGAAAAATGCTGCATGCGTGGGTCCTCCCCCAAGCTATCTAAGATAAGGGACCTGAACAAACAGATGTGCACAATAAAATATGGGGGAGGCAAAAACGGGTAGGGACAATATCAAGCAGAGGCACCACCCTCTGGGGGTGGTGATGGATCCCTCTGCTGTGGACCATGATAGTGAGTGGGACATATACAACAAAAGTAGTAGTGAACTCAACTGCTATGATCGACCCAGGTAGGGAAGAAGTAGGCTCTGCAGAGGCCTGAGAAAGTGGAGCACTGAGTGGTGCAGTGGAAGTCACAGTCGCTGGCTGGGGTGGTGGGGCAGGAGCTAGGACCATGGGTGGTGGTCCACGTGTCTGGAGAAGGTTTATAATGGAGGTCAAGTCTGCCTCGACTCTGTCGTGATGTGTCATCGTCAAGCATATGAAGAGGTCGAAATCACGCCGAAGGCGTGAAGTCGATTCTTCCAACGCCGTCAGGCGACTGTCTGTGGTACGGGAGTCGAGGGGAGGGCGAGGAACGTGGCCATGAGTGACCACTCTTGTAAAGCGGTCCCATGAAGAGGATACATGGTTCATGGGCTGTAAAGTAGGAGATGGTTAGCTCGATTGGATATCAGCGAAGGAGGGAGCAGTTGTCGAAACAGAGGTGCGGACAGACGTCGAGAAGCTCTCGGTAAGGACAGCTGAATCAGGCGACGAAGATACATGGGTGCCTAAGGAAATAGGCAATGAAGCTATCAGGTCCCGAAGTGGCGGAAGAATGGGGGTTGGGTCGTGCTCAGGAAAGTCAAGATCTGTAAGATTGGGAGCAGACTGGATATCGATGCCCTCTGGCACGGCTACGGTGGGGACATAGGTATGAGTCGCGGGACAAGAAGTGGAGACAGTCCCCGAAGACTCGACAGTGGTGGAATCGGTAGACACAGATGTGGTAGAAGAAACTGCTCCTGAGGGTGGTGGGTGTACTGGTGGTGCTGGAAGGCCGACGACGAGGGCTGCTATGTCATGCAACTCGTACTCGAGGGATCGGGGCACCTGGTCATCGGCGTCAGCCTCGACGGGAGCACTAGGGGGCTCGAGTACGTGGAGCACAGGGAGTGATTCGACCCTGTCAATCATCCAGATCAGCTGGACGTGCGCTATATGGGTGAGATGTGGGGCGGGAAGTACCATGTGTGGCGTGTGGTTGGTGCCGACAAGATACGTCCAGTGACGAGCTCCATACGGCCTGATGATGTACATATGCTCTAGCACACCAAGTGTCAAGCGTGTGGGGCTTGGAGGGGTCACTAGATCGTCAGGAAGATGTAAACCTAGCATGTGTGCAAAGATCGTGAAAAATCTTCCGCAGCAGATATCAATCAAGTGGTATGCACGGGCGGTCTGAATGAAGCGGTGACACAGCCAGTGGGCTGTGTCAAAAAGTACGAAGGGGCAGAGGGAGCCGTCTGGGTGGAAGCACAGTGGTCGGGTCATCCCCATAAGATGAGATAGCTCGGGAAGGGACATGGTCCCGACCTCTGGCCTACAGAAGATGGTCGTGGCGAGCTGCCTCTGCGCGTAGCTGAGGTCCCCTAGATTTGGCAATATGTAGTCGGAACAGGGATACCAGATTTAAATATTTATAACCGCAAGCGCACTATGTTGTAGTGTGGATTGGGGGTCGAACACGGGGAGGCATGTGGTATACTTGTTGTCAAACAGGAACCAGATCGCCTGGTGGGTGATCTAGCCCTTATTGCTCTATGGTTTGTCACGAAATGGAACTACGAAAGATATAAGATATAAAAAGGCAACCTAGGACTTTAGTTTCCACCCTATCATATGCCCTCTCTATTACGACCGACAGATAGGAGAACGATCGGATTCTAGGGTTTAGTGGTGAGATGTTGCCTCTAAAAGTGATACCTAGCGTCACATGGGCCCGATATTCCGGTCGATGCCCAGGATGATACGCTAAGTCTACCCGGGTTCGGACGGTGGGTATTCCCATGTCCATTAACACCGACCGACTCCGGGAGCACTAAGCTCGCAACGATTACTCCTGACATTTCATCCTACTGTTCCCACGCACTAGGATTCAATGTCTACGCTAGGGGTGTGAGTTGTGGCTAGGTGATCAAACGCCAGTTTTATTTCCCCTTGGCCCGACAGTCAGAAGCGGTCTTTCTCCTGCAAATGACAATGAAACTCCCCGCGTAACCATCTAAATTCATATATCCTATCGAAACCCTAATCCTATGGTCGTTCGAGGGAGAACCCACGAAGGGGCTTTCACCAATGTCCCAGATTAGGAAACTACTCACAATTCATTGCAAAAAGAGCAACACAACAAATTATAGCCATTAAAATCAAGATCAAGCAATAGAATAATGGAGCAAATAGTATTAAGAAAGCAATGTCAAAGTATCTAGACAATCAGAGAACTTACAAAACAAAATAAATTCGCAGCCGCCAAAATACCAAAAAGACAGTTTTTAGAAAAGGGGATCTGTTTCTGGGAAAAACCTAGGGCAATATATATAGATAAGCATCCACCCAGTCGGTTGAAGCATCAATCGATCGGGTGAGTCGACGGTGGACTTGGTCTTCGGCTTTTGAGATACATCACCTGATCACTTAACCGATCGGGTGAGTCGTCAGGTCGTGAGCTGAGGGGAACTACGACTACAGATGAACCGATCGGATGAGATTTCATCCGATCGGTTGAAATTCAGCTCCAAAAGACATAGAAGACTGCGGCTCCATCCGATCACTGAACCGATCGGGTGGGGTCTTTCTTTACTGCTGCTCCAGATCGGGTCGGATACGTGTGCACGAACTGATCGGGTGGGTCAGTTGAGGGCTGATATGTGGTATTCTTTGACGTTTGGCCGCGATGCCTCCCCTTGCTCTGGGGACTCATGATATCTACTTTATATGTCCCCAATGATGGCAATCTCCTGCAACGGCACAAAAACACAAAGAAAGTGAAAAAAAACTAAAAATCACAAAAGAATGGATACGAAACACCGGAAAACAACAGAAAATCACGGAGAAGACGTGCATGAATATACAAAATATAAACACACGTCAAAATCACCCAAGCTAAACCCTTCCTCATCCTCGAGGAAGACGAGTGAGAGTAAGAGCTTGGAGGGAAAAATAGAAAGAAAGAAACAGAAAAAGAAAGCAAAGCCTAGATCACCCGTCAGGGCCAACAAAAACTAACTCACCACACTAAGCAAGCTTGCGATAAACACATCACTAAACCCAGGAATATGAGTCCATACAAGTGTCGTGGGTCCACGCGGTGAAGCGCGAGTGAGTGAAGTCGTGAGCTAGCAGACGGTGTTACTATCTAAATTGTACAATAAAGCTCCATATACACATATCCAAGGAATAACCCAAATATCGATTCAATTCGAATTAGCAAGGAATAATAGCTTAAGCATGCATAAGAATAGAATAAGAATTGAAGTGTATCATGTGTCGGGGACTCCACTGATGGGAACTAGAAGATCACCGCATTATTGCCTAGATAATCGATAGAAAATTCCTATGCCAAGTGTGTTCGAAAACGAAGGAGGTTGAGAAGGTGTGGAGTAGAACACTTGGTGCAAATTCTCGTCTTCCCTTTATTCATGGTGGATAGGAATGATATTCACAACGGGAATTTTTTTTGTGTTTTGGGTTTTTGGATTTTTTGGATTTTTGGCTATACATATTTTTTTCTTTTTTTCTTTTTGAATTTTTTCTTCTCCCCCTTTTTTGTATTTTTGGATTTTGGGCTATATATTTGTGTACTCTCCCAAGTGGGAGAACGGTACACGACGAGGAGATTTGCACCAAGTAAAACAAGAAAGAAATCGAATTCTAAACACTTGGGCAAAAGAAAAATTTTCTCGCGAATCAGAGCATAAGCAAAATGGGTTATCCTAGTCCTATTGGTAGAGTCCCGACACATGCGAATTGAAGCGTAGTATATATATATATACTAGTCATAACCCGTGCCCGCGGGCACGATTCATTTTAGATTCCCCCCTGTAAAATCTTTGTTTCCCAAAAAATTATTTACATAGCCAAAATTTAAAAGAACATCAAATTAGCGTAAAAATATTTAGCGACACGGGCGACTTCGGCACGGGCGACTTCGACCTGGAACAACAAATTCGGTGCTAGCGCCTTCAGCTAATTCGGCATAGAACAACAAATTCAGTGATGGCGCCTTCGACGTGGAACAAATTTGACGCGAAAGAATAAATTCGACGTGGGACCTTCGGTGCGGAACAACAAATTCGGGGTGTAGAACAACAAATTTGGCGCGGGCACGTTCAGCGCGGAACACCAAATTTGGCGCGGGTTCCTTCGACACGGAAAAATAAATTCAGCGCAAAACAGCAAATTCGGTGCGGGCTCCTTCGGGGCAGAACAACAAATTCGACGCAGGCGCATTTGGCGCAGAACAATAAATTAGCGTAAAAAAATTTAGCGGGTGCCCTGCCCGTTGCGGGCACGACGGGTTTAAGTGAAACATTGGGATAACATTGGGTTAAAGTGAAACACAATTATTAGAATCAAATATAAAAAACACCTACAAAAGAAGAAGTCTCTCTCCTTCTCTCTTCTCCCACCTCCTTAAGTTCTAGTGATTTAGTTACATGGAGGATCTTAGCCTGTCAGCAAGAGTTCGAACTTGGCGCATGCTGATAGATAGTTGGCAGCCGGTAAGGACATGGCGATCTCAAGCTCATTCTTGAGCACTTCAATGAAATTTTCTCACTCCTTGCTCTCCCTTTGCAGCTAAGCCAAAGAACATTGGTCATCCGATCCATATAACATAAGAGAAAAGATACGTGGATATATGAAAGCTTGCGATAAATTCAATAAAGTCGATCAAGAATTGAGATTGAAAAGATAGTCAACGCATTGCAGTTGCAGAGAAATGGAGTGGTTACCACTACGGCCTTTCCACCAAGTGTCAAGGCCATGAAAACATTAGTCATGCAACAAACACATCCGTCGAGTTGAACTGGAATTGCTCCTGAAACACATGCAATACCTACATAAAGCCGCACCATTATGCCATAAAAAATCGTTTAATGGCTAGGAAACAAAACTGAAAATGAAAGCAACCGAGCAAATAGTTACATCTTCAAGTAATGCTATTATAGCCGATGAGTAATCAAGCTGTCATGCACCATAATTGGATACAATTATTCTAGAAACTCCTGCATTTTCGAGTTGTTTCATGCTTTAGCACTATATGAGATGTTGCATATTTCCCAATAATGACCAAGACATCAAAAGGGGGCAACGATGAAAATATCTGAGTGAGGATTTCATACCATCTTCTGCACTGAGCAAGCCCTTGAGCAAAATTGTTAAATTGGTAATGGATTTTAACCATCTTATATCCAGCAGAAAGAAGTAAAAGAGGAGAAAACATCCTCTTGAACACTAAAAAATTGGTTATGGATTCAATATTTAAAAGAAGTGGGTAAATTTCCAGAAGCATCGACAGAGGTGTTAGTATTGTCCAACACTGTTATCTCATCCAAAGTGAGAAGATCCAGATTAGATAAATTGAAGAGCGATCATTGACTCAACTATAAAGGAAAAAAGACAAAATTCATCTTTATTGCATGAAGCATTATACCATGTCATAAATCAAAGCATAATAACATGGTATGTAAAAAAGGCATGCCTAACGGTGAATCATGTCATATTGGGCGCATTTTGGACATGTGTTAAACACACATATCTACATGATACATCTGTCTTTGATGTATTGTGATATGATATCGGTGACCGTTTGGGCGTGTTCATACACATCCAGCATAGATAGCACCGTAATTTCAGCAATTAGACATTGACATACCCATCTCATGAGGAAAAAGGGATAAAGAAAACTATTTTCAAAATCTATGATACACTTTATCCATTAAAGAGCCTAGTTTTTGCATCACATAGATACAGCTCTAGAGCATATAAAGAAAGAGAAAGAGCCACATTTATGAAGAACTTTTGTGCATGACTCTTAATTTGTGCTGCCATCTCCGTATCAATATGCTCTGTAGTTTTCAAAACCACAAAACATAACAATGATATAAGCTACCTTCAATTGATACCATTTTTACACAGATTAGTAATTTTGTGACCGCTTAAAAAATTAAAATCAAACTCAACCTTCAATCCATTGCCAATCCCTCCTATACAATTTCAAATCTTCTATAAATAGGTTATGCGCCTCTTCAATCAATTTCTCTCGCTGCTTCGTGATTGTATATGGCTTCCTTGCCTGATATCTATAATACATAAAAGAGACAAAATGAACTTCAAAGTCAAAAATTTTGGTTTAAAAAAGTCTCACTTTCCATTTCACAAACTCAAGCTCTAGATCACCACTCCAGCCTGTTCGCTCCTTCAATGTCTCCAACTTTCTTATTCAATTTGACAGATATGGTACCACATAACTAATAGTACCACATAACACATTGGAAATCTAATTCCCTAAAATTACTCAGTTAAAAATTTCAATGGAATTAGAAAGAATCAAATAGACCAGCACATTGATCGAATCAAGCCTGATCAGTGGCCATGGACATTCAAAAATATAAACATTAATAATCATGATAATATCATTGTAAGATTTTTGTCTATCGGCACATCCATCGACAACCTATTTCAAAATTTTACCAATGATCATAGGTAATATCCCCAAAAACACATAATAAACAACCACAAATATAACAATTAATTCTCAGCCACACACAAAATGGTATATATTCTGAAAAGTTAGGGTTGGAACAACATTTAAATGCATGTTTGTGGGGCAATGATGTGCTCGAGCATGAAGCCAGTTTCAGTTTGGAGTCTTGGGCAGCGTAACAAAATCGAGCAAGGCATGAAATTATAACCATAAGAATGAGCCAGGGTTAGCCTTCCTCCCAGTCAATGTCATTCTCGTTATCAGACTGCTTAGCTTGCATGTCAGAATCACCTGGTCTGACAGCTTGAAAGCTTGACCTGTATTGCCTGTGAAAAGAAAGAAAAACTGAGCTTGGTGTGTGCTCACATACTATTTTGGCTTGTTTAAAAGGGTGGTTTGCTTTTGTCTAATAAATTTGTCTCACTTTTTAAAATGTAGTTTATAACTCGTTTGAACGTCGCCTTTTATGTTAATTTCTAAAGCAATTAGACCGAGTATATGACAGATTGCAATTTCTCATTTAATCTACAACTGAAAACATATAATCAGAACCAAATATTCCAATGAGCATGTTGTTAGCAAGTTCGAGATACCTATGGGTAGAGCCTCTTCCCTCACCACATCATCGTTTCTATCTTCCTCCCGCTTTGATTTCATGCCAGTTTGTTACTCAGTTGGTGCTTCAAAAGCATCTCGAGCATTGCCAGAAATGGATGCTCGATGCCCTTCACCTTCATCTCACATTCTCTTAGAGGCTTCTTCTTGCTCTTATTGTCTTTTCACCAAAGCGGTATAATAAGCCTATAGATACTCATTCTGCAAATTTCAAGAGTAATGTCATATTAATTCATTATTCAAATCGTTATGAACAATTAATCACGCAACTACTATAGGGAACATAATTTTAGGAAAATCTCAGTTAGCTGGCTACACGTATGCTCTTTTCATCCGCTTTCTCAACTGTTGGTTTATTATCATCTGGAAGGGTTGAGCTTTCATCCATTTTTAACCCATGCTTGACTTCTCCACGTTGCTCTCTTGTAATATTCATACCTTGCTTAATCATCCAAGGAGGTAAAACCTTCATGGCTTGAGTCATGGTATCATTTCCTGCCTCGGCTTTTAACTTTCCACTGGATAGATCAACCTCAACCTGTTATTAAGCATAGCAAACTATGAAGAGAGCACCAATGGTAAATTACAAAACAGAGCATAAGGAATGTCCAAATTATAAGCTAATTATCCAATTTAAACTCATACATTGCAACTTGCAAGTCTACATTGCAACTCACAGATTATCCTCTTGCAATCCAGACCATCCTCTTGCAGGAACTTCCACAGTCAGCTTTTTTCTATATTTTTTAAAAAGTACTCATTTAGTTTTTAATGGAGATGATTAGAAAGTTTCGTAGAAATTCCTAAACCTTAACAGTAAATATTCATTCTTTGTTGAAAAGAAAGAAATAGCAAAAATCTTCCAATTAAATTCTGGTACATCATCTCCATTTTATTACCAAATTAATTAACAGCAATAGTAACTCCTCTGATTACATACAGTTCTACAAACCAAAACAACACAATCCCCCAGAACTTATTAGCAGTAAGTGATTACCTTAAACTCAAGCTTTGACTCCCGATAAAAGAGAGAGAAAATCAGTCTCTCCTCGTATAAGAAAACACCAAGCTAGAAACACCAAGCTGCTGCTCATTAAAGCAGAAAAGAACATGCCCATTATTTCTATCTTTTATCTGTATCCTCCCCCTTGCTGAAGACTTCTTTATATATGACTCCTCTTGCCACTCACTTCCTCCTCCGATTCCAACATTGGACTCGAATCAGGCCTCCCCATCTTCCCTTTATTTGATGTGCTTTTGAAATTTCAAAAAGATCGAATTTTGATCAAATGGATATCTCTTAATTGAATTGATATTGAATGAGGGTTTCAGAAAGAAACTCACATTGGTGAACTGCCTCATGGAGAGATGAACGAACCATGGCCGTGTCTTCATTGCAGAGCACGAAAAGCATTTTTCTTGGCTGAGGGAGAGAGAATGATAGAGATGAAAGCTGGAGTTTCCCCCCCAACAAACTTAACTTTGAAATGTCTCAAGAGTTTTTGGTTTCCCCTAACTAATTTCCCCCATTTTCAATTTTCAAACGTTTCCTTTCCATGCTCCCCTCGTCTAGATAAACAACCGGATCACGTCCAATGCATACCCAACCTATGCGACCATATGACCATAGGTCCTGCAAAAATAACATGTGAGTTTCAGTTGGGAAATATACTGCAAAAATCCCCAAAAAATTAACAAAAAATTGAAAAAACAACTTATGAATAAGGATGAGCAGAGAAAAAAGAACAAATCAATCACCTCCTTAATGGCTGCGTATTTTAATGAGCAATAAGCATAGTAAATTTAGTGATATCTCAGAAATCGGAGTACAAATAGAATTACTGTGAAATCAAGTATGTCCACTGCAAGGATATAACACTTTGCACAAAAATAAATCCAGAGTTTCATACCCTTAGATTATAAATTTTCTACTAAATTTTCTGAATTCTGCCGGTTGAAGATCGTGACAATTAGAGTGCTGAGATCCTATTCTTATAAGAATCGTAATCATAATATCTTGTTAAGCATATGATTGTAATGCGGGAGATATGTAAAGTCATCTTATGCAAAGTCAGGAGATGTCTGTGCTTCCACAGAGGATAAATCAATTGATGGAGATCTAATCTTTAGACGAATATAATGATGATGATGAGACTATCCCTGGGAATCTTGATCATTAACGCCTAATATACATCGAGCCGAACAACACATAAACACTTACATCTAAATGGCAGCAAATAGATGTGAGCTCTTATTAACTCATCTTATTAGAACTTTGAGCATGGCTGGTTTAGTCAAATGGCCTCAAAAACTCTTTTGTGTCAGCTCATCACATCCGAGCTGAGTATGGATGGTTAAGCCAAAAATGGCAGCAACTTGAGCTAAAAATTATGTCTCAGTTATTGTTGCTACTTTATACGTATGTTTACCTTTATCTTTCCCCTTAAATTACATGTTATCATTTGGTGAAATGTAATTGTGATCTAATACCTTGGTAGATAATGAGTTAAAAGCAAAATCTTGAACTGTGAAAAATATACACAGCTACCATGAACTTTAACTGCCAACTATACATTACAACTATACAAATGACTTCTTGTGTGAAGAGGCTACCAATTAAGCATTAATTGACCTTATTTTCATATCATTATTCAGTCCTACACCTTATAGTCCGATTAGCAAAAACAGAATACATATTTCAGCACAATAAATATCTTGAAATCACTGGTAAATTCCTTTGTTCCTTCCTCCAGTTCCTTCCTCCAGAGCAAAACAAAGGCAAAACCATTAGCATCCTAATTTTACAAAACAAATATATTGAGCAAATTAACACAAAAAATTCCAGAGCCTTGCCCCCATAATCTAATGATGGCAGCTCTTAAACCAAAAAAGCATCAAAGAAATGTAAATAATCAAAACCAAAAGTTGGGTATTTCTCATTTTGCTTCATCAATCAAAATACCTTGAAAAGATGAGGTCTTGAGCACTGATCCAGACCTCACTGGTGCTCCAATACAATTTATAACATATAATTCAATATTTCTCATATTCTTAATCAAGTTATACCAGAAACAATGATTTGATCTGAACATTATATATAACACATCCCACATCATCCAACCAAAAGTGAACGTTAAACTTAGTCGGATAATGTCCAGATTCTGAAAGTAATGAAAATAGGAGATTTAATGGCATTAAAAACTGAAGATGAGAATGGACGTCGCCTTTCAATAATTGTTAGCAACAATAATTATTTAATAATAATAATAATAATATAGAGCATAACCACAAATGTTTAAAATCAAAAGGTTTCTTTTATATTCAGTTAAATATCATGAAACAGACAAAAAATAGACTTGCTTCCTTAAATCTTACTATATTTGGAAGCCTTGGTGATCTATGGTTCATGATCTCCCACTGACATGCTCATGTATCTGTTATTAGGGGAAAAAAAATTAAACAAAGACATCAAAATCAAATAATGATGTGAATAACCAAAAGCCAACTGAAAGTGATCCTTTATATATTACTGATGCTCAAATCAATGTCTTAAATGACAAATCAATAATAATCAAAGAAAAAAGTTTCTATCTAAATATTGATGGGAGTTGTTAGTATTAAACTTAGCAAGAAATGTCCAGATTCTAAAAGCAATGAAAATAGGAAGCATAATGGACTTAAAAACTACAGATGAGAATGGCCATCACCTTTCAATAATTGTAAGCAACAATAATTATTCAATAATAATAATAAAACATAGTACAACCACAAAATGCTTAAAATCAAAAGGTTTCTTCTATATTCAGGTAAAATATCATGAAACAAAGTAAAAATTAGACCTGCCTATTTAAACCATATTATATTTGGATGCCCCAACAATTTATGATTCATGATCTCCATCTGCACATTCTCATCTATCTGCTTATCAGGAAAAAATTCAGAAAAAGAAATTAATCAAATACTGATGTTAATAGTCATGAACCCAAGAACAAACAACTGTCAAACTTTGATTTTGAATAAAAATTCCAAACTGCAATAGGGAATTTAGAAAACCCATTTTTTACTTTGAAAACAAATAGTAAACCATTAAGCCACCAAGAACTTGTATAGAATTCGTATCGCGCTGATTTTTAAGCAAAATTGAATATGAAAATAAAAACAAACAAAACCAATATTCCAAAATTTGTTTTAAAAGTAGAATCTCAACCCAAAACCCAGTTCACATAATAGAACAGATCGAAAGAGTTGCAAGAAGAGCTTAGACCTTCTCTCATCTCTTAATGAACTTGACAGCATAGATCTATTTGGACCACAGATCCCTGACCAATTTGGCTACCCCAGATTTGCCCAAAGCAATCTCCTTCAATATTTGGCCACCCCAAAACTGCCACAACCAACTTGGCCACCCCAAAATTCCTTCTTCTTCATCAATTCAAACACCTAAAACCAACATGGGAAAATTCAATTTTCAATCACAATTAACGAAATCCATCAAAATTGATCTAAAGCCAACCAAAAGAGAGCATTTTTATTTTAAAAAAAAAATGGTCGAAGTCATTTATTCAACATGGCCAACAATATATTTTTCTTAATCATCGTTATTCTCCTCCAAACATAAGAAATTTTTTCATGTTTGCATTGAAGCATATACTGCAAATCACACCAAGCAACATCCATCAGCTTGACATAATTGATTTAAGACATCATATGTATTCAACAATAAATCCCAAAAAATATATAAATGAGCAGAATTTAAAAACATGGCGCTCCATGTGAAGGTAATCCTGCTTCATGGAGAGATCCATTGCGTGCTTGAGCAACAATAGATCACGTGCCATAAGCAACAATGAGTTCCATAATCTAATGATGTAAGTACTACATATAGACAATCATTTCCCATGAAGCACCAAAAAATTGAAAGAAATACCTAAGAAGTAGAACTTGGCAAGAACAATATCTAAGTTTACAGATGATTCATCTTCCTAGCACCAATTGCTCTGACTTTCTACAATACATAGCAGGTCAACTTATAGATTCATGGTGACAATAGTGTTATAACCAACATTTAAAATAACATCTGACACGATACTATACCGATTAGTACTCATAACTAACAAATAGGCACCAAAGAATTGTAATCCTTGCTAGCTTAGCATTGCTAAAAAGAAAATAACAAATAGCTCAATGCCTGAAACACATAGTAGCATTGCAAACCTTGCATCCCAGAGAACAAAATTGGAAAGAATCGAGCAGACTCCGGCAGCAAATCTTGTGGTTGTTGGTAACACCTTTGCCCAGCCTAGGTTATTCGTTGAGGAACATGATCTTGGAGTGTTGATAATGTAGGTCTGAACACAGGAGATGTCGATGAATTTCGACACCTTGGAGACCTTAATCACATTGTTGTAAGATGACCTCTAAATCTAAATGAAGAACCAGACAATGACCATCAATTGTTAGAATCCAACAAAAACTATTTTAATTGTGAAGAAAATGAGAAAGCAAGCAACCTGGACAACATGAAGATTTTTATGAGGAGGGTGCAATATGTACAGAGCGCACTCCATGTACAATCCAAGCAGTACATGTTGCATTCGCTATTATTCGAATTGCCGTGGACGTTGCAAGGGATGAAGAAAGTCACCCTAAGGAGAGGCTTCAGCAATAGTGGCCCAAAATCTTCATTGCTTCTCATTTTGTTAACCATCAGATCGACCTTCCAATTTTATTAAGAAACAAAAATCAGGCGTAATTGGGTTAAAAGAAAGAAAGAATGAATGATGAAACTGAGACATTACCATGACTTTCTTCAACTTGGTCTTATAACCAACTTCTTTTCTATCATCGTAAAAAGAAGTGGAAAATTCAATTTTTTAGGGCAAGAGATGCTCATCTATGTTACTCTCATTTAATACATTCAATTTATGCAAATATTTGATAAAAACCTGAAGGCAGCTCCTAATCAATACTACACTTTTAAATTTAATTTAGAACGTATCCATATCATTATAAATGTGATGAACCCTCATTATATTCTGACTAACCATTAATAATTCTAATCTTAGCAATGAGGATAAATCGACAAATTCCAGTAAAAAATAGTTCTTTTATTGGGTGGATTTAACTATATGCTATAATTCTTGGGAACAGTGGAAATATTTCTTGATAGCATAGAGATGGAGAGATTTTAGAGATGGTGAGAGCTTACTTTCCAGATTTAGACTGTTGAGGCCAGGAAGAATCGTCGTAAATTAGAGACAGAACTTTCTATAGGTGAAGCCTGCAAGATGAAAATAAGAAAAATCGTCAATTCAATTTATTGTTGATTGACCATTTTTTTCATCAATTTCAATTGAGAAACAAATTAAGATAGTAAAATTCAAAACAATTGAGCAAGCATAGAAAATCAACCCAATGGACAAAAAGTGACCATGAAGTCACACATATGTCGAAACTCTTCCAATGATCAAAATCAGTCTCTATATTTAAATCCTTTTCATCTTACCAGCACAAAAATGTATTAGCTAAATTTCTGAATATGCTTTTCAAATGCTATAATACAAATAATTTAATTTAATTTAGTTAAAATCAATAATTTTTATTTTTCTAATCTGAATTTGTTTTTCACATTAGATTGTTATCAAATGGAAAACAAAGTTCTGTCTTTAGTTCCGTCACTTACCCACCTACTCGCTGACCGACCCACCTGCCCGTGGATGTTGTAAAAAATTGATTTATGACACCACATCTCTAATTGGCATAATCAACAATTAGATGAGAAATAAGAACATGCCAATTCCAAAGGATAAAGGATAGCATCTTAAGTGTAAATAACCTGGAGAACTCAATGAGATAGTCAAATCAGAACACTAAATAGACAAAAAAATATTTCCGTTGCAAGAATTTTCCTAGCAAATATAAGAACAGACGATGAAAAGAACCTGGAGAGAGAAAAATTTGAAGGAAAATCATACTATTGCTGCCGTTGTTACAAAAACATCATTGTTCAGATAATGTACCAAATTTGAAGGAAAATCATACTATTTTTTTATGTTCAGATAAAACATACATTGAGGTGGCTGTAGTAATGCTTTTAACCATACGGAAAAATGAAATCATTCTACCTTGAGAATTACATTTTCCATAGATATAAGTCATTCTACCTTGGTAATTAAACTTTCCATAGAATTACTTTGCTCTCTATGAAATTAAACAACCACAAATTCTAACACAATTCCTCCTTTAAAACCTCACACATCCAATCAAAATTCAACTCAATTTGATTCAGAACATAGAACATACAAATCTTTGAAATCTATAAGATTAAAAATAACTAATTTGAGACATTTACACATGACATATATCAATGTACAATATTCACGTTTGATTCGAGAAATACAATAATTCATGTCTGATCATGGCAATTAGAGATAACACACAAAATCATGTTTTTAGAAGATTACCCAACACACAAAATCATGTTTTTAGAACACCAAGATGAAGAAAAACATAAACTCAAAAAGCATACCTGCTCTTCCCCAAGATCAAGGCAGGCACCACTTAATACAGTCATGATTTGGTAATGATTCATGAAACAAAATATGTCCCCAGGTCCATATAGAAATCAGTCATGATTTAAACCAAAACGGTATGCATCATTTGAAGCGTAGGTTGCAAGTTGCTGGTTTCAAGAGCTCGTTTTGGGTAGCAGATGATGCAAGGTTGTAGTTGAAAAGCATCTTATATAATGAATGTTTGATGACTGGGTTTTAGTTTTTGTTACTTTTTTGGTAATAATTCATGAAACAAAATATGTCCCCAGGTCCATTCAAACAAAGGAAGAAGGAAGGTGCACTCACTGGTGCTTAAAAGAAAATCATAAGATTTTTACCTATCAAAGAGCATAACATATCTATAATAGACATTAGAAGAGCAAAAATACATAGACTTCCCAGCAGTAAAGCATGCATTGTCAGTATAATAAATAAGGTCTGTCCCATGGATATTAAAAAAAATATGTATGCAGATACCTCTTCCTCCCTTGCTTCTTCACCATGCTAAAAAAACCTTTTGATGCAGTGCCCCTATAATTATGATAAATTTATCTCTGCCTTTGATAGGGTACATGAATTTACTGAAGCAATATCCTCATATGTTCACAGCGGAGCCCTGTATGCACTTCTGGAGTGGTTTACATGCTGCCACTGCATATACTCGTGCATTTATCGATCAAAGATGAGGGGTCAGTACAACTTGACGGAGAGCCCTTGCATCGACTGTCTCCTCCATTGCTACTGCGAGCTCTGCGCCATGTGCCAAGAATACAGAGAGCTCAAGAACCGCGGATTTGACCTGAAAATAATTGAGCTAATATAATTCTTGATTGTAAATTGTTAGAGTTATTGATATAATCTTGAGCATAATGCTGGAGCCACATAAGACAATCAAAATTTTTATGGCCTAAATCCATGCTGATATGATGCAATCAGAATCCTCAAATTATCTACGATCCCTACTATTATAAACTTGTGTAAATTCAACAACTCGAATATCAATTTATGTCAATTCAGCCAACCATGTATTTATTGAAGCAAATTTGGTATGAGAGAGATACGTGTATCTATTCTTATAAGATGATAGGATCTTGTTACCAGATCCATGAATAAAAATTGCTTGTTTTTTTACCAGATCCATGAATAAAAAACACTTGTTTTTAAGCATATTAGTTTTATATCTGACAAATTTTTCATTCTTCCATGATTTTCGACCAATCTGAAGGTAATGCTGGGGTCGACAACCAGAACCATAGTAATCAGAACCAATAACCTGTAGAAGTGAACCAGCCACATCCTGAGCCTGAGCCTGAGCCTGAGCCTAGAACCAACAACCTGTAAATGCTTGAAAATCAATGATCGTTAAAAGCTTAGAATCAAAATGATGGTCATGCTTAGAGAAATGTGAGGGGCTCAGGAGATTTTCAGTTCTAATCACATGGCCATGCTTAGAGAAATGCTGGAATGGGAAGGATGAGGAGGATAACCTTAAGGAGAGCAAGAGCAGGAGGGGTCTCCGTTAGGAATTTGACAGCAAGGGTCACCTAACATATCCTCCGCCTTCTCCTTCGTTTAACATATCCTCCTCTTTTTCTCTTCTGTCCTCATTCGCCACCTTCTTCCGGACCTAGCAGTGAATTGATCAATTGGAACACCAGATCAAAAGCCAATAATGATCAATTGGAAAACCATACCAATAATGATAATGATCAATTGGGAATAATTAACTGAGGGGCCCTGCCGTAAGTGGTGAAGCGGAGAAGGGAGGGGAAGGGGATGGAGAAGAAACCATCGATGAGGAGTAGATACTCTCTGCGGAGCACCTCCGTCTACTCCCCAGGATCGTAGCTCATCAGCTGCTTCACCATCGGCCTTTTGAGCTCCGGAGGTCGTTGCGGTTGTGTATGGCCTTGATATGAGGTTTTTGGGGGAGGGAGGGAGAGATGGAGGGGGGAAGAGAGAGGGGGGAGAACGGGATGATTTTGCTGGTGGCCCGAAATAAGCAAACAAAATTTCCCCCCAGTTTTTTGGTTTCCCCCCTCTTAAAGTTTGCTGGTGTTTTCAAATTTTTTGGGGAACCGAGTTTGGTTTTCCCCAGTTTGGTTTTCCCCCTCTTAAAGTTTGGTTAAGCTTTGAGTTTTCAAATGTTTGAGTTTTTAAATTACAAAATTCCCCCCAAACCCATCCTAGTCATCATTTAAGTTTATCCTAGTCAGCTTTTGCTTGCCACGTAGGATAAATATTTGTCCTATTAGGATAAGATTCAAAAAAGGTCCTGTTTTATAGAATATATATATATATATATTATTCATACATAGAGAAGCAGATAGTGGAGGCAAAATACTGCATATTTGAGATTGAAGCATGATAGTCTAGGGGTCAACCAAGGACATGTATATAAAAACAAAATCAAAAGTAGAAGTACACCAACTAGCTAGCCACGACAAACAACTCACACAAAAGCAAAGTGAACCCACGAAGCTTGAAATGCAATATGACTCGGCTTCCTAGGGTTAGTGAAAGTAATTATCGTAGCTAAGCTAAGTGTGTATGTGGTTCCATGGAAGTTCATCATTTGGGGTCATCTCTAGGGGAGGGAGAACAAACGGATGAGAAGAAAAAGAAAACATGATGAAAAAGACTCAAAAATGGTGAAAAAGACGCAATTGACGCACAAAGTGCGACTCCCCAAGCTGAATCTTGCATTGCCCTCAATGCAATAGTAGTAAATATGAGAGGGCAAATAAAATGGGAGGGAAGTACGCACCGACAAATAAGAGTGAAAAACATGAAACACATACAAAACTCACAAGAAGAAAGGTAGAAAAATAAAGAAAACAAATAACGAAACGAAATGTACAAAACACATATTCGCGGACACACAAAACAAACACACATCAAACAAGACACGACAACAAGCACAGAAAATAGATTTCCCCCAAGCTGATTTCGACAATGCTAGAAAAATGATATGATCAAGATGATGCAGAACAAGTGGCCAGGGGGTAAAATCAGAAAAAAGGACAATCAAGGAGCAAGAGAGGCAGTCTGCTCATCCTCCTCGGAAGAGACGTGAGGGGTGTGGGTGGGGGATGTGACGGATGTGCGGAGAAGTGGGGAAGGAGGAGGAGATGGAGGATGGATGGGAGATGTGGTGGTGTGAATGATGGGTGGTGTGTCGGTGGTGATGGAGGATGGTAAAGAAGCGGCGATCGATGAGGTGGGGGTGGGTAATGATTTCAAGCGCACAACTAATTTCTTGCGACGCGAGTATGCGGTGGTGATGGATGTGAAATGTGGTGGGGGTGTAGGATCGACGGTAATTGTCGTGGGTGGGGAAGAAGTGGAAGGAGGAGGGGATGATCGCCTAGGGGTGATGGAGGGGGTGATGTGACTGGAGTAGGTGGCGGGGGACCATGAACATGGGTAAGAATACGGAGAATAGTGGCCACGTTTCGCTCGGGTGCGAGGAAACGTGTGTGTGAAAGGAAAGAAGTGGACAGGTCCGAGGAAGTGGAGGAGGATGTGCCAGCACGCAGAGCAGCGAGCTCGGCCTCGAGAGCGAGGCGAGCGGAGGTGGCCTGTCGAACAACAGAAGTGGTGCCGACGGTTGTGGTCGTGCCAATATCAGAGGCAAGGCATAAGAGGGCCGTAGTGAGTGCCTCAGGGACAGCAGCCGGGGTGGTGACACTAGGGCCAGCCCCGGGGTCCTCCCTGACGTAGACATATCCTGCTCACCTAAGTGGGCGGTAGGGGACGATGGTCAAGGTGGGTCAGGGAGGGGAAACTGAAGATGTAACACCCCTACAAACTCTGGATCAGGAGGAAACGACCAATCTACCTTAAGATGAATAGCCATGCGGCCAGGATTAGGCAGAGTTGTAACGGCCGCTTTCCGACCGTTTGTATTTTCTACGTGCACGTACTTTTTCGTGCACATATTTTATTTGGCTCTTTCTTGGTTTTGGTATATACGATGTGATATGCCGTTGTGACCGTATGGAAGTGTATAATTTTATAGTAATTTTTGGAAACGTCATTTCACCGCTCGTTTTCTCGCAAAACAGCTCTGAATGGAAGGTCGTTTTGGTCTTTTGGCCTCAATACTCGGTTCCCGACTTTACGATAATGTCTGGTAGGTGTAACACATGATCGGACCCTGTAGCCCCGTACTTCTCATCTCCACGATCGTCCCAGTATTTTCAGATTATTTTTCCGATGCCTGTAGTGGAAGTTATCCCCTAATCAATTTTCAACTGTTGATTAGCCTTTAATCAATTTTGAAATTCAAACTTTAATCAAATCCATACGTATCATGCATGTGGGGATTTCTCCTACTATCCACACCTAAAATTACACCCCCTCCTCTCACATACTTTCTCTCCTAGTTACCTAAATATACCCCAAACATACCCCATATAGCAAACAACTCATCTTTTAAAAACAACCTATGGCATACCCTAGTTTTTCACGGTAGACCCATCTTCTAGCCACCACCTTCACCATTTCTTGTGCCCCTCCTCAACGCCGGTAGCCACCACCAGCAACCCGAACCTCTGGCCATCCCTCCTCCGTTCCATCTTCTCTCTCCTCTCCTTTCTCTCTCTAAACTGCCCTCAAAAAGCCCCCAGGCCGACAGTTTTACATCCAGCACCGCCGCCGAAAAATCCTCTCGTAGGCAACCACCACCGACAATTTGTTCCCCTCTGACCCCTCTCCGCTCTGCAACTTCCCTCGCGCTCATAGCCCACCTGTAGCTCCAGGAATCCTCCGTTGGAACACGCCGTATTGGCTGTTTTTCACAGATCTGGAAGCTGAACTTCCACACCGGCTCACGTCCACCTCCGACCACCCCCGACGACAACTCCACTGCCGTTGGCTTCTTCTTGAAGTCCTTTACCTTCTGAAACTTTCCATTTTTGTTGTTCGTCGCTGGAATTCCGCTGAGCCGCGCGACAACAGACGTTGCGCGAATCTGTCCTCTCCGGCTTCTCACGGCCACCCACCGCCGTACGCTCACGCCGTCGGCCACTCACCGGGCCGAGCATCTTCCTTTGGTCATACTTCATCTACCGACAGCCCCCTTGGACTCTCAGAGTTCACGTGCGTTGCCGCACGCACGTACTTTTAACCGACGTCGCCGTTATCGTGAAGATCCGTTGCACTACTCGTAACAGGAGGAGGATCGCTGTTAGCTCGCTGATTTCGCACCACCACCCCATTGTCCAGAGGTACCTCGCTGCGCTACCCGTGTCCGAGGAGTTCCAGACGACGCCGACGTTTCGCCGTTCAGACCCGAGTTCCGCTTGTTGGACGACATCATGAGGTTGGTTTCCCTAACGAGTAGTAAAACCCACACCGTAGCTAACAAAAACCTAAACTAAAATTGGTCAACTTGAACTAAAATTTATTTCAGCATCTGTAAAATATTGCCCACCGTAAGAAAGATCGACGAATGGACAATTTTCTGTGCACATAGGGTAGACGTCGATTTAGACTGAACAAACATAAAAAATGTGACTTTTTGACTGTTAGGATAGTCTCGCCAATTTTAGAAACAAAACATAATAGGATTGACAAAAAGCGTGATCTGACATCACAATGACCATGTTTCAGACGGACTACCGCCGACGCGACGCTTGGACAGGACGCTCCAGACAGACAATGCATTCGCCACCACAGGCAAGTGTACTCACTTGTACCTTCGGCCGTGTTTAGGCCATAGACTCTTAGAACTATTAAAACATGAACAAAGAGAACCAGCATGAAATGATAGCGTCCGGGACCCCCTTGACAGCTTAGACTTGACAACAAAGTCTAAGCACAACAACAACAATTGTCACCTAGGGTTTTTCTGTGTGTGCGTGCATGTGGACTCCCTATAAGCAAAATTCCTTACTTGTCATGTCGTGTCTTGTTATGCACAGCCTGCAGGTAATAGGGCACTCACCAGAGAGTGGGTGATCCCTTGTACGGATACACAGCCTGCAGGCAACAGGGCACTCACCAGAGAGTGGGTGATCCCTTGTACGGATACACAGCCTGCGGGCAATAGGGCACTCACCAGAGAGTGGGTGATCTCTTGTACAGATACACAGCCTACGGGCAATAGGGCACTCACCTAGCAGAGTGTGTGATCCCTTGTATGGACTTGTCTTGTGCACTTGGTTTGGGGTAGGGTTGAACATGCGCACGAGGAGAGGGTCGGATCCCCCTCGAACCGTAAGGCGTGAACCCTTCGAGTCGCACGTGTCTTGTCTTGTTGTGTCGTGTCTTGTCTTGTCCCGTCTTGTCTCGTCTCGTCCCGTTTAGGTTAGTCCTGTAGTCGGTTGCACATGCAACGGCTACTGCTTGACGTGTTTACTTTCCTGCTCCGTTTACTTTCTTTAAATGCCATGTTATAACCCCAGCATGTTAATCAACCAGTAGATCGTTGTTTTAAATCAAAGTACACTTGCAGTAGAGACTAACATTTTCTGTGTAGACTTTACCTGATGTACAATTCCTTTTCTCTTGGATAATGTACGTCAGGTGTTGAGCCAGAGTACGTTGATGAGGCGGACTTGCCAGAGTACGTGGAGCCCGAGGACGTCGACCCGGAGGATGTACTTGACAAGGACCAGACTTAGACGTTCCCCACTGTTGCGGACTCCCAGAGGTTACTATTTTCTAGTTTGGGTGCGTAGCACCCATTTGCTTTCTGTTTTAGGTTGGGTGCGTAACACCATTAGCTTCCTTTTCTGCATTGCAGCCATGCTTAGGCTTCCCTTATTAGACTTTTGTACTCTCTAGATATTATCTCTATTATAAAATGAATGCTTCCTTTTCCTTCTGTACTTTTGTGGTTCCAGATTTTATAAATGCAAGAACCTGAAAATTTTAAAATGGTACCCCTACAGACGCTTATTGGGTCCGAGCTTCACAGCTCCGACCTAAGCTGGCCGTAGTCACGTTTTGCTTCCGTCGTTTTGGGAAGCGGTGCGTGACAGGTTTCAGTGGTGGCCCATGCAGGTCTCGCAGAAAGTTCAGAACAATAAGAGTACCGCATTCATTTAATATCCATGTACAAGTCTAAATTAGGTTTTCCCCGTCTTAGATGGTAGGAAGACTTAGATAGACATCCAGGTTTGATAGTCAGGCGCCGTGGTTAAGATTTAGTAATACACGTCTTAGGATACCTTAGTAGCCCTCACTTGACTCTGACCGTGTTAGATTTCTAGAGCCCTTCTTTTAGTCGTTCGCTCGGGTCCATCGACTTCGCGCCCAGCAGAAGGTAACCTTGATTCTCTTAGGAACCTTTCCCTGAGATCCTGATTACAGTCTAGCTCATTAGGAGTCTTAGTGCCAAGTTCTCCTGATCTTTAGACAGCCCGAAAATTAGAACCCCTGACTTCTAGCATCTTCCTGATCACTACACTTTGTGTTATCGACCGTAGAGTTCCATCGTAGCTTTCATGAATCATATCTTAGGCGTATTCATCATACGATCACATTCTTGCCCTCGATTCATGTGATCGCTTCATGACACTTATCGATAATTCTTCGAATCCATCCATCGTAATTCCTGCTTTCTTTAAAAGTGTTATCGAAATTCATTATTAAATTCTTCCCTCGGTTTAACTTCTTTGAAAACTCTTTATTATATATTTAAAATTTCTTGCTTTTCGGTTTAATTAAAGTTCATTCTTGGATTTTTGAAACCTCCTTAGTCGTAATTTTCAAGTTACTATCTTGTAATTATTTCTAACAGGTATTTTCTGTATTTCAGTTTTTAAAACCTTGTTATCATTTTGATAATTCAATATATATATATATATTATTCTTTTTCTAAACTACAAAATTTATTTCTAACCACTTACCATACGTACTTTTAAAATATTTTCTAAACTAAAGGGAACTTCAATTTTTATAAATATCAATTCTATGTCATCGTGCTCATACTTCGAAAGAATTTTTGTATAAACCTATTTTCTTTTGCAAAACAATCGCCACCTCACCCTACTCTTTAATTCCTTTGTCTAACTCTTTTCCGAGTTGTAGTTTTCTACCATCTGCTCACTTTTTCTACATATTCTTATAAGTATAAAAGTATATGATACCATATTTTACACGTAATTCTTCCTTCATCCATTTAATTATTTTGAGCAATATTTTTGTCCCACCCAACCAGCTATCTCTTTATCTCGCCTTATTTGAACTCGTTCTTTCCGATTTTGTTTCTTTTCGCTTTGGGTTTCGGCTTCCTTGTGTTGTGTAGACTTCAGTGCCTGTAGTTGCCAATTTAATCTCTAGTTAGTAGTGGGCCCATCGGTTTTGTAATGTCGTCGGGGTGCATGTCTATAGGTAGTGTGTGTGGACCTGTTAGAGTGTGCTACCTTTAGGATCTTGATTGATTGTCTCTTGTGTCTTGTATGTATATTCAGTGTGGTCTGCGATATACATATGGTGTTGTCTGAATGATGGTATTCATATTTGTGTGGATAGCGTCATAGCAGGCAATTCCTTAGACTTAGACTTTCGTATTATAGTATAGCTTATCTTTGGCTGCATGCGTTTGTAACAAAACTTTTGTTTCCTTTTTAAACCAAATCTTTAATGTTTTTGAAACTAGCTCACAAGGTCACGACTCCTTATTCTCCCTCAACCATTACCACCACTCCACACGTTTTTTTTTCCACATGTTATAGTTTTTTTTTAAAATATGTCTTTGGCCTTAAAATTTCTTTCCTCTTCTTCCCTCTTTGAAGTGTTATGTTCATTGTTGTTATAGTATTAGAACTGGTTATTATTGTTATAGGATTATGTTGTGGGTAGGCTTAGAGTGAGGGAGATATGTCGTAGCGATGATTAATTGATTTTGGAACACAATGATATAGGATTAGATTTCTTTGGATGAAAAGAATGAGTTGACCAAGACTTATTTATAATACCGATGTGTGACGGACTCAATGGAGAATTCTAGTCGGATGAAATTATATGCGTGGAGATGATAACTTATCAGACTTGAGACTTAGACGAGTGGTAGATAGGAGTAGCTATGGAGTATAGTATGATTTAGAGTGGTCATGAGAATGAGTAGAACATTGAAGCATCAAGACTTGATTATTGAGTTGATGTGAGAATACAATAGAAATGATGCCACATGTTGAGACAGATGGGATGTTATGAAGATGGATTTTAATAAGATTAGGAGGTTTGATAATAGGGGTAAGGATAGCTGTGGGTCGATGGTTCTTTGATTAAGGAGAATAGGTTTATGAGTCGATGTGATGGAGAATATATATTGAGGACGAGATGATTTTTAGTTTGTAGACGGTAATGTGGATCTATAGTCAGGTGCTAAGATGTGGTTCTAGTTGTAGCGTTAAACAGTGGAGGACGAATTATGACGAATTATTTGAGGAATGATGTTGAAGTTATAGGATTAGAGATCTTTGTGTGGAAGATGGAAGTTATAGGCTTAAGTGTTTACAGATTTTATTATTATTATTAGTATATGTGATTCCGAGGACGGAATCATTTCTAAGGTGGGTAGAATGTAACGACCGCTTTCCGACCATTCGTATTTTCTACGTGCACGTACTTTTTCGTGCACGTATTTTATTTGGCTCTTTCTTGGTTTCGGTATATACGATGTGATATGCCGTTGTGACCGTATGGAAGTGTAGAATTTTATAGTAATTTTTGAAAACGTCATTTCACGGCTCGTTTTCTCGCAAAACAGCTCTGAATGGAAGGGCGTTTTGGTATTTTGGCCTCAATACTCGGTTCCCGATTTTACGATAATTTCTGGTAGGTGTAACACGTGATCAGACCCCATAGCCCCATACTTCTCGTCTCCACGATCGTCCTAGTATTTTCAGATTATTTTTCCGATGCCCATAATGGAAGTTATCCCCTAATCAATTTTCAACCGTTGATTAGCCTTTAATCAATTTTGAAATTCAAACTTTAATCAAATCCATATGTATCATGCATGTGGGGATTTCTCCTGCTATCCACACCAAAAATTACACCCCCTCCTCTCACATACTCTCTCTCCTAGTCACTTAAATATACCCCATACATACCCCATATAGCAAACAACTTATCTTTTAAAAACAATCCATGGCATACCCTAGTTTTTCACGGTAGACCCATCTTCTAGCCGCCACCTTCACCATTTCTTGTGCCCCTCCTCGCCGTCGGCGGCCACCACCAGTAACCCCAACCTCCGGCCATCCCTCCTCCTCGTTTCCATCTTCTCTCTCCTCTCCTTTCTCTCTCTAAACAGCCCTCAAAAAGCCCCAAGGCCGACAGTTTTACAGCCAGCACCACCGTTGGAAAACCCGCCGCCGGCAACCACCACCGACACTTTGTTCCCCTTTGACCCCTCTCCACACTGCAACTTCCCTCACTCTCATAGCCCACCTGTAGCTCCGGGAATCCTCCGTTGGAACACACCATATTGGCTGTTTTTCACAGATCTGGAAGCTGAACTTCCACGCCAGCTCACGTCCAACTCCGACCACCCCCGACGACAACTCCACTGCCGTTGGCTTCTTCTTGAAGTCCTTCACCTTCTGAAACTTTCCATTTTTGATGTTCATCGCTGGAATTCCGCTGAGCCGCGCGACAACGGACGTTCCGCGAATCTGTCCTCTCCAGCTTCTCACAGCCACCCACCGCCGCACGCTCACGCCGTCGGCCACCCACTGGGCCGAGCATCTTCCTTTGGTCCTACTTCATCTACCGACAGCCCCCTTGGACTCTCTGAGTTCACGTACGTTTCCGCACGCACGTACTTTTAGCCGACGTCGCCGTTATCGTGAAGATCCGTTGCGCTACTCGCAACGGGAGGAGGATCGTTATTAGCTCGCTGATTTCGTGCCACCACCCCACTGTCCATAGGTACCTCGCTGCGCTACCCATGGCTGAGTTCCAGACGACGTCGACGTTTTGTCGTTCAAACCCGACTTCCGCTTGTTGGACGACATCACGAGGTTGGTTTCCCTAACGAGTAGTAAAACCCACAGCGTAGCTAACCAAAACCTAAACTAAAATTGGTCAACTTGAACTAAAATTTATTTCAGCATCTGTAAAATATTGCCAACCGTAGGAAAGATCGACGAACGGACAATTTTCTATGCACATAGGGTAGACGTCGATTAAGACTGAACAAACATCAAAAACGTGACTTTTTGACTGTTAGGGTAGTCCCGCCATTTTTAGAAACAAAATATAATATGATTGACAAAAAGCGCGATCTGACATCGCCATGACCCTGTTTCAGACGGACTACCGCTGACGCGACGCTTGGACATAACGCTCCGGACAGACAACGCACTCGTCACCACAGGCAAGTGTACTCACTTGTACCTTCGGCCATGTTTAGGCCATAGACTCTTAGAACTGTTAAAACGTGAACAAAGAGAACCAGACGTGAAATGATAGCGTCTGGGACCCCCCTTGACAGCTTAGACTTGACGACGAAGTCTAAGCACAACAATAACAACTGTCACCTAGGGGTTTTCTGTGTGTGCGTGCATGTGGACTCCCTAGAAGAACAATTCCTTACTTGTCATGTCGTGTCTTGTTATGCACAGCCTGCGGGCAATAGGGCACTAACCAGAGAGTGGGTGATCCCTTGTACGGATACACAGCCTGTGGGCAATAGGGCACTCACCTGAGAGTGGGTGATCCCTTGTACGGATACACTGCCTGTAGGTAATAGGGCACTCACCAGAGAGTGGGTGATCCCTTGTACGGATACACAGCCAGCGGGCAATAGGGCACTCACCAGAGAGTGGGTGATCCCTTGTACGGATACACAACCTGCGGACAATAGGGCACTCACCTAGCAGAGTGTGTGATCCCTTGTACGGACTTGTCGTGTGCCCTTGGGTTGGGGTAGGGTTGAACGTGCGCACGGGGAGAGGGTCTGATCCCCCTTGAACCGTAAGGCATGAACCCTTCGAGTCACACGTTTCTTGTCGTGTCTTTTCTTGTCATGTCTTGTCCCGTCATGTCTTGTCCCATCTTGTCTCGTCCCATTTAGGTTAGTCCTGTAGTCGGTAGCACACATTATGGCTACTGCTTGGCGTGTTTACTTTCCTGCTCCGTTTACTTTCTTTAAATGCCATGTTATAACCCCAGCATGTTAATCAACCAGTAAATCGTTGTTTTAAATCAAAGTACACTTGCAGTAGAGTCTAATGTTTTCTGTATAGACTTTACCTGATGTACAGTTCCTTTTCTCTTGGGTACTGTACGTCAGGTGTTGAGCCAGAGTACATTGACGAGACGGACTTGCCAGAGTACGTGGAGCCCGAGGACGTCGACCCGGAGGACGTACCTGACAAGGACCAGACTTAGACGCTCCCCACCGTTGCAGACTCCCAGAGGGTACTATTTTCTAGTTTGGGTGTGTAGCACCCTTTTGCTTTCTGTTTTAGGTTGGGTGCGTAGCACCATTAGCTTCCTTTTCTGCGTTGCATCCATGCTTAAGCTTCCCTTATTAGACTTTTGTACTCTCTGGATATTATCTTTATTATAAAATGAATGCATCCTTTTCCTTCTGTACTTTTGTGGTTCCGGATTTTATAAATGCAAGAATCTGAAAATTTTAAAATGGTACCCCTACAGACGCTTATTGGGTCCGAGCTTCACAGCTCTGGCCTAAGCGGGCCTTAGTCACATTTTGCTTCCGTCGTTTTGGGAAGCGGGACGTGACAAGAGTGGTATATGGAGCAGAGGGTGGCCGTAGTAAAAATTAAACTGACCATTTCCACGCGGTCGGATCATGTGGGTGTGCCTCAGGACATCAAGATTTAGATATGTAGATCCTGGGGCATGCGGCAGATCATGGGGGATAACGATGTTGAACGGGGGGTGTAAGGAAATGAGAGTAATGAGGCCACCGCATCAATATTTACCCTTGTGTGCGAGGCTAATATCGATGAGTTTTTGATTTAGCCAAGCATCAGCGTTAATGCGTACGTGCGGGGCCTCGAAAGCGATCCCGTCAACACCAGGAATGAATCGGTGGGTCATCGCCCACAAAATGAATAAGTCAGGGATGGTCACAGTACCGGACTCATCCATGGGAAAGAAAGCGCTCGATATGATTCGGTGGGCGAGACGGAATACAGGGTGGATGATGGAAGATGCCTTGGCCTTGCCTCGAGGATATTGGTCATGAAGAGTGAGGCGTCCCTAAAAATGATCGACATTGAAGTCGCGATGCAATTCATAAGGGAGGAGGCTGCGGTCAAGATTTGGGAAACCAAAAGTGTTGTTGATTGTGTTCACATGGGTAAGGAAGTTTCGGTTCCTAAGGCGAAAATCGATAATAAACTCATCCTCAGTTTTGATGGTAGATAGAAATTCTAGGGTGAGTGAGGGGTAGGATCGTGCATGGGAGTTTAAGAAACCTAGCCAACCTAAGTTTGCAAATAAGGACTCGACCCCGGAGAAAACTACAAGATCGAGTAGGGTTTGACTGTGGGCAAACTTAGTGGCTAAGTGTGATCTTTGGTCGAGTCTAGTGCAAAAAATTTTGTGTGCCAGACTCATATAACGGATTCCCTGCGGCCCTATCAGTGGGTCCACCACATGAATGATGGGTTGGGGTGGTGGTCGTGTAGGCGGAGGAGGAGGAGCACGTGCACGCGGTGAACGTGTGGATTTGTGTCTATTGCGAGACGGCTCCTCTTCCTCCATGATGCGCTTACCCTTGTCTTTATCCTTAGCCATGATTGTGTGGTGATGTAATGTGATATGCAAGAATATATGAGTGCACACAATCAACGACAATGGAGCAAAATGCTAATACTTGGGTAAAGTAAAAATATGGGTGAGGAGCAAGTGTACCCAGTAATGCAGCGAGTCCAAGCTCCAGAAAGATCCTACGCCGTACGGTGGAGGGATTTTGGGAAGCCGCCACACGTCAATCCAACAAGAGATGAGATTTCGAAAATCTTGGGGCTATGGCTAGGGTTTGGTCAGATTTGGGGATTGAACTTGTTTGATGGAAGGTTTGGAAGGTCGGAGAGTGGTTGGGGAAGTGGGGAAAAACAATTGGGAGTAGTGGGAGAGAGGAGGAGATCGATTGGGAAGAAAAAGGAAATCGAACCGCTCGAAACTGTGAAGTCAAAATCGGGTGAATGAAGTCGGTTGGGGGTGGGGTATTTATATGGTTTGGCGAATCGATCGGGTGAGAGTTCACCCGATCGGTTGGGTCAATTTCGAAATTTTCTTGTTGAAAAGCAGCTACAGGTGAACCGATCGGGTGAGATTTCACCTGATCGGTTGACCGCTTCACAAATTTCCCGAGAGCTCTGCAATCGTCACCCAGTCTGCGACCCGATCGCCTCTTCTATCAACCGATCGGTTGAATTTTCACCAAAAAATCCCGAGAGTTCTGTCATGTCCACCTGATCTGCCACCCGATCACCGCATGTGTCACCCGATCGGTTGGCTTATGTGCTGATACTGGTCATCTTCTGATACTGGCCACCCGATCGGTTGATCCATGAACCGATCGGGTGGGGGCAATTTCCTGCACAAATACAAAAATTATCTAAGTCTCCCAACGAAGATCCCCATAGCAGTATTTATTCACTAGAACTAGCAAACTATTCCTATAAATAATGACAAAAGTTCAGAACTTGGGTTGTCTCTAATGAAGCGTTGTTGTTTAAAGTCGTTTGCTCGACTCCCGATATATGATCTTCATGGGGGTTTATTCGGGTGATGCCCAACGATTGGCATCATCTCTGGTGTTGGGGCAGGGGCTCTTGTTGTCGACAGCGATGATAGGTGAACTGTTTCAACGACTCTCCCGCTGGTGATGTCCGGGGGCTTTTCCCTCATGTTGGTGTCAATCGCCACTCTTCTTAGGATTCGTACTTCATCAGCTGTGAGCTCCAGAGGCTTTTTTCCTTTGTTCTTTGCTTGAGCAGCTTTCCCAAATCTGGGGGGGGGGGGAGGGTCGTCCGGGAGACACATACTTCTTCAGCTAATTCTCTTCTTCCAATCCAATGTGCTCCACAAGGCCTTCCAAGCCATCGGGGGGTTCCTTGAAAGAACTTCCCAAGATCCCGTTTCAACAACTCTCTCTTCCTCTACCTCCAGCAGATTGCATCTATGTTCCTCCTGTAGATACTTCATTGACAATGCCAGATCAAACTCTACTTTCTGATCTCCGACATTAAGGGACAGCTTCCCCTTCTTCACGTCAATGAGTACGCCCACGGTTGCCATGAAGGCCTCCCGAGGATGATTGGGGTATGATTATCCTCAGGCATGTCCATAACTACGAAATCAACTGGCACATGCACACCGCTGATGTTGACATGCAAGTCATCCACTACCCCCACCGGGTACTTAACAGATCTGTCTGCCAGCTGCAGAGTCATCCCGGTGGGTTCTAAGTCGCCCATATTTATCCTCTTGTATAATGATAGAGGCATCAGACTCACGCTCGCACCCAAGTCAACAAGCGCTCGATTGATTGACACATCCCCTATTGAGCACGGGATAGAAAAACTCCCGGGGTCCTTTAGTTTTGGGGGATTCGCTCGTTGAATAGAGTGCTGCACTCTGCCGTGAGTACAACTTTTTCTTTCCTCGTCACCTTTGTAACAAAGTCCTTCAGAAATTTTGCATATGAGGGGATGGTCTCTATCGCCTTCAGAAATGGGATTTGTAGACTCAAGTCCTTCACCATCTCGAAAAACTTACCGTACTTCTCATCGATTTTTTCTTTGGCAAGCCTTTGTGGGAATGGCACTGTAAGCTTGAAGACCCTTGAGTTTTCCTTCTCATTTTTCTTCTTCTCTACAGAAACTCCCTCCGGAGTTATGGGGTTTGGGGCTGAAGCTCCGTCATCATTTGCCTTCAGATTTGGTCTCTCATCGACCAACGGTGCTTCGCGTTCTTTCACGGCCTCTCACAACGGAATCTGCGTACCACTTCTCAAGACTATCACTGACACATTTGCTTGACCATGCGTCAAGGCTAATGTCTGGTTGGGCCCCCTTGGGTTCACCTCTGGTTGGCCTGGTAGTTGCCCTTGTGCTTTCTGAAGATTGGCCACTTGCAACTCCAGATGGGTCACCTGATCGGCTAAAGTCTTCTGCCCAATCTGCAGCATAAGTTGATCTTCTTCTGATTTGATATATATTGAGTCAAGAGATTCTCGACAGGAGAGACTACCCGTTGTTGATTATATTATTGCTGCTGTGGCGGGGGCTGCTGATTCCTAGGAGGGTACTGATCGCTCTGGAATGTAACCCAAAAGTGCGACCGTGTAGTTTTACCGCAAGCGCACGGTGTAGCGGCGAGCGGGTTATCGAACACAGGGAGGACGAATGAAAGTGCTTGCTCCGAACAACCTGGCTATTAAGAAAAGAAAAGAGAGAATTTTGCCTTTGGCGATCCTGTCACAATCGTCAGACAAAGTACGAAGATATCAAATCAAATAAAGACGCCTAGGGAATGGGGAATTCCCGCCACTCACCGTATTGCGTCAATGTGGTTCATTGGTATCAAAATTGCTAGAATAAAATTACGGATGAACTAGTTGCAACTGAATGTAAAACCTAGCTCACGCTCTCTCGCTGTTGCCGGTCTATAGCTATCCTAGGTTCGGGTCCAATCTCCTGCAAACCCTAGCCTAGGCAAGCTAGCATTAGGATCAACATCATCGTTCAATCGCGCCCCGAGCCCACTCTCGTGCAAACTCGGGCCACGACCTAGGTTGGGATAGTTTCTACCCATCCAATCTCTTGCAAATGGGTATCAGCATGGAATTGCAACCGAGAACCTTAGTATCGGTCCAATCTCTTGCAAACTGATACTACGGAAATTCGATTCCAACCCGATTCGGATTTCTAGGGTTTCCTATCGAATTGGGATCAATCTCTTGCAAATCCCAATTGATATGAATACCTAGCTATCCGTAGTAAATCGATCCCAAACTAACCCTAATAGGCAATTCTAGCAAAATTCCTACCAATTCATCACAAATCTGAAATTGGGCTCGTAGGGTTCATCCCCACGCCCCAAGACGTGAAGACTACTCACAATTCATAGCACAAATACAAGAATAATCAATGAAATTAACAAGAGAATTCATCACAATATTGAGATAAGCAATAACAATAGTATTTTTAGAGGGGAGAGACACAAACCAATGGAGTTCTTCCAATAATCCAACAAAAATCCACTTTTGTCTCCTCTCCAATCACAAGAATAAAAGCTAAAAAGTTAATCTAAAAAGCTGCAAAAATTAAATAGAAAAAGCTCTCCAACCTAGGGTAAAAACAGGGGTTAAATACCCACCAAAATCGTCCAAAAAACTGTGACCAAAATGCCCCTGCGCAGCCTGAAATCCGCAATTTTCGCTACAGGCAGCGCGTCGCACTCGGCCGAGTGACAAAAGTCACTCGGCCGAGTGACAAACCCTGTAAATTTCCAGTAAGTCTGGGTCTTCGGGGGTCTTCACTTCGGGAGTCGCTCGGCCGAGTGAGTTGCCGTCACTCGACCGATGGCTTCTTAGTACTCGGGCGGTCGGCATTTGCCACTCGGTCGAGTGGGTCTTTTGAAGCTCAGGCAGACGAAAAACAGTAAGTTGGCGATTTTAGATGGGCTTCGTCTGAGTGCCACTCGGGCGGACGGGGTCTCGTCACTCGGCCGATGTGGCTTCCGATGCTCGGCCGAGTGCACATATAAAACGTGTCCGATCCGGTCGGCCGAGCGGTGTCTCGCTGGTCGGCCGAGTGACTCCTTCACTCGGCCGAGTGAGACACCAAAAATGCCCAAACAGCTTGTTTTGGCCTCCTCGTCGCTCCTGCGATGTTATTTCTTCTTCCGCTCCTCTCTAATGGCGAAATACCCCTCGGGGAGGTCGTCGGTGACACTCTGGAGTAAGCGTATCTCGAGATCACTCCAAATCGCTCCAAATCACCTGAAATACGACAAAAACAACAAATCGTGAAAAGCATCGCAATTTCGTCGATATATCGTGAAAACCATGATTTGGACGATCTAAATGGCATGCAAACATGCGGGGAAAAAGTGTAAAATATGGAGTGATCAAAATCCCCCAAGCTTACCTCTTACTCGTCCTTGAGTAAGATAAGTGAAAGGCGAACCCGGTGGATTTCGAAAACGAAAATGGCGGAAAAATGGAAAACTAAAAAAAAACAAAGAAGAAAGAAGAAAGCGAGGAGGGAAGCTGCTAGATCATTTTCTCAGGACGTGGGTTTGGCTCAATCATATAGCATGCACCGAATGTCAAACACATGTCAAAGAATTTTATTTCGATATCATAGTATAAAGGTGCAAATAGAAATAGATAACCCACGAACAATGATATAATCATGAAAAACGGAATAATTTTAGAATTAACATCGTCTGAATCATTTAAAGCAGTATACAAATCGCAGATCACACACTTTTCAATTGAACGCTTTCTACGAGGAGTATAAGAATATCACACCGTAGAATAGAAAGAATAGATAAGCATGGATTTCATGAAATGAGTGCTAGGCATAGATTTCTGGACTTCGTAAAGCTAAAAAAAATAATCTCACCGAGTATAGAATATTACTTAGCCTAGGTTGTCGTGCAACGTCAAGTAGTCACTCTCTCACACATCAATGGATTCCCTCCCCCAAGCTTATCTATAAGCGTGGTGGCATAAAAAATATTTACATCCCCATTTCGATAAAGCTCCAAAAGCAACAAAAATAGAAAACAAAAAGAGAGAAGAAAGAGAGATCATGAGATGGGATCGTTTATTGAGATTTTTCTCTTTTCTCTTTTTTTTTCTTTTTTTTCTTTTTCATTTTCATTTTCATTTTTTTTTCAAATAGCATATATACAAAATGATCCCAAATCAAAGAGAAATAAGGATATTGACGTGCGTCTATATTTCATATATTCACGCACGTTTTCTTTTGTGTTTCTCCATGTTTTCCGCCGTCTCCTATTCGTTTTCGTATGTTTTCCCGTTTTCTTTCACTTTTCTTTGTTTGTCCATGATTGCAGGAGTTCGACCACGTAGGGGACCTTTTACGATGATATCCCAAGTCCCCGGAGCAACGGGAAAAGTCACGCGTGATCCAGGGGGTCAAACGGCGAAGTATTCATCTTTCTGCCCCTCACCCGGTCGGTTGGTCATCTCCAACCGATCGGGTGATGCACGCGTGCACCAACCGGTCGCTACCGCAGCTCACGAAGAAGTCACCCGACCGGTTCACAGACCGGTTCTGCGGGCGGCTGTTCTCTGTCTTTTCGAGCAGAATTCCAACCGATCGGGTGACTCTCACCCGATCGGTTCATCTGTAGCTGAGAAAAAGAGCTGAAGACACGGGCGTCGAACCGACCGGTTCACCCGACTGCTCCAAGATCCAACCGGTCGCTCAAGAACTCACCCGATCGGTTCGTAAGATCTGGTGAAAACTCGCCGTTTTCTGTGATTTATCTGTAACGGATCAACCGATCGGTTGACTTGTCACCCGATCGGTTGATCCGAAAATCTATATATAGGACCCCTAGGGTTCCAGAAACGAGAGAGTTGTATTTTTTTTACTGTTTTATTTCCCTGTGACGGCTGTAATTGTTACTCTTAAGTAAGTTTTCAGATCTTTCTAATTTTTTAGTATTGTCTTTACTACTCCTTTACTTCCGCATTGCAATTGTCGGCTTATGATTCTAACGGTTAAATTTCATTTAGATTGCTTTTTCATGAATTTTTGTGAGTAGTTCCCAAATCTGGGATTTTGGTGGAAACCCCTTCGGGGGCTCTTCCCGATGGTGGAAACCCCTTAGGGTTAGGGAATCGATAGGGAGTAAGAATCTAACGGTTACGCGGGGCGTTTCATTGTCATCGGCGGGAAAAAGACCGCCTTTGACCGTCGGGCCAAGGGGGAATAAACTTGGCGGTTGACTCCCTAGCCAAAGCTCACGCCTTTAGCGTAGACGCCGAATCCTAGCACGCGGGAGCGGCAGGATGAGACGTCGGGAGATATCGTTGCGGACTTAGTGCTCCCGGGATCGATCAGTGTTTATGGACACGGGAGTGCCCACTGATCGAATCCGGGAAGTCCGGTGTATCATCCTGGGCACCGACCGGAATATCGGGCCCATGGGACGCCGGTACCACTTTCAGAGGCAACGTCTCACCATTAGACCCTAATCCCGATCGCTATCCATACCCGTAGGCCGTAGCGGCGAGAGCCTCTCGTCGGGTCGGAAACCAAAGTCCCGGGTTTACTTTCTTTTTGTTCATACGCTTTCATTTCCTTTCGTGACAACCAACCACCGATTCGGGCTAGCTCGCCCATCGGGGTGATTTAGGTCCTACCTGACCCAAGCACAACCTCGCCTCCCTGAGTTCGATATTCCCGCACCCTACACTAACCGTGAAACTTGCGGTAAACGACACCGCGCCGCCGCGACGCAAGCGGGGCGCCGGTCAAGTTTATGGCGCCGTTGCCGGGGAGGCAACGTGCTTGATATTTTAGGATCTCTTGAACCCTCGTGTCTAGCTCACATCCCTACCTCGCGATAATTTTCGCATTCTCCTTTTTCTTTTTCTTATTTGTTTTTCTCATTTTTATTTCTTATTTTATCTGTTTCTTTCCCACTTGTCGCTTCACGGGTGTCTGTTGTTTTTCATGCGCAGGAGTTCAAGGAGTCTTGACGACTTGATTCCCCTCGATCCAGAGATTAACGCCACCCTTAGGCATTTGGCCGCCGAAAAGCGAAGAAGGGAAGATCCCGAATCCATGGAGGAGAACACCCCACCTCACAAGTCTCTGCTGGAGTACTCGATGCCCTCCATCGAGTCAACTTCCTCCATCCGATCTCCAGCTATTGCGGCCCAAAGCTTTGAGCTGAAGCCGTCTCTAGTGACATGGATCCAGCAGGACCAGTTTGCGGGTGCGCCCATGGAGAGCCCGATAGAGCACCTGGACTCCTTCTTGGAGAAGTGTGACACCTTCCGAATTAACGGTGTCACTACAGAGGCTATCCGTCTGAAGCTGTTCCCTTTCTCTTTGCGGGACAAGGCCAAGCAGTGGTTAAGGGGGAAGGACCCCAATACTTTCAACACCTGGGAGAAGCTCTCCAACGCTTTTCTGACGAAGTTCTTTCCTCCGGGGAAGACCATGAAGCTGAGGAGTGAGATCTCCTCCTTCTCCCAGGCCAGCCACGAGTCCTTGCATGAGGCTTGGACGAGATATAAAGAGATGCAAAGAAGATGCCCTCATCATGAGCTTCCAAAGTGGCAGATTATCAATCTGTTCTACAATGGGCTGAGGGATGACCTTAAATCTTCTATGGACGCCGCGGCTGGGGGTTCCTTCATGTCCCGAAGCGAGGAAGATGCCGGGAATATTCTGGAAAACATGGCATCCAACAATGAGCGGTGGTGTGACGAGAGAGCCACACCAAGAACTGGGGGTATACACAGAGTCGAGGACGTCGACAAACTTTCGAGCAAGTTTGAATTGCTTTCGACCCAGATCTCCGCACTGATGGTTGGAGCCGGTGGGGCCGGTACACAGCAAGTTTCTGCGGTGGAGTCCGAATTCCTTGGGGAATTCGACGGTGGTGACATCTCATCGCCGTTGGATCAGGCGAGCGCACTATTTTACAACCCCACGGGGAATGCGCCATATCCGCCAAGGACAAATTCCAACCCGGCCTACTCTCCCAACAACCGGAACCATCCGAATTTCAGTTACCGGGCACCATTTCAGCCCTCGCCGCAGCAGCAGCCGCAGCAACAAATCTATCAGCCGGCTAGACCACCGCAGAATCAGGGTCAGCTGCAACCATTTCAGCAGCAACCTCAGCAACAAACGTACGCTCTCAGGAATCAGCAGCCGTTCCAGCAGCAGCAGTATGGCCAACAGAGGGCCGTCTCTCCGGTTGAGTCTCTCTTGACTCAATATATTACCAACCAGGAGAGGATCAACCAAAAGCTGGAAATGGGCCAGCGGACCCTCACGGACCAAGTAACCCAGCTGGGGTTACAGGTGGCGAACCTCGCAAGGTCACAAAACCAATTGCCGCCACAACCGGAGGTGAACCCTCGAGGAGCAACACAAACATCGGCACTCGTGCACGAGCACGCGAATGTGTCCGCTATCATTCTGAGAAGCGGGACACAAATTCCTACTAGAGTGCCCCCTAGCAACCCGGAAGCACCATTGGTCGTTGAGAGACCGACTGAAAAATTAAACGACACCGGTGCTTCGTCATCAAATCCCATGACTCAGGAGGGAGTATCTGAAGAAGAGAAGAAGAAGGAGGAAGAGAGCCCAAGAGTGTATAAACCCGTTGTGCCATTTCCACAACGGTTGGCTCAGGCGAAAATTGATGAGAAATATGGGAAGTTCTTCGCCATGGTCAAGGACCTAAGCCTGCAAATCCCCTTCTTGGAGGAAATTGAGACAATCCCCTCCTATGCAAAATTCTTAAAAGATTTGGTGACCAAAGGGTCGAGAAAAGAGAAAGTGGTGCTGACGGCAGAATGTAGCGCTCTTATCCAGAGGGATAACCCGCCAAAGCTCAAGGACCCGGGGAGCTTCTCTATCCCTTGCACGATCGGGGCTGTGAAGATTAATCGTGCACTCGTCGATCTAGGAGCGAGTGTTAGCTTGATGCCCTTGTCGATGTACAGAAGGATAGGAATGGGTGATTTGGAGCCCACCGGGATGACCCTACAACTAGCTGACCGGTCGGTCAAATATCCGGTGGGAATTGTTGATGATCTCCCCGTGAATGTGAGAGGGGTGCATGTGCCTGTGGACTTTGTAGTCATGGACATGCCCGAAGACGCACACACCCCCATTATCCTGGGACGGCCTTTCATGGCCACTGCTGGCGTTCTTATAGATGTGAAGAACGGAAAACTCTCCTTGAACGTCAGCGGAGAGAAAGTTGAGTTTGACCTGGGACTATCTATGAAGCACCCCGACCCTCCTGATGACCTCCGGTGTAATTTGCTTGAGATAGAAGAAGAAAAGGCTGTGGAGGAGAGCTCCTGGGAGATTCTCCTGAGAAACCCCCCCGATGAATTGGGGAATTCTGAAGATGAAGAAGGCCCCGAAGACGAAGAAGCTGCTGGAAAACCAAGTGCAGCGAGAACGACCCCTCCCGGGTTCCCCAAGTTTCCTCCTGTGAAGAGAACGGGGAAAGAGCTCACGGACCTCACTAAAGACGAGGGCCGAATCCTGAAAAAGATGGCAGGAAGCGCCAACACCAAGGAAAAGCCCCCGGATCTCAAGAACAAAGGGAGGGTGGTCGAGCAAGTATTTTTCCAGCCGCTGACTACCCCGAGCGCCTTCAGCTCCAACAAGGAAGAGATGCCTAAGATTGGGCATCACCCGTATCAGCCACCATGAGCATCTCTTGCGGGCATCGAGCCAACGACATTAAACAAGTGCGCTTCATGGGAGGCAACCCATGTTCTAAACTTTTTCTCTAATTTTTAGCGTTATTTTTTACTTTATTTTATCTATTTCTATAAATAAAGTCAGCCGCGAGAACATCCGTTAGGGGACTTAATCAAATTTCTTGGTTTTTGCAGGAAACAAGCCCCAACCGATCGGGTGATAACTCACCCGATCGGTTGGGATGTATCAGATACGTGCCGAGATCTGTCACCGAATGAACCGATCGGTTGAATATTGAAGAGACCGGGTGGCAGACCGGGTGAGCTGGGGAGAACTCTCGGGAAATTTTGGGGAATATCAACCGATCGGTTGAGTTCGAGCGCGATCGGTTGACCTGACCGGGTGAGCAGCCCTAAGTTCTCGGGAAAATTGTGTGGAGCGGCCAACCGGTCGGTTGAAAAGTCAACCGATCGGTTCGCCTGTAGCATCTCTTCGGCAAGATTTTCGACCCAACCGTCAACCGATCGGGTGACAAGTCACCCGGTCGGTTCGACTTAAAATCCTATATAACCACCCCCGACACCCGTTCGTTTTCTCCCTCGCCCGATCGCCCGACCCTCTGCCGTTTCGTCTCCCATCGTGCGGCTTCCTGCTTTCTTCCCCAAGATCAGCCTCGATCTTCTTCCCCAACCATTTCCCTAGCCATCCACCATCATTTCTCTCCATTCCCCCGCCATCTCCCTACACACAAACCCTAGATTTCCCCCATCCCCCCCCCGTTTCGGAACTTGTCGAAGAGATCGCTGCGCTTCCAATCGAGCAGCATCGGGGCATCCACGAGCAGCTATCTTCATCTAATTTTGGGTAACCTCGCTCCTTTACTTAATTTTAATCTTTTCCCAAATATTCTGTCTGCTTGTTGTTCGTATTTTGTGTTTGTGTTGAATTCGCTGTATTCTCACACACCCACGCGCATAAACAACACTGACATAATGCCTCCCCGCCGTATTAAACCCACCGACGCTAGCTCTTCGAACCCTAGGCCCACCCGTCGTACCCGTCGCACACAACCTACCACCTCCAACCCATCCACCACACCACGCACCACTTCCCCACCTCCAGATTACGATCCCGAATATGGGATGCAATTCCAATCCGATGACCATGCCGACCGATTCACGGCCATGGTCCTCCTTGCTGGTCAGGGTGGTAGGATAACCCAAGAATCCGTCGACCGTGACCTCCCCTTCCTTCAAAGCTTCGTTCGCCACATCCGCGAAGACCCACCCGACGTCTCCGAGCTACACATTCCACCCCCCACGACCCCTGGTCCCCAGCGCAGGCCCCCGTCACCACCCCCAGAGGGTGGTGCCCCTGCTTGATTTTTCTCTCCCGCTTTTGCCCCCCCCACTTTTGTGCCCATCTGTCTTTTCGGGGCCCTACTTTGTCTCTATCGGAGGGAGGGGACTATTTGCGCGATTGTTTTCTTGATTTACCTTTTTCTTTGTTTTGTTTTTGACTCCCCCTTGCACATATCTAGATTTCATTGATCATATCATTTCGCTAGCACTTTCTGGTCTAGCTTGGGGGACGTCTGTTTTGGTGTGCTGTCGTGTTTTGTTTGTTTTTCTCATTTGTGTGTGTGTGTTTGTTTTTCACTTTTTGAGTGTCGTGTCGTGTGATTTTATTCTATTTTTATTTTCGTATTGTTTGATTTTGATCTTGTTTTTTATTTCTTTTTCAGTTTTATCTATGTGTTTTCCTCGTTTTCATTTCTTTTCGTGTCTGTGCGTATTCCCCCCCATTTTCATTGCCCTCCCGTACTCACTCTTATTGCATTGAGGGCAATGCAAGTTTCAGCTTGGGGGAGTCGCACTTCGTGCGTCATTTGTGTTGTTTTTCTACGTTATTTGAGTCATTTTCCATCGTGTTTTTCTTTTTTTCTTTTTTCCTTCTTTCTTTAGCTCTTTCTCCTAGAAATGAATCCTATGATGAATCGCCACAAAGTCACACACACCTAGCATTGCATCGATAATCACACTCACTAACCCTAGGATTTCGAGTCCTCTTGCATTTCACGCATCGTGGGTCCACTTAGCTTTTTGTGAGTCGTGTGTCGTGACTAGCATTTGGTGTGCTTCTGCTTTGTGATTTTACTTTATATACCTGTCCAGGAATGACCCCTAGATTATCATGCTTTGATATTGAATACGCGGTATTTGCTTCTAATGTCTGCTTCTATACGCATGCTATTTATATCGTATACTTCAATTCGCATGCGTCGAGATTCCACAACTAAGGACTAGGATACCCCATTTAGCCTAAGCTCTATTTAGCAACAATAGTCCCCTTTGCCCGAGTGTTTAGATTTCGACTTCTTTTTTGTTTTACTTGGTGCAAATCCCCTCGTTGTGTACCGTTCCCCCACTTGGGAGAGTACACAAGTGTATAGCCAAAAAAAAACCAAAAAGCCAAAAAATGGGAGAAAAGAAATGAAAACCCCAAAAAGAAAAGAAAAGAAAAAGATTGTATAGCCAAAAAAGCCAAAAAAAAAATATGCAAATACCCAAAACCCAAAAAAATTCCCGTGTGAATATTTTTCATACTTGCCAAGAATAAAGGGAAGGCGAGAATTTGCACCGAGTGTTCTTCTCCACATCATCTCAACCCCCGTCGTTATCAAAGACACTTGGCTTGGGAGCTATTTAGCTAGTATCTAGGCTATAGTGGCGTGATTTCCTTAACCCTAGTTGTGGAGTCCCCGATGCATGATACGCTCCTATTCTCTCTATTCTCATGCATGCGCGAACTTATATTCGCCGCTTAATTCAATTCGATTCGATATTTGGGTCATATCTTGGATTTGTGTATATCGAGCCTCGTAGCACATCGTAGAAAGCATCACCATTTGCTAGCACACGACCACGCTCACTCGCGCTTCACTGCGTGGACCCACGACACTTATTTGGACTCGCTTTCCTAGGTTTAGTGGTGTGATTTGGCGTTTGCTTGCTGGGTGTGTCGTTTTTGATTTTGATGGCTCTGATGGACGATCTAGGGCTTAGAGTTTTCTTTTTCTTTCTTCCTCTCTATTTTTCCCTTCCGAGCTCCCACTCTCACTCGTCTTCCTCGAGGACGAGGAAGAGTTCAGCTTGGGGGATTTTGACGTGCGTCTATATTTCATATATTCACGCACGTTTTCTTTTGTGTTTCTCCGTGTTTTCCGCCGTCTCCTATTCGTTTTCGTATGTTTTCCCGTTTTCTTTCACTTTTCTTTGTTTGTCCATGATTGCAGGAGTTCGACCACGTAGGGGACCTTTTACGATGATATCCCAAGTCCCCGGAGCAACGGGAAAAGTCACGCGTGATCCAGGGGGTCAAACGGTGAAGTATTCATCTTTCTGCCCCTCACCCGGTCGGTTGGTCATCTCTAACCGATCGGGTGATGCACGCGTGCACCAACCGGTCGCTACCGCAGCTCACGAAGAAGTCACCCGACCGGTTCACAGACCGGTTCTGCGGGCGGCTGTTCTCTGTCTTTTCGAGCAGAATTCCAACCGATCGGGTGACTCTCACCCGATCGGTTCATCTGTAGCTGAGAAAAAGAGCTGAAGACACGGGCGTCGAACCGACCGGTTCACCCGACTGCTCCAAGATCCAACCGGTCGCTCAAGAACTCACCCGATCGGTTCGTGAGATCGGGTGAAAACTCGCCGTTTTCTGTGATTTATCTGTAACGGATCAACCGATCGGTTGACTTGTCACCCGATCGGTTGATCCGAAAATATATATATATGACCCATAGGGTTCCAGAAACGAGAGAGTTGTATTTTTTTTACTATTTTATTTCCCTGTGACGGCTGTAATTGTTACTCTTAAGTAAGTTTTCAGATCTTTCTAATTTTTTAGTATTGTCTTTACTACTCCTTTACTTCCGCATTGCAATTGTCGGATTATGATTCTAACGGTTAAATTTCATTTAGATTGCTTTTTCATGAATTTTTGTGAGTAGTTCCCAAATCTGGGATTTTGGTGGAAACCCCTTTCGGGGGCTCTTCCCTGTGACGGCTGTAACCCTAGCATATATACACAATGATCCCAAATCAAAGAGAAATAAGGATATACACCAAAATCTGGGATTTTGGTGGAAACCCCTTCGGGGGCTCTTTCATGAATTTTTTTCATTTTCATTTTCATTTTCATTTTTTTTTCAAATAGCATATATACACAATGATCCCAAATCAAAGAGAAATAAGGATATACAAGAATTTTTCTTTTTCTTTCTTTGGTTTTGGGAAATTTGGAGCTAGGAATTAATAGCGGGGGAAATGCCATATAATAGAATCGCTAAGGGGAGATTCACCAATGATTTTAAAATAGAGAAATGATGTTCAAGATTTGTGGAGAAAGAAATAAATATATCTCTCGGTTCACTCTAAAGGACGTGCACGATAACTTCAGCAGTGTAATCTAATCTACTCAGTTTCGATCACAAAAAAGCTAACTAATCCAGATTTATCATAGCTAACATCATTCAATCATCCTGAAGTGAAATGTACAAATCATGCATATAGAAGTGATATAGGAAAAGAAACGGTACTCCAAATATAAGCATTCAATGCGTGAATCTTGGTGTGTTTTCTGCGATAACATACATATGAATATTCAGACTCAGCTAATAATAAAATTTCATCCATTTTCATGTGGAAAAAGTGTGGGTTACTATCTCCAAATGCAAGGCAAATCACAGCATATGATACCAAAAATAAAATATAAGACATGACAAATATAGCATGCATATAGAGAAAGCTAACTCCACGTCATCATCATCACAGAAAAGTCATCTCTAGCATGAGATGAAAAAGAAATAAAGATAAAGGGAAAATGAAACTCATTACAATGCAACACTTAAAGAAAATAAGAAAAACATGATGCATGGTAAAAAGAAGAAAAAAAAAGTGATGAAGATGATTGCAAATGCGGAAAATGGTGCGAAAAACTAAAATAAAGGTGGTAAATCGAAAGGAACGTGAGGACTCACTCCCCCAAGCTAAATGGCATAGTGTCCTCAATGTGCGAAGTGTGGCACACTGAGAGACAAGTAATGTGAGGGGTAAGTGAGGATGCATGCATGGGGAAAAAGAAAATAACATAACAAAAGAAAAATAAGGAATAAAAATATGATGCGGACATGATGCATGCAGATATAGGAGAGATGCAGATATAAAGGTGTGACACCAAAAACTCTCCCGCTCTCCCAAAAATGATATATAAATATATGATCAAAATGTGCATCCAAAAACAGTGAGGAGAGGGTGGGGTGGGCAAAAATCAACAGGACCCAGCAGAGACGGGCAGCACAACGGCAAAAGGAATCGATGGCATCAAGGGTGCCTAAGAAGGTGGTGATGCACCGTCCCCATCCTGAGGCGGAGGTGGTGGTGGTGGTGGAACAGACTGCTGAGAGGGTGTGGGTGTGGAAGTGGCAGCAGGCAGGGTGTGTGTAGGAGTGGGGGTGGGGACCTGCTGGGTGGACATAGGTACGCGGGGGAGTCGCTCGAGGACCTGGGTAAGGCAGTAGTGAATCTGCAGAAGCAGGTCGAAGCGGCCAGCCATCGCGGAGACGGTGGAGGACAGGGTCATAAGGTCGCCTCTGAGGCCACTCACCGCCCCCTCGAGAGCACGAATGCTCTGAAGTACAGTGTCGGGGGGAGGTGGTGCAGAGGGACGCACCGGTCTGTGATGTGCAGGTCGAGGCTGGCGTACTCTGGTGGCGTAGGTGATGGGCTCAGCAGGGAAGGGAACGAAAGGTGTTGCGCTCGCGAATGTGGGCCTGGCCTCAGTGTGAGGCCGGGCAGGACGGTAAGAAGTGGAGGCAGCAGCAATGAAAGAGGAGTGCAAAAGTGGCGACGAGGCGGCCAGAGAGGTCGGTGACACAGAAGTGTGGACAGACGCCACGACACTCTCAGAGAATACAGCGGCGGTGGAGACAGAGGTGGAGACCACGGTCTCCACGACGGTGGCAAAAGAGGGCTCTCCGCACTCAACTATAGTCGGCTGGCGCTCGGGTGGGGCAGAGGAAACGGACTCGGTAGACAGAGGGCCAGTGGTGGTGGTGGCAGGCGTGGGAGTAGTGGAGGTGGGCTCAGCTAGGGTACTCCCGACACCGACAGAAGTGTGGACAGAGGTGTCGGGAGCAGCAGAAATATCAGGGATAGGCTGAGGGGCCACGGGGTCAACAGGGGCAGCAGGCTCAGCAGGTGCGACAGGGTCTGCGGGGGCAGCGTGGGCAGCGTGGGCCTGCTCGGCCTCCTCGGCCTCGAGCACGTAAGCGGCAGGGATCAGAAGATCCATCGCCGGGAGCCAGTCCACATCGGCCGGTGCAATCTGAGTCCGAGCTGGGCTCGGAAGAATCATGTAATCGGTACCGAAGGGGCCGTGCAGCTAGACCCAGTGTCGCTCACCGTGCGGACGAAGCATCTTCATCCGGGCCATAACATCAATGGACAGTGAAGTGGGGCCCGGTGCTCATCGCAGGTCATCTGGAAAGTCCTCGCCGGTCATAAGGGCGAGTAGGGTGATCAGGCCGCCGCAGCATATCGGTGAGCGAGCGCCCACCGATACAATGATGCGGTCCAAAAACCAAGCCGCGACATCAATCACGACGGCGGGGACCAACTCATCGCCCTCCCTAGATAAAAGCTCTGGGCCGTGTCATCGCGTAGAGCATATAGAGCTCCGGCGTGGACATCGTACCCGGCTCATATCTCGCCAAAAAGGTCGTCGCCATAAGGCGCTGAGCTATACGGAGGCAAGGGTGGACGATGGCCGAGGCCTTGGCCCTACTAGGGTCAAAGGCGGCGTGAAGACCCGTAATCCGGGCCCAGAAGGCGCCGGCGTCGAAGGAAGGTGGGGGGATATGTGTGGGGGCGTAACCACGGTCAGCCCCGGGGACGTCGGGCCACGAGAAGAAAGCTCTCATCATACCGAGAGTGACCTGGCACTCTCGGTCCATGAACCGAAACGAGCATCCCTCGTCGGTCCGGGCGATCGAACTAAGAACCTCAAGTGTCGGACGGATAAACGTATCCGCCGACACCTGGAAGAAATCTCGCCAGCCCACGTTGTCGTACAACGTGAGCATCCCCTCGAGTACCCCCAGGCGTCCTAGGTCTGCAAGGTGTGCGAACCTGGAGGGTACGATCGAGCGCTGGGAAATGCGCTCGAAGACGACGTGGTGTGCGTCGTCTCGGAACGTAATCCCGAGCGGCCCGACAAGTGGAGCCGGAGCCGGTGGTACGGGCTGTGGCATGGCAGGGAGTGGCTGTGCGGGCTGTGTGGGCTCTGCAGGCTGTGCTGGGTGTGCGGGGCCTGCAGGCTATGCTGGGTGTGTGGGGTGTGGTGGAGAAGGCGGAGGAGAGTCCTCCACCTCGTGGGAGGGGCCAGCATCATCCGACCGCTTCCGCTTGGCGGAAGCTCTCCTCGACCGTGGCCGTGTCCGGGGCGGCATATGGGCCCCGAGCGCTCACCAAAACTAATAAAAATGCGGCGTGCGTAAAATAAAGGAAAGAATATACCACGACATGCCGCGAGAGCAGAGCGATGGAAGCGTGCGAAGATGACGCCTCCACGTAGCCCAAATCAGTCCCTGGAAGCTCCCCTGGGCTCCCCTAAGCTCCCAAATATAACCTGCGCATGAAATGGAGATATCAGCGAGTAATATTCAAAGCGTATGGGGCATTAGGGATATAATAGATAGAAATAGAAATTAATTCGGGTTTGGGGTTCGTTAAGCACATGGATCGTCAAAAAATATACAAAAGAGGAGAAAATAGGCTTAAAATGGGGTTACCGGAGTCGGCCGGAGCAGTGGCCGCCGGCGGCGACTCGGGCGAGGTGCGGCGGCGGCTCGGCCGGCGAAGGGCGGCCGGGCGATGGCGGCGGACGGGCGATCGGGCGAGTGAGGGGGCGGAATCAGGCGCTGGGAGTCGAAGGGTCGGGCTGTCGCGATTTGTTTCGTTTCGAAAAACGAGCCCGACTCCCGCCCCTATTTATAGTAAAAGTTACGACTCGGCCGAGTGACTGTGTCGCTCGGCCGAGTGAACTCATCGGAAAATTCCTCCCCGCTTACGCTTCGGCCGAGTGGCCTTGCCACCCTCGGCCAAGTGGAGTAAGTCCATTCGGCCGAGTGGCTCAAGCTACTCGGCATGACTCGCCCTAGGAGCGTATCAGTTTTACTCGGCCGAGTGAATATATATACTCGGCCGAGTAGCAATTATACTGAAATCAGGAAAATAAACAGAGAGTTGGGTACAGCAGACTTCCCTCGTTTGTGAGCGGCTCGGCCGGACGAACTTGTGTGCTCGGCCGAGTGACTAGTATGCTCGGCCGAGTGAGCCTTGTTTTCTGCTGTTTGTCTTTGTTTGGGCTCTAAACTCTGTTTTTCTTCCTCCAGTTGATTTCATCTTCCTCCTAAGCATCGAGCGCCTTCCTAGAGCGCTCCTCATCGCCTCGTGCATCCTCCTCATGATGGATTTCCATATCTCCTCTCCTGTCAGGAAAAATAGGACCCGTTATCACAAAATTTTTTGGGCGAACGACTCAAAACACTAAAAATTTCTAAAACAAAAATAAAGGAAAAGTAAAAATAAAGCTATAACCGTCGGGTTGCCTCCCGACAAGCGCTCGTTTAAGGTCGTGAGCTCGGGCCCCTATGATTTTCAATTAATGCGGGATGTTTGGTGCATAGGAGATGCACCCATCAAACTTTCCGGGGAGAACGCTTGGATTCGGAAGTTACGGCGGCGTGTTCTCCCTCGATGGTCTCTCGTCTCGAATAGTGTTGGGGGGAGGCTCCCCCAAGCTAGCGTTTGCTCCGGTCCTCGGCTTCACCGGTGACGCCGATTTCCGTATCGGCGGAGCTTTCTTCGGAGACTTCACCTTCGAGAGCTTGCAGAGCTCTCGGATCCTTGCGACATCAGCGTCGCCTTCATCAATTTCAGCGGAGAAGTCGGGGGATTCGTTCATCTTTCCTTCGTGGTCCAAATCCGGGCTTTCTTCGAAATTTTCTTTGAATAGAGCGCCGATTGAGTGGGGGATCGTTTCCTCAATTACCTCGTCAAGGAGGTCCATATAGTCCAGCTCCTCGTGGTAAGGCATGTGTTTCATTGCCTTAGGAATATGAAGCTCCACCTCGATGTTGCCGACATTCAATGTTAGGGTTCCTTCTCGTACGTCGACGATGACACCGGCGGTGGCGACGAACGGTCGTCCAAGTATCAACGACGTGTCTCCCTCCTCCTTAACATCCATAATCACGAAGTCGCATGGCAAGCATATGCCCCCCGGGACTTGTAGCGGGATGTCCTCTGCAATCCCTACCGGCCTTGTGATCTGCCCATCGGCTAGTTGTATCCGCATGTCGGTAAGCTTCAATTTTGTCCCGGTGTTTAGCCTTTGAAACATGGAGAGAGGCATGAGGCTAACACTAGCCCCTAAATCCACCAATGCCTTTTGAAGAGGGACGCCGCCCAAGGTGCAAGGAATCCGAAAACTCCCCGGGTCTTTGAATTTAGCCGACTCCTTCTCCCTCTTGGTGAACCAAGAGCCCTCCTCGGTGAGCATAATTTTCTCCTTCGTCTTTCTTCCCGAAATCAAATCCTTCAAAAATTTTGCGTATGTCAGGATCTCAACAATAGCATCAAGAAAGGGAATATTGAGGCTTACCCCTCTCAAATATTCGAGAAACTTCGCTAGTCGCTTCTCCATCTTCGCTCTAGCAAGCCTCTGAGGGAATGGTACCGGTGGCATAAAGAGCCTCTCTTCAAGCAATTGCTCCGCTCTAGATTTCTCCTTTTCTTGCGGCTCTTTCTCCCTCTCAACTTCAACTACCGGCTCAATTGGCTCTACATTCTCCTCCACGGGCTCCTCGGTAGGAATCATGGCGGGGTGGTATCCTTCCCGCCTCCAGTAGTAACGGCAACCACGGCATTGATGTGGCTGGTGTTGCCCCGTGGGTTTTGCTCGGGTTGAGCCGGTAATTGTTGAGTATTTCGATTGAGCAATGCCAATTGCTCCGAGATTTGTGCCACAACGGTTGTAAGGGAGTCTTGGCCCGCCTTCAAGGAAGCATTGACCTTCTTTTGCTCGACCATAAACTCCTCCACTCTAGCTTCAAAGTCGGATCATTGTTGAGCTTGTGGGGGGTTTTGATTTCTCCACCCTTGATTGTATCCAGGCGGCCTATAAGGTCCAACTTGTTGCTTCGGTTGGAAATTTTGTTGTGGAGGCCCCCTCGGTGGATAGTATTGTGGTGGTGGTGGTGGTCAAGCTTGTTGAGGTGGTTGTTGCGGTGGGTTCAAAGCTCCTTCATTGTTTGCATATGAGAAACCGGGATGGTTTCTAGTGGCCAGATTGGCCCAATATCCTTGATTCCCCGCGACATATTGAACTTGCTCCAAGGATCCCTCTCCTTGTTCTCCCCCCAAATATGTAGCTTGAGATTGGTCTTGCCAATCACTCATTTGATTCGTTGGTGCGGATGTGGAAGGGGTTCCTTGGGGCTCCGTGATAAACTTCTCCAGTCTCTCCACTACCTTGTGGAGAGAATCAAACTTGCTTGTGAGTTCCGCTACGGCCTTCGCCTCATAGATGCTAGTTGGCTTCAAGGAGGACATAGAGTGTCCTCGCTCGTCACCCCATTGTTGATTATTTGAGGCCATCTCCTCAATTAGGGCCGTAGCTTCTTCGGGAGTCTTTGATAAGATGGCTCCATTCGCCGCGGCATCAATAATTTGCTTGGTCCCCGGTTGGAGACCATTGTAGAAGCTATGAACTAGCTCCCAATCTTCATTGCTATGGTGTGGGCACTGGTGCTGCAGATCTTTGAAACGCTCCCAAGCCTCATAGAGCGTCTCTTGGGGTCCTTGCTTGAAGGACATAAGAGCACTCTGAATCTTTACCGTCTTGGAGGGCGGATAGAACTTGTCAATGAATGCACTCGCCAACTCGTCCCATGTGGTAAAGACTCCCTCAGCTTGCGTCCTCAACTAATAAAGTGCTTTGTCCTTTAATGTGAAGGGGAAGAGGCGCAGTCTGATGGCATCGATGGAGACCCCCGTCATCTGAAATGTGGCGCACTTCGACAAAAATAGCTGGATGTGGTAGTGGGGATTTTCATGGGCGTTCCCATGAAATGGATCCTGCTGCATCAGAACCACTAGTCCAGTCTTCAGCTCAAAGTTCTTGTCAGCTGCCAACTCCGGCATGGCAATGGACGAGGTAATAGAAGAGGTCTTAGGCCGAAGCCTATCGTGAATAGAAATGATCCTCGCCATCCTTGCCGCCAATTGTTCCGCAGTTTCCAGGTTGGTCATAAACCTCCCTTCCGGATCTTGTCTTCTCTCCGCTCTGATTCTCCGCGCAGTACGCTCAATCTCGGGATCAAATAATATAGCTTCAGGGTCCGCCGTTGATCTCGTGTTCATGCACGGGAAAACAAAGTTTCAAAGAAGTGATTAGCACAATGGAAGGGTTAGATAAATAATAATGAAGTAAAAACAAAAAGAAAGAAATAGCTAGGGTGGTAAGATCAAACGCAATCGCCTCCCCGGAAACGGCGCCAAAAACTTGATCGCTCCGGAATGTAACCCAAAAGTGCGACCGTGTAGTTTTACCGCAAGCGCACGGTGTAGCGACGAGCGGGTTATCGAACACAGGGAGGACGAATGAAAGTGCTTGCTCCGAACAACCTGGCTATTAAGAAAAGAAAAGAGAGAATTTTGCCTTTGGCGATCCGGTCACAATCGTCAGACAAAGTACGAAGATATCAAATCAAATAAAGACGCCTAGGGAATGGGGAATTCCCGCCACTCACCGTATTTCGTCAATGTGGTTCATTGGTATCAAAATTGCTAGAATAAAATTACGGATGAACTAGTTGCAACTGAATGTAAAACCTAGCTCACGCTCTCACGCTGTTGCCGGTCTATAGCTATCCTAGGTTCGGGTCGAATCTCTTGCAAACCCTAGCCTAGGCAAGCTAGCATTAGGATCAACATCATCGTTCAATCGCGCCCCGAGCCCACTCTCGTGCAAACTCGGGCCACGACCTAGGTTGGGATAGTTCCTACCCGTCCAATCTCTTGCAAACGGGTATCGGCATGGAATTGCAACCGAGAACCCTAGTATCGGTCCAATCTCTTGCAAACCGATACTACGGAAATTCGATTCCAACCCGATTTGGATTTCTAGGGGTTTCCTATCGAATTGGGATCCAATCTCTTGCAAATCCCAATTGATATGAATACCTAGCAATCCGTTGTAAATCGATCCCAAACTAACCCTAATAGGCAATTCTAGCAAAATTCCTACCAATTCATCACAAATCTGAAATTGGGCTCGTAGGGTTCCTCCCCACGCCCCAAGACGTGAAGACTACTCACAATTCATAGCACAAATACAAGAATAATCAATGAAATTAACAAGAGAATTCATCACAATATTGAGATAAGCAATAAAAATAGTATTTTTAGAGGGGAGAGACACAAACCAATGGAGTTTTTCCAATAATCCAACAAAAATCCACTTTTGTCTCCTCTCCAATCACAAGAATAAAAGCTAAAAAGTTAATCTAAAAAGCTGCAAAAATTAAAGAGAAAAAGCTCTCCAACCTAGGGTAAAAACAGGGGTTAAATACCCCCCAAAATCGTCCAAAAAACTGTGACCAAAATGCCCATGCGCAGCCTGAAATCCGCAATTTTCGCTATAGGCAGCGCGTCGCACTCGGCCGAGTGACAAACCCTGTAAATTTCCAGTAAGTCTGGGTCTTCGGGGGTCTTCACTTCGGGAGTCGCTCGGACGAGTGAGTTGTCGTCACTCGGCCGATGGCTTCTTAGTACTCGGGCGGTCGGCATTTGCCACTCGGCCGAGTGGGTCTTCTGAAGCTCAGGCAGACGAAAAACAGTAAGTTGGTGATTTTAGATGGGCTTCGTCTGAGTGCCACTCGGGCGGACGGGGTCTCGTCACTCGGCCGATGTGGCTTCCGATGCTCGGCCGAGTGCACATATAAAATGTGTCCGATCCGGTCGGCCGAGCCGTGTCTCGCTGGTCGGCCGAGTGACTCCTTCACTCGGCCGAGTGAGACACCAAAAATGCCCAAACAGCTTGTTTTGGCCTCCTCGTTGCTCCTGCGACGTTTTCTTCTTCCGCTCCTCTCTAATGGCGAAATACCCCTCGGGGAGGTCGTCGGTGACACTCTGGAGTAAGCGTATCTCGAGATCACTCCAAATCGCTCCAAATCACCTGAAATACGACAAAAACAACAAATCATGAAAAGCATCGCAATTTCGTCGATATATCGTGAAAAACATGATTTGGGCGATCTAAATGGCATGCAAACATACGGGAAAAAAGTGTTAAATATGGAGTGATCAGGTACTGCTGATATATCTGCTACTAAGGTTATTGTGGCTGCTGGTATAACTGCTGCTGTTGTCGAGGTTGTTGATATAACTGCTGCTGAGGTTGTTGGGGCTGCTGATATGGTGCCCTGTAGCTAAAGTAGGGATGGTTCCGGTTGTTAGGAGAATATGCTGGATTCGAGCTTGTCCTCGGCGGATAAGGTGCATTACCCGTAGGGTTGTAGAAAAGAGCACTTGCTTGATCCACCGGTGTTGAGATATCTCCACCATCAAAGTCTCCCAAGACTTCAGCTTCCGCCGCTGCCACTTGTTGAGCGTTGGAGCCACCGGTCCCTACCATGAAAGCTGAGATCTGGGTGGAAAGCAAATCAAATTTGCGAGACAGTTTATCCACTTCATCTACCTGGTGCATTCCTCCAGATCTTGGCGTGGCACGTTCATCGCTCCACCTTTCATTGTTTGATGCCATATTTTTCAGAATGTCTCCGGAATCTACTTCATTCATTGACATGAAAGACCCTCCAGCTGTGACATCCATTGAGGACTTTAGGTCGTCCCTCAGCCCATTATAGAATAGGTTGATAATTTTCCATCTGGGGAGCTCATGGTGACGGCATTTTCTTTGTATCTCTTGAAACCTCATCCAGGCCTCATGCAAGGATTCATGGCTGGCTTGGGAGAAGGAGGAGATCTCGCTCCTCAGCTTCATTGTCTTTCCCGGGGGAAAGAACTTGTTCAGGACCGCATTTGATAGATTCTCCTAAGTTGTAAATGTATTAGGGTCCTTCCCCTTCAGCTATTGTTTTGTTCTGTCCCGCAGAGAGAAGGGGAACAATCTCATCCGGATGGCTTCAGTTGATACGCCATTGATCCTGAAAGTGTCGCACTTCTCCAGAAATGAGTCCAGGTGCTCGATTGGGCTCTCCATAGGAGCTCTTGAAAACTTGTCCTGTTGGATCCAAGTCACCAACGACGGCTTCAGCTCAAAATTTCCGGTCGTAATGGCCGGAGGTTGGATGCTGGACGTGGACCTGATGGACGGCATCGAGTACTCAAGCAAGGACTTCTGGTGAGTGACATTTTCTCCTATGTTGGCAGCAATCTCTTCCCTTCTTCTTCTCTCCGCGTTCAAACGCCTCACTGTGGCATTTATCTCTGGATCTAGAGGAACTAAGTCGTCAAGACTTCTTAAGTACCTGTGCACGAAAAATCAAGAAACACTCGTGAAGCACGTATGGTATAACACCAGATATAAACAAATAATAAAGAATAAAAAAAATATAAAAATAAAAATGTAGAATGCGAAAATTTTCCCACGGTGAGGATGTGAACTAGTCTCAGGGGTTCACAGGGTCCTAAATGAAACAAGCACTTTGCCTCCCCGACAACGGCGCCATAAAGCTTGATGTCCCTTAGATTTGGCAATATGTAGTCGGAACGGGGATACCAGATTTAAATATTTATAACCGCAAGCACACGGTGTTGTAGTGTGGCTTGGGGGTCGAACACGGGGAGACGTGTGGTGTACTTGTTGTCAAACAGGAACCAGATCGCCCGGTGGGTGAGCTAGCCCCTATCGCTCGGTGGTTTGTCACGAAATGGAACTACGAAAGATATAAGATATAAAAAGGCAACCTAGGACTTTAGTTTCAACCATATCGTGTGCCCTCTCTATTATGACCGACGGATAGGAGAATGATCGGATTCTAGGGTTTAGTGGTGAGACGTTGCCTCTAAAAGTGATACCTAGCGTCCCAAGGGCCCGATATTCATGTCGATGCCCAGGATGATATGCTAGGTCTACCTGGGTTCGGACGGTGGGCATTCTCATGTCCATTAACATCAACTGACTCCGGGAGCACTAATCTTGCAACGATTACTCCCGACATTTCATCCTGTCATTCCCACGCACTAGGATTCAATGTCTACGCTAGGGGTGTGAGCTGTGGCTAGGAGATCAAACGCCAGTTTTATTTCCCCTTGGCTCGATGGTCAGAGGCAGTATTTCTCCTGCCAATGACAATGAAATGCCCTGTGTAACCATCTAAATTCCTATATCCTATCGAAACCCTAATCCTATGGTCGTTCTAGGGAGAACCCACGAAGGGGCTTCCACCAATGTCCCAAATTAGGAAACTACTCACAATTCATTGCAAAAAGAGCAACACAACAAATTATAGCCATTAGAATCAAGATCAAGCAATAGAATAATGGAGCAAATAGTATTAAGAACGCAATGTCAAAGTATCTAGACAATAAGAGAACTTACAAAACAAAATAAATTCGCAGCCGCGAAAATCCCAAAAAGACAGTTTTTAGAAAAGGGGATAAGCGTCCACCCGGTCGGTTGAAGCATCAACCGATCGGGTGAGTCGATGATTGACTTGGTCTTCGCCTTTTGAGATACATCACCCGATCATTGAACCGATCGGGTGAGTCATCGGGTCGTGAGCTGAGGGGAACTTCGGCTACAGATGAACCGATCAGGTGAGATTTCGCCCGATCGGTCAGAGAAGACCGCGGATTCACTCGATCACTGAACCGATTGGGTGGGGTCTTCTTCACTGCTGCTCCAGATCGGGTCAGATACGTGTGCATGAACCGATCGGGTGGGTCTGTCCACCTGATCGGTTGAGGGCTGATATGTGGTATTCTTTGACGTTTGGCCCTCAGGTTCTCGCACGACGCCTTTCGTTGCTCTGGGGACTCATGATATCTGCTTTATATGTCATGATATCTGCTTTATATGTCCCGAGCACTGGCAATCTCCTACAACGGCACAAACACACAAAGAAAGGGAAAGAAAACTAAAAATCACAAAAGAATGGATACGCAACTGTAACGACTGCTTTTCATGTATCTGGATTTAATATAATATAATATATGTTTTGGTGGATTTTCTCCTCATGTGTGGTTTTCGTCTCCGTAGCTTTCATTTTCGATCGATACGTCGTATTTTCTCGTTTCTTCCTTAGGATCGTCGATTTCGAAGTATGTCATTCGTGACGGGCTTCATAACGGTCGTATCTAACTATTAGATCAAGCCTAGGAGTCTTAGGAATCGATACCGGGGCCCCGCGCTCCGTATCGGAACTTTTGGTGCTCATTAGCCGGTGTAAGAAGGGCCACCGACCGACTAGATGACGATCCAGTCGGTCGGCAATCCTTCTTGGACCGACTAGTTGGCTTTCTAAATTTCTCAGGAGTTACTGTTTATCGTTAGTCGGTCTAAGAACGTTGGTTGACCGACTAGGTTGCAAACTAGTCGGTCAGCAATGCTTCTTTAACCGACTAACACATCATCTTAATTTTAGTTGAGTTACTGTTTACTCTTAGTCGGTCTAAGAACGATCATCGACCGACTAGATGCTAAACTAGTCGGTCAGTATTTGTTCATGGACCGACTAACTCTAAATCCTAATTTCGTTCAGGAGTTACTGTTTGCACTTAGTCGGTCTGTGTTGGTCGACCAACCGACTAGTTGCCAAACTAGTCGGTCAGCGGTTGCTCTTTGACCGACTAACCAGTGTTGAAACCCTAATTTCTGGGCAGCCGCCAGCCCATCCTATTTAAACCCAACCCAAACGTTTTCTTCTTCCTCAACACGACCCAAAACCCTAAAATCTTCCCCCTTGAGCCACCATCTTTCTCCAAGCTTCATTTCTTCATTCCAAGCCCTAAATCCATCATCCAAACCATCCATTCACTCTATCTACCTCTCATCTTCCCCAAAATCTCACCAAATCCATCAAAATCCCCAAATCCCCCAAAACCCTAGTTTCCCCAAACTTCTCCAATCTTTTCCAGATCTGATCCTAGGGTTCCCCGGAGTGTTTCTTCCGCCTCCTCTCGGTAAGAAATCGATCTACCGTTGTTTTCATAACCTATTTATATTTTTATGAAACCCTAATAAAATTTCATGTTGTTTGATGATTGTTTCCCCAAAACAGCGATTTCCCCGTAGATTGGCATCCGTGTGACGAAGTGGTCGTCATCCACGGTGCTAGGCAAGTGAAACTTGCCACTTAGGGTTTAGGCCATGTTTTAGGCCATTTGCTTGTTGTAGGCGTAAAAGAGACTAGGCGACGAAATGATACTCGCCTAGGCGCAAATTAGGGAACTAGCTTGACAACGAAGCTAGTCCCGACATTTAGCATGTTGCACAATTACCATGTCATGTTTACTTTCCATTAACGGTACGCAAATTAAATGTCATGTCATTGCATTATTTAAGTAATCCCGTGATTGCGTAGCATCGCTACAATACTTGTGTTTCCTGGCTCGTGACCAGAAGCGAGCATAATGAGTTGCTAACCCCAACGCTCGATATATTGAATTGTGAACTAAGAATGTGAGCTCATGTGCGGGGCAACCCCAGGCTCACTAGCTGAGCTCATTGTGCGGGGACCCTGGCTCCATTACGTGTGGGTATTGGGGGTAAGGGTTAAGCGGCCAGGCAACTGGGGGTCTGTTTGATCAACAACTGCAGTTGTAAGGCGTAAACTCTGGGGTGGGGTAGTGTTTAGTGCCGATCGGTGTGAATGATGAACCATTCAGCTGAAGGGCATAAACATCTACAAAACAACGTGAAACGTGAATTGGGTTTAGTGCCGATCGGTGTGAATGATGTACCATTCAGCTGAAGGGCGTAAACACTTACAAAACAAATGTGAATTGATTGAGATTGATAGTATCTTGGCTACTCTTGTCTTGTCCCGATGATTGTTCTCTTGTACAAATTGTCTTGCCATGTTTTAATTGTGCACTCATGTTATAACTGCCATGTCATGCATACTAAACTGCTAGGTTGCTAGTTGCCTTACTTTCAGTTTCCTTGCCCAAGTCTTGCAGACTTGCTGACATGTGCCCCTTTACTCTTTTGGGTGACACATGTTAGATCCTGAGCCCGAGTACCTTGTTGAGGACGAGGTGTTTGCTGACGCCGAGACCGAGCTTGTGTTTGACGGGGAGTACGTGGACACTGGGGACCAGTCCTAGTGTCTTCGTTGTGTTTTATTTTTGTTAGACAGTTGTTTTGTTATCGGTGCGTAGCACCTATATCTTGTTGTTGTTTCTTTTGTTGGCCTTGTTCTAGGCCTTTAGACTCTTTCTTTTAGCCTGGTGGCTTTTCTGGATGTTGGACTTATTTTCTTGTTGGACAATGTATGAGATGTGAGATTTTATTTCAGTATCTCCTTGTGTTATTATTGTTATTCTGTTGTGGTTACAGGGACCTGCTTATGTATTATTGACGCTTATCGGGTTTGGGGCTTCATAGCTCCACTCCCGTGCGGACCTTTTCACGTCTCGCCTCCATTTTAGGGAAGCGGGTCGTGACAGGTTTTGTTGGTGGCCCATGCAGGTCCCTCTGTAACTGCGATTTTTGGAATAGTGTAACGACTGCTTTTCATGTATCTGGGTTTAATATAATATAATATATGTTTTGGTGGATTTTCTCCTCTTGTGTGGTTTTCGTCTCCGTAGATTTCATTTTCGATCGATTCGTCGTATTTTCTCGTTTCTTCCTTAGGATTGTCGATTTCGAAGTATGTCACTCGTGACGGACTTCATAACGGTCGTATCTAACTGTTAGATCAAGCCTAGGAGTCTTAGGAATCGATCCCGGGGCCCCGCGCTCCGTATCGGAACTTTTTGTGCTCATTAGCCGGTGTAAGAAGGGCCACCGACCGACTAGATGACGATCCAGTCGGTCGGCAATCCTTCTTGGACCGACTAGTTAGCTTTCTAAATTTCTCAGGAGTTACTGTTTATCGTTAGTCGGTCTAAGAACGTTGGTTGACCGACTAGGTTGCAAACTAGTCGGTCGGCAATGCTTCTTTAACCGACTAACTAATCATCTAATTTTTGTATCAGCTACTGTTTACTCTTAGTCGGTCTAAGAACGTTCATCGACCGACTAGTTGCCAAACTAGTCGATCAGTATTTGTTCATGGACCGACTAACTCTAAAATCCTATTTTCGTTCAGGAGTTACTGTTTGCACTTAGTCAGTCTGCGTTGGTCGACCGACCGACTAGTTGCCAAACTAGTCGGTCAGTGGTTGCTCTTTGACCGACTAACTAGTGTTAAAACCCTAATTTCTGGGCAGCCGCCAGCTCAACCTATTTAAACCCAACCCAAACGATTTCATCTTCTCCAACACGACCCAAAACCCTAAAATCTTCCCCCTTGAGCCCCCATCTTCCTCCAAGCTTCATTTCTCCATTCCAAGCCCTAAATCCATCATCCAAACCATCCATTCACTCCATCTACCCTTCATCTTCCCCAAAATCTCACCAAAACCCATCAAAATCCCCAAATCCCCCAAAACCCTAGTTTTCCCAAACTTCTCCAATCTTTTCCAGATCTGATCCTAGGGTTCCCCGGAGTGTTCCTTCCGTCTCCTCTTGGTAAGAAATCGATTCCTCTATGTTTTCATAGTCTATTGGTATTTTTATGAAACCCTAATAAATTTCATGTTGTTTGATGGTTGTTCCCCCATAACAGTGATTTCCCCATATATTGGCATCCGTGTGACGAAGTAGTCGCCATCCCCGATGCTAGGCAAGTGAAACTTGCATCTCTTGATTTAGGCCATGTTTTAGGCCATTTACCTTGCTTTAGCGTAAAAGAGACTAGACGGTGAAAGGATAGCCGTTTAGACGCCATTGACCTAGCTTGACAACGAAGCTTGGTCCGTCACCCTCATCATGCTTGTATGTCACGTCTACTTTCCTTAACGGTACGCGTATTAACTGTTCATGTCATCCATGCATCCTTAACTGTCATTGCATTTCGCCTGTCACGTTTAATTTAATTAACGGTACGCGAATATGTTCATGTCATTGCATTTCGACTGTCACGTTTAATTTAATTAACGGTATGCGAATTATCTGCTCATGTCATTGCATGCTTGAATACTCATCGTGATTGCGTAGTATCGCTACATACTAGTGCTACTTGTTCCGGCTAGGTGCACCCCTACGCCATACTTATCAAATACACTTTCTGGCTCGTGTTCCAGAAGACGAGCTCATCACAGCCTGCGGGCAATAGGGCACTCGTTGAGTGACCCCTTGTACTTGATACTTGAACACAGCCTGCGGGCAATAGGGCACTCGTCGAGTGATCCCTTGTACTTTACTTGTTACTTGACATTACATGTCACCCCTACCACTTGATACTTGCCACTTGTACTCTCCTTTACCTTACTTGTTACCACCGTACTTTACTTGCCATGCACCATGTTTTAATTGCTAGGTTGATAGTTTACCATTATTCCTGTTTCCTTGCACAAGTCTTTCGACTTGCTGACATGTGCCCCTTTTCTCTTTTGGGTGACACATGTTAGAGCCCGATCCTGAGTTACTTGTTGAGGACGAGGTGCTTACTGACGCCGAGCCCGTGCTTGTGTTTGACGGGGAGTACGTGGACACTGGGGACCAGTCCTAGTGTCTTCGTTGTGTTTTACTTTTGTTAGACAGTTGTTTTGTTATCTGTGCGTAGCACCTATACTTTGTTGTTGTTGCTTTTGTTGGCCTTGTTCTGGGCCTTTAGACTCTTCTCTTTTAGCCTGGTGGCTTTTCTGGATGTTGAACTTATTTTCTTGTTGGACAATGTATGAGATGTGAGATTTTATTTCAGTCTCTCCTTGTGTTATTATTGTTATTCTGTTGTGGTTACAGGGACCTGCTTATGTATTATTGACGCTTATCGGGTTTGGGGCTTCCTAGCTCCTCTCCCGTGCGGACCTTTTCACGTCTCGCCTCCATTTTAGGGAAGCGGGTCGTGACAGGTTTTGTTGGTGGCCCATGCAGGTCCTTCTGTAACTGCGATTTTTGGAATAGCGATAATAATATTAGAGTGTCCAATAAACTAAGTTCGACGCCCGAGTCATAAGCTATGAGTCTAATCTGATTCGTTTTCTGTGTCACTAGATGGCAGGAAGACGTTTCACCCGTGGTGGGGGTAGTGGCGCGATCCCTCATGATGAGGAGCCTGAGCGGGAACCCACCAGCGGTGAGATGATGCGGATGATGCTACAGATGATGCAAGTGCAGCAGGGCGTGCTTCTGCAAGTCCAGAATGCTCCACTTGCTCAAGCTGCCCGGGCTCTTCCGGATGCCCCTCGCTCTGAGCCGGGAGCGAAGCAATTTCGGGAGCTGGGTCCCGTATATTTTGATGGTTCTGAGGGTCCTATGGTTGCCGACGAGTGGATAAGGAACATTGAGGATAACTTGGCAATGGCGAAGATTAACCCAGCTGGATGGGTTGATTTGGCTAAGAGGCAGCTGAAGGACAACGCCAGGAATTGGTGGGATGCGGAAGAGAAGATGCTAGTGGAGCCGATCGTCTGGGCTACTTTCAAGTCCAGATTCGATGGAGAGTTCTTCCCGAAGGCTGCTCGGCAGGTGATGCTGCAGCGCTTCATAGATCTGAAGCAGGGGAGCTTGTCGGTGGATCAGTACCACCAGGAGTTCACGAGGCTCAGTCGGTTTGCACCTAAGATGGTGCAGGATGCCGATGAGAAAGCTCAGCGATTTCTCCAGGGACTTGCCTTGGAGCTTCTAAGCTTTGTGACCTCTTCTGACTTGGAGACATATCAGAAGGTTCTGATTGCTGCGATGCGACAAGAGTTAAATTTGAGTCAGAGGAAGGGACATGTTTCCGGAGCTGGGAAGAGGCCTATGGAGCAGGCCAGGGCGGTGGTTAGGCCTGGTTTCAAGCCTAGTCATCCGGTGCAGTTCAAGAGGCCAGGAGGGCCTATTTTGAAGACTTGCCATTTCGGTGGTAAGACTGGACACCTCAGGGATCAGTGTAGGAGGTTTCTAGGACAGTGCATTGTCTGCGGAGATCCTGCCCACACCATCCGGGAGTGTCCGAAGTCGAGACAGCCTTGGCGGGCTCCTATTACAGCACAGCCATTGCAGTAGCGAGCTCCTGTGCCCGTTGGACGTGGAGCGCTCCTTGTTCCACAGAGACAGGCCTTTCGGCAGGCTGTTCCGCCGAGAGGGCAGGCCTTTCTGATGACTGAGGAGGAGAGCATGGCCGTGGATGAAGTTATTGCAGGTAACACTCATTCTAGCTATTTATCTTCCTTAGTTAGTTTGATTTTTGATTATATTGGTTGCTTGCTCATGATTGTTTGCTAGACTAGGATTTGATTGTTAATTGCTTGTTAGGTGTGGTTTTGGTTTGCACTTTTCCTGCACGAGTCCTCTTTGACTCTGGTGCATCGATGTGCATTTTGGCCCGGAGCTTCGTGGAGAAGCATTCCTTGTCGACGTCCTCTCTTCCTAAGAGTTGGAATATCGTCACAGGGAACGGTGTAGTCTCGGTGCATCGTGGGTGCAATTCTTGCCCGTTGGTGGTTTGTGGACGTGAGCTTTGTGCTGATTTCATTGTCCACGACATCATCAACTATGATGCAGTTCTTGGGATGGACTGGCTTGCGAGCTTCTATTCCACGATCGACTGTCGGAGGAAGAAGGTGGTGTTCGAGATTCCCGGACATCCAGTATTTGAGTTCAGTAGTGGTAGCAGTTCGCTTGGTTCTGTCAGATTTTGGGCCAGGCCGGTGGAGGCTGTGGCTATGCAGATGGAGCTGGAGTGGCCAGCTGTGGTGCGTGATTTTGGCGACGTCTTCCCCGAGGAGATGTCTGGTTTGCCGCCTGATCGGGCTTTGGAATTCTCTATCGAACTTGTTCCAGGTGCGCAGCCGATTTCGAAGGCGCCGTATCGTATGGCACCTGCAGAGTTGGAAGAGTTGCGGAAGCAGTTGGATGAGCTTTTGCGGAAAGGTTATATTAATCCTAGCGTGTCTTCGTGGGGAGCACCGGTGTTGCTGGTGAAGAAGAAAGATGGTTCGCGTCGCATGTGCGTGGACTATCGGGAGTTGAATGCGGTGACCATTAAGAATAAATACCCGTTGCCTCGCATCGATGATATTTTTGATCAGCTTGGAGGTTCGAGGGTGTTTTCTAAATTGGATTTGAGGAGTGGTTACCATCAGTTGAAGGTGAAGAAGGGAGATGTTCCGAAGACAGCATTCAGGACGAAGTATGGACACTATGAGTTCGTGGTTATTCCTTTCGGCGTAACCAACGTGCCCGCAGTTTTCATGAATCTGATGAATCTAATTTTCTACGACTTTTTGGATAAGTTTGTCGTTATCTTTATTGACGACATTCTAATCTATTCGAAGTCGGAGGAAGAGCATGCCTCGCACTTAAGGACGGTGTTGGAGATCTTGAGGAAGCATCGGTTGTATGCTAAGTTTTCGAAGTGCAAGTTTTGGCTGGATAGAGTTGCTTTTCTCGGGCATGTGGTGACTGGAGATGGTATTTCAGTGGATCCCGAGAAGATTCGGGCCATTCGGGAGTGGCCTGTTCCGTCGTCGGCGTCTGAGATTCGGAGTTTCCTTGGACTTGCTGGTTACTATCGGCGATTCATTAAGGACTTTTCTCGTATTGCTGATCCGATGACCAGGTTGACGCGGAAGGATGTTGCTTTTGCTTGGTCGGGTGATTGTGAGGGTGCTTTTGGTGCTCTGAAGGAGAGGTTGACGACTGCCCCTATTCTTGTCGTGCCTGATCGCAGCGGTGGATTTGAGATCTTTTGCGATGCTTCTGGCAAGGGTCTCGGTTGTGTGTTGCATCAGCACGGGCACGTTGTGGCATATGCGTCTCGCCAGCTTAAGGTTCATGAGAAGAATTATCCGACGCATGATTTGGAGTTGGCTGCCGTTGTGTTTGCTCTTAAGATTTGGAGGCACTTCCTGCTGAGTGAGAAAGTGAAGATTTTCACTGATCACAAAAGCTTGAAGTACATTTTCACTCAGAAGGAGCTCAACATGCGACAGCGTCGATGGTTGGAGCTTATGGCGGATTATGAGATTGATTTGCAGTTTCACCCTGGCAAGGTGAATGTGGTTCCGGATGCTTTGAGTAGGCTTCCAACGGTGATGATTTTGACTTCGCAGTGGAGATTACAGCAGGATTTTTGCGAGTCTGGTGTGGAGATTGTTCTTCCTGGAGAGGCTTCGTCGTTGATGTACATGCAGGTACAGTCGACGATCGTGGATCGGATTAAGGCTGGCCAGGCTGAGGATCCGAAGCTGGTGAGGATTCGGGAGTAGGTGGGAGCCGGTCTGCGGACTGACTTTTTGATTCATGAGGATGGCTCGCTGAGGTTCGGAGCCAGGTTGTGTGTGCCAGCTAGGGATATCAGAGAGGAATTGATGATGGAGGCACACAATTCGCCGTATTCTGTGCATCCTGGTGGCACCAAGATGTACCAGGATCTTCGCCTGAATTAGTGGTGGCATGGTATGAAGAGGAGCGTGGCTCGGAGTGTAGCCAAGTGCTTGTTATTCCAGCAAGTGAAGGCGGAGCATCAGCGTACGGCCGGGTTGCTACAACCGCTTCCGATTCCGGAGTGGAAGTGGCAACACATCACTATGGATTTCGTGACTGGACTACCTCGGAGTCCGAAGCAGAATGACGCGATTTGGGTGATCGTAGATCGATTGACCAAATCTGCGCACTTTATTCCGTTCCGAGTGGGACAGTCCACTGAGGCGCTATCAAGGAGATATATGGAGGTAAATTCTTTTTACTCTCCGTTTTATTTCCTTTTCCTAGTTTGGATAGTGATGTAACGTGAATCGTGCAGGAGGTTGTGCGACTTCATGGAGTCCCCGTGAGTATCGTGTCTGACAGAGACACGAGGTTCACATCTCAGTTCTGGCAGAGTTTGCAGAAGAGCTTGGGTACGCGTCTGAGTTTCAGCACGGCGTACCATCCGCAGACGGATGGCCAGTCCGAGAGGACGATTCAGATTTTGGAAGATATGCTGAGGGCATGCATGTTGGATTTCAAGGGTTCGTGGGAGGACCATCTACACTTGGTGGAGTTTCCCTACAACAACAGCTTCCAGGCGAGTATTGGCATGGCGCCTTTCGCCGCTCTTTATGGGAGGAAATGTCGATCGCCATTGAGTTGGGATGACGTTGGAGATCGGGAGTTGTTGGGACCTGAGATGATCGTGGAAGCCGTGGATATCGTCAGGAATATTCGGGAGAGGTTGAGAATTGCTCAGGACCGTTTTAAGCATTGGGCGGATGCTAAACGTCGTCCTTTGGAATTTCAGCCGGGCGACCATATGTTCTTGAAGATTTCCCCGAATCGTGGTGTGATTCGTTTCGGGAGGCGTGGGAAGTTGAGTCCGCGATACATTGGACCGTTTGACGTTTTGGAGAGGGTTGGCGAGGTAGCTTATCGCTTGGCCTTGCCGCCATCTTTGGAAGGAGTTCACAATGTTTTCCATGTGTCGCAGCTTCGTCGATACATTAGCGATCCGTCTCATGCGGTAGATTTTTCGGAGATTACCGTTCGCCCCGATATGACGTATGACCAGCATCCAGTGCAGATTCTGGACAGGCGTCAGAAATCGCTTCGGAACAAGGTTGTCAATCTTGTGAGGGTGATGTGGCGACACGGTTCACCTGGAGAGTCTACTTGGGAGAATGAGGATGAGATGCGAGAGCGTTTCCCACTTTTGTTTCCGGACTCGTGAGTATTTGGAAATTCCGAGGACGGAATTTTTCTTAAGTTGGGGAGGATGTAACGACTGCTTTTCATGTATCTGGGTTTAATATAATATAATATATGTTTTGGTGGATTTTCTCCTCTTGTGTGGTTTTCGTCTCCGTAGATTTCATTTTCGATCGATTCGTCGTATTTTCTCGTTTCTTCCTTAGGATTGTCGATTTCGAAGTATGTCACTCGTGACGGACTTCATAACGGTCGTATCTAACTGTTAGATCAAGCCTAGGAGTCTTAGGAATCGATCCTGGGGCCCCGCGCTCCGTATCGGAACTTTTTGTGCTCATTAGCCGGTGTAAGAAGGGCCACCGACCGACTAGATGACGATCCAGTCGGTCGGCAATCCTTCTTGGACCGACTAGTTAGCTTTCTAAATTTCTCAGGAGTTACTGTTTATCGTTAGTCGGTCTAAGAACGTTGGTTGACCGACTAGGTTCAAACTAGTCGGTCGGCAATGCTTCTTTAACCGACTAACTCATCATCTTATTTTTGTATCAGCTACTGTTTACTCTTAGTCGGTCTAAGAACGTTCATCGACCGACTAGTTGCCAAACTAGTCGGTCAGTATTTGTTCATGGACCGACTAACTCTAAAATCCTATTTTCGTTCAGGAGTTACTGTTTGCACTTAGTCGGTCTGCGTTGGTCGACCGACCGACTAGTTGCCAAACTAGTCGGTCAGTGGTTGCTCTTTGACCGACTAACTAGTGTTAAAACCCTAATTTCTGGGCAGCCGCCAGCTCAACCTATTTAAACCCAACCCAACGATTTCATCTTCTCCAACACGACCCAAAACCCTAAAATCTTCCCCCTTGAGCCCACATCTTCCTCCAAGCTTCATTTCTCCATTCCAAGCCCTAAATCCATCATCCAAACCATCCATTCACTCCATCTACCTCTCATCTTCCCCAAAATCTCACCAAAACCCATCAAAATCCCCAAATCCCCCAAAACCCTAGTTTTCCCAAACTTCTCCAATCTTTTCCAGATCTGATCCTAGGGTTCCCCGGAGTGTTCCTTCCGTCTCCTCTTGGTAAGAAATCGATTCCTCTATGTTTTCATAGTCTATTGGTATTTTTATGAAACCCTAATAAATTTCATGTTGTTTGATGGTTGTTCCCCCATAGTGATTTCCCCATAGATTGGCATCCGTGTGACGAAGTAGTCGCCATCCCCGGTGCTAGGCAAGTGAAACTTGCACTTCTTGATTTAGGCCATGTTTTAGGCCATTTACCTTGCTTTAGCGTAAAAGAGACTAGACGGTGAAAGGATAGCCGTTTAGACGCCATTGACCTAGCTTGACAACGAAGCTTGGTCCGTCACCCTCATCATGCTTGTATGTCACGTCTACTTTCCTTAACGGTACGCGTATTAACTGTTCATGTCATCCATGCATCCTTAACTGTCATTGCATTTCGCCTGTCACGTTTAATTTAATTAACGGTACGCGAATATGTTCATGTCATTGTATTTCGCCTGTCACGTTTAATTTAATTAACGGTATGCGAATTATCTGCTCATGTCATTGCATGCTTGAATACTCATCGTGATTGCGTAGTATCGCTACATACTAGTGCTACTTGTTCCGGCTAGGTGCACCCCTACGCCATACTTATCAAATACACTTTCTGGCTCGTGTTCCAGAAGACGAGATCATCACAGCCTGCGGGCAATAGGGCACTCGTTGAGTGACCCCTTGTACTTGATACTTGAACACAGCCTGCGGGCAATAGGGCACTCGTCGAGTGATTCCTTGTACTTTACTTGTTACTTGACATTACATGTCACCCCTACCACTTGATACTTGCCATTTGTACTCTCCTTTACCTTACTTGTTACCACCGTACTTTACTTGCCATGCACCATGTTTTAATTGCTAGGTTGATAGTTTACCATTATTCCCGTTTCCTTGCACAAGTCTTTCGACTTGCTGACATGTGCCCCTTTTCTCTTTTGGGTGACACATGTTAGAGCCCGAGCCTGAGTTACTTGTTGAGGACGAGGTGCTTGCTGACGCCGAGCCCGTGCTTGTGTTTGACGGGGAGTACGTGGACACTGGGGACCAGTCCTAGTGTCTTCGTTGTGTTTTACTTTTGTTAGACAGTTGTTTTGTTATCGGTGTGTAGCACCTATACTTTGTTGTTGTTGCTTTTGTTGGCCTTGTTCTGGGCCTTTAGACTCTTCTCTTTTAGCCTGGTGGCTTTTCTGGATGTTGAACTTATTTTCTTGTTGGACAATGTATGAGATGTGAGATTTTATTTCAGTCTCTCCTTGTGTTATTATTGTTATTCTGTTGTGGTTACATGGACCTGCTTATGTATTATTGACGCTTATCGGGTTTGGGGCTTCATAGCTCCTCTCCCGTGCAGACCTTTTCACGTCTCGCCTCCATTTTAGGGAAGCGGGTCGTGACAAATATCGATAATAATATTAGAACGTCCAATAAATTAAGTTCGACGTCCGATGTCATAAGCTATGAGTCTAATCTGATTCGTTTTCTGTGTCACTAGATGGCAGGAAGACGTTTCACCCGTGGTGGGGGTAGTGGCGCGATCCCTCATGATGAGGAGCCTGAGCGGGAACCCACCAGCGGTGAGATGATGCGGATGATGCTACAGATGATGCAAGTGCAGTAGGGTGTGCTTCTGCAAGTCCAGAATGCTCCACTTGCTCGAGCTGCCCGGGCTCTCCCGGATGCCCCTCGCTCTGAGACAGGAGCGAAGCAATTTCGGGAGCTGGGTCCCGCATATTTTGATGGGTCTGAGGGTCCTCTGGCTGTCGATGAGTGGATTCAGAACATCGAGGACAATCTGAAGATGGCCAAGATCACCCCGGCTGGATGGGTTGATTTGGCGAAGAGGCAACTCAAGGATAATGCTCGGAATTGGTGGGATGCGGAAGAGAAGATGTTGGTGGAGCCGATAGCTTAGGCTACCTTCAAGGCCAGATTTGAGGGTAAGTTCTTCCCGAAGGCTGCCAGGGAAGAGATGCTGCAGCGTTTTATCGATTTGAAGCAAGGGAACTCGTCGGTGGACCTATATCACCAAGAGTTCATGAGGCTGAGTCGGTTTGCACCAAAGATGGTGCAGGACACTGAGGAGAAGGCTCAGAGGTTCCTGCAGGGGCTTGCTTCGGAGCTCCAGAGTTTTATGACCTCCTCTGACCGGGAGTCTTATCATAAGGTTCTAGTAGCAGCTAAGAGGCAGGAGCTGCTCATGAACCAGAGGAGGGGGTCTGTTGTTGGTGCTGGGAAGAGGCCTGTGGAACAGGCAAGAGCTGTGGTTAGACCTGGATTCAGGCCTAATCAGTCTGCTCAGTTTAAGAGGCCAGGAGGGTCTATTCTGAAGTTTTGCCATTTCTGCGGCAAGCCTGGCCACATCAAGGATCAGTGTCAGAAGTTTTTGGGCCAGTGTCTGGTTTGTGGTGATGCTTCCCATGTCGCGAAGGATTGTCGGCATGCGGGTCCGCTGCGGAGGGCTCCTGTTGCAGCACAGCCGTTGCAGCAGCGAGCGTCTGTTCCTGCTGGTCGTGGAGCAGCTCTTGTTCCGCAGGGACAGGCTTTTCGGCAGGCTGTTCCGCCGAGGAGGCAGGCCTTTCTGATGACCGCTGCGGAGAGCGAGGCTGTGGATGAGGTTATCGCAGGTAATCCTCAATCTAGCTGTTACTTTCCTAGCTGGTTTTGATTGTTAGATTATGTTGTTTGCTTGAACATGGTTGTTTGCTAGACTAGGGTTTGATTGCTAATTGATTGTTAGGTGTGGTTTTGGTGTGCACATTTCCTGCACGAGTCCTCTTTGACTCTGGTGCATCGATGTGCATTATTTCTCGGAGCTTCGTGGAGAGGCATTCCTTGTCGACGTCCCCTCTTCCCAAGAGTTGGAATATCGTTACAGGGAATGGCGTGGTCTCGGTGCATCGTGGTTGCAATTCTTGCTCGTTGGTGGTCTGTGGACATGAGCTTTTTGCTGATTTCATTGTCCACGACATCATCAACTATGATGCAGTTCTTGGGATGGATTGGCTTGTGAGCTTCTATGCTACGATCGACTGTCGGAGGAAGAAGGTGGTGTTCAAGATTCCCGGACATCCAGTGTTTGAGTTCAGTCGTGGTAGCAGTTCGCTTGGTCCTGTCAGATTTCAGGCTAGGCCGGTGGAGGCTGTGGCTATGCAGATGGAGCTGGAGTGGCCAGCTGTGGTGCGTGATTTTGGCGACGTCTTCCCCGAGGAGATGTCTGGTTTGCCGCCTGATCGGGCTTTGGAATTTTCTATCGATCTCGTTCCAGGTGCGCAGCCGATTTTGAAGGCGCCGTATCGTATGGCACCTGTAGAATTGGAAGAGTTGCGGAAGCAGTTGGATGAGCTTTTGCAGAAGGGTTATATTAATCCTAGGGTGTCTCTGTGGGGAGCACCGGTGTTGCTGGTTAAGAAGAAGGATGGTTCGTGTCAAATGTGCGTGGACTATCGGGAGTTGAATGCGGTGACCATTAAGAATAAATACCCGTTGCCTCGCATCGATGATATTTTTGATCAGCTTGGAGGTTCGAGGGTGTTTTCAAAATTGGATTTGAGGAGTGGTTACCATCAGTTGAAGGTGAAGAAGGGTGATGTTCCGAAGACAGCGTTCAGGACGAAGTATGGACACTATGAGTTCGTGGTTATGCCCTTCGGCGTAACTAACGCGCCCGCAGTTTTCATGAATCTGATGAACCTGATTTTCTACGAATTTTTGGATAAGTTTATCGTTATCTTTATTGACGACATTCTGATCTATTCTAAGTCGGAGGAAGAGCATGCCTCACACTTAAGGACGGTGTTGGAGATTTTGAGGAAGCATCGGTTGTATGCTAAGTTTTCGAAGTACGAGTTTTGGCTGGATAGAGTTGCTTTTCTCGGGCATGTGGTGACTGGAGATGGTATTTCAGTGGATCCCGAGAAGATTAGGGCCATCAGGGAGTGGCCTGTTCCGTCGTCTGCATCTGAGATTCGGAGTTTCCTTGGACTCGCCGGTTACTATCGACGATTCATTAAGGACTTTTCTCGTATTGCTGAGCCGATGACCAGGTTGACACGGAAGGATGTTGCTTTTGTTTGGTCGGGTGATTGTGAGAGTGCTTTTGGTATTCTGAAGGAGAGGTTGACGACTGCCCCTATTCTTGTCGTGCCTGATCGCAGCGGTGGATTTGAGATCTTTTGCGATGCTTCTGGCAAGGGTCTCGGTTGTGTGTTGCATCAGCATGGGCATGTTGTGGCGTATGCGTCTCGTCAGCTTAAGGTTCATGAGAAGAATTACCCGACGCATGATTTGGAGTTGGCTGCCGTTGTGTTTGCTCTTAAGATTTGGAGGCACTTCCTGCTGAGTGAGAAAGTGAAGATTTTCACCGATCACAAAAGCTTGAAGTATATTTTCACTCAGAAGGAGCTCAACATGCGACATCATCGATGGTTGGAGCTTATGGCGGATTATGGTATTGATTTGCAGTTTCACCCTGGCAAGGTGAATGTGGTTCCGGATGCTTTGAGTAGGCTTCCGGCGGTGATGATTTTGACCTCGCAGTGGAGATTGCAACAGGATTTTTGCGAGTCTGGCGTGGAGATTGTTCTTCCTGGGGAGGCTTCGTCGTTGATGTACATGCAGGTACAGTCGACGATCGTGGATCGGATTAAGGCTGGCCAGGCTGAGGATCTGAAGCTGGTGAGGATTCGGGAGCAGGTGGAGGCCGGTCTGCGGACTGACTTTTTGATTCATGAGGATGGCTCGCTAAGGTTTGGAGCCAGGTTGTGTGTGCCGGCTGGGGATATCAGAGAGGAATTGATGGTGGAGGCACACAGTTCGCCGTATTCTGTGCATCCTGGTGGCACCAAGATGTACCAGGATCTTCGTCTGAATTATTGGTGGCATGGTATGAAGAGGAGCGTGGCTCGGAGTGTAGCCAAGTGCTTGGTTTGCCAGCAAGTGAAGGCAGAGCATCAGCGTACGGCCGGGTTGCTACAACCGCTTCCGATTCCGGAGTGGAAATGGCAACACATCACTATGGATTTCGTGACTGGACTACCTCGGAGTCCGAAGCAGAATGACGCGATTTGGGTGATCGTAGATCGATTGACCAAATCTGCGCACTTTATTCCGTTCCGAGTGGAACAGTCCACTGAGGCGCTAGCGAGGAGATATATGGAGGTAAATTTCTTTTTACTCTCCGTTTTATTTCCTTTTCCTAGTATGGATAGTGATGTAACGTGAATCGTGCAGGAGGTTGTGCGACTTCATGGAGTCCCCGTGAGTATCGTGTCTGACAGAGACACGAGGTTCACATCTCAGTTCTGGCAGAGTTTGCAGAAGAGCTTGGGTACGCATCTGAGTTTCAGTACGGCGTACCATCCGTAGACGGATGGCCAGTCCGAGAGGACGATTCAGATTTTGGAAGACATGCTGAGGGCGTGCATGTTGGATTTCAAGGGTTCATGGGAGGACCATCTGCATTTTGTGGAGTTCTCTTACAACAACAGCTTCCAGGCGAGTATTGGCATGGCGCCTTTCGCCGCTCTTTATGGGAGGAAATGTCGATCACCATTGAGTTGGGATGACGTTGGTGATCGGGAGTTGTTGGGACCTGAGATGATCGTGGAGGCCGTGGATATCGTCAGGAATATTCGGGAGAGGTTGAGGATTGCTCAGGACCGTTTTAAGCATTGGGCGGATGCTAAACGTCGTCCTTTGGAGTTTCAGCCGGGCGACCATGTGTTCTTGAAGATTTCCCCGAATCACGGTGTGATTCGTTTTGGGAAGCGTGGGAAGTTGAGCCCGCGATACATTGGACCGTTTGACATTTTGGAGAGGGTTGGCGAGGTAGCTTATCGCTTGGCCTTGCCGCCATCTTTGGAAGGAGTTCACAATGTTTTCCATGTGTCGCAGCTTCGTCGATACATTAGCGATCCGTCTCATGCGGTGGATTTTTCGGAGATTACCGTTCGCCCCGATATGACGTATGACCAGCATCCAGTGCAGATTCTGGACAGGCGTCAGAAATCGCTTCGGAACAAGATTGTCAATCTTGTGAGGGTGATGTGGCGACACGGCTCACCTGGAGAGTCTACTTGGGAGAATGAGGATGAGATGCTAGAGCGTTTCCCACTTTTGTTTCCGGTCTCGTGAGTATTTGGAAATTCCGAGGACGGAATTTTTCTTAAGTTGGGGAGGATGTAACGACTGCTTTTCATGTATCTGGATTTAATATAATATAATATATGTTTTGGTGGATTTTCTCCTCATGTGTGGTTTTCGTCTCCGTAGCTTTCATTTTCGATCGATTCGTCGTATTTTCTCGTTTCTTCCTTAGGATCGTCGATTTCGAAGTATGTCATTCGTGACGGGCTTCATAACGGTCGTATCTAACTATTAGATCAAGCCTAGGAGTCTTAGGAATCGATCCCGGGGCCCCGCGCTCCGTATCGGAACTTTTGGTGCTCATTAGCCGGTGTAAGAAGGGCCACCGACCGACTAGATGACGATCCAGTCGGTCGGCAATCCTTCTTGGACCGACTAGTTGGCTTTCTAAATTTCTCAGGAGTTACTGTTTATCGTTAGTCGGTCTAAGAACGTTGGTTGACCGACTAGGTTGTAAACTAGTCGGTCAGCAATGCTTCTTTAACCGACTAACACATCATCTTAATTTTAGTTGAGTTACTGTTTACTCTTAGGTGGTCTAAAAACGTTCATCGACCGACTAGATGCTAAACTAGTCGGTCAGTATTTGTTCATGGACCGACTAACTCTAAATCCTATTTTCGTTCAGGAGTTACTGTTTGCACTTAGTCGGTCTGCGTTGGTCGACCGACCGACTAGTTGCCAAACTAGTCGGTCAGTGGTTGCTCTTTGACCGACTAACCAGTGTTGAAACCCTAATTTCTGGGCAGTCGCCAGCCCATCCTATTTAAACCCAACCCAAACGTTTTCTTCTTCCTCAACACGACCCAAAACCCTAAAATCTTCCCCCTTGAGCCCACATCTTCCTCCAAGCTTCATTTCTTCATTCCAAGCCCTAAATCCATCATCCAAACCATCCATTCACTCTATCTACCTCTCATCTTCCCCAAAATCTCACTAAATCCATCAAAATCCCCAAATCCCCCAAAACCCTAGTTTCCCCAAACTTCTCCAATCTTTTCCAGATCTGATCCTAGGGTTCCCCGGAGTGTTTCTTCCGCCTCCTCTCGGTAAGAAATCGATCTACCATTGTTTTCATAACCTATTTATATTTTTATGAAACCCTAATAAAATTTCATGTTGTTTGATGATTGTTCCCCCAAAACAGCGATTTCCCCGTAGATTGGCATCCGTGTGACGAAGTGGTCGTCATCCCCGGTGCTAGGCAAGTGAAACTTGCCACTTAGGGTTTAGGCCATGTTTTAGGCCATTTGCTTGTTGTAGGCGTAAAAGAGACTAGGCGACGAAATGATACTCGCCTAGGCGCAAATTGGGGAACTAGCTTGACAACGAAGCTAGTCCCAACATTTAGCATGTTGCACAATTACCATGTCATGTTTACTTTCCATTAACGGTACGTAAATTAAATGTCATGTCATTGCATTATTTAAGTGATCCCGTGATTGCGTAGCATCGCTACAATACTTGTGTTTCCTGGCTCGTGACCAGAAGCGAGCATAATGAGTTGCTAACCCCAACGCTCGATATATTGAATTGTGAACTAAGAATGCGAGCTCATGTGCGGGGCAACCCCAGGCTCACTAGCTGAGCTCATTGTGCGGGGACCCTGGCTCCATTACGTGTGGGTATTGGGGGTAAGGGTTAAGCGGCCAGGCAACTGGGGGTCTGTTTGATCAACAACTACAGTTGTAAGGCGTAAACTCTGGGGTGGGGTAGTGTTTAGTGCCGATCGGTGTGAATGATGAACCATTCAGCTGAAGGGCGTAAACATCTACAAAACAACGTGAAACGTGAATTGGGTTTAGTGCCGATCGGTGTGAATGATGTACCATTCAGCTGAAGGGCGTAAACACTTACAAAACAAATGTGAATTGATTGAGATTGATAGTAGCTTGGCTACTCTTGTCTTGTCCCGATGATTGTTCTCTTGTACAAATTGTCTTGCCATGTTTTAATTGTGCACTCATGTTATAACTGCCATGTCATGCATACTAAACTGCTAGGTTGCTAGTTGCCTTACTTTCAGTTTCCTTGCCCAAGTCTTGCAGACTTGCTGACATGTGCCCCTTTACTCTTTTGGGTGACACATGTTAGATCCTGAGCCCGAGTACCTTGTTGAGGACGAGGTGTTTGCTGACGCCGAGCCCGAGCTTGTGTTTGACGAGGAGTACGTGGACTCTGGGGAACAGTCCTAGTGTCTTCGTTGTGTTTTATTTTTGTTAGACAGTTGTTTTGTTATCGGTGCGTAGCACCTATATCTTGTTGTTGTTGCTTTTGTTGGCCTTGTTCTGGGCCTTTAGACTCTTTCTTTTAGCCTGGTGGCTTTTCTGGATGTTGGACTTATTTTCTTGTTGGACAATGTATGAGATGTGAGATTTTATTTCAGTCTCTCCTTGTGTTATTATTGTTATTCTGTTGTGGTTATAGGGACCTGCTTATGTATTATTGATGCTTATCAGGTTTGGGGCTTCATAGCTCCACTCCCGTGCGGACCTTTTCACGTCTCGCCTCCATTTTAGGGAAGCGGGTCGTGACAGCAACACCGGAAAACAACGAAAAATTACGGAGAAGACGTGCATGAATATATAAAATATAAACACATGTCAGTAGCGAAGGCAGGGGTGCACGATGCACGATGCCTTCGCCCGGCTCGGGCGGTAGTTGTCCAGACCTGAAATACGCTGCCAGAAAGCTGGAGCGTTGAAAGGGCTAAAGTCGTAGTCTGGCGAGAAGGCGGTGTGGGGGTCTGGGATGGCGGGGAAATGGAAGTGCGCACGGATCATCTCGTAAGTGATCGCCGTCGTGGTCGAGAAGTTAGAAAGTGATGCCATCGCCTGCTGTTGTGCGGGCGATGGAGCTCAGGGCCTCTAGGATGAGGTGTCTGTATGTGGGGGCATGGACACCGATGAGACGATCGAAGCCGATCACGTGGTACAGGTGATGGACTCCCTGAAGGAGTCCAAGTGAACGGAGGGTGGGGACGTCTATGAAGAGGGTGGGGACGAGATGACGCTGCGAGAGCCTGACGAAGCGATCGCGGTGATTGTCATCCTGAAATGTGATCCCGTAGGTCTGAACACGTGGTGGCATAGTCTCGGTGGTGGCGGCTGGGTGTGAGGTGATGGGTGTAATGGTGGTGGGGATAGTGGTGGTAGTGGTGGGGATGGTGCTGGTGGTAGTGGGGATGGTGCTGGTGGTGATAAGTGTTGTAGTGGTGGTGGGGATAGTGGTAGTAGTGGTGGGTGCGATGGTGGTGGTGGTGAGACGAGTGCGACGTGTGGGTCAGGAAAAGGAGGCGCCAGGAGTCGGCCTCTTTCCACGAATGGGAGGGGTGGTGGCTCCTCGCGTGCGAACCAACGTAGCGATGGCAATATGATGTGTCGGTATAGAAATATAAAGATGAAAGAGTATACCGACTCAGTAAGCGATGCGAATGTGAAGATCTCCCCCAAGCTAATCCCGATAGTGGCCTCTGACTTAGGCAAGTCGTACCTGAAATAGAAACAATAAAAACGTCAGAAAAAGAGATTAAAAAGGGGGGTATGCTGAATTTGGGGTGCTCGACCGAGCAGGTCTATTAATCGGTCCGAGCAATGCTGCTCGATTGAAAACTCTTGACCGAGCACTAGTATGCTCGGTCAACTGGGGGATTTCGTCGAGAAGATGATGGCTGCTCACTCAAGCACCGTGGGTGCTCGATCAAGCAGGGGAGCGGCCTAGGGCACCGACGATCGGGCGGTTGGGGGGGCTTTGTGCGATGCAATGAGAGAGGTGGGTAGGCAGAGGGTAATGGGTGCTGAGGCGTCGGGGGGGGGGGGGGGGCTTGTGGTCATTGGAGACGGTGGCGCCATCGACGGCCGTCGTCGATTTGGAAAGAGAAACAAGGGAGGAAAGGAGAGAGATAGAGAGAGAGAGAGAAGGAAACTAACCGGAGGCAGAGCGGCGATGAATGGGCGGCATGTGCGACGGCGCAGGAGGAGGACGACAGTGATTAGGGGGGTCGAGTAGGGGGTGAGGGAGAGCTCGGACAGTAGATTATGCTTAGGGTAAAAAAATTTAGAGTTTAGGTTGAAAATTGAAACGCGTTGGGTTAAAAACCCAACTCGTTTGGCGGGGGGCCCACGTGGGTAGACCGACTTGATTGAGTCAGACACGAAAAATAAACAGTTTAGAGACTCCCTCATATGCTTGACCGAGCAATATGCTGCTCAGGCGAGCAGATCATCACTCGGACCGAGCAGGGTATGCTCGGGCCTTGTAGACAGAACATCATTTTCTCCACATTTTCAAGAGCATGTCATACTCGATCGAGCAGTATGCTGCTCGATCGAGCCAACGCTACTCGGACCGAGCCAACGCTGCTCGAGCCGTGTTGACAGAGTGATGATTTTATTCTTTCTCCTCGTTCCTGCGCTGCTCGACCGAGTGTGTAGCTGCTCGTTCGAGTCGTCTGTGTCTCCTATTTGCTCCTTTTTCTTTCATTTTCTCCTCAAATCTGGTGCTCTCCTACGGCTTCCTTCAATTTAAAATGTCGATTTGTATGCCCCCTCATGTTCAACCTTTAAAGAGAAACAACTTATCAAATTTTTATGGTTTTGTAGTTTTACGGGAAATAAACAACGTTTTTGTTTGGTTTTCTCAAATAGGTAGGCTAAAAACAAGAAATTTGAAAAAGATAGTCTGAGATACAAGAAATTGGGTTGCCTCCCAATAAGAGCTCGTTTTTAGTCGTGAGCTCAACTCCCTTTGATTTATCAAGTGTCGTTTAGTGCGCGTGGAATTCGCGCGTCGATCTTTCCGATGATGCAATCTGGCGGTATTTGGTATCCGCCTACTTCAAGCTTCTCCCTCGAGTAGCCTATGGCCTCTGGTTCTTCACGATTCGGAGAATGATTTAAAAGTTCCTCATTCAACACTCGGATGTAGGCGGCGACCGCTTTATGGTAGGTTGGGTCGCCGTCATCGTCAATTCCTGTTTCACTGGGTCCTTAATGACCCCCTCAAAAGTAAAGTCTTCTACATCTTCATCTTCTAGGAGCTCCAAATAGCTAGCCCCTTCCACATGAGCACGCTCTCTTATTGGCTTCTGCAGCCTAAATTCAGCTTCGATGTTCCCCACATTCAGCGAGAGAGTCCCTTCTCAGACATCAATCAAAACACCGGCTGTCGCCATAAAGTGGCGGCCGAGTACAAGCTGGGAGCTCCATCCCTCGGGCATGTTCATAATGACGAAGTCAACGGGAACACATAACCCAGGGGGTATCTGGAGAATGATATCCCTGGCTATGCCCACCGGGTAAGTGATCGAATGGTCTGCAAGCTGGAGGGACATATTCGTCGGCTCTAGTTCGCTTCCGGTCTGCAATCTCTCAAATATAGAGAGGGGCATCAAATTGATGCTAGCCCCTAGATCAATCAAAGCTCGGCTGATGGGCATCCCTCCGATGGAGCACGGCACGGTGAAGCTCCCCGGATCCAGTAGTTTCTGGGGGAGATGATTCTTTATAACTGAGGTGGAGTCCTCCATAAGCTTTATCTCTTCAGGCTTCCTCTTCCCCATGATCAGATCCTTTAAAAACTTGGCATAGACGGGGATCTCTGTAATAGCATCCATGAACGTGATATTCAACTGTATTCCCTTCAGCAACTCCGTGAATTTGGAGTATTTTTTCTCTATCTTAGCTAGGGCTAGCCTCTGTGGATATGACGGGGGAGGTCGGCTAGCTTTGTTCTTTCCAGCATCAATAGGAGGCGGCGTTATAGTAGGTGTGTTGGATGGTGGATCTGCCTTCTCCTCATTATTCGTAGGCTCTTCAGTAGCCTCTTATTTATCACCATTATCAATGGCTTCTTCAACAATGACTCTCTCCTTGTTCAAAACCGGGATCATGACGGGGTTAGTCGCCCGTCCTCCACTGTGGTGACAGAAACTACAGCATTCGCTTGGGCCCTTGGGTTTGGCTCTGCTTGCGAGGGAATCCTCCCTTGGTTTTTCAGAAGCTGTGACATCTGACCCCTCAGTTCATCTAGTGATGTATTTATGCTTTTGAACTGGGTGGAAGTGTCTTGGTTGAACTGGGCTTGACCACTCATAAAGATCTCCAATGTGGCCTCCAGATTAGACCGAGGCTGATTTGGCACATAGCCCTGCTGACGCGGCCGATTGAATTGATAACCTGGCGGCCGATAAGGCCCAGCTGGCCTAAATCCGCCCTTTTGCTGACTCTGGCCGCCCATGTTGTTGCTGAGAAGGGGGTGGCAGTCTCTGAAATTGTGGAGGTTGCATCCCTCTACTTGGATTTATATAAGAGAATCCCGGATGATTCCGAGCAGCCGGATGTTGCCATTGATTTCGTCCCTCCCCTAGGACATACTATACAGATTCTGACAGTTCGGTACCATCATAATGTGCCTCACTAGGGATATACCCTTGCTCTGCATAATCCTCTACATGATGATAGATAGATGTGCTGGTGGATGCAGGGATGGAATCCAGGCGCTGTTCAATTCTGGCCATATATTTGCATAAGGTCTCGATGTGAGAGTCCAGATGGCTGGCAGCTTTGACCTCGGGGGTCTGGGTCACAATGGTTCTTTCTTCACTCTATTGCTGATTGTTGGCTGCCATATGCTCCAGCAAGTCTATAGCTTCTTCAGGAGACTTGTCAAGTAAGGCGCCTTGCGTCGCAGCATCTATAATCATCTTGGTGGTGGACTGCAACCTGTTGTAAAAACTCTGCACCAAATCCCAAGGCTGGATGCCGTGATGAGGGCATGATGTTCGAGGTCCTTGAACATCTCCTATGCCTCATAAAGCGACTCTTATGTGAGCTGTTTGAAATTCGAGATTGCTCCCCGGATCCGCACTGTCTTCGAGGGTGGATAGAATTTATCCACGAAGGAGAGTGCTAGCTTCTCCCATATGGTGAAATGATTGGGAGGATGGACCCGTAGCCAGTACGAGGCTTTATCCCTCAGAGTGAACGGGAAAATCCGTAGCTTGACAGCATCATCTTTCACATCCTTCGCCTTGAAAGTGTCACACTTTGCAAGGAAAGTATCGATGTGGTGGTTGGGGTTCTCATGAGGATGCCCATGAAAGGGATCCTGCTGCATCAAATTTATTAGCCCCGTTTTCAGCTCGAAGCTCGCCGCCGCCAGTTGCGGTCTAAGGATAGACGAGTTGTTTCCAAACGTCGGCTTCATATGGTCCCTGATGGACCCGGTGCGAGGAGGAGGAGGAGCATTATTGTCTGCCATCTGGGCAGATGGAGATGGATTTCTGCTTGAGGCTCTCAAAGCCCTTGCCATTTTCTAGATCTTGAGATCGAACAATAACTCTCGATTAAATGCCCCAAAGCGAGTGTTCATGCAACACCACAACTAGAAAAATACCATTAGTAGCACGTCAATAAATAAAAGAATAAAAATGGTGGAGAGATAAGGAATGATTAGAGTTGCTACCAAATTTCTCAAAGTAAAAAAAATAAACTAAGATAACACTATTGCCGTCCCCGGCAACGGCGCCAAAAACATGACGTTGTCGAAACCTACACCTAGATTCCACCCGGCGGTGTCACGATCGCCAGGTGTGGTATGGCCCCTAGGTGTCAATTCTGGGCTCTATCCGCAAGCAGACGGTGTCAAATTATAGTATAAAAGATATCCAATCCCACAGGGACGGTGATAGTGTATTTGGGTTCTCAGCTTAATTTTATATCTCGAAGTGAGATAGCTATCAGGTTGAGAGAATTGGTTATTGTGTTGTTGTTGGTTTAATAATAAAACGGACTAGGGCGTTAGGGATCACCACCAAGACCGTCGGGGATTGACGTTGGAATAGAATCCTTACGTTGCATTAGGGTTAGGGGATTAATCTCTCAATTCGTACCACTCTCGTGGGTTAGAATTGCGAGGTATTTCGGTGGCTCTCGTTGACGCAATGGCGGTAGCTGTCAACGTAGCGATATAGTTCATCGATGGATCCCCTCAAGGCACGAGCCGTGCATGGTCACGAGCCTTGGTTGGATCCGCCAATTTCTCTATTCGAATCCTAAGGATACCCCTTAAATACATCAATTCCACAGACTGTGGGCATGATCTCAGTACAGGTTATCCTAGGGATTCGGTAGGATGAACCAAAATACTCCAATTTTATCCCCAATTCAACCTAGGGATCCGAATCTACATCTTCCCCCTAGCGTCTTAGGGCTAACCTATCAACTCTAGAAAAGACTACTCACTCATGACGTTATTAACGAATAAAAATACAATTTTAGGGGAGAAAACATCATGGCAATTTGATAGAATGAAAATCGAGAAACTTACAGCAAGAAATGAAGAAAAATAGCGAGCAATAGATCCAAAGAAGAATCAAAGATTCCAATACGCAGATAGCAATATAACACCAAAATAATAATCCAATAATCTTCAAGAAATCATTCTAGATCTAACAAGTATTTCTAATCCCTAATCTCCTCTCCAAAATTATTTCAAAAACTCTGAATGAATCACCGTCCCAACAATGTCGCAGCTCCCAGACTTCACTCCCCTAAAACACGCAACAGCTGCTCCCAAAATCTTTCCAAAAGCATCGTCGACCGAGTGGGTGACTCGGTCGAGCAGTGTGTTGCTCAGTCGTCCGCTCGGTCTGAGCAGATGTACTGCTCGACCGAGTACGACAGAAAATCGCGCTCCTCCAAAATCTTTACTCTGTCTGCATGGGTCGATTAAGCCCTGCTCGGTCCGAGCAGACAGCTGACTCGGTCGCTGAAGAAGCTGCTAGGGCCGTGCAAGGATTAGTCAGGCTTTGGAATGAAAGGCTGCTCGACCGAGCACTATGAGTGCTCGGTCCGAGCAGGCTACGTATCTGCTCAGTTGTTCTTCTTTGTATCTGCTCGACCGAGTAGCTGCTCTGCTCGGTCGAGTCATCTGGGAAACTCTCTCCTGCATCATCTGAAGCTCCTCCTCTCCTCTTGCTCTCTCCTCCACTCCTCCTATGACTTCCAAAACACGGCGAAACTCCTGTAGAGCTTCGCCAACGAGCTCACGGGCGTGTCAGATGTGTTCATACCCAGATCTGGTCCCAAATCGATCCAAAATCCCTGAAAACTCATAAAACACTACGAAACTCGAATATAACGTTAGAATGCGATATCGTAGGAAAATATGGGATTTGGATGTGAAAATGGCATGGAATGCGATGTCATGATGCTATGAAAAAGGTGTAAAATATGGACACATCAATGACATCTTCGAACAGCTGGGTGGATCGCGAGTATATTCGAAGTTGGATTTGAGAAGTGGGTATCACCGGGTGAGGGTCAGAGGATCAGATATTCCGAAGACTGCATTTCAAACCCGTTATGGTCATTATAAGTTTTTAGTAATTCCTTTTGGCGTTACTAATGCACCAGCCACATTCATGAGATTGATGGACCAAGTTTTCTATGAGTACTTGGATAAGTTTGTGGTCGTCTTCATTGATGATATTTTGGTGTACTCAGGGTCAGAGGAAGATCATGATGAGCATCTGAGGATAGTTCTGGAAACTCTGAGGCAGCACCAATTATATGCCAAGTATAGCAAGTGTCAGTTCTGGCTGACCAAAGTTGCTTTTCAAGGACATGTTATATCTGGAGATGGGATATCTGTAGATCTAGAGAAGGTTGCTGCAGTAGAGAAGTGGCCAGTTCCTAAGTCAGTCATAGAGATCAGAAGTTTCTTGGGATTTGCTGGGTACTACCGGAAGTTCATCAAGGATTTCTCTAATATCGATGCATCGATGACTCATTTAACCAAGAAGAATGTTGCTTACAATTGGGCAGAGGAATGTCAGCGGGCATTTGATGAACTGAAGCATAGATTGATCACTGCACCCGTCCTGACGATTCCAGACCGTTCTGGTGTATATGAGATTTTCTGTGACGCTTCAGGCAGAGGATTAGCATGTGTTCTCCATCAGCATGGTAGGATAGTAGCCTATGCTTCTAGATTGTTGAAGACACATGAGAGGAACTATCCTACGCATGACTTGGAACTAGCAGCAGTGGTTTTTGCATTGAAGTTGTGGAGGCAGTTTCTTCTGGGTGAACGTGTAAAGATATACATAGATCACAAGAGTTTGAAGTATATGTTCACTCAGAAAGAGATAAGTATGACGCAGCTCAGATGGCTTGAGTTGATGGCCGATTATGATATAGACCTTTAGTGTCACCCTGGGAAAGTCAACGTAGTGCCTGATGCTCTTAGTCGCATGCCGGCAGTGATGATGTTGACGGCACAGAGAGAACTTTGGGGTGACATTCGGCAGATGGAGATTGAAGTTGCCTTACCTGGTACATCAGTGGTTATGATGAACTTGCAAGTTCAATCTGATTTGGTTGAAAGGATTAAGGCAGCTCAGTCTGGAGATGGGAAGTTGAAGAATATCTGAGAGCAGACAGAGGCCTAACTTCGCAATGATTTTTGTTTTCATGAAGATGGGTCTCTACGTTTTGGGAGCAGAATTTATGTGCCATCAGGTGACATTCAGGATGAACTGTTGATAGAAGCTCATAGCTCACCTTATTCTATCCATCCTGGAGGCACCAAAATGTATCGTGATCTGTGACAACATTTTTGGTGGCACGACATGAATCATGGTGTGGCTAGGAGTGTGGCTTCATGTTTAACATGTCAGCAAGTCAAAGCCGAGCACCAGAGAATGACAGGACTACTGCAGCCTCTTCCGGTCCCTAAGTAGAAGTGGCAACATGCGACGATGTATTTCATAACTGGCTTACCTCGTACTCCTCGAGGAAATGATGCTATTTGGGTAATCGTTGACCGATTGACCAAGTCAGCTCACTTCATACCTTTTCGAGTGGGCCAGTCGACAGACCATATTGCTCAGAGATATATGGTGGTGATATTCCATGTTTTATATCTCTATCTGTTTTGTTGTTGGTCTAGGTTCTGATTTAATTGTGTATGGAGGAACTCGTGAGACTTCACGGAGTACATGTGTGGCATAGTCTCCGACCGTGGCACTAGGTTTACATCTCACTTTTGGAGAAGTCTACAGGCTAGCTTGGGAACTCAACTGAGTTTCACCACTGTATACCATCCACAGACAAATGGCCAGTCAGATAGGACGATTCAGATCCTAGAAGATATTTTTTAGGGCGTGCATGTTGGATTTCACGGGCTCTTGGGATGAACACCTACATCTGGTAGATTTCGCTTACAATAATAGTTATCAAGCCAGTATATGCATGGCACCATTTGCAACTCTGTATGGAAGGAAGTGCCGTTCTCCTCTTAGTTGGGATGATGTTGGGGATCGTGAATTGTTGGGCCCAGATATGATCGCTGAAACCGTGGATGTTGTGAGAGTCGTCAGAGATAATATTTGCATTGCCCAAGACCTTATAAGCACTGGGTGGATGCGAAGAGGTGACACTTAGAGTTTCAGCCAGGCGAGCTAGTATTTTTGAAGATCTCACCAACACGAGGGCTGATCCGTTTTGGAAGACGAGGAGAGCTGAGCCCAAGATATATTGGACCTTTCGATGTCCTAGCTCATGTTGGAGAGATGGCTTATAGGATTGCCTTGCCAGCGTCTCTTGAAGGAGTACATAATGTGTTCCACATATCGCAACTCAGGAGGTGTGTTGGGAATCCTGATCATGTCGTCGACTTCTCAGGATTGAAGTGCGACCAGACTTGACATATGATCAGCAGCCTGTAGCTATTCTAGACCGAAGGCAGAAGATGCTGATGATAAAGTCAATCAATCTGGTGAGGGTTATGTGGCACCGAGAGTCACCAGGAGAGTCTACCTGGAAACTCGAGGATGAGATGAGAGAGAAGTTCCCTCACTTGTTTGTTTGATGTAATTTTGTTGTTGTTAGATGATGTGTTGTATAGAAAGTTTTCTCCCTTATTTGAAATTCCGAGGACGGAATTTATTTTAAGGGGGGTAGGATGTAATGACCCTAATTTAAAGTACGCGTACTTGTACGTATTTTGGCGTAGATGCGTACGTATAATTTTTGGGAGTATGCACGTATTTTTCTTTAGTTATTTTGGTGTAGGAATTATATCTAAAAGATCTTAAACTCATCATTTGGTATTAATAAATAGGAGTATTTGGATGAAATACCATGTATATAAGATGTATAGTGTATTTCATCATGTATTTTTATTTTTCACAAAATACAAATTCAAAATTTTTGTATCCATGCCACATCACATGCTAGTGTGTCATCTTGCATGATGAGGGGAAAAACACATGGCATGGGGGTTGACTAATGTGTGGATGAGAGCATTTTAGGGGAACCAGAAATCAAGAAAATAAAAACAAAAAGAGCAAAAAAACCCAAAAATCTCACTCACCCTCTCCTCTCCCTAACTAGGCCGAAATTTCTCCCCCTCCCCTTTCTTCCTTTGCTTCATCCTCCCACCATCACTCTCCTCCCTAAACACCACCCATTCCACCACCAAGAAGCCATACCCTTTCCTCATCTACCTCCAAAATTCATCCAAAACTCTCCAAAAGATCCAACAAATTGGAGCAAAACTAGGAGCTTTAAGAATGAGACTAGGAGGCTCAAGATCTTCAAGGAGAAGCAGGGCCAAGGAATATTAGGAGGACATTTTGAGGTAGATTCCTAACACATTAGTAGGATTTAGTTTTAGTAAGGAACTTAATTTAAGATAGATCACTATGGAAAATTTTGAGTAGAAAATTATGCTATGTAAATTAGGATTTAATTTATGTCAACATGCCATAGAAAATGATATCTTTTGTAAGGAAAACTTAGGCTATGCAAATTGAGTTTTATTTAGGTTAACATGTCATGGAGTATTATGTTTCTTATGTATAAAAAATTATGCCTGGCAAATCATGTATGTTTTATTCCATGTTAAGTGTAGGCACAAATTGTTTTATGTACCCAAGCTTATTATCAAATTACCATGGCTATGCTGGTTGTGTTAGCTTCCATGTTCTAATGTTATGAATGTAACATATTATTAGGCTAAGTTGGTAGTATATTTCATTGTATTTTATGTGATGTGTTTAGTGCTAGTTGATAATCCAATTTCATGTTAGAAACTAGATTTGGTTGGAAAATCATGTGCTGGAAATTTTTCTTAGCACAGGACAGTAACTTAGACAATTCATAAAAAATAGTAGAGAAATCCAAAAATTACAATTTAGGATACGAAGAACATCAGAAGAAAATTTCCTACAACTTTCATGAAAGGACCAGAGATTAATTCTGACTGTAGATAGGATAAAAGTGCTGTTCTTTCTGCTGTAACAGTTTAGACAAATTCGAGTGTGATGCTACTATTATGCCTTGTGTTGTTATCTTAAGTTTTGTTTAAATTCTGTTTTCAAGGTTTTTTTCATATGTTATGACCATGTGATAATGATGATGAGATACTTGTGTAAAGATGAAGTGTAAGCGGTAGTCGAGACCGCTAATGATTTATAGATGAAATGATAATGGTTCAAAAACTAAGAGTGGGGAGGAGAGATTGACATTAGGAGTGCTCGATCCATTCTAAAATGGGTGAGACTCCATATGTGGGTTTGGAGAAAATACAGGTAAATTTAGGTGTTAATGAGCGGACATCAGTACTATTATCTCACCCAATGTGTCACTCCCAGAAGGGGGAGTTTGAGAGGGTTAGAGAGGCCAGTGGTGTGCTCGTGTCGCACCATGATCGATAACTGATGGTTTTCTCCGTTTTCCACTGAAAACCCGAGATGTGTATCACTCCCGTAAGGGAGAGTTACGAGAGGCCCTCCAGTGCTCGTGTCGCTGGTTGCGGTACCACTTTTCACCCACACTGGGTGAAGTCCGGCTCCTTAGCGTCCTACGGTTTACATGGGTTTCCTAATTAGAAACAATGTGTAATTTTAATTAATTTAATCAGTAATTGTACTCCAGTTCTATTTTCTTTTATTTATTTCTAGCACTTTTGTTTTGTTCTTAATTTTTGCATAAATCCTGTGATTGATGTATCACTTGTAGTTAGTTGGCTAGTTAGGAAGACCAGTTCTAATACTGGGTCCTATTAGCGTGTTAGGAGTTCCTACTGGGTCATGCATTGACGTGTCCCACCCTGTGGTTTTCAGGTGCGAGACCCGAGCAGACTGCGTGGGTCTCGGAGTCAGGGACTGGTGCTAGTACTACAGAGGTAGAGCCTACGGGCGACCTTGTCCAGTTGGACTTCCCAGGGTTAGACTAATGGGTGTGTTGTATCAGGTGTGGACCATTTTGTACTTTTTGGGATGTGGTTTCTTCTTTTTGTTGTACCCCACTTTTGTACCCCTTGTACATCTGATGTATGTATATGAACTTGTATAATGTAATGTAATGTTCTGTGTTGTTATTTTTCCTTTACAATACTGCGAATTTTTATATTCTGTTGGAGTACTTTACGTTCTGTCTTGTATTGTTCCAGTGTTGTTGCAGTGGCCTGCTTATTTATTAAATTTAACCACAAAAAAATTCCTAGTAGTATTTAGATAAGAGGGCTGGAAGCCTGCGTCTGAATACTATGGCGGCCTCGTCAGCTACACCTCTCGTACTTAGGATAGCAGGACGTGACATTCTCCGAGACACTCCTCAGGATATGATGATGAACCCAACCACGAGGAACCAGCTGAAATACTGTCGGTATCACCGGGATCACGGTCATGATACCGACGAGTGTTTTACACTGAAGAGGGATATTGAGCGGCTGATCCAGGAGGGCCATCTCCAAGGCTTTATTGAGGGGAGAAGACAGGCTCGCGATGAGAGAGCGCCCCCGGGAGCGAAGTGGCTGAACCAGCCCCAAAGCACCGAGCAAGACGCCCCTTCCCAGCCTAGAGCGGTCATGCACATAGATGTGATATGCGGTGGGCCCTCCTCGGGTGGCACGTCATTACCGGCCAGAAAGGCGTATGCACGATAAGTGATGACGATAGGTGTGGGAGAAGAAACAAAGCAGAGGAGAGTAGCTCGGAACCCCATCTCTTTCTTGGACGACGACTTGGAGGGGGTCGAACTACCACATGATGATGCCATCGCCATCGAGGCCTAGATTGGAACGACCATAGTCAGCCGCCTCTTGATCGACACCGAAAATTCATGCGACATTCTTTTTATATCGACGATCGAGAAGATGGGGCTGTGGTATGCAGATCTGAGTCCATGCACTTTGTCGGCTTCACTGGCACTTGGCTCCCATCGTTGGAGTCATCACCTTGCCGATGTCTTTGGGAGAAGATCCAAGGATCGTCACTCGGATGCCATAGTTCGTTGTCATTGACATTACCCCGGCGTACAACGGCATCATCGGGTGTCCATACTTGACCGCCATCGAAGCTCTCCCCTCACTCATGTACCAAATGATCAAGTTCCAGACTTTACAGGAGGTTGGACAAGTACGTGGGAGCTAGAGATTGTCTCGGATTTGCTACGTCGGCTCCACCAAACACAAAGCACCTGAGCAAGCCCATCTAGTCGAACTCGGTAACCATTAGGAGGACATCAGTGATTTACCAGGGAAGGCAGAAAACTAACCCGCCACAGGAACAATAAGCATTTACTCCTATGTTATTTGCAGTTTTGTAAATATAACTATCATTTTCTATGCATATTCTCAAACATTGCCATCTCCGTTTGGAAAATTCAGCTCTCCCCAAATATTCTCAAACTCCGGGGCAGGCTGATGAGCTTCGCCCTCGATATGATCGCCGGTGGGTTAAGGAACGAGCTACGCCTTGCACCCTTCACTCCCTCAACTCTGGGCAAGCTTAACAGCTTATCCAATGATAGGGTCGCCGGGTGGGACAAGCAACGGATGGGACAAAGAACGAGCGACGGCTCGCACTCTCCCTTCCCTCAACTTTGGTGCAAGCTTACGAGCTTCGCCCTTGATAGACTTCTCAAACTCTTGGGCAAGCCTACGAGCTTCGTCCTCGAAAGGTGACGCCTCCACAACATTTCGCTTCTCCTGGGCCTTAGCCACTTCCAAGCAGAAAGTTGGGAGCATACACACTAAGGCAAAGAGCGGCGAAACACAACACAAACACAAAAGATAAACAAGGCGAACTACCTAAGGTATATTTCATTAAAAAAGTTGAAGTTAATACATTTACATAGTTTTTCTACAATAGTTCCTACGCATGGCCCCAAGACCGGCCCTACAAATACAACCACTCCCCGGAGATTAAGCAGCATTGCCTCCCCCGTGAGCATCGACCTCATCCTCGTCATTGTCAGAGGCCATAGTCAGCTTAGAGAAGTCGACCTCCAGGGAAGGGAACAGCTTCTCCAGCCTCACTTCCACTCTCTTGAAGCCCGCCTGCATCCTTTCCTCCACGTCTTCTGCCCTCATTGACCTCATCAGGGGGAGGTACTCCTCCTCCTGATATTTACGGATGGCCCCAGCCTTCTCGGCCTCCAGATCAATCGTTCTCAGCACCGCCACCTTCCTCTTCAACACGACGATCTCCATCCCCTGGCCTCCATCTCCGCGGAGTGTTTGTTCAAGGCGGTGACCCTTCGATTCTCCTCCTCCCAAAGCTGCTGCTCAAGCCCCGACGCGATCTTCTCCCACCTCTTGGTCTCCGTCCTTTGGGTTACATAATATCCCTGGATCTGCTCTAGCTGGTCCTCCATATATTGCAGCCTCCCAGTGACCTCCTCAAATTGGGCCTCTAACGCCTGCAGCTTACTAGTGGCTGCCTCAAGATCAGCCTTCCTCTTCCCGTGGTCCTCATTGAGCATATTCACGACGGTATGACGATGCAAAGACACCATTTCCGTGACTGCCTGTGGGAGAAACAGAGAACATAAGTACCCATGGAAGAAAGAAGATCGGCAGCGTGGAGAAGAGAAAGCGGTAAACCTGTATACTGTGCCAGATCACCGTATCACAGAGGCACCCTGGACCAACCTCGATGAGGGATGCTCGATCCCTCGGCAACAGGTTGTTCTCCACCAGGCGATCTGCGACGTCGGCTTCATCAAACACAGACTCCATGTTGCCTACCGTGTAGCTCGCATTGATGAGTTCCTCCTTCGGGATGGCATGGACTTCGGCCTTTGTTGCCTTGAAGCGGGAGAGCATAGGCTCACATCTCGAATGCCCAGGTGCCCCCTGCTCCCAAGGAGGACATCCATAAGGCCAGCGCTCGATCAGAACCCTGCCGGCTCGCAATGCAGGGGGACCTAGAGTTAACAAGCTCCAGGGCATCACCTCTCTCACACCAGTACCAAGGTCGACAGAGCCGCCCAGCACCACCTCACCGACAGTAGGGGTAGGAACGCTTGCCGTAGGCTTCCCCCTCGCCCTCTTATCGCGCTTGCCCCTCTCGGCCCCAATGACAACCCCGGGGCCCCTCTTCTGCCCCGGCTTCATCGTCGAGTCCTTTGTTGCCGGGTTTTATTTTCATATTGTTTATACCTTGCATTCCTTTACCGCGACAACCATCATCCGATCTGGGCTAGCTCGCCCATGGGGTGATTTTGGTCCTCTTTGACACAAGCACATCCTAGCCTCCCTGTGTTCGACCCCCAAGCCACACTACAACACCGTGCGCTTGCGGTTACAAATATCTAAACCCTCACGCGGGTCCCCCGGCCATTTGCGGCTCGCAAACCGGGGGCACGTCAGTCAGGAACTCTACAGGAACCGACTAGTTCATTGAATCAATTATACAGGAGTTACTGTTTACTTTTAGTCGGTCTAAGAACAATCACCGACTGACTAGATCTGAAACTAGTCGGTAAGAACTTGCTCTTAGACCGACTAGTTTCTGTCAGTAAATTTCACCTAAGTTAATGTTTATCGTTAGTCGGTCCATGAACACTCACCGACTGACTAGGTTGCAAACTAGTCGGTCGACGGGCCTTCACAGACCGACTAATTCATTACCCAAATTCTTCCCTACTTTCGCTGTTTGGTTTTAGTCGGTCACAGTTATCCGACCGACCGACTAGTTCTCAAACTAGTCGGTCAGCCAACCTTCTTTGACCGACTAATCAGTGTCGAAACCCTAATTTTTGGTCAGCCGCCGGCTGTGCCTATTTAAAACCCCCAAACTTTTCTTTTCTTCTATCATTTTCTCCTGAGCCTCCTTCTTTCCCAAACCATTATCCATCTTCCCCTAGCCTTCCTCCTTCATCAAGAGCCCCTCTCCATCTCCATTTTGGCCGGCCACCACCTCTAGGTCGCCGGAAAACCCCCAAAAATCCCCAAAACCCCATTTCTCCAGATTTTCTCCCCTTTTCCAGATCTGGACCGTAGGTTCCCCGGATCGTTTCTTCCGTCGCCGTGCTTGCTCGGCATCGTTCTTCCGCTAACGATTCGGTAATAACTCGACCCTATAGAGATCTCTTAACCCGTTGGTGTTTTTGAAAAACCCTAATAAAAACTAGGTTGGATGTTGTTCTAATATTGTTTTGCCATGGCAGGGATCTCATCTCCGTAGTTAGCATTTGTGTGACGGCCTCGTTGATCGTCATCCTCGGTGCTAGGCAAGTGAAACTTGCCACTTCGGGTTTTAGTCCATGTCTTAGGCCATTTGCTTGTTGTAGGCGTAAAAGAGACTAGGCGACAAAATGATACTCGCCTAGGCGCAAATTTCAGGAACTAGCTTGACAACGAAGCTAGATCCGATATTTATCATGTTGCACAACTACCATGTCATGTTTAATTTCAATTAACGGTACGCGAATTAATTGTCATGTCATTCCATTCTTTAAGTGTTCCCGTGATTGCGTAGCTCCACTACACCTTGTGAAATGATTGAGGCTAGGCACCTGCTTTTAGCGGGCACAACCCTACGCCAAATTGTGAACCTAATAACAAGCTCTTGTGCGGGGCAACCCTGGCTCATTTACTGAGCATCGTGTACAGGGACCCTGGCTTGTTTACGTGTGGGATGGGGTAAGGGTTAAGCGGCCATTCAACTGGGAGTATGCCCGATCAGCAACTTCAGTTGTAAGGCGTAAACTCTAGGTTCTAGGGTAGTGTTAAGCGGCCAATCAGTGTGAATGTCCAACAGTTCAGCTGTAAGGCGTAAACATCTACAAACAACTTGAAACGTGACTAGCGAAAAGATTGAGATTGTTAGTAGCTTGGCTACTCTTGACATGCCCTGATAAATTGTTCTCTTGCACTTATTGTTTTACCATGTCTTACTTGTGCCCTCATACCATAACTGCCATGTCATGCATACTATAACTGCTAGGTTGTTAGTTTACCTTCATTTTCAGTTTCCTTGCCAAAGTCTTTTAGACTTGCTGACATGTGCCCCTTTACTCTTTTGGGTGACACATGTTAGATCCTGAGCCTGAGTTCATTGTTGAGGACGAGGTGTTTGCAGACACCGAGCCCGAGCCTGTGTTTGACGAGGACTTTGTGGACACGGGCGATCAGTCGTAGAGACTGTTCGTGTTGTTGTTAGACTGTTTTGTTGTCGGTGCGTGGCACCAATACCTTGTTATGTTGTCCCTTTTGTTGGCCTTGTTCTGGGCCTTTAGACTCTTTCTTTTAGCCTGGTGGCTTTTCTAGATGTTGAACTTAATTTTAATGTTGGACAAATTCTGAGATTTGAGATTTTATTTCTATCTCTCCTTGTGCTATTATTGTTGTTCCGTTTGTGGTTACATGGACCTGCTTATTATTTATTGACGTTTATCGGGTTTGGGGCTTCACAGCTCCACTCTCGTGCGGACCTTTTCACGTTTCGCCTCCATTTTAGGGAAGCGGGGCGTGACAGGTTTTGTTGGTGGCCCATGCAGGTCCATTTTGTAACTGCGATTGTCGGAATAACGATAATAACATTAGAATGTCCAATAAACTAAGTTCGACATCCGAGTCATAAGCTATGAGTCTAATCTGCTTCGTTTTCTGTGTCATTAGATGGCAGGAAGGCGATTCACCCGTGGTGGAGGTAGTGGTGTGCCCCCTCATGATGAGGAGCCTGAACGGGAGCCCACCAATGGAGAGATGATGCGGATGATGCTTCAGATGATGCAAGTGCAGCAGGGCGTGCTCCTGCAAGTCCAGAATGCTCCACTTGCTCGAGCTGCTCGGGCAATCCAGGATGCCCCTCGCTCCGAGCCGGGAGCGAAGCAATTTCGGGAGCTGGGTCCCGCTTATTTTGATGGGTCTGAGGGTCCTCTAGCTGTCGATGAGTGGATTCAGAACATTGAGTATAACTTGAAGATGGCGAAGATCGGCCCGGCTGGATGGGTTGATTTGGCGAAGAGGCAACTCAAGGATAATGCTCAGAACTGGTGGGATGCGGAAGAGAAGTTGCTGGTGGAGCCGATAGCTTGGGCTACCTTTAAGTCCAGGTTTGATGAGGAGTTCTTTCCGAAGGCTGCTAGGAAGGAGATGTTGCAGCGTTTTATTGAGATGAAGCAAGGGAGCTCGTCGGTGGACCATTACCACCAAGAGTTCACTAGGCTGAGTCGGTTCGCACCGAAGATGGTGCAGGATGCTGATGAGAGGGATCAGAGGTTCCTACAGGGGCTTGCTTTGGAGCTTCAGAGTTTTGTGTCTTCCTCTGATCTGGACTCTTATCAGAAGGTTCTGGTGGCTGCGAGGAGGCAGGAGCTGAACCTGAGCCAGAAAAGAGGACATGTTTCTGGTGCTGGGAAGAGGCCTATGGAGCAGGCCAGGGTGGTGGTTAGGCCTAGTTTCAAGCCTAATCAGCCAGCTCAGTTCAAGAGGCCAGGAGGGCCTAATCAGAAGACTTGCCATTTCTGCGGCAAGCCTGGCCACATCAAGGATCAGTGTAGGAAGTTTCTGGGCCAGTGTTTGGTTTGTGGTGATGCTTCTCATGTCGTGAAGGATTGTCGGCATGCGCATCAGTTGCGGAGGGCACCTGTTGCAGCACAGTCGTTGCAGCAGAGAGTGCCTGTTCCTGCTGGACGTGGAGCAGCTCTTGTTCCACAGAGACAGGCTTTTCAGCAGGCTTTTCCACCGAGGAGGCAGGCTTTTCTGATGACCGTTGTGGAGAGTGGGGCTGTGGATGAGGTTATCGCAGGTAATCCTCAATCTAGCTGTTACTTTCCTGGCTAGTTTTGATTGTTAGGTTATGTTGTTTGCTTGAACATGATTGTTTGCTAGGCTAGGGCTTGATTGTTAACTTGCTTGTTAGGTGTGATTTTGGTGTGCACATTTCCTGCACGAGTTCTCTTTGACTCTGGTGCATCGATGTGCATTATTTCTCGGAGCTTCGTGGAGAGGCATTCCTTGTCGACGTCCCCTCTTTCCAAGAGTTGGAATATCGTCGCGGGAAATGGCGTGGTCTCGGTGCATTGTGGTTGCAATTCTTGCCCGTTGGTGGTCTGTGGACATGAGCTTTACGCTGATTTCATTGAACATGACATCATCAACTATGATGCGGTCCTTGGGATGGATTGGCTTGCGAGCTTATATGCTACGATCGACTGTCGGAGGAAGAAGGTGGTGTTCGAGATTCCCAGACATCCAGTATTTGAGTTCAGTAGTGGAAGCAGTTCGCTTGGTCCGGTCAGGTTTCGGGCCAGGCCGGTGGAGGTTGTGGCTATGCGGATGGAGCTGGAGAGGCCAGCGGTAGTGCGGGACTTTGATGACGTCTTCCGCGAGGAGATGTCTGGATTGCCACCTGATCGAGCTCTGGAATTTTCTATTGATCTTATTCCAGGAGCGCATCCCATTTCAAAGGCGCCCTATTGTATGGCACCCGCATAGTTAGAGGAGTTGCGGAAGCAGCTGGATGAGCTTTTGCAGAAGGGTTATATCAATCCTAGTGTGTCTCCGTGGGGAGCACTGGTGTTGCTGGTGAAAAAGAAGGATGGTTTGCGTCGCATGTGCGTAGACTATCGGGAGCTAAATGCGGTGACCATCAAGAATAAATACCCGTTGCGTCGCATCGATGATATTTTTGATTAGCTTGGAGGTTCGAGGGTGTTTTCGAAGTTGGATCTGAGGAGTGGTTATCATCAGCTGAAGGTGAAGAAGGAAGATGTTCTGAAGACAGCATTCAGGACGAAGTATGGACACTACGAGTTTGTGGTTATGCCTTTCGGTGTAACCAATGCACCCGCAGTTTTCATGAATCTGATGAATCTGATTTTCTACGACTTTTTGGATAAGTTTGTCGTTATATTCATTGACGACATTCTGATCTATTCAAAGTCGGAGGAGGAGCATGCCTCGCACTTGAGGACGGTGTTGGAAATTTTGAGGAAGCATCGGCTGTATGCTAAGTTTTCGAAGTGCGAGTTTTGGTTGGACAGAGTTGCTTTTCTCGGGCATGTGGTGACTGGAGATGGTATTTCAGTGGATCCTGAGAAGATCAGGGCCATCAGAGAGTGGCCTGTTCCACAGTCAGCGTCTGAGATCCGGAGTTTCCTTGGGCTTGCTGGTTATTATCGACGTTTCATTAAGGACTTTTCCCGTATTGCTGAGCCGATGACCAGATTGACGCGGAAGGATGTACCTTTTGTTTGGTCGGGTGATTGTGAGAATGCTTTTGGCGTTCTGAGGGAGAGATTGACGACTGCCCCTATTCTTGTTGTGCCTGATCACAGCGGTGGATTTGAGATCTTTTGCGATGCTTCTGGCAAGGGTCTCGGTTGTGTGTTGCATCAGAACGGGCATGTAGTGGCGTATGCATCTCATCAGCTCAAGGTTTATGAGAAGAATTACCCGACGCATGATTTGGAGTTGGCTGCTGTTGTGTTTGCTCTTAAGATTTGGAGGCACTTCTTGCTGAGTGAGAAAGTGAAGATCTTCACCGATCACAAAAGCTTGAAGTATATTTTTACTGAGAAGGAGCTCAACATGCTACATCGTCGATGGTTGGAGCTCATGGCGGATTATGAGATTGATTTGCAGTATCACCCTGGCAAGGTGAATGTGGTTCCTGATGCGTTGAGTAGGCTTCCGGTGGTGATGATTTTGACCTCGCAGTGGAGATTGCAGCAGGATTTTTGTGAGTCTGGTGTGGAGTTTGTACTTCCTGGGGAGGCTTCTTTGTTGATGAGTATGCAGATTCAGTCGTCGATTGTGGATCAGATCAAGGCTGGCCAGGCCGGGGATCCGAAGCTGGTGAAGATTCGGGAGCAGGTAGAAGCCGGTCTGCGGACTGATTTTTTGATTCATGAGGATGGCTCGCTGAGGTTTGGAGCCAGGTTGTGTGTGCCAGCTGGGGATATCAGAGAGGAGTTGCTGGTTGAGGCACACAGTTCGCCGTATTCTGTGCATCCTGGTGGCACCAAGATGTACAAGGATCTTCGTCTGAACTTTTGGTGGCATGGTATGAAGAGGAGCGTGGCTCGGAGTGTAGCCAAGTGCTTGGTTTGCCAGCAAGTGAAGGCGGAGCTTCAGCGTACGGTAGGGTTGCTACAACCGCTTCAGATTCCGGAGTGGAAGTGGCAACACATCACTATGGATTTCGTGACTGGACTACCTCGGAGTCCGAAGCAGAATGACGCGATTTGGGTGATCATAGATCGATTGACCAAATCCACGTACTTTATTCCATTCCGAGTCGGACAGTCCACTGAGGCGCTAGCGAGGAGGTATATGGAGGTAAATTCTTTTGCTCTCCATTTTTATTTCCATTTCCTAGTTTTGATAGTGATGTGATGTGAATCGTGCAGGAGATTGTACGACTTCACGGAGTCCCCGTGAGTATCGTGTCGGACAGAGACACGAGGTTCACATCTCAGTTCTGGCAGAGTTTGCAGAAGAGGTTGGGTACGCGTCTGAGTTTCAGCACGGCGTACCATCCGCAGACGGATGGCCAGTCCGAGAGGACGATTCAGATCTTGGAGGACATGCTGAGGGCGTGCATATTGGATTTCAAGGGTTCGTGGGAGGACCATTTGCATTTGGTGGAGTTCTCTTACAACAACAGCTTCCAGGCGTCCATTGGCATGGCGCCTTTCGCCGCATTGTATGGGAGGAAATGTCGATCGCCGTTGAGTTGGGATGACGTTGGTGATCGGGAGCTGTTGGGACCTGAGATGATTGTGGATGCCGTGGATGTTGTCCGGGACATTCGGGAGAGGTTGAGGATTGCTCAGGACCGTTTTAAGCATTGGGCAAATGCTAAACGTCGTCCTTTAGAGTTTCAGCCTGGGGATCATGTGTTCTTGAAGATTTCCCCGAATCGTGGTGTGATTCGCTTTGGGAAGTGAGGGAAGTTGAGCCCGCGATACATTGGACCGTTTGACATTCTGGAGAGGGTTGGCGAGATAGCCTACCGCTTTGCCTTGCCGCCATCTTTGGAAGGGGTTCACAATGTTTTCCATGTGTCGCAGCTTCGTCGATACATTAGCGATCCATCTCATGCTGTGGATTTCTCGGAGATTACCGTTCGCCCTGATATGACGTATGACCAGCAGCCAGTGCAGATTCTGGACAGGTGTCAGAAGTCACTCCAGAACAAGGTTGTCAATCTTGTGAGGTTGATGTGGCGACACGGTTCGCCAGGAGAGTCTACTTGGGAGAATGAGGATGAGATGCGAGAGCGTTTCCCACTTTTGTTCCCGGACACGTGAGTGTTGGGAAATTCCGAGGACGGAATTTTTCTTAAGTTAGGGAGGATGTAACGACTGGTTTTCATGTATTTGGATTATCTATATTATATATATATGTTTTGGTGGATTTTCTCCTCATGTGTGGTTTTCGTCTCCGTAGCTTTCGTTTTCGATCGTTTCGTCGTGATTTTCTAGCTTTTTCCATAGAATCATTGAGTTTTGGAGTAAGTCACTCGTGACGAGCTTCATATCGCTCATATCTTAGAGATAAGTTGATCCTAGAAGCCGTAGGAATCTTCCCGAAGCTTCGTGCTTCGATTCGGCACTTTTAGTGCACTTTAGTTGGTTCAAGAAGGGGGACCAACCGACTAGATTGAGATCTAGTCGGTCAGGAACTCTACTGGAACCGACTAGTTCATTGAATCAATTTTACAGGAGTTACTGTTGACTTTTAGTCAGTCTAAGAACAATCACCGACCGACTAGATGTGAAACTAGTCGGTCAGAACTTGCTCTCAGACCGACTAGTTTCTGTCAGTAAATTTCACCTAAGTTACTGTTTATCGGTAGTCGGTCCATGAACACTCACAGACCGACTAGGTTGCAAACTAGTCGGTCGACGGGCCTTCACAGACCGACTAATTCATTACACAGATTTTTCCCTACTTTCGTTGTTTGGGTTTAGTCGGTCCCAGTTATCCGACCGACCGACTAGTTCTCAAACTAGTCGGTCAGCCAACCTTCTTTGACCGACTAATCAGTGTCGAAACCCTAATTTTTGGTCAGCCGCCGGCTGTGCCTATTTAAACCCCCCAAACGTTTTCTTTTCTTCTTTCATTTTCTCCTGAGCCTCCTTCTTCCCCAAACCATCATCCATCTTCCCCTAGCCTTCCTCCTTCATCAAGAGCCCCTCTCCCTCTCCATTTTGGCCGGCCACCACCTCTAGGTCGCCGGAAAACCCCCAAAAATCCCCAAAACCCCATTTCTCCAGATTTTCTCCCCTTTTCCAGATCTGGACCGCAGGTTCCCCGGATCGTTTCTTCCGTCGTCGTGCTTGCTCGGCATCGTAGAACCAATATAGTTATAAATACTTTCTAAATAATTTATAAAAAAATGTTTTGTAGAACCAATATAGTTATAGCCTATTTTAGGGTATACGAGCACCATTCTAGGTCCCTAAATTATTTTTATAATTATTTAAACCAAATTTTAACATTACAGCCGTAACAATTATTTTTCTATGTAAACATTATCAAAATGATTTCAAACTTCTACAGTATCATTCTAATATCATTTTGTGCTTCCCACATTAATTTCGTAATTTTTCGAAGTCAAATTAATAGGGAAACCGCAAACCCGCTTCCTAAACGTTTTGGCCCAAAACTCGTATCTCAGTAGTCCAAACTACGAAATAGATTTCGTAGTCACGATCCTCGTGACGATACGAACCCGTGGCTATATTTTCGTAATTTTTCGGAGTCGTTTAACCCTAGGGGCAAAATTGTAATTTTGTTGCAAAATGGTAATAATGACTTTTCACTAATCACTTTTAACTTAGATTAATTACCTAGTTTAATTTCTAAACAGTCGGCAACCTCACACGTTTTGATTTAGAGTTTGGTCTTAGCTTCCTATCGTTAGTCCTAAAGCTAACTTTGCATTCATTTCATTTGACTAAATATTTAATACCATCTTATTATTTAACTAATTATTTTCCCTATTTAAACCCCTCTGCTAACCCTTCTCCACTTCACTCAGCAAAACAACCCAACCCCATTGCAACCCATTCATTCTCCTCCTACGTTCCCCTCCTTCATCATCATCATGATCTCATTATTATTTTTACAAACCCAAGCAACTCAAACTCATTTCTCACAGTCTCTCTCCCCACTCTGATCTCGTCGCCTCCCCTCGTCCGCTCCCCGCAGCCGCCTAGGTTTCGACCCACGCCCGCCGCATCAACACCCAAGCCCCGATGACAACAACGACGGAGAGTGCCGTTCCCCTCCTCTGTTTCCACTTCAAAACAGTGCACCCTCCGCCCAGAAGCGACGATGAATACCGCCAGCTCTCCGCCAGCTCTCCACGGCGACACTCCACGGTAAGCTCGCCACAGCTAGCAAAACCCGACGCCGGTGACTCTCGGAGTAATCTCCGCCACCGCACGCCGCACAGACTCGCTCTCCGCCGACGGCAAACCGCCGCCTCCGCCCTCGAAACGGCCCACCGCCGTTCCACTCTCCGCCGCTCCCCTCCCCTGTCCTCCGGTGTATCCCCTACAGCAGCCCCGCACGCCTCACCGCCGCTCTTGCCACACATCGCCACCCATCCCCGTTGTTCGCCGCCGGAGCCCCGTTGCACGCCGCCGCGCCGTCACCTCTACGCCGAGCGTCGCCCCCACTCGTTGCCGCTCACCCTCGATCTCTCTCTCGCAGTCGGAGGTGAGGCGATCGACCATTGGGTTTTAAAATTAAAACGTATTAAATACGTATTTTAATACGTATTTTCGTATTTTTTAATATTTATTACATATTATTATTGGATTTAAATTGATGGTAATCCGTACATGCCTCAGAAAATTGCAAGACTAGTCACAAAAAATCAGAAGCGTCGAAACGAATCCATTGGCGCTAGTTTCATTGTCAAAAGGCAAGTATATTTCTCATAGTGAATTTTCAAAGGCAAAACTTAAATAGGTTAAAATTCTTTTAAAATTCGTAGCTTGCAATTTTTACGTACACTTACGTACGATAAAAATATATGTTACACTACTTATAAATACGATCATTTTGACATCTTGTTTGCAGAATTCTGACATACGGTTTGTCCGGAATAAATCTTTAAACATGTGTGGTAATGATAATTTCTTGTTTTAAAATTCCTTTATAAAATTCGTAGTTTGTGATTTTTACGTACACTAACGTACGATAAAAATATATGTCATAGTACTAGTGAATACGATCATTTTGACACCTTGTTTGAAGAATTCGGTTGTACGGTTTGCTCTAAACAATTCCGTGAACATATGTTTTAAAAATCGTTCCTTGATTTAAAATTGCTTTTTGGCTCTTTAAAATTGTTTAACAATTGTTTAAAAATCTTGAAAAATAACTATTAGTCTTAGAAAATATTTTAAGCTAATTTAAACTCATTTGCTTACTTAAAATCATATCTTACTCGTTCTTTCATCTATTTAAGTGATCTTTATGTTTTGTTCTAATTGCTAAATCGAATCGCAAAGTGGTGAACTTTTGTGAAACTATCGTACGGACTGTTGAAAACCGAGACTGAATTGACTAAAATGGAAGATGGAACTTCAACAATATAGAATGGAAGATGGAACTTTAACAATATAGAATGGAAGATGGAATTTCAATAATAGACAGATAGTACACGTTCTTTTGACCGACACTTGACTTGTGGAACTTTAACAATATAGAATGGAAGATGGAATTTCAATAATAGACAGATAGTACACGTTCTTTTGACCGACACTTGACTTGACCTGGGATTGGGGTAGTCTATGATCACAAGTGTTACAGAATGACTAGATGCGCCATACTAAATTACCTCCAACACATACGTGGGTTAGATCCTTGATCGTTGCCATATCGGAACGGTGGGTAAGCCTCGAAGTTGCTCCCATCACAGGCTGCATGTGGGTTATCTCTAGTACTCTTGGACATGGACTTATCACTAGGATAGACTGGTTTTTGATTAATTGTTCTAACCTCTTTTTCTATAGGACTGCTACAATGTTATTATTAAATGCTAAATTGTCACAGGTTACAGATGGCTTTGCAAATTGTTATTGCATAATGAAATTGTTACAGGTTGCAAATGGTATTGCAAAGGGCTATCAAATGATTAAATTGCTGCAGGTTGCAAATGTTTAACTGCTTTAACTGCTTTAACTTTTTAACAGCTTTAACTCTTTTAAGCTCAACTTATTACTGGTCTTTAACTCTTTTAAAGTTTCAACTTATTGCTTGTCTTTAAAGTTCAGCGTTGTTTAATTTTAAAATGTCCAACATTTTGGTTTTGAGATTATCTTATCGAGTAAACCTCGCTGACGGACATTTCACTTTGTTGTTTTACGAAATGTCCGTCAGGTATCGATAGTGAGTTCTTTGAAGACACTACTGCAGGAGTCGAGCCAGTGCTTGACAAGCACGTGGAGTACCTACCCGCTGAAGATTAGACGATCCCCTTCGCGACTGTTTATTTACATTTAAAATAATGTAATTGTGTAACTTATTTGTATTGGCCATACTAGGCCCAAGATGTATCTTAATTATTGTACGTTGGACATGTAATAATGTTGTTTGAGCTGCTTCTTAAATTTGCATGCAAGGATCTGCAATTTCTATACAGACGCTTAGTGTGTTTAAGCCAAGGAAGAAGAAAAGGAGAAGATTTCAAAAAGAAGAAAATAAAAAAAAGTACTCCTTCTTGTTTTAAGCACATCGCGGACCCGCTCACGTCCTCTCTCCCGGTAGAATGGGAAGCGGGACGTGACAGAGGTATGACCTGCTGAAAGGTTTTAGGTTGGGTGACACTAGAAGCGTACGATAGGAGTAGTGGCCAAGAGAGAATTCGTCACTCCTGCATATGGGGAGTTAGTGTCATGGAATTAGTACAGTACTTAGCGAAATCCTTGGCCGAGGTGAGTTGGATATGATCCAACAAAGACAAGCTAAGACTGGATGATACTAATCGATGATGAAACTATTAGGGGTTGGAAATCAACCATACCCTAGGCTTCACAGCGCCATAGTGTTGATGAATGGATTAAAACTACAGAATTCATCACCAACATAGCCAAAGGTAGTCCCGACAATGTTTTTGTCAAGGGACAGACCACATAATGATGATACCGAACCAGGGACTATAATTGCTTCACGTGGTCACATCGTCATGGGATTTGAGTCCCACTTGTAATAGGATCAGGCTGTACGGTCTCACACAGACTGAGATCCTTGTCCAAGTAATAAGAGAAAAATGCTTATGATGCATAGAAATTAATATGGTCGCAAATGGTTATGAAGAGGTTTTCGGTCACATTTGATGCGACACGAAAATTGAGCTTGGAAAAGCATAAAAAGCTCAAACCGGGTTCGAGAATGTCCCACACACACACACACACACACACACACACACACACACACACACACACACACACACACACACACACATATTGGAAGGTTAGTGTGCGATCTTTATTAAACATCAAAAGGTTACAGAGTAATGAGGGTAAGATCAAATAATGGATAGTGTCAGAGAGGGGATAGGGCACAGGCGCCATCACCCTATACTGGCATACCCATTAATACTACCCAACTGTACAAAAAATCAAAAACAAAATTAGCAACATGTGATTTATCCCACATCTCGAAATTCCCATCTATCCATTGCAAGCTTTGCTTCAGGTGTTTCGGGGTCTAAATTCCCAATGATAGTTCTGACATCTGCCGCTATATCCTCAAATAAGACAGTTTTAGGACGCCTTGTAGCTTCAAATATTCTTCTATTTCTTTCCTTCCAAATATGCCATACCATAGCAGAAAGCACTGTTTTTGCAAGTGTGCTCAATGAATCCTTCTTTGCGAAATTTGCTAAGAAATAATCTCCCACCTTGGCTAGCTGAGGGGCAATAGGACATGTCACTCCCAACTTGAGAAGGCTCTTTTTAAGTAAGTAGCTAGTGTAATCACACTCAAAATATAAATGATCAATGTCTTCATTTAGATCCGCATCATAGAGAATGCATCCAATGTTCATATTAGCACACCTGAAATGCTCTCAATATCCAGTTAACATACGCCATGTCAGTCTCACCCCAACCGCAATATTCAAATTCGGAAGAAGACGTAGTCCCACTCCTCCCTCCTCCTTAGGGGTACATATGTCGTTCCAAGCCCATATATGAGATGTCCCCCACATAAATTTCCTGCATGCAGAAGTGATAGTACGAAGAATGTAATTCGGAATACGGTAACCTGTAACCAAAAAGAAAGCATGCCATATATTACTGTTCTGACAAGCTCAATTCGTCCCGAGATTGATAAATATGAGAAGTCCATCCCTGTAGCCGTTTATTACATTTATCAACCAGCCTACCATACATGGATGGTTTTGGGTATTTAGAAGAGAGCGGCAGCCCCAAATATGTGGTAAAGGAAGAACCAAGCTTAATTCCCAGATGGTGAGCCAAATTACTTGGGTTCTTAGTTCCTTTGCTAAAGATAGCGGTACTTTTGTTCCAATTAATTTCCAGGCCTGTGAAATTAGTGAATTCCTCCAGCAAAAGGGTTGATCCATTGAAAGAGTGCTTATTGGCACGACACAAAAGCAACATGTCATCTGCAAAGAGTAGATGTGATATGGATCCAGAGCGCCTCATAGTATGAATACTGCCCGCTGATATGGCCTTATCAATTAATAAATAAAAAGCTTCCATGGAAATGACAAAAAGATATGGGGAAAGCAGATCTCCTTGTCTAATACCTCTGTTCCCCTCAAAGTACCCAGCTGGGGAGCCATTTACCATAACTGAGAAAGTATGGGTGGAAATACATTCATTTATCCATGTAATAAATCTCCTGCCAAATCCCAATCTGAACAGAATATAATAGATGAATTCACGATTGACACTATCAAAAGACTTTCTTAAATCCAACTTTAAACAACACCTGGATCCCATCGGATTGCTAAAGTCCCGTATTTGTTCATGTGCAAGCAGGGCGCAATCAGAAAGCAATCTCCCTTTTAAAAAGGCGGAGTGATTTGGGGATATAATATCATGAATTATGTGTTTCAGCCTGTTACAGATGATCTTGCTAATAACCATGTAGATAACATTACAGCATGCAATGGGTCTGTAATCCCCAAGGTTAGTTGCGCCAGAATTTTTGGGTACCAAGGTTAGATTTGTATGATTTAAAGGATGCATAATCTTCACCGAGCAAAAGAAAGAATGTACATCATCAGAAAGATCATTACCTATTGTATTCTACCCATGTTGAAAGAAGAACCCATTGTATCCATCCGGCCCAGGGGATTTATCCATCCCTATTTGGAAAACCGCCTCCTTAATCTCATCATTAGAAAATTTCTGCTCAAGCCAATCAACCGCTTCGGGAGTTACAATCCGCTTGGTAACTATTTTTGGAAAAACATTCCAGTAATGGCTTTGGTTATAAAGTTCTTTATAAAAAATTGTAGCACTGTTCCTTAATTCTTCATAAGAATTGTTTTGACTTCCATCCGCATCTAGAAGATGTCCCAAGTTGTTGTGTCTCCCAGTGAAAAAACTTGTATTCCTGTCTCCCAGTGAAAGCCATTGTTGTCTGCTTTTTTGCCGCAACATGTCTTCTTCCATTCCAATGATTGCAGTCAATTTTTTAGATAAATCGCGTTCATAAAGCTGAAGCCGCAGGTCAGAGTGGAGGGATGGATTATGTAACGACTGGTTTTTCATGTGTTTGGATTATATATATTATATATATATCTTTTGGTGGATTTTCTCGTTATGTGTGATTTTCCATCTCCGTAGCTTTCGTTTTCGTTCGTTTCGTTGTGATTTCATAGCTTCTTCCTTAGATCGTTGAGCCTGGAGTAAGTCACACATGACGAGCTTCATATCGCTCATATCTTAGAGATAGGTTGATCTTAGAAGCCGTAGGAATCTTCCTGGAGCTTCGTGCTTCGATTCGAGACTTTTCGTGCACTTTAGTTGGTTCAAGAAGGAGAACCAACCGACTAGATTCCAATCTAGTCGGTCAGGAACTCTTCTGGAACCGACTAGTTCATTAAATCAATTATTCAGGAGTTAATGTTTACTCTTAGTCGGTCTAAGAACAACCACCGACCGACTGGATGTGAAACTAGTCGGTCAGAACTTGCTCTCAGACCGACTAGTTCCTTTGATTAATTTCACATAAGTTACTGTTTACCATTAGTCGGTCAATGAACACTCACCGACCGACTAGGTTACAAACTAGTCGATCGACAGGCCTTCACAGACCGACTAATTCATTTCCCAGATTTATTCCTTCTTTCATTGCTTGATCTTAGTCGGTCACAATTGGTCGACTGACCAACTAGTTCTCGATTTAGTCGGTCAACAGCTCTTCTTTGACCGACTAATCAACCTCGAAACCCTAGGGTTCATTTCTGTCGTCGGGTTGTTTCTATTTAAACCCCTGACTCTTTTCATTCTTCTTTCATTTCTTCTGAGCCATTTTCTCCCCCCAAATCATCCTCCAACATTTCCCCAAGCCATTCCTTCTTCCTTTGGCTCTTCCCTCTCGCCATTAGCACCGTCCCCCTTCCTTTAGGCCGTCGGCCAACCCCAAAACCCCACAAATCCTAATTTCTCCAGATTTTCTTGCCATTTACAGATCTGAGCCATAGTTCTCCGGATCGTTCTTCCGTTGCTGTGCTTGCTCGGCATCGTTCTTCCGCTACGATTCGGTTAGTGAATCGACCCTTTAATATTCTCTTAACCCACATTGTGATTTTGGTAAACCCTAATAAAAATGGATATTAGACGTCGTAGATTCGATTATAAAACTGGATTGGATATTGTTCTGATATTGTTTTGCCATGGTAGCGATCCCATCTCCGTAGTTTAACATTTTGTGACGTGCCTCGTTGATCGTCATCCTTGGTGCCAGGCAAGTGAAACTTGCCACTTAGTGTTTTAGGCCACGCCTTAGGCCGTTTGTTTGTTGTAGGCGTAAAAGAGACTAGGCGATGAAATGATACTCGCCTAGGCGCAATTTCTGGATCCAGCTTGACAACGAAGCTAGATCCGACTACTTTTAATTATTTGCACTTGTTGTCATCCATGCATCTTATCTGCCATGTTTAAATTCAATTAACGGTACACGAATTATCTGTACATGCCATGCTATCCATGTTGAATGTTGCATTCGTAGCACACGCTACATTACTTGTACTACTTGATTCGGCTAGGCACCTGCTTTTAGCGGGCACAACCCTACGCCAAATACACTTCCTGGCTCGTGATCCAGAAGCGAGCATTACGCGTTCGGGGGTAATGCCTTGGCTCGATACACGTAGAGGGGTAAGGATAAGCGATCACCTGAGTGTACGAGTTGGTCCGATCCGCCACTCTAGCCAGAAGACATAATCTCTTTGCACGACGTGTTTACTTGATGTGATTTACTTGACTTGTACTTGTCCATGTTTATACTTGTAAAACTTGTCATCCATGCCATACTTGCTACTTGCTACTTGTTACTTGCACCTTACCTTGCTTGTTACTTTCATCCTATACTTGCCATGCTATGCATCATACTATAACTGCTAGGTTGTTAGTTTACCTTCCCTTCAGTTTCCTTGCCCAAGTCTTTTAGACTTGCTGACATGTGCCCTTTTCTCTTCTGGGTGACACATGTTAGATCCTGAGCCTGAGGTTGCTGCTGAGGACATGGTGTTCGCTGACGCTGAGTCAGAGCTTGCGTTCATTGAGGAGTTTGAGGACACGGGAGATCAGTCGTAGAGACTGTTTGTGTTGTTGTTTAGACTGCTTTAGTTGTCGGTGTGTGGCACCAATACTTTGTTGGTGTTGGCTTTTGTTGGCCATGTTTTGGGCCTAGACTCTTTCTTTTAGCCTGGTGGCTTTTTCTGCGACGTTGAATATTATTGTGGACAAATTCTGAGATTGGTTAACTTTTATCAGTCTCCATTACCATATTATTATTATTATTTTTGTTCCGTTTGCATTTACAGGGACCTGCATATATTCAGATTTGACGCTTATCAGGCGTGCAGCTTCACAGCTCCACGTCTGAGCGGACCTTCTCACGTCTCGCCTCCATTTTAGGAAAGCGGGGCGTGACAGGTTTTGTTGGTGGCCCATGCAGGTCCAATGTGTAACTGCAAACTAACGGAATAACGATAATAATATTTGATTGTCCACAAATAAAAAATTCGACATCCGAGTCATAAGCTATGAGTCTAATTGTTTCGTTTTCTGTGTCATTAGATGGCAGGAAGGCAAAATACCCGAGCTGCTGGTGGTATGCCCCCTCATAACGAGGAGCCTGATCGGGAGCCCACCAATGGGGAGATGATGCGGATGATGCTTCAGATGATGCAGGTGTAGCAGGGCGTGCTCTTGCAAGTCCAGAATGCTCCAGTTGTTCGAGCTGCTCGGGCAGTTCAGGAGGCCCCTCGTTCCGAGCCAGGAGCGAAGCAGTTTCGAGAGCTGGGTCCTGCATATTTTGATGGTACTGAAGGTCCTCTAGCTGCTGACGAGTGGGTTAGGAATATTGAGGACAATTTGAAGATGTCCTTGGTCAACGAGGTTGGCTGGGTTGACTTGGCGAAGAGGCCGCTGAGGGACAATGCCCGGAATTGGTGGGATGCTGAGGAGGAGCTGTTGGAGGAGCCGATATCTTGGGCTACCTTCAAGTCCAGATTCGATGAAGAATATTTTCCTAAGGCTGCCCGGAGAGAGATGTTGCAGCGCTTCATTGATTTGAAGCAGGGGAGCTTGTCGGTGGATCAGTACCACCAGGAGTTCACCAGGCTGAGTCGGTTCGCACCGAAGATGGTGCAGGATGCTGATGAGAGGGCTCAGAGGTTCCTGCAGGGACTTTCTTTGGAGCTTCAGAGTTTTGTGTCTTCCTCTGATCTGAAGTCTTATCAGAAGGTTCTGATAGCGGCACGGAGACATGAGCTTATTGTGAACCAGAGGAGAGGACATGTTGCTGGGGCTGGGAAGAGGCCTATGGAGCATGCCAGAGCGGTGGTTAGGCCTGGTTTCAAGCCTAATCAGCCGGTGCAGTTCAAGAGGCCGGGAGGGCCTATTCAAAAGACTTGCCATTTCTGTGACAAGACCGGGCATACCAAGGAGCAGTGTAGGAGATTACTGGGCCAGTGTATTTTCTGTGGAGATCCTACCCATACCATGAAGGACTGCCCGAAGTCGAAGCAGCCTTATAGAGCACCTGTTGCAGCACAACCGTTGCAGCAGAGAGCGCCTATTCCTGCTGGACATGGAGTAGCTCTTGTTCCGCAGAGGCAGGCCTTTCAGCAGGCTTTTCAGCCGAGGCGGCAGGCTTTTCTTATGTCAGAGGTGGAGAGCATGGCTGTGGATGAGGTTATCGCAGGTAATCCTCAATCTAGCTGTTCCTTTCTTATTTAGTTTTGTTTGTTAGATTATGTTGTTTGCTTGTACATGATTGTTTGCTAGAATAGGGCTTGATTGTTAGACTATTTGTAGGTGTGATTCTGGTGTGCACATTCCCTGCACGATTCCTCTTTGACTCATGTGCATCGATGTGCATTCTCGCGCGGCGCTTCGTGAAGAAGCATTCCTTGACGACTTCCCCTCTTTCCAAGAGTTGGAATATCGTTACAGGGAATGGCATGGTCTCGGTGCATCATGGTTGCAATTCTTGCTCGTTGGTGGTCTGTGGACATGAGCTTTACGCTGATTTCATTGTCCACGACATCATCAACTATGATGCGGTCCTTGGGATGGATTGGCTTGCGAGCTTCTATGCTACGATCGACTGTCGGAGGAAGAAGGTGGTGTTCGAGATTCCCGGACATCCAGTATTTGAGTTCGGCAGGGGTAGCAGTTCGCTTGGCCCTGTCAGATTTCGGGCCAGACCGGTGGAGTTTGTGGCTATGCAGATGGAGCTGGAGAGGCCAGCGGTAGTGCGGGACTTCGATGACGTCTTCCCCGAGGAGATGTCTGGATTGCCACCCGATCGAGCTCTCGAATTTTCGATTGATCTTATTCCGGGAGCGCAGCCGATTTCGAAAGCGCCCTATCGTATGGCACCCGCTGAGTTGGAGGAATTGCGGAAGCAGCTGGATGAGCTTTTGCAGAAGGGTTACATCAATCCTAGTGTGTCTCCTGGGGAGCACCGGTGCTGCTGGTGAAGAAGAAGGATGGTTCACGTCGCATGTGCATGGACTACAGGGAGCTGAATGCGGTGACCATCAAGAATAAATACATGTTGCCTCGCATCGATGATATTTTTGATCAGCTTGGAGGATCGAGGGTGTTTTCGAAGTTGGATCTGAGGAGTGGTTATCATCAGCTGAAGGTGAAGAAGGAAGATGTTCCGAAGACAACATTCAGGATGAAGTATGGACACTACGAGTTTGTGGTTATGCCCTTCGGTGTAACCAACGCTCCCGCAGTTTTCATGAATCTGATGAACCTGATTTTCTACGACTTTTTAGACAAGTTTATCGTTATCTTTATCGATGACATTCTGATCTATTCAAAGTCGGAGGAAGAGCATGCCTCGCACTTGAGGACAGTGTTGGAGTTTTTGAGGAAGCATCGTTTGTATGCTAAGTTTTCGAAGTGCGAGTTTTGGCTGGACAGAGTTGCTTTTCTTGGGCATGTGGGGTCTGGAGATGGTATTTTAGTGGATCCTGAGAAGATCAAGGCCATCAGAGAGTGGCCTATTCCGCAGTCAGCATTTGAGATCCGGAGTTTCCTTGGGCTTGCAGGTTACTATCGGCGCTTCATTAAGGACTTTTCCCGTATTGCTGAGCCGATGACCAGATTGACACAGAAGGATATACCTTTTGTTTGGTCGGGTGATTGTGAGGATGCCTTTGGTGTTCTGAGGGAGAGATTGACGACTTCCCCTGTTCTTGTTGTGCCTGATCGTAGTGGAGGATTTGAGATCTTTTACGATGCTTCTGGCAAGGGTCTCAGTTGTGTGTTGCATCAGCACGGGCATGTTATGGCATATGCTTCGCATCAGCTCAAGACTCATGAGAAGAATTACCCGACGCATGACTTGGAGTTGGCTGCTGTCGTGTTTGCGCTCAAGATTTAGAGGCACTTCCTGCTGAGTGAGAAAGTGAAGATCTTCACCGAGCACAAAAGCTTGAAGTATATTTTTACTCAGAAGGAGCTCAACATGCGACAACATCGATGGTTGGAGCTCATGGCGGATTATGAGATCGATTTGCAGTATCACCCTAGCAAGGTGAATGTGGTTCCGGATGCACTGAGTAGGCTTCCAGCGGTGATGATGTTGACTTCGCAATGGAGATTGCAGCAGGATTTTTGCGAGTCTGGAATTGAGATTGTTCTTCCTGGGGAGGCTTCTCGGTTGATGTGTATGCAGATACAGTCGACGATCGTGGATCGGATCAAGGCTGGCCAGTCTGGAGATCCGAAGCTGGTGAAGATTCGGGAGCAGGTAGAAGCCAGTCTGCGGACTGACTTTTTGATTCATAAGGATGGCTCGCTGAGGTATGGAGCTAGGTTGTGTGTGCCAGCTGGGGATATTAGAGAGGAGTTGCTAGTTGAGGCACACAGTTCACCGTATTCTGTACATCCTGGTGGTACCAAGATGTACAAGGATCTTCGTCTGAATTTTTGGTGTCATGGCATGAAGAGGAGTGTGGCTCAGTGTGTAGCCAAGTGTCTGGTTTGCCAGCAAGTGAAGGCGGAGCTTCAGCATACGACAGGGTTGTTACAACCGCTTCCGATTCTGGAGTGGAAGTGGTAACACATCACTGTGGACTTTGTGACTGGACTGCCTCGGAGTCCGAAGCAGAATGACACGATTTGGGTGATCGTAGATCGATTAACCAAATCCGCACACTTTATTCCATTCCGAGTAGGACAGTCCACCGACGCGCTAGCGAGGAGATACATGGAGGTAAATTCTTTTACTCTCCGTTTCTATTTCCATTTCCTAGATAGATTGTCACGACCCGCTTCCCTAAAATGGGGGCGAGACGTGAAAAGGTCCGCACGAGAGTGGAGCTGTGAAGCCCCAAACCCGATAAGCGTCAAAGATACGTAATCAGGTCCCTGTAACCACAACGGAATAACAATAATAACACAAGGAGAGACTGAAATAAAATTCAGATCTCATAAATTGTCCAACACCAACATAAGTCCAACACCCAGAAAAGCCACCAGGCTAAAAGAAAAGAGTCTAAAGGCCCAGAACAAGGCCAACAAAAGCAACAACAACAACAAGGTATAGGTGCTACGCACCGATAACAAAACAACTGTCTAACAAAAGTAAAACACAACGAAGACACTAGGACTGGTCCCCAGTGTCCACGTACTCCCCGTCAAACACAAGCTCGGGCGCGGCGTCAGCAAACACCTCGTCCTCAGCAAGCAACTCAGGCTCGGGCTCTAACATGTGTCACCCAAAAGAGTAAAGGGGCACATGTCAGCAAGTCGAAAGACTTGTGCAAGGAAACGGGAATAATGGTAAACTAGCAACCTAGCAATTAAAACATGGTGCATGGCAAGTAAAGTACGGTGGTAACAAGTAAGGTAAAGGAGAGTACAAGTGGCAAGTATCAAGTGGTAGGGGTAACATGTAATGTCAAGTAACAAGTAAGGTACAAGGGATCACTCGACGAGTGCCCTATTGCCCGCAGGCTGTGTTCAAGTATCAAGTACAAGGGGTCACTCAACGAGTGCCCTATTGCCCGCAGGCTGTGATGAGCTCGTCTTCTGGAACACGAGCCAGAAAGTGTATTTGATAAGTATGGCGTAGGGGTGCACCTAGCCGGAACAAGTAGCACTAGTATGTAGCGATGCTACGCAATCACGATGAGTATTCAAGCATGCGATGACATGTACAGTTATTACGCGTACCGTTAATTGTATTTAAACGTGACAGGCAAAATGCAATGATATGAACATATTCGCGTACCGTTAATTGAATTAAACATGGCAGATAAAATGCAATAGCGGTTAAGGAATGCATGGATGACATGAGCTGTTAATACGCGTACCGTTAAGGAAAGTAAACGTGACATACAAGCATGATGAGGGTGACGGACCAAGCTTCGTTGTCAAGCTAGGTCAATGGCGTCTAAACGGCTATCCTTTCACCGTCTAGTCTCTTTTACGCTAAAGCAAGGTAAATGGCCTAAGACATGGCCCAAATCAAGAGATGCAAGTTTCACTTGCCTAGCACCGGGAATGGCGACTACTTCGTCACTCGGATGCCAATCTATGGGGAAATCACTGTTATGGGGGACAATCATCAAACAACATGAAATTTATTAGGGTTTCATAAAAATACCAATAGACTATGAAAACATAGAGGAACCGATTTCTTACCAAGAGGAGACGGAAGAAACACTCCGGGGAACCCTAGGATCAGATCTGGAAAAGATTGGAGAAGTTTGGGGAAACTAGGGTTTTGGGGGATTTGGGGATTTTGATGGGTTTTGGTGAGATTTTGGGGAAGATGAGAGGTAGATGGAGTGAATGGATGGTTTGGATGATGGATTTAGGGCTTGGAATGAATAAATGAAGCTTGGAGGAAGATGGGGGCTGAAGGGGGAAGATTTTAGGGTTTTGGGTCGTGTTGGAGAAGATGAAATCGTTTGGGTTGGGTATAAATAGGTTGAGCTGGCGACTGCCCAGAAATTAGGGTTTCAACACTGGTTAGTCGGTCAAAGAGCAACCACTGACCGACTAGTTTGGCAACTAGTCGGTCGGTCGACCAACGCAGACCGACTAAGTACAAACAGTAACTCCTGAACGAAAATAGGATTTAGAGTTAGTCGGTCCATGAACAAATACTGACCGACTAGTTTAGCATCTAGTCGGTCGATGAACGTTCTTAGACCGACTAAGAGTAAACAGTAACTCAACTAAAATTAAGATGATGAGTTAGTCGGTTAAAGAAGCATTGCCGACCGACTAGTTTGCAACCTAGTCGGTCAACAAACGTTCTCAGACCGACTAATGATAAACAGTAACTCCTGGGAAATTTAGAAAGCTAACTAGTCGGTCCAAGAAGGATTGCCGACCGACTGGATCGTCATCTAGTCTGTCGGTGGCCCTTCTTACACCGGCTAATGAGCACCAAAAGTTCCGATACGGAGCGCGTGGCCCCGGGATCGATTCCTAAGACTCCTAGGCTTGATGTAACAGTTAGATACGACCGTTATGAAGTCCGTCACGAGTGACACACTTCGAAATCGACGATCCTAAGGAAGAAACGAGAAAAATACGACGAATCGATCGAAAATGAAATCTACGGAGACGAAAACCACACGAGAGGAGAAAATCCACCAAAACATATATTATATTATAATAAATCCAGATACATGAAAAGCAGTCGTTACATCCTCCCCAACTTAAGAAAAATTCCGTCCTCAGAATTTCCAAATACTCACGAGTCCGGAAACAAAAGTGGGAAACGCTCTCGCATCTCATCCTCATTCTCCCAAGTAGACTCTCCAGGTGAGCCGTGTCGCCACATCACCCTCACAAGATTGACAATCTTGTTCCGAAGCGATTTCTGACGCCTGTCCAGAATCTGCACTGGATGCTGGTCATACGTCAAATCTGGGCGAACGGTAATCTCCGAAAAATCTACCGCATGAGACGGATCGCTAATGTATCGACGAAGATGCGACACATGGAAAACATTGTGAACTCCTTCCAAAGATGACGGCAAGGCCAAGCGATAAGCTACCTCGCCAACCCTCTCCAAAATGTCAAACGGTCCAATGTATCGCGGGCTCAACTTCCCACGCTTCCCGAAACGAATCACACCACGATTCGGGGAAATCTTCAAGAACACATGGTCGCCCGGCTGAAACTCCAAAGGACGACGTTTAGCATCCGCCCAATGCTTAAAACGGTCCTGAGCAATTCTCAACCTCTCCCGAATATTCCTGACGATATCCACGGCCTCCACGATCATCTCGGGTCCCAACAACTCCCGATCTCCAACGTCATCCCAACTCAATGGCGATCGACATTTCCTCCCATAAAGGGCGGCGAAAGGTGCCATCCCAATACTCGCTTGGAAGCTGTTGTTGTAGGAAAACTCCACCAAGTGTAGATGGTCCTCCCACAAACCCTTGAAATCCAACATGCACGCCCTCAGCATGTCTTCCAAAATCTGAATCGTCCTCTCGGACTGGCCATCCGTCTGCGGATGGTACGCCGTGCTGAAACTCAGACGCGTACCCAAGCTCTTCTGCAAACTCTGCCAAAACTGAGATGTGAACCTCGTGTCTCTGTCAGACACGATACTCATGGGGACTCCATGAAGTCGCACAACCTCCTGAACGATTCACGTTACATCACTATCCAAACTAGGAAAAGGAAATAAAACGGAGAGTAAAAGAATTTTACCTCCATATATCTCCTCCCTAGCGCCTCAGTGGACTGTCCCACTCGGAACGGAATAAAGTGCGCAGACTTGGTCAATCGATCTACGATCACCCAAATCACGTCATTCTGCTTCGGACTCCGAGGTAGCCCAGTCACGAAATCCATAGTGATGTGTTGCCACTTCCACTCCGGAATCGGAAGCGGTTGTAGCAACCCGGCCGTACGCTGATGCTCTGCCTTCACTTGCTGGCAAACCAAGCACTTGGCTACACTCCGAGCCACGCTCCTCTTCATACCATGCCACCAATAATTCAGACGAAGATCCTGGTACATCTTGGTGCCACCAGGATGCACAGAATACAGCGAACTGTGTGCCTCCACCATCAGCTCCTATCTGATATCCCCAGCTGTCACACACAACCTGGCTCCGAACCTCAGCGAGCCATCCTCATGAATCAAAAAGTCAGTCCGCAGACCGGCTTCCACCTGCTCCCGAATCCTTACCAGCTTCGGATCCTCGGCCTGGCCAGCCTTAATCCGATCCACGATCGTCGACTGTACCTGCATGTACATCAACGACGAAGCCTCTCCAGGAAGAACAATCTCCACACCAGACTCGCAAAAATCCTGCTGCAATCTCCACTGCGAGGTCAAAACCATCACCGCAGGAAGCCTACTCAAAGCATCTGGAACCACATTCACCTTGCCAGGGTGAAACTGCAAATCAATATCATAATCCGCCATAAGCTCCAACCATCGACGCTGTCGCATGTTGAGCTCCTTCTGAGTGAAAATGTACTTCAAGCTTTTGTGATCGGTGAAAATCTTCACTTTCTCACTCAGCAAGAAGTGCCTCCAAATCTTAAGAGCAAACACAACGGCAGCTAACTCCAAATCATGCGTCGGGTAATTCTTCTCATGAACCTTAAGCTGACGAGACGCATACGCCACAACGTGCCCGTGCTGATGCAACACACAACCGAGACCCTTGCCAGAAGCATCGCAAAAGATCTCAAATCCACCGCTGCGATCAGGCACGACAAGAATAGGGGCAGTCGTCAACCTCTCCTTCAGAACACCAAAAGCACTCTCACAATCACCCGACCAAACAAAAGCAACATCCTTCCGCGTGAACCTGGTCATCGGTTCAGCAATACGAGAAAAGTCCTTAATGAATCGCCGATAGTAACCAGCAAGTCCAATGAAACTCCGAATCTCAGACGCCGACGACGGAACAGGCCACTCCTTGATGGCCCGAATCTTCTCGGGATCCACTGAAATACCATTTCCAGTCACCACATGCCCGAGAAAAGCAACTCTATCCAGCCAGAACTCGCACTTCGAAAACTTAGCATACAACCGATGCTTCCTCAAGATCTCCAACACCGTCCTTAAGTGCGAGGCATGCTCTTCCTCCGACTTCGAATAGATCAGAATGTCGTCAATAAAGATAACGACAAACTTATCCAAAAAGTCGTAGAAAATCAGGTTCATCAGATTCATGAAAACTGCGGGCGCGTTAGTTACGCCGAAAGTCATAACCACGAACTCATAGTGTCCATACTTCGTCCTGAACGCCGTCTTCGGAACATCTCCCTTCTTCACCTTCAACTGATGGTAACCACTCCTCAAATCCAATTTAGAAAACACCCTCGAACCTCCAAGCTGATCAAAAATATCATCGATGCGAGGCAACGGGTATTTATTCTTAATGGTCACTGCATTCAACCCCCGATAGTCCACGCACATGCGACGCGAACCATCCTTCTTCTTAACCAGCAACACCGGTGCTCCCCACGGAGACACGCTAGGATTAATATAACCCTTCTGCAAAAGCTCATCCAACTGCTTCCGCAACTCCTCCAATTCTGCAGGTGACATACGATACGGCGCCTTCGAAATCGGCTGCGCACCTGGAACAAGATCGATAGAAAATTCCAAAGCCCGATCAGGCGGTAAACCAGACATCTCCTCGGGGAAGACGTCGCCAAAATCTAGCACCACAGCTGGTCACTCTAGCTCCATCTGCATAGCCACAGCCTCCACCGGCCTGGCCCAAAATCTGACAGGACCAAGCGAACTGTTACCACGACTGAACTCGAACACTAGATGTCCGGGAATCTCGAACACCACCTTCTTTCTCCGACAGTCGATCGTAGCATAGAAGCTCGCAAGCCAGTCCATCCCAAGAACTGCATCATAGTTGATGATGTCGTGGACAATGAAATCAGCACAAAGCTCACGTCTACAAACCACCAACGGGCAAGAATTGCACCCACGATGCACCGAGACTACACCGTTCCATGTGACGATATTCCAACTCTTAGGAAGAGAGGACGTCGACAAGGAATGCTTCTCCACGAAGCTCCGGGCCAAAATGCACATCGATGCACCAGAGTCAAAGAGGACTCGTGCAGGAAACGTGCAAACCAAAACCACACCTAACAAGCAATTAACAGTCAAATCCTAGTCTAGCAAAAAATCATGAGCAAGCAACCAATATAATCAAAAATTCAAACTAACTAAGGAAGATTAATAGCTAGAATGAGCGTCACCTGCAATAACTTCATCCACGGCCATGCTCTCCTCCTCAGTCATCAGAAAGGCCTGCCCTCTCGGCGGAACAGCCTGCCGAAAGGCCTGTCTCTGTGGAACAAGAGGCGCTCCACGTCCAACGGGCACAGGAGCTCGCTGCTGCAACGGCTGTGCTGCAATAGGAGCCCGCCAAGGCTGCCTCGACTTCGGACACTCCCGGATGGTGTGGGCAGGATCTTCGCAGACAATGCACTGTCCTAGAAACCTCCTACACTGATCCCTGAGGTGTCCAGTCTTGCCACAGAAATGGCAAGTCTTCAGGATAGGCCCTCCTGGCCTCTTGAACTGCACCGGATGACTAGGCTTGAAACCAGGCCTAACCACCGCCCTGGCCTGCTCCACAGGCCTCTTACCAGCTCCGGAAACATGTCCCTTCCTCTGATTCAGATTTAACTCTTGCCGCCTCGCAGCAATCAGGACCTTCTGATATGTCTCCAAGTCAGAAGAGGTCACAAAGCTCTGAAGCTCCAAGGCAAGTCCCTGGAGAAATCGCTGAGCTTTCTCATCGGCATCCTGCACCATCTTAGGTGCAAACCGACTGAGCCTCGTGAACTCCTGGTGGTACTGATCCACCGACAAGCTCCCCTGCTTCAGATCTATAAAGCGCTGCAGCATCACCTGCCTAGCAGCCTTCGGGAAGAACTCTCCATCGAATCTGGACTTGAAGGTAGCCCAGACGATCGGCTCCACCAGCATCTTCTCTTCCGCATCCCACCAATTCCTGGCGTTGTCCTTCAGCTGCCTCTTAGCCAAATCAACCCATCCAGCCGGGTTAATCTTCGCCATCGCCAGGTTATCCTCAATGTTCCTTATCCACTCGTCGGCAGCCAGAGGACCCTCAGAACCATCAAAATATGCGGGACCCAGCTCCCGAAATTGCTTCGCTCCCGGCTCAGAGCGAGGGGCATCCGGAAGAGCCCGGGCAGCTCGAGCAAGTGGAGCATTCTGGACTTGCAGAAGCACGCCCTGCTGAACTTGCATCATCTGGAGCATCATCCGCATCATCTCACCGCTGGTGGGTTCCCGCTCAGGCTCATCATCATGAGGGATCGCGCCACTACCCCCACCACGGGTGAAACGTCTTCCTGCCATCTAGTGACACAGAAAACGAATCAGATTAGACTCATAGCTTATGACTCGGGCGTCGAACTTAGTTTATTGGACGTTCTAATATTTTTATCGCTATTCCAAAAATCGCAGTTACAGAAAGACCTGCATGGGCCACCAACAAAACCTGTCACGACCCGCTTCCCTAAAATGGGGGCGAGACGTGAAAAGGTCCGCACGAGAGTGGAGCTGTGAAGCCCCAAACCCGATAAGCGTCAAAGATACATAATCAGGTCCCTGTAACCACAACGGAATAACAATAATAACACAAGGAGAGACTGAAATAAAATTCAGATCTCATAAATTATCCAACACCAACATAAGTCCAACACCCAGAAAAGCCACCAGGCTAAAAGAAAAGAGTCTAAAGGCCCAGAACAAGGCCAACAAAAGCAACAATAACAACAAGGTATAGGTGCTACACACCGATAACAAAACAACTGTCTAACAAAAGTAAAACACAACGAAGACACTAGGACTGGTCCCCAGTGTCCACGTACTCCCCGTCAAACACAAGCTCGGGCGCGGCGTCAGCAAACACCTCGTCCTCAGCAAGCAACTCAGGCTCGGGCTCTAACATATGTCACCCAAAAGAGTAAAGGGGCACATGTCAGCAAGTCGAAAGACTTGTGCAAGGAAACGAGAATAATGGTAAACTAGCAACCTAGCAATTAAAACATGGTGCATGGCAAGTAAAGTACGGTGGTAACAAGTAAGGTAAAGGAGAGTACAAGTGGCAAGTATCAAGTGGTAGGGGTAACATGTAATGTCAAGTAACAAGTAAGGTACAAGGGATCACTCGACGAGTGCCCTATTGCCCGCAGGCTGTGTTCAAGTATCAAGTACAAGGGGTCACTCAACGAGTGCCCTATTGCCCGCAGGCTGTGATGAGCTCGTCTTCTGGAACACGAGCCAGAAAGTGTATTTGATAAGTATGGCGTAGGGGTGCACCTAGCCAGAACAGGTAGCACTAGTATGTAGCGATGCTACGCAATCACGATGAGTATTCAAGCATGCGATGACATGTGCAGTTATTACGCGTACCGTTAATTGTATTTAAACGTGACAGGCAAAATGCAATGATATGAACATATTCGCGTACTGTTAATTGAATTAAACATGGCAGTTAAAATGCAATAGCTGTTAAAGAATGCATGGATGACATGAGCAGTTAATACGCGTACCGTTAAGAAAAGTAAACGTGACATACAAGCATGATGAGGGTGACGGACCAAGCTTCGTTGTCAAGCTAGGTCAATGGCGTCTAAACGGCTATCCTTTCACCGTCTAGTCTCTTTTACGCTAAAGCAAGGTAAATGGCCTAAGACATGGCCCAAATCAAGAGATGCAAGTTTCACTTGCCTAGCACCGGGGATGGTGACTACTTCGTCACACGGATGCCAATCTATGGGGAAATCACTATTATGGGGGACAATCATCAAACAACATGAAATTTATTAGGGTTTAATAAAAATACCAATAGACTATGAAAACATAGAGGAACCGATTTCTTACCAAGAGGAGACGGAAGAAACACTCCAGGGAACCCTAGGATCAGATCTGGAAAAGATTGGAGAAGTTTGGGGAAACTAGGGTTTTGGGGGATTTGGGGATTTTCATGGGTTTTGGTGAGATTTTGGGGAAGATGAGAGGTAGATGGAGTGAATGGATGGTTTGGATGATGGATTTATGGCTTGGAATGAAGAAATGAAGCTTGGAGGAAGATGGGGGCTGATGGGGGAAGATTTTAGGGTTTTGGGTCGTGTTGGAGAAGATGAAATCGTTTGGGTTGGGTATAAATAGGTTGAGCTGGCGGCTGCCCAGAAATTAGGGTTTCAACACTGGTTAGTCGGTCAAAGAGCAACCACTGACCGACTAGTTTGGCAACTAGTCAGTCGGTCGACCAACACAGACCGACTAAGTGCAAACAGTAACTCCTGAACGAAAATAGGATTTTAGAGTTAGTCGTTCCATGAACAAATACTGACCGACTAGTTTAGCATCTAGTCGGTCGATGAACGTTCTTAGACCGACTAAGAGTAAACAGTAACTTAACTAAAATTAAGATGATGAGTTAGTCGGTTAAAGAAGCATTGCCGACCGACTAGTTTGCAACCTAGTCGGTCAACCAACATTCTCAGACCGACTAACGATAAACAGTAACTCCTGGGAAATTTAGAAAGCTAACTAGTCGGTCCAAGAAGGATTGCCGACCGACTGGATCGTCATCTAGTCGGTCGGTGGCCCTTCTTACACCGGCTAATGAGCACCAAAAGTTCCGATACGGAGCGCGGGGCCCCGGGATCGATTCCTAAGACTCCTAGGCTTGATCTAACAGTTAGATACGACCGTTATGAAGTCCGTCACGAGTGACACACTTCGAAATCGACGATCCTAAGGAAGAAACGAGAAAAATACGACGAATCGATCGAAAATGAAATCTACGGAGACGAAAACCACACGAGAGGAGAAAATCCACCAAAACATATATTATATTATAATAAATCCAGATACATGAAAAGCAGTCGTTACATAGATAGTGATGTAACGTGAATCATGCAGGAGATCGTACGACTTCATGGAGTCCCCGTGAGTATCATGTCGGACAGAGACACGAGGTTCACATCTTAGTTCTGGCAGAGTTTGCAGAAGAGTTTGGGTACGAGTCTGAGTTTCAGCACGGCGTACCATCCGCAGACAGATGGCCAGTCCGAGAGGACGATTCAGATCTTGGAGGACATGCTGAGGGCGTGCATGTTGGATTTCAAGGGTTCGTGAGAGGACCATCTACATCTGGTGGAGTTCTCTTACAATAACAACTTCCAGGAGAGTATTGGCATGGTGCCTTTTGCCACGTTGTACGGGAGGAAATGTCGATCGCCTTTGAGTTGGGACGACACTGGTGACCGTGAACTGTTGGGACCTAAGATGATTGTGGAGGCTGTGGATGTTGTCAGGAACATTCGGGAGAGGCTGAGGATTGCTTAGGACCGTTTTAAGCATTGGGCGGAAGCTAAACGCCGTCCTTTGGAGTTTCAGCCAGGCAACCATGTGTTCCTGAATATTTCCCCGAATCGTGGTGTGATTCGCTTTAGGAAACGGGGGAAGTTGAGCCAGCGATACATTGGACCGTTTGACATTCTGGAGAGAGTTGGTGAGGTAGCCTACCGCTTAGCCTTGCCGCCATCTTTGGAAGGAGTTCACAAAGTTTTCCATGTGTCGCAGCTTCGTCGATACATCAGCGATTCATCTCACACTGTGGATTTCTCGGAGATCACCGTTCGCCCAGATTTGGCGTATGACCAGCAGCCAGTGCTGATTTTGGACAGGCGTCAAAAGTCACTCTGAAACAAGGTTGTCGATCTTGTGAGGGTGATGTGGGGACACGGCTCGCCAGGAGAGTCTACTTGGGAGAGAGAGGATGAGATGATAGAGCGCTACCAACTTTTGTTCCCTGACACGTGAGTGTTGGGAAATTCCGAGGACGGAATTTTTCTTAAGTTGGGGAGGATGTAACGACTGGTTTTTCATGTGTTTGGATTATCTATATTATATATATGTTTTGGTGGATTTTCTCTTTATGTGTGATTTTCCATCTCCGTAGCTTTCGTTTTCGTTCGTTTCGTTGTGATTTCCTAGCTTCTTCCTTAGATCGTTGAGCCTGGAGTAAGTCACACATGACGAGCTTCATATCGCTCATATCTTAGAGATAGGTTGATCTTAGAAGCTGTAGGAATCTTCCTGGAGCTTCGCGCTTCGATTCAAGACTTTTCGTGCACTTTAGTTGGTTCAAGAAGGAGAACCAACCGACTAGATTCCAATCTAGTCGGTCAGGAACTCTTCAGGAACCGACTAGTTCATTAAATCAATTATTCAGGAGTTACTGTTTACTCTTAGTCGGTCTAAGAACAACCACCAACCGACTGGATGTGAAACTAGTCAGTCAGAACTTGCTCTCAGACCAACTAGTTCCTTTGATTAATTTCACCTAAGTTACTATTTATCGTTAGTCGGTCAATGAACACTCACCGACCAACTAGGTTGCAAACTAGTCGGTCGACGGGCCTTCACAGACCGACTAATTCATTTCCCAGATTTATTCCTTCTTTTGCTGCTTGATCTTAGTCGGTCACAGTTGGTCGACCGACCGACTAGTTCTCGATTTAGTCAGTCAACAGCTCTTCTTTGACCGACTAATCAACCCCGAAACCCTAGGGTTCATTTCCGCCGCCGGGTTGTTTCTATTTAAACCTCTGACTCTTTTCATTCTTCTCTCATTTCTTTTGAGCCATTTCCTCCCCCAAATCATCCTCCAACATTTCCCCAAGCCATTCCTTCTTCCTTTGGAGCTTCCCTCTCGCCATTAGCGCCGGCCACCTTCCTTTAGGCCGTCGGCCAACCCCAAAACCCCACAAATCCCAATTTCTCCAGATTTTCTCGCCATTTCCAGATCTGAGCCATAGTTCTCCGGATCGTTCTTCCGTTGTCGTGCTTGCTCGACATCGTTCTTCCGCTACGATTCGGTTAGTGAATCGACCCTTTAATATTCTCTTAACCCACATTGTGATTTTGGTAAACCCTAATAAAAATGGATATTAGACGTCGTAGATTCTATTATAAAACTGGATTGGATATTGTTCTGATATTGTTTTGCCATGGTAGCGATCCCATCTCTGTAGTTTAACATTTTGTGACGTGCCTCGTTGATCGTCATCCTTGGTGCCAGGCAAGTGAAACTTGCCACTTAGTGTTTTAGGCCACGCCTTAGGCCGTTTGTTTGTTGTAGGCGTAAAAGAGACTAGGCGACGAAATGATACTCGCCTAGGCGCAATTTCTGGATCTAGCTTAACAACGAAGCTAGATCCGACTACTTTTAATTATTTGCACTTGTTGTCATCCATGCATCTTATCTGCCATGTTTAAATTCAATTAACGGTACGCGAATTATCTGTACATGCCATGCTATCCATGTTGAATGTTGCATTCGTAGCACACGCTACATTACTTGTACTACTTGATCCGACTAGGCACCTGCTTTTAGCGGGCACAACCCTACGCCGAATACACTTCCTGGCTCGTGATCCAGAAGCGAGCATTACGCATTCGGGGGTAATGCCCTGGCTCGATACACGTGGAGGGGTAGGGATAAGCGATCACCTGAGTGTACGAGTTGGCCCGATCTGCCACTCTAGCCAGAAGACGTAATCTCTGTGCACGACGTGTTTACTTGACGTGATTTACTTGACTTGTACTTGTCCGTGTTTATACTTGTAAAACTTGTCATCCATGCCATACTTGCTACTTGCTACTTGTTACTTGCACCTTACATTGCTTGTTACTTTCATCCTATACTTGCCATGCTATGCATCATACTATAACTGCTAGGTTGTTAGTTTACCTTCCCTTCAGTTTCCTTGCCCAAGTCTTTTAGACTTGCTGACATGTGCCCTTTACTCTTCTAGGTGACACATGTTAGATCCTGAGCCTGAGATTGTTGCTGAGGACGCGGTGTTCGCTGACGCTGAGTCAGAGCCCGTGTTCATCGAGGAGTTTGAGGACACAGGAGATCAGTCGTAGAGACTGTTTGTGTTGTTGTTTAGACTGCTTTAGTTGTCGGTGCGTAGCACCAATACTTTGTTCGTGTTGGCTTTTGTTGGCCATGTTTTGGGCCTAGACTCTTTCTTTTAGCCTGGTGGCTTTTTCTGCGATGTTGAATATTATTGTGGACAAATTCTGAGATTGGTTAACTTTTATCAGTCTCTTTTACCATATTATTATTATTATTATTTTTGTTCCGTTTGCATTTACAAGGACCTGCATATATTCAGATTTGACGCTTATCAGGCGTGCAGCTTCACAGCTCCACGTCTGAGCGGACCTTCTCACGTCTCGCCTCCATTTTAGGGAAGCAGGGCGTGACAGATTACTTCTGACATCTTGTAAAGACATTTTACAGGTAGCCATAGGACTTTCAATGAAGACTTTATTAGCCCAGGATCGCAGGACACTCATCAGGTTCCGCAACTTAATATGAAGCTTGTGCATTGGAGAACCCACCACCTGGTAATCCCAGGTACTATCCAGCAAAGCCTGATAACTTGGATGCCTTGTCCACATGTTGAAGAATCTGAACGGCTTTGGGTGAGAAATCAATTTCGAATGCAGCTTAATTACCATAGGGGCATGGTCACTAGTATTAGAATCCAGATACTGTAAAAAAGCTTCAGGTAGTATCTCCGGCCAATTAGTGTTACAAAGAACTCTATCTAGCCTTGCTATAATTCTCCCCTTGCCTAACCTCTGATTACACCAGCTTAACTAATTTCCCACACTTTTTATATCTGACAGGGAGCAATTACTAATACAATCATTGAATTCAGTCAAAATTCCAGGATCACATCGCCTACCTCCCATCTTCTCCATCGTGAACCTAATGCAATTGAAGTCCCCACCCACAATCCAAGCGTCCCCCCCAAGCAATTTTGCATCAGATTCCAAGAGACTCCGAAGTATATTCCTTTCACTACGCAAATTAGACCCATAAACCCCAGTAATCACCATAGATAAACCCCCTAGATTCTGACATCTTAGTGTAATGTGCTGAGTTGATTCAGAAAGAGCCACTGCCTTCCAAACTGGGTCCACGCCAACGAGTATTCTTCCACCAGAATGTAAAGAAAAATTATTAAACAATGCCCACTCCTTGGGGAAACAGGAGCGCCATTTCTCTATTCCTTCCTTCAACTTTGTCTCTAACAAGGTAACCAACGTAGGCTTAATGATCATGAGCCTATCGCAAAGATCCCTCCTTCTGATAGGATTATTTAGGCCTCGCGTATTCCACACAAATAAACTCATTAAATATCTGGTTTGTTCGGCTTCCCTGAAGCCCCTTCCTTGATTCTCACGCTTCTCCTAGAGCTCCCAGAATTGATTCATGAATTGCACTCTTCTTTTTGTGCTCCCTCTGATTATCTTCATGTTTATCACCATCCAAATATTCAGTAGCCCATTCAGGGTTAACTACTACCATGGGATCAGGTGCTGGCATGTTGCTCTGAGCTTGCTCTGGAAATTGTATGTGAACGGGTACCATGGGAGCACTTGATTGAAGAGAGTTTGAAGTAATCTCAATGCCCTTCACTGCCTGCACATTAACCCTACCATCTGAGGATTGCAGTACATTAATTCCCCTCCCCTGAGATTCAAGGTTAGCTGGAGGCTGGTCCTTAGGTTGAGGTGATGATAATGCTTCATTCTGAATGCTAGTCTCATATGACTCCTCCATATCAATTAATTTGTCTGAGCTCTCATCCACATTTTGAGAAGATAAGAAGTGACTGGACCCATGTGTATCATTCGAGCCTAAGATGTTATTCCCAGCTGAAACTTGAGTACTTACTTGAGTACTCGCAGGGGGTTCTTTATTCACTTCCTCAGAAGTTTCCTCAACCTCTGTCACATTGATACAAGCCTCAGCCGCTTGTTTATCCATCCCCTCCTTCAGTTTGATACTACTACCCTCCCTACCAGTAGATACATCTTGGATTGAAGGGATCTTCTCCATCGCAGGACATTGAGTATTAGAGTGCCCGAAGCATAAACAATTTGAGCATCTTGGTGGTTCTCCTTCAATCTTCACTGCCACATAGATATTAGTACCATCTTCAAGCTTCACCTCTACTTTAGACGGTATTGGCTTTTTGGCATCTATCTCAACCAGACAGCGAGCGTAGGCAATCCTCTCCAACTTAGCCATTAATCTATCCAAGCACAAGGGGAGACCAATCACCGAAGCAATAGCATTAAATATTTCCCTCGTCCACATGTTCAAGGGTACCCCATGCAGCTGAGCCCACACAGGGATATCAGTAAGAATGTCTCTCTAATGTCGCAACTGAGGGTTCCAACACTGCAACACCACCAGACGCCCATCAAAAAGCCAAGGACCTCCGTGCAATATCTTCTCACATTCCTTTTCATCACTAAATTTAAAGTAGAAAAATCCGTTCTCCCGACTGAAGATTTTGACGCCCTTCTTAATGTACCAAAGTCTGTCTACCCATGCACAGATCTGACCATAATAGGGAACATCCCATACTACATAACCAACGAGAGTGTTGCTCCATTGGGCCGCCCCTCGTGCCAAAAGAGTGTTAGTCACCATTGCAACTTCAGTACCCTCTTCATTCACCCCCGGTGGCACAAACTCCATAGTATGATCAGAGTCATACTTCCTTCTATTGGCACATTTATCAGCCCAAGACTGCTTTTCTAGGCTTGTATCAATAGAGATTTCAACATTAGGTCTCTTGGGAATTTTATCAAACACTTGTCGCACATTGCTAGCAGCTCCTCTAGCATTATGGCCGGTACCTGAGAACAAACCTATCCTAGGGAAACTCCTAAATTGCTGGGAATTCAACATCATACCTTTGCCCTCAGGTCCTCTACCCCCTCTCAGAGGATTCCCGATGCCACCAATCCTGGGTTGAGCCTTCTTCCTAGTTACAACCTGCCATCCTCCCTGGGGCTCTCTCCCGCCTGAACTGCTGTCTCCGTTCAAATTCGCATCACAATCCAACGGAGGACCTCCGATCACTTGAGCCAAGCCATTAACCGCTATACTCTCACGAGATCCAGTATGACGGTTCTTAGTGGAAACCCCAACCACTATAGGCTCCAAGCCCTTGACCGCTACAAAAGACTCCTAGCCATTGGCCGCCGAAGAAGTCCCTTGGGTATCACCGAAAGCGCCTTCATGAAGCCCTAGTCCTCCAGTGTCGCCAGTCGCCTCTCCGAATCGCCCGCTCACCATTTTTTCACACACACACACACACAGATATATATATATACTAGTCATAACCCGTGCCCGTAGGGCACGATTCATTTAAGATATTCCCATGTCAAAAGCTTAGTTCCCAAAGAATTTTGCTCATCCCAAGGAATTAAGTTAATAACAAAAATCTTAGTTCCTCAACAAATTTAGTACCATCCAAATTTAGTTCATCTCTAAAATTGTAGGGTTCTCACAGCGAAATTTTCGAGTTCAAAAAATTTTAGTTCATCCCAAAATTTAGTTTTTCAGAGAATTTAGTTTCACACAAAAATTGATAGTCAAAATTGATAGTAAAAATTGATAGTCAAGCTTTAGTTCAGAGAATTTTAGTCTCCTGCAATTAAATGTCTGTTGCTGTCTTGGAAAAGATCTTAGAATCAAATGGTTGTTGCTATCCCCAAAAAAGCCTCTTGCTCTCCCCCAAAAGCAGACTCGCTTTCCCAAGTCAAATGGCAAGTTACGAAAAGAAATGGGCCCCACACAAACTCAAAAATACAAACCATTCATCTTAATTTTTAATCCCAACCGTTCATCATCCAAGATTAAATCTCAGCCACTTTTTATCCCCCTCACTTGTCCTAGTCAGCTTGTCCTAGTCAGCCCTAGGATTCAAAAAACTCTGTCAAATGTAATATAGATATATATATATATATATATATATATATATATATATATATATGCCTAAGCTCTACATATGCTAAATAGAAGCTCAAAAGCCTTTAAATAAAAAAGGGGTTCAGCCTTGCTCAGAGCGGGCCTAGTGCCCGCTGTGGGCGGGTGCTCGACCCACATGCGCCCGACCCGCGAGCCCCCTAGCCAGTGGTCGGGCATGCCTATTTCGGGTGTGCCCGATCCTCTAGTGGGTGGGGCCCATGAGATTTTTCTGCAGAGCTGATAAAAAGGGGCTTTGGGCAGTTTTGGGCGCAACTTTGAGGCAACGTTTGAGGTGTGGTCAAACGACCTCAGAATTGAGCACCGTTTGTTTCTATGGGATCTCCATTTAATTCTATTTGAAATGATATATTAGTTTGATTCTTAGGCTTAACGAATCTTCTCAAAATTTGGTCCTCGAAAGGAGACAAATTTGAGTTAATTTGAATTCTGTTTTATTTGTACCACATCGGATGTGATACTCCTATGAAGGCTCAGCTCTCCATATATATAAGGAGCTCCTCTTCCTTCTTAACTTACACTATGCTTAGATCAAGTGAGCTCACCCTAAATTAAAGTGAGCAAACCTAAATCTAACGGCGACCAAATTTTTCCTCTTTTTCCTCTTTTCTTCCTTTCATGTTATAGTAAAACTTGAAGGAAAGTCGGATCAGATCTAAAGCTTGGGGTGAGAATTCAGCTAAGGCAAAACTTTCTGGAGCAAGTGGTTGACTTCCGACAAAGGCATTGGATCGCTTCGGGGCTTCCTTCTAAGGAAAAAAAATTCGACTGCAAAAACTAAGATGTGCTTTTATGCTTTATATTTTATAGCAGAATTAGTTAGAACTATCTTTGCGAGATAGGTTTGCTGATAAAAAATTTAAATTAATCGTAAGCACACGGTGTAGTTGTAGCTTACGGGTCAAACACAGGGAGGCGATGGGTTGAGTATCGATTAATTATGCATTCAATTAGCTACACAAATAGTGACAAGGATAGAGTAATTACACTAAAAATAAGAAAAGGAAGAAAAGATGCCACGGGCTAAGCATCGCAACTAGCGTAGACTAAACAAGCGAGTTGATCTACCTTCACAAACCTACGGGTTATATTCGTAGATGACAATCGAATCTCAACCCTCGTTCTCTCGAATTCTAGATGTGAGAGAGGACTCGGAGAATTGGTTGGACCTCTATCTAGCCTGGATGGTTGGTCGATCACTACGATATAGTTGGTTCTAGTGAGTGTGCCCGATGGTTTTTCGGCGCCTAGCACTAGATAGTTAACCCTCCTTAACAATGAGGTGAGTTGAATTAAGCTTGTCCAAACCCATTCCTAGACTATAGTACAATTGAATTTATATTTGGGACGATACACCCATATAAATAATCCACACTAGGGTTTAGCTTTGCCCTAGGCACAACAATCTACCAGCTCAACATTACAACGAATGACAAATAACACATGGAGAATAACCTCACAAGAGCGACAAGAAGAAATTAGGAACAATGTAATTAAGGGAAGATAAAGATTCAATACAAGAAATAAAAATAAAAGAATCTTACAAAGCATTCGAAGAACCGCCTCCAAAAGGAGAGGATACCCTAATAAAACACAAGATCTTGATCAAGATACCCCTCTCAGTGGCGCACACCCTCTATTTATAGTATTCCCTAATACAAGGCAGAAAATTATGGGTGCACTGTCGTGCTGCTAATCGACATGGTCGTATCGCCTTCGTAAAGCTAGGGGTACAAAGTGTCGATGCTTCATGCACGGCCATTCTGCAAATCGGCACGGCCGTGTCAATCGATGTTCAAGCTCCAAGCACACCGCCATTGGACACATTCGTGCTTTTAATTTTCGTTCTGACTTTAATTGAACACGGCCGTGTGGTGAAGCCACACGGCCGTGTCGTTGATGCTTCTCTTCCTATCTAGGCTGAATTGATGACACTGACGTGCATTTGGATGCACAGTCGTACTGTCTATAGGTTGGCCCTTTTCTTCTCGCTTTGGCCTCTGATCTTCCTTATTTTTCACCGTCTTCTTTCTCATGCTTCTCCTATCACCAAATTGCATCGTTTTATGCATAACTTCCCTGTAATACACAAAAGACAACCCCAAAGCATCACATGGATAAAAGTGGGTGAAAACGACTAAGATAACGATGATGTCAAAAAATAAAGGGGGAAAATATGGGGAAAAGGGCGGAAATATGTATGTAAAATATGCCTAACAAATTCTCCCAAGCTAAACACTTGCTCGTCCCCGAGCAAGACAAGACTCAAAATACGGGGAGAAACTTACTAAGGTAATCTAACTATCATCCACTAAAAACAAATCTCATGGGCAAACCACATAAACAATGGAATTAGAGCTTACTCCTAGCATGCGACACACTAGCTACCTAGCATAGTGCGTGACTTAAGAATATAGGTCTCTAACACAATCTCGAGTTTAACTCGTATCCCCGTGGATAAGACGATACTGAGGAAAGTCCGCCTAATAGGCTTAAGATGGGAAGAGTTCAACCGATGTCTTACACATGCGAAGGCACGAACCAAAAGTGTGTCAGAGGGAATCAACTTTCTAAGATTGGCTCAAGATAAGCTAATTCTCCTAAACTGCGGCAGTAGACATGCATAATATGTATGTCCACATTTATTTTTATATTCACATGGAACTTAGGTGATTCGTATAGTGGGATTTTAGTCAACGACTCCCGATCCAGATGAGCCTAGGGCGTTGGGCTAAAATGGACCACTCAGACCCACTCTCCAGAATCGCCCAAGTTCGATTATTTATACTTAGTGCACTCCCCCAAATCTTCACCGTTCGGCGCAAATCTCCAATGCTTCGTGAGGCACAGAGACCCGGCTACTTGGTGGGACTAGAAGAATGATGCACTTATTCTTATTCTTCTCTTTTTTGTATTCAATAGGAAATTTTTTTGAAGCTTGTTGATTCGGGTTGAATATTGCACATTTAGCCCCCATCTAGTGCCATTTTGTGCGTGTTTGATGCATATTTGGTCTCTAATACAATCATATTTTGATTATTATCTATTATTAGAGAAAACTATCATTCTATGCATAAAACATCAATATACTGAATATTTCTGCCCTTTTTATTTTTTTCATGCGAAGATCTTGATCTCACGATTCCAATGACTATTTATTTGTATTTTTCTGAGATCTGTGCTAATTACTGTGAATTTTTGAATGCAGGATACAAATTTGATGAAGACATACGGTCGGAATACGCTTGAAATACGACGTATATACACCGCAGTACTGCTCATCCTATCCACGTGGCACTCATCCACGCCTTCCCACTCAATCATACGGTGTAAGAACGATGGCGACGCGGTGCTGTGTCGTTCGTTGGATGATGATCCAACGGTCAAGATCGAAGCTAAAGCTGCGCGGATGCGGGTTAGTTTCATGGCGATGTGGAGAGCTCTCGACCACTGGATTTTGGATCGGACATGTTGAATTAACTTCGACGTGGACTCGGATTCGAAGCGGATGCGGGCACGCACTGGCGAAGCTCCGAACCCGCTTGACACGTGTAACTCCCACGGCAGATCCCGCCTGGATCGTACGGTTGAGAATTGCCCCGCTCTGTGGGTTTGGGTTTAAAGTGATATTGGAGCGGGTTTCAAACCCGTTAACAACTAAAACCCGCAATCTTAATATATAAGCGTATTCTAGGGTTTTGGCCGTATTCTTGCGTATTTGGGGCTCTAGGAGCCGTATTTTGGCGTGAGATTTGGAGGCCCTGGAGACATAGGTCAGAGCTATCCTCTAAAGGAGATCTAGGGTCTATTTGGAGAGAGTTGGTGATATTTTTCCTATCTTTAGCCTTGTATTTCACGTATTTTGCTTGTATTTGGAGTATTTGTCACGTATTTTAAGACTTTGAGTATGTATTTGTCTATGAATATTGTTTATTTTCTCTCTATGCATGGCTAATCTCTATATGTGTTGGTGTTGATGTAGGTAGGGTGTTTTAATCATTGATTTTAATATCTTTTCGCCCTATATTCATGTTATATTGCGTATTTCATTGATTTCTACATATATGTTATTTGGGTATGTTATACGGAGACATATGCATACTTGAATCGAATATGATCTTTGCGGACTTATTCGTGATGTAATCCGAGAGGATGTATCGTGATCCGAGAGGGTACTTGTGCGTATTTTCTTCAGGAAATCGATGATATACGTGATTACTTTTTGGCACTATTTTACGCTATTTATCGCCATACCTTCCGACGTTCTCGTGCCCTAACCGGAAGAAATGTTGAGTTATAGAAAAGATATTAGTAATCATTGATTGCACATACCCTAACGAAATCACTACCAACACATAAACTCCATATTAGCACCCTAGTATCAAATTCACCGTAATTATCCTAGGATTCTATTTTATTATTTTAAACCATCGACACCATTACTTATATCTCTGATATGTGGTTATTTATTATCGTTTTAGTACTCTTTATAAACTAAAGTTTGTGGTTTTACTAGTCAGTTGTCCTGTGGATACGATATCTGGACTCACCAGGATTATTACTTGTTCGATCTCATACACTTGGGAGTAGCGCTCACATATTTTGAGACGAGTCACACGTCAAACCACCACGTCTTTACCGGGAATAGTGCCATATCTAAGTCCAATACCCTTCAAGCTAAGGCCTACTCTACCCAATTGGTGAACCATATGCTTTGAGTGATCAAAAGGTTGAATAGATAACCAATCATCCTATTGGGGATTAAGCAGGGATCTAGTGCTCACTCACGGAGAGGGAGTTAAAAATGAGATCGTGTTTGAGACAAGAAAAAGACTCGCCATGGAAGTAGTTAGAGAGTGTATAGGGGGTAACTCTAATCAAGTGCCTAGGTGGAATTGCACACAAGTGTGGTTTTCCATCAGTGATCATTTCTATAGATTCCTACAAAATGGTGAAGAAGGAAAGAAAAGTGAAATGAGAAAGAAAGTGGAGGTGGAAGTGGCAAAAAATGAAAAAAAATTTGGGTTCCTCCCCTAAGCTAGGAGTGAAACAACTCTCCCCCACGTTAGGAGTGAAACGTCTCTCCCCAAGCTAAAACTAAGCATTGTCCTCAATGAAAGAGGAATATGAGATATGGGGGGGAAATATGCGTTGGGGGTGGGTGTGATGAAATGGAGATGCTATGTAAGCATTAGGCTCAATGAAAATGATGGAGTGCAAGTGATATCTCCCCCAAGTTAAAGTGAAGCAAGGACCTAAACAAAATAGGGAAGTGCGTACAGGGGCATAAATGCAGTGTTGGAAGTAATATCAAGATCGAGGCTAGGGTTGTAGGGGTTAAAGTGATAACATATGATGCGATAGAAGGATGAAAAATCTATTAAGGGAATCTAATTCCTACAACGCTCCTCCCACTACTGGGAGGAGACGAGATTATTAATATAATAAACAAAAAGGCAGATAGAATATTTACACTACTAGAGTAGGGTGCCCCTGAACAAAAGGAGGGTTAAGTATCTTCAGTGGTGCATGCAGCTGCTCGAACAGTTCATTGCGCTCCTCAACGAGCGTCTCCCCTATGTCAGCAGCTTTATGGCTAGGCATCATGATATGGCACATCTCCTAAATATATGGCCCTTCAATCTATGGAGAGTGCCATGTGTTAATGCAAATTAGATGTACATATACATCCAATTAAGACTACGACAAAGAGTCATGAAAATCAGTAATGAAATCTAAAAGTCCAAGACGACTGCCTGAATCTATATGATAAGGAATTGTAAAGCTTGATTCGGGAAAAATGGAGATGTATCGATGAGGACTTCCCTGTAATGGATGGATGGACTCTGGAGGAGGTATAGGTAGCTGTAGAGTAAAGCTGGGAGGAGAGGATAGTGCAGATTCAATGAGATCTGAGTGAAAGGTTCCATCACTTGCCTCGTCTCCATCATTGGAGTGTGTCGGCTCTACAATTTCCTCCGTGTATATTGTTCTTTATAGAGGTCATCGTGGATTGTGATGGTGTGTGTGTCTTGTGGTGTAGGAGGCGTAGGTTGCCAAGTTGAAATGGTGGGGCGGGATGAGGCACGGGCTCTATGATAGTCCGTGTGCTCTCACCTTCAGGCTCACATTCCTCATCATCATGGGAAAATAGGCCGTCAGCAATCTCCTTAAGGCATATCATTGTCGCATAGAAGTGAAATAACTCGGACGGGAAGTGAGGCTCGGGTTCCTCAGTTTCGATAATCTCGCTCTTGCTCTCACTTGACCCCCATATCATCATCACTAGCATTGAGATGCACTGTGTTCTGATCGACACCGACTTGTACTCCACCATCAATCATGCCCTGAGCATCAAGATGTGTATATGTCGCCTTGTCCCCTTTGTTCCAATGCACCACATCACAATGCTCTCCTTGGTCTCCCAAAAGTTCGCGATAAGATGAGCCTATGGATGGCTCCTCAGGTATGCTCTGAACCAGCTGGGATTCCGTGAGCTTTAGGTCTGTGTCCTGCAAATTCAGAGAGGCATGCTTCTTTAAGTCTTGTAACTAAAGAAACTACTGCGTCGTGATGTCCATCCTCTGGTGGAACACATCCTCAAAATTCGACGTGTAACTAGCATCGTGATTGGTGACCATGAAGCTCTGCTTGAAAGTCTCTGAATTGGACTCCAGTGATGGGGGCTACACAGTCTGCTCATTCCTTGCTAGGTTCTTAAGTACCACCAAGCATCTTCAGTTGTATATGAGAAAAATTTTCCATTGCTCATATTCTGCACAATGTCTCACCCGTGGGGATGTAGCCCTGTGTAGAAAATTTGAAGTAGATGGTCCTAGAGGAAGCTGTGGTCTGGGCACCCAAGCACTAAGTCACTGAATCTCTCCCAAGCCTAAGAGTAAGTCTCCTCCTTAAACTGGGTGAAATTCGCTATCTGATGCTGCACTGATCGTATCCCATGAACATGCCATTGGTCATTATATAAGGCACTGGGTTGTGCCACGTCTAGCTCTCGTGCATGTATGGGACTGAATTGGTATTCATTGTATGTCTACCACTGCTTGCTGTAATCTCCAACATCTGATATATCGCTCCATTATCCATCTGAAAAGTCTGGTGTGAGAAGTTGTACATAGAATCCATCGATCTTTCTCACTAGACCTTTTCTCGTCTCCTAGTATCTAATCTCCTTGTATTCACCGTAATCTCAGGATCGAAATTCTGGGGTCAGCTGCTTATGCAAAAGAGAGGGAAACTAGGAATAAAAATCGTCAATAGCACGAGAAAAATGGAAAAATAAAAAGGAAGCAGAATAAGAAAAAGAAAAAGAATGCGTAGACTAATAAATACACAACTAAATCGATATCAAGCCAATTGCCTCCCCGAACGGCACCAAAAATTTGTGATAAGTTTTAAATTAACCGCAATCGCACGATGTAGTTGTAGCTTACGGGTCGAATACATGAAGGTGATGGGTTGAGTATCAATTAAATATGCATTAAATTATGTACATAAATAGAGACAAGGATAGGGTAATTACACTAAAAATATGAAAAGAAAGAAAAGATGCTAGGGGCTACGCATCGCCATTAGTGTAGACTAAATGTTAGACTCATTTTATACATCTTTTTCCGCCACTTTGACCCTTCACTTTTCTCATTTATTCCACATCATTCTCGCTATTTCTCCTGTTTTTACACAGTTTTATCCATTTGAAGCTTTGGGTTTGTATATTGTGCATTTCAGGGAATTCACGCATAAACGATGTCAATATGTGATTTGTTGACCTAGGGAGAGATAACGGCAAGTATTAGCGAAGATCGGAGCTAAAGGAGGGAAGATACGGACCCGGAAATAGGATGCATGGCCAAGCGTTCAAATGCACGGCCGTGTCATATCATGAGGCCAAGTGAGAAGCTACAGCAGCATTTGCACGGCCGTGCTGATTCGTCGCACGGCCGTGCTGATTCGTCGCACGACCATGCTAATTCCCCTACAGAAGGCAGATTATTCCTCTTGCAGCAAGAGCATCTCACACGACCATGCTGCCTGTAGCTGAATTTGGGATTAGAGACGGATCAACATGACCGTGCTCACTTGTGACACGGCTGTGCCCGAAGTAGCGGTCGCAGCCGTGCCCTAGGTTATTTTGCGGCAGCACGCTCGTGCCGATTTTTGGCATGGCCGTGTGCCCTTATATGTTCACTTGTACTATAAATATCTGTGAGCAAATTGAGAGAAGGGTTCTGCTTTTTCTTCCGTGATTTTTAGGGGTTTTCACCCCTTTGGGGGTTGTTCTTCAATAATTTGTAAGACTCTTAATTTCTATTGCATTGTAATGAATTCTTGTTTATCTTTAGTTTAATTTCAATTGCATTGCCTTAATTCTATTTCTCTTCCCTTTGTGATGTTTTTCCCTATTTGTTGTTTGTCATTTGTTGTAATGTTAATAGAGTAGATCTTTGTGCCTATGGCTTAGCTAAACCCTAGTGTAGATTAATCATGTTGGTGGACCACCCTAAATATCGTTCCAATTAGGGTTTTATTCTTAGGAATAGGTTTGGATGGGCTTAATTCATCCCACCTCTTAGCCAAAGAGGGATGACTATCTAGTGCTAGGTTCCAACCACCAGTCCGGCAAACTTACTAGAATCACCACTAACGCATCATCTGACTAACCATTGGGGCTATGCTAAGGGATCAAACCTATTCTCTGAGTCCTCTCACAGTTAGATGTTAAGAGGACGAGGATTGAGCTTCGACTATCATCTAAGGCTATAACCCGTTGGCTCGGGACGCTAGGTCTACTCACATGCTCAATTTGCATTAGTGGTGACACTTGGCCCATGGCACCTTTCTTTATCTTTGTATTTTTAGTGTACGTATATCCTTCTTGTCTCCGTCCACATAGCTAACTAGATATATAATTAGTCGGTACTCATACCACTGCCTCTATGTGTTTGACACCCGCTACATTCGAACCATATTGCTCGCGGTTAACTATAAATATCGTTTGCATCACATGGATGTTGATCAAAATGTCGCCGTTGTCGGGTAGGTAATCGACTTGATATCGATTTAATTGTGTATCTATTAGACTACGCATAAAAAATTAAAATAAATAAAAGAAAATTTTCACCCTCCACCTGTGTTACTTCTTGTTTACTGACGATCTTTCTTTAGTTCTTCTACCCTTATAGCCAGGTGAATTTGGAGTTAGGATGTGGATTCCAGACGAAACATTTTCCGACAATCGTGATGTCTCGGCATATTACGATGCTCAGATGTGAGCAAAAAATCAATTTTTGTAGGTTGCAGGGACATGCAGGATGTGCGGTCTTCCGGGGCATGCTATGAATGTTTGTACAACTATGCTAGCCACTATGACCCAGCCCTACGTACCTATAACCTATACCCAAACCACTGCCATCCAAGTCCTCCACCATATATGCCTCCGCTGGAAGCAGAGGGAGCCTTGTAGCTAAGATAGAACAATTTATGGCGACCCAAAGCTTGCCCGACACTCTATGGCTCGGTGGAGGAGAATCCACTTTTATAGTGGAGGACGCCCATTGGCCCAACACGTCGCCGGGCACATGTACTATGGGAGATAATCTGTTTGTGCAAAACTCTTTGTTTTCTAACAAGTTTTTCTCCACAACTACAGGTGGTACCATTGGCACATATCATACCGGCGGCATCATCCCATGCTGCGCTCCCACTAGAAATAACAGATTTAATGGGGTGTTAGCGAAGATTGAGGGGCTCTTGACCCAGTTTAGAGCCGAGATTAGAGAGATTTGCAAGGGCGAGAGCGAGACACCAGAAATCAAAGAGCACGTGCAAACTTTCTCTTTTTGTCAGGTCACCGAGTTGGAGCCATGCACAAGCATCGAGAGACTACGACGCACGTGCATGCCTTTGAGTAGTACATGGGTTTGGCCACAAGCGCGATGAATGATCTCATCTGGCGGAGCCATGCTCTCCTCCCTCATTTGCACCATAGTCATTCCTCATCCAACCAGTGCTCGAGCATCAGCACCACATCGATCAGTAAAGATTCCAAGACCCTGATTTCTTTATATCTGAATCTCATGCTTTATTTTATTCGTTCCTAGATTCAAATATTTCTGACGCAACGTGTCTCCCGTAGGAAACAGGTACATATGCTCCTTAGGCACGCTTGGTTGTGCCAACACCTAACTAGATAGATTACGAGGAAAACGAAGATCTGGTCATACACCCAAAGAGTAGCGAAATTCATCCAGGGAGTATTCATTAACCAGCTTTAGATTTTCTTTTGCAGTTTGACGATTAACTCTGGATAAATTTCATTGGGGGTCATAATTTCTCTTATCGGGTCGACATGGCTCGTTCCCTGCATGTTACTGGTGGAAACCTTCAGGGAATTCTAGGAGCCGCGTTGCTTGGGTCCGATGTCATTCGTGGAGTAAAACTTCTAGCTGAGCCACAAATGCATCAATAAGATCAGATTCCTGCGCCAATAAAGATCAAGGATCCTCCTTTTGACCAGGTGCATCCTACTCCAGTAGTGTAGATATTTTACTTGCTTTCTAGTGTAGAGTTTTAATAATCTCGTCTCCTCTCAATTATCGAGAGGAGCGTATTAGTGTTTAGTTCTTATGAATAAATCTCTCCATCCCTAATTCACCTCACACTTAGCTCCGATTTTTTACACTTACCTCCCAAGCACACATTAGTCCCTATTTTTCATATTATTATCTTATTTAGGGCCATACTCCATGCTAACTTGGGGGAGACTCTCTTGTGCACTCCACATTTTTCCTATGAGCTTAATGATATCGCACTGCATATCCATTTTACCCCCGCCCACCCCCTTGCACATCTACCCCCATTTGTACCACTCCTTAAGCATTGCGGAAAATGTTTAGTAATAGGTTGGGGGAGAGACGTTTCACTCCTAACTTGGGTGGAGGTATCCACTTTTCTGTTTTTTTTTTCAAAATTTCTGTAAAGCTCCGCTTCCCAAGGTACGATGGAAGCGAGAACGTTACGAAGGTCCGCCTAAACTAGAGTGGTGAATCTCGAGTTCATGAAGCGTCTATGATAACAACATCATAGCATGTTCTTGCATGCATTTAGAACAATAAATACATTTATTAAATTAAATCAACATCCAGAAATTCGTACATGAAATAAAAACAACATGGCCTCAGCATGGCCGAAGGAAACTGCAACACGGTACATACTCCTGTTGAGAATTGATTCCCTGGATTTGGTTTTAGATGATGAGCAAACATAAATATCGTGTACTAACTGTTTGTGAGCGCAGTTATGGAGATCGTCGCCAAAAGAATACGTATATCAAAAGCGACGTCTCAAGACTTCTCAATACGCGTGATCGTGTGCCTGAAGCTTCGTTGAAGCTCAAGGAGTTTTATTGAAGTCAAGAATGAAGATTGAAGCTACGAAGACGGTTCGTCATGTATTATTTATTGTCTTCTAGCTTCATAGATTAGAATGTTAAGCCTTGAGTAGGACTTACATTAATATCTTCATTTCGCTCATATCTTAGAGCTAGGATTATCATAGAAGCCATTAGAAACTTTCCCGAAGCTTATCGCTTCTTCCCTCGGCTTCTAGTGCATCTTAGTTGGTTCAAGTAGAGTCACCAACCGACTAGATGACGATCTAGTCGGTTGGCAACTCTTCGTGAACCGACTAGATGTCCTAACTCATTTCAGCTCAGCCATGTCGATCAATTAGTCGGTCAAAGAATGTTCACCGACCGACTAGATGACGATCTAGTCGGTTAGGAATCCTTCTCTGACCGACTAGTTGAGCTTGCCTCTGTATAGCCTGAGTTACTGTTTATAGTTAGTCGGTCCAAGAACATTCATCGACCGACTAGTTGTGAAACTAGTCGGTCAGCATTTGTTCTTAGACCGACTAGTGTAACTTATATTCAGCTACGTGCATTTCACTCTTAGTCGGTCAAAGAACACTCACCGACCGACTAGTTGGCAAACTAGTCGGTTGGCAAGTCTTCTTAGACCGACTAGTTCATGTTGACTAGAATTCACTCTTTTGGCTGTCGAGCTGTTAGTCGGTTCATGTTGAATCACCGACCGACTAGTTCATGAACTAGTCGGTCAGTGATCCTTCTTAGACCGACTAGTCTGCTTCAGAATAGAGCCGTTGGGATTCTTTCAAACTCGATTTCTCTTGCCCCTTTAAATAGAATCCTGATTCGTTTGAAGAGGGGTTAAAGGTCATATTTCCAAGCAATTTCAGACCTAAGAGAAGAGCTCTCCCAAGCTATTTCAAAGCTCTCTCTCCCTCACAAGAATCTCTCCCTCAACACCTTGAGCCCTAATTCCTCAATAGAGATTCTCTCCATTGTGAGCCATTCAAGCCAAGGGCTTTGAATCCAAGTCACCAACTCCTCCCTAGCCATCTATTGTTGTCCATCTTTGTGGAGCTAGGGTATTGTGCTTGCTTCTTCCTCAAAATCTCTCTTGCCCTAATTTGGTAAGTTATACTCAAGGCATAGGATTTTGTGGTAAGTGTTTCATATTTCATTTCAATTAATATTTGAATTGTGTCTCTCGGTTGTGAGAAAGGGTGTGATCCCGGTTTGTGGGAGTCACATGTCTTTTGTATGATTTGGTCTTGTGAAGGTTTTTCACAAGAATTTCAAAGTGCTAAATCTTGAGTTATGGTTTCTAACTCAAGTATCCGGAGGGGATCCGGGTGGTTGGGACGTAGGATCACCGGGAACAAGTCGGGGAGACTTGGGTGGATCCGAACCCGTTACATGTTTTGTTTGCGTTTGACTATCTCTTGTTGATTCTTATTTATTCCGCATTGTCGTTTGTTTCTTGCACAATAATTAGGAATAACTATCTTGATTATTTTAAAGTACTATTCACCCCCCCTCTAATACATGTGCAGTAGCTTCACAGGGCACTACAATTGGTATCAGAGCCAAGGTTAAAGCTACAAGTTCAAAGTTATTATGAACAACGACTACAACGTCTTCAAGGATCGTCATGGGGCTTCTTCAGTATTGTAAGGACAATCCTCAACTAGGCCTCCCTCCTTCAATGGTACCAATTACGGGTACTGGAAATGCCGGATGGAAACTTTCCTCCGGAGCGCTTCATTATGGAGAGCCACGTTGATGGAGTATGTCAAGCCTGTCGAAGAAGATTTTGCGAAGTGGACTCCCGCGGAGGTCGCTGCGGAGGTAAGCAATGCCAAGGCAATGAACGCCTTGCAATACGCATTGGAGCCTGCGGACTTCAATAAGATATGCACATGTAAGAGTGCATATCAAATATGGAACTCCCTTCTCATCTTGCACGAAGGAACGAGTACGGTAAAAGATTCTAAACTCGTTGTCGCTAACAAAGAATTTGAGTTGTTTCACATGGAACAGGGTGAAACTATGAAGGACTACTATTCTCGTTTCGTGGATATTTCCAACGAATTGGAAGCTCTTGGGAAGATCTACATCCAAAGGACAAAGTCTCGAAGATCATCGATGGACTTCCTTCTTGTTGGGAAAAGCGTACCTTCGCCATCGAGGAAGGTAAGGATATGAGTAAATATACGGTCGTTCAACTAATGGGTACCTTGATTTCTTATGAGGTATGCAAGGAAAGCAAGATAAGGATGAAGGAAAAGATGAAGTCATACTTAAAGCAAGACAAGCCAAAGAAAAAGGCGATTGCATACAAGGCCGCTCCATCTACCGATGATGAAGAATCGGAAGAAGAATCGGAAGATGAGTTAGACATGGAAACTTTGGCCGATTTAGCAAAGAAGTTCGACCGATGCTTCCGAAAAGGTAAGTTTAAGAATTTATCTAAGTTTGGTTCTACTAATGTTTCTACTCCAGTGTGTTATAAATGTAATAAGACAGGACATATCAAGCCGGATTGTCCTCTAAACAAACACAAGGGGAAGTGGAAGGCATCCAAGCACGACAAGTCGAGAAAGCACAAGAAAGGACTTGTCGGGACATTCATCGACTTCGAGGATTCGTCAAGTGGAGAGTCGGATGATGAACGCGTGGAGAAAGCACACATGTGCTTCATGGGAAAAGAGGAACGTGATCAAGAGACTTCCTCCGATGAAAGCGATGAAAGCGAGGAAAGCGAGGATGAAGGCGGTGAGGTAACCATGGATGAACTTAAATTAGCCAACGAACAACTTTGGTATAAGTTTTCTAAATTGGCTAGTAAATTTATTAAGACTAAAAATGAGTTAGATAGTCTTAAAACCTCGCCTAAACCTATCATCGTCAACAACGACACCGTTGTTGAAGATTTGAGAAATGAGATTGTAAATCTCAAATCTCAACTTGAGCATGTTCATGTCAAGGATTCGGATGAACATGTGATAGCGGATTTGACGTCTCAAAACTCAACTTTGAGTATTGAGAATAAAAATCTCAAATCACGTGTTTGCGCACTCACATCGCAAGTGTCCACCTTGGATGCTTCGATGCATTCTCTCACCGAGAAGTATGAGTGCACATCAGGCCGAATTCATGAATTCAATAAAGGAAAGGGCCATTTGGATAATATCCTAAATGACTTACTTCCGGCCAATCATCACATTGGTATGGGGTATAAGTTGGGAGATGCATCCAAATCGTCTGCCACCTTTATTAGGCCAACGTCCGAAGCTTCTACTAGTGGAAGTAAAAATTTCATGGGTAGTTCTCCTACCAATGGTGCTTCCGCTAGGAACACACTTCCATTTGGAAAGAAACCCAATTTGGGTGGACCTCCAAAGAGGGGTCATGCTTTCATGTATGCCATGCCACGTAGGAACACACATCCTACTCCACATGTTAGCACATATGATGATTTCTATGCTCCACATCCATGTGCACGTGCACACCATGTGAGACACACTCATGCACGTGTTCCACCATAAGCATATGTCCATCCTCATTCTCATATGAATAATTATCATCATACACCATTGCATCATATGCCATATGCTTATCGACGACATGCATCACATAGACATCAACAACGTATGTATGCTCCCAATAGGATTAGGACTCCCAAGACATACACCATTTGGGGTCCGAAGAACACAAGCATGGATAATAAGAATATGTATGTGCAATCATTTATTAATGATATTATTTTGAATGATGATTATGTTGGGAAATCACGGTCCTCGTGGACTTGGTTTCCGAATGGTTAGTTTCCTTTGACCCTTCATTGCTTGGTACCATAAGTTTAATTTCATTTTATGGGTACCAACGCAATTGTGGTAAGAATTGGTTTATTTCTTATTTGCATATTAATCGTGGATGTGCATGTTAATTTGAATTTAGTTAGGATATGGGTTACTTTTAATATGTTAAATTTGTTGCCTAACCCATAGGATCCAAAAAGATTTTTGGATACCAAAATGATATTTTCTAGGTTCAATCCACTTAGGGATACCAACCCTACCAACTCATTGTTTTGCAAAGGATTTTGCCTTCAAATGGAGTTGTTGGTGCTTAAGTGATGCACCAAAGTAGGGAGAGCTTAATGTTGTAAGTATCTTCTTACATTTAATATACATTTGGTATCCATGTAGGTTGAATGCATGCATTGTTAGAATATTTACATTGGTATCACTTTGTTTCAATGTGTATGCTAGAATTGTGTATGCCATAAGTTCAATGATGATTATAGCATAACACTTTTGCATGTTACTGTTGGTATCATTTTGCCACTTTTGGTATTCATTGGATTTTTGTCTCTGATGTTGATTTCGACGCTCGACGATTAACTTGGTTAAATAGAAATTATTTCTATGGAAACATAGAATTGTTTTCAATGCACTATTTAACTAAGAATGTTGATATTGGAGAGCATGTTCCATAACTCAATAAATGAAATTAATTTGAGTTTTTGGAGATTTCGATTTTCGCCTATGGTTTGATGATTTCGTATTTCGATTTTCGCCTATGGCTTGATGATTTCGTATTTCGATTTTCGCCTATGGCTTGATGATTTCGTATTTCAATTTTCGCCTATGGCTTGATGGTTTCGTTTTTAGATTTTCGACTATGGTCAAGTTGGCACCCTTTGATTTTCTTCGGTATTTTACATTTGGTATTTTACTTTGGACCGTGGTCGAATTCTTCGACTCCCGTGCTTTTATATTTTTAGCCATTGTATTTGTCATTGATCTCCTCCAACTCTTTTTGCTAATGCCAAAGGGGGAGAGAATTAATAATGACAATGTACTAATTAATAATTCAAAGCAATTTACCATGAATCTAATTTGATATGTTAGATTCAGGGAGAGTGAAGATATAAAAATGGATTTTAATCCTATATGTCAATAATTGGTTCATATTTCATATCTTCCTCGTTTGCATGATGCGTATGATTAATATTTATTACGAGACTAACGTGTCATCAATACAGGGGGGAGTAAGTAAATTTCTTATTGAATCATTATTATTGATTATTATTTATGTTGGTTTGTCATCACCAAAAAGGGGGAGAATGTCGAGTATTGATTCCCTGGATTTGGTTTTGGATGATGAGCAAACATAAATATCGTGTACTACCTGTTTGTGAGCGTAGTTATGGAGATCGTCGCCAAAAGAATACGTATATCAAAAGCGACGTCTCAAGACTTCTCAATACGCATGATCGTGTGCCTGAAGCTTCGTTGAAGCTCAAGGAGTTTTATTGAAGTCAAGAATGAAGATTGAAGCTTCGAAGACGGTTCGTCATGTATTATTTATTGTCTTCTAACTTCATAGATTAGAATGTTAAGCCTTGAGTAGGACTTACATTAATATCTTCATTTCGCTCATATCTTAGAGCTAGGATTATCATAGAAGCCATTAGAAACTTTCCCGAAGCTTATCGCTTCTTCCCTCGGCTTCTAGTGCATCTTAGTTGGTTCAAGTAGAGTCACCAACCGACTAGATGACGATCTAGTCAGTCGGTAACTCTTCGTGAACCGACTAGATGTCCTAACTCATTTCAGCTCAGCCATGTCGATCAATTAGTCGGTCAAAGAAGGTTCACCGACCGACTAGATGACGATCTAGTCGGTTAGGAATCCTTCTCTGACAGACTAGTTGAGCGTGCCTCTGTACAGCCTGAGTTACTGTTTACAGTTAGTCAGTCCAAGAACATTCATCGACTGACTAGTTGTGAAACTAGTCGGTCAGCATTTGTTCTTAGACCGATTAGTGTAACTTATATTCAGCTACGTGCATTTGACTCTTAGTCGGTCAAATAACACTCACCGACCGACTAGTTGGCAAACTAGTCGGTTGGCAAGTCTTCTTAGACCGACTAGTTCATGTTGCCTGGAATTCACTCTTTTGGCTGTCGAGCTATTAGTCGGTCCATGTTGAATCACTGACCGACTAGTTGATGAACTAGTCGGTCAGTGATCCTTCTTAGACCGACTAGTCTGCTTCAGAATAAAGCCGTTGGGATTCTTTCAAACTTGATTTCTCTTGCCCCTTTAAATAGAATCCTGATTCGTTTGAAGAGGGGTTAGAGGTCTTATTTCCAAGCAATTTCAGACCTAAGAGAAGAGCTCTCCCAAGCTATTTCAAAGCTCTCTCTCCCTCACAAGAATCTCTCCCTCAACACCTTGAGCCCTAATTCCTCAAGAGAGATTCTCTCCATTGTGAGCCAGTCAAGCCAAGGGCTTTGAATCCGAGTCACCAACTCCTCCCTAGCTGTAACGACTGCTTTTCATGTATCTGGATTTATTATAATATAATATATGTTTTGGTGGATTTTCTCCTCTTGTGTGGTTTTCGTCTCCGTAGTTTTCATTTTCGATCGATTCGTCGTATTTTCTCGTTTCTTCCTTAGGATCGTCGATTTCGAAGTATGTCATTCGTGACGGGCTTCATAACGGTCGTATCTAACTATTAGATCAAGCCTAGGAGTCTTAGGGATCGATCCCGGAGCTCTGCGCTCCGTATCGGAACTTTTTGTGCTCATTAGCTGGTATAAGAAGGGGCACCGACCGACTAGATGACGTTCCAGTCGGTCGGCAATCCTTCTTGGACCGACTAGTTAACTTTCTAAATTTCTCAGGAGTTACTGTTTATCGATAGTCGGTCTAAGAACGTTGGTTGACCGACTAGGTTGCAAACTAGTCGGTCAGTAATGCTTCTTTAACCGACTAACACATCATCTTAATTTTAGTTGAGTTACTGTTTACTCTTAGTAGGTCTAAGAACGTTCATCGACCGACTAGATGCTAAACTCGTCGGTCAGTATTTGTTCATGGACCTACTAACTCTAAAATCCTATTTTCGTTCAGAAGTTACTGTTTGCACTTAGTCGGTCTGCGTTGGTCGACCGACCGACTAGTTGCCAAACTAGTCGGTCAGTGGTTGCTCTTTGACCGACTAACCTGTGTTAAAACCCTAATTTCTGGGCAGCCGCCAGCCCATCCTATTTAAACCCAACCCAAACGTTTTCTTCTTCCTCAACACGACCCAAAACCCTAAAATCTTTCCCCTTGAGCCCCCATCTTCCTCCAAGCTTCATTTCTTCATTCCAAGCCCTAAATCCATCATCCAAACCCTCCATCCACTCTATCTTCCTCTCATCTTCCCCAAAATCTCACCAAATCCATCAAAATCCACAAATCCCCCAAAACCCTAGTTTCCCCAAACTTCTCCATTTGCTTCCAGATCTGATCCTAGGGTTCCCCGGAGTGTTTCTTCCGTCTCCTCTCGGTAAGAAATCGATCTACCGTTGTTTTCTTAGCCTATTGGTATTTTTATGAAACCCTAATAAAATTTCATGTTGTATGATGATTGTTCCCCCCAAAACAGCGATTTCCCCGTAGATTGGCATCCGTGTGACGAAGTGGTCGTCATCCCCGGTGCTAGGCAAGTGAAACTTGCCACTTAGGGCTTAGGCCATTTGCTTGTTGTAGGCATAAAAGAGGCTAGGCGACGAAATGATACTCGACTAGGCGCAAATTGGGGAACTTGCTTGACAACGAAGCTAGTTCCGACACTTAGCATGTTGCACAATTACCATGTCATGTTTACTTTCCATTAACGGTACGCAAATTAAATGTCATGTCATTGCATTCTTTTGGTGATCCCGTGATTGCGTAGCATCGCTACACTACTTGTGTTCCTGGCTCGTGACCAGAAGAGAGCATAATGAGTTGCTAACCCCAACGCTCGATATATTGAATTGTGAACTAAGAAACAAGCTCCCGTGCGGGGCAACCCTGGCTCACTTGCTGGGCTCATGTGCAGGGACCCTGGCTTGTTAACGTGTGGGATGGGGTAAGGGTTAAGCGGCCATTCAACTGGGGGTCTGTTTGATCAACAACTGCAGTTGTAAGGCGTAAACTCTGGGGTGGGGTAGTGTTTAGTGCCGATCGGTGTGAATGATGAACCATTCAGCTGAAGGGCGTAAACATCTACAAAACAACGTGAAACGTGAATTGGGGTTTAGTGCCGATCGGTGTGAATGATGTACCATTCAGCTGAAGGGCGTAAACCCCTACAACAATGTGAATTGATTGAGATTGATAGTAGCTTGGCTACTCTTGCCTTGTCTTGTCTTGTCCCGATAATTGTTCTCTTGTACAAAATTGTCTTGCCATGTATTAATTGTGCACTCATGTTATAACTGCCATGTCATGCATACTAAACTGCTAGGTTGCTAGAGCCTTACTTTCAGTTTCCTTGCTCAAGTCTTTTAGACTTGCTGACATGTGTCCCTTTACTCTTTTGGGTGACACATGTTAGATCCTGAGCCCGAGTACCTTGTTGAGGACGAGGTGTTTGCAGACGCCGAGCCCGAGCTTGTGTTTGACGGGGAGTACGTGGACACTGGGGACCGGTCCTAGTGTCTTCGTTGTGTTTTACTTTTGTCAGACAGTTGTTTTGTTATCGGTGCGTAGCACCTATACTATGTTATGTCGTTGCTTTTGTTGGCCTTGTTCTGGGCCTTTAGACTCTTTTCTTTTAGCCTGGTGGCTTTTCTGGATGTTGGACTTATTTTCTTGTTGGACAATATATGAGATGTGAGATTTTATTTCAGTCTCTCCTTGTGTTATTATTGTTATTCTGTTGTGGTTACAGGGACCTGCTTATGTATTATTGACGCTTATCGGGTTTGGGGCTTCATAGCTCCACTCCCGTGCGGACCTTTTCACGTCTCGCCTCCATTTTAGGGAAGCGGGTCGTGACAGGTTTTGTTGGTGGCCCATGCAGGTCCCTCTGTAACTGCGATTTTTGGAATAGCGATAATAATATTAGAATGTCCAATAAATTAAGTTCGACGTCCGATGTCATAAGCTATGAGTCTAATCTGATTCGTTTTCTGTGTCACTAGATGGCAGGAAGACGTTTCACCCGTGGTGGGGGTAGTGGCGCGATCCCTCATGATGAGGAGCCTGAGCGAGAACCCACCAGCGGTGAGATGATGCGGATGATGCTCCAGATGATGCAAGTGCAGCAGGGCGTGCTTCTGCAAGTCCAGAATGCTCCACTTGCTCGAGCTGCCCGGGCTCTTCCGGATGCCCCTCGCTCTGAGCCAGGAGCGAAGCAATTTCGGGAGCTGGGTCCCACGTATTTTGATGGTTCTGAGGGTCCTCTGGCTGCCGATGAGTGGATTCGGAACATCGAGGACAATCTGAAGATGGCCAAGATCGCCCCGGCTGGATGGGTTGATTTGGCGAAGAGGCAACTCAAGGATAATGCTCGGAATTGGTGGGATGCGGAAGAGAAGTTGTTGGTGGAGCCGATAGCTTGGGCTACCTTCAAGGCCAGATTTGAGGGTGAGTTCTTTCCGAAGGCTGCCAGGGAGGAGATGCTGCAGCGTTTTATCGATTTGAAGCAAGGGAACTCGTCGGTGGACCTGTATCACCAAGAGTTCATGAGGCTGAGTCGGTTTGCACCAAAGATGGTGCAGGACGCTGAGGAGAGGGCTCAGAGGTTCCTGCAGGGCCTTGCTTCAGAGCTCCAGAGTTTTGTGACCTCCTCTGACTGGGAGTCTTATCAGAAGGTTTTAGTAGTAGCTAAGAGGCAGGAGCTGCTCGTGAACCAGAGGAAGGGGTCTGTTGTTGGTGCTGGGAAGAGGCCTGTGGAGCAGGCGAGAGCTGTGGTTAGACCTGGATTCAGGCCTAATCAGTCTGCTCAGTTTAAGAGGCCGGGAGGGCCTATTCTGAAGTCTTGCCATTTCTGCGGCAAGCCTGGCCACATCAAGGATCAGTGTCGGAAGTTTTTGGGCCAGTGTCTGGTTTGTGGTGATGCTTCCCATGTCACGAAGGATTGTCGGCATGCGGGTCCGCTGCGGAGGGCACCTGTTGCAGCTCAGCCGTTGCAACAGCGAGCGTCTGTTCCTGCTGGTCGTGGAGCAGCTCTTGTTCCGCAGAGGCAGGCTTTTCAGCAGGTTGTTCCGCCGAGGAGGTAGGCTTTTCTGATGACCGCTACGGAGAGCGAGGCTGTGGATGAGGTTATCGCAGGTAATCCTCAATCTAGCTGTTACTTTCCTAGCTGGTTTTGATTGTTAGATTGTGTTGTTTGCTTGAACATGGTTGTTTGCTAGAATAGGGTTTGATTGCTAATTGCTTGATTAGGTGTGGTTTTGGTTTGCACATTTCCTGCACGAGTCCTCTTTGACTCTGGTGCATCGATGTGCATTATTTCTCAGAGCTTCGTGGAGAGGCATTCCGTGTCGACGTCCCCTCTTCCAAAGAGTTGGAATATCGTTACAGGGAATGGCGTGGTCTCGGTGCATCGTGGTTGCAATTCTTGCTCGTTGGTGGTCTGTGGACATGAGCTTTTTGCTGATTTCATTGTCCACGACATCATCAACTATGATGCAGTTCTTGGGATGGATTGGCTTGCGAGCTTCTATGCTACGATCGACTGTCGGAGAAAGAAGGTGGTGTTCGAGATTCCCAGACATCCAGTGTTTGAGTTCAGTCGTGGTAGCAGTTCGCTTGGTCCTGTCAGATTTCGGGCCAGGCCGGTGGAGGCTGTGGCTATGCAGATGGAGCTGGAGTGGCCATGAGCTTTGGTGCGAGATTTCGGTGACGTCTTCCCCGAGGAGATGTCTGGTTTGCCACCTGATCGGGCTTTGGAATTTTCTATTGATCTCGTTCCAGGTGCGCAGCCGATTTCGAAGGCGCCGTATCGTATGGCACCTGCAGAGTTGGAAGAGTTGCGGAAGCAGTTGGATGAGCTTTTGCAGAAGGGTTATATTAATCCTAGTGTGTCTCCGTGGGGAGCGCCGGTGTTGCTGGTGAAGAAGAAGGATGGTTCGCGTCGCATGTGCGTGGACTATCGGGAGTTGAATGCGGTGACCATTAAGAATAAATACACGTTGCCTCGCATCGATGATATTTTTGATTAGCTTGGAGGTTCGAGGGTGTTTTCTAAATTGGATTTGAGAAGTGGTTACCATCAGTTGAAGGTGAAGAAGGGAGATGTTCCGAAGACAGCGTTCAGGACGAAGTATGGACACTATGAGTTCGTGGTTATGCCTTTCGGCGTAACTAACGCACCCGCAGTTTTCATGAATCTGATGAACCTGATTTTCTACGACTTTTGGATAAGTTTGTCGTTATCTTCATTGACGACATTCTGATCTATTCGAAGTCGGAGGAAGAGCATGCCTCGCACTTAAGGACGGGGTTGGAGATTTTGAGGAAGCATCGGTTGTATGCTAAGTTTTCGAAGTGCGAGTTTTGGCTGGATAGAGTTGCTTTTCTCAGGCATGTGGTGACTGGAGATGGTATTTCAGTAGATCCCGAGAAGATTAGGGCCATCAGGGAGTGGCCTGTTCCGTCGTCTGCGTCTGAGATTCGGAGTTTCCTTGGACTTGCTGGTTATTATCGGCGATTCATTAAGGACTTTTCTCGTAATGCTGAGCCGATGACCAGGTTGACGCGGAAGGATGTTGCTTTTGTTTGGTCAGGTGGTTGTGAGAGTGCTTTTGGTATTCTGAAGGAGAGGTTGACGACCGCCCCTATTCTTGTTGTGCCTGATCACAGCGGTGGATTTGAGATCTTTTGCGATGCTTCTGGCAAGGGTCTCGGTTGTGTGTTGCATCAGCATGGGCACGTTATGGCGTATGCGTCTCGTCAGCTTAAGGTTCATGAGAAGAATTACCCGACGCATGATTTGGAGTTGGCTGCCGTTGTGTTTGCTCTTAAGATTTGGAGGCACTTCCTGCTGAGTGAGAAAGTGAAGATTTTCACCGATCACAAAAGCTTGAATTACATTTTCACTCAGAAGGAGCTCAACATGCGACAGCGTCGATGGTTGGAGCTTATGGCGGATTATGATATCGATTTGCAGTTTCACCCTGGCAAGGTGAATGTGGTTCCGGATGCTTTGAGTAGGCTTCCGACGGTGATGATTTTGACCTCGCAGTGGAGATTGCAGCAGGATTTTTGCGAGTCTGGTGTGGAGATTGTTCTTCCTGGGGAGGCTTCTTCGTTGATGTACATGCAGGTACAGTCGACGATCGTGGATCGGATTAAGGCTGGCCAGGCTGAGGATCCGAAGCTGGTGAAGATTCGGGAGCAGGTGGAAGCCGGTCTGCGGACTGACTTTTTGATTTATGAGGATGGCTCGCTGAGGTTCGGAGCCAGGTTGTGTGTGCCAGCTGGGGATATCAGAGAGGAGCTGATGGTGGAGGCACACAGTTCGCCGTATTCTGTGCATCCTGGTGGCACCAAGATGTACCAGGATCTTCGTCTGAATTATTGGTGGCATGGTATGAAGAGGAGTGTGGCTCGGAGTGTAGCCAAGTGCTTGGTTTGCCAGCAAGTGAAGTCGGAGCATCAGCGTACGGCCGGGTTGCTACAACCGCTTCCGATTCCGGAGTGGAAATGGCAACACATCACTATGGACTTCGTGACTGGACTACCTCGGAGTCCGAAGCAGAATGACGCGATTTGGGTGATCGTAGATCGATTGACCAAATCCGCGCACTTTATTCCGTTCCGAGTGGGACAGTCAACTGAGGCGCTAGCGAGAAGATACATGGAGGTAAAATTCTTTTACTCTCTGTTTTATTTCCTTTTCCTAGTATGGATAGTGATGTAACGTGAATCGTGCAGGAGGTTGTGCGACTTCATGGAGTCCCCGTGAGTATCGTGTCTGACAGAGACACGAGGTTCACATCTCAGTTCTGGCAGAGTTTGCAGAAGAGCTTGGGTACGCGTCTGAGTTTCAGCACGGCGTACCATCCGCAGACGGATGACCAGTCCGAGAGGACGATTCAGATTTTGGAAGACATGCTGAGGGCGTGCATGTTGGAATTCAAGGGTTCGTGGGAGGACCATCTGCATTTGGTGGAGTTCTCTTACAACAACAGCTTCCAGGCGAGTATTGGCATGGCGCCTTTTGCCGCTCTTTATGTGAGGAAATGTCGATCGCCATTGAGTTGGGATGACGTTGGTGATCGGGAGTTGTTGGGACCTGAGATGATCGTGGAAGCTGTGGATATCGTTAGGAATATTCGGGAGAGGTTGAGGATTGCTCAGGACCGTTTTAAGCATTGGGCGGATGCTAAACGTCGTCCTTTGGAGTTTCAGCCGGGCGACCATGTGTTCTTGAAGATTTCCCCGAATCGTGGTGTGATTCGTTTTGGGAAGCGTGGGAAGTTGAGCCCGCGATACATTGGACCGTTTGACATTTTGGAGAGGGTTGGCGAGGTAGCTTATCGCTTGTCCTTGCCGCCGTCTTTGGAAGGAGTTCACAATGTTTTCCATGTGTCGCAGCTTCGTTGATACATTAGCGATCCGTCTCATGCGGTAGATTTTTCGGAGATTACCGTTCGCCCCGATATGACGTATGACCAGCATCCAGTGCAGATTCTGGACAGGCGTCAGAAATCGCTTCGGAACAAGATTGTCAATCTTGTGAGGGTGATGTGGCGACACGGCTCACCTGGAGAATCTACTTGGGAGAATGAGGATGAGATGTGAGAGCGTTTCCCACTTTTGTTTCCGGACTCGTGAGTATTTGGAAATTCCGAGGACGGAATTTTTCTTAAGTTGGGTAGGATGTAACGACTGCTTTTCATGTATCTGGATTTATTATAATATAATATATGTTTTGGTGGATTTTCTCATCTTGTGTGGTTTTCGTCTCCGTAGTTTTCATTTTCGATCGATTCGTCGTATTTTCTCGTTTCTTCCTTAGGATCGTCGATTTCGAAGTATGTCATTCGTGACGGGCTTCATAACGGTCGTATCTAACTATTAGATCAAGCCTAGGAGTCTTAGGGATCGATCCCGGAGCTCCGCGCTCCGTATCGGAACTTTTTGTGCTCATTAGCCGGTATAAGAAGGGGCACCGACCGACTAGATGACGATCCAGTCGGTCGGCAATCCTTCTTGGACTGACTAGTTAGCTTTCTAAATTTCTCAGGAGTTACTGTTTATCGTTAGTCGGTCTAAGAACGTTGGTTGACCGACTAGGTTGCAAACTAGTCGGTCAGCAATGCTTCTTTAACCGACTAACACATCATCTTAATTTTAGTTGAGTTACTGTTTACTCTTAGTCGGTCTAAGAACGTTCATCGACCGACTAGATGCTAAACTAGTCGGTCAGTATTTGTTCATGGACCGACTAACTCTAAAATCCTATTTTCGTTCAGAAGTTACTGTTTGCACTTAGTCGGTTTGCGTTGGTCGACCGACCGACTAGTTGCCAAACTAGTCGGTCAGTGGTTGCTCTTTGACCGACTAACCTGTGTTAAAACCCTAATTTCTGGCAGCCACCAGCCCATCCTATTTAAACCCAACCCAAACGTTTTCTTCTTCCTCAACACGACCCAAAACCCTAAAATCTTCCCCCTTGAGCCCCCATCTTCCTCCAAGCTTCATTTCTTCATTCCAAGCCCTAAATCCATCATCCAAACCCTCCATCCACTCTATCTTCCTCTCATCTTCCCCAAAATCTCACCAAATCCATCAAAATCCCCAAATCCCCCAAAACCCTAGTTTCCCCAAACTTCTCCATTTGCTTCCAGATCTGATCCTAGGGTTCCCCGGAGTGTTTCTTCCGTCTCCTCTCGGTAAGAAATCGATCTACCGTTGTTTTCTTAGCCTATTGGTATTTTTATGAAACCCTAATAAAATTTCATGTTGTATGATGATTGTTCCCCCAAAACAGCGATTTCCCCGTAGATTGGCATCCGTGTGACGAAGTGGTCGTCATCCCCGGTGCTAGGCAAGTGAAACTTGCCACTTAGGGCTTAGACCATGTTTTAGGCCATTTGCTTGTTGTCGGCGTAAAACAGGCTAGGCGACGAAATGATACTCGCCTAGGCGCAAATTGGGGAACTAGCTTGACAACGAAGCTAGTTCTGACACTTAGCATGTTGCACAATTACCATGTCATGTTTACTTTCCATTAACGGTACGCAAATTAAATGTCATGTCATTGCATTCTTTTGGTGATCCCGTGATTGCGTAGCATCGCTACACTACTTGTGTTCCTGGCTCGTGACCAGAAGCGAGCATAATGAGTTGCTAACCCCAACGCTCGATATATTGAATTGTGAACTAAGAAACAAGCTCCCATGCGGGGCAACCCTGGCTCACTTGCTGGGCTCATGTGCAGGGACCCTGGCTTGTTAACGTGTGGGATGGGGTAAGGGTTAAGCGGCCATTCAACTGGGGGTCTGTTTGATCAACAACTGCAGTTGTAAGGCGTAAACTCTGGGGTGGGGTAGTGTTTAGTGCCGATCGGTGTGAATGATGAACCATTCAGCTGAAGGGCGTAAACATCTACAAAACAACGTGAAACGTGAATTGGGTTTTAGTGCCGATCGGTGTGAATGATGTACCATTCAGCTGAAGGGCGTAAACCCCTACAACAATGTGAATTGATTGAGATTGATAGTAGCTTGGCTACTCTTGTCTTGTCTTGTCTTGTCCCGATAATTGTTCTCTTGTACAAAATTGTCTTGCCGTGTATTAATTGTGCACTCATGTTATAACTGCCATGTCATGCATACTAAGCTGCTAGGTTGCTAGAGCCTTACTTTCAGTTTCCTTGCTCAAGTCTTTTAGACTTGCTGACATATGTCCCTTTACTCTTTTGGGTGACACATGTTAGATCCTGAGCCCAAGTACCTTGTTGAGGACGAGGTGTTTGCAGACGCCGAGCCCGAGCTTGTGTTTGACGGGGAGTACGTGGACACTGGGGACCAGTCCTAGTGTCTTCGTTGTGTTTTACTTTTGTCAAACAGTTGTTTTGTTATCGGTGCGTAGCACCTATACTATGTTATGTCGTTGCTTTTGTTGGCCTTGTTCTGGGCCTTTAGACTCTTTTCTTTTAGCCTGGTGGCTTTTCTGGATGTTGGACTTATTTTCTTGTTGGACAATATATGAGATGTGAGATTTTATTTCAGTCTCTCCTTGTGTTATTATTGTTATTCTGTTGTGGTTACAGGGACCTGCTTATGTATTATTGACGCTTATCGGGTTTGGGGCTTCATAGCTCCACTCCCGTGCGGACCTTTTCACGTCTCGCCTCCATTTTAGGGAAGCGGGTCGTGACACTAGCCATCTATTGCTGTCCATCTTGGTGGAGCTAGGGTATTGTGCTTGCTTCTTCCTTAAAATCTCTCTTGCCCTAATTTGGTAAGTTATGCTCAAGGCATAGGATTTTGTGGTAAGTGTTTCATATTTCATTTCAATTAATATTTGAATTGTGTCTCTCGGTTGTGAGAGAGGGTGTGATCCCGGTTTGTGGGAGTCACATGTCTTTTGTATGATTTGGTCTTGTGAAGGTTTTTCACAAGAATTTCATAGTGCTAAATCTTGAGTTAGGGTTTCTCACTCAAGTATTCGGAGGGGATCCGGGTGGTTGGGACGTAGGATCATCGGGAACAAGTCGGGGAGACTTGGGTGGATCCGAACCCGTTACATGATTTGTTTGCGTTTGACTATCTCTTGTTGATTCTTGTTTATTCCGCATTGTCGTTTGTTTCTTGCACAATAATTAGGAATAACTATCTTGATTATTTTAAAGTACTATTCAACCCCCCTCTAGTACATGTGCAGTAGCTTCACAGGGCACTACAACTCCTACTACAAAGTACTAAAGCAAATCTAAAGCAGCAACGGAACAAGTCTTTAGTCCTCCATAGGGAGCGACTCCGGGTCAACAAACTCCTGGCTCACTGGGTTAGCTACCTCAAACAACTCTTGGTCCTGGTACCCTGTCTTGTGATCTGACATACATTTTAAAAACACGAATGTATGTCAGCAAGGGTCTGGCAAATGAAAGGTGAGTCGACGCAAGGCAAGGTGTACAAATATTAAACAAATTATGAAGTATTAACAGTTCTAATGTCAGAGTTATACAATTAATTAACAGCATAATTATAAGCATGGCAATTCTAAAGATTTAAAGTAAGGTACTTCTAAGCATGGCAGTTCTAAAGATTTAAAGTAAGGTACTTCTAAGCATGGCAGTTCTAAGGAATTTACAACAAACACTGATGAACATGGCATTTTTAAAATAGTATGACAAATTCTAGTGTGCAACAATGGTAACAATAATGGGTTCAAGTTTTCCTTGCATGTGCTTTCTACTATGTCTAGGGTTCACACATGTAAGTCGTAGAGCGTAGGTCAATCCTCCTCACGAGGGTATAATCGTGATTGATGCCACCCACCACCGACGTGGTGCTCTTGAAGGGGGCCTCTACATGCACGCTGTCACGACCCGCTTCCCAAAACTACGGAGGCGAAGCGTGACTAAGGCCCACTTGGGCCAGAGCTATGAAGCCCGGGCCCAATAAGCGTCTGTATGGATACCATAAAGTAACCGGTTCTTGCATTTATAAAAGTTCCAAACAAAGAAATAAGAGTACAAATAAGGAAAACTGCATTCATTAATAATAATAGAACATATCCAGCGAGTACAAAAGTCTAACAGAGGAGCCTAAGCATGGCTACAACGCAGAAAAGGAAACAAATGGTGCTACGCACCCAATCTAAGAAAGAAAGCAAAATGATGCTACGCACACAAACTACGAACAACGAGAGACTCCAAAGTCAACAATTGAGGAACCTCTAAGACTGGTCCTCACTCGGGTCGTACTCCTGATCAGCAACGTACTCCTGCTCCAAGTCCTCTGGTACCGGCTCCGGATCTACTAACCATATCTCGGTACCTGACGTACAAACACCAAGAGAAAGTGGTTGTACGTCAGGCGAAGTCTGCAAGTAAACGTGAGAAGACTCCACTGCAAGGTGTATAACATTTTAGAGTTGACATTTTAAAAGTTGTTTACATGATGATGATGCAACAGCATGACAGATATGTATATGTGCAAAAAAGTAAAAACAAAGCTGAAAAGTAAACGTGACAGGCAGTAGCCATAGTGTGTGCTACTGGCTGCAAGACTAGACTGGACGGGACAAGACAAGACAAGAAAAGTGTGTGACACAAAGGGTTCATGCCTTACTGTTCGAGGGGGATCAGACCCTCTCCCCGTGCGCACGCTCAACCCTACCCCAGCCCAAGTGCACAAGACAAGACATGACAAGGGATCACTCACTTTCGGTGAGTGCCATATTCACCCGCAGGCTTATGTATCGTGACAAGGGTTCACTCTCCTAGCTTGGAGAGTGCCCTATTCGCCCGCAGGCTTATCCGTTTCTAATCGTGACAAGGGATCACTCTCCCTAGGTTGGAGAGTGCCCTATTCGACCGTAGGCTTATACAATACATGACATGACATGACAAGATGAGTGTGGATGAGAGTTGTTCATTCTAGGGAGTCCACATGCACGCACACACAGAAAAAACCTATGGTAGCAGTTGTTGTTGTTGATTCTAGGGGGTCCACACACACGCACACACAGATAAAACCTATGGTGTCAGTTGTTGTTGCTGTGCCCGGACTTCGTCGTCAAGTCCAGGCTGTAGTGGGGTGTCCCAGACGCTATCATTTCATGTCTGGTTCTCTTATTATTACTTTTTAAATTTTAAGGGATACAATGGCCTAAACATGACCGAAACTGCGCAAGCGAACACACTTGCCTGCGGTGGCGGGCGGTACGTCCGTCGGGAGCGCCTCGTCGAGTCGGAGCGTCGGTAATGGGTCGTCTGAAATGAGTCAATTGACGGTGTCAGGTCACACTCATCATTGATCCTATTAAGGTTCTTTTCTAGGTTAAACGTGGCTACCCTAACAGTCACATGTCAAGATGTCTGTTTAGCCTATCCGACGAGTCTATCCTATGTGCACAGTCAAATCGGTCCGATCGTCGATCTACGATTCCGCATCATTTTGAGGGAGCAGAAAGTAAATTTAGTGATTAAGTTGCCAATTTTAATTAGGTTTTCTTACTACGATGTGGGTTGTAGGATGACGATGGGGTACTAACCGTAGATGTCACGAATGTGGGTAGCGACGACGTATAGGTCCTCAACAGCGACACGTGCCTCGGGCTTTACTGGCACAACCTTAAGAACCCCCGGCGTGGTCGTACGGAAGGCGTGACCATCTCTACGACAAAAGATTCGTGATATTAAACTAAGGTTTAAAATTCAATATGAATTATTCCAACCATCTTACACATTTAAGCATTTACTGTTTATTAATATTAATATTTCGACACATATCCATTACTTAAAGAAAATAGCATATATCATATATACTGTTATTTATTAACTTACCGTAGTTATAATAACTAACGTTGTACCCACCCCACTAACATCTCATTTTACAAGTATACATCAGTAGTTGTTATATCTATAATAACCTAAAACTTTATATATAAGCACAATTACACACATATACTGCAAGTACCAGTACACCACATAACTTATTAGATAACCCAAACCCATTACTTGTTTACATGCAGGACAACTAACACTAACATGCATTATAATAATAACCAAAAGTTATAATCTACTCACAGCATTACCTCTTCTTTTATATCGTGTTTGCATGCAGAGGGTTGCGGCGTTGGACGACAAAGGACGGCGACGGGTGGCGATCGTACGGTAGCGCTGGAGGGTTCCGACGTTGCTGGGCAGTGGCGACGGCTCCGAAGCGGTGGCGTCTTGGCGGCGTGTGTGGCTGCAACAGCGGGGTCGTCAGAGCCTGGGGACGTCGTGAGGGGCTAGGAGGCGTCGGCATTTGCTCGGAGCTGAGGGTGGTGCACGGATCTCGGAGGGGAGACCTCTGGGCACGTGTTGGCGTGGAGGTCGGACGGTGGCCGTCGGAGTGAGTGAGCAGGAGGAGGAGACGGCTTGGGCATGGGCTAGTGTAGGAGAGATAGGTCGACACAGGGAAGTAGCGCGCAGCTTGTTGTCGGACGGTGGAAAGCGGCCCGGGGGAGAGAGAAGACAGGTGGAGGACTGGGTTGTACGGCAGTCGGAGTGAAAACTCTGGGGTTTGGGTTGCCGCATGAAAATAATGGCCTGGGGTGCTTAGTTGTATGAAAGCCTAAGAGAAATAGGAACTGCTCCTTTGGCCTTCTCTTTATTTTGTACGGCTGCTGCTTGTTTGTAGAGAGGAGAGAGAGAAAAGAAAACATAGGGAGATAGGGAGAACGTGGGAGAGAGATAGGGGTAAGTGGCTGTCAGTTAGGATATGATAGGATAGGATCCAAAATTGTTTAGATAATAAATAAAAGATTTGATTCACAGCCAGGTCAACAAAAGATTTGTTTAAGATATTAATAGGTTAATAATCTAACCGTTTTAGATACCTTTGATTTAAAGGATTAGATTTATTAAAATAATAGTTTTAGTTTCAAAATTTTTAAACCGGTTATGACTTAATCTCTAAATAAATAATAGTAATTAATGTTAGTATAGGTTAGTTATAATAATATAAGATTTAATAACCTAAACGTGCATTAGTGTTAGGTCTTAAAACGCACAGCACTACATTTCAAATTCGGAATTTAAATAAGTAAGAAAAAGTTTTACTAATTGATAGTGATTGTATTGGTAGGTTGATCTCCAGTCATCCAAAAATTAAAAGGAAAAATACGGGGGGGCCGAGAGGATCGTGGATACATGGTTCGGTCACGCATTTGAGCTACGAACAACAGTAATAAAAATCAAGTACATAAAACGCACAAGAAACACAGCTACTCGCTAGCATACGTACGGTCGGAAAGTGGCCGTTACATCCTACCCACCTTAGAAATGATTCCGCCCTTGGAATCACTCATAATAATAATAATAATATCTTTAAATAATATGCCTGCAACTCTCAGATCCCACATAATGATCGCTAATCCCATAACTTCAAACACCGTTCCTCAAATAATCCATCATAACCCGTCTATCCACTGGCTAATGCTACAACTAGGACCCCATCCTATCACTTAACTATGGATCCACAATACAGTGTACAAACCAACAATCATCTCGTCCGCAATATATCATCCATCATATCGACTCATAAATTTCTCTATACTCAATGAACCATCGAACCACATCTATCCTTATCCCTATCATCCAATCTCCTGATCATAAAAATTCGTCTTCTTAACTATCTATTCATCTCAACATGTCGTGTTACTTCCAATGTCTTCTCACCCCAGTCAAATCTTAATTCTTTAAATGTTCTCCTTATTTTCATGATCGCTCTAAATCATGCCATACCTCATAGCTATCATATCTACCACTCGTCCAAGTTTCAGGTCTGATAAGTACTCATCTCCATGTGTATAATTTTATTCAACTAGCATTTCCATTGAGTCCTTCACGCATTGGAATTATAAATAATTCTTGGACACCTCGTTCTTTTTATCCGAAAGAAATCTAATCTAATATCCTCATGTTCCAAAATCGATTAATCATCGCTACAACATATCTCATCACACACTATACCTACCCGCACACAAAATCCTATAACAATAATAGCCAGTTCTAATCAACATAAAAAACACTTCGAAGAGGGAAAGAAAAGAAAGGAAGTTTAAGGCCAATGCCATATTTTAAAAAAATAACATGTGGAAAAACGCGTGGAGTTGTGGTGATGGATGAGAGAAGATAGGTGGGTTGTGATCTCGTCGACTAGTTTCAAAACTTTAAAGATTTGATTTGAAAGGAAACAAAAAGTTTAGAAACATACATAAGCATCCAAGAATAAGCTAAGCTATAATATAAAAGACTAAAACTATGGAGTTACCTGCAATGACACCATCCTCTGCTGTCATGACATATGCTCCATGGACAACAGCTTCTCTCTGGGTAGGGGCAGGTGCTTTACCCTTAGTATGGCGATACCTCGGGCAATCTATAACGGTATGCGTGGCAGCTCCACATGCCAGACACAAACCTAGCTTCTTCCTGTAATAACTTGACTGATGTCCCGGTTTGCCACAGAAATGACATTGATCCCTGGCCTGGCTCTGTGCAGGTTCTCCTGGCCTCTTGAAATGCAACAACTGAACGGGTCCCACTGCAGGCCTAGCTACTGGCCTGAACTGTTCCATCTGTCGCTTTCCTCCACCAGCAGGAGGATCAGGAAGACACGATACGATCTCATGATTTCTGGCGGCATTCAGCACAGCTCCCAGGGTCGAAAAGTCTGCTGAGGACATGGAAGCCTGAATCTTCGGACGCAGCCCTTGACGAAACCGATCAGCTCGGTTCTCTTCCTTCTTCACCATGTGCGGGGCGAAGCGACTCAGCATCTCAAACTCCGCCTCGTATTCATCGACAGTCATGTCCCCCTGCTTCAGATCCACAAATCGGCTCAAAAGCTCCATCTTAGCAGCCTTGGGGAAATACTTCTCCTTGAACATTAACCTGAAGGTCTTCCACTCTACTGGCTTCTGCAGGCGCCTCTCCTCAATGCGCCACCAGTTCCTAGCATTCTCGACCAGCTGCATCTTCGATATCTCAACTCGGGTATCCTCAGGAATCTTCGTCGCTACCAGCTTCTCTTCAGTGCTCTGGATCTACTTATCAGCACTTAAGGGTCCTTCCTTCCCAGAAAATGTCTTCGGATGAAGCTCATTGAACTGCTTCACTCCAGGAGCAGCTCGTGGTGCAGGCGGAGGTGGTGGTGCAGCCGGAGTAGCCCGATGTGTCTGCTCAACCAACTGACGCTGAACCTCTAACATCTCTTTCATAACGCCTAGGAATTGGCGAAACTCGCCACTTCGTCCATCCATATTGTAGTGACCCTGTGCTATGAGGAATAAACACTAGAGGGGGGTGAATAGTGTTTTATAGAATTATAAGGAAATTACGCCAAATAAAACCCTACTAAACCAACAAATGCGGAATACAATAAGTGAACAACAACACAAGAAATAATGCAATGCAAACAAGCAATCTACCCTGGTTCGGTGCCACCCAAGTCTTCCCGACTTATTACCGATGCCCTACTCCAGCAACACCCGGATCCCCTCCGGATACTCTAGCAAACCGCTAGAGATTTCCTTTAGCCCACTTGCAGAAACCCCACAAGTGCAATCGACCTACAATCGATGTCCGTGTATCCCACAACCCGGGAACACGCAAAACCCTAAATCCCACAACTTGGGATTTAGGCAAACTTTCACAAACCGAGAGCAAAACTAAATCTTGACTCCCACAACTTGGGATCAAGCCAACACTCTCATCAACCGAGAGTAAACAACAATATAAATGTATTGAAGATGAAATAAATAGCTTCTTACCACAAAATCATATGCCTTGAGAAATACTTACCAATTTAGGGCAAGAATGGATTTTGAGGAAGATGAGATCACCAAACCCTAGCTCCACCAAGATGAGCAGTAATAGATGGCTAGGGAGGAGTTGGTGACTTGGTTTCAAGCTCTTAGCTTGAGAAGCTCACAAGGAATGAGAATCTCTCTTGAGGAATTAGTGCTCAAAGAGAAAGGGAGAGATTCTTGTGAGATGAGAGAGCTTGGAATTGGAGTTGAATGGCTCTCTTCAAAGGTGTGAAAATGTCTCTAATTTCATCCTTGGATCCCTGGTTAGAAGCACTCAAACTTATATAGAGAAGAGAGAAAACGGTCATAAAAATCGTGGCATTAAATGCCCAACGGATCTATTTCTGAAGCTGCTTAATCGGTCTAAGAAGGATCATCAACCGACTAGATTGACAACTAGTCGGTCAGTGAACCTTCCTGGACCGACTGATGGTTGACAGAGAAGATGGTGAAATCTGAGTAAGAACTAGTCGGTCTAAGAAGGATCATCAACCGACTAGATTGACAACTAGTCGGTCAGTGAACCTTCTTGAACCGACTAGATTGGCTTTTAATGCATTAACCATCCTTCTTGAACCAACTAACTGGTCAACAGTACAAAGGTCGAATTTCACAAGGAAAACTAGTCGGTCTGAGAAGAAACACCAACCGACTAGATCGTCATTTAGTCGGTCGGTGAGCCTTCTTGGATCGACTAATTGGTCAACAAATGGTCTTGAATTGATTAGGATAACTAGTCGGTCTGAGAAGGATTTCCAACCGACTAAATCGTCATCTAGTCGGTCGGTGAACCTTCTTGGACCGACTAATTGACCAACAGAGAATGAGCTGAGTTGAGCAAGGATATCTAGTCGGTTCAAGAAGGATTCCCAACCGATTAGATCGTCATCTAGTCAGTTGGTTCTTCTTTTTGAACCAACTAAGATGCATATGAAGCCTTGAAATGAAATGATATGCTAGAGGAAAGTTTCTAATGGCTTCTAAGGCAATCCTAGAGATACGATATGAAAGTTATGAAGATTTCTAGGCAAGTACTACTCAAGGCTTAACATTCTACTAAACCGAAGCTAGAAGACAATATAAATAACATGACGAACCGTCTTCGAAGCTTCAACATGGAGGAATCCGAATCCCTTGACTTCATGAATACTCCTTGAGCTTCAACGAAGCTCAAGGCACAATGATCACGCGTTCTGAGGAAGTCTTGGGACGTCGCTTGAGATGAACAAATTACTTTGGCGACGATCTCCATAAATCTTCATAGTCTTGAGTCTTTTAGTTGAATGACTTGAATGTCATAGTCTTCGAAGCTTTTGTCTCATCCATTCCTTTCTTCTCTTTAGATTGAATCTCCATTCATTTGTTGATGCCATTGGCTTGATGTTTGAAGTAGCCTTTGAATTCTTCAAGCCAATGCTTCACTTTTGTTGATCTACCAGAATCAACACGTGTAGTCACTTTTGATCTTCTAGAATCTGATTGGTGACTTTATAGCTAACTGTAATCACAAGAGTTAGTCACAATGATTTTTGTTTGATCATCATCAAAATCAAGGTGGAGAGTCCAATACTCAGCATTCTCCCCCTTTTTGATGATGACAAACCAAATATAAACAAAACAAATAAATTGTGCATTAAATATACTTACTCCCCCTGCAATGATGCCAATCAAGTTAATATCAATAATCAATAGCATCATTCAGCAGTTAATAGTGTGTGTATCACATGTAGTTGTGTATATATCGCATGAATGACCGGAAATAATATGCATACACAATACAAATCACATAGGTGATACACATCATAAACATGAGCATGATTACCAATATATATATAATGTATTCAATATAAACCAAGGTAATCACCAATGCTCCCCCTGAATCATATACATGAACGATCATACTTAAAGTCTATACAATTAATAAGCACATCTTGTTTATTTCTCTCTCCCTTTGTCATTAACAAAAAGATATGGGGGTATAGAAACAACAAATGCAACAATAGAGTAAAAAAATGTATAACAATTGAAAAGGTACCAATTGTAAAGTTCTCAAATGTAAAGTTACCAATTGAAAACATGATATCAAAATGAAGATATCAATTGCAAGAGCATATATCCAACAACAACTCAACCACCCACAATTATCACAAAAAGATAAGCAATAAGCATGTGAGATAAAAGATTACAATAGATACTAATTGTAAAGAGTAGTGTGAGCAGTGTTAGAAAAGTGACAATTACAAAAATCATGACATCACTTATGAAAGAAAAACAAGTGATCAAATAGTGTCAAATACCCAAACAGACTTAATTATCACAAAATTTATAACATTAAGCATAATGTGATAGACTGTCCTTGAGCAATGAGCATGACAAATGACATGAACATGATTGAATACATCATGGTGGAATCAAAATCATCATATTGACATAGATCAATATTTTAGCAAATTGAGTGCATGGAAAACAATTCTATGTTTTCATACAAACAAAGCTATCAAATCAATATAATCGTCGAGCGACAAAGTAAATATCAGATACCAATTGTGGAAATATCATTTATAACCATGTGTACAAAGTCATGTTATTAAATAATAACACAAATTAAGTAAAATGGCATGAGATACAAATTGTAGTCATACCAAATCATCTCCAAAAGTATCTCCAGCCAAAATTAAAGTGAAGTGTGCGATGTGGGCATACACAAATATCTATATCATGCAAAGGTGTTATGCCAAATAGAGATAGAAACATCATAAAACGTATGGCATACACAATTCTAGCACACTAGGATACTAATTGAAACAATGTTCAAAAGAACCATAGTACAAGCATGCATTCCAGAATAGATACTCAAATAAAGAGTCAATGAAAAGCATGGAAATCCATGAGCATAAAGAAGATAAGCACTATATCATAAGCTCAAAACTAGCATCAAGCAAGATCATAAAAAGATGATATCCAATATCAATAGTCTAACAATTGTAAATATAATACCAAATGTAGATATGATATGTAGAGATGATACCAAATGTAGTCTAACAAAGTATGCAAAGCAGGCAAATAATGTCAAGATCATGATCTCACTTGAGAAGGAAACCAAGTGAACATAATAGAGACAAGATCTCATCCTAGCTCAAATATCACAAAGAATTCAACATGAAGCATAATGTGACAAAACATCTTTTGAACAAAAGCATGAAGATAGTCTACGAATAAAGTTATCATGAACATCGCAAGCATGCATACCAATTGTGCGAATAGAATAAAAACTTGTGTAAGCACAATATAATCGGATGTAGCATCAAAGAAGTCATAGTGCATCAAGATATATTCATGGAAGAATATCTATGACAGAATATACATATCATCAAACACAATATAAAGCTTAGGTGATCGTGTATAGCACAAGTTATCTCTAACATCTCATAAAAATTAGCATAAAATATGAGCATGAGATGAGAGATGACATAGTGAGATATAGCTTGAAGATCACTAACTAATATGAATGAATGTTATGTCACTTGTGTAAATATCATACATGAGAGATTTAGCTATAGACATGAAAGATCTCTTGAATAAAATTATAGCTAAACATCAGTCATGAAGTAATTCAAATGACAAGTAACATACATTGATCAAATACGCATAAATATCCTAAGTGATTAATCTTGATATGGTATGTGTCACGCCCCGCTTCCCAAAAACGTGGAGGCGAAGCGTGAGAAGGTCCGCTCAGACTTGAAGCTACAAAGCCGCAAGTCCGATAAGCGTCAATCACTTTAATCTGCAGGTCCTTGCAATGCGAAACGAAACAAAGATAACAATAACGAAAGAGACAAAAAGAACATCTCAGAATATCCATAATAATAAATCTCAACATCGCAGAAAAGCCACCAGGCTACAAATAAAAGAGTCTAAAAGAGGCCCAGCATGGCCAACAAAAGTACAAAGTACGAAAACAAGGAAAAGGTGCAAGCACCGACATCTAACAGCAACCTAAAGCAAAAGCAAGTAAAATCAGTCTCTAAGACTGGTCTCCGGTGTCCTCGAACTCCTCAACGAACGTAGGCTCGGGCTCAGCGTCAGCAAACACCTCGTCCTCAGCAACTGTCTCTGGCTCAGGGTCTAACATGTGACACCCAAAAGAGCAAGGGGCACATGTCAGCAAGTCTGGAAGACTTGTGCAAGTGAAACTGAAAGGTGGTGAAAGTAAAGCAACCTAGCAGTTCTAGCATGATGCAACGACATGGCAGTTTAAAGTAATGAGTGCAACAAGTAGGGTAAAGTAAAGTAAAGTACGAGCATGGCATGACATTCACAAGACAAGTACAAGACAAGAAAAGTAAGCACCTCGTGCACAGAGATTCCGTCTTTTGGCTAGAGTGGCTGCGCGGGCCAACTCCTAAGCTCAAGCGAACGTTTATCCCTACCCCTCCACGTGTGTCGAGCCAGGGCCTTACCCCCGAACGGTAATGCTCGCTTCTGGACCACGAGCCAGGAAGTGTGTAAACAAGTATGGCGTAGGGGTGCACCTAGCCCGGGACAAGCAAGTACAAGTATGTAGCGTGTGCTACGAATGCAACATTCAATGCATGGATGACATGACATGGCAGTTAAAGTAAGGCGTACAGGTAAGGAAAGTAAACGTGACAGTTTAGCATGCATGAACAACAATTTTAAGGGGTTGGATCTAGCTTCGTTGTCAAGCTAGATCATTTAGGTGACGGATCTAGTTTCGTTGTCAAACTAGATCAAGTAGGCGTCTAGCCAGCTATCATTTCACTGACTAGTCTCTTTTACGCTAAAAGCAAGTAAGTGGCCTAAAAACATGGCCCTACACAAGAGTTGGCAAGTTTCACTTGCCTGCAACTATCACGTCAAGAAAACACCGTCCAACGAGTCCAAAGTCACGATTCCTACGTGCACAAGTCCACCGGCCTACATCCGTTTTATTAATCTTGATTAGTGGATTCTAAAACATTTAAAATACTTTAAAATACTGATTTTTAGTCTTGATTAGCATGCAATTGGGTTGGGGGTCCTAGGGGTGCAAAACGTTACCTCAACACGACGCGAAAGCTACACCGGCGTCGGGTAGCGACGCCGGGGGTTGGAATAATAGAACGCGCTCCAAGTCCTGATTCCAATATATATTCCTTGCTGGAAAATTCAGAGCTTCGACCTGGGCGACAGTTCCAGATTCCAAAGCTAGCACGTGCGACGACGGGCTACGACGTGCGACGACGTCGTACGCGACGGATCCTCGAAGAGCAAGCACCTAGGTGGGGCCCACAGTACTCCTAGGGGCCTTTGGGGGTCCCACAATAACTCTGGAGAACTTGGGGGGACCACGGTGGCAAGCGGTGCGACGGATGCGGGGTTGCGACGAGTGACTCTCGGTCGTACCCCTCCAATGCGGGAGAATTCCTCGGTCGCTGCGAGAGAACGGGGCTGTGCAGCAGCGGGGGTCGGTCACAGCGGCGGGTGCGGGCGTTTCCTTCGGTCAGACCGATAGGGACCGTCGGTCGTGCGCTTGGGATGCGGGGTTGCAGCGTTGCAACGTTGCAACGTTCGGGCGCTCGGTCACAGCGGCCGCTTCCTTCGGTCGGGCACGGAGCGGAGCGGGGCGACAGAGCGGGCGACAAGCGGGGGTCGGTGCGGAGCGGGGCGACCGGTCAGAGCGGGCCAAGCGATCGGTCAGGTCGATGGAACGGAGCGGGGGTGCTGCAGCGTGCGGAGCGGCTTGGGTGCGGGCGGGGGCTTCGGTCGGAGCGGGCGAACGGGGCGATTTTCCTCGGTCGTGCGGGGGCTGAACGTCGCAACGTTGCGACGATTCGTCGCAACGTCCAAAATGACTTTGGAAGAGGCTAGGGCTAATTTCTTTGGAAAAATAGGACTTGCTAGGGGTTGCTTATATAGTGTAGGTGGGTTGACTTGGTCTAGGGCTAAATCTAATAGGATTAGAATTCAAAAAGATTTGAAATTTGAATTTAAACTTCTCCAACCCAATCTAGGATTTGACCAGGTCCAAATGAGCTGGAAATTGGCTCAAAAATTCTTTAAAACGTTTTAAACTCAAATAAATTTTATTTGGCCGAAATTAATTTAAAAATAAATTATTAAAAATAATATAAAACTTGTAAAAATTATAAAAGTGGTCAAATAAACTCCAAAAATTATAAAATAAATATCGTTGTGATCGTGGCGACGAATGTGAGCTAACTAAGAAGACGGATCTCAAATTCGACGTCGGACGACGAAACTAAAAATAGAAACGTCTCCCGTCAAAAGTGAAAGTCGTCACGTCTCATCGAGTGAGTTCAAATTGTGGAAAAACGACTCGAGAAACGTCGTTCCAAATTAGTGCCACTATTTAATACTCTCAGAGACGTTCGCAACGGCATATCACACAAAAGTGTTCACAATCAAATAAAGTCTAAAATAAACACGTGCACGGCCAAAAGCACGTGCACGAACAACGCACAACGAAAAGTGGTCGTTACATCCTCCCCACCTTAGAATAAAGTCCGTCCTCGGACTTTCTAATATAGCTAGTCGCTCTAGTAACTACCCCAATCAAGTCACTTTATAATTCAAACCAAGTATAGTCATTACAAGTGCTCATATATGCACTAGGTAGTCAAACATTATTACTACCAACACTTATATATATACATTCACGTACGTATACACTTATACCTATTATAGTCCGTCAACTTCATACATGTATTTCAATCAGGTATATAAACATACATCCCTTATATAACTGCTACTCACAAACAGTAGTTCAGATACTTATATAGGATAGTCTCACACTTAGCCAATACAATCATCGCTCTACCTATATGTAGCTACCTATGCACAAGCATCAAGGGTATACTACCCTCTAATATTCATCCATTACCAAGCATCTCAACACATATAGTCACACCATACCATTATTAAATCAAGTTCACTATATCTAATATACATTCACCACTACTATAATTTCACAATATATAGTCATTCAAATACACGCAATTAGTTCACCATATATTCACATCACGTACGGTCCTATAACTATATTTACGACACGCCACATAGACCATAGTCATCCATACCTATAACTAAGCACATACTTACCCGTGCATGGTGCACTCCCATACACGCTAACATTTCATTTTCATACGCCAATCATACCATTATATAACTAGCACACCTACACACCTAGTTTTAGCTAGTACACATACGTTCACACAACAAGTCCTTAGTAAATAACTATACCGCAAGACCAACACCTATAACTATATACTGGTGTAGCGACCCACAATCATGTGCGTAGCACAACCAGGCACAAACACTCCTATCACTATACATACATCAAGCATTGCTATATTCAAACTACAACATACATTCAATATACTTAGAGTATACTCACTCAAGCTTGAGTGAGACTCAATACACATATCAGAATATTCCATATACGTAGCACGACATTCATACTTATACCATATCACTCCAATATTTATACGTCTACCAATACAACCATATACATACCATAAGTCATTCACTTAATATCTAGTCAGGTAATATTCACATGGTTAAATCAATCTATATACCATAATAATAATACAGACATCAGCACACGTATAACTATAATACACTCCCTAATACATACGCATTCATCGTATAGTCACACACATGTAACATATATTCACACCATAGCCTACTACCTATAATTAGTATACTAACACATCCACACATACATAATTAAGATGTGCAATGGTCGTGTATACCTCACGGTATGCACGCATGCGACATCCCGCGAAAGCAAACAATACCAATCAAAATTATAACCCTACTACCTATATATATATCACCTATATACTCATGCAACGAAACATAACTACTTACATATAAGCACATATATACCTACCTACGAGCACATACTCATACGTAATAATATATGGGTCATTCAATAGGCCTACTTACTTAACTATACATACACTTATTATTATCACACCTAGCACACACATAGCTTTACCAATCATTTTATTTCAACCATTATAAGTATCTCTTACTACATACACAACTTAGATATTCCAACGCTAATTCAAATATACACAAGCATCCCTAGTATAGTATATCTAACCACTCACAAGTCTATACATTCTAGCACACAAACAACTTCATAATATCACGAATAACTCCAAGTACATATATATATCACACAATAGGCAAGCATCAATATACTATGGGGGTACACTCATTCAAGCCCACGTACACAACTTAGGTACGTGCACAACGACACCTCACAAGGGTCCAAGGGTCTACTAACAACTAAGGGTTGACACAGCCATTGACGGTCCCTAAGGCCTAAGCAATAAAGAGAGATCGAGGGCGAGACGAGGGAAGGATCGACAAGCACGAGTTCAGATAGGACGAATACGAGGAGACGGCTTGGTTGGACGAAACATTGACTCAAAGGTGAGGTTTAGGTTGAGGGAAAAAGGAGATGTAGTGATGCTTGAATAGAGTACAGAAAAGCAACTAGGATAAATAGCATAAGCTAAAATACGCAAAATTGAAAACGGTTGTACTTTAAAATCCTCATCTGAGAAGAAATGTTTGGGAATCGATAAAACGAGTTGTTCAAAATAAGTTTGAGTTGAATATTCATAATAAGAGAAAATGTTTTATTAGCTTATCAAACATCAGTAAGAAAAAGAAGTAAAATCATTTACACGAATATTAAGGACATGGTTTAGAAAATTTTAAACGTCAGTAATTTAATATAATGTTGTCAAAAAAGTTTTTGAAAGAATGAAATCAAATAACGGAAGAATTTAAACTCATGTTAAATGCTTACAAAACTTTTAGGCTATGGAAAGTTGAAAATAATCAATTTGAAACTACTTTTAGAGAATCAGAGTTTGCCAAAAATGAGAAACTGATTTTCACAAGGTTCTTAATATACGAGCACAATAAGTCTGGTACGGGTATAAAAATAATTGAAAGTATGTATGGTGCACGGAAAAATAATAATAATGACTTAGTGTAAGAATTTTCAAGATCGAATCGCAAATCCTTAAAATCAAATCAGGGAGGGTCTAAAGCAGGAAGAGGTTATGAAAATAGTAATTTTGCAAAAATCTGAAGTAGCGAAAACGACGAGCAAACTCCAACTTGCTGAAAGCTGAAATTCCATGTGTCTTGAAAGTATATTAAAGTAAACACGACGTATCATTCGAATAACACAAATAAGAGTGAAAATTATAAATCGAATTGGGCAGGGCAAAAGTATGGTTCAAAGAAAGAGCGACATATTTACATAAGTATGAAAAAAAATAATATAGACTGGGAAAATACCATAAGCTAGTATTCAAAAATTCCGACAAACGTTTTAAAAATTTAATTCAATGAAGGAGGATGAAATATAGGTATATTAAAATTTTGAACAAAATTAAACTTATTGGAAGAGAAGATCGAAAATACTTTCAGAAGGTTCAGGTTTGTAATGGAGAGGGTCGAAAATTGATGACGATCGTCATAAGGCGATCTCGTGATTCGAGGCAAGGAAATTGGTCAGGTGATCAAAACATTCGTATGCCTAGGATATGACTCAGGAGAGGCTACGGGAAACTCCTACGGTCGACCAACTAAAGATTAAAACTAAGCGCTAAGACTTCTAAAGGTTAGACGGTAAAGAAATGCGTTCAGCTTGGTCCGAAATCGATGACCCCAAGCGAACGACAAAAGGAAATTCTAGAAGTCTAATATGGTCAGAGGTAGACAAGGACCACTAAGGTAACTCCTACGACGATCAAGTCAATTGCTAGAAGGGAGTCTAACTAACAATCAGGGGCCTCTAACTAGCAAGCACAGACGTCTAACTAAGTCTTCTTACCACCTAGTGTCGTAAGAAAACGACTAGACTCAGGGCTTATGACTCGGATGTTGCAATTTATTTAATGGACATTCCGTTATTATCGTTGTTTCGTTAATTCGCAATTGCAAGATTGGACCTGCATGGGCCACCAACAAAACCTGTCACGCCCCGCTTCCCAAAAACGTGGAGGCGAAGCGTGAGAAGGTCCGCTCAGACTTGAAGCTACAAAGCCGCAAGTCCGATAAGCGTCAATCACTTTAATCTGCAGGTCCTTGCAATGCGAAACGAAACAAAGATAACAATAACGAAAGAGACAAAAAGAACATCTCAGAATATCCATAATAATAAATCTCAACATCGCAGAAAAGCCACCAGGCTACAAATAAAAGAGTCTAAAAGAGGCCCAGCATGGCCAACAAAAGTACAAAGTACGAAAACAAGGAAAAGGTGCAAGCACCGACATCTAACAGCAACCTAAAGCAAAAGCAAGTAAAATCAGTCTCTAAGACTGGTCTCCGGTGTCCTCGAACTCCTCAACGAACGTAGGCTCGGGCTCAGCGTCAGCAAACACCTCGTCCTCAGCAACTGTCTCTGGCTCAGGGTCTAACATGTGACACCCAAAAGAGCAAGGGGCACATGTCAGCAAGTCTGGAAGACTTGTGCAAGTGAAACTGAAAGGTGGTGAAAGGAAAGCAACCTAGCAGTTCTAGCATGATGCAACGACATGGCAGTTTAAAGTAATGAGTGCAACAAGTAGGGTAAAGTAAAGTAAAGTACGAGCATGGCATGACATTCACAAGACAAGTACAAGACAAGAAAAGTAAGCACCTCGTGCACAGAGATTCCGTCTTTTGGCTAGAGTGGCTGCGCGGGCCAACTCCTAAGCTCAAGCGAACGTTTATCCCTACCCCTCCACGTGTGTCGAGCCAGGGCCTTACCCCCGAACGGTAATGCTCGCTTCTGGACCACGAGCCAGGAAGTGTGTAAACAAGTATGGCGTAGGGGTGCACCTAGCCCGGGACAAGCAAGTACAAGTATGTAGCGTGTGCTACGAATGCAACATTCAATGCATGGATGACATGACATGGCAGTTAAAGTAAGGCGTACAGGTAAGGAAAGTAAACGTGACAGTTTAGCATGCATGAACAACAATTTTAAGGGGTTGGATCTAGCTTCGTTGTCAAGCTAGATCATTTAGGTGACGGATCTAGTTTCGTTGTCAAACTAGATCAAGTAGGCGTCTAGCCAGCTATCATTTCACTGACTAGTCTCTTTTACGCTAAAAGCAAGTAAGTGGCCTAAAAACATGGCCCTACACAAGAGTTGGCAAGTTTCACTTGCCTGCAACTATCACGTCAAGAAAACACCGTCCAACGAGTCCAAAGTCACGATTCCTACGTGCACAAGTCCACCGGCCTACATCCGTTTTATTAATCTTGATTAGTGGATTCTAAAACATTTAAAATACTTTAAAATACTGATTTTTAGTCTTGATTAGCATGCAATTGGGTTGGGGGTCCTAGGGGTGCAAAACGTTATCTCAACACGACGCGAAAGCTACACCGGCGTCGGGTAGCGACGCCGGGGGTTGGAATAATAGAACGCGCTCCAAGTCCTGATTCCAATATATATTCCTTGCTGGAAAATTCAGAGCTTCGACCGGGGCGACAGTTCCAGATTCCAAAGCTAGCACGTGCGACGACGGGCTACGACGTGCGACGACGTCGTACGCGACGGATCCTCGAAGAGCAAGCACCTAGGTGGGGCCCACAGTACTCCTAGGGGCCTTTGGGGGTCCCACAATAACTCTGGAGAACTTGGGGGGACCACGGTGGCAAGCGGTGCGACGGATGCGGGGTTGCGACGAGTGACTCTCGGTCGTACCCCTCCAATGCGGGAGAATTCCTCGGTCGCTGCGAGAGAACGGGGCTGTGCAGCAGCGGGGGTCGGTCACAGCGGCGGGTGCGGGCGTTTCCTTCGGTCAGACCGATAGGGACCGTCGGTCGTGCGCTTGGGATGCGGGGTTGCAGCGTTGCAACGTTGCAACGTTCGGGCGCTCGGTCACAGCGGCCGCTTCCTTCGGTCGGGCACGGAGCGGAGCGGGGTGACAGAGCGGGCGACAAGCGGGGGTCGGTGCGGAGCGGGGCGACCGGTCAGAGCGGGCCAAGCGATCGGTCAGGTCGATGGAACGGAGCGGGGGTGCTGCAGCGTGCGGAGCGGCTTGGGTGCGGGCGGGGGCTTCGGTCGGAGCGGGCGAACGGGGCGATTTTCCTCGGTCGTGCGGGGGCTGAACGTCGCAACGTTGCGACGATTCGTCGCAACGTCCAAAATGACTTTGGAAGAGGCTAGGGCTAATTTCTTTGGAAAAATAGGACTTGCTAGGGGTTGCTTATATAGTGTAGGTGGGTTGACTTGGTCTAGGGCTAAATCTAATAGGATTAGAATTCAAAAAGATTTGAAATTTGAATTTAAACTTCTCCAACCCAATCTAGGATTTGACCAGGTCCAAATGAGCTGGAAATTGGCTCAAAAATTCTTTAAAACGTTTTAAACTCAAATAAATTTTATTTGGCCGAAATTAATTTAAAAATAAATTATTAAAAATAATATAAAACTTGTAAAAATTATAAAAGTGGTCAAATAAACTCCAAAAATTATAAAATAAATATCGTTGTGATCGTGGCGACGAATGTGAGCTAACTAAGAAGACGGATCTCAAATTCGACGTCGGACGACGAAACTAAAAATAGAAACGTCTCCCGTCAAAAGTGAAAGTCGTCACGTCTCATCGAGTGAGTTCAAATTGTGGAAAAACGACTCGAGAAACGTCGTTCCAAATTAGTGCCACTATTTAATACTCTCAGAGACGTTCGCAACGGCATATCACACAAAAGTGTTCACAATCAAATAAAGTCTAAAATAAACACGTGCACGGCCAAAAGCACGTGCACGAACAACGCACAACGAAAAGTGGTCGTTACAGTATGACAAATCATGATATGGTCTAAATAATCCATGAACATAGTCCTCTACGTGAATTAGGCACATGTGGTAGAATCAAAACAACAATGAATGTTAAATGAAAGAATTGAAAATTTTTCAATGAAGGTTAAGATCCATATCCTTAATACTATCTAATAAACAAGCAAGCATGTCATACACATCAGTTATCATATCCATAACATATAACAATCTTCACACAGAAGCATGCATGTGAGGAATGCGATGTGTAATGAGAATGTGTTCCAAAGATATGAACATCAATAAACAATTAACCAATTCATTATATGAATGTTATAGCTACCATGATACATGAGTCGTAATAAGACATATATGACAAACATGACCATGGCAGTCACATAAACAAACAATCTCCATGAGGGTGTGACAAGAATGAGCTAATGAAGAAGTATGCTATATTACACAAATCGAATATATTAAACTACCAATTGAAAACATGGTAGTCAAAACCAATATATTAAAATACCAATTGTGCAAAACACATACTTACAACCATTTAGCTCTCCCTATATGTGTGCATCTCCAATGCACCATCCTTTCCTTTGAATTGATCCGTCATTTGTAAACCAAGGAATGTGTAGGGTAGGCATCTTGCACAACAATCTGTCAATTCAACAATTGGTGGTATCCAAAAACTTTTTGGATCCAAATAGGTTAATGAACAAAATCAAGTAGTCCAATAACCAATCATTTACCAATTGTAAATAACACTCATCAATAGAAATGCATGACATGCATTACTAAGAGTTATTATAATCAAGAAAATCATACATATCAGGAATTAACAATTCTCAATCATTAGAAATTAGAAACACCTAGACTAATAATTCATATGCATATGATTTAGTCAAAATACATTATACAAGCAATCATCATTATGAATACACACATCTAATACAAAAGTGTGTGCAAGAAAGATTCCGTATTCAATATGCATATGTGCACAAAATAAACATTCACGGCACAACACATATTGAAGGAAGGCATGAAAAGTAATACCACAAAGAGTGTGCATGAAAAGCATAAAGTATTAATTTTCATAACCAAATTTCTCTTTCCCTTTGGCATATCAACAAGATAGGAAGGTTGATAATAAATCACCAAGAGTCAGAGAAATCAAGTAATCTATATGCACAACATAATAGGAGAGAAATGTAATGGCATATAAGGATGTTGGGGGTAGTGGACGAACTCAACTAATCATACAAATGTAATGTCCTGATAGCAATCAAACATGTCATACTCCCTTAAAATCATACAAACTATGCAAACTTGGGAGTAGAGGACGAACTCACATATATATATGGGTACAAAAAGTAATCATACAAGCATGGTACCCAAGCAATGAAACGCAATATGAGTCGTATGAGAATATGTCATTCCTAATATACGATTCTATATGTGTGTTCATATCATGCCTAGAAACATTCTTAGGAATCCAAAAGATAGTGATTTGGGATTCTTAAGAAGAGGTTGTGTAGTGGCATGAGTAGGAAGTTGGGATGCACGCTTGTGAAGTGGAACATAAATATAAGCGTGTCCCGTGTGTGAAACATGCAAATGAGCATAAGGTTTAACATGAAAATTTTTAAGCCACATGTTATAAATAATCCTCGAATAAACATATGAGTAAGGATTATGAATACACAATGCACATAAGTCAAGAATTTGACACACATGAAATACATAGACATGAATGACATACAAGATATACAATATGCAAACATAGTATATGCATGAGATAGTCTCAAACACAAAGTGACATCTTCATGCATTCAACACACATGGAAACCAAATGTAAGAGTATACTTACAACATTAAGCTCCCTCTACTTTGGTGCATCACTTAATCACCAACAACTCCATTTGAGTGAGAATCTTTGCTAATCAAGGAGTTGGTAGGGTTGGTATCCCAATGTGGATTGAACCTAGAAAACATAATTTTGGTATCCAAAAACCTTTTTGGATCCAATGGGTTAGGCAACAAATTTAATATACTAAATTCAAATAATTGTAACCCATATCCTAATGTAATCATACACAATATTTAAGAAACATGCAATCATGTTACAAGATAAATATTTAACCAAATACATGCATATACCAATTATACCAAAAATAAGTGTGTGTATATATATATATATATATATATATATATATATATGTATATATATATATATATATATATATATATATATATATAATAATCCAAACGCATGACATGTATCACATGCAACAAAACATGAATATGAGCCAACACATGTGTTGTAAGAAGAGATATAAAATATTCTAAACATGAAAATCATAAACACAATGATTTACAAATAATCATGCAATGGAAATCAAATTCAATATGAATTTACGTTTCTAATCACACATGAGCATCCAAGACCAAAATGCAAACAAAAGAATAAACCAATTCTAAACACAAATGCTTTGTTACCCATAAAATGAATATAAGCTTATGGTACCAAGCAAAGAAGGGTCAACGAAAACTAACCCTTCGGAAACCAAGTCCAAGAGGACCGTGATTTCCCAACATAATCATCATTCATAATAATATCATTAATATAAGATTGCACATACATATCCTTAGCATGAGTGCTAGTGTTCTTAGGACCCCAAATGGTGTATGATTTGGGAATCCTCTTCCTAGTGGTTGCATGCACAAAAGGTTAATTTCTACGTGGTGCATGTGGCCTAGGAACATGAGATCTAGCAAGAGCATGAGGAACAATGTGTTGTGCTAAAGCATGACGATGGGCATGTGATCCATGGTGTGGTGTTGCATACATACGTGGATGAATATGAGGTGTGTATGCATGATGATGATCATGAGAATAAGCATGCATATGTGGATGTGATTTGAGATCATAAGCATGTGAAGGTGTATGAGCATGAGTACGTGCAAGAGAGTATCTCAAATGAGTGTTTACACGTGCTCGTGTGTATGGAACATAAAAACCATCATTCATGTGAACATGTGGGGTAGGATGTGTGTTCCTACGTGGCATAGTATTGGTGTACATGAATGCATGACCCTTCTTTGGAGGTCCACCCAAAGTGGGTTTCTTTCCAAAGGATGAAGGAATAGGAGTGGTGGTTTCCTTAGTAGTACAACTACCCAAATTGTTATAGACACCAATCATGGATGCACCGGAGGATGGCCTCACAAAATCTATAGTTACTTCACTATAGGAGGTGCGTGCATTGGATGCACTTGCCTTAGAATAACCAAGGCCAACACGATGGTTTGCCGATAGTTGATTCTTTAGTAAATCATCCAAATTGTCCTTTCCCTTGTTGAATCTCTCAACAATGGAGGACATGAGCTCATATTTCTTTGAAATTGATGAAATAGTAGCATCCAAGGTGGATGCATGTGTGGTGAGCTCGTGCACTTGGGATTTGAGATCCTCATTCTCAATTCCCAAACAAGCGTTTTGAGATTGAAGATTTTCAATCTCAAGATCGTTACTATCCACAATAGAAACACGATCAAGTTGAGATTTGAGGGACTCCACCTCATTTCTCAACATGCCATTTTGAGTAAGAAAACTTGCTTTCTCAATAGCGAGTGTCTCAACAATGGTGTCATTGTTAGAGGTGCTACATGAAGATGTGTTAGAGAGACTAGCAATCTTATTCTTAGCATCACAATATTTATGCATAAGCTTTTGATATTTATCAAATAATTGCTTAAGCTCAATTTTAAGATCTTCTATTGCTACCTCTTCATTGTTGCTATCACTTTCACTTGAATCGCTTGATTCGTCACTAGAGCCGTCCTCTCGTGCCATCAAACCCGTGAATGAATCTCTTTCATCATTGGAGGAAGAACACTCCGAGGTGGACTCTTCTTGCTCCGCTAGCATGTGCCATATTTGATATGCCGTTGTTGCCTTGGACACATGCATAAGAATGTCATAAGTTAAATAATCAAGCAAGATATCCATTACCTCTTGATGTTTCCCCGCCAATTCTTTTTGCTTATTTGTACATTCATGTTCGGGAGTGGTAGGTGCACGAAGGGCCTTCTCCACAAGCTTCCAATAATCCTTATCGATGGATTGAATATAGGCCTTCATCTTTACACACCAACTTTGATAATTGGGCCCGAGGAGATATGGTGGAAGAGGGCATCGTGTGTTGTTGTTGGTTGCCATAGCAATAACCTTGCTCTGATACCAATTGTAGTGACCCTGTGCTATGAGGAATAAACACTAGAGGGGGGTGAAAGTGTTTTATAGAATTATAAGGAAATTACGCCAAATAAAACCCTACTTAACCAACAAATACTGAATACAATAAGTGAACAACAACACAAGGAAAAATGCAATGCAAACAAGCAATCTACCTTGGTTCGGTGCCACCCAAGTCTTCCCGACTTATTACCGGTGCCCTACTCCAGCAACACCCGGATCCCCTCCGGATACTCTAGCAAACCGCTAGAGATTTCCTTTAGCCCACTTGCAAAAACCCCACAAGTGCATTCGACCTACAATCGATGTCCGTGTATCCCACAACCCGGGAACACGCAAAACCCTAAATCCCACAACTTGGGATTTAGGCAAACTCTCACAAACCGAGAGCAAAACTAAATCTTGACTCCCACAACTTGGGATCAAGCCAACACTCTCAACAACCGAGAGTAAACAACAATATAAATGTATTGAAGATGAAATAAATAGCTTCTTACCACAAAATCCTATGCATTGAGAAATACTTACCAATTTAGGGCAAGAATGGATTTTGAGGAAGATGAGATCACCAAACCCTAGCTCCACCAAGATGAGCAGCAATAGATGGCTAGGGAGGAGTTGGTGACTTGGTTTCAAGCTCTTGGCTTGAGAAGCTCACAAGGAATGAGAATCTCTCTTGAGGAATTAGTGCTCAAAGAGAAAGGGAGAGATTCTTGTGAGATGAGAGAGCTTGGAATTGGAGTTGAATGGCTATCTTCAAAGGTGTGAAAATGTCTCTAATTTCAGCCTTGGATCCCTGGTTAGAAGCACTCAAACTTATATAGAGAAGAGAGAAAACGGTCACAAAAATCATGGCATTAAATGCACAACGGATCTATTTCTAAAGCTGCTTAATCGGTCTAAGAAGGATCATCAACTGACTAGATTGACAACTAGTCAGTCAGTGAACCTTCCTGGACCGACTAGATGGTTGACAGAGAAGATGGTGAAATCTGGGTAAGAACTAGTCGGTCTAAGAAGGATCAGCAACCGACTAGATTGACAACTAGTCGGTCAGTGAACCTTCTTTGACCGACTAGATTGGCTTTTAATGCATTAACCATCCTTCTTGAACCAACTAACTGGTCAACAGTACAAAGGTCGAATTTCACAAGGAAAAATAGTCGGTCTGAGAAGAAACACCAACCGACTAGATCGTCATTTAGTCGGTCGGTGAGCCTTCTTGGACCGACTAATTGGTCAACAAATGGTCTTGAATTGATTAGGATAACTAGTCGGTCTGAGAAGGATTTCCAACCGACTAAATCGTCATCTAGTCGGTCGGTGAACCTTCTTGGACCGACTAATTGACCAACAGAGAATGGGCTGAGTTGAGCAAGGATATCTAGTCGGTTCAAGAAGGATTCCCAACCGATTAGATCGTCATCTAGTCGGTTGGTTCTTCTTCTTGAACCAACAAAGATGCATATGAAGCCGTGAAATGAAACGATAAGCTACAGAAAAGTTTCTAATGGCTTCTAAGGCAGTCCTAGAGATACGATATGAAAGTTATGAAGATTTCTAGGCAAGTACTACTCAAGGCTTAGCATTCTACTAAACCGAAGCTAGAAAACAATATAAATAACATGACGAACCGTCTTCAAAGCTTCAACATAGAGGAATCTGAATTCCTTGACTTCATGAATACTCCTTGAGCTTCAACGAAGCTCCAGGCACAACGATCACGCGTTCTGAGAAAGTCGTGGGACGTCGCTTGAGATGAACAAATTACTTTGGCGACGATCTCCATAATCTTCATGGTCTTGAGTCTTTTAGTTGAATGACTTGAACATCATAGTCTTCGAAGCTTTTGTCTCATCCATTCCTTTCTTCTCTTTAGATTGAATCTCCATTCATTTGTTGATGCCATTGGCTTGATGTTTGAAGTAGCCTTTGAATTCTTCAAGCCAATGCTTCACTTTTGTTGATCTACCAGAATCAACACGTGTAGTCACTTTTGATCTTCTAGAATCTGATTGGTGACTTTATAGCTAACTGCAATCACAAGAGTTAGTCACAATGATTTGTGTTTGATCATCATCAAAATCAAGGTGGAGAGTCCAATACTCAACACATATCTTCGTCAGAAGAGGGACCGGCACGGGTATTACGTCCTACTGCCATCCTATTGACAGGGAAAACCCAATTTAGACTCGTACATGTTAAACCGGATATATTAAATGAATGCGGTACTCTTATTGTTTCGAACTTTTGCATGACCTGCATGGGCCACCACTAAAACCTGTCACGCCCCGCTTCCCAAAACTACGGAGGCGAAGCGTGACTAAGGCCCGCTTCGGCCAGAGCTATGAAGCCCTGGCCCAATAAGCGTCTGTAGGGATACCATAAAGTAACAGGTTCTTGCATTTATAAAAGTTCCGAACAAAGAAATAAGAGTACAAATAAGGAAAACTGCATTCATTAATAATAAGAGAACATATCTAGCAAGTACAAAAGTCTAACAGAGGAGCCTAAGCATGGCTACAACGCAGAAAAGGAAACTAATGGTGCTACGCACCCAATCTAAGAAAGAAAGCAAAATGATGCTACGCACCCAAACTACGAACAACGGGAGACTCCAAAGTCAGCAACTGAGGAACCTCTAAGATTGGTCCTCACTCGGGTCGTACTCCTGATCAATAACGTACTCCTGCTCTAAGTCCTCTGGTACTGGCTCCGGATCTACTAACCCTGTCTCGGTACCTGACGTACAAACACCAAGAGAAAGTGGTTGTACATCAGGCGAAGTCTGCAAGTAAACGTGAGAAGACTCCACTGCAAGGTGTATAACATTTTAGAGTTGACATTTTAAAAGTTGTTTACATGATGATGATGCAACAGCATGACAGATATGTATATGTGTAAGAAAGTAAAGACAACGCTGAAAAGTAAACATGACAGGCAATAGCCATAGCGTGTGCTACTGGCTACAAGTCAAGACTGGACGGGACAAGACAAGAAAAGACAATTGTGTGACACAAAGGATTCACGCCTTACGGTTCGAGGGGGATCAGACCATCTCCCCGTGCGCACGCTCAACCCAACCCCAGCCCAAGTGCACAAGACAAGACATGACAAGGGATCACTCACTTTCGGTGAGTGCCCTATTCGCCAGCAGGCTTGTGTATCATGACAAGGGTTCACCCTCCTAGCTTGGAGAGTGCCCTATTTGCCCGCAGGCTTATCCGTTTCTAATCGTGACAAGGGATCACTCTCCCTAGGTTGGAGAGTGCCCTATTCGCCTACAAGCTTATACAATACATGACATGACATGACAAGATGAGTATGGATGAGAGTTGTTCATTCTAGGGGGTCCACACGCACGCACACATAGATAAAACCTATGGTAGCAGTTGTTGTTGTTGATTCTAGGGGGTCCACACACACGCACACACAGATAAAACCTATGGTGTCAGTTGTTGTTGATGTGCACGGACTTCGTCGTCAAGTCAAGGCTGTAGTGGGGTGTCCCAGACGCTATCATTTCACGTCTGGTTCTCTTATTATTACTTTTTAAATTTTAAGGGAAACAATGGCCTAAACATGGCCGAAACTGCGCAAGCGAACACACTTGCCAGCGGTGGCAGGCGGTACGTCCGTCGGGAGCGCCTCGTCGAGTCGGAGCGTCGGTAATGGGTCGTCTGAAACGAGTCAAGCGACGGTGTCAGGTCACGCTCATCATTGATCCTATTAAGGTTCATTTCTAAATTAAACGTGGCTACCCTAACAGTCACATGTCAAGATGTCCGTTTAGCCTATCCGACGAGTCTATCCTATGTGCACAGTCAAATCAGTTCGATCGTCGATCTACGGTTTCGCATCATTTTAATGGAGCAGAAAGTAAATTTAGTGATTAAGTTGCCAATTTTAATTAGGTTTTCTATACTACGATGTGGGTTGTAGGATGACGATGGGGTACTAACCGTTGATGTCACGAATGTGGGTAGCGACGACATGTAGGTTCTCAACAGCGACACGTGCCTCGGGCTTTACTGGCACAACCTTAAGAACCCCGGCGTGGTCATACGGAAGGCGTGACCATCTCTGTGACAAAAGATTCGTGATATTAAACTAAGGTCTAAAATTCAATATGAATTATTCCAACCATCTTACACATATAAGCATTTACTGTTTATTAATCTTAATATTTTGACACATATCCATTACTTAAAGAAAATAGCATATATCATATATACTGTTATTTATTAACTTACCGTAGTTATAATAACTAACGTTGTACCCACCCCACTAACATCTCATTTTACAAGTATACATCAGTAGTTGTTATATCTATAATATCCTAAAACTTTATATAAAAGCACAATTACACACATATACTGCAAGTACCAGTACACCACATAACTTATTAGATAACCCAAACCCATTACTTGTTTACATGCAGGACAGCTAACACTAACATGCATTATATTAATAACCAGAAGTTATAATCTACTCACAGTATTACCTCTTCATTTATATCGTGTTTGCATGCAGAGGGTTGTGGCGTTGGACGACAAAGGACGGCGACGGGTGGCGATCGTACGGTGGCGCTGGAGGGTTGCGACGTTGTTGGGCTGTGGCGACGGCTTCAAAGTGGTGGCATCTTGGCGGCGTGTGTGGCTGCAACGGCGGGGTCGTCGGAGCCTGGGGTCGTCGGGAGGGGCTGGGAGGCGTCGGCGATTGCTCGAAGCCGAGGGTGGTGCACGGAGCTCGGAGGGGAGACCTCTGGGCGCGTGTTGGCGTGGAGGTCAGACGGTGGCCGTCGGAGTGAGCGAGCGGGAGGAGGAGATGGCTTGGGCACGAGCTAGTGTAGGGGAGAGAGGTCGACACAGGGAAGTAGCGCGCAGCTTGTTGTCGGACGGTGGAAAGCGGCCTAGGGGAGAGAGAAGACAGGTGGAGGGAGGTCACGCGCGTGGAGGACTGGGTTGTACGGCAGTCGGAGTGAAAACTATGTGGCTTGGGTTGTCGCATGAAAATAATGGCCTGGGGTGCTTAGTTGTATGAAAGCCTGAGAGAAATAGGAACTGCTCCTTTGGCCTTCTCTTTTTTTTGCACGGCTGCTGCTTGTTTGTAGAGAGGAGAGAGAGAAAAGAAAACATAGGGAGATAGGGAGAACGTGGGAGAGAGATAGGGGTAAGTGGCTGTCAGTTAGGATATGATAGGATAGGATCCAAAATTGTTTAGATAATAAATAAAAGATTTGATTCACAGCCAGGTCAACAAAAGATTTGTTTAAGATATTAATAGGTTAATAATCTAACCGTTTTAGAAACCTTTGATTTAAAGGATTAGATTTATTAAAATAATAGTTTTAGTTTCAAAATTTTTAAACCGGTTATGACTTAGTCTCTAAATAAATAATAGTAATTAATGTTAGGATAGGTTAGTTATAATAATATTAGATTTAATAACCTAAACGTGCATTAGTGTTAGGTCTTAAAACGCACAGCACTACATTTCAAATTCGGAATTTAAATAAGTAAGAAAAAGTTTTAATAATTGATAGTGATTATTTTGGTAGGTTGATCTCCAGTCATCCAAAAATTAGAAGGAAAAATACTGAGAGATCGCGCCTCCGAGAGGATCGTGGATACGTGGTTCGGTAGCGTGCTTGAGCTACGAACAACAGTAATAAAAATCAAGTACATAAAATGCACACGAAACACAGCTATGCGCTAGCATACGTACGGTCGGAAAGTGGCCGTTACATCCTACCCACTTTGGAAATGATTCCGCCTTCAAAATCACTCATAATAATAATAATAATATCTATAAACAATATGACTGCAACTCTCAGATCCCACATAATGATCGCTAATCCCATAACTTCAAACACTGTTCCTCAAATAATCCATCATAAACCGTATATCCACTGCTAATGCTACAACTAGGACCCCATCCTGTCACTTAACTATGGATCCACAATACAGTGTACAAGCCAACAATCATCTCGTCCGCAATATATCTTCCATCATATCGACTCATAAATTTCTCTATACTCAATGAACCATCGAACCACATCTATCCTTATCCCTATCATCCAATCTCCTGATCATAAATATCCGTCTTCTTAACTATCTATTCATCTCAACATGTCGTGTTACATCCAATGTCTTCTCACCCCAGTCAAATCTTAATGCTTTAAATGTTATCCTCATTCTCATGATCGCTCTAAATCATGCCATACCTCATAGCTATCATATCTACCACTCGTCCAAGTTTCAGGTCTGATAAGTACTCATCTCCATGTGTATAATTTTATCCAACTAGCATTTCCACTGAGTCCTTCACGCATTGGAATTATAAATAATTCTTGGACACCTCGTTCTTTTTATCCGAAAGAAATCAAATCTAATATCCTCATGTTCCAAAATCGATTAATCATCGCTACAACATATCTCATCACACATTATACCTACCCGCACAAAAAATCCTAAAACAATAATAGCCAGTTCTAATAATATAATCAACATAAAAAACACTTCGAAGAGGGAAAGAAAAGAAAGGAAGTTTAAGGCCAATGCCATATTTTAAAAAAATAACATGTGGGAAAACACGTGGAATTGTGGTGATGGATGAGAGAAGATAGGTGGGTTGTGATCTCGTGGACTAGTTTCAAAACTATAAAGATTTGATTTGAAAGGAAACAAAAAGTTTAGAAACATACATAAGCATCCAAGAATAAGCTAAGCTATAATATAAAAGACTAAAACTATGGAGTTACCTGCAATGACGCCATCCTCTGCTGTTATGACATATGCTCCACAGACAACAGCTCCTCTCTGGGTAGGGGCGGGTGCTTTACCCTTGGTATGGCGATACCACAAGCAATCTATAACGGCATGCGTGGCAGCTCCACATGCCAGACACAAACCTAGCTTCTTCCTGCAATAACTTGAATGATGTCCCGGCTTGCCACAGAAATGACATTAATCCCTGGCCTGGCTCTGTGCAGGTGCTCCTGGTCTCTTGAAATGCACCAACTGAACGGGTCCCACTACAGGCCTAGCTACTGGCCTGAACTGTTCCATCGGTCTCTTTCCTCCACCAGCAGGAGGATCAGGAATACGCGATACGATCTCATGATTCCTGACGGCATTCAGCACAGCTCCCAGGGTCGAAAAGTCTGCTGAGGACATGGAAGCTAGAATCTTCGGACACAGCCCCTGATGAAACCGATCAGCTCGGTTCTCTTCCTTCTTCACCATGTGCAGGGCGAAGCGACTCAGCATCTCGAACTCCGCCTCGTACTCATCGACAGTCATGTCCCCCTGATTTAAATCCACAAATCGGCTCAAAAGCTCCCTCTTAGCAGCCTTGGGGAAATACTTCTCCTTGAACATCGACCTGAAGGTCTTCCACTCTACTGGCTTCTGCAGGCGCCTCTCCTCAATGCGCCACCAGTTCCTAGCATTCTCGATCAGCTGCATCTTCGCTATCTCAACTCGGGTATCCTCAGGAATCTTCGCCGCGACCAGCTTCTCTTCAGTGCTCTGGATCCACTTATCAGCCCTTAAGGGTCCTTCCTTCCCAGAAAATGCCTTCGGCTGAAGCTCATTGAACTGCTTCACTCCAGGAGTAGCTCGTGGTGCAGGCGGAGGCGGTGGTGCAGCCAGAGCAGCCCGATGTGTCTGCTCAAACAACTGACGCTGAACCTCTAACATCTCTTTCATAACGCCCAGGAATTGGCGAAACTCGCCACTTCGTCCATCCATATCTCTGTCAGAAGAGGGACCGGCACGGGTATTACGTCCTCTTGCCATCCTATTGACATGGGAAACCCAATTTAGACTCGTACATGTTAAACCGAATATATTAAATGAATGTGGTACTCTTATTGTTCCGAACTTTTCCATGACCTGCATGGGCCACCACTAAAACCTGTCACGCCCCGCTTCCCAAAACTACGGAGGCGAAGCGTGACTAAGGCCCGCTTGGGCCAGAGCTATGAAGCCCGGGCCCAATAAGCGTATGTAGGGATACCATAAAGTAACAGGTTCTTGCATTTATAAAAGTTCCGAACAAAGAAAGAAGAGTACAAATAAGGAAAACTGCTTTCATTAATAATAAGAGAACATATCCAGCGAGTACAAAAGTCTAACAGAGGAGCCTAAGCATGGCTACAACGCAGAAAAGGAAACTAATGGTGCTACACACCCAATCTAAGAAAGAAAGCAAAATGATGCTACGCACCCAAACTACGAACAACGGGAGACTCCAAAGTCAGCAACTGAGGAACCTCTAAGACTGGTCCTCACTCGGGTCATACTCCTAATCAGCAACGTACTCCTACTGCAAGTCCTCTGGTACCGGCTCCGGATCTTCTAACCCTGTCTCGGTACCTGACATACAAACACCAAGAGAAAGTGGTTGTACGTTAGGCGAAGTCTGCAAGTAAACGTGAGAAGACTCCACTGCAAGGTGTATAACATTGTAGAGTCGACATTTTAAAAGTTGTTTACATGATGATGATGCAACAGCATGACAGATATGTAAATGTGTAAGAAAGTAAAGACAACGCTGAAAAGTAAACGTGACAGGCAATAGCCATAGCGTGTGCTACTGACTGCAAGACTAGACTGGACGGGACAAGACAAGACAAGACAAGTGTGTGACACAAAGGGTTCACGCCTTACGTTTCGAGGGGGATCAAACCCTCTCCACGTGCGCACGCTCAACCCTACCCCGGCCCAAGTGCACAAGACAAGACATGACAAGGGATCACTCACTTTCGATGAGTGCCCTATTCACCCGCAGGCTTATGTATCGTGACAAGGGTTCACTCTCCTAGCTTAGAGAGTGTCCTATTCGCCCGCAGGCTTATCTGTTTCTAATCATGATAAGGGATCACTCTCCCTAGGTTGGAGAGTGTACTATTCACCCGCAGGCTTATACAATACATGACATGACATGACAAGATGAGTATGGATGAGAGTTGTTCATTCTAGGGGGTCCACACGCACGCACACACAGATAAAACCTATGGTAGCAGTTGTTGTTGTTGATTCTAGGGGGTGCACACAAACGCACACACAGATAAAACCTATGGTGTTAGTTGTTGTTGTTGTGCCCGGACTTCGTCGTCAAGTCCAGGCTGTAGTGGGGTGTCTCAGACGCTATCATTTCACGTCTGGGCCTAAACATGGCCGAAACTGCGCAAGCAAATACATTTGCCTGCGGTGGCGGGCGGTACGTCCGTTGGGAGCGCCTCGTCGAGGTGGAGCGTCGGTAATGGGTCGTCTGAAACGAGTTAAGTGATGGTGATAGGTCACGCTCATCATTGATCCTATTAAGGTTCATTTCTAGGTTAAATGTGGCTACCCTAACGGTAACATGTCAAGATGTCCATTTAGCCTATCCGACGAGTCTATCCTATGTGCACAGTCATATCAGCCGGATCGTCGATCTACGGTTTCGCATCATTTTAAGGGAGCAGAAAGTAAATTTAGTGATTAAGTTGCCAATTTTAATTAGGTTTTCTATACTACGATGTGGGTTGTAGGATGACGATGGGGTACTAACTGTTGATGTCACGAATGTGGGTAGCGACGACGTGTAGGCCCTCAACAGCGACACGTGCCTCGGGCTTTACTTGCACAACCTTAAGAACCCCCGACGTGATCGTACGGAAGGCGTGACCATCTGCGTCAAAAGATTCGTGATATTAAACTAAGGTCTAAATTTTAATATGAATTACTCCAACCATCTAACACATATAAGCATTTACTATTTATTAATCTTAATATTTCGACACATATCCATTACTTAAAAAAATAGCATATATCATATATACTGTTATTTATTAACTTACCATAGTTATAATAACTAACGTTGTACCCACCCCACTAACATCTCATTTTACAAGTATACGTCAGTAGTTGTTATATCTATAATAACCTAAAACTTTATATATAAGCCCAATTACGCACATATACTGCAAGTACCAGTACACCACATAACTTATTAGATAACCCAAACCCATTACTTGTTTACATGCTGGACAACTAACACTAACATGCATTATAATAATAACCAAAAGTTATAATCTACTCACAGCATTACCTCTTCTTTTATATCATGTTTGCATGCAGAGGGTTGCGGCGTTGGACGACAAAGGACGGCGGCGGGTGGCGATCGTACAGTGGCGCTGGAGGGTTTCGACGTTGCTGGGCAGTGGCGACGGCTCTGAAGCGGTGGTGTGTGTGGCTGCAACGGTAGGGTCGTCGGAGCCTGGGGTCGTCGGGAGGGGCTGGGAGACGTCGGCGTTTGCTCGGAGCTGAGGGTGGTGCACGGAGCTCAGAGGGGAGACCTCTGGGCGCGTGTTGGCGTGGAGGTCGAACGGTGGCCGTCGAAGTGAGCGAGCGGGAGGAGGAGACGGCTTGGGCACGTGCTAGTCTAGGGGAGAGAGGTCGACACAGGGAAGTAGCGCGCAGCTTGTTGTCGGACGGTGGAAAGCGGCCTGGGGGAGAGAGAAGACATGTGGTGGGAGGTCGCACTTGTGGAGGACTGGGCTGTACGGCAGTCGGAGTGAAAACTCTGGGGTTAGGGTTGTCGCATGAAAATAATGGCCTGGGGTGCTTAGTTGTATGAAAGCCTGAGAGAAATAGGAACTGCTTCTTTGGCCTTCATTTTTTTTGTACAGCTGCTGCTTGTTTGTAGAGAGGATAGAGAGAAAAGAAAACATAGGGAGATAGGGAGAACATGGGAGAGAGATAGGGGTAAGTGGCTTTCAGTTAGGATATGATAGGATAGGATCCAAAATTGTTTAGATAATAAATAAAAGATTTGATTCACAGCCAGGTCAACAAAAGATTTGTTTAAGATATTAATAGGTTAATAATCTAACCGTTTTAGATACCTTTGATTTAAAGGATTAGATTTATTAAAATAATAGTTTTAGCTTCAAAAATTTTAAACCGGTTATGACTTAGTCTCTAAATAAATAATAGTAATTAATGTTCGGATAGGTTAGTTATAATAATATTAGATTTAATAACCTAAACGTGCATTAGCGTTAGGTCTTAAAACGCACAGCACTACATTTCAAATTTGGAATTTAAATAAGTAAGAAAAAGTTTTAATAATTGATAGTGATTGTATTGGTAGGTTGATCTCCAGTCATCCAAAAATTAAAAGGAAAAATACTGGGGGATCGCCCCTCCGAGAGGATCGTGGATACGTGGTTCGGTCGCGCATTTGAGCTACGAACAACAGTAATAAAAAACAAGTACATAAAACACACAAGAAACACAGCTACGCGCTAGCATACGTACGGTCGGAAAGTGGCCGTTACATGTTACCCACCTTAGAAATGATTCCGCCCTTGGAATCACTCATAATAATAATAATAATATCTTTAAATAATATGACTGCAACTCTCAGATCCCACATAATGATCGCTAATCCCATAACTTCAACACCGTTCCTCAAATAATCCATCATAACCCGTCTATCCACTGGCTAATGCTACAACTAGGACCCCATCCTATCACTTAACTATGGATCCACAATACAGTGTACAAACCAACAATCATCTCATCCGCAATATATCATCCATCATATCGACTCATAAATTTCTCTATACTCAATGAACCATCGAACCACATCTATCCTTATCCCTATCATCCAATCTCCTGATCATAAAAATCCGTCTTCTTAACTCTCTATTCATCTCAACATGTCGTGTTACTTCCAATGTCTTCTCACCCCAGTCAAATCTTAATACTTTAAATGTTCTCCTCATTTTCATGATCGCTCTAAATCATGCCATACCTCATAGCTATCATATCTACCACTCGTCCAAGTTTCAGGTCTGATAAGTACTCATCTCCATGTGTATAATTTTATCCAACTAGCATTTCCATTGAGTCCTTCACGCATTGGAATTATAAATAATTCTTGGACAACTCGTTCTTTTTATCCGAAAGAAATCTAATCTAATATCCTCATGTTCCAAAATCGATTAATCAACGCTACAACATATCTCATCACACACTATACCTACCCGCACACAAAAACACTTCGAAGAGGGAAAGAAAAGAAAGGAAGTTTAAGGCCAATGCCATATTTTAAAAAAATAACATGTGGGAAAACGCGTGGAGTTGTGGTGATGGATGAGAGAAGATAGGTGGGTTGTGATCTCGTCGACTAGTTTCAAAACTTTAAAGATTTGATTTGAAAGGAAACAAAAAGTTTAGAAACATACATAAGCATCCAAGAATAAGCTAAGCTATAATATAAAAGACTAAAACTATGGAGTTACCTGCAATGTTGCCATCCTCTGCTGTCATGACATATGCTCCATGGACAATAGCTCCTCTCTGGGTAGGGGCAGTTGCTTTACCCTTAGTATGGCGATACCTCGGGCAATCTATAACGGCGTGTGTGGCAGCTCCACATGCCAGACACAAACCTAGATTCTTCCTGCAATAACTTGAATGTTGTCCTGGCTTGCCACAGAAATGACATTGATCCCTGGCCTGGCTCTGTGCAGGTTCTCCTGGCCTCTTGAAATGCACCAACTGAACGGGTCCCACTGCAGGCCTAGCTACTGGCCTGAACTGTTCCATCGATCGCTTTCCTCCACCAGCAGGAGGATCAGGAAGACGCGATACGATCTCATGATTTCTGGCGGCATTCAGCACAGCTCCAAGGGTCGAAAAGTCTGCTGAGGACATGGAAGCCTGAATCTTCGGACGCAGCCCCTGACGAAACCGATCAGCTCGGTTCTCTTCCTTCTTCACCATGTGCGGGGCGAAGCGACTCAGCATCTCGAACTCCGCCTCGTACTCATCGACAGTCATGTCCCCCTGCTTCAAATCCACAAATCGGCTCAAAAGCTCCCTCTTAGCAGCCTTGGGGAAATACTTCTCCTTGAACATTGACATGAAGGTCTTCCACTCTACTGTCTTCTGCAGGCGCCTCTCCTCAATGCGCCACCAGTTCCTAGCATTCTCGACCAGCTGCATCTTCGCTATCTCAACTCGTGTATCCTCAGGAATCTTCGTCGCTACCAGCTTCTCTTTAGTGCTCTGGATCCACTTATCAGCACTTAAGGGTCCTTCCTTCCCAGAAAATGTCTTCGGCTGAATCTCATTGAACTGCTTCACTCCAGGAGCAGCTCGTGGTGCAGGCGGAGGCGGTGGTGCAGCTGGAGCAGCCCGATGTGTCTGCTCAACCAACTGACGCTGAACCTCTAACATCTCTTTCATAACGCCCAGGAATTGGCGAAACTCGCCACTTCGTCCATCCATATTGTAGTGACCCTGTGCTATGAGGAATAAACACTAGAGGGGGGTGAATAGTTTTTTATAGAATAATAAGGAAATTACGCCAAATAAAACCCTACTTAACCAAAAAATGCGGAATACAATAAGTGAACAACCACACAAGGAATAATGCAATGCAAACAAGCAATCTACCCTGGTTCGGTGCCACCCAAGTCTTCCCGACTTATTACCGGTGCCCTACTCCAGAAACACCCGGATCCCCTCCGGATACTCTAGCAAACCGCTAGAGATTTCTTTTATCCCACTTGCGGAAACCCCACAAGTGCAATCAACCTACAATCGATGTCCGTGTATCCCACAACCCGGGAACACGCAAAACCCTAAATCCCACAACTTGGGATTTAGGCAAACTCTCACAAACCGAGAGCAAAACTAAATCTTGACTCCCATAACTTGGGATCAAGCCAACACTCTCATCAACCGAGAGTAAACAACAATATAAATGTATTGAAGATGAAATAAATAGCTTCTTACCACAAAATCTTATGCCTTGAGAAATACTTACCAATTTAGGGCAAGAATGGATTTTGAGGAAGATGAGATCACCAAACCCTAGCTCCACCAAGATGAGCAGCAATAAATGGCTAGGGAGGAGTTGGTGACTTGGTTTCAAGCTCTTAGCTTGAGAAGCTCACAAGGAATGAGAATCTCTCTTGAGGAATTAGTGATCTAAGAGAAAGAGAGAGATTCTTGTGAGATGAGAGAGCTTGAAATTGGAGTTGAATGGCTCTCTTCAAAGGTGTGAAAATGTCTCTAATTTCAGCCTTGGATCCCTGGTTAGAAGCACTCAAACTTATATAGAGAAGAGAGAAAACGGTCACAAAAATCGTGGCATTAAATGCCCAACGGATCTATTTCTGAAGCTGCTTAATCGGTCTAAGAAGGATCATCAACTGACTAGATTGACAACTAGTCGGTCAGTGAACCTTCTTGGACCGGCTAGATGGTTGACAGAGAAGATGGTGAAATCTGGGTAAGAACTAGTCGGTCTAAGAAGGATCATCAACCGACTATATTGATAACTAGTCGGTCAGTGAACCTTCTTGGACCGACTAGATTGGCTTTTAATGCATTAACCATCCTTCTTGAACCAACTAACTGGTCAACAGTACAAAGGTCGAATTTCACAAGGAAAACTAGTCGGTCTAAGAAGAAACACCAACCGACTAGATCGTTATTTAGTCGGTCGGTGAGCCTTCTTGGACCGACTAATTGGTCAACAAATGGTCTTGAATTGATTAGGATAACTAGTCGGTCTGAGAAGGATTTCCAACCGACTAAATCGTCATCTAGTCGGTCGGTGAACCTTCTTGGACCGACTAATTGACCAATAGAGAATGGGCTGAGTTGAGCAAGGATATCTAGTCGGTTCAAGAAGGATTCCCAACCGATCAGATCGTCATCTAGTCGGTTGGTTCTTCTTCTTGAACCAACTAAGATGCATATGAAGCCGTGAAATGAAACAATATGCTACATGAAAGTTTCTAATGGCTTCTAAGGAAATCCTAGAGATACGATATAAAAGTTATGAAGATTTCTAGGCAAGTACTACTCAAGGCTTAACATTCTACTAAACCGAAGCTAGAAGACAATATAAATAACATGACGAACCGTCTTCGAAGCTTCAACAAGGAGGAATCCGAATCCCTTGACTTCATGAATACTCCTTGAGCTTCAATGAAGCTCAAGGCACAATGATCACGCATTCTGAGGAAGTCTTGGGACGTCGCTTGAGATGAACAAATTACTTTGGCGACGATCTCCATAAATCTTCATGGTCTTGAGTCTTTTAGTTGAATGACTTGAACGTCATAGTCTTCGAACTTTTGACTCATCCATTCCTGTCTTCTCTTTAGATTGAATCTCCATTCATTTGTTGATGCCATTGGCTTGATGTTTGAAGTAGCCTTTGAATTCTTCAAGCCAATGCTTCACTTTGTTGATCTACCAGAACCAACACGTGTAGTCACTTTTGATCTTCTAGAATCTGATTGGTGACTTTATAGCTAACTGCAATCACAAGAGTTAGTCACAATGATTTTTGTTTGATCATCATCAAAATCAAGGTGGAGAGTCCAATACTCAACATTCTCCCCCTTTTTGATGATGACAAACCAAATATAAACAAAACAAATAAATTGTGCATTAAATATACTTACTCCCCCTGCAATGATGCCAAATTAATATCAATAATCAATAGCATCATTCAGCAGTTAATAGTGTGTGTATCACATGTGGTTGTGTATATATCGCATGAATGACCGGAAATAATATGCATACACAATACAAATCACATAGGTGATACACATCATAAACATGAGCATGATTACCAATATATATATAATGTAATCAATATAAACCAAGGTAATCACCAATGCTCCCCATGAATCATATTCATGAACGATCATACTTAAAGTCTATATGATTCAAGTTATTGTTTAACACTTAACAATTAATAAGCACATCTTGTTTATTTCTCTCCCCCTTTGGCATTAACAAAAAGATATGGGGGTATAGAAACAACAAATGCAACAATAGAGTAAAAAAAATGTATAACAATTGAAAAGTTACCAATTGTAAAGTTCTCAAATGTAAAGTTATCAATTGAAAACAGGATATCAAAATAAAGATATCAATTGCAAGAGCATATATCCAACAACAACTCAACCACCCTCAATTATCACAAAAAGATAAGCAATAAGCATGTGAGATAAAAGATTACAATATATACTAATTGTAAAGAGTAGTGTGAGCAGTGTTAGAAAAGTGACAATTGCAAAAATCATGACATCACATGTGAAAGAAAAACAAGTGATCAAATAGTGTCAAATACCCAAACAGACTTAATTATAACAAAATTTATAACATTAAGCATAATGTGATAGACTGTCCTTGAGCAATGAGCATGTCAAATGACATGAACATGCTTGAATACATCATCGTGGAATCAAAATCATCATATTGACATAGATCAATATTTTAGCAAATTGAGTGCATGGAAAACAATTCTATGTTTTCATTCAAACAAAGCTATCAAATCAATATAATCGTCGAGCGACGAAGTAAATATCAGATACCAATTGTGGAAATATCATTTATAACCATGTGTACAAAGTCATGTTATTAAAAAATAACACAAATTAAGTAAAATGGCATGAGATACAAATTGTAGTCATACCAAATCATCTCCAAAAGTATCTCCAGCCAAAATTTAAGTGAAGTGTGCGATGTGGGCATACACAAATATCTATATCATGCAAAGGTGTTATGCCAAATAGAGATAGAAACATTATAAAATGTATGGCATACACAATTCTAGCACACTAGGATACTAATTGAAACAATGTTCAAAAGAACCATAGTATAAGCATGCATTCCAGAATGGATACTCACATAAAGAGTCAATGAAAAGCATGGAAATCCATGAGCATAAAGAAGATAATCACTATATCATAAGCTCAAAACTAACATCAAGCAAGATCATGAAAAGATGATATCCAATATCAATAGTCTAACAATTGTAAATATGATACCAAATGTAGATATGATATGTAGAGATGATACCAAATGTAGTCTAACAAAGTATGCAAAGCAGGCAAATAATGTCAAGATCATGATCTCACTTGAGAAGGAAACCAAGTGAACATAATAGAGACAAGATCTCATCCTAGCTCAAATATCACAAAGAATTCAACATGAAGCATAATGTGACAAAACATCTTTTGAGCAAAAGCATGAAGATAGTCTACGAATAAAGTTATCATGAACATCGCAAGCATGCATACCAATTGTGCGAATAGAATAAAAACTTGTGTAAGCACAATATAATCGGATGTAGCATCAAAGAAGTCATAGTGCATCAAGATATATTCATGGAAGAATATCTATGACAGAATATACATATCATCTAACCTAATATAAAGCTTATGTGATCGTGTATAGCACAAGTTATCTCTAACATCTCATAAAAATTAGCATAAAATATGAGCATGAGATGATAGATGACATAGTGAGATATAGCTTGAAGATCACTAACTAATATGAATGAATGTTATGTCACTTGTGTAAATATCATACATGAGAGATTTAGCTATAGACATGAAAGATCTCTTGAATAAAATTATAGCTAAACATCAGTCATGAAGTAATTCAAATGACAAGTAACATACATTGATCAAATACGCATAAATATCCTAAGTGATTAATCTTGATATGGTATGACAAATCATGAAATGGTCTAAATAATCCATGAACATAGTCATCTACGTGAATTAGGCACATGTGGTAGAATCAAAACAACAATGAATCTTAAATGAAAGAATTGAAAAATTTTCAATGAAGGTTAAGATCCATATCCTTAATACTATCTAATAAACAAGCAAGCATGTCATACACATCAGTTATCATATCCATAACATATAACAATCTTCATACAGAAGCATGCATGTGAGGAATGCGATGTGTAATGACAACGTGTTCCAAAGATATGAACATCAATAAATAACTAACCAATTCATTATATGAATGTTATAGCTACCATGATACTTGAGTCGTAATAAGACATATATGACAAACATGACCATGGCAGTCACATAAACAAACAATCTCCATGAGGGTGTGACAAGAATGAGCTAATGAAGAAGTATGATATATTACACAAATCGAATATATTAAACTAACAATTGAAAAATGGTAGTCAAAACCAATATATTAAAATACCAATTGTGCAAAACACATACTTACAACCATTTAGCTCTTCATATATGTGTGCATCTCCAATGCACCATCCTTTCCTTTGAATTGATCCGTCATTTGTAAACCAAGGAATGTGTAGGGTAGGCATCTTGCACAACAATCTGTCAATTCAACAATTGGTGGTATCCAAAAACTTTTTGGATCCAAATAGGTTAATGAACAAAATCAAGTAGTCCAAAACCAATCATTTACCAATTGTAAATAACACTCATCAATAGAAATGCATGACATGCATTAATAAGAGTTATTATAATCATGAAAATCATACATATCAGGAATTAACAATTCTCAATCATTAGAAATTAGAAACACCTAGACTAATAATTCATATGCATATGATTTAGTCAAAATACATTATACAAGCAATCATCATTATGAATACACACATCTAATACAAAAGTGTGTGTAAGAAAGATTCCGCATTCAATATGCATATGTGCACAAAATAAACATTCACGGCACAACACATATTGAAGGAAGCATGAAAAGTAATACCACAAAGAGTGTGCATGAAAAGCATAAAGTATTAATTTTCATAAGAAAATTTCTCTTTCCCTTTGGCATATCAACAAGATAGGAAGGTTGATAATAAATCACCAAGAGTCAGAGAAATCAAGTAATCTATATGCACAACATAATATGAGAGAAATGTAATGGCGTATAATGATGTTGGGTGAAGTGGACGAACTCAACTAATCATACAAATGTAATGTCCTGATAGCAATCAAACATGTCATACTCCCTCAAAATCATACAAACTATGCAAACTTGGGAGTAGAGGACGAACTCACATATATATATGGGTACAAAAAGTAATCATACAAGCATGGTATCCAAGCAATGAAACGCAATATGAGTCTCATGAGAATATGTCATTCCTAATATACGATTCTATATGTGTGTTCATATCATGCCTAGAAACATTATTATGAATCCAAAAGATAGTTATTTGGGATTCTTAAGAAGAGGTTATGTAGTGGCATGAGTAGGAAGTTGGGATGCACGTTTGTGAAGTGGAACATAAATATAAGCGTGTCCCGTGTGTGAAACATGCAAATGAGCATAAGGTTTAACATGAAAATTTTTAAGCCACATATTATAAATAATCCTCGAATAAACATATGAGTAAGGATTATGAATACACAATGCACATAAGTCAAGAATTTGACACACATGAAATACATAGACATGAATGACATACAAGATATACAATATGCAAACATAGTATATGCATGAGATAGTCTCAAACACAAAGTGACATCTTCATGCATTCAACACACATGGAAACCAAATGTAAGAGTATACTTACAACATTAAGCTCCCCTACTTTGGTGCATCACTTAAGCACCAACAACTCCATTTGAGTGAGAATCTTTGCTAATCAAGGAGTTGGTAGGGTTGGTATCCCAATGTGGATTGAACCTAGAAAACATAATTTTGGTATCCAAAAACCTTTTTGGATCCAATGGGTTAGACAACAAATTTAATATACTAAATTCAAATAATTGTAACCCATATCCTAATGTAATCATACACAATATTTAAGAAACATGCAATCATGTTAGAAGATAAATATTTAACCAAATACATGCATATACCAATTGTACCAAAAATAAGTATATATATATATATTATAATCCAAACGCATGACATGTATCACATGCAACAAAACATGAATATGAGCCAACGCATGTGTTGTAAGAAGAGATATAAAATATTCTAAACATGAAAATCATAAACACAATGATTTACAAATAATCATGCAATGGAAATCAAATTCAATATGAATTTACGTTTCTAATCACACATGAGCATCCAAGACCAAAATGCAAACAAAAGAATAAACCAATTCTAAACACAAATGCTTTGGTACCCATAAAATGAATATAAGCTTATGGTACCAAGTAAAGAAGGGTCAACGGAAACTAACCCTTCGGAAACAAAGTCCAAGAGGACCGTGATTTCCCAACATAATCATCATTCATAATAATATCATTAATATAAGATTGCACATACATATCCTTAGCATGAGTGCTAGTGTTCTTAGGACCCCAAATAGTGTATGATTTGGGAATCCTCTTCCTAGTGGTTGCATGCACAAAAGGTTAATTTCTACGTGGTGCGTGTGGCCTAGGAACATGAGATCTAGCAAGAGCATGATGAACAATGTGTTGTGCTAAAGCATGATGATGGGCATGTGATCCATGGTGTGGTGTTCCATACATACGTGGATGAATATGAGGTGTGTATGCATGATGATGATCATGAGAATAAGCATGCATATGTGGATGTGATGTGAGATCATAAGCATGTGAAGGTGTATGAGCATGAGTACGTGCATGAGAGTGTCTCAAATGAGTGTTTGCACGTGCTCGTGGGTATGGAACATAAAAACCATCATTCATGTGAACATGTGGGGTAGGATGTGTGTTCCTACGTGGCATAGTATTGGTGTACATGAATGCATGACCCTTCTTTGAAGGTCCACCCAAAGTGGGTTTCTTTCCAAAGGATGGAGGAATAGGAGTGGTGGTTTCCTTAGTAGAACAACTACCCAAGTTGTTATAGACACCACTCGTGGATGCACCGGAGGATGGCCTCACAAAATCTATAGTTACTTCACTATAGGAGGTGCGTGCATTGGATGCACTTGCCTTAGAATAACCAAGGCCAACACGATGGTTTGCCGGTAGTTGATTCTTTAGCAAATCATCCAAATTGTCCTTTCCCTTGTTGAATCTCTCAACAATGGAGGACATGAGCTCATATTTCTTTGAAATTGATGAAATAGTAGCATCCAAGGTGGATGCATGTGTGGTGAGCTCGTGCGCTTGGGATTTAAGATCCTCATTCTCAATTCCCAAACAAGCATTTTGAGATTGAAGATTTTCAATCTCAAGATCGTTACTATCCACAATAGAAACACGATCAAGTTGAGATTTAAGGGACTCCATCTCATTTCTCAACATGCCATTTTTAGTAAGCAAACTTGCTTTCTCAATAGCGAGTGTCTCAACAATGGTGTCATTGTTAGAGGTGCTACATGAAGATGTGTTAGAGAGACTAGCAATCGTATTCTTAGCATCATAATATTTATGCATAAGCTTTTGATATTTATCAAATAATTGCTTAAGCTCAATTTTAAGATCTTCTATTGTTACCTCTTCATTGTCGCTATCACTTTCCCTTGAATCGCTTGATTCGTCACTAGAGTCGTCCTCTCGTGCCATCAAACCCGTGAATGAATCTCTTTCATCATTGGAGGAAGAACACTCCGAGGTGGACTCTTCTTGCTCCGCTAGCATGTGCCATATTTGATATGTCGTTGTTACCTTGGACACATGCATAAGAATGTCATAAGTTAAATAATCAAGCAAGATATCCATTACCTCTTGATGTTTCCCCGCCAATTCTTTTTGCTTATTTGTCCATTCATGTTCGGGAGTGGTAGGTGCACGAAGGGGCTTCTCCACAAGCTTCCAATAATCCTTATCGATGGATTGAATATAGGCCTTCATCTTTACACACCAACTTTGATAATTGGGCCCGAGGAGATATGGTGGAAGAGGGCATCGTGTGTTGTTGTTGGTTGCCATAGCAATAACCTTGCTCTGATACCAATTGTAGTGACCCTGTGCTATGAGGAATAAACACTAGAGGGGGGTGAAAGTGTTTTATAGAATTATAAGGAAATTACGCCAAATAAAACCCTACTTAACCAACAAATACTGAATACAATAAGTGAACAACAACACAAGGAATAATGCAATGCAAACAAGCAATCTATCCTGGTTCGGTGCCACCCAAGTCTTCCCGACTTGTTACCGGTGCCCTACTCCAGCAACACCCGGATCCCCTCCGGATACTCTAGCAAACCGCTAGAGATTTCCTTTAGCCCACTTGCGAAAACCCCACAAGTGCAATCGACCTACAATCGATGTCCGTGTATTCCACAACCCGGAAACACGCAAAACCCTAAATCCCACAACTTGGGATTTAGGCAAACTCTCACAAACCGAGAGCAAAACTAAATCTTGACTCCCACAACTTGGGATCAAGCCAACACTCTCATCAACCAAGAGTAAACAACAATATAAATGTATTGAAGATGAAATAAATAGTTTCTTACCACAAAATCCTATGCCTTGAGAAATACTTACCAATTTAGGGCAAGAATGGATTTTGAGGAAGATGAGATCACCAACCCCTAGCTCCACCAAGATGAGCAGCAATAGATGGCTAGGGAGGAGTTGATGACTTGGTTTCAAGCTCTTAGCTTGAGAAGCTCACAAGGAATGATAATCTCTCTTGAGGAATTAGTGCTCAAAAAGAAAGGGAGAGATTCTTGTGAGATGAGAGAGCTTGGAATTGGAGTTGAATGGCTCTCTTCAAAGGTGTGAAAATGTCTCTAATTTCAGCCTTGGATCCTTGGTTAGAAGCACTCAAACTTATATAGAGAAGAGAGAAAACGGTCACAAAAATCGTGACATTAAATGCCCAACGGATCTATTTCTAAAGCTGCTTAATCGGTCTAAGAAGGATCATCAACCGACTAGATTGACAACTAGTCGGTCAGTGAACCTTCTTGGACCGACTAGATGGTTGACAGAGACGATGGTGAAATCTGGGTAAGAACTAGTCGGTCTAAGAAGGATCATCAACCGACTAGATTGACAACTAGTCAGTCAGTGAACCTTCTTGGACCGACTAGATTGGCTTTTAATGCATTAACCATCCTTCTTGAACCAACTAACTGGTCAACAGTACAAAGGTCGAATTTCACAAGGAAAAATAGTCGGTCTGAGAAGAAACACCAACCGTCTAGATCGTCATTTAGTCGGTCGGTGATCCTTCTTGGACCGACTAATTGGTCAACAAATGGTCTTGAATTGATTAGGATAACTAGTCGGTCTGAGAAGGATTTCCAACCGACTAAATCGTCATCTAGTCGGTCGATGAACCTTCTTGGACCGACTAATTGACCAACAGAGAATGGGCTGAGTTGAGCAAGGATATCTAGTCGGTTAAAGAAGGATTTCCAACCGATTAGATCGTCATCTAGTCGGTTGGTTCTTCTTCTTGAACCAACTAAGATGCATATGAAGCCGTGAAATGAAACGATAGGCTACAGGAAAGTTTCTAATGGCTTCTAAGGCAATCCTAGAGATACGATATGAAAGTTATGAAGATTTCTAGGCAAGTACTACTCAAGGCTTAGCATTCTACTAAACCGAAGCTAGAAAACAATATAAATAACATGACGAACCGTCTTCGAAGCTTTAACATGGAGGAATCTGAATTCCTTGACTTCATGAATACTCCTTGAGCTTCAACGAAGCTCCAGGCACAACGATCACGCATTCTGAGTAAGTCGTGGGACGTCGCTTGAGATGAAGAAATTACTTTGGCGACGATCTCCATAAATCTTCATGGTCTTGAGTCTTTTAGTTGAATGACTTGAACGTCATAGTCTTCGAAGCTTTTGACTCATCCAATCCTTTCTTCTCTTTAGATTGAATCTCCATTCATTTGTTGATGCCATTGGCTTGATGTTTGAAGTAGCCTTTGAATTCTTCAAGCCAATGCTTCACTTTTGTTGATCTACCAGAATCAACACGTGTAGTCACTTTTGATCTTCTAGAATCTGATTGGTGACTTTATAGCTAACTGCAATCACAAGAGTTAGTCACAATGATTTGTGTTGGATCATCATCAAAATCAAGGTGGAGAGTCCAATACTCAACACATATCTCCGTCAGAAGAGGGACCGGCACGGGTATTACGTCCTACTGCCATTCTATTGACAGGGAAAACCCAATTTAGACTCGTACATGTTAAACCGGATATATTAAATGAATGCGGTACTCTTATTGTTTCGAACTTTTGCATGACCTACATGGGCCACCACTAAAACCTGTCACGCCCCACTTCCCAAAACTACGGAGGCGAAGCGTGACTAAGGCCCGCTTGGGCCAGAGCTATGAAGCCCGGGCCCAATAAGCGTCTATAGGGATACCATAAAGTAACAGGTTCTTGCATTTATAAAAGTTATGAACAAAGAAATAAGAGTACAAATAAAGAAAACTGCATTCATTAATAATAAGAGAACATATCCAGCAAGTACAAAAGTCTAACAGAGGAGCCTAAGCATGGCTACAACGCAGAAAAGGAAACTAATGGTGCTACGCACCCAATCTAAGAAAGAAAGCAAAATGATGCTACGCACCCAAACTACGAACAACGGGAGACTCCAAAGTCAGCAACTGAGGAACCTCTAAGATTGGTCCTCACTCGGGTCGTACTCCTGATCAGCAACGTACTCCTGCTCGAAGTCCTCTGGTACTGGCTCTGGATCTACTAACCCTGTCTCGGTACCTGACGTACAAACACCAAGAGAAAGTGGTTGTACATCAGGTGAATTCTGCAAGTAAACGTGAGAAGACTCCACTGCAAGGTGTATAACATTTTAGAGTTGACATTTTAAACGTTTTTTACATGATGATGATGCAATAGCATGACAGATATGTATATGTGCAAGAAAGTAAAGACAACGCTGAAAAGTAAACATGACAGGCAATAGCCATAGCGTGTGCTACTGGCTACAAGACTAGACTGGACGGGACAAGACAAGACAAGACAAGTGTGTGACACAAAGGGTTCATGCCTTACGGTTCGAGGGGGATCAGACCCTCTCCCCGTGCGCACGCTCAACCCTACCCCAGCCCAAGTGCACAAGACAAGACATGACAAGGGATCCCTCACTTTTGGTGAGTGTCCTATTCGCCAGCAGGCTTGTGTATCATGACAATGGTTCACTCTCCAAGCTTGGAGAGTGCCCTATTCGCCCGCAGGCTTATCCGTTTCTAATCGTGACAAGGGATCACTCTCCCTAGGTTGGAGAGTGCCCTATTTGCCCGCAAGCTTATACAATACATGACATGACATGACAAGATGAGTATGGATGAGAGTTGTTCATTCTAGGGGGTCCATACGCACGCACACACAGATAAAACCTATGGTAGCAGTTGTTGTTGTTGATTCTAGGGGGTCCACACACACGCACACACAGATAAAACCTAAGGTGTCAGTTGTTGTTGTTGTGCTCGGACTTCGTCGTCAAGTCCAGGCTGTAGTGGGGTGTCCCAGACGCTATCATTTCACGTCTGGTTCTCTTAATATTACTTTTTAAATTTTAAGGGAAACAATGGCCTAAACATGGCCGAAACTGCGCAAGCGAACACACTTGCCTGCGGTGGCGGGCGGTACGTCCGTCGGGAGCGCCTCGTCGAGTCAGAGTGTCGGTAATGGGTCGTCTTAAACGAGTCAAGCGACGGTGTCAGGTCACGCTCATCATTGATCCTATTAAGGTTCATTTCTAGGTTAAACGTGGCTACCCTAACAGTCACATGTCAAGATGTCCGTTTAGCGTATTCGACGAGTCTATCATATGCGCACAGTCAAATCAGTTCGATCGTCGATCTACGGTTCTGCATCATTTTAAGGGGGCAGAAAGTAAATTTAGTGATTAAGTTGCCAATTTTAATTAGGTTTTCTATACTACGATGTGGGTTGTAGGATGACGATGGGGTACTAACTGTTGATGTCACGAATGTGGGTAGCGACGACGTGTAGGCCCTCAACAGCGACACGTGCCTCGGGCTTTACTTGCACAACCTTAAGAACCCCCGACGTGGTCGTACGGAAGGCGTGACCATCTGCGTCAAAAGATTCGTGATATTAAACTAAGGTCTAAATTTTAATATGAATTACTCCAACCATCTAACACATATAAGCATTTACTATTTATTAATCTTAATATTTCGACACATATCCATTACTTAAAAAAATAGCATATATCATATATACTGTTATTTATTAACTTACCATAGTTATAATAACTAACGTTGTACCCACCCCACTAACATCTCATTTTACAAGTATACGTCAGTAGTTGTTATATCTATAATAACCTAAAACTTTATATATAAGCCCAATTACGCACATATACTGCAAGTACCAGTACACCACATAACTTATTAGATAACCCAAACCCATTACTTGTTTACATGCTGGACAACTAACACTAACATGCATTATAATAATAACCAAAAGTTATAATCTACTCACAGCATTACCTCTTCTTTTATATCATGTTTGCATGCAGAGGGTTGCGGCGTTGGACGACAAAGGACGGCGGCGGGTGGCGATCGTACAGTGGCGCTGGAGGGTTTCGACGTTGCTGGGCAGTGGCGACGGCTCTGAAGCGGTGGTGTGTGTGGCTGCAACGGTAGGGTCGTCGGAGCCTGGGGTCGTCGGGAGGGGCTGGGAGACGTCGGCGTTTGCTCGGAGCTGAGGGTGGTGCACGGAGCTCAGAGGGGAGACCTCTGGGTGCGTGTTGGCGTGGAGGTCGAACGGTGGCCGTCGAAGTGAGCGAGCGGGAGGAGGAGACGGCTTGGGCACGTGCTAGTCTAGGGGAGAGAGGTCGACACAGGGAAGTAGCGCGCAGCTTGTTGTCGGACGGTGGAAAGCGGCCTGGGGGAGAGAGAAGACATGTGGTGGGAGGTCGCACTTGTGGAGGACTGGGCTGTACGGCAGTCGGAGTGAAAACTCTGGGGTTAGGGTTGTCGCATGAAAATAATGGCCTGGGGTGCTTAGTTGTATGAAAGCCTGAGATAAATAGGAACTGCTTCTTTGGCCTTCATTTTTTTTTGTACAGCTGCTGCTTGTTTGTAGAGAGGATAGAGAGAAAAGAAAACATAGGGAGATAGGGAGAACATGGGAGAGAGATAGGGGTAAGTGGCTTTCAGTTAGGATATGATAGGATAGGATCCAAAATTGTTTAGATAATAAATAAAAGATTTGATTCACAGCCAGGTCAACAAAAGATTTGTTTAAGATATTAATAGGTTAATAATCTAACCGTTTTAGATACCTTTGATTTAAAGGATTAGATTTATTAAAATAATAGTTTTAGTTTCAAAAATTTTTAAACCGGTTATGACTTAGTCTCTAAATAAATAATAGTAATTAATGTTCGGATAGGTTAGTTATAATAATATTAGATTTAATAACCTAAACGTTCATTAGTGTTAGGTCTTAAAATGCACAGCACTACATTTCAAATTCGGAATTTAAATAAGTAAGAAAAAGTTTTAATAATTGATAGTGATTGTATTGGTAGGTTGATCTCTAGTCATCCAAAAATTAAAAGGAAAAATACTGGGGGATCGTGCCTCCGAGAGGATCGTGGATACGTGGTTCGGTCGCGCGTTTGAGCTACGAACAACAGTAATAAAAATCAAGCACATAAAACGCACACGAAACACAGCTACGCGCTAGCATACGTACGGTCGGAAAGTGACCGTTACACATGCTTAGCAGCCGCTCAACCCTAACCCCACCCAAAAGTTGTGCTGGAACACGAGCCAACCTAATCAGTGCGTACGAGTTCACGAATTCAAGATTTTGCCTTTGAGGGCACGAGTTCACGAGTTCAAGATGTTCAATGTGTTCCGCCAGTGTCCATACTACCAAGCAATTTAATCCATCAAAAGAGCAAATTCTAACTAGTGTGTGTACATCATGAAGTGAAGCATGGTATAAAGAAATTCTAGCAATTCTTGATTTAGCAATTAAATGCAACGAAATTTAAAAACTATAAAATGCATACTTGCCTGGGGATAGTGTTGGGTGTCCAGGTGGACGAGGCGTAAGGCGCGTTTCTGCGAAGTTAGGTTTGTATATCAGATTATGATTCTGAACGGATTACTCACATCATTAAGATAGCCTTCGTATAACTGGTCTAAGTATCTCACTAACAGATTTGATATAAATATAGTAACTGTTATTTAACACTAACATTTTATCATGACACATGTCAACTTAAATCCTAACTTTTAATAAACTGATGATATATACGCATAAAATCAGTTATCCAGGTACCAACCTACGTTTTGATAACGAACATCATTAAGATTTAATATGAGATGCGGCACTAACAACTAACCAACTGTTAATATTAAGTTATTAACATGTTGCCTATAAACTTACATTTATTTACAAGTTTGCCATTCGTTATATATAAACTCAATATGATACAAGCTGAAGTATATATATTAAACTAATTAACATATTATAACTGATATGTGTGCTACACTGATTATATTATAATATATATAATGAGTTCACCAACCCTAATGTTCTCATGCAACTAGTTACTGTTCATGAAAGAGATAACAACTCAACGTATGGGTTCGTTTCTCCTTCGTTGTATGTGTTGCCGCAGGAACAATGACGCGTTTTGGACGACGATGAACATCGGTGGTCGATGGCTTCAATGGCGGTGCTCTAGGTGGCAGCAGAGGGAAGTTGGCATTGCGTGGGTGGCTGTCGAACGTCGGAGAAAGAGATGGGCACTCGGGGAAGTTTGAGAGGGGGAGAGATCGGGGTCGACAGTGGGTGACGCCGGAGTTGTGTCCTTGGAGGAGAACATGGCTGCTGTTTGGAATAGGATGGTGGAGGTATGTGGCAGAAGCTTGAGGGGCACCGGAGTTGGAGGTCGACGTGGCGAGTGGAGGGAGAAACATGGAGGAAAACTGGGGAGGGGAAGGTGGTGGCGATGGCATAGGGGATGGTCGACGACGGGTTAGGTCTTCGATGGGAAGTTTGGCGTGGGAAAATGGATCGGAGATGAAGGAGATGGAGTCGGAGGCTTATAGGCAGAAGAAGCTACCGTCGGAGTGGGTGCAGCGGTCGGAGCTCAGGTGAGGGGGAGGATAGGGATGGATCGTCGGGAAGGGCTGTCGGTGTTTGGAGTCGGGGAGACGAGGGGAGACTGTTGTCGGGCAGTGGAGGAGAGGGTGGTTCGGTGGTCTAACGGGACTGAGGGCGGTCGGACTGGTGGCCACATGGAGAGAAAGGAAGGAAGGGGATGGCGAACTGGGGGAGAGAGGAGGCTGTCTGTTGGTGAGGGCTGCCGGCACGGGGATGCTCAGGCCGTCGAGAGGAAAGGGCGAAGGTTAGAGAGAGGGTGGCGGTAGGAAACTGGTGGTTGCAGCCTTTTTGGCTCCCTTTTGCCCGAGTAGCAGGGGGTTACTTTGCATGGAGTTTTGTTGAGGGGAGATGCTATTTCCCTTGGTTATTTGTAGGGTAGGTTAGGGAGAGAGGGGAGATAACATGGAGAGTGATAGTGGGGGTTGTTGACGTGGAAAGTGGAGAAGATTGAGGGGGGTACGGTTAGGTGGTTGTGATAGAATTTTAGGAGATTGGTTTTGATTTAAAACGATTCGTTTTCATCCTAATTTTGAAATTCAAATCCTTAAGTATATTTTAATATACAATAATGGAAATTTGCAGATTTGTACCCTGACGTCCAAAGATTAAAAGGAAAAAATCGCGGCGATCTTGACGTCAGGAGGAAGGAAAATATGGGTTCCGGTCATGTGTCTAAGCTACAGAAAATAATAATAATAACCAAATACGAGTATACACATACGAAACAAAATACGTACTAAAATATGTTCGATCGAAGAGTGGTCGTTACATCCTATCCAACCTAAGAAAAATTCCGTCCTCAGAATTTCTTATCAACCAAGATGCGGGGAGTAAGTGAGTGTGGTGCTCGTGCACTTCCTCTTCCAATATATGTGCACCATACTCTGTACTACGCTCACATACTAACCATAAATAACAATCAAGTCATCATACATAAACACTAATAATAATAGTAGTACTACTATTACTACTAACACTAGTTAACAATTATACCTATAATAATACTAACACTCGCATATACATCACTAATTATATATCAATAATAATACTCATATACCACAACTAAAGCATAACACAATTCATGTAATACAATCATCCAATACAACTAAAACCAATATTATAATTAAGACAAATAGTAGTACTTTACTATACACACACATCAACTTACTAACTGCAAGTGTGCCATCATCTTGTATACTCACATTATTACTCATACATAATGCACTACCATATTTATCCAATCAAAAGCCCAAATCATATTGTTTTACACGTCATATAAACACCTCACTCAATACCAATATATAAGCACATTCAAATAATACCCCAATAGTATAATCACTTTACCCATTACGTAATACACTATGCACACCACATAATACATATCACTACACACTTATATACACACCATACATTACACCATACACAAAAATGGACATGTCCTACTTACATGGCACTAGGGCCACTACAATCTACCCACCTTAAATCAAGTCCGTCTTCAAACTTCCTTGAATAAGGCCAACTTAGAGATGAGGGGACTTAGACACTAAGGTCACCCTACTCCAGACATACATATACTATAATAGAAGAAACACTTAATCATATGCATACATTCACAGATACATCATATAGTCACATACATACAAATTCTTGTGCTCGCATACACACTACACAAACATGCATATTTATTTGGAAAGTTAGTGTGAATCTTTATTAATGTGGAAGAACTGTACAAAACATACAAATGCGGTAACTTATGTGAGAAGGATTGTTAGAAAAAAGGACAGGGCACAAGCGACGTCACTCTTTACCAAACAATCCCACCCCCATACCCAAACTAAATGTACATTTTTGAGTTTCTATATCCTTCATCTCTGAACTCCCAGTTTGCCATGGCCTCTGCCACATCTGGAGCATAAATGTCTTGATCTCGAAGTGCAATTCTGATGTCAGCTGTAATGTCTTCAAAGAGTAATATCTTGGCCCTTTTAGAGTCTTTGAAGATCCTTCTGTTCCTTTCTCTCCATATATGCCAAACCGATGCAGAGAGAACGGTTTTGGCTAGCATGCTCATTGTGTCCTTCCTAGCATTATGGGCAATGAAATAGTCCCCCACTTTGGAAAGTACTAGATCAATAGGGCTTACCACCCCTAGTTTGAGAATACATCTGCGCAGAATATAGCATGAATATGGGCATTCAAAATAAAGGTGATCAATGTTTTCCGCCACTCCATCATCATAAAGAACACATTGAGAGGAGGAGACAATCCCACACTTAATGAGGAGGTCCCTAGTGAGTAATTTCCCATGAAAGGCTCGCAGCAGGGTTAATGCCATCTTAGGGATATAGTTCTTATACCAAATTAATTTATAGTTGCGAAAGCTAGTACCTTGGCGCCTGGTACCTTCCCAGGCCTCTTTAAACTTGTATGAAGGCCTAGGTGCCCATGCCCACATGTCAGGACCTGGGCAAAGCTCTATGCCATGGAGAAATTGTCAAACATGATCTAAAGAAGAGTCCTCAAGGCAACCAAAATTTTTCCAATACTTATTAACTCTTTTGTTGCTTTCTGCCGGGGGACATCATAAATATCACTAAGAGGGCCGCATCCCAGCCAATTGTCATGCCAAAATAGAGTGGTCGTGCCATCCTGTACTTGCCTCTTAATAAGTTTCTTGGAGTATTTCCTGCAATGACGCATAAATTTCCAGGTTCCAGATTGGGTTGGTTTACCTTTTGCTAGAAAGAAAGAGGTGCTATCTCTGTAGTTGTATTTCATAAAGTGTGCCCAAAGACCACGTAAAGAAAGCATTCGCCATGTCAAACCAACCCCAGCCACCTGATTAAGATCAGAAAGCAGCCTCATGCCTATGCCTCCCTCCTCCTTTGGGGTGCGTATATCCTTCCAAGCCCAAGTATGAGACGAACCCCAAATGAATTTCCTACACGCTGAAGTTATGGTGCGCAAAACCGATTTCGGAATTCTGTAGGCCTGCATCCAAAAATTGACCATTCCATAAATTACTGTCTTCACCCATTCAATTTGGCCAGCAATAGAAAGCTAGAGGATGTCCAGCCTATAAGCCTTTTTCTGCATTTGTCCACCAATCTTGCATACATTGAGGGCTTTGGGTATTTAGTAGATAAAGGAAGACCCAGATATGTTGTGAAAGAGGAACCCATTCTGATGCCCAACAAGTTAGCCAACTCGGTAGGGTTCTTAGTTCCCTTGCTAAAAATAGCTGTGCTTTTATCCCAGTTTATATGCAACCCTGCAGATTAGCAAATTCTGCTAGTAAAGATTTGAGACCCAAAAATGAAGAGATGTTTGAATGACAGAATAACTGTCACGCCCCGCTTCCCTAAAATGGAGGCGATACGTGAAAAGGTCCGCACGGGAGTGGAGCTGTAAAGCCCCAAACCCGATAAGCGTCAATAAAACATAAGCAGGTCCCTGTAACCACAAACGGAACAACAATAATAACACAAGGAGAGACAGAAATAAAATCTCAAATCTCAGAATTTGTCCAACATTAAAATTAAGTTCAGCGTCCAGAAAAGCCACCAGGCTAAAAGAAAGAGTCTAAAGGCCCAGAACAAGGCCAACAAAAGGGACAACATAACAAAGTATTGGTGCCACGCACCGACAACAAACAATCTAAACAACAACACAAACAGTCTCTACAACTGATCGCCCGTGTCCACGAAGTCCTCGTCAAACACAGGCTCGGGCTCGGCGTCTACAAACACCTCGTCCTCAACAATGAACTCAGGCTCAGGATCTAACATGTGTCACCCAAAAGAGTAAAGGGGCACATGTCAGCAAGTCTAAAAGACTTGGGCAAGGAAACTGAAAAGGAAGGCAAACTAGCAACCTAGCAATTATAGTATGTATGACATGGCAGTTATGGTATGAGTGCACAAGTAAGACATGGTGAAACAATAAGTACAAGAGAACAATTTATCAGGGCATGTCAAGAGTAGCCAAGCTACTAACAATCTCAATCTTTTCACTAGTCACGTTTCACGTTGTTTGTAGATGTTTACACCTTACAGCTGAACTGTTGGACATTCACACTGATTGGCCGCTTAACACTACCCCAGAACCCAGAGTTTACGCCTTACAACTGCAGTTGCTGATCTGGCAGACTCCCAGTTGAATGGTCGATTAACTCTTACCCCAAAATCCACGTGTAAACAAGCCAGGGTCCCTGTACACGAGCTCAGTAAATGACCCAGGGTTGCCCCGCACAAGAGCTCGTTTCCTGGATCACAAACCAGGAGCGTATTTCATTTGACATAGGGGTGCACCTAGACTCAATCATTTCACAAGGCGTAGCGGAGCTACGCAATCACGGGAACACTTAAAGAATGCAATGACATGACAATTAGTTCGCGTACCGTTAATGGAAATTAAACATGACATGGTAGTTGTGCAACATGATAAATGTCGGATCTAGCTTCGTTGTCAAGCTAGTTCCTAAAATTACACCTAGGCAAGTATCATTTCGTCGCCTAGTCTCATTTACGCCTACAACAAGCAAATGGCCTAAGACATGGCCTAAAACCCAAAGTGGCAAGTTTCACTTGCCTAGCACCGAGGATGACGATCAACGAGGCCGTCACACAAATGCTAACTACAGAGATGAGATCGCTGCCATGGTAAAACAATATTAGAACAACACCCAACCTAGTTTTATTAGGGTTTCACAAGGACACAATGGGTTATGAAAACATTAAGAGATCGATTTATTATCGTATCGGAGCGGAAGAATGATGCCGAGCAAGCACGGCAACGGAAGAAACGATCCGGGGAACCTAGGGTTCAGATCTGGAATGGATGGGAAAAATCTGGAGAAATGGGGTTTTGGGGGTTTTCCGGCAACCTAGAGGTGGTGGCCGGCCAAAATGGAGAGGGGGAGAGGCTCTTGATGAAGGAGGAGGGCTAGGGTTAGATGGATGATGATTTGGGGAAGAAGGAGGCTCAAGAGAAATGAAAGAAGAAAAGAAAAACGTTTGGGGGTTTAAATAGAAAGTGCTGGCGGCTGCCTAGAAATTAGGGTTTCGACACTGATTAGTCGGTCAAAGAGCAACCACTGACCGACTAGTTTTGGAACTAGTCGGTCGGTTGACCAACGCAGACCGACTAAGTCCAAACAGCAACTCCTGTACAAAAATAGGATTTAGATTTTGTCGGTCAAAGAACAACTACTGACTGACTAGTTTCTCATCTAGTCGGTCGATGAACGTTCTTAGACCGACTAAGAATGAATAGTACTTGGTATCAAAAATGATCATAGAGCTAGTCGGTTAAAGAACGATTGCTGACCGACTAGTTTACAACCTAGTCGGTCGACAAATGTTCTTAGACCGACTAACGATAAATAGTAACTCCTGAGTAATTTACAAAGCCCACTAGTCGGTCCATGATGGTTTGCCGACCGACTAAATCGTCATCTAGTCGGTGGGTTCCCCTTCTTATACCGGCTAACGTGCACAGAAAGTTCCGAAATGGAGCACGAAGCTCCGGGATCGATTTCTAAGACTCCTAGGCTTGATCTAACAATAAGATATGATAGATATGGAGCCCGTCACGAATGACTTACTCCGAAATCGACGATCAACGGAAGAAGCTAGAAAATCACGACGAAACGATCGAAAATGAAAGCTACGGAGACGAAAACCACACATGAGGAGAAAATCCACCAAAACATATATATATAATATAATTAATCCAGATACATGAAAACCAGTCGTTACATCCTCCCCAACTTAAGAAAAAGTTCCGTCCTCGGAATTTCCCAATACTCACGTGTCCGGGAACAAAAGTGGGTAACGCTCTCGCATCTCATCCTCGTTCTCCCAAGTAAACTCTCCAGGCGAGTCGTGTCGCCATATCACCCTCACAAGATTGACAACCGTGTTCCGAAGTGACTTCTGACGCCTGTCCAAAATCTGCACTGGCTGTTGGTCATACGTCATATCAGGGCGAACGGTAATCTTCGAGAAATCCACAGCATGAGATGGATCGCTAATGTATCGACGAAGCTGCGAACACATGGAAAACATTGTGAACTCCTTTCAAAGATGGCGGCAAGGCTAAGCGGTAGGCTACCTTGCCAACTTTCTCCAGAATGTCAAACGGTCCAATGTATCGCGGGCTCAACTTCCCTCGCTTCCCAAAGCGAATCACACCACGATTCGGGGAAATCCTCAAGAACACACGATCCCCAGGCTAAAACTCCAAAGGACGACGTTTAGCATCCGTCCAATGCTTAAAACGGTCCTGAGCAATCCTCAACCTCTCCCGAATATTCCTGACAACATCTACAGCCTCCACAATCATCTCAGGTCCCAACAGCTCCCTATTGCCAACGTCATCCCAACTCAATGGAGATCGACATTTCCTCCCATAAAGAGCGGCGAAAGGCGCCATGCCAATACTCGTCTGGAAGCTGTTGTTGTAGGAAAACTCTACCAGATGTAGATGGTCCTCCCACGAACCCTTGAAATCCAACATGCACGCCCTCAGCATGTCCTCCAAGATCTGAATTGTCCTCTCGGACTGGCCACCCGTCTGCGGGTGGTACGCCGTGTTGAAACTCAGACGCGTACCCAAACTCTTCTACAAACTCTGCCAGAACTGAGATGTGAACCTCGTGTCTCTGTCCGACACGATACTCACGGGGACTCTGTGAAGTCGTATGACATCCTGCACGATTCACGTTACATCACTATCTAAACAAGGAAAATGAAATAAAAACGGAGAGTAAAAGAATTTACCTCCATATATCTCCTCGCTAACGCCTCAGTGGACTGTCCCACTCGGAATGGAATAAAGTGCGCGGATTTGGTCAATCGATCTACGATCACCCAAATCGCATCATTCTGCTTCGGACTCCGAGGTAGTCCAGTCACGAAATCCATAGTGATGTGTTGCCATTTCCACTCTGGAATCGGAAGCGGTTGTAGCAACCCTGTCGTACGCTGATGCTCCGCCTTCACTTGCTGGCAAACAAAGCACTTGGCTACACTCCGAGCCACACTCCTCTTCATACCATGCCACCAATAGTTCAGACGAAGATCCTTGTACATCTTGGTGCCACCAGGATGCACAGAATACGGCGAACTGTGTGCCTCCACCATCAACTCCTCTCTAATATCCCCAGCTGGCACACACAACATGGCTCCAAACCTCAGCGAGCCATCCTCATGAATCAAAAAGTCAGTCCGCAGACCGGCTTCCACCTGCTCCCGAATCTTCACCAGCTTCGGATCCTCGGCCTGGCCAGCCTTGATCCGATCCACGATCGTCGACTGAATTTGCATACTCATCAACGAAGAAGCCTCTCCAGGAAGAACAATCTCCACACTGGACTCGCAAAAATCCTATTGCAATCTCCACTGCGAAGTCAAAATCATCACCGCTGGAAGCCTACTCAGCGCATCAGGAACCACATTCACCTTGCCAGGGTGATACTGCAAATCAATCTCATAATCTACCATGAGCTCCAACCATCGACGCTGTCGCATGTTGAGCTCCTACTGAGTGAAAATATACTTCAAGCTTTTGTGATCGGTGAAGATCTTCACTTTCTCACTTAGCAGGAAGTGCCTCCAAATCTTGAGCGCAAACACAACAGCAGCCAACTCCAAGTCATGCGTCGGGTAATTCTTCTCATGAGTCTTGAGCTGACGCGAAGCATACGCCACAACATGCCCGTGCTGATGCAACACACAACCGAGACCCTTGCCAGAAGCATCACAAAAGATCTCGAATCCATCGCTGCGAACAGGCACAACAAGAATAGGGGCAGTCGTCAATCTCTCCCTCAGTACACCAAAAGCATTCTCACAATCACCCGACCAAATGAAAGGCACATCCTTCCGCGTCAATCTGGTCATCGGCTCAGCAATACGGGAAAAGTCCTTAATGAAGCACCGATAATAACCAGCCAAGCCCCAAGAAACTCCTGATCTCAGACGCTGACTGCGGAACAGGCCACTCTCTGATGGCCCTGATCTTCTCAGGATCTACTGAAATACCATCTCCAGTCACCACATGCCCGAGAAAAGCAACTCTGTCCAGCCAAAACTCGCACTTCAAAAACTTAGCATACAAACGATGCTTCCTCAAAATCTCCAACACTGTCCTCAAGTGCGAGGCATGCTCTTCCTCTGACTTCGAATAGATCAGAATGTCGTCAATAAAGATAACAACAAACTTATCTAAAAATTCGTAGAAAATAAGATTCATCAGATTCATAAAAACTGCGGGTGCATTGGTTACACCGAAAGGCATAACCACAAACTCGTAGTGTCCATACTTCGTCCTGAATGCTGTCTTCGGAACATCTCCCTTCTTCACCTTCAGCTGATGATAACCACTCCTCAGATCAAACTTCGAAAACACCCTCGAACCTCCAAGCTGATCAAAAATATCATCAATGCGAGGCAATGGGTATTTATTCTTGATGGTCACCGCATTCAACTCCCGATAGTCCACGCACATACGACACGAACCATCCTTCTTCCTCACCAGTAGCACAGGTGCTCCCCACAGAGACACACTAGGATTGATATAACCCTTCTGCAAAAGCTCATCCAGCTGCTTCCGCAATTCCTCCAACTCAGCGGGTGACATACGATAAGGCGCCTTCGAAATCGGTTGCGCTCCCGGAACAAGATCAATAGAAAATTCTAGAGCTCGATCAGGTGGCAATCCAGACATCTCCTCGGGGAAGACGTCATCAAAATCTCGCACCACAGCTGGCCTCTCCAACTCCAACTGCATAGCCAAAATCTCCACCGGCCTGGCCCGAAACCTGACAGGACCAGCGAGCTGCTACCTCGGCTGAACTCAAATACTGGATGTCCAGGAATCTCGAACACCACCTTCTTCCTCCGACAGTCGATCGTAACATAGAAGCTCGCAAGCCAGTCCATCTCAAGAACTGCATCATAGTTGATGATGTCGTGGACAATGAAATCGGCGTAAAGCTCATGTTCACAGACCACCAACGAGCAAGAATTGCAACCAAGATGCACCAAGACCACGCCATTCCCTGTAATGATATTCCAACTCTTGGAAAGAGGGGACGTCGACAAGGAATGCTTCTCCACGAAGCTCCGAGAAATAATACACATCGATGCACCAGAGTCAAAGAGAACTCGTGCAGGAAATGTGCACACCAAAATCACACCTACAAACAGTCTAACAATCAAGCCCTAGTCTAGCAACCAATCATGTTCAAGCAAACAACATAATCCAACAATCAAAACTAGCTAGGAAAGTAACAGCTAGATTGAGGATTACCTGCGATAACCTCATCCACAGCCTCGCTCTCCATAGTGGTCATCAGAAAAGCCTGCCTCCTCGGCGGAAAAGCTTGCTGAAAAGCCTGCCTCTATGGAACAAGAGCTGCTCCACGTCCAGCAGGAACAGACGCTCTCTGCTGTAACGGCTGTGCTGCAACAGGTGACCTCCAAGGCTGCTTCGCATGCCGACAATCCTTCGCGACATGAGAAGCATCACCACAAACCAAACACTGGCCTAGAAACTTCCTACACTGATCCTTGATGTGGCCAGGCTTGCCGCAGAAATGACAAGTCTTCTGATTAGGCCCTCCTGGCCTCTTGAACTGAGCTGGCTGATTAGGCTTGAAACCAGGCCTAACCACCGCCCTGGCCTGCTCCATATGCCTCTTCCCAGCACCAGAAACATGTCCTCTCCTCTGACTCAGATTCAGCTCCTGCCTCCTCACAGCGACCAGAACCTTCTGATAAGAGTCCAGATCGGAGGAAGACACAAAACTCTGAAGCTCCAAAGCAAGTCCCTGCAGGAACCTCTGAGCCCTCTCATCAGCATTCTGAACCATCTTCGACGTGAACCGACTCAGCCTAGTGAACTCTTGGTGGTACAGGTCCACCGTCAAGCTCCCTTGCTTCAGATCAATAAAGCGCTGCAGCATCTCCTTCCTAGCAGCCTTCGGAAAGAACTCCTCATCAAACCTGGACTTAAAGGTAGCCCAAGCTATCGGCTCCACCAGCATCTTATCTTCCGCATCCCACCAGTTCCGAGCATTATCCTTGAGTTGCCTCTTCGCCAAATCAACCCATCCAGCCGGGGTGATCTTGGCCATCTTCAAGTTATCCTCAATGTTTCGAATCCACTCATCGGCAGCCAGAGGACCCTCAGACCCAACAAAATAAGCAGGACCCAGCTCCCGAAATTGCTTCGCTCCAGGCTTGGAGCGAGGGGCATCCTGGATTGCCCGACCAGCTCGAATAACTGGAGCATTCTGGACTTGCAGGAGCACGTCCTGCTGCACCTGCATTATCTGAAGCATCATCCGCATCATCTCTCCATTGGTGGGCTCCAGCTCAGGCTCCTCGTCATGAGGGGGCGCACCACTACCTCCACCACGAGTAAATCACCTTCCTGCCATCTAATGACACAGAAAAAGAAGCAGATTAGACTCATAGCTTATGACTCGGATGTCGAACTTAGTTTATTGGAAATTCTAATATTATTATCATCATTCCGATAATCGCAGTTACAGAAGGGACCTGCATGGGCCACCAACAAAACCTGGTACGTCCCGCTTCCCTAAAATAGAGGCGAGACGTGAAAAGGTCCGCACGGGAGTGGAGCTGTGAAGCCCCAAACCCGATAAGCGTCAATAAAACCTAAGCAGGTCCCTGTAACCACAAACAGAACAACAATAATAACACAAGGAGAGACAGAAATAAAATCTCAAATCTCAGAATTTGTCCAACATTAAAATTAAGTTCATCATCCAGAAAAGCCACCAGGGTAAAAGAAAGAGTCTAAAGGCCCAGAACAAGGCCAACAAAAGGGACAACATAACAAAGTATTGGTGCCACGCACCGACAACAAACAATCTAAACAACAACACAAACAGTCTCTACGACTGATCGCCCGTGTCCATGAAGTCCTCGTCAAACACAGGCTCGGGCTTGGCGTCTGCAAACACCTCGTCCTCAACAATGAACTCAGGCTTAGGATCTAACATGTGTCACCCAAAAGAGTAAAGGGGCACATGTCAGCAAGTCTAAAAGACTTGGGCAAGGAAACTGAAAAGGAAGGCAAACTAGCAACCTAGCAGTTATAGTATGCATGACATGGCAGTTATGGTATGGGTGCACAAGTAAGACATGGTGAAACAATAAGTACAAGAGAACAATTTACCAGGGCATGTCAAGAGTAGCCAAGCTACTAACAATCTCAATCTTTTCACTAGTCACATTTCACGTTGTTTGTAGATGTTTACGCCTTACAGCTGAACTGTTGGACATTCACACTGATTGGCCGCTTAACACTATCCCAGAACCCAGAGTTTACGCCTTACAACTGCAGTTGCTGATCGGGCAGACTCCCAGTTGAATGGCCACTTAACTCTTACCCCAAAACCCACGTGTAAACGAGCCAGGGACCCTGTACACGAGCTCAGTAAATGAGCCAGGGTTGCCCCGCACAATAGGGGTGCACCTAGCCTCAATCATTTCACACAAGGCGTAGCGGAGCTACGAAATCACGGGAACACTTAAAGAATGCAATGACATGACAATTAGTTCGCGTACCGTTAATGGAAATTAAACATGATATGGTAGTTGTTGTGCAACATGATAAATGTCGGATCTAGCTTCGTTGTCAAGCTAGTTCCTAAAATTGCGCCTAGGCGAGTATCATTTCGTCGCCTAGTCTCTTTTACGCCTACAACAAGCAAATGGCCTAATACATGGCCCAAAACCCAAAGTGGCAAGTTTCACTTGCCTAGCACCGAGGATGACGATCAACGAGGCCGTCACACAAATGCTAACTACGGAGATGAGATCGCTGCCATGGTAAAACAATATTAGAACAATATCCAACCTAGTTTTATTAGGGTTTCACAAGGACACAATGGGTTATGAAAACATTAAGAGATCGATTTATTACCGTATCGGAGCGGAAGAAAGATGTCGAGCAAGCACGGCAACGGAAGAAACGATCCGGGGAACCTAGGGTTCAGATCTGGAATGGATGGGGAAAATCTGGAGAAATGAGGTTTTGGGGGTTTTTTGGGGTTTTCCGGTGACCTAGAGGAGGTGGCCGGCCAAAAGGGAGAGGGGGAGAGGCTCTTGATGAAGGAGGAGGGCTAAGGTTAGATGGATGATGATTTGGAGAAGAAGGAGGCTCAGGATAAATGAAAGAAGAAAAGAAAAACGTTTGGGGGTTTAAATAGGAAGTGCTGGCGGCTGCCCAGAAATTAGGGTTTTGACACTGATTAGTCGGTCAAAGAGCAACCACTGACCGACTAGTTTGGGAACTAGTCGGTCGGTTGACCAACGCAGACCGACTAAGTCCAAACAGTAACTCATGTACAAAAATATGATTTAGATTTAGTCGGTCAAAGAACAACTACTGACCGACTAGTTTCTCATCTAGTCGGTCGACGAATGTTCTTAGACCGACTAGTTTCTCATCTAGTCGGTCGACGAATGTTCTTAGACCGACTAAGAATGAATAGTAATTGGTATCAAAAATGATCATAGAGCTAGTCGGTTAAAGAACGATTGCTGACTGACTAGTTTGCAACCTAGTCGGTCGACAAATGTTCTTAGACCGACTAACGATAAACAATAACTCCTGAGTAATTTACAAAGCCCACTAGTCGGTCCATGAAGGTTTGTCGACCGACTAAATCGTCATCTAGTCGGTTGGTTCCCCTTCTTATACCGGCTAACGTGCACAGAAAGTTCCGAAATAGAGCACGAAGCTCCGGGATCGATTCCTAAGACTCCTAGGCTTGATCTAACAATAAGATATGACCGATATGGAGCCCGTCACGAATGACTTACTCCGAAATCGATGATCAACGGAAGAAGCTAGAAAATCACGACGAAACGATCGAAAATGAAAGCTACGGAGACGAAAACCACACATGAGGAGAAAATCCACCAAAACATTTATATATAATATAATTAATCCAGATACATGAAAACCAGTCGTTACAATAATAGCATATCGTCAGCAAATAGAAGGTGAGATATAGAACCTATACGCCTCATATGTTCGATGCTGTGAGTACATATGGCATCCTCAACCAGGAGGGAAAAAGCTTCCATAGTGATAACAAAAAGGTATGGGGAGAGGGGGTCTCCCTGCCTGAGGCCCCTATTCCCACCAAACTACCCCACCGGAGATCCATTAATCATAACAGAGAATGTTGGACTAGTAATGCATTATTTAATCCATTCAATAAAATTTCTGATGAACCCCATATGGGGAAGAATGAAGAAAAGGAATTCTCTATTTACACTGTCAAAAACCTTTTTCAAATCTAACTTGAGGCACGCTGTGGCCCCATGGGGTTGCTAAAATCCATAATCTGTTCATGAGCAAGCAAAACACAATCTAATAATAATCTCCATTTGAGAAATGCATATTGGTTTGGGGATATTAATTCATGAATTAACACTTTTAGCCTATTGCAGATAATTTTACTAATCACCTTGTACAAGACATTACAACATGCTATGAGTCTGTAGTCTCCAAGCCCACTGGCATTAGAGTTCTTAGGCACAAGAGTGAGATTGGTATGATTTAAAGGATGCATCAATTTGCCAGATCGAAAAAAAGAGGGGATATCATCAGAAGCGTCATTACCAATTAAGCTCCAACAGTGTTGATAGAAAAAACCGTTGTATCCATCCGGCCCAGGAGATTTATCCACTCATATTTGGAAAACTGCTTCCTTCACTTCCTCCTTGGAGATCCTCCACTTTAGCCAAGTAGCAGCTTCCCTAGTAATAATGCGCTTTGGAATGATGTGGGGGGGGAATCAGTCCTATAGTGAGTCTGGGAATAATGGCCTTCCTAGAAATAGGGGGCACTTGTCCTTAGCTCTTCATAAAAATCATAATGATTACCAGTTGCATCAACGAGATGGCCCAAATTATTATGACTCTGCCTTCCTGTCATATATGAGTAGAAAAATTTTGTATTCCTGTCCCCTAAGCTTAATCAATCTTGACGGCTTTTCTGCCGCATCATCTCATCCTACATACTCAGTAGATTAGCTAGTTTATCAGAGAAAATATGCTCTTCCTTTTGAATATCAACATCGGTATGAATATAGGTGTGACTTCGGATTTCCTGAAGCTTATTACGGTAAACATCAGCCGAATTATCTTCGGCCTGTTTATGAGCCCATTCACGTCGAACAAGCTTCAGCCGTTTAAGTTTGGAATTGAAACGATGCATGGGGGAACCTTCAAAATATTGATTCCAGCTGGCTTCGACAAGCTCATTGAACCCTGGAAGTCTTACCAAATAATTGAAAATTTTGAATGGTTTTGGGTAGGATTTTACCTTATAGTGAAGTTGGATCAACATAGGAGAGTGATCGGTTGTGGTCGGATCCAAGTATTCCACAAATGTCTCTGAAGCATAGAAATCCATTTGGAGTTGTATAGCATACGGTCCAGTATGGTAGAGATGCCTCCAACACCAATACGCTTATTGCACCAACTCATAGTTTTACCAATACTCTTGAGATCAAGAAGCGAGCATCGTCAAAGGCAATTATTAAACTCATCCACCACCTTAGGGTCTAATCTTCTCCCCCAATCTTTTCCTTGGAGTAGCGGACACAATTGAAATCACCACCCATAATCAATGCCTCCCCATCTAGCTTTGCAGCTTCACTCTCAATATGACTCCAAAGATGCTTCCTGTCAGCCCAAAAATTTGAAGCGTAGATGATCGAGAGGACGATAGAGAGTCCCCCTTTATTCTGACAATGCATAGTGATATGTTGAGCAGAAATAGAAACAAGCATACAACTCCAAACAGCTACATCATATCCAATAAGGATCCTCCCTTCAGAATGTAAGGAAAAATTATCTTGTGTTGCCCAACTTTTAGGAAAATAGGTACTCCAGCTGCTTTTATCTTCCTTCAGCTTCGTCTCCAACAAAATTACAATAGTTGGCTTTAACTTCTTTAGTCTATCACGCAGGTCTCGTCGTCTAATGGGGTTGTTGAGGCCTCGCGTATTCCAGACAAATACGCTCATTGATTAATGGGTTGTTGTTGCCTCCCCCAGCTCCATTATTTAATCTGGAGATTTTTCTAATCTCCCCTCCTGTAGATGCCAGAGTAGAAGAGATTGTGTTTACCTCCTCTCCAAGATTCAATTTCTTCAGATGCTTCTTCTCCCAGTCCGGATTGGTGATGGTCAAGGTGTCAGGTAAATTATCCGTAGACAGGTCTAACTTCTCTTCATTGAGCAAAGGTTCCGACAGAACATCATGATTTGCTGACCTTGTTGGCAAAATGACATCCACTATGTTTACTTCTTGCCGATTGTCCAGGGGGGAATTGTTGGGGCTTTGCATTGCTAATTGCCAGATTCATCTCTTCCTGAAACCCCCCCCCCATGTTCGTTATTCTTTCCCTCTTCCATATGGTCTCTAGCATTTTTTTCATGACAGACTGAATCTTCATAAATAGTTTCATCACTAATCTAGAGTCTTCATAAATAGTTTCATCCACTAATCCAGAGTCGCTCTTGGTCATAAAAGCTTCCCCCATAGCCTCCCCTATGGGATCTCCTGTAGTTGTAGTAGCAAGTTCAGATTCCATATTAAGCCCAACCGAATCCTTTACTACCACATTCAGTTCAAAAAATTTGAAGATAGAATGGTCCCCTCTCCCTACACTCTTATTTAAGACATTTTCCAGAACTTCTCCACCTTGCTGATCAGTCACTTTCTCAGTATCTGACTTTTCGCTTTGGATTGAATAGAGCTTTAGCTGGTATGGGCAATGCACAACTGCGTGACCGAAACAAATAAAGTGACTGCACCAGGGGGCTCTCCCTTAAACTTCGTGCCAATGCTGATGATTTCTCCCTCATCCAGTTCTACTCCTACTGTCTTAAGAATGGGCATATTTGCATTAACTTCCACAAGGCACCTAGCGTAGGATAACCTCTCTAGCTTCGATGTTGCTCTATTAAGGCAGATGGGCATGCCTATCATAGAAGACACCACATTCAATATTTCCAATGTCCATATATTATCTGGCAAACCATGTAACTGAACCTAGATAGGGACTGTAGAGAACATATCTCGATCATGTTGTAAAGTAGGGCTCCATCGTTGGAGAACAGTTAATCTCCCATCAAATAGCCATGGCCCCCATATAAAATCCTCTCACAATCCTCCTTACAATCAAACTTGAAATAGAAAAGGCCGTTATCTCGGATGTAAATATGCACCCCCTTCTTTAACTTCCACAAGCGATCAACCCACGCTCGTAATTGCCCATATTATGGGACATCCCCAAGGACATAACCAACCAGGGTATTCTTCCATATCTCAGACCCCTTATATAATATATATATATATATATATATATATATATATATATATATATATATATATATATAGACACATACATACATACATACATACACACACACATACACACATACATACATATACATACATACATACATACATACATACATACATTATTACACACCTACCTTATATCTACGGATAACTTCGACATGCAAACAATATTTACACGCAAAAATAGCTCTTGGATAGTGGCAATGGAAGAAGAATTAATGCAATTCGAGAGAAATGAAGTTAGGGAGCTCGTTCCTCTTCCAAGTGGTCATCAAGTTATTGGGACCAAATGGATCTCAAGAACAAGACCGATGAGAATGAGGTAATCACAAGGAACAAAGCAAGGTTAGTTGCTCAAGGCTACCGGCAAGAGGAAGGTATTGATTTCGAAGAATCCTTTGTTCCCGTAGCTAGATTAGAAGCTATTGGATTGCTTTTATCTTTTGCATATCATAAGAATTTCAAACTATTTCAAATGGATGTTAAAAGTGCATTTTTAAACGGGATTGTCAATGAAGAAGTGTATTTTTCTCAATCTCCCGGTTTCATTCATGAAAAATTTCCAAACCATGTTTTCAAACTTAAGAAAGCGTTGTATGGGTTGAGACAAGCTCCTAGAGCTTGGTATGATCGACTCAATATCTTTCTTTTGGATTTAGGTTTTAAAATGGGAGAAGTTGATTCAAAACTTTTCATTAAAGATTATGAAAATGACATCCTATTGATTCAAGTTTATGTCGACGATATAATATTTGGTTCTACTAACTTTAATCTTTGTCAAGAATTTTCTAAGTCTATGAAGGATGAATTCGAGATGAGCCACATGGGAGAGCTTAATTACTTCCTTGGACTGCAAATTCGACAAGTGAAGGATGTGACGTTCATACATCAAACCAAGTGCACAGGGGAGCTTATTAAGCGATTCGGGAAGGAATCGTCTTCAAGCAAAATGACTCCCATGAGTACAACAACCCATCTACACAAGGATGAGAACGGAAAAGATGTAGACGTTCGTCTATATTGAGGTATGATCGGTAGCTTACTTTATTTAACCGCTAGTAGGCCCGATATCATGTTTTCTGTATGCTTGTGTGCTAGATATCAAGCTAGACCTAAAGAGTCACACTAGATTGCGGTTAAATGAATTTTTCGTTATTTCAATCATTCACTAGATTATGGGTTACTTTACCCTAAATCTAGCACATATGAGTTAATCTCATATAGTGATGCCAACTTTACCGGATGCAAGTCCGATAGGAAAATTACTTGTGGCACGTGCCAATTTCTAGGAAATTCCTTAGTTTTTTGGTTTTCCAAGAAACAGAATTCGGTATCATTGTCCACGACTGAAGCGGAATATATTGCCGCGGGTCTTCCATGTGGACAATTCCTTTGGATGAGACACACTCTTAGAGACTATGGTGTCAATTGTGATACTTGCACTATCATGGTTGATAACCAAAGTGCTATATGTCTTTTCAAGAACCCGGTACATCACTCCCGTACCAAACACATAGATATGAGACATCATTTTATCAATGATCATGTAGCTAAGAAGGACATCATCTTAGAGTACATTGAAACCCAAAAACAAATCGCCGACATCTTCACAAAACCTCTTAAAGAAGATTCATTTGTGAGGTTGCGTGGAGAATTAGGGATTATGGGTGAATCTGAAATTTAGGAGCTCAACTTACTTGTTATAACACTTTTTGAGCTCATATCATCATGTTGCCTCTCTTCGATTGATATATCATATATGTTTTTTAAGAAAGGCAATTAAGATCTACTTGATTACATGAGTTTTGAGATTGTTTTTAGAGTTTTGTGTTATAAATGATTTATCATTTTATATTGATTTTATGATGAGTTTATGATTAGAATATATGTCCTAGGGTGAGTTGTGCATATCCTCTGGATTTTAACCTCACTGTGCATTTTTGGACCAGGACAGACGACTGTCTTTTCTTCGACAGTCGACGGCCCTACTCTATTGATGTGTCCATATTTTATATCATTTTCATATCATTATCTCATCGCATTTCATATCACTTTCGCATCCAAATCCCACTTTTTACTACGATTTTGCATTTCTGACGATATTTCCGAGTTTCGTACTGTTTCGTGAATTTTCAGGGATTTTTGAGCGATTTGGACCCCCGCTTGGGTATGGACACATCCGACATGCTTGTGAGCTTGTTAGCAGGGCTCTGGAGGAGTTTGCCGTGTTCTTGTAGCCATTAGAGGAGAGAAGAAACAGAAAGAGCAGAGAGAGAAGCCCCAGGAGCATTCTGCAGCATTTCCCAGAAATTGCTCGGTCCGAACGGCTATCAATTTCAGCAGCGACGGATACGGGCTGACTCAAACCGAGCTGCTCATCTGCTCAGTCGAGTAGCCCCAGATTTCACAGCCCGAGCAGTGCCTGAGTATCAGAACGAGCTGATCCTACTCGGACCGAGCAGAGACTACTCGGTCCGGGTAGGTCGATTTCAAGATCTCCAAGAAGCCGAGCAGCATGCCTACGTGGGCCGAGCCTCTGACCGAGCTACGCTGACTCGGACCGAGTAGCCTACTCGGTCGGTGACACCAAGGGCATTTCTGGGAAGTTTTGAAGAAGCGCGATGCGCGCAATTTTGGGGCGACTGAAGGTCGCGATTGCGGAGACGGCTGGATGGACTTCGATTAGCTTTTGTTAGGGATTTTTCGAGCGGAGCTCTGGGCAATTATTTTGTAGGAACTTTTGGATTAATTTTTGTAGAGATTTTTGGATCAAATACTGAAGATTATTGCTTTTGCTTTTTTCTGGATCTATTGTTCATCTACTCTCGATGTAAGTACTTTTAGCCCTAATCTTTGGATTGATAAAATTTTCTCTTCTATGAAATTGACGCTTTTGTGCATTTCTATTGCAATGTCTGAGTAGATTCATTCTAGGGTTGATGAGTTAGCCCTAGGATTCTTGGGGGCAAAATATAGATCTGGATCCCTACGTTGAATTGGGGATTTAGGGTTGTATTTCGGTAGATCCTACCGAATCCGTAGATAACCTGTACTGAGATCATGCCCACGGTCTGTGGAATTGATGTGCTTAAGGGGTTTCTAGGGATTCAAATAGGAAAATCGGTGGATCCAACCAAGGCGCGTGACCATGCCCGACTCGCGCCTTGAGGGGATCCATCGACGAACTATACCGTTACGTTGACGGCTACCGTCATTGCGTCACGAGAGCCACCGAAATAACCCGCAATTCTAACCCACAAGAGTGGTACGAATTAGGGGATTAATTTCCTAGCCCTAATGCAATGTGAGGATCCCATCTAACATCAACCCCCAACGATCCTAGTGGCGATCCCTAAAGCCCTAGTCCCCTTTTATTGATATCACAACAATAACAACCAATCCAAATCTGTTACCCCGACAACTATCTCACTTCTAAATTTAGAAATAGACTGAGAATATTATAGACACTATCACCGTCCCTGTGGGATCCGACAATCTTTTATACTATAACTCGACACCGTCCGCTTACGGATTGAGCCCGAAATTGTAGCCTAGGGGCCATATTATGCCTGGCGATCGTGACACCGCCAAGTGGAACCTAGGTGTAGGTTACGGGTGCGTCAAGTTTTTGGCGCCGTTACCGGGGAATGCAATAGTGTTCTTATCTCAGTTTGTTTTTATTTTTGTGATGTTTGCTATCATTCTTACCATTTCTCACCCTACCATCATTTTTTTATTCTTTTTATTTATTGCGGTGCTACTGACGGTGTTCTTCTGAGTTTTGTTGGTGCATGAACACCCGCCACAAAGGGACTACTAGAGAGTTATTGTTTGATCCTGAGATCGAAAAGACAGCCAGGGCTTTGAGAGCCTCTAGCAGAAGTTCATCTCCATCTACTCAGATGGGGGAGAATCCTCCTCCTCCTCCACGCACTGGGTCCATCAGGGACCATATGAGACCGATGTTTGGGAACAACTCCTCGATTGTTAGACCACAGCTGACAGCAGCAACCTTTGAGCTTAAGACGTGGTTGATAAATCTGATGCAGTATGATCCCTTCCACGGGCATCCTCATGAGAATCCCAACCATCACATCGACTCCTTCTTGGCTAAGTGCGATACTTTCAAGGCAAAGGACGTCAGTGATGATGCGGTGAAGCTGCGGCTCTTTCCTTTCACCTTGAGGGACAAAGCCTCATATTGGCTCCGGGCCCATCCTCCCAACCACTTCACCACATGAGAGAAGCTCGTGCTTGCTTTTGTGGATATGTTTTATCTACCCTCAAAGACGGTCTGGATCCGTGGGGCCATTTCTAATTTCAAGCAGCTCCCGCAGGAGTCGCTTTACGGGGCTTGGGAGAGGTTCAAGGACCTCCAATACCAGTGCCCACACCATGGAATCCATCCTTGGGATTTGTTGCAGAGCTTCTACAACAGGCTCCAGCCTAGAACCAAGATGATTATTGATGCTGTGGCGCATGGCGCCCTATTGGATAAGTCTCCCGAGGAAGCCATAAATCTTTTGGAGCACATGGCGGCCAACACCCAGCATTGGACTGATGAGCGGACCGTTGTGACCCGGACCCCCGAGGTCAAGGTCGCCAGTCACTTGGATTCTCACATTGAGACCTTGTGCAAGCAAGTGGCCTGCATCGAGCAGCATCTAGACTCCATCCCAGCGGCACCCAGCACCTCCTATCATCCTGCGGAAGAATAGGTAGATCCGGGATATATCCCTATTAAGGGTCACTATGAGGGCGCTGAGACATCTGAGACCATGCAGTACGTCCAGGGAGAGGGACGGAACCAGTGGCAGCATCCTGCTGCTAGAAATTACCCGGGGTTTTCCTATGGAAACCCAAGCGGAGGACTGCAACCTCTGCAGTTTCAGAGACCACCTCCTCCTCAGCAGTAGTAGAGCCAGTAGCAAGGCGACTTTAGACCAGCTGGGCCCTACAGGCCGTCGAGATATCAGTTCAACCGGCCGCCTCAGCAGAATTATGCGCCGGCTCCACCCAAGTCTAACCTGGAAGCCACACTGGAGACCTTCATGAGCGGCCAGATCCACTACAATCAGGATACATCAAACCAATTTAAGAATATCAATTCTTCGATCGATGAACTGAGGGGGCAGATTTCGCAGTTGCTGAAGAATCAGGGGAGACTACCCTCCCAGCCGGAGACCAACCCTAGAGCTCAAGCCAACGCCATGGTTTCAGTGACCACACGAGGAGGACGGGTTACTGACCCCGTTATAGTTCCGGTGTTAACAAGGAGAAGATTACCACTGAACAAGCTATTGATGACAGTGATAGAGTTGAGGCCACTGAAGGGCCTGTCATTATTGAAGAGAAGGCGGATGCACCTCCCGTCATACCTGCTACTACGATGCCCCCAGTTGATGCATCTAAGGTCAAAGTCTCCAGACCTCCTCCTCCGTACCCTTAGAGGCTAGCCCTAGCCAAATTGGAGAAGAAGTACTCCAAGTTTATGGAGTTACTAAAGGGGATACAGCTGAATATCCCATTTATAGATGCCATCACCGAGATCCCGACATATACAAAATTTCTGAAGGATCTCATTACGGGAAAGAGGAAGCTCGAGGAAATTAAGCTGCCGGAGGATTCTACCTCCATTATCAAAAATCACCTCCCCGGAAGCTGCCGGATCCGGGGAGCTTCACCGTGCCATGTTCCATCGGCGACATACCAATCAACTGAGCGTTAATTGACTTGGGGGCCAGCATCAGTTTGATGCCCCTATCCATCTTTAAAAGACTCCAAACAGGAAGTGAGTTGGAACCGACGTGCATGTCCATCCAGCTCACCGATCATTCCATCACTTACCCGGTCGAAATAGCGAGGGACGTCAGCCTCCAGATACCTACAGGGCTATGTATCCCTGTCGACTTCATTATTATGGACATGCCGGAAGGAGTGAGCTCTCAACTCATACTCGGCCGCCCCTTCATGGCGATGTCCGGAGTTCTGATAGACGTCCGAAGGGACCCTTTCCCTCAATGTGGGGAATATTGAAGCTGAGTTCCGGCTACAAAGGCCGATGAAAGAGAGAGCTCATGAAGAAGGGGCCAGTTATCTGGAGCTTCTTGAAGAGGAAGCAATTGAAGAGTTCACTGTTGAAGGGGTCATGAAGGACCCAATGATGGCAAGCATCGACGACAACAGGTACCCAACCTACAACAAAGGGGTCGTCGCATACATCCAAGTATTGGATGAGGAGTTTCTACGTCAATCGTCAAATCATCAGGCACTGGAGACCATATCTTATGTTGAGAAGAATGTTGGAGTATGCGGAAATCAAACGCCACTGGCATGCACCACCCCGAAGATTGACGCATGACCACCGCGCGCGCCAAATGAGCATTGATATATCAAAGGGAGTCGAGCTCATGACTGAAAACGAGCGCTTATTGGAAGGCAACCCAATTCCGTAGATTTTGGACTTTCTTTCTTATTTTCTTATTTTTATTTTTATTTCGTGATTTTAGGTAAAATTATAAATATCATAAATATTTGACGAGTTTGTGTTCTGTGTAGGACAGACAATTGGGGGTATGCATATGGACATTATAAACGGAAGGATGCCAGAGGAAAGGAACGGAATCGAATATTTGAGAAGAAAACCAAGGAAAAAGAAGAGGAAAAAGAGACACAGGAAGCTCGGATCGAGCAGCTCATCTGCTCGGTCGAGCAGCACAGATACGAAGAAACGCGGCCAGTTTGCTCGACCCGAGCAGCTAGCTGCTCGGTCCGAGTAGAAATGGTCTCGGCCCGAGCAATCAACTGCTCGATCGAGTCGTACAGGGCTGAGATTTGAGCAAAAGAATGTCACTCTGTCAACCTGGGCAGAATATTATTGGCTCGGCCGGAGTAGGACATGACACGGATCGAGCATCCAGACACGGATCGAGCATCCATCTACTCGATCGAGTCATACAAGGTTGAAATTTGGGGAGAAAACGTCACTCTGTCGACCCGGACAGAATATTATTGGCTTGGCCCGAGCAGGATATGACTTGGAGGGAGTATTTCATTCAAGTTTTTTACAATTGACTCGGTCGAGCAGCATATCTGCTCGGACCGAGTCGGGTCGGATCCAAAACCCGATACTAGACTATTTATAACCGCTGTTAAAATTTTTACCCTAAAAATTTTCTAATCCCTCATTTTACCCCCCTCCCCCCCGAGTGCCCTACCCCACCACCTACTCGTTCTCTTCCCCCCCCACCCCACCCCACCCCCCACCACCCCCCCGCCGTCTCCACCCGAGCCCCCGCCGGTGCCGCCTTCTGCTCCGCCTTGTTCCGGTAAGCTCCGCCCCCTCTCTCTTCACTTCTCTCTCCCTCTTTCTCCCTCTCCACCCATATCCTCCCACCCCCTGCCCACTTCACCATATACATCCGCGCTCGCCGTCGACGGCCCCACCACCGTCGACGGCACCTCCGCCTCACACCACCGAACACCCCCACCCCCACTCTCCAAAACCCCTGCATCCGCCTAAAACCCCACCCCACACCCCCCCCTCTCTTAACAGCGATCGCCGATTTCATCCCCCCGATCTGTGCCCTAGGGCACAGACCGAGCACCTAGGTGCTCGTTCACACCCCTCCCCCCCGAGTCGTACCCTAGGGCACTGCTCGTTCAGCCCCCCGAGTCGAACGACTCGTTCACACAACTCACACCGAGTCACACCCACTGCACAACTTGGACCGAGTAGCTCTCTGCTCGGTCCGAGTCACAGTATATCTTCTTTCCACGCATTTTTATCGATTATCTGACATTTTGCCCATTTCGAATTGCAGGTCCTCTCCACTGACGTCAGTAGCAGTAGCATGGACTAGCTTGGGGGATATTCAACGCATCCGCATCATCCGCACCCACGGTACACTCGTTCCCTGATCTCTTTTTGCACCGTATCACTTTACTGTGCTCTTCACGATGGTTTGCACACGCGGATCGATGACCCCTCCCATTCGTGGGAAGAGGCTGACTTCTGGTGCTTCCTCTTCCCGTCCACAGCGCCGTGCACACCTCACTACCACGTCCTCCACTACCACAGCCACACCCACTACCACAGCTTCTGCTGTCACCACCACCGTTCCCACCACCACCACACCTGTCACCACAGCACCATCTACTGTCTCCACCTCTTCGCCTCCATACCCCGCACCCTCCATTGAGGACCCCACCACCAGTATCCCCACTTACGACATTACCTTCTGCGATAGTGCCCAGAGAGCGTGCTATTTTAGGCTCCACCAGCACCGTTCTGTCCCTACAGTTTTCATTGACGTGCCGACTCTTAGGTCCCTGGGATCCTTCAGGGAGTCCACCACCTGTACCGAGCGATCGGTTTCGATCGATTCCTCGGAGTCAACGCCCCCACTTACATGTGCATTGCTCTCGAGGGCCTGAGTTCCCTTGCTCTTACCTCGGCAAAGGACGGCATCACATTCCGCCTCCTGGATCACGACCACACCATCACTTTTTCTATGATCCGGGACTATTTGCACTTCCCCGCCGTCCCAGAGCCCAGACTGGCCTTCTCCCCGACCTTTGACGTTACCGATTTTGATGCATGCACCTTCTGGGAGCGCATTTCTGGAGTACCACAGTATCGCCCTAGCCGGGCGAAGGCATCGTGCATTGTGCACCCATGCCTTCGATATGCTTAGCGGCACCTTGCTTGCACACTTTTTTGCAGACCAGAGGTCGGGACCATGTCCCTCCCCGAGCTTGTACATCTTATAGGTATGACTAGGCTTCTCCGTTTCCACCCTGACGGCTCTCTGCGACCATTCATTCTTTCTGACACAGCCCACTGGCTATGTCACAGACTCAACCAGACAGCCATCAGCTACCACTCCACGGATATTTGTTGCGGTGCCTTCTTTACTATTTTTACGAGGATGCTAGATATTCCTCTCCCAGCTGACCTACACCGTCCCCCTGGCCCGACACGCATGACCATTGGCGTGCTCGAGCACATGCACATCATTCGACCACACGGTGTTCGTCACTGGCAGTATCTTGTAGGCACCACCCATACTCCTCACATGATTCTTACCACCCCTCACCTGACGCACATCCCGATCGTCCAGCTTGACTGGATGATTACTCCTGTCTTCCCGCTCCCACCCATTCATGTTCTTGAGTCACCTGGGGCACCGGTCGAGGCACCCACCGATGACCCTGTCCCCCACCCACCGATTTTCGAGCTCCTTGATATTGCCGCACTAGTTGTCGGCCTACCAGCCCCTCCAGCTCACCCATCAGTTCCTGGCTCCACCTCCACTGCTTCCATCGTATCTGCTTCCGCCGAGTCCTCGGGGACTGTCCTCACCTCCTGTCCCAAGACTCAGATTTCTTCTGTCTCTGCATCGGTGCCGGAGGGCACCGATATATATTTTGATGACACACCCATTGATCTTGACTCTCCAGTCCACGATCCTGCCCCCACCCTCCCACCTTTTTCAGATCTTATAGCATCAGTCCCCTTTTCCTTAGGTCCCCACATTCCTCTGTCTGGCTCCACTTTGTCCACTTCAGCTGCCATTTTCACCGAGAGCGTGTCGACGTCTGTCTTCACTTCTGTGTCGGTTACCCCTCTTCCTTCAGCAGCCTCTGACCCACTCATGAGCTCACCCTCTCCTACTTTCCAGACTCGGCACCGTGCATCAGTTGCACAGGGCCGCTTCATGAGAGTGGTATCTCACAGGCGTTTTTTCGATCTCTCCTCCCGAGTCTCGTTCTTCAGACTCTCGCTTGACCGCTCTAGAGGAGTTGACTTCCCGCTTACAGCGGGATTTTGATGCCTTTCTAGTCGAGACTAGGACTCACAGATCGAGAGTTGAGTCGGATCTTTTATCTATCATAGACCTTCTTCGTCAGTGTGGCCCGCCCACTGTCATACTTGCTCACGCTCCTCCTCCCAGATCGGACACTGTGACACACCCCGCACCACTCAGTGCTTCACTTCTTCAGGCTTCTGCAGAGCCTGTTTTTACTACTTTTGAGTCTTCAGTCACAGTCGATCCACTTTCTGCCCTGGTCTTATATACTGCTGCTCCTTCCACCCCCACCATCGATCTCACCATTAGCCCTCCACATGACTCAATGCCAGACCTCCACCCACCACCCCGGGTCCACAGTAGATGGACCCATCACCACCCCCAGAGGGTGGTGCCTCTGCTTGATGTAGTCCGTACCATCTTTTGCCTCTCCCATATATTTTGTGCACATCTGTCTTTTCGGGGCCCTACTTTCACATAGCTTGGGGAGGATCCACCCATGCATCATTCCATATATTGCATTGCATCATATCATATTTTCATTTTTTTATTTTTCTTTTATCACATAGCTTTTATTTTATTTCCCCACCCACACCACCCCTTTAGTATCATCTCCCGTTCACGAGCGTTGTCTTAGCAGTGAGGGCACTGCTGGGTTTAGCTTGGGGGATGAGCGCTACCGCTTTATTTTCATTTTTTACATTTTTCTCCCTTATTTTCAGTTTTTATTTCACTTTTTCACCACTTTCCCGCCTCGTTTTATTTTCTCTCATTTTGCATCATATTTTATGTTTTTCTCCATGCATGCATCTCTTTTTATTTATTTTCCCTTTTTCTCTGCTTCTTTTTATTTTTGTTAAGGATGGTCCACATGATGATATCTCTCTAGGCTTTATTAGTTTTTGTGATGATCATCTCTTTGGCATGCTAAATGGGTCAATTTCAGTTTTATTATCTATATGCATGCATTTCTGTTGACAATCTATCTGATGTAATACCTAAAATGAATTGAAAATCAATTGCATGAACTAGTATCAAGTATGATTTATGTTGGGAAATGCACTCAGGTTCACGCATCACTAGAACACTTGGAGCACCTGCTTTCCTTATCTTATTCACTTCTATTTGTATGCCTGCTGATATTGTGATTATTATCGCATGCCATTTTCAGTATTCATTTAGAGAAGTGAAAATATTCATGCTATATATGAGTTTAGTTAGGATTTTATTTTATCAAACTGATGTGCACCCTCTTATGAGTGAACCGAGAGTCCCATTATTTTCCTTCTCCACATATCTTTTTTATATATCTACATATCAGTTGGTTGCACCCCCATAGCTACCTTTACCGCATCTCACTTCCCAAAACCCAAAAAGAAAAGTATAGCTTCAATTGAGGAAAAAGAGAGAGAGAAACATGTGTATATATTCATATCTGAAAAAGAAAAAAAGAAAGAAAATGAATAAATACGGTTTTATATCAATTCATTAGAAGCTATCATTTATTCCGGGAAGAAAAATAAAATTTCCATATCATTTTCCTTGATGCGACGCCTCAAGCTAAGCTTGGGGGGGTAAACCAACTGATTACATGAGTGAGCGTGACATTAGAGTGGAGACGATGCACATCGGGGAGATTTTATAAAACCCAAACTTTACGAATTACTTTAGCTTTGGAGATTTTTTATGTATCGAATTGAATATCTGAATGGCATGATTTTTCCTATTCTTTGTTGCATGTTGTGTGAATCTTTTGTGCTCCTTGTGTATCAATGATTAAAAAGGGTATTACCAACTCCTATATACTAGACACTAGGGATTGCATGAGATTGATATGATTTGATGGTGTTATTTCAATAGATCCCTTTTCTTTGCCTGCACTGCATGTCATATGATTTATAAAACTAGAAATTGCAAATAGCATGTATGTTTAGCACTCAGAGCATCGTGATAGACTTTTTAGGCCTGAGATCTGACCGATCATCCTTAGCACTTTCCTCTTACTTATCTCTTTTTGTTTTTCATTCCTCTCTATTTTCATTTTCTTATTTTCATTTTTTTTTCCTCCCGGCGTACCGATTATTCGTCTTCCTCGAGGACGAGTAAGAGGTAAGCTTGGAGGGATTTTGATGTGTCCATATTTTATATCATTTTCATATCATTATCTCATCGCATTTCATATCATTTTCGCATCCAAATCCCACTTTTTACTACGATTCTGCATTTCCGACGATATTTCTGAGTTTCGTAGTGTTTCATGAATTTTCAGGGATTTTGGAGCGATTTAGACCCCTGCTTGGGTATGGACACATCCGACGTGCTCGTGAGCTTGTTGGCAGGGCTCTGGAGGAGTTTACCGTGTTCCCGGAGCCATTAGAGGTGAGAAGAAACAGAAAGAGCAGCGAGAGAAGCCCCAGGAGCATTCTGCAGCATTTCCCAGAAATTGCTCGGTCCGAGCAGCTCAGCTGCTCGGTCCGAGCCATATCAATTTCAGCAGTGACGGATACGGGCTGACTCGGACCGAGCAGCTCATCTGCTCAGTCGAGTAGCCCCAGATTACACAGGCCGAGCAGCGCCGGAGTATCAGACCGAGCCGATCCTACTCGGACCGAGCAAAGACTACTCGGTCCGGGTAGGTCGATTTCAAGATCTCCAAGTAGCCGAGCAGCATGCCTACGCGGGCTGAGCCTCTGACCAAGCTATGCTGACTCGGACCGAGTAGCCTACTCGGTCGATGACACCAAGGGAATTTCTGGGAAGTTTTGAATAAGCGCGATGCGCGCGATTTTGGGGCGACTGAAGTTCACGATTGCGGAGACGGCTGGAGGGACATCGATTAGCTTTTGTGAGGGATTTTTCGAGCAGAGCTCTGGGCGATTCTTTTGTAGGAACTTTTGGATTAATTTTTGTCGCGATTTTTGGATCAAATACTGAAGATTATTGCTTTTTCTTTTGTCTGGATCTATTTTTCATCTACTCTCATTGTAAGTTCTTTTAGCCCTAATATTTGGATTGATAAAATGTTCTCTTCTGTGAAATTGATGCTTTTGTGCGTTTCTATTGCAATGTCTGAGTAAATTCATTCTAGGGTTGATGGGTTAGCCCTAGGATTCTAGGGGAAAATGTAGATCTGGGTCCCTACGTTGAATTGGAGATTTAGGGTTGTATTTTGGTAGATCCTACCGAATCTGTAGATAACCCATACTGAGATCATGCCCACGGTCTGTGAAATTGATGTGCTTAATGTGTATCTAGGGATTCGAATAGGGAAATCGATGGATCCAACCAAGGCCGTGACCATGCCCGGCTCGCGCCTTGAGGGGATCCATCGACGAACTATACCGCTACGTTGACGGCTACCGCCATTGCGTCAACGAGAGCCACTGAAATAACCCGTAATTCTAACCCACAAGAGTGGTACGAATTGGGGGATTAATTTCCTAGCCCTAATGCAATGTGAGGATCCCATCTAACATCAAACCCCAACGATCCTAGTGGCGATCCCTAAATCCCTAGTCCCCTTTTATTGATATCACAACAACAACAACCAATCCAAATCTGTTACCCCGACAGCTATCTCACTTCTTGATTTAGAAATAGACTGAGAATATTATAGACACTGTCACCGTCCCTGTGGGATCCGACAATCTTTTATACTATAACTCGACACTGTCCGCTTGCGAATTGAGCCCGAAATCATAGCCTAGGGGCCATATTACGCCTGGCGACCATGACACTGCCAGGTGGAACCTAGGTGTAGGTTACGGGTGCGTATGCAGATTGTATCTTTCGCACAGGCAACTGGTGACAATTTTACAATCGACTGTTGTTTCAACATGAGACTGCATTTTAATCATCAGGCGCATGTCATTTCTGTCACTTTTGTCTGTAGTCTCTGTCTTTTTTCATCAATTTTATTGATTCTCAGTCAGTCGACTGATGTGTATAATACATTCGACTGTCACACGGACAGGCGACTGCATGTTACTCAACAGTCGACTGTCTGTCATCCTAAGCTTATTTCTTATCATTTCAGCCAGTCGACTAACTTTTGTTCATCAGTCAACTATCTCCTGTTGTGGCGGTTCACTGGTTTGATCTGAGCCGTCTATTCTTTGATCCAACGGCCCAGATTCTTTCGCCCCTTCATTATATCATCGAGTCAGTTCATTTCGACAACACGTTTTCTCTCTCCTCCGATTGAAACCCTTTGACTTCCTGCTTCGAACCCACAGGTGATCGCTCCTCCGGTGCTCTTCGTCCTCGTCGTCTCATCGTTTGTCGAGTTCGCCGCTCGAACTTCGATTGCCTCGTTTGTCCTCTTTATTTTTTGGTTCGATTCTTCATGTGTTTCTCTCATTGCCTCGTGACCTAGTTTTCTGTCGATCGAGTTCATGGATCCCTCTGGTCATCTATTTCCTAAGGGATCTTTCTACTTCCTTGATGATGTACCCTCACCTCGACCCACTGATCCGGTACCCTCTTCGCCTCCTTCATCCGCGGAGTTCTTGAATGTCGTGTTCGGTGACCCCATTCTATCGGGTAATGTTGCTGAACACACTTCTCAGCCGGCTGATCATCTTCCTCGTACTCCTCCGTCAGTACCCCTAGAGGATTTCCTCCTCGCTAGATTAAGTGATCGTGTCACTTCTCTCGAGAAGCTTGCTGCCACTATGGATGAGAAGTTCAATCTTCTTATCGAGCTTCAGTACAAATCTCTCATGCTTCATGGTTTTCACATTCCTGTTGAGCTTTAGGCTCTGTTTTCTAAATCTGAGGATACTACCCCTGTTGGTGTTCCTCCTCCTCCAGGCTTTGTGCATGTGCCTTCTGAGGTCCAGACCCCCGTTGTCCAGACCCACGTTCTTGGTCATGTGAAAACCCCTGCCGCATGTGGATCGTCTTCCATGAGGAAGACTCCTGCTTATCCTACTCGACGCTCTGCCAGGCTGATGTTCCGTTCGTCTGGTCGTCCCTCGGACCCCACTGTCATTCACATTGACTGATGTTGCAGATGTTTCTTTTTGTTCACTCACCCGGAGACCTAGATTGTTTTTGGTCTGTTTTGGTTGGGTTGAGCGGTTCTTCAGTGTTTGTATGATGGTTATATTTTGTGTAGTGATGATATTTGGTGATGATGTATGATGATATATGATGATGTATTTTTGAGATCATGATGTTGTATTTTTTATCATGATGTATTTTGTTGGACATGTTGATGTCCATATGACTTGTACTCTTGTGATATCTCTTATGTATATATGATATTGCAGTTTCGCCTTACGTTTCACCCATTGTATAATTGCTTATCGTATCGGTGTGAATTTTTTCTATATCTCAAATGTTGATATTGAACTTTTATTCCTCTATTCACATAAGTATATGATGTGTTTTATGATTTTTGGTTTTATATATCTTTATACTCCTTGATTGTTGATAATTCTTATTTAGCACGATTGTTGTTGTTATTTACTCCCACCTTTTGGATAATGCCATAGGGGGAGAGAAATAAACATATAGATTCATAATGAATGTGCTAAGTATGTACTAATAACACTTGAATCTAATATTGAAGTTGCCTTAGATTCAGGGGGAGTAAGATACAATGAATAGGGATTTTAAATCCTAGATTTCATGAATTCATTTCATTCATGCATATCTTACTCATTTGCTTCAATTGATATATAGATGCCCTAATATTTGTTGACTAACTTGATTGGCATCTATGTAGGGGAGTAAGTTTTCTTTAAGCACAATTATTTATCTTGTTGTTTATGTTTGTTTGTCATCATCAAAAAGGGGGAGAATGTTGAGTATTGGACTTCTCCCTACTTGGTGTTAATGATGAGCAAACATAAATACTTGTGACTAATCCCCTATTTTGCAGTTAATCCATTGCCTAAGCTAATTATGAAGATCTACTTGCAATGGATGAAGATCATTGAAAGCAAATGAAATGGATTGGAAGATCGTAGATGGTGATTGAAGCTCCTAGAAGACTTCAAGCTCGTGCGTTGGATAGAAGAGAGAATTCGTCAATGCAAATTTCTTATATCTCTTCTAGTATGTAGCTTAGAAGTAGAACATTGTTGGAGCACACACACATCTTCATTTCAGTCTTAGGACAACATTAGATCAATCGTCCTTAGACTCCAATTCATTTCTTTATTGATTGTGCATGTATTGTTTATAATAGTCGACTGGTGAACGTTTTACAGTCGCCTGTCTCAAAAACAGTCGACTGTATTTTGTTCTACAGTCGCATGTTATGCAAAAACTTTTACGGTCTAGTTTTGGGCTTCTCTGCTTTAATTCCCACATGCGACTTATGAATGATTCACAGGCGCCTGTCAAATTGACAGTCGACTGTGTTTTGTTAATCAGTCGCATGTCTGTCTTTTGCCCAAAATATATTAATTGTCGTTTATGGCCAGTCGACTAATGTTGAATTTACAGTCGACTGTCCAATGGACCAGTCGATTGTCAATGCTTCAACAATCATCTGTCTGTGAGCCATTTTGTTGACTCAACTCTCTGGAAAATCTCAGGGTTTTGACAGTCGTCTGATGAAGGAAGTTCAGTCACCTGTTAAGACTAACAGACGACTGTCTTCTCCTCATCAGCCGTCTATCCTATTCTCCCAGATGTTTTCCAGACTTCTTCAACTTACTCTGTTTCGGCCAGTCGCCTGTTGTAGGATTTACAGTCGCCTGTTGGTTTAATAGTCGAGTGTCTTTGCCTCATCAGTCGACTATCCACGTGGTAAGTTACCGTTATGACTTCTCACCTACCCTCTCTGACTGTGTAGCAGTCGACTGTGAATTCTTCAACAGTCGACTTTCGCGAGCTCAGATTCTATCCGTTGAGTTTTTGCTCACGGATTTCAAAGGGGTTTTTGCTGAATTCGTTTGTAGGGTTTGAGAAACCTATATAAGGAGCATCTACTATTCCATTGAGAGCCTCTTACCCAAGTTGTATCAAGTCTCTCTCTCATTCATTCAAGCTCAAAGCTCTCAAATCCTAAAGCGCTAAGAATTCCTATCTTCAATCTCTTGCCCTCCAACCTAGAACCAAAGAGACATCTTCTAGGCATTTGGTGCAGTCAAGAGAAAGGGCTTTCCTCTCTTCCAAGATAGTCTTTCAACACACAACACACTTCTCCTTCAAGTTCTACTTCAAGGCACATGTGATTGTAAGTGTTGCTTTCATATTTCATAACTTTCGTTATTTGAATTTGCTCTTGGGTTGTGAGAGTGGTTTGCTTGCTCCCAAGTTGTGGGAGTCAAGGTCAATCGATTATATTTCGATTTCACTTATAGGGTTGCTACAAGTGGGTTTTAAGAAAACCTCAAGTTAGGGCTCTAACTTGAGTATCCGGTTGTTAACCGGGTGGAAGGGACGTAAGATTACCAGGAACAAGTCGGGAAGTGACTTGGGTAATCCGAACCCTTGAAACATCATTACGTTTGCATTTGTTTCATTTTGGGATTAATTTCTATTCAGCACTATTTTGTTGGTTAGCTTTTTAAATTGGTATAAATATCTTTTTAAATTGCATAAACACTATTCAACCACCCTTCTAGTGTTTTCCCCATAGCCAGGGTCCTTACATGATCATCCACTCGATGATCGCTATCGAAGCAGCGACGTCTATTGAGGGAAGTGACGTCAAGCTACCATGCATCCTCTGATACTTCAATCATGGCTCCTCTTCTTCCTCATCCTCTTCTTCTTCATATCGTTGTCGTCTTCTTATAGACATCATCACCATCGACGCCATTATCAGATGGGTGATAGGCAGTCATGGTCACCACTAGCGAGAGATCTGCTACGAGCTAGGAATTGAAAGTAAGAGAGATAGTGAGAGAAATTTCCAAAGAGATCACAAGTTTTAGTTTTCCCTAAATGCATTTCCCCGATGTGCTTGGAATTTCAAAGCTTATATCTACTAAGTGATCTGCTACCTGATCTGAGGTTTTGGGGGGAGAGAGGGAGAGAGGGAGAGAGAGAGAGAGAGAGAGAGAACGGTCAGCTCAGTTTTTAGGGGAGAGTGGGATGGGGGGAGAGAAAGAATGAGAGTTGCCACAAATTTTAATGCTCATAGCCCGAGGTGTGTTGGTCTAAGAATTTGGGTGGCCCAAGGTATTGTAGGGCCGAGTCTTTGGGCGGCCCGAGGTCGGGTGAGTTTTTTTCCTCCGAACTTCTGTTTCCCACTCCGAACTTTCCACTATTCCATTTTTCCTATTCCCGCAAAAGAACAGGCCCTAAAATGCAAATGCTTCCCCCCAAATTTTCACAAATTCTTATCCCAACCATTGATTCCTTATGGTTAAATCCCAGCCATCTTTCTACCAACCGTTTTGTCCTAATTAATAAACACATTCAAAAACATCTCTTGATTGTATAATAAATTATTTGGTATTTGATTCGATTGATTACAGAAATATGTATTTTGGTATTGTTTAATAGTATCTAGGGTATGAGCAGGGGATAGGTCTTTTCAGCCATAATTAATGTCTGCATCTAGCCTCTTCTATTCTTTTTTCTCTTTTTATTATCACACTGGGTAAACAAAGGACCAAGATGCACTCTGCCACACTACTGGGCATAGTAATAAAATTATAACTAATGTTGTAATAGGCATACAAATCTATATTGATTGTCTGTCGGCTTATAATTGGATGATTTGCATGAGCTACACATCATAACAGTTAGGAACGTTAGTGAGTTGAACTCAGGATAAGAGCCCGACTTCAACTCCTTTGATAGTTAAATTAGAACTTAATGTTGATAATATAAAAAGTCTTAAATGAAAATAAAGAAAGTTGGAATACAATTCTATTACATCCTCCCTCAAAGGGAGAGATTTATATAGATTTGGTCAAATAATATTTTAGTAACTGCAGATGGAGAGTGGTACTCTCCTTGAACAGGCTGGCTTTACTCGAGCCTATTTTTGAAGTTCTGTCCTTGGGATTGTTGCTGAGTTGGACCCATAGGCCTCTCGTTGAGCTGGGCTTTTGGGACTTTTAGTTGGTATATTACCACAACTCCCCCATCGAGTTCAATTCAAAGGTCAAATAGAATTAGAAGTAATGTTATACCTGAATGCAGCTAGGGTAGTTGGGTGTTCTTTCAAATTTAATGGGTGGCAGTTGAGCCAATCCTTTAGATACACAAATTTCAAATATGGCACTTAAATAAGATGCTCGAGCATGATGCTTTGACATTGCTCTTAGAGCATAACGATTGAATATGGTGTTTGGGCACAACATTTGGATGTGGCTGATTGGAGGCACCTAGAGAGTTTGGGCATGATTCTTTGGACATATTACTTGGACTTGACGCTTTCACAGATTTATCTGCTTGAAGAATTATTATGATGGGTTCGCATGAACGTCCCTTCGCCAAGCATTAAGTAGGGTTCAAGGGGGTGTGGCCCCTTTATGGGGCTCAAGAACAGAACTCTCGAAAGCTACATGGTATATCCTCATTAGAGTTAAGCATTGCAATAGATGTTCTTAGTCGTGGATGTCTCCGATTGTATGCACAGGGGCAGAACTATGTTCAACTTGCCCAGGGTATCTGCCCAAGGCAAGAAACTAAAATATATTATTTACCATATCCAATTGACATCAGTTCTTCATGGCCCAACAGCTCAGACGTCGTTCCACCAACTGAACATTCTGGGTTCAATCCGTGTTGTCTTTTTGTGGGAATTGATGTGCGAACATGTCAAATTGACACCACTTAATTTTTTTAAATACCAATACACTGTTTTTTAAAACCCCCCTAAATACCATCATCTTCCCCAGCAGAGAAAGATTATCAGATTGAGAGAGAGTCACAGTGAGAAAGGATGAGAGCAAAAAAGATTGGATTTTTATCATCCGTTCTCTTTCTTCCTTTTTTAATCTTTGATGAAATGATATCTTTCTTTCTTAGATTTTGAGACTCATGTTCCCTCACAGTTGTGAGTGTTTAGAGATCATTCACGGTTCTTTTTAAAGGGTGCATTTCACGGACCCAAAGTATTCTGAGATCCTTGGATTTTAAGAATTCTAACAAGAGGATTTAGAGATCATGTTCTCAGTACTTACAAAATCATCTCATTTCTCTCAAAATCTAACCTTTTTATAGATCCTTGTATTTTAAGAGGATTTAGAGATCATTAACTGAGAACTGTGAAGGATTCTTCACTCAGTTCTAAAACTATTTTACATTTTACGTATTTTGCATATAATAATTATATATATATATAAATCTTTAGTACATTAGATACATAATTTGTATTTTAAAATGATTTGTATTTCATCACCTAATAATGTTTCTTTTTTCTATTTCTTTTATTTTGATTTTGATTCATATGCTATCACTCAGGGACATGACTGCGAAAACTTGCCATAGGCAACTAAGGGAAATAAAAATATAAAATTTTTATTATGTTAAATCACCATCTCTAACTCTCCACTATATCTAAATTAATGTAAAAAATTCTATATCAATTATTATTTCCATATGCTTGTGTGTGTATATGTATTAATGTAAAAAAAATTTAATCTCTAATTATTACTTTGTTTATCAAATATTATTTTCGTAGGCATGCATGTCTATATGTATGATACTATTTTGTCAACTAAATAGACATTTTACAAGTGATATATCATATTTTGAATTTATGTATAATACTATTTTCTAGTTATTATCAATAAATAATTAAAGCATGTTAACAGTTAATTTTTTTGGTTTGATATTTTTTAATAAAAATATTCTTTACATCGTCTTTATTTTCGCTCAGAGCAAAAATAATTTCTGGTTAGGCCACTGTGTATGCATACATGTACACACGCAGTAAATGTCCAGAAAATAAATAAAAGTATGTTGCTACGGTAAGGATACTAAAGGTGTGTTTCTTTGCAAAACTTTGTTTGGGATTTACTCTTGTGAATAGGGAATCATGGTTGGAATCTTGTGGAGAGAGAAAATGAGTTTTGTGTTTCTTTTGGTGCAAAGGGGTTTGGATAGTGGGTATGAGATTTGTTTGTGGGTCCCACACTAAAGTATTGTGTTTCTTTTGTTTAAAGTGTGAGTAGGATTATTGGATGAGTAAAGTTGGAATTGGGTTATGGTGTTATGAGGTGAGATTACCTACATCCTCCTACTGAAGAAAAAAATGAAACAAATCCAAGCTCATAAACTAAAATAGATCAATGCTCAGAAACTGATCCAAGCACAGAAACGCCAACACGTACAAGCGCAGAAACTGACACACTTACTCAGCTCAGAAGCACACCCACACACAGAAATAGCAACACATCCAAGCCATGCAGAAATAGACACAGATCAAAGCAAAGAAATATGAACCAGGCCCAAAATGTGCAACACATTCAAGGTCAGAAACTGACACATCCAAGATCAGAAGCACATCCAAGCACAGAAACTGCAACACATCCAAGCCCATCAATGGATACACATCCAAGGATTGTAACTGAAACAAATCCAATATCAGAAACTGAAATACATCCAAGCTGTCACGCCCCGCTTCCCTAAAATGGAGGCGAGACGTGAAAAGGTCCGCACGAGAGTGGAGCTGTGAAGCCCCAAACCCGATAAGCGTCAATAAAACATAAGCAGGTCCCTGTAACCACAACGGAACAACAATAATAACACAAGGAGAGACTGAAATAAAATCTCATATCTCATGATTTGTCCAACATGAAAATAAGTCCAACATCCAGAAAAGCCACCAGGCTAAAAGAAAGAGTCTAAAGGCCCAGAACAAGGCCAACAAAAGCAACGACATAACAAAGTATAGGTGCCACGCACCGACAACAAAACAGCAGTCTAAACAAAAAGAAAACACAACGAAGACATTAGGACTGGTCCCCAGTGTCCACGTACCCCCCGTCAAACACAAGCTCGGGCTCGACGTCAGCAAACACCTCGTCCTCAACAAGGTACTCAGGCTCAGGATCTAACATGTGTCACCCAAAAGAGTAAAGGGGCACATGTCAGCAAGTCTAAATGACTTGGGCAAGGAAACTGAAAGTAAGGCAACTAGCAACCTAGCAGTTTTAGTATGCATGACATGACAGTTATAACATGAGTACACAAGCAAGACATGGTGAACAATAAGTACAAGAGAACAATTAACGGGACAAGACAAGAGTAGCCAATCTACTAACAATCTCAATCAATTCACTATTCACGTTTCACTGTTGTTTGTAGATGTTTACGCCTTACAGCTGAACGGTATAACATTCACGCTGATTGGCCGCTTAACACTACCCCAAAACCCAGAGTTTACGCCTTACCACTGCAGTTGCTGATCGGGCAGACTCCCAGTTGAATGGCCGCTTAACTCTTACCCCCAATACCCACATGATGACGAGCCAGGGTCCCCGCACACGAGCTCAGTAAATGAGCCAAGGTTGCCCCGCACGGGAGCTCGCATCCTAATTCACGATTCATAAGCATTTGGCATAGGGGTGCACCTAGCCTCAATATCGAGCGTTGGGGTTAGCAACTCATTATGCTCGCTTCTGGTCACGAGCCAGGAAACACAAGTATTGTAGCGATGCTACGCAATCACAGAATCACTTAAAGAATGCAATGACATGACAATTAATTCGCGTACCGTTAATGGAATTTAAACATGACAGGGTAATTGTGCAACATGATATATGGCGGAACTAGCTTCGTTGTCAAGCTAGTTCCCCAATTTGCGCCTAGGCGAGTATCATTTCGTCGCCTAGTCTCTTTTACGCCTACAACAAGCAAATGGCCTAAAACATGGCCTAAACCCTAAGTGACAAGTTTCACTTGCCTAGCACCGGGGATGACGATCACGAAGGTTCGTCTCGCGGATGCTAATCTACGGGGGAAATCGCTGTTTTGGGGAAACAATCATCAAAACAACATTCATTCATTATGGTTTCATAAAAAATACAAATAGGTTATGAAAACATCAAGAGGTCGATTTCTTACCGAGAGGAGGCGGAAGAAACACTCCGGAGAACCTATGGATCAGATCTGGAAAAGATGGAGAATTTTGGAGAATTAGGGTTTTTGGGGGATTTTGGGGATTTGATGGAGATTTGGGGAAAATGAGAGGTAGAAAGAGTTGATGGAGGGTTTAGATGATGGATCTAGGGCTTGGAATGAAGGAATAAGGCTTGGAGGAAGATGGGGGCTCAATGGGGGAGAAACTAGGGTTTTGGGTCGAGTGGAGGAAGAAGAAACGTTTGGGAGGGGTATAAATAGGTTGGGCTGGCGGCTGCCCAGAAATTAGGGTTTTAACACAGATTAGTCGGTCAAAGAGCAACCACTGACCGACTAGTTTGGCAACTAGTCGGTCGGTCGACCAACGCAGACCGACTAAGTGTAAACAGTAACTTCTGAACGAAAATAGGATTTAGAATTAGTCGGTCCATGAACAAATACTGACCGACTAGTTTAACATCTAGTCGGTCGATGAACGTTCTTAGACCGACTAAGAGTGAACAGTATTGATACTAAAATTAAGTTGAAGAGTTAGTCGGTTAAAGAAGCATTGCTGACCGACTAGTTTGCAACCTAGTCGGTCAACCAACGTTCTTAGACCGACTAACGATAAACAGTAACTCTTGAATAATTTAGAAAGCAAACTAGTCGGTCCAAGAAGGATTGCCGACCGACTGGATCGTCATCTAGTCGGTCGGTGCCCCTTCTTACACCGGCTAATAAGCACCAAAAGTTCCGATACGGAGCGCGGAGCCCCGGGATCGATTCCTAAGACTCATAGGCTTGATCTAATAGTAAGATACGACCGTTATGAAGCCCGTCACGAATGACCTGCTTCGAAATCGACGATCCTAAGGAAGAAACGAGAAAACACGACGAAACGATCGGAAATGAAAGTTACGGAGACGAAAACCACACATGAGGAGAAAATCCACCAAAACATATATTATATTATAATAAATCCAGATACATGAAAAGCAGTCGTTACATCCTCCCCAACTTAAGAAAAATTCCGTCCTCGGAATTTCCGAATACTCACGAGTCCGGAAACAAAAGTGGGAAACGCTCTCGCATCTCATCCTCATTCTCCCAAGTAGACTCTCCAGGTGAGCCGTGTCGCCACATCACCCTCACAAGATTGACAATCTTGTTCCGAAGCAATTTCTGATGCATGTCCAGAATCTGCATTGGATGCTGGTCATACGTCATATCGGGGCGAACGGTAATCTCCGAAAAATCCACAGCATGAGATGGATCGCTAATGTATCGACGAAGCTGCGACACATGGAAAACATTGTGAACTCCTTCCAAAGATGGCGGCAAGGCCAAGCGATAAGCTACCTCGCCAACCCTCTCCAAAATGTCAAACGGTCCAATGTATCGCGGGCTCAACTTCCCTCGCTTCCCAAAACGAATCACACCGCGATTCGGGGAAATCTTCAGAAACACATGGTCGCCCGGCTGAAACTCCAAAGGACGACGTTTAGCATCCGCCCAATGCTTAAAACGGTCCTGAGCAATTCTCAACCTCTCCCGAATATTCCTGACGATATCCACAGCCTCCACGATCATCTCAGGTCCCAACAACTCCCGATCACCAACGTCATCCCAACTCAATGGCGATCGACATTTCCTCCCATAAAGAGCGGCGAAAGGCGCCATGCCAATACTCGCTTGGAAGCTGTTGTTGTAAGAGAACTCCACCAAATGCAGATGGTCCTCCCACGAACCCTTGAATTCCAACATGCACGCCCTCAGCATGTCTTCCAAAATCTGAATCGTCCTCTCGGACTGGCCATCCGTCTGCGGATGGTACGTCGTGCTGAAACTCAGACGCGTACCCAAACTCTTCTGCAAACTCTGCCAGAACTGATATGTGAACCTCGTGTCTCTGTCAGACACGATACTCACGGGGACTCCATGAAGTCGCACGACCTCCTGCACGATTCACGTTACATCACTATCCAACTAGGAAAAAGGAAATAAAAAAACGGAGAGTAAAAGAATTTTACCTCCATATATCTCCTTGCTAGCGCCTCAGTGGACTGTCCCACACGGAACGGAATAAAGTGAGCGGACTTGGTCAATCGATCCACGATCACCCAAATCGCGTCATTCTGCTTCGGACTCCGAGGTAGTCCAGTCACGAAATCCATAGTGATGTGTTGCCATTTCCACTCCGGAATCGGAAGCGGTTGTAGCAACCCGGCCGCACGCTGATGCTCCGCCTTCACTTGCTGGCAAACCAAGCACTTGGCTACACTCCGAGCCACACTCCTCTTCATACCATGCCACCAATAATTCAGACGAAGATCCTGGTACATCTTGGTGCCACCCGGATGCACAGAATATGGCGAACTGTGTGCCTCCACCATCAGCTCCTCTCTAATGTCCCCAGCCGGCACACACAACTTGGCTCCAAACCTCAGCGAGCCATCCTCATGAATCAAAAAGTCAGTCCGCAGACCGGCTTCCACCTGCTCCCGAATCTTCACCAGCTTCGGATCCTCAGCCTGGCCAGCCTTAATCCGATCCACGATCGTCGACTGTACCTGCATGTACATCAACGATGAAGCCTCCCCAGGAAGAACAATCTCCACACCCGACTCACAAAAATCCTGCTGCAATCTCCACTGCGAGGTCAAAATCATCACCGCTGGAAGCCTACTCAAAGCATCAGGGACCACATTCACCTTGCCAGGGTGATACTACAAATCAATCTCATAATCTGCCATAAGCTCCAACCATCGACGCTGTCGCATGTTGAGCTCCTTCTGAGTAAAAATGTACTTCAAGCTTTTGTGATCGGTGAAAATCTTCACTTTCTCACTCAGCAGGAAGTGCCTCCAAATCTTAAGAGCAAACACAACGGCAGCCAACTCCAAATCATGCGTCGGGTAATTCTTCTCATGAACCTTAAGCTGACGAGACGCATACGCCACAACATGCCCGTGCTGATGCAACACACAACCGAGACCCTTGCCAGAAGCATCGCAAAAGATCTCAAATCCACCGCTGCGATCAGGCACAACAAGAATAGGGGCAGTCGTCAACCTCTCCTTCAGAACACCAAAAGCACTCTCGCAATCACCCGACCAAACAAAAGCAACATCCTTCCGCGTCAACCTGGTCATCGGCTCAGCAATACGAGAAAAGTCCTTAATGAATCGCCGATAGTAACCAGCAAGTCCAAGGAAACTCCGAATCTCAGACGCAGACGACGGAACAGGCCACTCCCTGATGGCCCGAATCTTCTCGGGATCCACTGAAATACCATCTCCAGTCACCACATGCCCGAGAAAAGCAACTCTATCCAGCCAAAACTCGCACTTCAAAAACTTAGCATACAACCGATGCTTCCTCAAGATCTCCAACATCATCCTTAAGTGCGAGGCATGCTCTTCCTCCGACTTCGAATAGATCAGAATGTCGTCAATAAAGATAACGACAAACTTATCCAAAAAGTCGTAGAAAATCATGTTCATCAGATTCATGAAAACTGCGGGCGCGTTAGTTACGTCGAAAGGCATAACCACGAACTCATAGTGTCCATACTTCGTCCTGAACGCTGTCTTCGGAACATCTCCCTTCTTCACCTTCAACTGATGGTAACCACTCCTCAAATCCAATTTAGAAAACACCCTCGAACCTCCACGCTGATCAAAAATATCATCGATGCGAGGCAACGGGTATTTATTCTTAATGGTCACCACATTCAACTCCCGATAGTCCACGCACATGCGACGCGAACCATCCTTCTTCTTCACCAGCAGCACCGGTGCTCCCCACGGAGACACACTAGGATTGATATAACCCTTCCGCAAAAGCTCATCCAACTGCTTCCGCAACTCTTCCAATTCAGCGGGTGCCATACGATACGGCGCCTTCGAAATCGGCTGCGCACCCGGAACAAGATCGATAGAAAATCTAGAGCTCGATCAGGTGGCAAACCAGACATCTCCTCGGGGAAGACGTCGCCAAAATCACGCACCACAGCTGGCCACTCCAGCTCCATCTGCATAGCCAAAACCTCCACCAGCCTGGCCCGAAATCTGACAGGACCAAGCGAACTGCTACCACGACTGAACTCAAATACTGGATGTCCGGGAATCTCGAACACCACCTTCTTCCTCCTGCAGTCAATCGTAGCATAGAAGCTCGCAAGCCAGTCCATCCCAAGAACTGCATCATAGTTGATGTTGTCGTGGACAATGAAATCAGCGAAAAGCTCATGTCCACAGACCATCAATGGGCAAGAATTGCAACCACGATGCACTGAGACCACGCCATTCCCTGTAACGATATTCCAACTCTTGGAAAGAGGGGACGTCGACAAGGAATGCCTCTCCACGAAGCTCCGAGAAATAATGCACATCGATGCACCAGAGTCAAAGAGGACCCGTGCAGGAAATGTGCAAACCAAAACCACACCTAACAAGCAATTAACAATCAAACCCTAGTCTAGCAAACAACCATGTTCAAGCAAACAACACAATCTAACATTCAAAACCAGCCAGGAAAGTAACAGCTAGATTGAGGGTTACCTGCAATAACCTCATCCACAGCCTCGCTCTCCACAGCGGTCATCAGAAAAGCCTGCCTCCTCGGCGGAACAGCCTGCTGAAAAGCCTGCCTCTACAGAACAAGAGCTGCTCCACGACCAGCAGGAACAGACGCTCGCTGCTGCAACGGCTGAGCTGCAACAGGTGCCCTCCGCAGCTGATTCGCATGCCGACAATCCTTCGCGACATGGGAAGCATCACCACAAACCAGACACTGGCCCAAAAACTTCCGACACTGATCCTTGATGTGGCCAGGCTTGCCGCAGAAATGGCAAGTCTTCAGAATAGGCCCTCCTGGCCTCTTAAACTGAGCGGACTGATTAGGCCTGAATCCAGGTCTAACCACAGCTCTCGCCTGTTCCACAGGCCTCTTCCCAGCACTAACAATAGACCCCCTCCTCTGGTTCACGAGCAGCTCCTACCTCTTGGCTGCTACTAGAACCTTCTGATAAGACTCCCGGTCAGAAGAGGTCACAAAACTCTGGAGCTCCGAAGCAAGTCCCTGCAGGAACCTCTGAGCTCTCTCCTCAGCGTCCTGCACCATCTTTGGTGCGAACCGACTCAGCCTCATAAACTCTTGGTGATATAGGTCCACCGACGAGCTTCCTTGCTTCAAATCGATAAAACGCTGCAGCATCTCTTCCCTGGCAGCTTTCGGGAAGAACTCACCCTCAAATCTGGCCTTGAAGGTAGCCCAAGCTATCGGCTCCACCAGCATCTTCTCTTCCGTATCCTACCAATTCCGAGCATTATCCTTGAGTTGCCTCTTCGCCAAATCAACCCATCCAGCCGGGGTGATCTTGGCCATCTTCAGATTGTCCTCGATGTTCCGAATCCACTCATCGACAGCCAGAGGACCCTCAGACCCATCAAAATATGCGGGACCCAGCTCCCGAAATTGCTTCGCTCCTGGCTCAGAGCGAGGGGCATCCGGAAGAGCCCGGGCAGCTCGAGCAAGTGGAGCATTCTGGACTTGCAGGAGCACGCCCTGCTGCACTTGCATCATCTGGAGCATCATCCGCATCATCTCCCCGTTGGTGGGTTCCCGCTCAGGCTCCTCATCATGAGGGAGCGCACCACTACCCCCACCACGGGTGAATCGTCTTCCTGCCATCTAGTGACACAGAGAACGAATCAGATTAGACTCATAGCTTATGACTCAGACGTCGAACTTAGTTTATTGGACATTCTAATATTATTATCGATATCCCAAAAATCGCAGTTACAGAAGGACCTGCATGGGCCACCAACAAAACCTGTCACGCCCCGCTTCCCTAAAATGGAGGCGAGACGTGAAAAGGTCCGCACGAGAGTGGAGCTGTGAAGCCCCAAACCCGATAAGCGTCAATAAAACATAAGCAGGTCCCCGTAACCACAACGGAACAACAATAATAACACAAGGAGAGACTGAAATAAAATCTCATATCTCATGATTTGTCCAACATGAAAATAAGTCCAACATCCAGAAAAGCCACCAGGCTAAAAGAAAGAGTCTAAAGGCCCAGAACAAGGCCAACAAAAGCAACGACATAACAAAGTATAGGTGCCACGCACTGACAACAAAACAGCAGTCTAAACAAAAGGAAAACACAACGAAGACATTAGGACTGGTCCCCAGTGTCCATGTACCCCCCCGTCAAACACAAGCTCGGGCTCGGCGTCCGCAAACACCTCGTCCTCAACAAGGTACTCAGGCTCAGGATCTAACATGTGTCACTCAAAAGAGTAAAGGGGCACATGTCAGCAAGTCTAAAAGACTTGGGCAAGGAAACTGAAAGTAAGGCAACTAGCAACCTAGCAGTTTTAGTATGCATGACATGGCAGTTATAACATGAGTGCACAAGCAAGACATGGTGAACAATAAGTACAAGAGAACAATTAACGGGACAAGACAAGAGTAGCCAAGCTACTAACAATCTCAATCAATTTACTATTCACATTACACTGTTGTTTGTAGATGTTTACGCCTTACAGCTGAATGGTATAACATTCACGCTGATTGGCCGCTTAACACTATCCCAAAACCCAGAGTTTACGCCTTACCACTGCAGTTGCTGATCGGGCAGACTCCCAGTTGAATGGCCGCTTAACTCTTACCCCCAATACCCACATGATGACGAGCCAGGGTCCCCGCACACGAGCTCAGTAAATGAGCCAGGGTTGCCCCGCACGGGAGCTCGCATCCTAATTCATGATTCATAAGCATTTGGCATAGGGGTGCACCTAGCCTCAATATCAAGCGTTGGGGTTAGCAACTCATTATGCTCGCTTCTGGTCACGAGCCAGGAAACACAAGTATTGTAGCGATGCTACGCAATCATGGAATCACTTAAAGAATGCAATGACATGACAATTAATTCGCTTACCGTTAATGGAATTTAAACATGACATGGTAATTGTGCAACATGATATATGGCGAAACTAGCTTCGTTGTCAAGCTAGTTCCCCAATTTGCGCCTAGGCGAGTATCATTTCGTCGCCTAGTCTCTTTTACGCCTACAACAAGCAAATGGCCTAAAACATGGCCTAAACCCTAAGTGACAAGTTTCACTTGCCTAGCACCGGGGATGACGATCACGAAGGTTCGTCTCGCGGATGCTAATCTACGGGGGAAATCGCTGTTTTGGGGAAACAATCATCAAAACAACATTCATTCATTATGGTTTCATAAAAAATACAAATAGGTTATGAAAACATCAAGAGGTCGATTTCTTACCGAGAGGAGGCGGAAGAAACACTCTGGAGAACCTATGGATCAGATCTGGAAAAGATGGAGAATTTTGGAGAATTAGGGTTTTGGGGGGATTTTGGGGATTTGATGGAGATTTGGGGAAAAATGAGAGGTAGAAAGAGTTGATGGAGGGTTTAGATGATGGATCTAGGGCTTGGAATGAAGGAATAAGGCTTGGAGGAAGATGGGGGCTCAATGGGGGAGAAACTAGGGTTTTGGGTCGAGTGGAGGAAGAAGAAACGTTTGGGAGGGGTATAAATAGGTTTGGCTGGCGGCTGCCCAGAAATTAGGGTTTTAACACAGATTAGTCGGTCAAAGAGCAACCACTGACCGACTAGTTTGGCAACTAGTCGGTCGGTCGACCAACGCAGACCGACTAAGTGTAAACAGTAACTTCTGAACGAAAATAGGATTTAGAATTAGTCGGTCCATGAACAAATACTGACCGACTAGTTTAACATCTAGTCGGTCGATGAACGTTCTTAGACCGACTAAGAGTGAACAGTATTGATACTAAAATTAAGTTGAAGAGTTAGTCGGTTAAAGAAGCATTGCTGACCGACTAGTTTGCAACCTAGTCGGTCAACCAACGTTCTTAGACCGACTAACGATAAACAGTAACTCTTGAATAATTTAGAAAGCAAACTAGTCGGTCCAAGAAGGATTGCCGACCGACTGGATCGTCATCTAGTCGGTCGGTGCCCCTTCTTACACCGGCTAATAAGCACCAAAAGTTCCGATACGGAGCGCGGAGCCCCGGGATCGATTCCTAAGACTCATAGGCTTGATCTAATAGTAAGATACGACCGTTATGAAGCCCGTCACGAATGACCTGCTTCGAAATCGACGATCCTAAGGAAGAAACGAGAAAACACGACGAAACGATCGGAAATGAAAGTTACGGAGACGAAAACCACACATGAGGAGAAAATCCACCAAAACATATATTATATTATAATAAATCCAGATACATGAAAAGCAGTCGTTACACAAGCCGAGAAGCACCTCCAATCACAGAAACTAGAACACATCAAAGCCCACAAATGGAAACATATCCAAGTGCAATGGCATCTCTGTTAGAAACACATCCAAGATCAGAATCACATTTAGCATACCAAATAAAGCAAGCATATTAAAACTACAACAAAATTTTACAAATTACAATATCATTGTGTATACACGGTGACAAGTTCATACATTACACATGCTTGACATTGTTTCGTCCCCATCAAACACTCTTGTATATCAACAACAATAACAAACAAAACATCAATCCTAAGAGCAAAAACAAAACCAACTTAATTATTTTGTAATCGGATAGGATGTTATCCATTTTCACTGTGTTCCGCTCAAATCGACCCACGAGCGTGGCCAACCACCCCTCACTCTCTAAAAGCCTCCTATCAGAGAACGTTGTGGAAGAGGATGCATAGGTGGGGCTTCTTTCAAGCTCATCTAGTAACGTGAGTATCGCATATGTGGACTAGTCCTAGTATGGGGGATCCTTCCATTCGTAGTATTTGCATTGATTTCCTCACGATGGACAGCTCCAAAATCTCCGGCCAGGGGTTTTTGGGTCAATGATGTCCTCTTGGTAACCCTCATCCCACAGTGGAAAAACATGTTGTCATTTGCATCTGCATCCAACTCACCACCTGCCACACCTCTGGGTCTGGATTGAATAGAAGCACTGGACCCGGTACTCATTTGTAACTAGCATGAAATAAAGATAGACAATGGAGGCAGGCAACAGATATACAATTACATAGAAACATGCCATAAGAATTGTGTTACCCACATCTAATCCAAATAAACTATTAAAAACTCAATGTGATACTGCATTATCTCTATTTCATGATATATAACCATCAAGAAAAAATTCAATTATTCATGATAATAAATTGGTACTATGCAGTTACTCCATCATAGGGACAAAGTGTTCAAAATTCTTTCATTGAAGATAAGGCTATAAACAAAAAAATTCAATATACATATTAAATATTACATGAAACCGAAACACTTCCAAGCGCAAAAAGTGAAACACATCCTAGCCCAGAAAATGCAACACATCCAAGACCATCAACTGATACACGTTGAAGCTCAAAAAATTCAACACATTCCAGTTCAGAAACTGAAACACATCCAAGATAATAAACTGAAACACATCCAAGGCCAGAAACTGAAACACATCAAAGAACACTTTAAAGCTCATAAACTGAAACACAACCTTGCTCATAGACTCAAAATGAACCTAGACTACGAAAAATAAATATTTTGCCCTCAGAAATTTATTTTTTCCTTCATTTTCCATCCTTGGTTTCAGGCAGTTGCTCCTTCATTCACAACCCAACTAGTGCAAAGAAATATCTAAGGAACTGCTACTCATTCAAGCTCATATACTGAAACACATCCAAGCCCAAAAAATGTAACACATCCAAGCCCAGAAACTGATACAGATTGAATCTCAAAAAACTGAAACACATCCAAGATCAGAAACTGAAACACATCCAAACTCAGAAGCCCATCCAAGATCAGAAACTGAAACACATTATTGGGGTATAAAGGAGCCATCAAGCCATATACCAAGGATTTCATACGAACATAGGGACAAAGTGTTCAAAAATATTTCATCGTCATAGGGCTATAGGAAAATAATTCAATATACATATTAAATCAAATATGAAACTGAAAATCTTCAAAAGCAGAAACTGATACTCAATGAAGTCCAGAAAATGCAACACATCCAAGCCCAGAAATTGTACACATTGAAGCTTTAAAAAAGAAACACATTCATGATCAGATACTGAAACACATACAAGACCAGAAAATGAAACACATCCAAGCCCAGTAACTGATACGCTGATAAGCAGACTGAAGCTCAAAAAATGAAACACATCCAAGAGCATAAAATGAAACAAATCCAAGACCAGAAAATGATACCCATTGAAGATAAACAAATTAAACTCATTCATGATTAGAAACTGTAACATATCCAAGACCATAAACTGATTCTCATTGAAGCTCAAAAAATGAAACACGTTCAAGATTAGAAACTGATACGTAGACTGAAGGTCAAACAATGAAACACATTCAAGGTCAGAAACTGAAACACATCCAAGCCCATAAAATGACACAAGTCCAAGACCAGAAAATGGTACACATTGAAGATAAAAAAAATTGAAACACATTCAAGATTAGAAGCTGAAACACATCCAAGCCCATAAATTGAAACACAACCAAGCTCATAAACTGATACTCATTGAAGAACAAAAAATGAAACACATTCAAGATCAGAAACTGAAACACATCCAAGCCTAGAAAATGTTACACATCCAAGCCCAGAAACTGATATAAAGAATGAAGCTCAAAAAATAAAACACATTCAAGATCAGAAAATGAATCACATCCAATCCCAGTAAATGAAACAACTCCAAGACTTGAATCTGCTACACATTTAAGCTCAACAAATGAAACACATTCATTCCCATAAAATGAAACACATCCAAGAACATAAACTGAAACACATCCAAGCCCAGAAAATGTTACACATTGAAGCTCAAAAAATGAAACACCTTCCAAGTTCAGAAACTTAAATACAGCCTAGCCCAGAAATTGCAACACATCCAAAAAAAAGAGAATGAAACATAGTAAAGCTCAAACACTGAAATACATCTAAACTCAAATACTGAAACACATCCAAGCTCATATACTGAATCATAAACAAGCCAAGAAAATGCAACACTCCCAATCAAAAAAAATGAAATACATTAAAGCTCAAAACCTGAATCACATCTAAGCTTATAACTGAAACACATCCAAGCACAGAAAATGCAAGACATCCCAAAACCGATGCTAAAACACATTCATATGCAAACACATATATTTACAACATTGAGATTATGTGGTAACATTAACAATAACAAAAACACCATCCCCTAAGAAACTGCCCAAACACACCTCAAAACCATCCCCAACCCCCAATAAACCCCATCCCCAACCCACCTAAAATCCATCATCAACCCACCAAAAAGCCAACGTCATCACCCTTCATCATCTCAGGCCTTTATCATATCCTTTTTCATACTCTGCAGCATGCAACTTCGTATACATATCATCAATTAAAGCATCAAGCATAAGCTTCCTACCCGAGTGTGGCACTGCCAAAAATCGGCGTGCCTCCATCTCTTCCATGCTAAGGTCCTTAAACAACTTCAACAAGAGGTCGCCCGAATACTCTATAAACTCGTACGCACGATGCACAAGCGTTTCAGTCCAGTACAAGTGTGTGCTCCTTATCGCATCTGCGACCTCTTTAACATTATCGGATATTTTCTGCATGATGTCGGGATCATCCCTCATTGCCCGTCGACACTGCTTTTTTTCCCCAGTAATGGTGGGGTAGCATGTCTTGTCCCTCCTTGACAATGACCTTTCGATGTATGGGAGGATGTCCTATTGGGCATATTGGACTAGAGAAGGAATAGGTGCCGGTCCAGGACTTGCAGGCTCTCATTCGCCACCAGAAAATGGGCCACCAAAGGTGTCGTACACAGACTTGCAAAAATCCCCCTTTGTAGATTCATCCCCTATGATGACTATAAGATCGTCAAACCGTGGTATATGATGGCTCACATACCCTCGCTTCCTATGGTTTGCCTGAACGATTAGAAGAGTAATTTAAACAAATGTATGCATAGCTATATTTAATTTAATAGCACCTATACTATAAATAAGATTGAAGTAATTATCGCGGCCCACGTTGAATATGTTTCAGGATCAAGTTCAATGATCTTCTTATCAGCACACCATCTAGCCCCGTGCATGTCCATGCACTCATACACATCTTTGAGACGCGTCTTCAAAGCTTTCATGTGATTTTTTGCATTCCCACTAGTGAAGGCTGGCCGATGAATGTTATTGATGTGTGCTGCAGCGACATTGAATGGAGTCCCTTTAAAAGTCTTATCAACTTTATGCCCTGCCGTGCAAGTTTTGCAAGGAAAAGAATAAGTGTCTCATCATGCTCGGTCTTCCACAATTTATTGTGTTGGGAAGATGAGGATGGTAGCTTGGAATTTTTCCTAGGACTTGACACCGACACATTGGCCTCCTCGCTATGCTGGCTCGACTTTCTAGAGGAGTCATTGTCGGGCATTTGTTCATTACCACTTGGTGGTGTGTCCATAGCGAATGCACCTTACGACGAGGGGCTTCTAAAAGTTGGGATTTCCCCCTGGATCATATTCATATACCCAGGTCCACTTTGTGAGGGCATTGCCATTGGCATTGGAATTGGCATGCCCAAATTTCCATATTGAGGATAGGCCATGCCAGGTCCACCTACTTGGAAGCCATGCTTGGGGAATTGTATATTAGGAATCCTCCTAGGCATAGGTCTGTTTATAAGGGGATCCAAACTTCTTTCTTCATCTCCCCGTTGTGTCCCATATACATTTTCATAAAATGGTTGCATGGAATGACTACCGTCTCGGAATGGAACACCCCCTACCATGAATTGGATGACCCTTCCATCCCTACAACATTAATAATGTGAAATTAAAAAGCAAAATGTGGGATATAAACATCCACCCATCATATAAACTACTATTATACTGTAGGGTTATAAAAATACAGAATTAAACTACTGATTTTAATGCAGTTAATGGATATGACAAATCATGCAACAATTGTCATACACAACATAGCAAACATAATGTAATACTCAAGATACAAGGGTTAAATGTTCAGCATGAAAAGGCAAAGTCTAAGACGAACCCCTCATAGCCCATGCTCTAATGTGTTCCCGTTATTATTAATGTTATAGAAGTCCACCCACATTTCCCAAGCTATCTGCTCCCTGCGCAGTTTCCATTGATCTCGTTGTTCGGTTTGTTCACGAATGGGCAACTGTTGGGATAGATCCATAACATCATCATTATGCTCATCGATAACATCTACATCATCCGCAAAGCCATCAACATATTCATTTAGTTGGGGGTCAAGAGGATCTGCTAGTTGGATGTAATTATGCAAAAAAGTGCAAGCTAGTACAGTATTGTTGCGGGTCAGATCCGCCAATAATGAAATTTGTATTGAAGTGGGGAATCAAGGGCATAATGATTACAAGTTTTTGGGATTGATTACGAGGCTAATCACGCTTTGGGGACGATTTGTAGATGAGAATCTCAAGGTCACCCGTCAACCAGAGTAGGTCGCCCGCTAGTTGATGAAGGTCACTCGTCAGTTGGTGAAGGTCGTCGTAGATTGCTCGTTTTCTAGTAGATGGGGCGAACTTCCTGCAAGAAGAGCACCTCATCAAAAAGGTTGGGCTAGCTGTCAGCCCGTAGCCCCTCCGATACTTAAGTCAGTTGATGACTTCTTCGAGAATGTCGGACACGCTGGGCAATCTGAGAGGTAGATCGGTGCTTGCGTTGCGAACTAGAGTGGAAGGCACAAATTGTTGAGGATATTTGACCTTGAATGTAAGTAGATGTGTTTGGGTTTCTAACTGATTAGCCAACCAACCCCTTTCTCGCTGGAGGAGGGGGTATTTATAGGCTGCTGGAGTCGGTTGCTCGCCATCCTATCAGATGTCGAATCAACCCAGCTGACACTCGAGTGGTGAAGCGCTAGGTTGGTGAGAAGTATCAACGATATTTCCCGCATTAATGGTGTCAGGTAGTGTCAGGTGCATTTTTTTCAAGCTGTCAGAACCGTAAATGTCAGGCACGCTTTTGGCAGGCTGTCAGTCGGCGAAGCGGCCAGGTGCGCTTTTGTGAGACTTTGTCTGTAGTCAAACTGGCAGTGATATTTGTGGCAGGTTGCCTCCCTCCTTGGGTGGACTGGTTTGGGGTAGAGAGGTGGACGATCTGCCTCTGGGGCGAGCTAGCGTAGAACGTGTGCAATCTGTCGGAGGATTCTTCTCTTTGATCCGGTTGACGAGCTATCGCTCTACTTAGGCAAGCTTCTCTAAGACTTGGCAAGATCCTCTTAGCCTTGGAGAACTGGTCCTCATTGATGAGGATTGTATTTGAGTGGGTTTTATTCAAGGGGGCCTTTTTCAACTAGGCCGGCCTTTAGGGCGTAACAATTGCCCTCGTCGTTCGAGCTTGGGGCAGGTGGCCCGGTCCAGTTCAGATGACGTATTCCTCTGTACCTTTTGTTTGGTAGCGAGCTTCATAAGCCTGGGAGACCTATCGGGGGCGCAGCTCGTAAGATTACCCCGGATTTTGAGCATGGTGAAGTAGCCCACCCATAGTAATCACGCCAATCTTGTTCTAGGGTTTCTCATATCACAAAAACATAAAAAGTGTGAAATTCGAAACATATTGACATATGTCGGAGATAGAGTGAAGACCAGTTTAGGTGGGGGCACAGTCCAAAAACCTGCCTCGGACCTATGGGTGACATGTCGGGGGGAGGATGACCTTCGTCGAGGACAATCTTCAACTGAGGGTGCCCTTTCAGGGGCGCAGCTCTGAAGTCTGCCCTGGGTCTCTGACAGGGAAGGGTCGAGTTACGCAGCCTATCCCAAGCCATTGGTGACCTTTCGGGGGTGTAGCTCGGAAGCCTGCCTTGATCTTTGCTGCGAGGTAGCTCGCTCTCTTCTCTGGTTTGGGTAGCGAGGTCCGACCTGTTATGGGTGGTCAGGTCGTGACCTGCCCCCGGAGGGCTTCGAGAGGGTGAGTGGGGGCCGTAGCCTTTCCAGCACCCCTGGGGGGTCCTAGGCCCCTGGCAGCTTTCGGGGACGTAGCCCGTGGCCTACCCCGGATCTTATTGGGGAAGGGTCGAGTTGCATAGCCCGTCCCAAGCCCTTGGAAACCTTTCGACCGTGCCGCTCGTAAGCTTGCCCCGAATCTTTTCTACAAGGTAGCTCGCTCTCTTCTCCGATTTGGGTAGCGAGGCCTGACTTGCTATAGGTAGTCAGGCTGCGACCTGCCTCGGAATTTTGGTTTGTGGTGAGTCAGCTCGCCTCCAAGGATCGAAACGTTTCGACATAGGTCGGAGATAGAATAAAATCTGGGGCGCATAGTAAACTCAATCTCGACCTGTGATTTCTCACACACAAGAGAAAACTCGAAGAGTGTGTAAGTCAAAACATAGTGACATAGGTCGGAGATAGAATAAAACCTGGGGCGCATAGTCGACTCGATCTCGACCTCTGATTTCTCGCACACAAGAGAAAACTCGAAGAGTGTGTAAGTTGAAACGTAGCAACATAGGTTGGAGATAGAATAAAACCTGGGGTGCATAGTCGACCCGATCTCGACCTGTGATTTCTCGCACACAAGAGAAAACTCGAAGAGTGTGTAAGTCGAAACGTAGCGACATAGGTCGGAGATAGGATAAAACCTGGGGCGCATAGTCGACCCGATCTCGACCTGTGATTTTTCACACACAAGAGAAAACTCGAAAGAGTGTGTAAGTCGAAACGTAGCGACATAGGTCAGAGATAGAATAAAACCTAGTTTGGGTGGGGGCGTGATGTGTCCATATTTTCCATGTTTTTACCGTATCATTTAATCTCATTTCATATCATATTCTCCTATGAAATCCATATGTTTATATATTAATGCGCTCCTAACGTCGCATTCTTGTTTTGCATGGATTTGTAGATTTTCAGGGATTTTGGGGCAAATTGGAGCTGATTCGAGACATGGACACATCTAGCGCGTCTAGGACGTTATTTGCAAGGTTCTATAGGAGTTCGCCGCAGTTTAGAAGAAGATCGGAGGAGAGGAGGAGAAGCAAGCGAGAGAAACCAAGAAAAAGCCATCAGTCCAGTCAGTTTCCCAGGTGACTTAGGCTGAGTAGCTTACAGCTACTCGGATGAGCTGACACGTGGATACGGCATAGGAAACAGACCAGCCCACTCGACCAATCAGATAGGCGACTCGACCCGAGTTGACACCCCCTGCTACTCGACCGAGTAGGGGGCTACTCGACCAGTAGCCCGCATCAGAAACAAGCAAGTAACAGTGCGGCCAGCGAGTTGACTCGACCAAGCAGCCACCTATTCGGTCGAGTAGCCGACACGCCGAAGCAATATGTGGGCCTAACTTTCCAGATTTCTAAGAATTATTTGTGGGGTCCCTACCCCTTGTATATTAGACAATTCCTTTGATATTTTTAGAGATGAAGTGTTTTAGTGTAAGCTTGAGATTTAATTAAGAGTTTTAGATCTAGGTTTTTATCATTGAGCAAAGACTTGATTTTTATTGTGCTTCCTTGCTTGGAATCTATTGGATCTTAATTCTCTTTGACTTGCTATCGATCTACATCACTTTTGGTACGTATTCTAATCTTTTATATGTTTTTGGTTATTATGATGAATCTATGGTAAAAATCCATTCTTTCTTTTGCTTTCTCCACCATGTGTGAGTAGTTCTATCTAGGGCTAATGGATTAGCCCTAGGATCTTAGGAAAACTATGCGAAGTTAGGATTTTTAGGTTGCATTGGACATAAAAGAGAGAGTATTTTGGTTGATCTAGCAAAATCTCTAGGAGAACTCGTATTGAGATCGTGCCTATGGTCGGTGGAATCAATTAGCTTAAGGAGTATCTTATGGATTTAATTAGGGAGTTAGTGGATTCAACCGAGGCTCGTGACCATCCCGGCTCGTATCTTGATGGGATCCATCGACGAACTATACCACTAATTGACGGCTACCGCCATTGCATCAATAAGAGCCATCAAAATAACTCGATGCTCTAACCCACGAGAGTGGTACGAGTTGAGAGCATTTGACCCACGAGAGTGGTGAATTTATTGTAGATCCTTAATGCACATATCGTATGCATCTATCACGAGAGAGGGGTGAATACGGTATGTTAGACTCATGAAGCCTAGACACATGAGTTCACTTCCTAGATGCTACAATCCCACATAAAACCAATGCAACGTAGCAGTCCTAACCTAGCATGGACCTCCGACGGTCCTAGTGGTGAGTCCTAATACCCTAGTTTCTTTATATTGATCAAACATCACCAACCAACTAATCGTTCAAACCGACTGCTACCTCTTTCTGAGACTTAGAAATAACCTGAGATCAATACACCGCTACTTTCCCTGTGGGATCGATATCTTTTATATTATAACTTGACACTGTCCGCTTGCATTCGTAAGCCCGGAACCGATACGTGGGAACCATTCAGTGCATGGCATTAGTGACACTGCCAGGTAGCTTTTAGGTGTTAGTTCCGGATGCACCAGGGCGCAGTCCAAAAACCTGCCCCTGATCCATGGGCGACCTGTCGGGGCACGGTCCGTAGACCGGCCCCTGATCTCTATTCATCTCTGCTTTGGGTAGCCTGTATTTTCGCATCCCAGGTCATCCTGCGAGAGCTCGAGCATTAGGGCGCACAGTCGGCCTACTCGGAAGAGCTTCGATTTTGGGTTGGAGATTTATGGAAGTGCTTGTTGAACATCATCTTCTCCATTGAGCCGTCTATGTCGAGCGGCCTCGATGTCTGCATCGAGGCATATTTGTTGGGCCGCCTCGAACATCAACTTAAGCTATTTTTATTTTGAAGAAATTGTTAGCAAATCTTACCATCTCCTGTCTTTCCATCCTTTTATTCTCTTTTATTACTTTGCTACTAACGCTTCTCTCCAGTCAATAATCTTTCATAAGAAATCAGACATGATGGAGTTGATGAAGCAAGTGCAATAGAGCAGTGAATCTGACAGTGACTCGGATGCGATTAGCTTTTCTCCTTACCATGCACATGGTCTTCAGGACTCACGCATGGATGAAGCCATGGTCGAAGGTGCAACGAGAGAGTTGCTTGATGCAGTCCGATTTATTGGAGCAGGAACCTATGTGGCAAGTAATGAAAATCAACAAATAGTTATAGATCATATAATGAACAATGTTTCAGATGCAGGTACCATCGAGGACGACATCCACATAAGCTTGAAGGGGATGTAATGTTTGTCCAGGCTGTCGAAGCTCTACCAGTGACACATATTGGAGAGAGACTTGCCAATTTGAACCATTGGATGACTCCCAACTCTTAAGTATAATGGAAAGCGTAGTGACTGATGTATGTGCCAATGGTCCAGTAGAATTCCCTGCAGAAGACCCAGTTGTTCAAGAACTTTCAGTCTTCATTGCGAACATCTTTCAGAATGCAGATTGACGTGCGTTTATATTTCATATATTCACGCACGTCTTCTTTTGTGTTTTCCGTTATTTTCCGCAGTCCCGGATCCGTTTTCTCGTATTTTCTTGTTTTCTTTCACTTCTCCATGTTTTTGCGTGTTTGCAGGAGTTTGCCAGCGTAGGAGACACATAACGACGATATCGTAAGTCTCCAGAGCAATGGGAGGAGTCACGCGTGATCCAGGGGGTCAAACGACCAAGATTTCCATCTTTCAACCCCCTACCCGATCGGTTGGATACTTCAACCGAGCGGGTGACGCACGCATGCACGACCCGGACAGTAGTTGAAGCAAAGTATGCATCAACCGACCTGGTCAGAGACCGGTTCAGCCCGACTGTCTTCTCTGGAAATTGAAGCTGAATTCGAACCGATCGGGTGACTTTCACCCGATCAGTTCATCTATAGCCAATTCCCCAAAGACACGACACAGAGAGCTCACCAGACGGCCAGCTGACCGTGCCAAAAAGTCACAACTTACTATCTTTTGGGCGACGTTTCCAACCGATCGGTTGATTTATCAACCGATCGATTCACCCGACGACACCAAGATCCAAACGACGAGCTGCTTCTGCCAACCGATCGTGTCGCCTGACCGGGTGATGTTTCTGAAAATCGCTGCCGAAGATCGCAACAGGTCACCCGATTGGTTGATTCTTCAACTGATCGGGTGACGTCGTTTTCTATATATATAAACCCTAGGTTTTCAGAAACGAGAGCTGTGTTTTTGGGCTGTGTTTTATTTTCTGTTTTTCTCTATTGCGACGGCTGGAATTTTATACTTATTTGTAAGTGTTTCGATCTTTGTAAAACTTTGATATATTGTTAATTGTATTACTACTATTGCATTTCAATCGCCTGATTGTGTTTTTAACGGTCGATTCAATTTAGATTGCTTTTTACCTAAAATATGTCAGTAGTTCCCAAATCTGGGATTTTGGTGGAAACCCCTTCGTGGGTTCTCCCTAATGCATCCATAGGACTAAGATATCGATAGGGATTAGGAATCTATTGGTTACGCGGGGTGTTTTATTGTCATCGACGGGAAAAAAGACCGCCTTTGACCGTTGGGCCAATGGGGGATAAACTTGGCGGTTGACTCCCTAGCCATAGCTCACACCCTTAGCATAGACATCGAATCCTAGCGCGTGGGAATGACAGGATGAGATGTTGGGAGTTATCGTTGCGAGCTTAGAGCTCCCGGAGTCATTCAGTGTTAATAGACATGGGAATGCCCACTGACCGAACCCGGGTAGTCCAGCGTATCATCCTGGGCACCGACCGGAATATCGGGCCCATGGGACGCTGGTATCACTCTTAGAGGCAATGTCTCACCATTAAACCGTAATTCCGATCGTTGTCCTATCCGCCGACCGTATTAGCGAGAACACATGATAGGGTGGAAACCGAGGTCCTGGGTTTCCCTTTATATTGTTTAACCCCGTATTTACATTCCGTGACAACCCATCCATCGATTCGGGCTAGCTCGCCCATAGGGTGAATTAGGTCCCTTCTGACACTAGCACAACCACGCCTCCTTGTGTTCGACTCCTAAGCCACACTACAACACCGTGCACTTGCGGTTATAAATATTTAAATCTCGTGCCCCCTATCTTATTGCACTTGCATGATCACAAACGTCTGGGGGACGTCAAGCTTTATGGCGCCATTGCCGGGGAGGCAACGTGCTTGTTATTTTTGGATCTTCTGAACCCTTGAGTCTAGCTCACATCTCTATCTCGCAATAACTTTTGCATTCTTCTTTTTCATTTTTATTTTCTTATTTTTATTTTCTATTTTTATCTGTTTCTTTCCCACTTTTCGCTTCACGGGTGTTTGTTGCTTTTAATGCGCAGGAACACAAGGAGTCTTGACGACTTGATTCCTGTTGATCCTGAGATAAACGCCACCCTAAGGCGTCTGGCCGCAGAGAAGAGAAGAAGGGAAGAATCTGAAGCCATGGGGGAGAACACCCCACCGCACAATTCCCTGCTGGAGTACTCGATGCCATCCATCGGGTCCATATCCTCCATCCGACCTCCTGCTATTACGGTACAGAGCTTCGAGCTCAAGCCGTCCTTAGTGACGTGGATCCAGCAAGATCAATTCTCTGGGACACCTATGGAGAGCCCTATCGAGCATCTGGATTCATTCCTCGAGAAATGTGACACATTCCGGATTAATGTAGTCACAGCTGAAGCGATCCGTCTGAAGTTATTCTCCTTCTCTCTGCGGGATAAGGCCAAGCTGTGGCTTAGGGGAAAGGACCCGAACACGTTCAACACTTGGGAGAAGCTATCAAACGCCTTCTTGACTAAGTTCTTTCCTCCGGGGAAGACCATGAAGCTGAGGAGTGAAATCTCCTCATTCTCCCAAGCCAGCCACGAGTCCCTGCATGAAGCTTGGACAAGATATAAAGAAATGCAGCAGAGATGCCCTCATCACGAGCTTCCCAAGTGGCAGATAATTAATCTGTTCTACAACAGATTGAGGGATGATTTAAAATATTCGATGGACGCCGCAGCTAGGGGTTCCTTTATGTCCAAAAGTGAAGAAGATGCCGGGAAAATATTAGAAAATATGGCATCGAACAATGAGCAGTGGTGTGACGAGCGAGCCACATCTAGATTTGGGGGTATCCACAGGGTCGAGGACATCGAAAAACTATCCAGCAAGTTTGACTTGCTGTCGACCCAGATCTCAGCGCTGATGGTAGGAGCCGGTGGTGCCAGTACACAACAAATTGCTACGGTGGAAGCAGAAGTCATGGGGGACTTCGAGGGTGGTGACATCTCACCACCGGTGGACCAAGAGAGCGCCCTATTCTACAATCCTACGGGAAATGTGTCGTATCCACCACGGACTAGCTCCAACCCGGCCTACTCTCCAAACAACCAAAACCACCCAAACCTTAGCTACCGGGCACCCTATCAGCAGCAGCTAGTATATCAGCCGCCCAGGCAACAGCAGCAGCAGCAGCTAGTATATCAGCCACCCAGGCAACAGCAGCAGCAGTTTCATCAGCAGCAGCCTCCACAACAATATCAGCAATACCCCCCCAATGAACCAGCAGCCCATTCAACTGTTGCAGCAGCAGCAATATGGCCAGCAGAGGGTCATCTCTCCGGTTGAGTCCCTCTTGACTCAATACATTACCAACCAGGAGAAGATAAATTTGAAACTGGAAATGGGGCAAAGGGCTCTCACTGACCAAGTAACCCAGCTGGGGTTATAGGTGGCGAACCTTCAAAGGTCGCAAAATCTATTGCCGCCACAACCAGAAGTGAACCCGAGGGGGGCGAACCAGACTTTGGCACTCACGCACGAGCATGCGAACGTGTCCGCTATCGTCTTGAGGAGCGGAACACAAATCCCCACAAAAGTGCCCGTCAAGGAACCGAAAGCACCGTTGGTCGTAGAGCGACCAATTGAAAAAGCCAATGACAACGGTGTTTCGTCACCAAAGACTACGACTCCGGAGGGAGTCCCTGAAGAGGATAAGAAGAAAGACGAGGAAGGGAGTCTGAAGGTATTCACGCCCGTTGTGCCTTTTCCACAACGACTGGCCCAAGCCAAGATTGATGAAAAGTATGGCAAATTCTTTGACATGGTCAAGGATTTAAGCCTTCAAATCCCCTTCCTCGAAGCTATTGAGACGATTCCCTCCTACGTAAAATTTTTAAAGGATTTGGTGACAAGAGGGTCCAGGAAGGAGAAGGTCGTACTAACGGTGGATGTAGCGCTCTCATCCAGCGAGCAAATCCGCCTAAGCTTAAAGACCCGGTGAGCTTCTATATCCCTTGTGCGATCGGGAAGGTAAAGATCCATCGCGCGCTCGTCGATCTTGGAGCGAGCGTCTTGGAGCCCACTGGTATGACCCTACAGCTTGCTGACCGATCGGTCAAATATCCTGTGGGGGTTGTAGATGACCTGCCTGTCAACGTAAGTGGGGTGCATGTGCCAGTAGACTTCATCGTTATGGACATGCTTGAAGATACGCATACCCCCATCATCCTTGGATGGCCTTTCATGGCCACTACCGGTGTTTTAATAGACTTGAAGAAAGGGAAGCTTTTCCTTAACGTCGACAACGAAAAAGTCGAGTTTGACTTGGGGTTGTCAATGAAGCACCCCAACCCCCTGGATGATCCAGGTTGCAATATGCTAGAGATAGAAAAAGAGAGAACTGTGGAAGCCGGGGCCTGGGAGATTTTTTCAAGGAATCCCCCCGACAGTTTAGGGGACCTTGGAGAGCATGACGGTCTAAAAAAGAAAGAGATTGCTGAGAAGGCAGGTGCGTCACATACAATCCCTCCCGGATTTCAAATGGCTCCTCCCACGAGGAGGAAAGGGAAAGAGCCCATGGGGCTCACCGGTGATGAGATTCGGATCTTGAAACGAGTGGCAGTAGACGCCAATATAAGGGAGAAGCCTCCGGATTCCACCAACGGAGGGAGGGTCATCAAGCAAGTCTACTTGTCACCACCGACGACACCAAAGGCCACCAACTCTGAATCTGAAGCGATGCCGATCTTAGGGCATCACCCCCGTCCGCCTTGAATATCATCTACGGGCGTCGAGCAAACGACGTTAAACAAAAGTGCTTCATGGGAGGCAACCCATGCCCTAAACTTTTATCTTCATTTTAGGATTATTTTTAGCTTTTTCTTCTCTATTTTAATAATTAAATCCAGTCGCGGGAACTTCTGTCGAGAGACTTAGTCCATTTGTGAATTTTTGCAGGAAACAAGCCCTCACCCGATCGAGTGACCAATCAACCGATCGGATGAGACGTATCAGACAATGACCGTATCTGTTCTTCAACGAACCGGTCGGGTGAAGCAATGTGAGACCGGGTGGTAGACCGTGTGAGCTGGGCTGAAGTCTTGGAAAAATTTGGAATTTCATCAACCGATCGGTTGATACGAAGTGTGGTCGGGTGACCGACCGGGTGAGCAGCACTGAATTCTCGGGAAAATCTGCGAAGCGGCCAACCGATCGGTTGAGTTATCAACCGATCGGGTCGCCTGTAGCATCTTTTCAGCAACTTTTTCGACCTAATTGTCAATCGATCGGGTGAGCTTTCATCCGATCAGTTCGACTTAAACCCTATAAATATCCGCCCTCACCCGTTCATTTCCCCCTTCACCCGATTTCGATTTTTCTCGCTGTTTCGACTTCTTCTTCCCCCAACCGGCGACGATACTCCCTCAACCGACCACAAACCCCCCTAGATCGATCCCCCCACTCTCCATCTCCTTCCCTGCATCGATTTCCCTCTCTCCATTTTCGATTTTACCCCCACAAAACCCTAATTTTCGCACTTCTTCCCCAATTTTCGAAATTTGCTTAGAAGAAGCGTCGCGGCTTCATACTCCTTCCCATTGTGTTGCGTTGGGTCATCTACGAGCAAGGATCTTCGACTCTACTGGGTAACTTCGCTCCTAAGCTCAATTTTATATTTTGCCCTAGAATTTCATTTTGGTCGTTTGCCTGTGTTAGTGTGCATTCATTACATCTTGCATACACTCACACTCACACACTCACATGGCCAAAGATAAAGAGAAGGGTAAGGGTATTATGTGAGAGGAGGGGACATCTCGCAAGAGATGCAAGACCACACGTCGACCATACTCACGTCCTCCTCCTGCACAGCCTGCACAACCCCAACCCCAACCCCAACCTATCATCCAAGATGAGGACCCACTGATGGGCCCGCGTGGCTACCACTTTAGGAATCAGGAGCATAAAGATTTTTATCATAGACTTGATGCACGGGGGGATCTATCGACCAAATTTGCCCATAACCAAACGCTTATCGATCTCATGGTATTCACCGAGGTCGAGACTCTCTTCGCAAATTTAGGTTGGTTAGCTTTCCTAAACGCCACCGCAGTATCCTACCCCTCCGTCACACTCGAATTTTTGTCCACCCTTGTCTGTGAGTCGGGGTCGATCGTCATTTTTCGCGTCCGTAACAGAACCATCCACACTAACCTGAATACCATTAATAACATATTTGGTTTCCCCATCCTTGGGGACGACGCTATCCGTCCCTACGGGTATCCCCCCGAATTTGACGTCGATCAGTTTTGGTTCCGCCTCATCCTACACGCTCGCTATCCCCGAGGTAAGGCCAAGGCCTCCTCCATCATTCACCCCATCTTCCGTCTGGCCCACCGAATCATTTCTTGCACGTTTTCCCCCAGGGATGAGTCAGGCACAGTGACCATCCCTGATCTTTTCATTTTGTGGGCCATGACCTTTCCTTTTGTTTGCGGAGATGACGGGATTTCTTTTAGGGCCCCTATCGTTCCCGTCCATGCCAGTGCTTGGCTTGTTTCCAAGCTTCTTGAGATTAGCCGTGCCGGCAAGGGCAAGCTTTGCTGCGGGGGCCTTATCACTATCATAGCTTCGGCTCCCCAGTTTAATATTGTCATCCCCCGGGGACCTACCTACTGCCGCAGGACCCTCACGTCTAGATCTTGATGTCATGTGGCATATACACATGATTAAGCCCCGCCCCGATTGTCGATTCACTTTCCATTACGGACACCCCCAGCTCCCTATACCATTCTGCCTAACCCGCTCGCATGACTATCCAGCTTATGGCAGATTGGACATTCCCCCCTGATCCTGAGTTTCTTGGGGGGTTACGTCTTCCATTTATCCCGGGCACACACAGACCACCTTCCCCTGCCACCCACTTTGGCAAGCAGGACATTCCTGCGCACTGTGGAGACCCCAGGGCTGGGCCTAGCAGCTCCATCCCTGCCTCTGTTCCCACCACCACCGTCACCACCTCTACGGTCCACACGACCACCACCTCCACCTTTCGTCGAGCAACTTCTACTCGCCTCCGTCTTGAGGCCGAGTTAGCTGCCTTGCGTGCTGGCGCATCTTCCTCCACCTCCTCGGTACCATCCTCTTCCATCTTCACTCACCCATGTTTCCTCGCACTTGAGAGGGACATGGCCACCATCGTTCGCATTCTCACTCACGTCCACGGACCACCCCCTCCCACACCACACCCCTCTTCACCACCTTCACCCCCTCGACGATTTTCCCCTCCACCATCACATTCTTCACCTCCCCCATCACCCCCTAGGCGACCATCCCCTCCTATCACCACTTCCATCACCACTACCATCCCCACCACCTCATCTACTCCCACCGTTTCCATTCCCTCCACGGTCATCCCCACAGATCCACCACACTCCACTTCCGTCACTCCATATGTGCGCCGTAAGAAATTGCAGGTGCGATCGCGATAAATTCCCCCACCATCCTCTTTCGTCACCGTATCTACCCCATCTACCGCCGTTTCTACCCTATCTACCACCGCAATTGGTCACCCTTTCACTACCACTCACCACCACCACCACTCCACCCATCATTCACACCTCCACACCCACCGATCCATCACCTCGACCACTTTCTCCACTTCTCCGCACACCAGTCACCTCTCCCGCCCACTCCCCCGCATCCCCCACATCTTCCACCGAGGAGGACACGGACGATTCCTCTCCTGCTTTTTGATTCCATTTTGTTTTCTGACCTACCCCTTGCATATCTCAGCATTTTCATGATCATATCATTTCGCTAGCAATGTCATGTCTAGCTTGGGGGAAGTCAATTTTTATGTGTGCTGTCATGTGATGTTTTCTATGTGTGTTTGTTTATTTATGTTGTGTCGTGTGATTTTCTATTTTTATTTTCTGTTTATATGTCGTGAGGTGTGATTTTCTTTATTTTCCTTTTTCGCTTGTGTGTTTTTCTTGTTTTTCATTTCTTTTTGAGTCGGCGCGTATCTCCCCTCCATTTTCATTGCCCTCTCGTATTCACTTTTACTTCATTAAGGGCAATACAAGTTTCAGCTTGGGGGAGTCGCACTTCGTGCGTCTTTTGCGTCTTTTCTTCGTTTTTGAGTCGTTTTCATCGTGTTTTCATTTTTTCTTTTCTTCTTTTTATCTCTTTCTCCTAGAGGTGACCCCTATGATGAAGTGCCACAGAAATCACACACACACCTAGCATGGCTTCAATAATCACATTCACTAACCCATAGGAAACCGAGTCCTCTTGCAATTCACGCATCGTGGGTCCACTTAGCTTTTTTGTGAGTCATGTGTCGTGACTAGCCGTCTGGTGTGCTTCTACTTAGTGATTTTCTTTTATATACCTGTCCAGGAGTGACCCCTAGATTATCATGCTTCGATTTGAATATGCGGTATTTGCCTCTCTTATCTGCTTCTGTATGCATGAATAAATAAATAAATAAATATATATATATATATAGAGAGAGAGAGAGAGAGAGAGAGATATATATATATATATATATATATATATATATATATATATATATACTAGTCATTACCCGTGCCCATAGGGCACGGTTTATTTAATGGCTGAGTTTTTCTCCCCCACAAATTTCAAGTTCACACAAATTTCAAGTTTTCCCACAAAATTTCTAGTTTCCCCCCAAATTTAAGTTTTCCCCCAAAATTGAAGTCCCCCCAAAATTGTCATTACCACCTAGGACAAACTTGCCACGTAGGACAAAGCTTTGTCCTAGTAGGATAAGATTCAAAATCTTCATAGAACTGGAAATAAAATGGCTCGAAGGGGTGAGAATAAAAAGTGTGGGTGTGTGTGTGGGGAGGGTCCATAGGCAAAAATACAAAAAACGGGGTTGTATGTGCAAAATTACCCACCTCCTCTTTTATCCCTCAAAATCTCATCTCTTATATTTTCTCTTATTCAATTTCCCTGTTTTATATAATAGATATCCAAATTCTCTTATCCAATTTCTCATGTCCAAATTCTCTTATCAATTTCTCTTGATAACATTCGTCTTTTATATAATAGATATCTCTTATCCAATTTCTCTTGTCCAATATCTCTTATCCAATTTCTCTTGATAACATCTCTCGTTTGTAATATAGATATCTAAAATCCAATTTCTCTTGATAACATCTCTCTTATCCATTTTCTATTGTCCAATATCTCTTATTCAATTTCTCTTGATAACATCCCTCTTTTATAATATAGATATCTCTTATCCAATTTATCTTGTCCAATATCTCTAATCCAATTTCTCTTGATAACATCCCTCTTTTATAATATAGATATCTCTTATCCAATTTCTCATGTCCAATATCTCTTATCCAATTTCTCTTGATAACATCCCTCTTTTATAATATAGATATCTCTTATCCAATTTCTCTTTTCCAATATCTCTTATCCAATTTCTCTTGATAACATCCCTCAATTATAATATAGATATCTCTTATCCAATTTCTCTTGATAACATCCATCTCTTATAATATATATATCTCTTATCCAATTTCTCTTGTCCAATATCTCTTATCCAATTTCTCTTGATAACATTCCTCTTTTATAATATAGATATCTCTTATCCAATTTCTCTTTTCCAATATCTCTTATCCAATTTCTCTTGATAACATCCCTCTTTTATAATATAGATATCTCTTATCCAATCTCTCTTGATAACATCCCTCTCTTATAATATAGATATCTCTTATCCAATTTCTCTTGTCCAATATCTCTTATCCAATTTCTCTTGATAACATCCCTCTTTTATAATATAGATATCTCTTATCCAATTTCCCTTTTCCAATATATCTTATCCAATTTCCCTTGTTAACATCCCTCTTTTATAATATAGATATCTCTAATCCAATTTCTCTTTTCCAATATCTCTTATCCAATTTCTCTTGATAACATCCCTCTTTTATAATATAGATATCTCTTATCCAATTTCTCTTTTCTAATATCGCTTATCCAATTTCTCTTGATAACATCCCTCTTTTATAATATAGATATCTCTTATCCAATTTCTCTTGATAACATCCCTCTCTTATAATATAGATATCTCTTATCCAATTTCCCTTGTCCAATATCTCTTATCCAATTTCTCTTGATAACAACCCTCTTTTATAATATAGATATCTCTTATCCAATTTCTCTTTTCCAATATCTCTTATCCAATTTCTCTTGATAACATCCCTCTTTTATAATATAGATATCTCTTATCCAATTTCTCTTTTCCAATATCTTTTATCCAATTTCTCTTGATAACATCCCTATTTTATAATATAGCTATCTCTTATCCAATTTCTCTTGTTCAATATCTCTTGTCCAATTTCTCTTGATAACATCCCTCTTTTATAATATAGATATCTCTTATCCAATTTCTCATGTCCAATATCTCTAGTCATTACCCGTGCCCATAGGGCACGGTTTATTTAATGGCTGAGTTTTTCTCCCCCACAAATTTCAAGTTCACCCAAATTTCAAGTTTTCCCACAAAATTTCAAGTTTCCCCCCAAATTTAATTTTTCCCCCAAAATTAAGCCCCCCCAAAATTGTCATTACCACCTAGGACAAACTTGCCACGTAGGACAAAGCTTTGTCCTAGTAGAATAAGATTCAAAATCATCATAGAACTGGAAAAAAATGGCCGGAAGGGGTGAGAATAAAAAGTGTGGGTGTGTGTGGGGAGGGTCCATAGGAAAAAATACAAAAACCGGGGTTTTATGTGCAAAATTCCCCACCTCCTCTTTTATCCCTCAAAATATCATCTCTTATATTTTCTCTTATTCAATTTCCCTGTTTTATATAATAGATATCCAAATTCTCTTATCCAATTTCTCATGTCCAAATTCTCTTATCAATTTCTCTTGATAACATCCGTCTTTTATATAATAGATATCCCTTATCCAATTTCTCTTGTCCAATATCTCTTATCCAATTTATCATGATAACTTATCTCGTTTGTAATATAGATATCCCTTATCCAATTTCTCTTGATAACATCACTCTTATCCAATTTCTATTGTCCAATATCTCTTATTCAATTTCTCTTGATAACATCCCTCTTTTATAATATAGATATCTCTTATCTAATTTATCTTGTCCAATATATATAATCCAATTTCTCTTGATAACATCCCTCTTTTATAATATAGATATCTCTTATCCAATTTCTCTTGATAACATCCCTCCCTTATAATATAGATATCTCTTATCCAATTTTTCTTGTCCAATATCTCTTATCCAATTTCTCTTGATAACATCCCTCTTTTATAATATAGATATCTCTTATCCAATTTCTCTTTTCCAATATCTCTTATCCAATTTCTCTTGATAGCATCCCTCTTTTATAATATAGATATCTCTTATCCAATTTCTCTTTTCCAATATCTCGTATCCAATATCTCTTGATACCATCCCTCTTTTGTAATATAGATATCTCTTATCCAATTTCTCTTTTCCAATATCTCTTATCCAATTTCTCTTGATAACATCCCTCTCTTATAATATAGATATCTCTTATCCAATTTCTCATGTCCAATATCTCTTATCCAATTTCTCTTGATAACATCCCTCTTTTATAATATAGATATCTCTTATCCAATTTCTCTTTTCCAATATCTCTTATCCAATTTCTCTTGATAACATCCCTCTTTTATAATATAGATATCTCTTATCCAATTTCTCTTTTCCAATATCTCTTATCCAATATCTCTTGATAACATCCCTCTTTTGTAATATAGATATCTCTTATCCAATTTCTCTTTTCCAATCTCTCTTATCCAATTTCTCTTGATAACATCCCTCTTTTCTAATATAGATATCTCTTATCCAATTTCTCATGTCCAATATCTCTTATCCAATTTCTCTTGATAACATCCCTCTTTTATAATATAGATATCTCTTATCCAATTTCTCTTTTCCAATATCTCTTATCCAATTTCTCTTGATAACATCCCTCTTTTATAATATAGATATCTCTTATCCAATTTCTCATGTCCAATATCTCTTATCCAATTTCTCTTGATAACATCCCTCTTTTATAATATATATATCTCTTATCCAATTTCTCATGTCCAATATCTCTTATCCAATTTCTCCTGATAACATGCCTCTTTTATAATATAGATATCTCTTATCCAATTTCTCTTTTCCAATATCTCTTATCCAATTTCTCTTGATAACATCCCTCTTTTATAATATAGATATCTCTTATCCAATTTCCCTTGATAACATCCCTCTCTTATAATATATATATCTCTTATCCAATTTCTCTTGTCCAATATCTCTTATCCAATTTCTCTTGATAACATCCCTCTTTTATAATATAGATATCTCTTATCCAATTTCTCATGTCCAATACCTCTTATCCAATTTCTCTTGATAACATCCCTCTTTTATAATATAGATATCTCTTATCCAATTTCTCTTTTCCAATATCTCTTATCCAATTTCTCTTGATAACATCCCTCTTTTATAATATAGGTATCTTTTATCCAATTTCCCTTGATAACATCCCTCTCTTATAATATAGATATCTCTTATCCAATTTCTCATGTCCAATATCTCTTATCCAATTTCCCTTGATAACATCCCTCTCTTATAATATAGATATCTCTTATCCAATTTCTCATGTCCAATATCTCTTATCCAATTTCCCTTGATAACATCCCTCTCTTATAATATAGATATCTCTTATCCAATTTTTCTTTTCCAATATCTCTTATCCAATTTTTCTTGATAAGATCCCTCTCTTATAATATAGATATCTCTTATTCAATTTCTCTTTTCCAATATCTCTTATCCAATTACTCTTGATAACATCCCTCTTTTATAATATAGATATCTCTTATCCAATTTCTCTTTTCCAATATCTCTTATCCAATTTCTCTTGATAACATCCCTCTTTTATAATATAGGTATCTCTTATCCAATTTCTCATGTCCAATATCTCTTATACAATTTCTCTTGATAACATCCCTCTTTTATAATATAGATATATATATCATATGCTTCATTTCGCATGTGTCGAGGTTCCACAATTAGGACTGGGATAACCCATTTTAACCTATGCACCGATTAGCGAAATATCTCTTTTGCCCAAGTGTTAAGAATCCGATTTCTTTTTTATTTTACTTGGTGCAAATCCCATCGTCGTGTACCGTTCTCCCACTTGGGAGAGTACACACGTGTATATACCCCAAAATCCAAAAATCCAAAAAAAAAGAGAAAAGAGAAAAGAAAGAAAGAAAATACATATGTATAGCAAAAATCCAAATAAATACATATATCCAAAACCCAAAAAAAAATTGTATGTGAATATTTTTCTACATACCGAGAATAAAGGGAAGGCGAGAATTTGCATGGAGTGTCCTACTCCACATCATCTCAACCCCCATCGCTTTCGAAAACACTTGGAATAGGGAATTTCTAGCTATTATCTAGGCGATAGTGTGGTGATGTCCATGTCCCTAGCTGTGGAGTCCCTGACACATGGTACTTTTCGATTCTCAATTTCCACTCATGCATGTTTGAGCTATATATTCACCGCCTATTTCAAATCGAATCGATACATGGATCTTTTCTTGGATTTGTGTATATGGAGCTTATAGCACAATGTAGATAGCGACACCGTCTGCTAGCACACGACCACACTCACTCGCCCTTCATCGCGCGGGCCCACGACACTTGTTTGGACTCGTTTCCTTTGGTTTAGTGGTGTGATTTGGCGTTTGCTTGCTTGGTGTGGCGTTTTTTATTTTTGTTGGCCCTGACGGGCGATTTAGGATTTAGAGTTCCTTTTTCTCTCTTCCTCTCTATTTTCTCCCTCCGAGCTCCTACTCTCACTCGTCTTCCTCGAGGACGAGGAAGGGTTCAGCTTGGGAGATTTTTACATGCAATTATATTTCATATATTCACGCACATCTTCTTTTGTGTTTTTCTGTTATTTTCTGTCGTCCCGCATCCGTTTTCTCGTATTTTCTTGTTTTCTTTCACTTCTCCGTGTTTTTGCGTGTTTGCAGGAGTTTGCCAGCGTAGGGAACACATAACGACGATATCATAAGTCCCCGGAGCAACTGGAGGAGTCACGCATGATCCAGGGGGTCAAACGACCAAGATTTCCATCTTTCAGCCCCCCACCCGATCGGTTGGATACTTCAACCGATCGGGTGATGCACGCGTGCACGACCCGGACAGCAGCTACAGCGAAGTATGCATCAACCGACCGGGTCGGAGACCGGTTCAGCCCGACTGTCTTCTCTAGAAATTGAAGCTGAATTCCAACCGATCGAGTGACCTTCACCCGAATGGTTCATCTGTAGCCGATTCCCCAAAGACACGACACGGAGAGCTCACCCGACGGCCAGCTGACCGTGCCAAAACGTTGCAACTTACTATCTTTTGGGCAACGTTTCCAACTGATCGGTTGATTTATCAACCGATCGATTCACCCGACGACACCAAGATCCAAACGACGAGCTGCTTCTGCCAACCGATCGTGTCGCCTGACCGGGGGATGTTTCTAAAAATCGCTACCGAAGAACGCCGCAGGTCACCCGATCGGTTGATTCTTCAACCGATCGGGTGACGTCGTTTTATATATATATAACCCTAGGTTTTCAGAAACGAGAGCTGTGTTTTTGGGCTGTGTTTTATTTTCTGTTTTTTCTCTATTGCGACGGTTGGAATTTTATACTTATTTGTAAGCGCTCCGATCTTTGTAAAACTTTGATATATTGTTAATTGCATTACTACTACTGCATTTCAACCGTCTGATTATGTTTTTAATGGTCGATTTCCATTTTGATTGCTTTTTACCTAAAATATGTGAGTAGTTCCCAAATCTAGGATTTTGGTGGAAACCCCCTTCGTGGGTTCTCCCTAATGCGTCCATAGGACTAGGATATCGATATGGATTAGGAATCTATTGGTTACGCGGGGTGTTTTATTGTCATCGGTGGGAAAAAGACCGCCTTTGACCGTTGGGCCAAGGGGGAATAAACTTGGCGGTTGACTCCCTAGCCATAGCTCACGCCCTTAGCGTAGACATCAAATCCTAGCGCGTGGAAACGGCATGACGAGATGTTGGGAGTTATCATTGCGAGCTTAGTGCTCCCGGAGTCATTCAGTATTAATGGACATGGGAATGCCCACTGACCGAACCCGGGTAGTCCGGCGTATCATCCTGGGCCCCGACCGGAATATCGGGCCCATGGAACGCTGGTATCACTCTTAGAGGCAATGTCTCACCATTAAAACCTAATTCTGATCGTTGTCCTATCCGGTAGCCGTATTAGCGAGAACATATGATAGGGTGGAAACCGAAGTCCCGGGTTTCCCTTTATATTGTTTAACCCCGTATTTACATTCTGTGACAACCCATCCATCGATTCGGGCTAGCTCACCCATATGGTGAATTAGGTCCCTTCTGACAATAGAACAACCATGCCTCCCTGTGTTCGACCCCCAAGCCACACTGCAACACCGTGCACTTGCGGTTATAAATATTTAAATCTCACGCCCCCTATCTTATTGCACTTGCATGATCACAAACGTCTGGGGGACGTCACAGATTCCTTGGACGACGCCCTCATCCCCGACGGAGTCTATGTGCAGTACGAGGGAGACACTCTACGCTTCTATGGTGACAACATCCTCCAGACTGAGACACACGAAGACTACAACTACGAGGTATACACGGATCTTGGACCTTTCCAGAGCGACATCAATCGGGGAAGCCTTCTGACTCTACACTCGATAATGAATGCATGTCTGAATACTCTATTTCTACTGACCAATGCACTACAGAACAAATCCCTACGGATATGGAATCTGCAGACGTTAACCACGATGCGCCATCATCACTTTGTTCATCCTATGAATCTGCCAACGAAGAGTTTCCAGAATCCGAACCAACAGTTGAGGACGCATCCTTCTCACAGGCAAGCGGGGATGGGGGTACAGCGCCCCTCAGGTAGAACTGAAACCTCTCCCTGCTAATTTAAAATACGCATTCTTGAAGAGAACTACACTTACCCCGTCATCGTTAACGCCTCACTTACCGAGCCGTAATTAGAAATCCTCCTTAAAATCCTTAGAGCTCATAGGAAGGTGATAGTGTATAGCATTGCTGACCTGAAAGGCATTAGCGACACCATATGCACACATAGAATCCATCTTGAGGATAAGGAAGCTACCTCCATTGAGCCTCAAAGGCGACTGAATCCTAACATGAAAGAAGTAGTGAAAAAAGAGGTGTTAAAACTGCTAGAGGCCGATATTATCTATCCCATTTCCGACAGTAAATGGGTTAGCCATGTTCAGGTTGTCCCCAAGAAAGGGGGCATGACCGTTATAAGGAACGATAAAAATGAATTAATATCTACTAGGACTATCACTGGTTGGCACATGTGTATTGATTATAGAAACTCAATAAAGCCACCAGAAAAGAACACTTTCCACTCCCCTTCATTGATCAAATGCTTGAGCGACTTGCCAAGCACAAATACTTTTGTTACCTTGATGTGTATTCCGGATTCTTCCAAATCACATTACTTCGTGAAGACCAAGAAAAGACGACATTTACATGTCCATATGGCACATTTGCATACCGAAGAATGCCATTTCGATTATGTAATGCACCCGTGACATTTCAAAGGTGCTTGACGTTTATTTTCTCAGACTTCATTGAAAATATAATGGAAGTTTTCATGGATGACTTTTTCGTTTATGGCACCGACTTTGATGCTTGTTTGGCTAATTTGTCCAAATTTTTAGAACGATGCCATGACAATAACTTGACTTTAAATTGGGAAAAGTGCCACTTCATGGTGACGGAGGGAGTCGTGCATGGTCATGTCATCACCTCAAGGGAATTGAAGTTGACAAAGCCAAAGTTGAAGTCATCAAAGACTTGCCATCTCCCACTAATCTTAAGGGTATCTGTGGTTTCCTAGGCCATGCGGGTTTTTACCGTCGCTTTATAAAAGATTTTTCTAGCGTTGCTCGCCCTCTTACGGAGCTTCTTGTGAAGGATGCTCCTTTTGTGTTTTCTGACGCTTGCTAGCTAGCTTTTAACAGGTTGAAGGAAGCCCTCATCTCAGCACCTATTATACAACCGTCGAATTGGAACCTACCTTTTGAGTTGATGTGTGACGCTAGTGACCAAGCGATGTGAGTTGTTTTAGGCCAAAGGAAAGAGGGTAAGCTTCATGCAATATACTATGCTAGCAAGACTTTGGATGACGCTCAGAAGAATTACACCACTACGGAGAAGGAATTACTAGCCGTGGTGTACTCTATCGAAAAGTTCAGATCTTATCTTTTGGGATCCAAGGTAATGATCCACACGGACCATGCGGAACTAAAATACTTGTTGAGCAAGAAAGATGCAAAGCCACGCTTGATACGATGGATTCTCCTCCTTCAAGAGTTTGATATAGAAATCAAGGACAAGAAAGGAGATGAGAATGTAGTGGCGGGCCATCTTTCGCGGATGATTCAAAGGCATGGAGATGGCAGCTTACCGATCGATGACTCTTTCACTGGCAAGCAACTATTTGCAACGTCTTCCTCTGAAGCACCTTGGTACGTCGACATAGTAAACTATTTGGTGAGCGGCATAATCCCACATGGGATGGCAACCTATCAGAGGAGGAAGTTCTTACATGATGCCAAGAACTACTTTTGGGATGACCCATACTTGTTCAAAACATGCGCCGATGGGATAATCAAATGATGCATTCCGAAAGAGGAAGCCACTTCCATCATGTCACATTGCCACGACCAACCGTGCAGGGGACATGCAGCAATCACCAAAACCACAGTGAAAATTCTCCAAAGCGGCTTCTATTGGCCCACCATCTTTAGAGATGCAAATGAATACATCATAGCATGCGACAAGTTCCAAACAATGGGGAAGACCACGAAGAAGAACGAGATGCCCTTAGAAGGGATTTTGGAGATAGAATTGTTCGACTGTTGGGGGCGTTGATTTCATGGGACCTTTCCCGTCAAGTGACGGCAATACGTAAATTTTGGTCGTAGTTGATTATGTCTCAAAGTGGGTGGAAGCCATAGCCACCCCCAGCAAATGACGCAAGGGTAGTGGCCAAGTTCTTCAAGCATACAATTTTTCCCCATTTTGGAGTCCCAAGAATGGTCATAAGTGATGGAGAAAGCCACTTTATCGAAAAGAAGTTTGAGACAATGCTTAAGAAGTACGGAGTATATCGCAAGATCGGCCTTGCATATCACACCCAAACGAGTGGCCAAGTGGAAGTATCCAATAGAGAGATCAAGAGCATCCTAGAGAAGACAGGCAACAAGGAAGGATTGGTCTCAAAAGATGAGTGACGCTCTTTGGGCATACCGCACCGCTTTCATGACTCCTATCGGGACAACTCATTACAGTTTAGTATATGGAAAAGCATGCCACCTTCCAGTGGAATTAGAACATAGAGCATATTGGGCGATAAAGAAAATGAACTTTGACTACCAGAGTGCTGCCACGAGAGGATTCTTGAGAACCAACGAGCTTGACGAAATCCAGCGTCACTCCTATGAGAACGCAAGGATGTATAAGGAGAGGACCAAGGTCTATCATGACAAGAACATCACGGTGAAGTGCTACGATGTAGGTGACCAAGTTCTCCTCTACAATTCAAGACAACAACTCTTCCCCGGGAAGCTAAAATCGAGGTGGTCCGGCCCCTACAAGATAGTAAGCATACCTCCGGGGTGCCATAGAACTTGAAGGAAAGAACGGAAAGTTCAAAGTGAACGGCCAAAGAGTAAATCCGTATGTAGCAGGAGAGCTGATTGGACAAGAGAAGACATACTTCCTCGAGGAATGCCCCACCACTCATTGAAAATCTTGAGGGAGTCGAGCTTACGACTTAAAAACAATCGCTTATCAGGAGGCAACCCGACCTTCTATCCCTTAACTTTTGTTTTTCTTTTTGTTTTTTGTTTCTTATTCAAAAAAAATAAATACGCTTTTAATTATAAGAAAATACGAAAACACAAAATTTGATGAGTTCCCCTTCTACAGGTTGAACGATGAAGAGAGCATGACAAACGATGAAACGAAGGAGAAAGAACCAAGCACAGAGGGCCATAGAGAAGCACAAGTTTGGGGGAGAAAAGATACATGCGACTTGACCGAGTAGACCCCTACTCGGTCGAGTAACAGTCAGCTGAGGAAATGGCCTAAAAGAGCATTCTGAAAGCTACAGGTTACGCGGTCGAGTAGCCCCCTACTCGGCCGAGCTGCAGGAAATTGGAGAAAACAGTCCAAAATTAACTTCTGGAAATTAATTGCGACCTGCCGAGTAGCCCCCTACTCGATCGAGCTACAGTACGAGCTACAAAAAGCTGGAGATGAAGGCAAAAAGGGCGCTTTGGAAAGCAAAAATGGACTCGACCGAGTAGCTACCCTACTCAGCCGAGCTGCAGGGAGAGCAAAAGAAGGCTGAAAACATTACTCTGTTTTAATTCAGCTCGACCGAGATGAGTAAGCAGCTCGGTCGAGTACTAGGGCACAATTCTTTGAGCTTAATTTCAATGTTTTTTCTTATCCTACTTGACCGAGCAGTTATCGCTGCTCGGCCCAAGCAGTCACTTACACAGTGGGGCCCATGACTCAAACTGAGTCAGCTCAGTTTAAACCCCTAAACTCGATTTTATTCTCCCCTAACCCTAATCCTATTCGAGCAGCCCCCCAATCACTCCCCGAGCCCCCTAGCACCTACTAGACTCCTTCCTCACCGTCATCTCTGCCACGATCACCGCCTACCGTGCCACCTTACTCGGTCCACCCTCCGCCCCTCTCTCTCCTCATCTCTCTTTCCATCTTTATCTCTCTCTCCCTCTCTTTCCCCCAATCCCCCCAGCGCATCACTCCGGTATATAGTCGGAGTCGCTCCGCTACACGAACCGCCCAAGCATGGCATGTGCTCAGGCAGTGACCACCCCCCAACCTGCTTCACTTCATAGCCATCTCCTCCTCCTTATCCCCATATCCAACCCCACCCCCTACTCGTTCATCTTCCCAATTTTCGAGCTAAATTTCGATTAGTTTTTTTTTGAACACCTGCTGATATTATTCTCTCTTTATTGTAGGAACATTGCGCTCCTCGAGGACGATTTTGATTGGGGCAGCTTGGGGGATCACATCACATTCACGGCTTGACTCGTGCACGATTATTCTGCACTCACAGAGACGCTCGTGTCGGTATACTCTTTCCACTATTTACTTTACCTGTCGATGCATGTCGTTTGATTGCTTGCACAATGCCCCAACACCGAGTTAGGCCATGGAACGCCGAGTTAGGCCGAGGAACGCCGACACCGGCACACCCTCCTCTAGGCCGATACGTCACCCCTGTCGTACATGCTCGCTCACATATGAGCCGAACTTCGGCGATTCGTCGAGTTGGGCCACTCAGCCCATCCCCACTACCACCCCTTCCAACCGTCTGTATCTCAACGATGCAACATATGAAGTCACCTTCAGGAACTAGGAGCAAAGCGACCAGTTCCTCGCCAAGCACCTCCTCGTAGGACATGGGGGCGGGACTTCTCAGCAATCAGTTGAGCAGGACCTTCTAGCCTTTCTAGATCTTATCACGCGTCATCGTCCCCCTTGACCCACCACATCAGCTGCCCCATTTTTGGCTCCTGGTCCCCAGCAGCGGGACCCATCACCACCCCTAGAGGGTGGTGCCGCTGTCTGATGCACTTATTACATTTTTGCTCATGTCCCTCCCCCATTTATTTTGTGCACATCTATCTTTTCAGGGCCCTAGTCTTACACAGCTTGGGGGAGGACCCATTTTGCATTTTTTGCACATCTCCATCATCATGCACATGTATATACTCATTTTGCATATGTCCATACATTATTTGCATCATATCATACTTTGCATCATCTTGCATGCCCGTTCATATTTTGCATTTCTTGCATTACTCCATGCATATGCTTCTGCACTTTTTCTTTTATTTGCACAGCTTTATTTTCCATTTATTTTTATCTTTCTTATCCGCTCACCCACCCTAGCCTCATTTCCCGCCATACCAGCGTGTTCTCAGCAGTAAGGACACTACTGTGTTTAGCTTGGGGGATGAGCGTTATCCCCTTTTATTTTCAATTTATATATATATTCTTTTATTTTACGCCTTTTCACTGTTATTTTCAACCCATTTTGGCCACCTTTTTTCTTTTTCGCATTCAGCATCACGTTTTCCATATTTTACCATACTTGCATGCTTGTTTTCATTTTTTTTTGCTTTCTCTGCCTTTCTTTCCCCCCTTTTGCTAGATATGTTCCACATGATGATATCTCTTATAGCCATTTAGTATGTTATTGCGATGCTTATTACCTTTGCCATTCTAGTTAGAGTATTTTGATCTTTCGCTACCTGTATGCTTGTATATTCTTTTGCCGATTTCTCTATATTAATGCATGAAATAAATTGAAACTGAATGTATGCAGTAGTATCTAGTATATGCTTGTTGGAAATGCACCAAGCTTCACACATCATTAGAATATCTGAAGCAACTGCCTATTGTCGTATTTCACTTCTTACTGCATGCTTGCTATGATTATATGATTTACCGCATGTCTTCATTATTTATCGAAATGAATGAGAATATACATGCCTGCTTATGAGTTTAATTAGAGTATTATCTTATTGAACCATTGGGCACATCTTATGAGTGAACCAAGTATTATATCATTTCCTTCTCCACATATCTTTATAAATCTCTACATGTCATTTGGTTTCACCCCCTACAGCTACTTATACCGCATCCACTTACCAAAAATCCCAAAAGAAAAGTTAGCCTCCAAAAAGCTAATAATGGAGCCAAAATCAATATGTATATTCTATTGCTCCTATCAAAAAAAAGAAGAAAAGAAAAGAAAAATCATTCCGTATATCCTATTTGCATGGAGCTACACATATACTTGGGAAAAGCCAAAAATTCCATATTGCTATTCATTAGATGCGACGCCTCAAGCTAAGCTTAGGGGGTGAACCATTTGACAATATGAGTGAGTATGACATTAGAGTGGAGTTGTGCACAATTGGGGATGTTTGATAATGCTTAAACTTTATGAAAACTGCTAGCTATGGAGATTTTTTAGGAGTTGAGATGAATATATGAATGTCATGATCATTTCTATTCTCTTTTGCATGCCTGATTTGAATCTTATATGCTTCGGTTATGTCTATTGATTGAAAAGTGCAGCGCCAACATTTTTTATACTAGACTCTATGAATTGCATGTTGTTGATATGAATTGACTGCATAAATATTGAGAATTCCCTTTCTTTGATCTTAAATGCTTGCAAGTATTATATTAAGCAAAAGATACAAAATTCATATTAGCATGTGATTTATTTCGAAGCATCCTGCTACGAAGCTAAGGCTTGAGACCTGACCGAACAATCTAGCGCACCCCTCCATCTTCTATTCCTTTTTCTATTTCTTATTTTTATCGCCAAGTGAGCCTTGTATTCATCTTCCTCGAGGATGAGTAAGAGGTAAGTTTGGGGGATTTTGATGTGTCCATATTTTCCATATTTTTATCGCATCATTCCATCTCATTTCATATCATATTAGCCTCTGAAATCCATATTTTTATCTATTACTGAGCTACTAACGTCATATTCTAGTTTTGCATAGATTTGTGGATTTTCAGGGATTTTGGGGCAAATTGGAGCTGATTCGGGACATGGACACAGCCAGCACGTCTAGGACGTCAATGGCAAGGTTACATGGGAGTTTGCCGCAGTTTAGAAGAAGATCGGAGGAGAGGAGGAGAAGAAAGCGAGATAAACCAAGAAAAAGCCCTCTGCCCAGTCAGTTCCCCAGGTGACTCGGGCCGAGTAGCTTACAGCTACTCGGCGGAGCTGACATGCGGATACAGCACAAGAAACGGACCAGTCCACTCGACCGAGCAGCTAGGCAACTCGACCCGAGTTGACACCCCGTGCTACTCGACCGAGTAGGGGGCTACTCGACTGAGTAGCCCACATCAGAAACAAGCAAGCAGTAGTGTGGCTAGCGAGTTGACTCGACCGAGCAGCCACCTACTCGGTCGAGTAGCCGACACCGCCCAAGAAACATTGGGCCCAACTTTCCAGATTTCTGAGAATTATTTGTGGGGTCCATACCCTTTGTATATTAGATAATTCCTTTGATATTTTAGAGATGAAGTGTTTTAGTGTAAGCTTGAGATTTAATTAAGAGTTTTGGATCTAGGTTTTTATCATTGAGCAAAGACTTGATTTTTATTGTGCTTTCTTGCTTGGAATCTATTGGATCTTAATTCTATTTGACTTGCTATCGATCTACATCGCTTTTGGTATGTATTCTAATCTTTTATATGTTTTTGGTTATTATGATGAATTTTATGGTAAAAATCCAATCTTTCTTTTCTTTCTACACCATGTGTGAGTAGTTCTATCTACGGCTAATGGATTAGCCCAAGGGTCTTAGGAAAAAAAATGCGAAGTTAGGATTTATAGGTTGCATTGGACATAAAAGAGGGAGTATTTTGGTTGATCTAGCAAAACCCCTAGGAGAACTCGTACTGAGATCGTGTCCACGGTCGGTGGAATCGATTAGCTTAAGGAGTATCTTATGGATTTAATTAGGGAGTTAGTGGATTCAACCGAGGCTCGTGACCATGCCCGGCTCGTGTCTTAATGGGATCCACTGACGAACTATACCACTAATTGACAGCTACCTCCATTGCGTCAATAAGAACCATCAAAATACCTCAACGCTCTAACCCACGAGAGTGGTACGAGTTGAGAGCATTCGATCCACGAAAGTGGTGAGATTATTGTAGATCCTTAATGCACATATCGTATGCATCTATCGCGAGAGCAGGGTGAATACGGTATGTTAGACTCAGGAAGCCTAGACGCATAAGTTCACTTCCTAGATGATACAATCCCCCATAAAACCAATGTAATGTAGCAGTTCTAACCTAGCATCGACCTCCGACGGTCCTAGTGGTGAGTCCTAATATCCTAGTTTCTTTATATTAATCAAACATCACCAACCAACCAATCGTTCAAACCGACTGCTGCATCTTTATGAGACTTAGAAATAACCGGAGATCACTGCATCGCTACTTTCCCTGTGGGATTGATATCTTTTATATTATAACTTGACACCACCCGCTTGCATTCATGAGCCATAACCGATACCTGGGAACCATTAAGCGCCTGGCATTAGTGACATTGCCAGGTGGCTTTTGGGTGTTAGTTCCGGATGCATCAGGGCGCACTTCGAAAACCTACCCGGATCCATGGGTGACCCGTTGGGGGCGCAGTCCGTAGACCGGCATCTAATCTCTGTTTGTCCCTGCTTCGAGTAGCCTGTATTTTCGTGTCCCAGGTCGTCCTCGAGAGCTCGAGCCCTAGGGCACGCAGTCGGCCTACTCGAAAGAGCTTCTATTTTGGGTTGGAGCTTTATGGAAGTGCTTGTTGAACATTAGCTTCTCCAATGAGCCGCCTATGTCGAGCGGCTTCGATGTCCGCATTGAGGCATCTTTGTTGGGCAGCTATCTCTTCGTTGGGCTCCTTTTTCTGGGCGGCCACTCTTCTTTGATCTAGGGATGAAGGATGCGCCTCATGCTCTGGTGATAAGGGAGGACGGTGGATGCCTCAGCCCCACCCGCATCCCAATCATTCATCATTTTTGTAAGGGCTTCAAAGCCTTGGTGGATAGCACGAGCCGAGGCATGAATAGCCTCTGACGTCCCCTCAAGGGGCACATCCATCGGGGGAGTCCCTCCGAGAGGGCATGGTTCGTCTCCCATGGGATGTTTGCCATGGTTGGGAAAGTGTTTGGAGTGTATGGGAATAGACATGGGTGTGACTCTAGGTTCCCACAAACGGCGCCAATTATTACGTGTCAGATCCGCCAACAATGAGATTTGTATTGAAGTGGAGAATCAAGGGCACAATGATTACAAGTTTTTGGGATTGATGACGAGGCTAATCATGATTTGAAGACGATTTGTAGATGAGAATCTCAAAGGTCACCCATCAACCAGAGTAGGTCGCCTGCTAGTTGATGAAGGTCGCTCGTCAGTTGGTAAAGGTCACCGTAGATCACTCGTCTGCTGGTAAATGGGGGCAAACTTCCTGTAAGAAGAGCAACTCATCAGAAAGGCTGGGCTGGCTGTCAGCCCGTAGCCCCTCCAATGCTTAAGTCAGTTGATGACTGCTTGGAGAACGTCGGACACTTAGGGCGATCAGAGAGGCAGATCAGCGCTTGCATGGCGAAGTAGAGTGGAAGGTGCGAATATGTGAAGGATATTCGACCTTGAATATAAGTAGATGTGTTAGTGTATCTTACAGATTAGCCAACCAACCCATTTCTCGCTGGAGGAGAGGGGGTATTTATAGGCTGCTGGAGTCGGTTGCTCGACATCCTGTCACATGTCGAATTAACCCAGCTGGCACTCGAGTGGTGAAGCGATAGGTTGGCGAGATGTGTTAGAGATATTTTCTGCATTAATGGCATCAGGTAGTGTCAGATGCATTTTTGTCAGGCTGTCAGAGCCATAAATATCAGGCGCGCTTTTAGCAGGCTGTCAGGCGGCGAAACGAGGGGGTGCGCTTTTGTCAGACTTTGTCTGTATTGAAACTAGCAGTGATATTTGTGACTGGTTGCCGCCCTCCTTGGGCGGACTGCTTCTGGGCGGAGATGTGGACGAGCTGCCTCTGGGGTGAGCTAGCATAGAATGTGTGCGATCTGTCGAAGGACTCTTCTCTTTGATCCGATTGATGAGCTTGTCACTCAACTTGGGTGAGCTTCTCTAAGACTCGGCAAGCTCCTCTTAGCCTTGGTGAACTTATCATCATTGATGAGGATTGTCGATGGGCTATTTGAGTGGGTTTTATTCAAGTGGGCCTTTATCAACTAGGCCGGCCTTTAGGGCGTAACAGGTATCAACCTGACTGTTGAATGGGTAGTGAGGCTTGGCAGACAAAATTTTAAACGTGTTCTTTAGGATACCAAATGTAGACTCGATCTTTGATCTTAAGGTAGAATGACGTAGGTTGAATATCTCTCGTCGGTCTCGAGGAACCCAATCAGTATGGTCCTTCAAATAGTATCTAACGCCCATGTATGGTGATATGAAACCGGGCATTGTAGTATATCCAGCATCGCAAAGGTAATATTTACCTACATTCGAAAAAATAAACTCAGTTTATGATCCAATGCTTTCTTAGAGATGTATATATAAGTTTTATGTAAAAGTATGCCATTACCTTCATACACTCGCAGCCCCATTGGGGGGGTAAAGATAAGGCATCTTTCAGGACCGTAAAATCATTTGTGGATCCTTTCCACCCGGCCATTACGTATGTGAATCTTTTATTTGGAATAACAGCTGCTAGCACATTTTGCGTAACCCCTTTACGACCTCTAAAGCGTGGTACGAGCCTGGCTGGGAGCATGGAATCTATGTGCATCCCATCAATGAGACCAATGCAATCCCACAACTTAATCAATGAGCCCAATTTGCAATCACCTTGACGATACTTATTATACTGACACATATACAGATAATCACACATACCTTCAAAAATGGAAACCAATTACGATTATTGACTATCTCTAGTGGTGTCTCATTAGGAGCTTGCTTCATGAACATATCCCGAAGTGCACACACTCACGCCATAACTTTGTTAAAATACCAGCTAACTGTCCCCCTCCCCTTATAAAATCCACTTGCATGACTCTATTCTTTACTTGTGCCCCCAATATGCAGGAAAATGGCCACATGCTCCTCTATGTAGACATGAATAGTGTCCTTCAGAAGACCACGCTTCATGACAGCATGTATTCGCATTCATAAGTAGTGCAAACAACTACTGTCAGTCCCATACAGAATTCTCCGCATATGGGATGTTCTATGTAGATCCCACATACCTGAGGGCTCTCTGGGTATAGGGTCGGCCCTACCGGATTTGTGAAGTTAAAATGCTAAGATGACAAACATTATTACCACCGAGGCAGAGGTACATGACTCACAAGGCGAATGGTCTCCTTGTATATACATATCCACCTTATTAGCATCAAACATAACTTAACGCGTAAGTGATGACTGACATATAATATTACCATAAAGTAGGGCATTGAAAAAGATACACATCCCTACCCAGTATCCTATATAACTTATGGCAAGCTCAAAAAATAAACCATTTGATATCCACTATCAATTAAATCCATATTATATAAAAATATGAAAAACCTGTTTCATATAAAATTGTGCATTTCCAAAACATTAGCCTTCAGAATTAATGTTTAATCATTGTCACAACTGGTTGCTTTGCCGTTGCTCCTTCCATTTCAACCCATAAATCACCTGGCATAAATAAAGGTAAAAAAATCCCACTTCGTAAAAAATTCCAATCAATCATTGTACGCAATTAAACTAGTGAAGAATGAAAACACTATCAAAAATACGAAAAATTTGAAAATTACCATTAAATCGACTTGATGTAAAACATTTAAAAAATCTCCCTTTCATTGCATATGGGGATCCAACACTGTAAAAAAACAACTTGGGGAATAAAAGGAACCATCGAGCAAGCCATCCAGCATGTATGCTGGTTGCAAAGCCAAGCCAACCTAATTCATTTTTAATTTTACGTCATTGGGCTATTTGGAATAATGCACATGTCATATCCTTCATCTATCACCCCAAACGTCTAGCATTATGAATTACAGAAACACCATTCATATGGTGTCTTTAATGGATCACCATTTGGAGCTGGTATGTGTTTCAGTTTCTGAGCTTGGATGTGTTACTGCAAAATATCGAATCCATGCTATTCTCGCATGCAAATTATTCAATAATGACATTTAACGGCTAAGAAAACCTCACAAGCAAACTACAAAGCCATAGCCCTTATAATCAATGATTAATCATTTTTACAACTGGTTGCTTTGCCATTGCTCATTCCATTTCAACCCAGAAATCAACCGGCATAAATCAAGGGAAAAATTGCACTTCATAAAAAAAATCCAATTACCCATTGTACTCACGTAAACAAGTGCAGAATGAAAAAGCTATCAAAAATTCTTAAATTTTGAAAATTTTCTATGAAATCGACTTGATATAAAACATTAAAAACATTCCCATTCATTGCATATGGGGATCCAACACTATTAAAAAAACTTGGGAAATAAAAGGAACCATCGAGCAAGCCATCCAGCATGTATGATGGTTGCAACGACAAGCCAACCTAATTCATTTTTAATTTTACATCCTTGGTCTATTTGGAATAATGCGTGTGTCATATCATTCATATATCAACCCAAACGTCTAGCATTATGAATTACAGAAACACCATTCATATGGTGTCTTTAGTGGAGCTCCATTTGGAGCTTGTATGTGTTTCAGTTTCTGAGTTTGGATATGTTACTGCAAAATTTTGAATCCATAGTATTCTCGCATGAAAATTATACAGTAATGAACATTTAACGGCTACAAAAACCTCGAGTGCAAACTACAAAGTCATATCCCTCAGAATTAATGATTAATCATTTTCACAACTGGTTGCTTTGTCGTTGCTCCTTCCATTTCAACCCAGAAATCAACCAGCATAAATCAAGGGAAAAATCGCACTTCATAAAAAAATCCAATCACCCAGTGTACTCACGTAAACAAGTGCAGAATGAAAAGGCTATCAAAAATACTTAAATTTTGAAAATTTTCCACGAAATCGACTTGATGTAAAACATTAAAAACATTCCCTTCATTGCATATGGAGATCCAACATTGTTAACAACTGCTTGGGGAATAAAAGGAACAATCGAGCAAGCCATCCAGCATGTATGCCAGTTGCAAAGCCAAGCCAATCTAATTCATTTTTAATTTTACATCAGTGGGCTTTTTGGAATAATGCACATGTCATATCATTCATCTGTCACCCCAAACGTCTAGCATTATGAATTACAGAAACACCATTCATATGGTGTCTTTAGTGGAGCTCCATTTGGAGCTTGTATGTGTTTCAGTGTCTGAGTTTGGATGTGTTTGTCACGCCCCGCTTCCCAAAAATATGGAGGCGAGACGTGAGAAGGTCCGCACAGACGTGGAGCTATGAAGCCACACGCCTAATAAGTGTCGATATCTGAATATATATACAGGTCCCTGTAAGTGCAAACGGAACAACAATAATAATAGTATGGTAAGGGAGACTGATAAAAGTTAACCAATCTCAGAATTTGTCCGCAACAATATTCAACATCCAGAAAAACCACCAGGCTAAAGGAAAGAGTCTAAAGGCCCAAAACATGGCCAACAAAACGACAACATAACAAAGTATTGGTGCTGCGCACCGACAACTACAGCAGTCTAAAATAAAAGGGAAAGCTTAACGAAGACACTAGGAATGGTCCCCGGTGTCCACGTACTCCTCCTCAGTAAACGCGGGTCCTGACTCGACGTCAGCAAACAACACGTCCTCTCCAACGAACTCTGGCTCAGGATCTAACATGTGTCACCCAAAAGAGAGAGGGGCACATGTCAGCAAGTCTAAAAGACTAGTGCAAGGAAAATGGAAGTAAACTAACAACCTAATAGTTCAAGTAGGATGCAATGACGTGACATTTAAGCATGATACAACAGTTAAAAGGGACAAAAGGGACAAGCACGCACGATGTAGCAAAAGCTACCAAATAACTAATTCACGAATCACTTATCACGATTCACATATCACGATTCACTTATCATGATTCACTTATCACGATTTTCACTTTGTGCTCAGATTTTCCGTCTTTTGGCTAGAGTGGCTGATCGGGCCAACTCCTAAGCTCAAGCGACCGTTTAACCCTACCCCTCCACGTGTATCGAGCGTTGGGATTAGCAACACACTAGCTCGCTTCTGGATCACGAGCCAGGAAGTGTATTTGGCATAGGGGTGCACCTAGCCTTGATCGCTGTGTATGAGTCAAAATCCTACTCGCCGCAGCTTACATTTTAAAGTAGCGTGTGCTACGCAATCACGATGGACAATCAATGTATGCAATGACATGAACAGATATTCGCGTACCGTTAATTGAAATTAAACATGACATACAAGCATGATGAAGGTGACGGATCTAGCTTCATTGTCAAGCTAGATCAAAGGGCGTCTAGGCAGCTATCCTTTCACTGCCTAGTCTCTTTTACGCTAAAACAAGGAAATGGCCAAAGGTTTGGCCTAAAACCCTAAGTGGCAAGTTTCACTTGCCTAGCACCGAGGATGACGATCGCGAAGGTTCGTCTCACAATCGCTAATCTACGGGGAATGTCGCGAATCGTTAGCGGAAGAACGATGCCGAGCAAGCACGGCGACGGAAGAACGATCCGAGAAACTATGGCTCAGATCTGGAAACGGCGAGAAAACCTTGGAGAAATTGGGATTCTGGGGTTTGGGGGTTGGAGGCGGCCTAAAGCATGGTGGCCGGCCTAAATGGAGAGGGAGAGGGGCTCTTGAGGAAGGAGGAATGGCTAGAGGACGGTTGGGGAAGATCAGAGGTCAAGGGGGAAAGGAAATGGCCAAGAGAAGAGAAAGAAAGAAAGAAAAATGATTGGGGTATAAATAGGAAAAGTTGCGACAGTCGGTCTGAGAGCAAGTTCTGACCGACTAGTTTCATATCCAGTCGGTCGGTGGTTGTTCTTAGACCGACTAAGAGTAAACAGTAACTTCTGAATTTTTGATTAATGAACTAGTCGGTTTGAGAAGAGTTGCCGACCGAATAGATCTCAATCTAGTCGGTTGATTCCCCTTCTTGAACCAACTAAAGTGCACGAAAAGTGCCGAATTGAAGCACGAAGCTTCAGGAAGATTTCTATGACTTCTAAGATCACTCTAACTCTAAAATAAGAGCGATTTGAAGTTCGTCATGAGTGACTTACTCCAAGATCAACGATTTAAGGAAGAAGCTAGAAAATCACAACGAAACGAACGAAAACGAAAGCTACAGAGACGGAAACCACACATAAGGAGAAAATCTGCCAAAACATATATATAATATAGATAATCCGTATACATGAAAAACCAGTCTTTACATCCTCCCCAACTTAAGAAAAATTCCGTCCTCGGAATTTCCCAACACTCACGTGTCTGGGAACAAAAGTGGGTAACGCTCTCTCATCTCATCCTCTCTCTCCCAAGTAGACTCTCCTGGCGAGCCGTGTCGCCACATCACCCTCACAAGATTGACAACCTTGTTCCGAAGTGACTTCTGACGCATGTCCAAATTCTGCACTGGCTGCTGGTCATACGTCAAATCAGGGCGAACGATGATCTCCGAGAAATCCACAGCATGAGATGGATCGCTAATGTATCGACGAAGCTGTGACACATGTAAAACATTGTGAACTCCCTCCAAAGATGGCGGCAAGGCTAAGCGGTAGGCTACCTCGCCAACTCTCTCCAAAACGTCAAACGGTCCAATGTATCACGGGCTCAACTTCCCTCGCTTTCCAAAGTGAATCACACTACGATTCGGGGAAATCTTCTAGAACACATGGTCGCCTGGCTGAAACTCCAAAGGATGCCGTTTAGCATCCGCCCAATGCTTAAAACGGTCCTGAGCAATCCTCAGCCTCTCCCGAATGTTCCTGACAACATCCACAGCCTCCACAATCATCTCAGGTCCCAACAGCTCCCGATCACCAACGTCATCCCAACTCAATGGCGATCGACATTTCCTCCCATAAAGCGCGGTGAAAGGCGCCATGCCAATGCTCGCCTGGAAGCTGTTGTTGTAGGAAAACTCTACCATATGTATATGGTCCTCCCACGAGCCCTTGAAATCCATCATGCACGCCCTCAGCATGTCCTCCAAGATCTGAATCGTCCTCTCGGACTAGCCATCTGTCTGCGGATGGTACGCCGTGCTGAAACTCAGACTCGTACCCAAACACTTCTGCAAACTCTGCCAGAACTGAAATGTGAACCTCGTGTCTCTGTCCGACACGATACTCACGGGGACTCCGTGAAGTCGTACGATCTCCTGCACGATTCACGTTACATCACTATTTATACTAGGAAAAGGAAGTAGAAACGGAGAGTAAAAGAATTTACCTCCAAGTATCTCCTCGCTAGCGCCTCAGTGGACTGCCCTACTCGGAATGGAATAAAATGCGTAGATTTGGTCAATCAATCTACGATCACCCAAATCGTGTCATTCTGCTTCGGACTCCGAGGTAGTCCAGTCACAAAATCCATAGTGATGTGTTGCCACTTCCACTCCGGAATCGGAAGCGGTTGTAGCAACCCTGTCGTACGCTGATGCTCTGCCTTTACCTGCTGGCAAACCAGACAATTGGCTACACTCCGAGCCACACTCCTCTTCATACCATGCCACCAAAAGTTTAGACGAAGATCCTTGTACATCTTGGTACCCCCAGGATGCACCGAATACGGCGAACTGTGTGCCTCCACCAACAATTCCTCTCATATATCCCCAGCTGGCACACACAGCCTGGCTCCATATCTCAGCGAGACATCCTCGTGAATCAAAAATTCAGTCCGCAGATCGGCTTCTACCTGCTCCCGAATCTTCACCAGCTTCGGATCTCCAGCCTGGCCAGCCTTGATCCTATCCACAATCGACGACTGAATCTGCATACTCATCAACAAAGAGGCCTCTCCAGGAAGAACAATCTCAAATCCAGACTCGCAAAAATCCTGCTGCAATCTCCACTGCGAAGTCGGTAACATCACCGCTGGAAGCCTACTCAGCGCATCAGGAACCACTTTCACCTTGCCCGGGTGATACTGCAAATCAATTTCATAATCCGCCATGAGCTCCAACCATCGACGCTGTCGCATGTTGAGCTCCTTCTGAGTAAAAATATACTTCAAGCTTTTGTGATCGGTGAAGATCTTCACTTTCTCACTCAGCAAGAAGTGCCTCCAAATCTTGAGCGCAAACACGACAGCAGCCAACTCCAAGTCGTGCATCGGGTAATTCTTCTCATGAGTCTTGAGCTGACGCGAAGAATACGCCACAACATGCCCGTGCTGATGCAACACACAACTGAGACCCTTGCCAGAAGCATCGCAAAAGATCTCAAATCCTCCACTGTGATCAGGCACAACAAGAATAGGGGCAGTCGTCAACCTCTCCCTCATAACACCAAAGGCATTCTCACAATCACCTGACCAAACGAAAGGTACATCCTTCCGCGTCAATCTGGTCATCGGCTCAGCAATACGGGAAAAGTCCTTAATGAAGCACCGATAATAACCAGCAAGTCCAAGGAAACTCCGGATCTATGACGCTGACTGCGGAACAGGCCACTCCCGAATAGCCTTAATCTTCTCGGAATCCACCGAAATACCATCTCCAGAAACCACATGCCCGAGAAAAGCAACTCGGTCCAGCCAAAACTTGCACTTTGAAAACTTAGCATACAACCGATGCCTCCTCAAAACCTCCAACACCGTCCTCAAGTGCGAGGCATGCTCTTCCTCCGACTTAGAATAGATCAGAATGTCGTCAATAAAGATAACGACAAACTTGTCTAAAAAGTCGTAGAAAATCAGGTTCATCAAATTCATGAAAACTGCGGGTGCATTGGTTACACCGAAGGACATAACCACAAACTCGTAGTGTCCATACTTCATCCTGAACGCTGTCTTTGGAACGTCTTCCTTCTTCACCTTCAGCTGATGATAACCACTCCGCAGATCCAACTTCGAAAACACCCTCGATCCTCCAAGCTAATCAAAAATATCATCGATGCGAGGCAACGGGTATTTATTCTTGATGGTCACCGCATTCAGCTCCCGATAGTCCACGTACATGCGACACGAACCATCCTTCTTCTTCACCAGCAGCACCGGTGCTCCCCACGGAGACACACTAGGATTTATATAACCCTTCTGCAAAAGCTCATCCAGCTGCTTCCGCAATTCCTCCAACTCAGCGGGTGCCATACGATAAGGGGCCTTCGAAATCGGCTGCGCTCCCGGAATAAGATCAATAGAAAATTCCAGAGCTTGATCATGTGGCAATCCAGACATCTCCTCGGGGAAGACGTCATCGAAATCACGCACCACAGCAGGCCTCTCCAGCTCCATCTGCATAGCCACAACCTCCACTGGCCTGGCCCGAAATCTGACAGGGCCAAGCGAACTGCTACCTCGGCTGAACTCAAATACTGGATGCCCAGGAATCTCGAACACCACCTTCTTCCGACGACAATCGATCGTGGCATAGAAGCTCCCAAGCCAATCCATTCCAAGGACCGCATCATAGTTGATGATGTCGTGGACAATGAAATCAGCGTAAAGCTCATGTCCACAAACCACCAACAAGCAAGAATTGCAACCACGATACACCGAGACCATGCCATTTCCTGTGACGATATTCCAACTCCTCGGAAGAGGGGACGTCGCCAAGGAATGCTTCTCCACGAAGCTCCGGGAAATAATGCACATCGATGCACCAGAGTCAAAGAGGACTCGTGCAGGAAAAGTGCAAACCAAAACCACACCTTAATAAGCAATTTAACAATCAAATCCTATTCTAGCAACCAATCATATGCAAGCAACCAAACATGATCTAATAACTAAAACTAACTAAGGAAAGAAAACAGCTAGATTGAGAGTTACCTGCGATAACCTCATCCACTGCCTCGCTCTCCACAGCGGTCATCAGAAAAGCCTGCCTCCTCGGCTGCACGGCCCGCTGAAAAGCCTGCCTCTGCGGCACGAGAGCTGCTCCATGACCAGCAGGAACAGACGCTCTCTGCTTCAACGGCTGAGCTGCAACAGGTGCCCTCCAAGGCTGCTTGATACTCGGACAATCCTTCAGAGAATGTGAAGCATCACCACAGCCCAAACACTGACCCAAAAGCCTTCGGCACTGGTCCTTCACATGACCGGGCTTACCACAATGATTGCAAGTCTTCAGAATAGGCCCACCTGGCCTCTTGAACTGAGCTGGCTGGTTGGGCCTGAATCCTGGTCTCGTCACTGCCCTGGCCTGCTCCATAGGCCTCTTCCTAGATCCAGCAACATGTCCTCTCCTCTGGTTCAGGTTCAGCTCCTGCCTCCTCGCAGCCACCAGAACCTTCTGATAAGATTCCAGATCAGAGGAAAACTCTGAAGCTCCAGAGCAAGTCCCTGCAAGAACCTCTGAGCCCTCTCATCAGCATCCTGTACCATCTTCGGTGCGAACCGACTCAGCCTAGTGAACTCTTGGTGGTACTGGTCCACCGTCAAGCTCCCTTGCTTCAGATCAATAAAGCGCTACAGCATCTCCTTCCTAACAGCCTTCGGAAAGAACTCCTCATCGAACTTGGACTTGAAGGTAGCCCAAGCTATCGACTCCACCAGCATCTTCTCTTCCGCATCCCACCAGTTCCGGGCATTATCCTTGAGCTGCCTCTTCGCCAAATCAACCCATCCAACCGGGCTGATCTTGGCCATCTTCAAGTTATCCTCAATGTTCTGAATCCACTCATCGGCAGCTAGAGGACCCTCAGACCCATCAAAATAAGCGTGACCCAGCTCCCAAAATTGCTTCGCTCCCGGCTCGGAGCGAGGGGCATCCTGGATTGCCCGAGCAGCTCGAGCAACTGGAACATTCTGGACTTACAGGAGCACACCCTGCTGCACCTGCATCATCTGAAGCATCATCCGCATCATCTCCCCATTGGTGGGCTCCCGCTCAGGCTCCTCGTCATGAGGGGGCGCGCTACCACCACCACGGGTAAATCGCCTTCCTGCCATCTAATGACGCAGAAAACGAAACAATTAGACTCATAGCTTATGACTCGGATGTCGAATTTTAGTTGTTGGACAATCTAATATTATTATCGTTGATCCAATAATTCACAGTTACAGAAAGCGGACCTGCATGGGCCACCAACAAAACCTGTCACGCCCCGCTTCCCAAAAATATGTAGGCGAGACGTGAGAAGGTCCGCACAGACGTGGAGCTGTGAAGCCACACGCCTGATAAGCGTCGATATCTGAATATATATGCAGGTCCATGTAAGTGCAAACTGAACAACAATAATAATAGCATGGTAAGGGAGACTGATAAAATTTAACCAATCTCAGAATTTGTCCACAACAATATTCAACATCCAGAAAAGCTACCAGGCTAAAGGAAAGAGTCTAAAGGCCCAAAACATGGCCAACAAAACGACAACATAACAAAGTATTGGTGCTGCGCACCGACAACTACATCAGTCTAAAATAAAAGGGAAAGCTCAACGAAGACACTAGGACTGGTCCCCGGTGTCCACGTACTCCTCCTCAGCAAACGCGGGTCCTGACTCGGTGTCAGCAAACACCACGTCCTCTCCAACAAACTCCGGCTCAGGATCTAACATGTGTCACCCAAAAGAGAGAGGGGCACATGTCAGCAAGTCTAAAAGACTTGTGCAAGGAAACTGAAAGTAAACTAACAACCTAACAGTTCAAGTAGGATGCAATGACGTGACATTTAAGCATGATACAACAGTTAAAAGGGACAAAAAGGGACAAGCACGCACGATGTAGCAAAAGCTACCAAATCACTAATTCACGAATCACTTATCACGATTCACTTATCACGATTTTCACTTTGTGCTCAGAGTTTCCGTCTTTTGGCTAGAGTGGCTGATCGGGCCAACTCCTAAGCTCAAGAGACCGTTTAACCCTACCCCTCCACGTGTATCGAGCGTTGGGATTAGCAACACACTAGCTCGCTTCTGGATCACGAGCCAGGAAGTGTATTTGGTATAGGGGTGCACCTAGCCTTGATCACTGTGTATGAGTCAAAATCCTACTCGCCGCAGCTTACATTTTAAAGTAGCGTATGCTACGCAATCATGATGGACAATCAATGTATGCAATGACATGAACAGATATTCGCGTACCGTTAATTGAAATTAAACATGACATACAAGCATGATGAAGGTGACGGATATAGCTTCGTTGTCAAGCTAGATCAAAGGGCGTCTAGGCAGCTATCATTTCACTGCCTAGTCTCTTTTATGCTAAAACAAGGAAATGGCCAAAGGTTTGGCCTAAAACCCTAAGTGGCAAGCTTCACTTGCCTAGCACCGAGGATGACGATCGCGAAGGTTCGTCTCACAATCGCTAATCTACGGGGAATGTCGCGAATCGTTAGCGAAAGAACGATGCCGAGCAAGCACGACGACGGAAGAACGATCCGGGAAACTATGGCTCAGATCTGGAAACGGCGAGAAAACCTTGGAGAAATTGGGATTCGAGGTTTTGGGGGTTGGAGGCGGCCTAAAGCATGGTGGCCGGCCTAAATGGAGAGGGAGAGGGGCTCTTGAGGAAGGAGGAATGGCTAGAGGACGGTTGGGGAAGATCAGAGGTCAAGGGGAAAGGAAATGGCCAAGAGAAGAGAAAGAAAGAAAGAAAAATGATTGGAGTATAAATAGGAAAAGTTGCGACGGCTGGACAAACCCTAGGTTTACGACAGCGGTTAGTCGGTCAAAGAAGAGTTGTTGACCGACTAGTTCGAGAACTAGTCGGTCGGTAGACCAACTGTGACCGACTAAAAGCAAACAGTAACTCAGGTCGTAAAAATGGTCAATGAATTAGTCAGTTAAAGAACAATGGCTGACCGACTAGTTTGCAACCTAGTCGGTCGAAAAAAGTTCTTAGACCGACTAACGATAAACAGTAACTTAGGTAAAATTAATCAAAGGAACTAGTCGGTCTGAGAGCAAGTTCTGACCGACTAGTTTCACATCCAGGCGGTCGGTGGTTGTTCTTAGACCAACTAAGAGTAAACAGTAACTTCTGAATTTTTGATTTAATGAACTAGTCGGTTTGAGAAGAGTTGCCGACCGACTAGATCTCAATCTAGTCGGTTGGTTCCCCTTCTTGAACCAACTAAAGTGCACGAAAAGTGTCGAATTGAAGCGTGAAGCTTCGAAAAGATTTCTATGGCTTCTAAGATCACTCTAACTCTAAAATAAGAGCGATTTGAAGTTCGTCATGAGTGACTTACTCCACGATCAACGATTTAAGGAAGAAGCTAGAAAATCACAACGAAACGAACGAAAACGAAAGCTACGGAGACGGAAACCACACATAAGGAGAAAATCCGCCAAAACATATATATAATATAGATAATCCGGATACATGAAAAACCAGTCGTTACAGTGTTACTGCAAAATTTTCTAATCCATACTATTCTCGCATGCAAATTATTCAATAATGAACATTTAACGGCTATGAAAACCTCACATGCAAACTACAAAGCCATAGCACTCATAATTAATGATTAATAATTTTTACAACTGGCTGCTTTGCCGTTGCTTCTTCCATTTCAACCCAAAAATCAACTGACATAAAACAAGGGAAAAATTGCACTTCCTAAAAAATCCAATCACCCATTGTACTCACGTAAACAAGTGCGATGAAAAAGCTATCAAAAATACTTAAATTTTGAAAATTTTCCATGAAATCGACTTGATGTAAAACATTAAAAACATTATCTTTCATTACATATGTGGATCCAACACTATTAAAAACAACTTAGGGAATAAAAGGAACCATCGAGCAAGCCATCCAGCATGTATGCCGGTTCCAAAGCCAACCTAATTCATTTTTAATTTTACATCCTTGGACTATTTGGAATAATGCACATGTCATATCCTTCATCTATCACCCCAAACGTCTAGCATTCTGAATTATAGAAACACCATTCATATGGTGTGTCTTTAGTGAAGCTCCATTTGGGGCTTGTATGTGTTTCAGTTTCTGAGCTTGGATGTGTTACTGCAAAATATCGAATCCATACTATTCTTGCATGCAAATTATTCAATAATGAACATTTAACTGCTACAAAAACCTCGCATGCAAACTACAAAGCCATAACCCTCAAAATTATTGATTAATCATTTTTACAACTGGTTGCTTTGGCATTGCTCCTTCCATTTCAACCCAGAAATCAAACGGCATAAATCAAAGGAAAAATCGCACTTCATAAAAAAAATCCAATCACCCTTTGTACTCATGTAAACAAGTGCAGAATGAAAACGCTATCAAAAATATTTAGTATTTGAATATTTTCCATGAAATCGACTTGATGTAAAACATTAAAAACATTCCCTTTCATTGCATATGGGGATCCAACACTGTTAAAAACTACTTGGGGAATAAAAGGAACCATCGAGCAAGCCATCCAGCATGTATGCCGGTTGCAAAGCAAAACCAACCTAATTCATTTTTAATTTTACATCATTGGGCTATTTGGAATAATGCACATGTCATATCCTTCATCTATCACCCCAAACGTCTAGCATTATGAATTACAGAAACACCCCTAATATGGTGTCTGTACAGGAACTCCATTTGGAGCATGTATGCGTTTTATTTTCTGAGCTTCAATGTGTAACTGCAAACTAGTACGAATCCATATGAAGCATGCATGCAATTTATTCAATAATGCATATGTAACAGATATGAGCCACTCGCATGCATCATACAAAGCATTCATGATCCCAACACTACCAAATTCATGTCTAACGAACTCCAAAGGACCTAAACCCCACGACTATGAAACCCTAATCGCATGCACCCATTCACAGCAAGTGCTAATAGCAATATCCCGTGGCAGTCATGAACCGAGCATTCAGGAACCGAGCATTCAGGAACCCATGGCAGCAATAGATATGTGCAAAAATAAAATTACAGCTTCAAAAATTATACCTCATCGAGAAAATCACAGATAAAACAGATCTGAGCTCACCGTTCCTGCCGATCTCCCCCTCGACTCGTCCGTCCCCGTCAATCAAGGCACACCCGAGGCAGCTCCTGTTGGATAAAAATTAAGATATCAGAAGGATGGTGCTATTAAATAGAAAGAGAAAGGAGGGACTTATCGGTTTGCCGAGGCGTGCGAGGCACTGTCCTTAAGAGTAGATTTTCGCCCCTCAGAGTATGAACTCGGTGCAAGGCAGGTCAAGCGGCTACCCTCCAGGATTCAACGGCAACGGCCTTGTAAGTGTGCACTCACAATACAAGGCTCCAACGAGCAGCAACTGTTCTTCGATCTCGAACGAAGAGGAGGAAGAGCAAGGGGGACGCAGCAGGCCGCCGGAACAAGGAACCGCTGAAGGAGAAGATCAGCTCGGGTCTGTGGAGGCCGAGACGAACAGAACAAAGCAGCGGAGACTTTTGTTGAGGAAGAATTGAGTTTTCCGCAATGCCAAACGCTTGAGATTTTCGAGTTTATATAGAGAAGAGAAATGGCTGTTGGAATTCCGTAATTAAGAGCGAGATTTAATTCTGCCATTTAATGAAAATATAGTTGTTGTGAAATTAAATGAGAAAATAGCTTTTGGGCCATTAAACAACGCAATAAAAGAAATATGGCTGTTGGGGAAAATTAAAACCGTAATGGGCCTTTCAAATTCTGCCAATCAAGCGGGCCAAAAATTTAACTCAAAACTCGGGCACTCCGCGCGCGCACCCGTGAACCCCCCCTGCGCAGGCGCGACGCCAGCGCACACACGCTAAGGTTTTCTGGATCCGACTCCCAGATTTTCCATTCGGCTCAACCCGATTTGGGCTCGGTTCCGGTGTGGGCTCATGTGCCCGCGAGATACCCCCAAGTGCTAGCCCATTAACAAGTTCAATAGCCCATTAGGAGGAAGTCTATAATATACCCATTGAAGGTTTATATCCCATCCAATGTGGGACTATTTTGCCTTTGAAATTAGAAGAAATACCCAACAATCCCCCACTATTTCAAAATTTCAAGAGGTAAGGGAAAAAGAATCCAAGATGAGAAAAAGGAAAGATTTCGAGATCGAATACGACAATTCAATACATTAGCAACAGTGACTTTCGGTCTATGAACCATTACTTAGGGAATGGAAGTGTGTTCTACAAGAAGTTGGTGAAACATATAGTTTCTATGAACCAATCCCCTTTATTGTAAAACATTGACTTACAACCCATATCGAATCATCAATGAATAGTTGCTTGCTCTTTCGGGTTGGCACGTTTTCGGCCATGCGCCTTACCTGGTTTTTCATGAGTGCTCTAGCGAATGTACCTAAATTCGCATAGGAAGCGGCCCCACTTCCACACCCATATAGGTGGACCCATCAAGTGTGCTCGACGATTATGCACACCACCCAACAAGGGCTATGGTTTCCATTAAGAGTCATATACTCACCCTCTCTCATCGTCGATAGCACTATCTACACCATAGGAAGGGACATCAACATAATGATAGTGCTTCCTCACGATCAACAAGTGACTTGTTGTTACCCATATGAACCTACTTCATGAGATCATCAATCACATAGGTTGGGTTACCATCACTCTTGACCTATGTATTAGGTTTAAGTCTCATTCCCCTCGATGTACTTTCCACTAACTTTCTATTTAGTGGTTTTGTCAGAGGATCTGCCAAATTCATCTCTGACCTCACATAATCAAGGGATACTATCCCATGATCTAGCAGCTGCCTCACAATAGAGTGCCTTAGGCGTATATGCCTACTCTTCCCATTAAAAACTTTATTTTTGGCTTTTGCAATTGCAGCTTGGCTATCACAATGGATAGACACAGACGGTACCGGTTTTTCACAAATGGGAAGATCACCAAGAAGGTTCTTAAGCCACTCGGCTTCACTACATGCCTTCTCTAAGGCAATAAACTCGGATTCCATAGTAGACCGAGCAATACATGTTTGCTTGGAAGATTTCCAAGACACAGCACCTCCACCAAGTGTAAAAATATAACCACTTGTGGATTTAAGCTCATCTGAATCAGAGATCCAGTTCGCATCAGTAAAACCTTCTAAAACTGATGGATCGCCACTAAAACATAATCCATATTCAAGAGTTCCTTTCAAGTATCTCATAACTCTTGACAATGCATTCCAATGATAACTATTAGGATTTTGAGTGTAACGACTCAATCTACTAATAGCATAAGCAATATCAGGGCGAGTACAATTCATTAAATACATTAAGCTACCAATGATCTGAGCATATTTAATTTGTGAAACAGATTCACCAAAATTTTTAGCTAAATGTAAACTAGCATCATATGGAGTAGCTACATGTTTTTGATCATGATATCCAAACTTTTCAAGCATTTTAATAACATAATGTCCTTGAGAAAGCATAATCCCACTAGGTGTCTTAGTTAACTTAATACCTAAGATCACATCAGCTTCACCCATGTCTTTCATATCAAATTTTGAAGACAAGAATGACTTAGTTGCATTTACTACATCTAGGTTGGTGCCGAGAATAAGCATGTCATCAACATATAAGCAAATAATAACACCAACACCATTATCAAACTTTGTGTAAATACATTTGTCAGCATCATTTATATGATAACCATTTGAAATCAAGACAGAATCAAATTTATCATGCCATTGTTTTGGAGCTTGTTTTAAACCATAAAGAGATTTAACAAGTTTGCATACTTTATGTTCATTTCCAGGAGTGATACAACCTCCAGGTTGTTCCATATAAATCTCTTCTTCCAAATCTCCATTCAAAAAGGCAGTCTTTACATCCATTTGATGGATAACAAGACTATGAATAGAAGCTAAGGCAACCAAGACTCGGATAGAAGCTATCCTAGTGACAGGGGCAAACGTGTCAAAGTAATCAATGTCTTTCTTTTGGTTGAAACCTTTAGCAACTAATCTAGCTTTGAACTTGTCAATAGAACCATCAGGTTTTAGCTTCCTTTTTAAATATCCACTTGCAACCAATAGTTTTAGCTCCTGGGGCAATGTAACAAGTTCCCATGTGTGATTTGACATAATAGATTCTAATTCACTGTTGATTGCTTCTTTCCAAAAAGTGGCATCGGGAGATGTGATAGCTTCATGGTATGTAAGAGGATCATCATCAATAAGAAAGGTTAAACAGCCATCACCAAGATTAGTCTCCCTCCTAACTCTTTTACTCCTTCTTACATCTATCTCATCATCATTATCATGTGAATGAACATCAGAAGTTTGCGATGATGGAGGAGCAGAAGTATTATCCATTTTCATTGGAAATATATGCTCAAAGAAATCAGCATTCTTGGTTTCAACAATTGTGTTAGGCTCCATAATGTTTTGCTCACTTTTAACAACAAGGAATCTATAAGAAGCACTATTTTGAGCATATCCAATAAACATGCAATCAAAGGTTTTAGGACCTAACTTTCTTTTCTTAGGTTCAGGTAAAAGAACTTTAGCTAAGCACCCCCACACTTTGAGGTAACTAAGGTTTGGAGAATGACCTACCCAAAGTTCATAAGGAGTCTTACCTAATTTCTTATAGGGAATTCTATTCTGAATGTGACAAGCAGAGAGAATAGCTTCTCCCCAAAGCTTAAGAGGTGCACCTGAACTAATTAGCAAAGCATTCATCATCTCTTTTAAGGTCCTATTTTTCCTTTCTGCTATGCCATTTGATTCAGGTGAATATGGAGGAGTAGTCTCATGAATAATCCCATGTTCTTCACAATACTCATTAAAAGATGTAAACTCCCCTCCTCTATTTGATCTAACCCTTTTTATTTTCTTATTAAGTTGATTCTCTACTTTAGTCTTATACTTCAAAAACATATCAAAAGCTTCATCCTTAGATCTAAGTAAATATACTTCAGTGTATCTAGAGAAGTCATCCACAAAGGTGATATAGAATTTCTTACCACCTCTAGTTATATGGCTTTTCAAATCCCCAAGGTCACTATGAATTAAGGCAAGAAGTTCACTTTCTCTGTGTACAGACCTACATATTTTCTTAGTGGCTTTTGATTCAACACAAATTTCACATTTATCATTAGAGGAAGATGAGGCATTCAACAATCCAATTTCTTTCATTTTCTTAATATACGAATAATTAACATGCCCTAATCTATAGTGCCAGATATCAAAAGAGTCAATCAAGTAAGCAGAAGAAGATGATGCATTATTATTCATGACATCAAGCACATTCAGAATGAAAAGACCCTGGTTACAATATCCCTTTCCCACAAACTGACCATTCTTGGTCATTACAATTTTATCAGATTCAAAAGTAACCTTAACCCCCACTTTTCCCAGAAGAGAGACAGAAACCAGATTCCAACGGATATCTGGGACATGGAGCACTTCACTAAGCGAAAGGGTTTTTCCTGAGGTTAATTTGAGAAGAACCTTCCCTTTCCCGATTACAGGTGAGGGTCTTGAATCCCCCATGTACACATTTTCCTCGCCAGAGCTGATAGGAACATATGAGGTAAAAGCTCCTCTATCAGCGCAGATATGCCGTGTTGCCCCGGAGTCAATTACCCAGTCCTTAGCATGTGCCACCATGTTAACCTCTGAGATCACCGCATCAATTATATCTCCTTCTACCAAGTTTGCACTTGGTTTAGGAGTATCTTTCCGGAAGCGACATTGAGCTGCATGGTGTCCAGGTTTCTTGCAAATAAAACAGTCTCCTTTCTTCTTGAAAGTAGTATGGTTTTGGCCCTTTTGAAATCTCTGGTTTGGTTTGTGATTGGGTCTAAATTTCTTGAAAGGTTTCTTAGGATGAGAAGGAAGAAAGGAAGAATTAGCTTCAATTAGATTGGCTTTAGAAACAATTTCTTTAGCAGAATTGGCTTTTTCTCTTTCCCTATTCTTTTCTTCAATCCTAATATGGATGATAACATCTTCAAGGGACATTTGCTTTCGTTTGTGTTTAAGGCTGTTTTTATAATCTTTCCAAGACTCAGGAAGTTTTTCAATAAGAGAGCCAGAAACAAATGGTTCAGGGAGAGTTATATTTTCATTTTTAAGATCATCAATAAGGACATGGAAATCATGGATTTGGGTGGAAACAGATTTGTCTTCAGTCATGGCAAAGTGAAGGAAATTGCCTACAGCAAATTTTTGGGTACCAGCATCTTCTAGGATGTATTTTTTGGTTAGGCTAGTCCAAATTTCTGAAGCAATTTTAGTAGGACAGTACACATCAAATAATTCATTAGAGAGGGTATGAAGAATTGTATGGCGACAAATTTTGTTGGCACGGTCCCAGGCAGGAAGGTCTTTTTCATCTGTTGGTTTAGGATCTGTGAGTGCGAAGGCAAAGCCAGTGACATCAAGTGTACTAAAGACTTTTTCTTGCCAACGTTTAAAGAATGAACCAGAAAAAAGCTCGATTTTAGACAGATCAGGCAGATGTTTGGCAATCACAATAGCAGCATCCATATCTACTCTTAAGATTGTTGGATAAAAATTAAGATATCAGAAGGATGGTGCTATTAAACAGAAAGAGAAAGGAGGGACTTATCGGTTTGCCGAGGCGTGCGAGGCACTGTCCTTAAGAGTAGATTTCCGCCCCTCGGAGTATGAACTCGGTGCAAGGCAGGTCAAGCGGCTACCCTCCAGGATTCAACGGCAACGGCCTTGTAAGTGTGCACTCACAATACAAGGCTCCAACGAGCAGCAACTGTTCTTCGATCTCGAACGAAGAGCAAGGGGGACGCAGCAGGCCGCAGGAACAAGGAACTGCTGAAGGAGAAGATCGGCTCGGGTCTGTGGAGGCCGAGACGAACAGAACAAAGCAGCGGAGACTTTTGTTGAGGAAGAATTGAGTTTTTCGCAATGCCAAACGCTTGAGATTTTCGAGTTTATATAGAGAAGAGAAATGGCTGTTGGAATTCCGTAATTAAGAGCGAGATTTAATTCTGCCATTTAATGAAAACATAGCTGTTGCGAAATTAAATGAGAAAATAGCTGTTGGGCCATTAAACAGCGCAATAAAAGAAATATGGCTGTTGGGGAAAATTAAAACCGTAATGGACCTTTCAAATTCTGCCAATCAAGCGGGCCAAAAATTCAACGCAAAACTCGGGCACTCCGCGCGCGCACCCGTGAACCCCCCCTGCGCAGGCGCGACACCAGCGCACACACGCTAAGGTTTTCCGGATCCGACGCCCAGATTTTCCATTCGGCTCAACCCGATTTGGGCTCGGTTCCAGTGTGGGCTCATGCGCCCGCGAGATACCCCCAAGTCCTAGCCCATTAACAAGTCCAATAGCCCATTAGGAGGAAGTCTATAATATACCCATTGAAGGTTTATATCCCATCCAATGTGGGACTATTTTGCCTTTGAAATTAGAAGAAATACCCAACAGCTCCGACACTGGCTATACAGTCGGCAACCAAGATCGATGGTTAACTCCAACAGCAGCCTACGGTTTTGCACAGAGCTTCGATGGAGCAAAAATGGCCCAAGCTTGGCACACCCGTTGCAGATCCGACCTCAGATCCGACCAAAAACCATAGGTAAACCCTCAGCAACGAAGATCGTCCGCAAATCCCGCCGCCGCTAGTGTTTTTTCAGCCGGCCGTTGGTTCCCGTGAAAATGGAAGGGGAGTTGATGGGTGAGGAGAACGAGTGGGGCATGCTCGCTTGGGTTCCTGAGGAAATCCCTGCAAAATCCGCGGATTTCACCTAAGGATTTGAGCTCAGCCACGTCGGAGAAATCGGCGATGGAGGAATCGCCGCAAAAGTCGCCGAAAGGAACAGACGGGAGGAAAGGTGGTGAGAAAATGAGTGAACAGTATACGAAGTGACGAAAAATAGTGAGGTTTTATCACTTTCTATCCCCAAAGTCGCCCAAAGCAACAGGCCTTAATATGATCATATACAAAATCGCATCTATGTCATTTGACAAATAAATTGTTTGGTCCATGTAATTGTAGCCATCCCTGCATAAGCATCAAGTAAGTAAATGGTGTCATGAAGAGTCAAACTGTTAAAAGAGTAGTTATTCTGCATTTAATGCTCTCTTAACTGCTGTTGAAATAATGCGCCCAGCGGCACCAGACTATTAGCCTATGATTGCCTCAAATGAAGGCAGCATTTTTTTTAGAGTGCATGTACGGCATGTGATCGGTTCCGATTTCACATCATTCACTTCTGTTTCTATTTTAGGCTAAGTTTAGCACGGAAAGTAACATGCACCCTTATTTATAGGGGTGCAGATAGTATTTTCCTTTTTTTAAACCCCCAAAGTTCAACATAAACACGTGCGACCGCGTGCACAGGCGCACGGGCGCACGGGCGCACAATTTTTATTGTCACTGTCCCTTTATATTTCTACACCTGCTAATGTTGTAAAATTCGGATCAGACCGTTGGTCGAACCAAGTTTAACCCAAATCAGACACCTAACTGGTTTGGTTCATACAAAAAAGCCGAATAGAGGAAAAATATGTATAGATCAGATTGAACTGGACTGTTCATATATATGAACTGTGAACCAACCCGATCAGTTTGAACAACAATTCCCAAACAAAAACGATTTAAACAATGGTACACCCCATCAGGTTTGATAAGAACAATATATAAAGAGGATAATGTGTATAATATGACATATGAGCTATAGCCTCGTATACGGACTCGAAAACTCCGTCTTTCTGTATTTTTTTCAGACGATCGAACTGTTTATTTCGGTCCTGATGTTTTAAAAAGAACCAAAACACAAAATATCGGATGAGCCAAATTATTCTTTTATGTATGTATGTATAAATTATGCATATTGCCAAAGTCATCTTACAGTACAAACATGATATAGTTCAGATGAACAGACCGTTGAACGATGAAAAAACAGAAGCGATTTTGACAACATTGACTTCAACCATTTTTCTAATATAAATAAAAATAAAGGAGAAATTTCTTTATCGCAAACCACAAGTCAAGCCCCCTTAATTATTAATAGCACGAAGGTCGGCACCAACAAAAAAGTCTCATCAGCAGGTGAACAGACGCAACTGCAACCATACGCAACACGACACCGAGAAATGGCAATGCCGCATTAAATGTCTCATTGAATGCCAAAACATCGGTAAGATAGAGGCAAGTCGTGACAACTTGGTCCTTGAATTTTGCATTGGCATCAACGGTTGGAAGAAGCATAAATTGGGTATTAATGACTAGGGCCGTCAGCTGATTATCATGTAGTTCCATTGATGGGTTTGTTTACCTAAGCAGGCATGGACTTTTTTTGGTTGCAAATCTATGAACTACTCTTTAAAAGCTTTGGTTTCAGCTCAGTTGGTGAAAGCCCAAGTAATCCAACTTCTCCCTCTCTCTCATCTCACTAAATGCCCTTAAATGAGAGTTAAAGGCCTTTTACTAGTTTTGATGGGGCTTCCTCAACCCCCCCATTAACTCATCAACACGCAAGATCGCCAAAAGGAAGGGGCGCATTTAAACCCTGATTAAGAGTTAGATTTGAGAAAGCTCTGTGGGTCCACGTGTCCCAATGAGGCTGTACTAATTTAAGGGGGATGAGGGCTTGCAATAAAGAAGGCATGCATGATGTGGATTTAGTTGTGTAAATTGCTTGTTTGCATGTGTTTCCTTTGAAATTTTGATCGGAGCAATGGAATTTGAGTTCTTCTTCATATCTGTTCTGGGTTACAACATCAAAATCATGTACATGTTAAACACCTAAATTCGCTTGAATTTCAATTTTGATACTGTCATTGTTGAAATCTAAACTTTTTTTTCAGATGAAAGTTCAAATTATATTCTCATGTGTTTCATGCAAAAATGACGATAAAATGAACATTTCAAAGATTGTCACAAAATTGATTGGCTTGCTTCCACTTAATGCGTGGAAAAAAAACATGACGATATTGTCGGATCCTGTGGATGGCAGACGATACTAGAATGTGGGTTGAATAGTGTTGTGTATAAAGATAATTACTTTTTGCGTAAATAAAAACCCTTCTAATAAAGTTGCCTAAGTCTCCAAGAAATGTTGCATGTCTTAGTACTTAATCAACACAAATAATAAAGCTTGTAATAAGACAAAGATAATGAGCACAACGGAAATTAAATTACAAGCAATATGTAATGAACAGAGAGACAATAAGAATAATCACAACGCAGACACCGAGAATTTATCCTGATTCCCCACAACCTGGATACGTCCAGTACCCGACCTCCCTCGGGATTTAATCCACTGTTGCAAATAACTTAAATCAAATCTCTTAAAGATCAAAACTTTGAGAATAGAGATTTAAAATCAAGCTTATCAGAGACCAAAATATTTATAAATCGATCTGAAAAAATAAGCACATGACATAAAAACAATGGCTAAAAGAGAACTTTTAGAGCAAGAGAGCTTTTGAAATAGCTTGAAAAATATAAAAATAGTTCAAGAATTGATATGAAAAAGTTCTTAACTCTCTGGTATTTATAGATGGTAAAAACAATTCAAATCGAGTCCGTAAAACCCTCCTTTAACGGCTAGAAACGACTATATTGTGTAAATCGCGTTTTCCATTAAAATTAGTGATTTGACCCAGATAGTCAGCTATCTCCTGGTCGATAGTCGACCATCTTAATGAGATAGACGGATTCTACAATTCAAAAAGTTTTTGTTCAAATCCTGATCACAGATAGGCTGCTATCAAGGTGTGGATAGTCGGCTATTCTGTGATACATGAGTTTTTCTCTATTAACATACTTTGAAAGCATTTTTATAGTAATTATGTCAGTGTAGCTCCATGATTTAGCTTTTTACAAACTAAGACTCTACTTTCATACGTTTACACACTTTTGAGTCTTGAGTTTTGTTTGCTTGTCTTTGGGCCATTGAATCTTCATTTGGATCTTCATTTGAGTCTTCATTTGGTCCATGTCTTGACTCTTGAATGGATCCATGATCATAGCTTCCATGTCTTTGTCTTTGAGCTACGCCATATCTTTGTTCTGCATGGCTTAATATCACATTGTTCATATTCTAGTCCATATCATACACACTCGAATAAAATCATTAGTACCATATCATTTGTGTCCATCATCAAAACTCCCATATCTTCCCTTTTTTGATGATAATAACAAATGATATAAAATAGAAAATATAATATGAGAACTTAAAAATAACTTACTTTCCTCTTGCAGATCAGATGCATGATTGCTATGGAGAAGTTACTCCCACTGCATCAAAGCGGGTTAGAGATAAGCAGAAATATGCACATCATTTCATATTATATTCCATGGGTGTTAGCAAAACAAAATGTCACAATATCATAAATATTATATGCCATGAAAATCACATGAATAATATCAATAATAGTATTATTTTATATGCATTACCTATTTTGTATGCATCACCTATTTTCTCCCCCTTTGTCACATCAAAAATAATAAGGATAATTCATACCACGTGACGAATATATTAAAGAAAGAGCATAATAATCAATTAACCAAGAGATATTCAATAAGCATTTGTTTGAGTGTAAACACAAGCATAAGCATAAACGTTAAAATTTTTTAACAATGATATGTATCAATAATCACATAACCAGAATGTTGTCTCAATATCCATACAGCACTTATACATGTCCTTCAATAATCATATTTTAAGCATTAACTTTAGAAATTGAAATTTCACAAAGCATTGAATATGAAGTGCAAATAAGTATGTATAAGGATGACATAAAAGTTTTACATACGACAACCATACATATCAATCCAAAATCGTATGGTGCCAAAAACCAAGTACCATATTACAAACCATATGTCCAAAGTTTCATAAAAATACATACTAACAATATTCATCAAGAACGCAAAAAAGTCATACATAAAACACATTCATCCATAATACACATCCATGTGCATGAATTCAAGTGGTCCTTTTGAGCTAAGAGCTCATATACTCTTAAATGTGCTCTTATGTATTTTGCCATGTTGACAAGATTCACAAACTTTGTCCAATTTAAAATTCATTTTGAAAAGTCCATGTACTAATTCATTCCTAGATATCTTATGTATGTTTTTGAGGTTGACATGACCGAAACGTATATGCCATAATAGAGTGTCATTATAAGAAACTATTATACATACACTTGAGTCATTATCACTATATGAGAGCATATATATATATATATATATATATATATATATATATATATATGTTTTCCATGGGGTAAAGTGTTCCTAGGGTGACTCCTTAGATTCAATCTAAGGAGTCGTCTCCATTTTTCCTCATAACCCACAATTTTTTTGGATTTTATTTTTCATGGGGTTGTTGTTCACCTCATGGATGATCAACATACCAAAAATCAAGCCATTCCAATACTTTTAGAGCCATCATCTACCCCTTGCAACTTCAACGGTCTGAAAACGTGCTGAAAACCCATGAAGTTGCAAGGGGTAGATGGGGGCTCTAAAAGTATTGGAATGAATTGATTTTTGGTATGTTGATCATCCATGAGGTGAACAACAACCCCAAGAAAAAAATTCCGATAAAAAATGTGGGATATGGAGAAAATGGGGGCGACTCCTTAGATTGAATCTAAGGAGTCACCCTAGGAACACTTTACCCTATATATATATATATATATATATATATATATATATATATATATATATATATATATATATATATATATATGTTTTCCATGCGATTTCCTTTAACTAACACATGTTTCATAGCATTGTCGTAGACTAAGAAAGCATCATTCGTAAAAAGAACTTTGTAACCTCTATCGCATAATAAATTTAAGCTAATCAAGTTGTTCTTGAGTCACTTATTAAGATAACATGTTCAATTATAGGTTTAGAAGGGTTACCGACATTATCGATGCCAATAATCTTCCCCTTTTTATTATCCCCAAACGTTACCGTTCCTCTGTCTATCATCTTTAGGGAGCTTAGCAGTTTTGCATTCGATGTCATGTGTGTAGAGCATCAGCTATCCATGATCCACATATCTTTATATTGTTTCTGAAATAAAATGTCTTAAGTGTTTGGTACCCACTAAAGATTAGGTCCACAATGTTAGCCAAAATAATAAATAAAATCTTTCATAAGGCTATAAATTTCTATTATTACTCTAGGGTATCAAGTAGATAATCATGAAGTGCATAGATACCCAAAAGGCATAAAAATATGGGGCATCGATTTGGAACCCAAATCCTATTTGGATTTGATTTTCCATGCACAAACGAATTATTTTGATATACATGCATGCTTCTAATCAAATTACGACCATAAACATTCTTATCATGCAAACTTAAGTGTTTAGGCACACATATCATGTTGTGATTTCTAGCAATTTTCACATCATGGTGCATGGTGTGTGGTTTGTGTGTAACATGTGAATTGTGATAAGCATTGTGTACACCATTATGATGTGCAACATTATGAACATTGTGAGATGGAGCATGAAGTCCATATTTCCTAGCATATCTACCATACATAAAGGCATGATTATATCTACCATTAATATGCACAACATTTTAAAAGACATGAAAAATGTGTGGTATAGTGACATGTATTGGTGTATGAGGAGTCTTAACACTAGAATTATTCTTAACACTACCGAGTTTAAGCATTAGCTCCTCGTGCTTGATCTTACTAGTGTCCATATCATTTTCAAGAAGATTTATTCTATTATTCACAAGAGAAACGTATAAAGCATGCTCATTATTTAAACTATCATGGTCGGTACTAAAGCATCATATTTGTCCTTTAAACATTTAAAATCATGCAATAAAGTGTTGTGACCATCATAATTGTGAACTAAGATATTACATTCATTTTTCAATCATTCATGTTCTTGTGCACTTGTCTCATAATCAACTTTCAAGGCATTATAACTACCCTCTATGTTCATATTCTTTTTCTTTAATTTTTCAAATTCGTTATGGAGTTGTACACAAGCATCTTCTACATTAAATTCATCGTTAGAGTCACTTACCTCATCATCATCATGCTATTGAGCTATCAAGAATATTTCCTTCTGAGTGCTTTCTCTAATTTCATTAGTAAGTGAGATCTCCTTGATTGGTGCTTCGGTAAATCTGTCTCCATACTTCTCTTCTAGAATCTCAAATATTCGATGGTGGGTCGTGGCTCCTGAAACTTCACTAACAATACTATCATTTAAACAGGAGTAAAGTAGATGCATTACCTTTAGATTCGTCTAGGGATGGCAGTAATGATCTGACCCGACTGCCCGACCCGGCCCGACCCGGCTTTGACCCGCCCCGCCCCGGTCCGCAAACGGATCGGGGCAAGCTTGTGATTTGTATGCAACCCACCCCACCCCGGCCCGACCCAGTAAACTATAGAGGTTCTAAAAAACCTTACTATTTTGATGCAGACCATGCGGTCAGCCCATAACCCGTAACTCATACTATGTTCTACTATTCTCCCAATTAGGCAAATTCACAATTCCAAATTACCAAATAAATCATAATTCTCCCAATTTCCAAATAAAACTTTTATTTGGGATTAACAGGGATGGCAGTAATGACCTGATCCCACTAGCCCGCCCCGGCCCGACTCGGTTTGGGTAAGAAACTACACGCCCCGCCCTGGCCTGTAGATGGGTCGGGGCAAGCTTGGGTAGTTAAATACCCGCCCCGACCCGTAATATTACCATTCCTAGATTTGTCGAGTACTCAAATCTTTTAAATCGGTGTCCATATTGATTTAGGAGTGGAAGTCACTTCATAGATCTCTTGCATGAAGATTCCATATTCAATGTTCTCGGCCTCCAAGTATATTTACACCGTCTTCCTCTAAATGGGAAATTTTGTATCGTTGAATACTGCAGGAGATATCATTGTTGATGTCATCACCTTAGCCTTGCTCTGATACCATGTGTCGGATCATGTGGATAGCAGACAACACTAGAAGGGGGTTTGAATAGTGTTGTGTATAAATATAAACACTTTTTCGTAAATTAAAACTCTTCAAATAAAGTTGCCTAAGTCTACAAGAAGTGTTACCTATCTTGGTACTTAACCAACACAAATATTAAAGCTTGTAATAAGACAAAGATAATGAGCACTGCAGAAATTAGATCACAAGCAATATGTAATGAACAGAGAGACAATAAGACTAATCACAGTTCAGACACCGAGACTTTATCTTATTCCCATAACCTGATACGTCCAGTCTCCGACCTCCCTCGGAATTTAATCCACTTTTGCAAAACCTTACCAATCAACTTACCAACACCTATTCGTAAGGCTTACAAACCTTTGTCGATGATCGTTACACCCTTTTGATCCTATAGCCAAATAATGGAGCTTTTGTGTTTGTGTGGTTATATAAAAGAATCAAAACATTGATCTCAAAATAATATAACTGAAGAGTATGTTATCAAAAATAATTTGAATCAAATCTCTTAAAGATCTATACTTTAAGAGTAGAGATTTAAAATCAAGCTTATCAGAGGCCAAAATATTCATAAAAATATCTGAAAAATTAAGCATAAGAAATAAAAACAATGGCCAAAATAGAACTTTTAGAGCAAGAGAGCTTTTGAAAAATTGCTTGAAAAATATAATAAATTGCTCAAGAATTGATATAAAAAAAGTTCTACACTCTATGGTATTTATAGAGGGTAAAAGCAATTCAAATCGAGTCCTTAAAACCCTCCTCTAATGGATAGAAACAACTATATTGCGTAATTGCATTTTCAATTAAAACTATGAGTTTGACACATATAGCCGGCTATCTCTAGGAGATACCCTGCTACCTTCTGACCGATAGTCGACTATCTTAAAGAAATAGTCGGCTTCTACAGTCCAGAAATTTTTAGTTCAAATCCTGCTCACAAATAGTCGGCTATCAGGGTGTGGATACTCGGTTATTCTGTGATACAGGAGTTTTTTTAATCAACATACTTTGAAATCATTTTAAGCCAATTATATAATATTTTAAAACATATTAATACAAATTAAAAAAATTTTTATTGTAATTATGTGTGTGTGTGTGTAGCCATGATTTAGCTTTTTACAACCTAAGACTCTACTTACATACTTTTACACTCTTTTGAGTCTTGAGTCTTCTTTGCTTGTCTTTAGGCCATTGAGTCATTATTTGGGTCTTCATTTAGGTCTTCATTTGTTCCATGTTTTGACTCTTGAATGGCTCCATGATCATAGCTTCCATGTCTTTGTTTTTTAGCTACACCACATCTTTGTTCTTCATGGCTTAATATCACATTGTCCAAATTGTAGTACATATCCTACAAAATTGAATTAAATCATTAGTACCATATCATTTGTGAACATCATCAAAATTTCAATGTTTGTCTCTCTATTGGGGGATGGGTATGCCCTCAAGGCAATTTATCTCTGTGTAAGTATACAAACTTCTTGTTAAAAAACAGTAAGCTATTTGGTAAGAATTTACCTAAGTTAATAATAATGTAGTCGATATTAGAACTTAGGTAAAGTCCTGAGACTTGATGTGAGGTCAAACAAGTTTCGAGAAGATGATCTCGATCATAGAGAATTGTTTGATCGTTTGAGCCATATGTCTAAAACCGTTCGTGGTTGTAGATGTTTCGAGAGAAGGATATCGATACATCGGATAGACCATTGTGTCTTTCTCTTCACAATGGAGTGGTGACGATGATCTCATGGTCATTCGACTTAGCAAAGTCGGAGACGAGATACATGTGCTCATTGGAGAATGAGTTCACTGAACGACCCAACGAGAGTAATCACATGGTTAACATAACTAATCTATCAGTGATAACTCTCTATGATGATAGGCAAGTTGGTCCTTAGACTTGAGGTCATTGTACGAACATGTACGTGAACGGCGTCACTTAGATCTTTGACCTAGATTCGAGGCAAAGCCTGTCGCAAGGTCTTTGGTTGGGTGACACTTGAAGCGTGCGAGGAGAGTAATGACCAAGAGAGAATTCGTCTCTTCCGTATATGGGGAGTTAGTGTCGCACGTGTTGGTTCGGTCTTTAGTGAAAACTTCAGCCAAATTATGTTGGAAGAAGTCCAACATTGATAGACTAAAGACGGATGGAGACTAACCAAGTTCAAGCTAGTAAGGCTGACAGTTGACCGTACCCTAGGCTTGACTAGATGACATAGTTTTGACGAATGGACTAAAACTTTAGCATTCATCACAGACACAGTCAAGGTGGTCTTGACAATACTCATGTCGATGAGTTAACCACATAATTATGATACCAAAACAGGGACGACACCTGCTGCTCGTGGTCTCTGCCGTCTGAGGTTTTGAGACTCTCATGTAATAGGGTCAGGCTGTAGGGTCTCACACAGAGTTACCTTCGTCAAGTAATAGGTAGAATTAAGGTAGATAATACATATGATGTATGTGAATTTATTAAGTCGCAAAGAGTTCGCGATATAAAATTATTGATGTGGATTGTTGCATATGATGCAATAGTGTTTAAATATGTCGTAAAGTGTTTGGGAGCGTAGTTTAAATAATGGGTGTATAGAAATACAGAGAGGATTTTTTCACGAAAATCGAGGAGAAAACCATGCTCGAATCGGAGTCCAAACGGGCCCAGAAAGCCAATTTAAAAGGATTTTTAAATAAACGCAAAAGGCATTTTAAACATTTCATACATATTTAAAAAGTTTAAATAGAAATTGTTTTAATTAAAAAAGGGCCAAATCTGAGCTGGGCAAAATGCCCAATGTCAAAATACCAAGTCAACGCTGGGTATTTTCCCAGCATGACTTTGGGCCCAGGCAGTGGCCTGCATGGGCCCAGGCAGTGGCCCGTATGGGCCCAAAATCGTGCTCAGCCTACTCAAAATTCAGCGGGCACTGGTGTGTGCTGGTAGCGGAGGTGGGCCCCAAGCGGTGAGGACCACAGGATTTTTGTGAAACCCTATGAATTTTCAACGACTGGTATTTGCGAAATACAATTTTTGAGCCATCTTTGAACTGTCATTTAAGGGGTCAAACGAAGTCAGAATTGAGCTCCGTTTGTTTCTTTGCGATCACCGTTCAGTGCCCTTCGATTGGTATGTGATATCGCTAGCGAAGCTCAACGGCGGGGGAGAAAAAATTCGCTAAAGTTTGGCCTTCGTGTAAGAAAAACTAAATTGATTTTTTTCTCTTCCAAACTTTAGTCCCACATCAGATTTGAATAAAAGGGGTGGGGTCAGCTGCCTATATAAATAGGAGCCAACCCCCTCCTTTTAAACTTGCATCAAGTCTTCAATTTCGAGAAGCAATAAATAGTTTTGAGCACACTCGAATTAAGACTCAATAAATATTCCATCTTTCTCCCAAATTCTTCCTTGCTCTTGATTGGGCTTTAGCAAAGCTTCGAAGGAGTTGGGACCGGATTCGAAGTCTTGACAGAGGATCCGCTCAAGGTGAAACTTTCTGGAGCGCATGGTTGGCTCGACGATAAGGGTGTTGCTCGCCTCGGGACGCGGTTTGGTTCAGGACGTGGTTTGGCTCGGGACGCGTTTCAGCTTGGGATGCGGTTCGACTTGGGAGAAGCGGCTTGGGGCATCGCTTCAAAGTCAAAGAATGGTTGCTGAAAACGACGCTTTGTATTCCGTGGAAACGAAGTTTCAGGCATGTCGTTTAATTTACATGCGTTTATAATTGCAATAGTGAGATAGATCTATCTTTAAGGGTTGGTCGGACCTAACCCCGAGATAGTAGAGATTATGGCTAGGGTTTATTCTTTAAGGCTAGACATAAAACAGTTTTAAATTGTTTTTCCGCTGTTTTTATTGCTTTCGTCGTCCGTTCGACTTAGTCCAGACGTCGATTTTATAGCCATAAGGACCGAGAAAACCCTTCAGTGGTATCAGAGCCAGTCTACCGTGATCTATGTTTTTGCAATCATAAAGTGCATATGATATATCATGTTTTCTTCATGAGATGGAGGTTCATTAAACTATTAACAAAATTGTTTTTTTCCATGTGATGGTTTTATCTTCGAAAAAATTGGTTTTGAAAATTAGATCTATTTTAAAAAATCATGTGATAATTTTAAAAATTAGATCTTTCTAATTATTTGATAATTATTAATGTAACTTAAATTTATGAGATATTTTTTAAGTTGCATAATTAGCTAAATTTTACGAGATTATTTTTAGTTAATTTGTTATCATGCCAAAATGTTTAGTTGATATTTTAAATTGTTATATTATTTCTTGTTGATTATGTGATAATACAAGAAAAAATTTTAGGATAGCCATTAAAAGCTTTCTGAAAATTATAAGATAATTGTTTATGGACATGCTATGATTTAAAAATTGTTGCAACAAATTAAACTCCGAATACTTGATTAGGGTAGCCCTCTCAAATAATTATTATTTTAATTGTTCTAGTAATAATAATTTTGATATAGGGTATGATTTAAATTGTTGTAACATGAATTTTAAATCCCTAATACGTGCTTAGGATAGCACCCTAAAATCCATATAGTTGATAAGGACATTAATAAAATTTATTAACTGATCCTAATAATTTTGAATTTAGGATTCAACTAGTTGATAGGATTAACTAGTTTTAATGAACCTATTTCTAGTCGATGTCACACATATGAATAATTAGTATCCTTAAAGGATTATGATCTGGTCTATCGTTTTTTGACTAGTTTTGTAGATCACCCTAGCTCGACTAGTGATAGTGATCCTGGCCTAGCCAAATCCCTGGCCGTGTTCTGCTGGACCACAAGGATGAGAATTATTATTATATGAAACCATCGTCACATCTAGTCTAATACGTTTAAAATCATCTTCAAGATTAGCTGTAGCCCTCCTTGTTTTAGAGGTTGGCAACTATATGTTCTGTGTTATAGTTGTTGAGCACACTCAAGCTATGACATGTCTACCTTATAGAAACCAACTTCTTATTACATGTGATGTAGTCTAGACTTAACCCAAACCATCGCGTCGTGCTTACACCAAGCATCGTCGTAAGTTAGGCTAGACACGAAAACAATGGGTTGACTAGCCTAGTCATTGTGATTTGGATGAGCACACTCATGATCATAAGTGGCTAGGGGTAAAAACTGATATGGAAATCACATATGATGTGATTGATGAAGAGTCATCTACCAATCGCAGAGTTAAGCAATTTGTTGAGCACACTCAAGGTTGTGAAGCTCAGGGTGGTTGGGTCCTTTTCCCACTAATTTTAATTATTAAAATTGTTCATTATTATGTCTTAAATGATCGCTAAAACAGTGGGAAGATATAGTTAGATAAAAGCCATTCTATCTATATTTAATATTGAACATATGCTAAACTAGTGTAGTTCTATGTTTACCGATGGATCCAAATCATAATATCCTAAGAGAATATGCTAAATGGTCAAGAAGATTGATTAAAGGAATATCAAATCAAATTCAATTTGATAGACTAAAATATGTTCTTACTGACATTAAAGTGTCCTTCTTAACACTGGCTTAAGGACAATGACTTCCTTGAAGCCCTAGACCCAATACAATCCAATCTTCAAGGTGTGGAACTTCGTGCAAAGTGTTTGGCTCGAAGATGGGTGCATAAGCGGTGCAAGACTATGTATCCCAACCAGATCTTGAGACGAGCATATTGTTAAGCACACTCAAGGTTGTAAAGCTCAAGCGTTTGGATACATGAGATGCTTACACAGCTATTATTTATGTTGGAACGTATAATATCTAAATGAGATTTAGAAAAGAAGAATGTATTCAAGAGTGTCAATTGAGAAAGAAAGTTTTGTCTATCATTAGTAAAGGAAAAAGTAGGAGGAACTAAAACTGTGACATAATTGATGTCACGGTTTCAGTATAATTATTATACAAAAGGAATAGATTGTCTTACATATTGGAAAAAGGAGCAAGATTGTTTCTTGGACCATATAGGACGTCTAACACATTTTGACGAATGTCGTCACCTTGCTTCTGAAGCACTGAGTAATATGTATAATGATATTGTATTAGGTGGTAATACATGAATGCACAAGTTATAGAAAACTTATCTATGGCAAAATAAACTTGGCTGTACTGAAAAGAACAAAGTTGACAAGTCACATAAAGAGAGAGATTTTGAACTCTCGTATTATGAGTTGAAAGACACGTGTAAGTCTTGTCTCAAAGGTATGATGGCCAAACTCCTTCGATAAGATAATTGGAGAATGAGTTGGAGAACTCGTGGTCTTATACATACGGATGTATCTGGACCTAAGTCTAACATAGCAAAGATATGGTATTCTTATTTTATTACAATGCGTGTTATTGATGAAACACAAGTCTGATGATATAGAGAACACAACGGTAGAAGTATCTGAACTACTTCAATGCCTAGGTTCTTGATGAGGTTCTTTGAGGACCTTATCAACTTTATATTCCTCAAATCAATTGTTAGGAAGTTAAAGGATTACTTGAGCCTCGTGTGACAAAGGAGTCGAGTAAAATATCATAGTTGATGATGGACTAGACAACTTCCAAGATGCCATTTAGAGTAGTGACTCTAACAAATGGTTTGAAGCAATCTGAAAATGGTCCTTGTACATAAATAAGGTATGGACCTTAGTTGTCGTGCCCAAGGAAAGTGTTCCTTGTTGGATACGACATGTAGTTGGATACAACGATCGATGACTTCGTGTTTGATGATAACAAACGTGTGTGAATGATTTGATGTGTGTGCTAAGTGATTGCAGGAGTGGCAAGCGTATAAAAATTCAAAGGATGACTTAGTCAAAGGGATGGAGAAAATTGCTACACAAAAGAAGAGTTAGTCAAAGTGATGGAGAAATTGCAATTCATTTGCAATTTGGACTTGGTCAAAGATGGATAGATATGGAGAGATCTCATTCATTCCAAAGTGATTGAACCAATTCTCATGCAAATCAATTTGTGATTAAATGAGATCCTAAATGAGATCCTATCCAAATTCTATAGCCATTCAAATTCAAATCCTATAGCCATCCAAATTCAATCTCCATATCCAATCGTGATTGAAGAGATCGTCCATGGTGATTCATTCAAATCCTATTTAAGTTAGGATTCCATCCATCTCCTTCCATTTTGAGATTCTATTTGATTCTAATTGATCCCATCTTCTCCTATATAAACCCATCTTCAAATGAGAGCTCCTTCAAGCGGCCAAAAACAAAAATCCAAGGGGGGTGCGTCCAACACAAAGAGAGAGTCATAGGCCACAAGTTTCATGTCCAAAAACCCTATATTGCATAACATACCAAGATCTATCCTTCATCCCTTCCTTGCGCAAGCAATCCAAAAGCTCCATTGCCCATCTCCTTGCTGCAAGCACAAAGAAGAAGTCAATATCCCATTGCCGCAACTATCTAAGGCCAAGGAGTTCATCATCAACATCCTTGCAAGCAAAGCTTCAAGTTCATCTTCCCATTGCACAAGTTCTCTTCAAGGGTGCTCATCCAAGTCAAGGCTGTAACTTCAAGGAGCCTCAAGCCTTCTACATTGTGCAACATCTTCAAGCAAGAGCCTCCTAGTGCTTCAAGGCTGCAACAAAGCTTCAATCCATCTCTCTCACATTGCACAACATCAAAGGCTTCATTCTTCTATTCATTGCGCAAGCCATCAAGGTGATACCCTCATACATTGCGTAACCTAAAGAGCCACTCCCTCCACCATTGTCGCAAGTTCAAGGATATCTCCACCTCTTGGCCGCAAGATTCAAGTGTCACATTCAATAAGCAAGGCCAAGAGTCATCCTCCTTCAAGTGCACAAGGTCTTAAGAGCCATCCTCCTCCTAGGCCGTAACTTTCAGGGGTGTTCTCATCCATTGCTACAAGCTTCAAAGCCAAAGAAGGAGGCCGCAATATCTTGGGGGTGCCACGACAAGGGATTGACGACTACATCTTGTCAGACTAGCTCTGACCTGCGCTGAACGACAGAGACGACGACATCTACACGAACTGAGATTTTCTGAACTCCATACTAATTTATATTCATGTACTGATGTGTTGATCTTTGTAGTTACTTTATATTCATTCTTTTGGGGTCTTGTCTAGTTGGTGCTAGACAAGAGAGACTTAACTAGTTGGGACTAGTCAAGGGGGAGCTTTTACTAGGGTTTGTATTATTTAGCACTTTGAGAGTGCGATACAGAGAACCAGTTGAGTGTAGGGTGGGTACTCTAGCTACAAGGTGCACCAGTAACATTATTAACCTAATATTTGCTTTTGGGACTGGAGTATGTCGTTGGGACGACCGAACCAGGGTAAATCGTCTGTGCACTCAGTGATTACTTATCTGCATCTGATTATAACTGCTTGTGATTGCTAAATAATTGCTTGTATTTGCGAATATTTTTATTAGCCTATTCACCTCCCCTCTAGGCTTATATCCATATACAACATTCCTTTTTGGTTGCACGTGAATTTTCAAGATAAAAGATTACTGCAGATGGAAAGTAGTGAAGTACAAGTTATGCTGGTTAAGAATAGTTATCATCAGAACACCTATAACGGATTGCGATGAAACTTTCTTGCCAACAACTATGTACAGATCTATTCGGATCAGACTCGTTGTAAATATTCATGATGACCATGAAAATTGGAGCATGCATGTATAGTCTGTTTTCTAAATATGATTAGTAGAATGAACTTATATGAATTGGCCAGAGGGGTTTTCAAGATCAGTAGGAGTAAATAGAAAGCATGCGAGGCATTAAGGAGCCGGAACATATGTTTTGACAAAGTGGTCAAAGAGTTTGACATTTTATCAAAAATCTTCATGTTTTGGATTATTCTCGTAATGTACAATGAGCTGGATGAGATCCAGGCAAGACAAATATTAAGGATTCTAAGAGACCAATGAAACGATTTGGATGAGATTCAGATCTGTGATTTAGAAGAAACATAGAACCCCTTAATTCTATACAGAAGATGGTTTAACAGAATCACTCACGATGGCTTTACCACATGAAGTCTAGGAAGACTTATGTGTAAAAGTGGTATGAGGTACCGAGATAAATGGGCCTGCGTGCAAGTGGTAGATGTTGGGAGATGGGTATGCCTCGAGGCAATTTATCTCTGTGTATGTATACAAACATCTTGTTCAAAATAATAATAAGTTATTTGGTAAGAATTTACCTAAGTTAATAATAATGTAGTTGAAATTAGAACTTAGGTAAAGTCCTGAGACTTGATGCGAGGTCAAACAAGTATTGAGATGAGGATCTCGATCATGGAGAATTGTTTGATTGTTTGAATCATAACTCTAAAACCGTTCAGGGTTGTAGATGTTTCTAGAAAAGGATATCCATACAATGGATAGACCATTGTGTCTTTGTCTTCAACATGGAGGGCAACGATGATATCATGGTCGTTCGACTTGGCGAAGTCGGAGATGAGACATATGTGCTCATTGGAGAATGAGTTCACTGAACGACCCAACAAGTGTTATCACGTGGTTAACGTAATTAATCTGTCAGTGATAACTCTCTGTAATGATAGGTAAGTTGGTCCTTAGACTTGAGGTCATTGTACGTGTTGGGAGATGGGTATACCCTCGAGGCAATTTATCCCTGTGTATGTGTACAAACATCTTGTTCGAAATAACAGTAAGCTGTTTGGCAAGAATTCACCTAAGTTAATAATAATGTTGTCATCGTTAGAACTTCAGAAAATTCCTGAGACTTATTGCGAGGTCAAACATTAATAAAGATGGAGATATTATTCATGGAGAAGTGTTTGACCGATTGTAGCATAAGTCGTAGATGTTTTAAGAAAAGGATATAGATACATCAGATAGACCATTGTGTCTTTGTCTTCACCATGGAGTGGTGACGATGATCTTATGATCGTTTGACTTGGCAAAGTCGAAGACAAGACACAGGTGCTCATTGGAAAATGAGTTCACTGAATGACCCAACGAGGATTATCATATGTTTAAACATTGACTAATTTGTCAATGATAACTCTCTGTGATGATAGGTAAGTTGGTCCATTGACTTGAGGTCATTGTATGAACCTGTACGTGAACGGTGTCCCTTATATCACTGATCTAGCCTCGGGACAAGCCCCGTTGAAAGGTTTTTAGTCGGGTGACACTTGAAGCATGCGAGGAGAGTAATGACCAAGAAATGATTCGTCTCTCCCGTTCATGGGGAGTTATTGTTGCACGTGTTAGTCTGATCTTTAGTAAAAACTCTGGCCAGAGTATGTTAGAAGAAGTCCAACGTTGTTTGACTAAAGATCGATGTAGACTAACCGGCTTCGAGCTATTGGGGTTGACAGTTGACCATACACCAGGCTTGACTCAGCGGCATAGTTTTGACGAAAGGAAACAAACTGCAGTATTTATCACGGACATAGTCATGGTGGTCACGACAATACTCATATCGATGAGTTAACCACATAATTATGATACCAAAACAGGGACGACACCTGCTGCTCTTGGTCACTGTCGTCTGGGGTTTCGAGCCTCACCTGTAGTAGGATCAGGCTGTATGGACTCGTATAGAGTGAGACCTTTGTCAAGTAATAGGTAGGATTAGGGAGATTGGGCAATTGGATGCAAAGGAATAATTAAAGTCACAAATGGTTAGTGACAATAAGTCTAAAATATTATTGATATGCATTATTGCATATGATGCAATAGAAAATAAATATATTGTAAAATGTTTACAAATATATTTTATAATAAATGCATAGAAATGAAGTGAATTTTTCCACGAAAATCGAGGAGAAAACTGCGCTCAAATCGGAGTCCAGACGGCCTAAAGAACGGTTAAAAAGGGGCAATAAAAAATTAAAAGGGTTTATTATTTTAAAAGGTGTTTTACAATAATAATTTTTTTAAAAAAGGTCCCTTAAGACACGGCCCATTGGGTCGGGTTAAGAAAATAGCCAGCGCCCAAAAGGGCGCCCTTAGGGCGCCTAAGGGCGCCCTGAAATTGGCGCCTAAAAGGGTGCCAGGTGGCACCCTGTGATTGGCCCCGCAGGGCGCCTCACATGCCCTGCATGGCACTCACCCTGCATTCGTGTGCTAGGCATACGACCCTGTGGGCTGTGTGTGTGTCAGCCCCGTGGGGCCCTCACGGTGGGCCCTACGAATGGGGTTCTAAACCATAGGGCATTTTTCCTGGCGGCTAGATTTTTCCAGCGTATATATGTTTTTGGGCTAACATTGGACACACGTTTGAGGAGCCAAACGGAGTTGGAATTGAGCCTCGTTCATTTCTATGCGATTACCGTTCAGTGCTCTTCGATTTGGTATATCGTACCACTTCCGAAGCTCAACGATGAGGGAGGAAAAATTCGTCAAAGTTTGGCCTTCGTGAAGGCAAACTTATAATTGATTTTTCCTCCAAAATCTTTAGTCACACATTGAAAATTGAGAAGAGATGAGGGGCCAGCCGCTTATATAAATAGGGGCCTACCACCCTCCTTGAAACATGCACCCAGTCTTCAAATTCGGTAAGCTCCAAAAAGTTTTGAGCACGCTTGGATTAAGACTTAAGTTAATATTTCCTCTTTCTCCCAAATTCTTCCTTGCTCCTGATTGGGCTCTAACAAAGCTACGAAGGAGTTCGGATCAGATCCAAAGTCTTGACGGAGGATCCACGCAAGGTGAAACTTTCTTTGGCACGTGGTTGGCTCGGCGACAAGGGTGTTGCTCACTTCGGGACACAGTTCAGTTCAGGACACGATTCGGCTTGGGAGAAGCGGCACTCGGCTTCGCTTCGGAGATAGAGAAATGTTACTGAAACGATGCTTCGTATTCCACGGAAACGAATTGAAAGGTATGTAGTTTAATTTACATATGTTTATAATTGCAATAGTTAAATAGATCTATCCGTATGGGTTGATCAGACCCAACCCCGGGACAATAAAAATTCTGGCCAGGGGTTTTCTATTAGGGCTAGACTTAAAATAGTTTTAAGTTGTTTTTCTGCTGCTTTTAAGTTTTCGTCGTCCGTCCGACTTAGGTCGGACGTCGATTTTATAGCCATAAGAACCCATAAAACCCATCAGTGGTATCAGAGCCGGTCTGCTTGATCTATGGTTTTGCAATTATAAAGTGTATATGATATAGCATGTTTCTCCATGTGATGGAGGTTTTTATTATGCTATTAAAATTGTCGTTCCATGTGATATTTTAATTTTCGATTTTTTTTTTGAAAATTAGATCTAATTTTAAAATCATGTGATACTTTTTAAAAAATATTATGTCTTTAAAATATATGATAATTTTATGATGCATGTTTAGCTGAACTTTATGAGATAATATTTTAGTTGATCTGTTATCTTGTTTAGTTGATATTGGCTATATAATTTCTTGTTGATTATGTGATAATAGAAGAAAAACTTTTAGGATAGCCATTAAAAAGCTTTCAGAAAATTATAAGATAATTTTGGTGGACGTGCTATAATTTAAAAATTGTTGTAATATATTAAACTCCTAATACATGATTAGTGCAGCCCTATCACATTATTATTATTATTTTAATTGTTCTATTAATAATTTTGGAAAAAGGCTATGTTTTAAATTGTTGCAACTTGAACTTTAAATGCCTAATACATGATTAGGATAGCACCCTAAAAATCGTTATAGTTGATAAGGACTTTAATAAAAGTTATAAACCAATCCTAATAATTTTGAATTTTAGGATTCAACTAGTTGATAGGATTAACTAGTTTAATAAAGTCATTTCCAGATGATGTCACACATATGACTAAGTAGCATCCTTAAAGAATCATAATCCGGTCTAGCTTTTTTGACTAGTGTTGTGGATCACCCCAGCTCAACTAATGATAGTGATCCTGGCCTAGCCAAATTTCTGGTCGTGTTCCGCTGAACCAAGGATGTGAATTATGATTATGTGAAACCGTCGATTACATCTAGTCAAATAATTTAAAAATTTTCTTCAAGGTTAGCCGTAGCCCTCCTTGTTTTTGGATTAGGAGACTAAAAGATGCCTGTCATGGTTGTTAAGTCTCCTCAAGCTATGACATGGTCTCTTTTAGAAACTGACTCCATCATACATATGATGTAGTCTGGTATTAACCTAAACCGCTGTGTCGAGTCTCCTTGAGTATCAGTGTACGTTGATATTTGACATGAAAACAAAGGTTCGACTAGACTAGTCATTATGGTTTGTTGAGTCCCCTCAAGATCATAATTGACTCGGGGTAAAAACCAATAGGGAGTCACATGTGATGTGATTGATAAAGAGTTTATCTACCAACTGTAGAGTTGATCAGCTTGTTGAGTCTCCTTAAGGTTGTGAAACTCAGGGTGGCTAAGTCCCTCTCCGATTAAATGTCTTAATTCGTTCATCTATATGGCTTAAGATGATCGCTAAAATAGTTAGAGGATATAGTTGAATAAAAACCATTTTAACTATATTTAAAAATTACGAACATATGCTAAACTATGGTAATTCTATGTTTTACCGAAGTGGAATCCAAAATCGTAATATCATTAAAAGAAAGAAGTCAATTGGACAAAATGATTGGTTAAGGAATATTCAATAAACCAAACTATGTTCTCATTGATATTAAAGTGTCCTTAGCACTAAGTTAATGACAATGATTTCCTTAAGTTCTAAAGTCTATCATATTAAAATCACGCTACTTAACACTTGCCTTTATGAGTAGGGGCAGCTTGAACATACTGATATTGAAAGCACGTTTCACCGTACAACTTATCGAGTCTCCTTAAGGTTGAATGGAAAATAGTTTCAATCTGCATGGTTCGAAACTTCTATCAAACTGTTTGAATCGAAGATGAGTGTTAGAACGGTGCAAGACTATGTATCCAAATTAGATCTTGAGACGAACAACTTTTTAAGTCTCCTCAAGGTTGTAAAGCTCAAATGTTTGGATGCATGAGTTGCTTGCACAGCTAATATTTGTGTTAGGACATGAAATGTCTAAATGTGATTTAGAAGGAGAAGGAACCAAGGAAAATTCATTGAGAAAGAATGGTTGGTCTATCATAAGAAAAGGCATAGTAGGAGGAATTGAAAATGGGACATGCAAGATGTCTAAAATTTCAGAATTCTTGTTATACAAAGGAAAAAATAGCCTAACATATTGGCTAATAAATAAAAGTTGTCTTTTGGCCATATGTGACATGTATCACACATGGCGAATGTCGTCACGTTGCTTTAGAAGAAATGTTTTGATGTGATTATTATGTATAACAATGTTGTATTAAGAGTTAATACATGAACACGCAAGTTGAGTGACAAAATATATCATAGCAAATGTTAACTAGGCCGTACCGAAAAAAACGGACTTGACAAGTTACATAAAGAGTGGTCTCTTGACCTCTCGTATTATGAGTCGAAAGACACTTGTGAATTTTTTTCTTAAAGGTATGATGGTCAAAAACTCATTTTGTAAGATAGTGAGAGAATGAGTTGGAGAACTCATGGTCTCGTACATATGGATGTATCCAGACCCAAGTCTAAATTAGCCAGGATATGGTGTTCTTATTTTATTATGACACGTGTTCTTGATGAAACACAAGTCTGATGAAATAGAGAACACAATGACAAAAGTAATTAAATCACTTCGATCGGATCGAAGAGGAAAATACTCTGCTATGTAATTCTTGCGTAATTAAAAAAGAATGAGATTTTCTCTCAGGTGATGTCTCACAACACATCGGTGTGTTGGAGAGCATGAATCGCACTCTGTTACACATGGTGTGATACATGTCAAGTGCCTTTGAGTTATAATCCTCCCTCTGGGTTCAGTCCCAGATTATAATGCCTAGGTTCTTGATAAGGTTCTGTAAGGAATTTATCATTATGATATTCCTTAGATCAATCATTAGGAAGTTACATGATTACTTGAGCCTCGTGAGACGAAGAAGTCGAGTAAAACATCATAGTTGATAATGAATTATTCAACTTTCAAGATTCCATTCGGAGTAGGGACATTGAAAAATAGTTTGTTGCGATCTGAAAAAGGTCCGTACACGTAAATAAGGTTTGGACCTTAGAAGACGTGCTTAAAGGAAGTGTTCCCATTGGCTGCAAATGAATCTTCAAGACAGAAGATTGGTGGAAATGGAAAATAGTGAAGTACAAGTTATACTGGTTGAGAACGGTTATCATCAAAACACCTATAAAAGGATTGTGATGAAACATTCTAGCCAACAACTGTGTACATATCTATTCGGTTCAGACTCGATGTCAATGCTCATGATGACCATGAATACAGGAATATGTATGTTTTCTTAATACGATTTAGAAGAACAAACTTATAGAGTTTTCAAGGTCAGTGGAAGCATGCAATGCATCAAGGAGCTGGAACATATGTTTTGACAAAGTGGTCAAAGAGTTTGACACTTGAACAGTAATGATTATGAACCGTAGAGGTGACCAGTGACTATTTTGGATTATTCTCGAAGAAGACGATAAGCTGGATGAGATCCAGACATGAAATTTTTTAATGGATTCCAAGAGACCAAGGAAACGATTTGGATGATATTCAAATCTGTGATCTAGTAGAAACGTAGAATCCCTTAAGTCTATACAGAAGACGGTTTAGCAGATCCACTCACGAAGACTCTACCACATGAAGTCTAAGGAGACTTATGTGTAAATGCAGTATGAGATACTGTGATAAATGGGCCTGAGTGCAAGTGAGAGATATTGGGAGAGGTTATGCCCTCGAGGTAACTTTTCCATGTGTATGTGTACAAACATCTTGTTCGAAATAACTGTAAGCTCTTTGGTAAGAATTCACCTAAGTTAATAATATTTTAGTCATGATTAGAACTTAAATAAAGTCATAAGACTTATTGTGAGGTCAAATATGTATCAAGATGGAGATCTCGATCATGGAGAAGTGTTTGACCGATTGTAGCATAAGTCTAAAACCGTTCGTGATCGTAGATGTTTCAAGAAAAGAATATCGATACATCAGATAGACCATTGAGTCTTTTTCTTCACATTTGAGTGGTGACAATGATCTCATGATCATTTGACTTAACAAAGTCGAAGACGAGACACATGTGCTCATTGGAGAATAAGTTCACAGGATGACCTAACGAAGGTTATCATATGTTTAAACATTGACCAATCTGTCTATGATAACTCCCAGTGATGATAGCAAGTTGGTAGATTGACTTGAGGTCATTGTATAAATGGTGTCACTTAGATCACTGATCTAGACTCGAGGCAAGCCCCCGTAGAAAGGTTTTTGGTTGGGTGACACTTGAAGCATTTGAGAAGTGCAATGACCAAGAAAGGATTCATTCCTCCTGTTCATGGGGAGTTAGTGTCGCATGTGTCAGTTCGATCTTTAGTAAAAACTTTGGCCAGAGTATGTTGGAAGAAGTCCAACATTTTTTGACTAAAGATCGATGGAGACAAACCGGCTTCGAGCTATTGGGGTTTACAGTTGACCATACCCTAGGCTTGACTCAGCGACATAGTTTTGATGAAGGGACTAAAACTGCAGTATTCATCACGGACACAGTCAGGGTGGTCCCGACAATACTCATGTCAATGAGTTGACCACATAATTATGATACCGAAACAGGGACCTGCTCGTGGTCACTGCCGTCTGGGGTTTCGATCCCCATATGTAGGGTCTCACACAGCGTGAGACCTTCGTCAAGTAATAGGTAGGATTAGGGAGATGGTGCATTTGGATGCAAGGGAATAATTAAAGTCACAAATGGTTTGTGACAATAAGTCTAAAATATTATTGATTTGCATTATTGTGTATGATACAATAGAAAATAAAATATATTTTAAAATTTTTACAAATATATTTTATAATAAATGCGCAGACATGAATATGATTTTTCTATGAAAGTCGAGGAAAAAAACCACGCACAAATCAGAGTCCAAACGAGTCCAGAAAAACTGTTTATTATTTTAAAAGGTGTTTTAAATAATATTTTATTTAAAAAAGGTCTCTTAAGACCCAACCAAATGGGCCGTGTCAGGAAACTAGCCAGCTCCCAAAAGGGCACCTAAGAGGCGCCCTGAAATTGACGCCTAAAAGGGCGCCATGTGGCGCCCTGCGATTGGCCTCGCAGGGCGCCTCACGCGCCCTGCAAGTGCGTACCAGGCACGCACCGCAGGGGCACATACCAGGCATGCGCCCCTACGAGCTACGTGCACGTCAGCCCCATGGGGCCCACATGGTGGGCCTTACGGTTGGGGTTCTGAACCCTAGGGATTTTCCTGGCGGCTGGATTTTTCCAGCATAAATCTGTTTTTGGGCTAACTTTGGACACACGTTTAAGGGTACAAACGGAGTCTGAATTTAACCATGTTCGTTTCTATGCGATCACCGTTCAGTGCTCTTCGATTTGGTATATCGTACCACTTGCGAAGCTCAGTGGTGAAGGAGGAAAAATTCGTCAAAGTTTAGTCTTCGTGAAGGCAAACTTATGATTGATTTTTCCTCCAAAATCTTTAGTCCCACATCGAAAATTGAGAAGAGAGGAGGGGTCAGCCGCCTATATAAATAGGGGCATACCTCCTCCTTGAAACCTGCACCAAGTCTTCAAATTCGATAAGCTCTAAAAAGTTTTGAACACTCTCGGATTAAGACTTAAATTAATATTCCCTCTTTCCCCTAAATTCTTCCTTGCTCCTGATCGGGCTCTAGCAAAGCTACGAAGGAGTTCGGATCGGATCCGAAGTCTTAACGGAGGATCCACTCACGGTGAAACTTTCTTTGGCGAGTGGTTGGCTTGGCAACAAAGGTGTTGCTCGCATCGGGACGCGTTTGGCTCGGGACACGGTTCGGCTTGGGAGAAGCGACGCGGGGCATTGCTTCAGAGATAAAGAAATTTTACTGAGAAAGACGATTCGTATTCTGCGAAAACGAAGTGAAAGGTATGTAATTTAATTTACATGTGTTTATAATTGCAATAGTCAGATAGATCTATCCTTAGGGGTTGGTCAGACCCTACCCAGGGATAGTAGAGATTCTGGCAAGGGTTTACTCGTTAGAGTTATACTTAAAATAGTTTTAAGTTGTTTTTCGCTGCTTTTATGTTTTTATCGTCCGTTCGACTTATGTCAGACATCGATTTTATAGTCCTAAGGACCCACAAAATTCATCAGTACGAACATGTACATGAACGGTATCACTTAGATCTCTGACCTAGCTTCATGGCAAGGCCTATCGAAAGGTCTTTGGTTGGGTGATTCTTGACTCGTCTCAAAATGTGTGAGCGCTACTCCCAAGTGTAGGAGATCGAACAAGCAATAATCTTGGTGAGTCCAGGTATCGTATCCACGGGACAACTGACCTGCAAAACCACGAATCTAAATCTATAAAGAGTACTAAAACGGTAATAAACAACCACCTATCCAGTATAAAGATATGGTATCAAGAGTTTAAAATAATGAAAGAAAATCCTACGATAGTTATAATGAATTCAATATTGGGGCACTATTATGGAGAGTATGTGTTGGTTATGATTTTGTTAGGATATATGCAACTAATGATTATTAATATCTTTTCTATAACTCAACGTTTCATCCGGCTAGGGAACGAGAACGTCGGAAAGTATGGCGATAAAGCGCATAAAAACGTGCCAAAAAGTAATTACGTATAATGACGATTTCATGAAGAAAATACGCACTCGTGCCCTCTTGGGTCATGATACATCCTCTTGGATCGCATCACGAATAAGTCTTACTCAGATCATATTCAATTCAAGCATGCCCACATCTCCGTATACCATACCCAAACAAGATATATGTAGAAATCGACAAAATACGTGATTATAACATGTAAATAGGGTGAAAATATATTGGAATCAAGGATTACAACACCCTAACTACATCAACACCACCACATATGAAGATTAACCACGCATGAAGAGAATACATTCAATATTCATAGACAAATACATCATCAAAAACTCAAAATACGTGACTAATACTCCAAATACAAGCCAAATAAGTGAAATACAAGGCTAAAGATAGGAAAAATATCACCAATTCTCTCCAATTAGCCCCAAATATCCTTCAGATGATAGCTTTGGCCTCTGTCTCCAGGGCCTCCAAATTTCACGGCGAAATACGGCTCCTAAATCCCCCAATACGCCAGAATACAAAACCATAGGCCAAAATTGTAGGATCCTGTCAAAACAACGACATTAGAATCGAATAATAACAAAGACTTACGCTTGCGTACGTGGCACCGTAGTCTCTGAACTTCACCCTCAGATTCGCCACAACGGTCGGTACTTCGTCACGGAGGATCGAAGCAGAGTTTCACCGCCTAAATCTCTATTTAGAAGAGGATTTTAATGGAAGGGAGAACAAGAACACAAGTTGCCTTATGCAAACTTATGGCATGGTTAGATTAGTGTAAAAGGCATACCCTTGGGTCCTATTTATAGGCTTTAGGGGTAGTTATTGTAGGAAATAACCAAATATAAGCTTATTAGCCTATATTAGACCTTTTACTTATCCTCTTCTTAATTCACTTATCGAGTGCCTTTATGCACTTATAAAGTGACTTTTTCCACTTATCGAGTGGTCCTTTTCACACGAGAAAAGGTTTCCTTCATGCACGCTTTCGTGCACACGACATCTGAGGTCCGTATACCCTCATACATCCCCTCATGGGTGTATTCATGTCGTCCATATCCAACATCTCCCACTCACACTTAAGGGGATTGTAAGGAAACAGCTTTCCTTTAACTCTTCTGTTTATCATACTGAGAAATAGGCCGTGTGACCGTCATGTGCATAGAGTCCACTATTGTGCACTTGTTAGAGATACACAACACTCCTCGAGGTGCAAAGTTGAGTAGATCAACACATGCTTTACCTTAGATTATTTCTTCACATTTCTTATACTATATATTCAACAATTGAATCCCATCTGGATTACAATTGGCTGGCCAGCTTTGAATCTCTAAAGTCCAAATGTGAATATGAAATTAATCTTCCTCTTCTTGCGATCCTTTCGATCTTGACTTGACTTGCTTTTCTAACATACCCCGCCGGACCGAATTGACCATAGTCCATAAGCAACATGCTAAGATAGCAATCACCCAGTCAAATCTAAAGGAACCAATTAGAGTCCATAAGGGTAACGAGTTAAGACCCATGTGGTCTTTGGGTCTCACATAATAGTAAACACAATTACTATTCTAACCCAATGGTCAAATGCATACGTAGTATGAATACGTATTACAACATCACTCCTTTCCCAGGGAGCGTATGTCTTAAATGATGTTGTAAGGATGATGATCAGACACCACAATGTCTGATTTTGAGTCCCTTTTACTACTCAAATAATCTTCTGGACCCACATCCCGCATAAGACAGATATGATTTAAGAATCCTATTAGATCTTTTGTAAGCATCCATATGATGCAGATCTTTCATACGACCATTTTGTTTAAGTCATGACTCTAAATAATCCGTCTGACGATTTTGACTTTAAACAGGTCTCATCTTTATTTTATCCATCTGATATAATAAAGGCGGTTGCTCATATGAGAGAGCCAACCTCAATCTGTCTGACATACTAAAAAACCAGCTGAGATTTAAAATGTACAAAAACATTTTCAAGAAAGTCATATGCAATGTTGAAAAGAACTTATTCTTTTATTAAATTTGATCTTTTACAGACATGGTAATTTACATTGGTACAACTCAGCTCTTACGCAATCCTTGAGATGATAAGTGTTTGTCAAACACATCTCTGGGGATCGCCTTCGTAAGCGGATCCGCTATCATCTCATGGGTAGATATGTACCTTATGTCTACCTTCTTGGTCTTGTCATAGTCTTTTGCAAATTTGTAGCGGATATCTATGTGTTTGGTCTTATAATGGAATTTTGGATCCTTGACATAGGCTATAGATGCTTGACTATCACTGTGTATTGGTACAGCACCTGAGTCACTTGCATCAATTAGACTGTTTAAGAACTTCCTAAGCCAAACAGCCTCTTGGACTGTCATGCTAAATGCTACAAACTCGGCTTCCATAGTTGAAAGTGCGATGTAGGATTGTTTCTTACTACTCCAGGATATTGCACCAGATCCGAGTAGAAAAACATATCCTGAGGTCGATCGTCGCTCATCGAGATCACCCGCCCAATCAGCATTAGTGTAGCCTTCGAGCCTCAAGGCATCTCCTTGATAGCATAAAGCATAGTCCGCAGTTCCTTTACGATACCGCATTATCCTCTTAACCGCTTTCTAGTGTACTTGCCCTGGATTGGATTGGTAACGACTTACCATTCCAACGGCAAAACAGATGTTCGGTCTTGTACACATCATAGCGCACATAAGACTACCAACTGCACTGGAATATGAAACTTTTTCCATAATTTCCTTTTCCTTTTGGTTCTTTGGACATGATTTCAGACATAAATTATCGCATTTGCTTATAGGAGTATCAATGGACTTGCAGTCTTGTATATTAAAACGTTCTAGAACCTACTTTATATAAGTCTCCTGTGAAAGAGAAAGAAGTTTCTTCGAACGATTCCTTGAAATCTTAACTCCAAGGATATATGCGGCTTCTCCCATGTCTTTCATCTCAAAAACTGATGAAAGCCAAGCCTTGATATCCATCACAAAGCCCTTGTCATTTCCGGCTATTAAAATGTCATCTACATATAGAGACATAATAACGTACTTGCTTTCAATCCTATTGTAATATACACAGTTATCTTCATCAAGCATGGAAAAACCATTTGATAAGACAACTTCTTGAAATCGAATATACCATTGCCTCGAGGATTGTTTAAGACCATATATGGACTTACGAAGTTTACAAACCTTATGTTCGTTTCCTTCTTTTACAAACCCTGTTGGTTGTTCCATATAGATCTCCTCGTCCAATTCTCCATTGAGAAAGGCATTCTTTACATCCATCTGATGTAATTCGAGGTCTAAGCAAGCTACCATAGCCAGAATCAGGTGAATCGAGGAAAAACGAACAACAGGTGAGAAGGTCTCTTCGTAGTCTATCCCTTCCTGTTGCGTAAAACCGTTCGCGACAAGGCGAGCTTTATATCTGTCTATAGAGCCATCAGCCTTATGCTTGATCTTGAGAACCCATTTGTTCCCAATAGATCTACGTCCTCTGGGTAAGTCAACGAAGTCCCAGACTGGGTTAACTTTCATGGATTCCAACTGCTCCTTCATCGCTTCCATCCATTTGTCTTTTGCAGGGCATGATACGGCCTGTTTGAAAGTAGCAGGCTCGTCATCATCTTGTAGTAAAGTCATAAAGGTTTGCGGAAATTCATCCTCAAATCTTAGAGGAGCCAACCTTGTACGACTACTACGTCGTATTTGAGATTCTTCAAGTCCTTGTTGACTCGAATTTAGATCAATTCTAATATCACTCCCACTTGGAATGTCGTTAGAAATACTCCCACTTGGATCATTATTCCCGTATGGAATAGGATTAGCGTCATTCGTATCATCCATTGGTGAAGGTTGAAACGTATTTTTGTCTTCACCAAGAATTCTCCCACTCGAATGAGGTAATCCTTCTTGATCATTAATCTCAAATAGAGATAAGTCCTGACTTATCTCGCCCTGTCTTGGAAACTCGTTTTCCAAGAAAGTGACATCCCTCGACTCAAATTCAATTAGACCTCCATTGTCTTCCTGACCAATGAAAACATAACCTTTGGATTTCTCTGCGTATCGTATAAAGATACATTTCCTTCCCCGTGGCCCAAGTTTGCCATATTTATGGGAGGAAATATGTGCATAGGATGCACACCCCCAAGGTTTCAAAATGTTTAAGTCAGTAGACCTTTGGTTCCACAACTCGTAAGGAGTGGAGCTAACTGACTTTGAGGGTACGCGGTTCAAGATGAAAGTGGCCGTCAATAATGCATCACCCCAAAAGGTGATTGGCAAGTTAGCTTGCGCCATCATTGAACGGACCATTTCCATTAAAGTCCTATTCCTCCTTTCTGCAACACCATTTTGTTGAGGAGTATAAGGCATAGTTACCTGATGAACTATACCCTTTTCATCACAAAGTTCCTTAAAACTTGCTGATGGATATTCACCTCCTCTATCGGTTCGCAAGACCTTAATCTTGCAATCTAATTGATTTTCCACCAAACTCATATAGTTTTTAAAGCAGGTTAATGCTTCACTTTTGTGGGATATCAAATAGATAAGACCGAATTGGGTGCAGTCATCAATAAAAGTGATGAAATAGGACTTTCCGCGTCTTGCCTTGACATTCATCAGACCACATATGTCCGAATGGATGAGCTGTAATAGAACCTCGGCCCTTGTGCCGGTTCCCAACGGCCTGCGACAAGATTTCCCTACAAGGCAATGTTTGCAAGTCGACATTTCGACCATTGAAACATTGGATAGAAGGCCACGTTTGGCAAGTCTATCCATTCGTGTTGGTCCAATGTGACCAAGCCTTGCGTGCCAACAAATTATATCTGACTCATAAGTCGAAGAATTTGCAACAAGGAAATTTTCATTACAAAATGAAGAGTCATACATTGTATTTAATACAATAAATCCTTTAAATATATACCCAAAACCAATAAGAGTATTATTACAAAACAAGTCCACTTTACAATTTTGAAAGAACCAGCTATAACCAAGACCCATTAACACGACCACAGATATAATATTCCTTCGAATATCTGGAGCGAAGAGGACATCATGTAGTAAGATAGTGCGGCTGTTGTCCAAGACTAGCTTGCAAGTCCCAACGCCTTTCACTTCAACACGTGTGTTGTTTCCTACATAGGTCCACTTTGTTCCTTGGGGTATCCGGTGATACTCCACGAAGGACCGTCTGTCCCTTGCTATGTGGTCGGTGGCACCTGAATCAATTATACAAAATGGATTAGATTCTACAAGAAATATTGAACTAGAAACACATATGTAACTAGTATTACAAGTTACCTTGTCACCTCCATCCGTACAAGAACGGACATAGTGACCTAACTTGTTGCACTTGAAGCACTTGATCCTCTTCAAGTCTTTCTTCTTGTGCCATTTCTTGTTCCCACCCTTATGTTTGGGTTTCTTGGTAGACCCAGGTTGCTTATTACGTTCATTGGTAACCTTCAAACGATCTTTCCGTTTCTTTCCCCGTGTGAGGAACTAGCGACCATGTGCACTTCTGCACTTGGCTTGGCGGCCGCAAGCCGCTCTTTCTCTAACTCGAGGTGCTTTGAAACATCGCTGAACGTCTTGATGCTCTCATTATGAGTGAGATGCATCTTCATTTGGTCCCACCCATTTGGTAGGGAACGTATGACTGCTTGGATTTGTTGCTCGTCAGTGAGCACATGACCTGCATCCTTTAACTCTGAGATGAGATTCGCCATATGTCACAGATGTTTCCCCATGGAATGATCTGGACATTTCTTGTATGAATCAAATCTTATAGTTAAAGAACAAAGTTTGGACACCGAGGTGCCACCAAACTTCTCCTCTAGCTTGGACCATATATCCATGGCTAGGTCATGCTCTCGGAAGATGTGCATTATGTCATCGGCCATACTGGACAATAACGTAATGCGAGCTATCTTGTTCTTCTGAGACTAAGCATCAAAAGCTTCCTTGTCTCGTCTGTGTTGGGCCATATTGCCCAACTCAGGTTCAATCATTACGTTCTTCAGAGTTTCGAGCACTTCTTGCTCCTCTAGAACGTATTGTATCTTGATGGACCATAGTTTATAATTATCGTCGTTGAGTTTTTCACCTCTGTTTAACTCAGCGACGATGTTCTTTGAAGCGGAAGACATTTTAACTTTAAAATGCTGCAAAAGACACAAAACCGAAGGTTCGATCAAAAATCATTGCATAAAATTCTTATTCATAGTTATCACTCCCACTTGGAATATCCCACTTGGAATGATATTATTACATTTGATAAGTTACTTTCGAAAAATATTGAAGATGTTGCTCTAGAATCGGAAAGGTCTCTACGATTCCAATCACCATCTAGAACAACTTTCAATATTTCCCCCTCACTTATCAAACGATAGTACTCTTATAGTACTTTGCAGCGGAAAAGCATTTTTGAAAACATATTTTTCAAAAGCAAATGCGATATATCAACCTAGTACCCTTATGATACTAGCGAAATATACAGCAATCCCTGGCCATTGCCGGGATTGAGTCGTAGCCGTGCCAAGGCCGGATTCCCCCTGAGGGGATTTTTCTGCAAGCCACCGTCGCCGGCTCCCGTATGGATCCAGGTGCTTCCCCCCTACAGGAGAATTTTGTCGCAGATGACTGCCGTCGGCCCCGTATGGGCTGGCCATGCATGTCCCATTCATGCAAGCCCCCCCAAATGCAGGGGCAACCGGGGCTCGGCACTTACCGAGACCGGGGCCAGCAGTGGCCTGGCATCGGCCTCGGGCAGGGCCGGCAGTGGCCCTGGGCAGGCCTCGGCTTGGCCCTGGCCACAGCCAGGGCTGGCCGTGGCCCTAGCAGAGGCCAGGGCCAGCCAGGGCACCGGCCCTGGCCTCTGCTAGGGCCGGCCAGGCCCCTGGCCAGGCCCCTGGCCCCCGGCCAGGGCCGGCCTGGCCCTGGCCCCCGGCCCGGGCCGGCCAAGCCCGGGCCGAGGCCAGGGCGCCGGCCCTGGCCTCTGCCAGGCCCTGGCAGATGCCAGGGCACCAGCCCTGACCCCTGCCAAGGCCGGCCAGGCCGGCCCCTGGCCATGGCCGAGGCCGGCCAGGGCCTCCTGGCCCTGGTCTGGCCTCGGCCAGGCCTGGCCCTGGCCACGGCCAGGGCCCCCTGGCCTTGGCCGAGGCCGGCCAGAGCCGGCATGGCCATGGCCCCTTGGCCATGGCCGGCCTTGGCCCATATGGCCATGGCTGGCCTCCCCCTTACATGGGTTGGCCGAACACCCCCCATCGGAGGGGTGGCCGTGGAAGTTATTGGCCGTAGCCAACCCCCTCCGCATGGGGAGGGGGGATGCATTACGATCATGCACCAAAATTGTCATCTTCTCCGTTGAGAATAACCACCATCGTCTTCTCCGATGAAGCACCCGTTCGTCGAGAAAACGGTTTTGCTTCAATGGTCGTGTGCCAAAAAATGAAGAGAATGCGTTTTCAAGGCCGCAAACTTCATGCTCTACATGAAGAGAGTTCACATTCTCAATTGAATGGAGACTCAGCATCCATGAGGAGCGTGAGTTTGGCGATATGAACGGTAAGTTCTTCCCGTCACGGAGAGTTCCTGCCATATTCGTAATGGCAGAAGACCCTATAGTGAAAAGAACAACTATTGCGATTCTCTCCGTCACGATGCGTTCCTACCATATCCATAATGGAAGGAGACTCATTCGTGAAAGAGACAACGCCGCATTCATCGTTGAGACCGGGGCGACGGTTAGACCGGGGCGAACCCGTATGGCTCTGATACCAATGTAGGATCCTATCAAAACAACGACATTAGGATCGAATAATAACATAGACTTACGCTTGTGTACGTGGCACCGTAGTCTCTGAACTTCACCCTCGGATTCGCCACAACGGTCGGTACTTCATCACGGAGGATCGAAGCAGAGTTTCACCGCCTAAATCTCTATTTAGAAGAGGATTTTAATGGAAGGGAGAAGAAGAACACAAGTTGCCTTATGCAAACTTATGGCATGGTTAGATTAGTGTAAAAGGCATACCCTTGGGTCCTATTTATAGGCTTTAGGGGTAGTTATTGTAGGAAATAACCAATTATAAGCTTATTAGCCTATATTAGCCCTTTTACTTATCCTCTTCTTCATTCACTTATCGAGTGCCTTTATGCACTTATAAAGTGAATTTTTCCACTTATCGAGTGGTCCTTTTCATACGAGAAAAGGTTCCCTTCGTGCACGCTTTCGTGCACGCGACATCTGAGGTCCGTATACCCTCATACATCCCCTCATGGGTGTATTCATGTCGTCCATATCCATCAAAAATAGCCTTATATAGAGGGTATTGCAGGTTTTAAGCCATTAACAGGTCCAAACTGCGCCCAAATTTGCTCAAAACCCAAACCCACGATCGGATCATTTCTGGGCCGTTCATCCATGCAGGATTGATAGAAGAGCAGCCACATGGCACGGGTTTCGGATCGTCGCCTGCACGCTCGATTTCGTATCCGAGTTCAGCTCAGAGTGAATTCTCGTCTGTTGGATGTTCGATTGGACGGTCCCATGAGCGCCAAGTCTCTCAAGAATTTCGCCTGCTCCGGTCGCATCTGAATATGCGTAGGGTTGATTTTAGCCGTTGGATCATCATACAATGGTCCTTCGTATGCCGCGTTGCTGCTCTGCTGAGGCCGTTTGATCGTGCATCAATGGCCCACAAAAGGCCATGTCGCCTTCCTTTGCTAAGCCCGCAACAGTGGCGGCTAAGCCGTTGGATCGTGGATCCGACGTCCAGGATTTGTCCACATCGCCCGCTAAAATGCGCGGTTTGATTTGAGCAGGAAATGTGGAGATGCTGCCACTTGTCCCGTCTTTTGGGCTGATATGCGTATGTGGTTGCGTATTTTCGTATTATAGGCGTATTTCGGCCGTATTTCCTCATTAAATTGGTATTTTACGTTCAAAAATTCATAGAAATTAGCACAGATTTAAAAAAACAAATAAATAGTCGTTGGAATCGTGAGATCAAGATCTAGCCATGAAAAATATAAAAAGTGCAGAAATACTCAATATATTACTGTTTTATGCATAAAATAGGAGTATGCTCTAATAAATAAGGGTATTCAAAATACGATCGTATTAAAGACCAAATACGCATCATATATGCACAAAATAGGGCTAAATGAGGTGTTAAATATGCAATATTCAACCCGAATCAATACTTGAAGTGTGCGAGGAGAGTAATGACTAAGAGAGGATTCATCTTGCCTGTTTATGGGGAGTTAGTGTCGCACGTGTTGGTTCGGTCTTTAGTGAAAAATTTGGCCAAAGTATGTTGGAAGAAGTCCAATATTGATAGACTCAAGACCAAAGGAGACTAACCACGTTCAAGTAAGTTGAGTTGATAGTTGACCGTACTTTAGGCTTGACTTGGCGACATAGTATTGACGAATGGACTAAAACTGCGGCATTCAGCACGGACACAGTCAAGGTGGTCCTAACAATACTCAAGTCGATAAGTTAACCAAATAATTATGATATCGAAATCGGGACAACACCTGCTGCTCGTGGTCTCTGCCATCTGTGGTTTCGAGCCCTTCTTGTAGTAGGGTTAGGCTGTAGGATCTCACACGGAGTAAGACATTCGTCAAGTATTATGTAGAATTAAGGTAGATAATACATATGATGTATGAGTATTTATTAAGTCGCAAAGAGTTTGCGATATAAAATTATTGATGTTGATTGTTGCATATGATGCAATAGTGTTTAAATATGTCATAAAGCGTTTTCGAGCGTACTTTAAATAATGGATGCATAGAAACAAAGAGAGGATTTTTCCACGAAAGTCGAGGAGAAAATCGTGCTCGAATCGGAGTCCAAACATGCCCAGAAGTCTATTTAAAAGGAGTTTTAAATAGAACACAAAAGGTGTTTTAAATATTTCATACCTATTTAAAAAGTTTAAATAGAAAAAAATTTTAATTAAAAAAGGGCCAAATCTGAGCTAGGCAAAATGCCCAGTGTCAAAATACTAAGTCAACGCTGGGCATTTTGCCCAGCGTGACTTTAGGCCCAAGCACTGGCCCGCCTGTGCCCAAAAAGCAGGCTCAGATCGATCAAAATTCAGCAGGCACTGGTGTTCGCCCGCAGCGGAGGTGGGCCCCACACAGTGGGGCCAACTAGGTTTTTTAGAAACGCTAAGAATTGTGGGCGACTGGTATTTGCGAAATAAAATTTTTGAGCCATCTTTGAACTATCATTTGAGGGGTCAAAGAAGTCGGAATTGAGCCCCGTTTGTTTCTATGCGATCACTGTTCAGTGTTCTTCGATTTGATATGTGATATCGCTTGCGAAGCTCAACAGTGAGGGAGGAAAAATTGGCTAAAGTTTGGCCTTCATGTAAGGCAAACTAAATTGATTTTTTATCTTCCAATCTTTAGTCCCACATCAGATATGAAGAAAAGGGGAGGGGTCAGCTGCCTATATAAATAGGGGCCAACCCCATCCTATAAACTTGCACCAAGTCTTCAATTTCGAGAAGCTCTAAAAAGTTTTGAGCACGCTCGAATTAAGACTCAATAATAATTCCCTCTTTCTCCCAAATTCTTCCTTGCTCCTGATCGGGCTCTAGAAAAGCTTCAAAGGAGTTCGGACCGGATCCGAAGTCTTGATGGAGGATCCACTCAAGGTAAAACTTTCTGGAGCGCGTGGTTGGCTCAGCAACAAGGGTGATGCTTGCCTCGGGACGCGGTTTGGTTCAGGACACGGTTCGGCTCGGGACAGTGATTTTGGATTTGCGTAGTCATTTTAAATTTGGTGTGATCATTTGTATATCTTTGATTTTATCAATAATAATCTAGCGTACATCATAGTAATCTTGGTGTCTGTCTCAGAGTCGGTCAGTGATCTTTGTATTGCTATATTTGAATGTAAAAAGTATCCAGTTTTCTATGTATTTTATCTTGTATCAATAGAGTTGTTTTGCAAATAGAACTTTGCATGAAGGTAGTGACTACATGTTGGTATGTGCCAAATTTAAACTTAAATACTTAGTAATCTTGGTGTGATCATATGTATATCTTAGATCTTATTAATAATAATCTAGCGTAAAACATAGGAATCTTGGTGTCTGTCTCAGAGTCGGTCAGTGATCATTGTATTGGTATATTTGAATGTAAAAAGTATCTAGCTTTCTATGTATTTTGTCTTGTATCAATATAGTTGTTTTGCAAATAGATCTGTGTATGAAGCTGGTGACTACATGTTTGTATGTGCCAAATTTAAACATTAATACTTAGATTGTACATTCCTAGTGTGAACATCTACATGTACAAATAGTGATTATTGAATATATGAATTAATTAGAGCTAGATATAGTAATAGCATGAAAGAGACACATGTGTGGTACTCAAAAGCATAATTATGAGCATATACTGGACCGTTTTACAGGATCTAGCAGCAATCTTCTTTATAAATCATGTGCTCTTTGTATTCGTCTCCAACCGTCATGCCTAGATCACAAAAGATCGAATCTCGGGTATGATTTTCATCTAGAAATGATGGCAGTAGGATTTCCTAACAATGGATGATCTATGAGGAAAAGAGACTGATAGATAGAGTCCTATCTATTGGGGAATGTACGTCCTTATGTCAATAATTTTAATTGAAACATTTTGTTCAAAATGATAGTAAGCTATTTGGTACATCTTTATATATGTAATTCATGATGCATTTGAGTATGTACATGCGCATAGTTATTTAATTACATGGTTAAAGTCCTTGGGGTTATGTGAGGACATTGAGATCATAATGAGATCATGATAATGTGGCCTAATGGTTCCACAAAAGCACAACTTCTAATATTCCTAGTCTTATGAATATCAAGACAGAAAATTGATATTATGGAGAGACTAGTGTGCATTGATCTCTATCATGGTGATGGTAATCGATGGTCTATATCCATCCAAAGTGAGGATATTATGAGACAGTGCGCATGTGCTTGTTAGAGAATAAGTTAATAGAATGACTCGTCAAGATGTTGCTATACGATAATTATGTTTTGACTGTCAATAGAAGCTCTCTGGTAGTAGTTGATGCAGAACAGTCCTTACAACCAAAGATACACTATAGGACCTTGCATGTGAAATGCTATACTTTGGCTTTTACTGAACATCGTCGAATGTAACAATTATGTAGGTACTCGCTGGGTGTAGTCCAAAGCATGTGAAGGGAGTGGCCATCTAGACAGAATTCATCTTCTCTAGTATACGAGGTTATTGTCACTTGGGTCAATGGATGCATAGTAAATCATTGGCCAAGGTGGAATGGATAAACGTGTTAGGAGTAACAAGTTTCGTCCAAACTCAGGTTAAGTGATTGCATATTACTCAAGGCTCTAAGATGTAATGGAGCTTGACAATTTCCCTACCTTAGACACCTTAGTGACATAGTTTTGACAAAGACACCAGAATGCACTGTAGCTGTCACTGACAAGCTCACATTTTATCAGAGGAGATTCCAATCTCACACCTACCATATAATGACGATTTTAAAATAGGTAGTCTTCAAGCACAACTAGTATCATTGTCATACATATGACACGATATGATCGACTCATTACCGGAATAGGAATCGGGCTTTAGAATCTCATACTGATGATGGCTCGTCATGAAAATTGAAGGAAGAAGCTTTATGTATCTGTGATATATGGGACCAATGATCACAAGTGTTATGATCAACTTATTCTATAGGGAAAAATACATCGCAAAGAGTTGCGAATGTGTATAAGAAATGTTTGTAAATAGTTACTAACACATGCAGCAGATTAGTTATGTCTCCTAAAAACAAACCCCTGCAGCAGATTAGTCAACTTATTGGTTAACTAATAGCTTTTTGGAAGCCATAAGTTGACTAATGGTTTTTGGCAGCCATTAGTTGACTAATGCAGGTTATGCGACTAACGATTGTACATTAGTTGACTAACCTGACACTTGAAGCAATTTAGCTTCTGTTTTGACCATTATTCGACTAGCAAAGTTTTGCTAGTCGACTAATAGCTGACAATACAGATTAGGGTTTAGGATTTTAGGTTCGTGTTGCTAGGATCTGGTGCCTACGTATAGGATGCTAAAACACTAAATAGTTACGGTTAGTGAATAGCTTACAACAAACAATTCTCAGTTACATGCAGCGGAATAATAAGAACAGAATTATCACATGCATAATATAATAAAAACTTTAACAAGAATTATAAAAATGCAAACCACAAAGAAATAATCGCAAACACGAGATTTATCTAGGTTCAATTAACTTCTTTATGTACATCCAATTCTCAGTCCCACTTGAATTTTCCATTATTAACTTCCTAACCGGAAGAATAGTACACCATGTAACTAGATAAACAACTCTCGCCAATTGCAAAACATGATCTTACAACTCGGGATTGTCAACCTCCTCAAAACTTGAAGCAAGCACAATCACCTCTTTACACCAAGATAAACTTTGAGATCAATTGAGTTCAAGATCCCCAAGCCTTGAAGATGCATCTTGTGTGTATAATGTGGCCAAGGAATATGATTTCAATTCTAGAGATTTGGCAAAAGCGATATGCGAATAGAAATTAAATGGCTCAAGAAGAGTAGAAGACGAAGAACTTGAGCTCTATGGAAATTTGATTTTCTATAGTTTTCTCTTTTTCTTTTTCATCTATTTTTCATAACTAAAATCCAAAAATTAATCTCAATATTTAGACATGAAATTCTGTATGAGAAAATCATAAAGTAGAAAACAACTATATGCGAAAATATTATTATGTGCAATGATTACTTTATTAGTCGAATAAAGTGCAACAATTAGTTGACTAATGTCTATTAGTCATCTAAGAGTTGTGCCGTAGTCGACTAGTCAATTAGTCTAGAAGCCAGACAGTTTTTAGCCTTCTGATTGTCGACTAGAGTTTAATTGCTAGTCAACTATTAGGCTGATTAGTCAACCAACAAGTCTACTTTGGTCAACTAATCAGTCAAGCCAAATCCAGTTAATGCCAATCTCTAATTTGGCGACTAGGATATTGTATTGGTTAACTAATACACATAGAAATGTATTGTTTGGATATGCAACCTAAGGCTTTATGCATGAATTAATTCCATATTAGTTCTAGTTAATTTCCTAAGGTTTCATGTGAGTTTGACATCTTTAAGGCCTTAACAAAGATTTTAGGATAAGAATAAAAATATTAAATCAAATATATAATTTGTCATCGATGTCCTAATTGATGTAGCTTTGATCTTTACCCTCTTCTCCTAGAAATCTTCAACTTGTTGCCTTGGAGTCACACCAACACTTGAATTCATCAAGCTTGTTTATGATCTTTCTTCGATGTCCTTACTTGGTCTATCACATGTTAATTTTCATCAAAGAAACATGTTAATTTGCTTGCTAATCATAATAAAAGAAAATTTATGATTTACGTACAAAAATATGCATGTAATAAGAATGAGAAATTTAATGTTCATCACAAGCATTTTGAAGAACCACATAGGAAAACACATAGAATGCATCATACTCATTATGTTAAAAATCATATGATTTATATGTGGATACCAAAGAATGCATGTAAATTTGATAAAAGTATATTTGTCAATAGTTTCATGAAAAATGTGCATTTTTAAATAAGTATTTATATGTGTATTCTAGGAATTCGATCCTAAATAGATTTGGGTTTCTATTAAATGATCATTTTTGAACCCAATAATCTTAGGGTATCTATACTTAATGATTATCTTTAACGATACCCTATTTTTAATTTAAAATAATTAAAATTAAAATTTAATTTGATAGTCTTGGATAAGATTAAAATATTTTTAATTTATAATTTAGCCCCAATGACTAATCCGAACGGCCCAAAGTTATAAGGGTACCAAGTTTCTAGAATGCTTATTTTCAGCTATCGTATTGAATAGGGGATGCATACATTAATTTAAATAAAATTATTCATATTTACTTCATGATTTTAAACTTATAATTTTAATTAATTAACAATTAAAACCTATTTTTATAAATAGAAGAACTAGTTACATTTAATTTAAATGCTTGAATTGTTAAAATTATGCAATGGAAAATAAAATTTATAAGTATAAATAAAAGTTAATTAATAATGAAATTAAGAGATTAAAATATAATAAATAGTAACATAAGAAGTAGAAATCCTATTGGAATTCTTAAAGCTAAAATTCTAATTTAAATTCCAACTTAAAATCTAACTAATCCTAGCCCTAAACCTAAACCTAAACTCTATTTATAATCATAAACCCTATCCTAGGCCGTGTTGGGTTTGAGGGACCCTTAGGGCATAATTCTATGCCCGTCCTACGTCGGAAGGACGAAAGAATAAAAACAGCAGCGGAAAAAGAATTATTAAACTATTAAATAATGTACCCTAAGAATGTCAAAGATCCTAGCCAGGATCTCTACTATTTTGGGGTGGGTCTGACCAGCCCCAAAATAGATCTAAACTACTGCAATGAAATAAATAAAATGCATTAAAGTACATACCCGAAACTTTTCCTCCGTAGAGAACAAAACGTCGTTTTCAGCAACGGACTTTGGCCTTCCCCAAAGCTAACCACCTACGCACCTCCGAACTGCTCCACCCGATGCGAGCCGACACTGTGCCTCCAAACCAATCAACCGTCGAAGAAAGTTTCACTTTGAGAGCGATCCGTGTCGTAGACTTTGGATTGAATCCAATCCTCCTCCTCGTCTTTCTAGGACGCGAACGAAGGAATCAGAAAAATTTGGGAGGAGAGAATAATTTTCATCTTGAATCGAGTGTGCTCAAAACTTTTCGGAGCTACTCGATCAGAGACTTGGTGCAATTTTTCTAAGGGGTGTCGACTCCTATTTTTATAGGAGGTCGGACCCCCTGCTCATCTCACGAGCAATGTGGGATTAATTGATATGGGAATTAATTAGTGGAGAAAATTGGGATTAGTTTTGCCTTACACTAAGGCTCAACTTCAACCAATTATTTCTCCATCACCGTTGGGCTTGGAAGTGATACAACCTATCAATTTGAAGAACTTTGAATGGTGAACGCCTAGGAATAAACATTCGACTTCATTTGACCCCACAAACAATTGGTCAAAGTTGAGTAAAAAGTCACAAATTTGGCTAAAATTCCAACCGTCGCAATAACTCATGGGTTTTCCTAAAACTCGGGCCCACCCGTGGGTCTAACCCGCACCCGCCCGCACTGGGCGGGCAGGTCAGACCTGCCCGCACTGTGTGGGTGGGTGGGCTCGAGCTAGAGCCCTCTGGGTCTGCATAAGTGGGCGGGTCAGACCCGCCTGCTTGGCGAGCGGGTCAGCCCACGGGCTGGACCCCTTTTGCGGGCGGGTTCAGTCCGCCTAGCGGGTCTGTACCCGCCCGTCCAAACTGGGCTGGGCCAGAACTCGGATTTGCCCAGTTCTGGCCTTTTGGGCTGTTTCTTGAGTTCTACAGCTCCGATTAAGCTGATGTTCAAACCGTTGGAAATCCGGGTTCGAATGGGACTATCCCAATAACTCTTGTACCCTTTTATATGCTTTTATTAGGCAAAATATTCTTGTAAACGTTTTACACTATATTTTCAATCCTTTTGCATCACATGCAATAATCCCTTATAGCATTCCTTCTAATGCTAAAATCGCAAACATTTTACGATATCATTAAATCCCATTTAATCAATGTTACGACCTAAAGATCATAGTAGCCCAACTCCCGCCCGGATCCGCTAACATACCCCTTTAGCTCACCAATTAACAATTAGGGCCACCGCCCCGAACAACCGCAGCCGCCCGACCCACCGGGGGAGCGCGTTAGGGGACGCTCGGGTAGCTAGGCCAGGCCTATTGGCGGGCGCGGCCGGGCCGGACAACCCCCGACCGGAACGGCCCGTCCGATTCCCGCGAACCGCGGCGCCGAAAGTGAGCCAGACCTTTAGTTCGACGCTAACGACAAACAGCCTAGGATAAGGACACGACTAACACATACGTCACCCGACCGTCTGACAAAGCACCCCCAGGCGGCTGACCTGACCGGCGGTTAGTGCTTTCGGCCCTGACATCCCGACAAAAGCACCCCTCGGCCGTTGCGCCGCCTGACAGAAGCGGATCAGGAACTCCTGTTCCCGACGTCCTCGTCCGAAGTTTCCGCTGACACCCGAGCCAGCTCAGCACGCCTAGTCATCACCCGTCAGGTATAAATACCTCCTCTCCTCTTACGGAGAAGAGGTTAGAAAAACTCTCTCATCTACTATCATTCACACATGAGAGCAAAGGTCCTCCATATCTTTGTTCTCCCACCTATAGCTCGTCACGCGAGGCGGACACACAGTTAGTCCGGCCGGCGTATCCAGCCCCCCATTTAAGCCCTTTTATTGACTTAGGCATCGGAGGGGCTAAGGGTTGAACCCCAACCCCGCCCTTCTGACGAGTTGTTCGTGCTGCAGGAGAGCTCGCCCCTTGGCCAAAGTCAGCGTCAGCCTCCCGCCGTCCAACCTTCCTCAGCTGCGTCCGACGAGATACGATCCCGTGAGCTCCACCGGCAACGGATCCAACCTCTTCATCCCACTAATCACTTGTAAAACAGCCTACCTAACCCCTCATTTCCATATAACCACCGTGCCCTTGGTTCCCCATAATATAAATTCATTGTACGCGAGTTCCACCTCGTAACAATTGGCGCCGTCTGTGGGAACGAAGGGTCACACCCATGTTAGACTCCATGCCGATCTCGCGGAACCCTGACCATGGCAAAGATCCCGTGGGTCAGGAACCGCTCTCTCTACAAATCACCCCGGTGTCCGACCCCCTTCTGGGGATGGGCACCGAGACTGAACATACTTCGGCCCCCGTCGTCCTGAAGAGCTTCGAGGCCGTCCCCCTGGCCAGGGGAGGCTATCAGATGACGGGAACGGAGCCTCCGCCCGGCCCCTCAGAGCCCCTGAATGTGAGGCGGAACCTCCACCCTCAATTCGAGGAGGAGGGGGAGAATAGGGGGCTCGCTGAGGAGATTGCGGCCCAGCAAAGGCTCCTGGAACAGGAGATGGAAGTTGCGCAGCGGTGGAGGCGCCTGGGGGAGGCGGCCGCCGCGCAAAGGCGTTTGGACGAGGCGGCCGAGACCGCCCGGAGGGCCTACCAGGAAGAAGAAACCGCCCGCCGCCAACTCCGCTTCATCGTCGCGGAGCGCGAAAGGCTGAGGAAGGAAAACAGAAGCAACCAAGAAGTCATTGAAGAGACGACGATGGGACGGCGGCCCGGGAACGGGCGGGACCCGTTGCTGAACAGATCCCCACCTGGAGGAGGCGACCCATGTCACCAGCACCACCCCTCCGATACCCTGCACGAGGAAGCCGTTTGTCGACAACTACGCTTCCTCGCCGCCGAGCTCGAGAGGCTCCTCCGAGAGAATCAGGAACGGATGGAGGCCCGAGGAGAGCTGGCCGGGAGGCGCTGGCGCTGGGAGATCCGCAGCCCACAACCCGTCGAGTCCTCGGCCCGAGGAAGGAGCCCCGCCAGACGACCATCGGACTACTCCCCGGGGGCGGAGGACCGTCGACGGCCGTGACGCGACCGAAGCCTGACCCCCGAATGGCGGAGAGGGGATGCCCCGGATCGCCCTACCTATCCGGAGGAGGCCACGCCGCTCGCACGGTGGATCACGTCCGCCCCAAGGCCCAAAAAGTTCAAACCTCCTCACTTGGCAATGTACAATGGGAGGGGCGACCCCCTCACACACGTGCAACAATACCGGGGGGCAATGGAGGCGCAGGATATGGACGAGGCGTTCCTGTGCCGACATTTCTCCCAAAGCCTAAGGGACACCGCGCTGGACTGGTACTTCAGCTTGCCAGCGAGATCCGTCGGGAGCTTTGGCGAGCTATCCCACAAATTCTGCCAAGAGTTCCGGGCCGGGCGGACGAAGAAGAAGCCCCTGGACTATCTCTGCACGATAGTCCAAGGAGAAGGAGAGACAACAGGTAGATACCTCCGCCGTTTTCAGGAGGAGAGACGGGCGGTGGTGACATGTGGGGATGAGGTGCTTATGCTGGCCTTCAAAACGGGGTTGCGGACTCGCAGTCTCCACAAATCCCTGCTCCGGGACCCGCCGACCGACTATGAGGCGTTGGTTGCCATGACGGAGAGGCACGCGTTGGCCGAAGAAACTCTTGGTACAAAGGCCTTGTTCCCCCGGGCGAAACCGACTCAAGGCGAACCCCGATCACACCCTCGGCCGAGACAGGAAGAGGGGGACCGAGGTCGCGACCAGCTAGCCCGACCAAGGCGGGAACCGCCCGGGCCTCGCCCCCAAGATCACCCAGGTCCGGCGCGCGAGTTTGCTCCGGCACAAGGGCTCCCTCGAGTCTCCCCAAGACAAGAGGTCCCCTTGCGGGCGCATTACACGCAACTCAATGCCCCCCTGATCGAGGTGATGGCTGCGGCCACCCGGGCCGGTCTGCTGCCGGAGCCGCCCCGAGAAATGAAGTCGGACCCGGCCCGGAGAGATTTTAAGAAATACTGCCGATACCACCGGGACCACAGCCACGACACCGATGACTGCTTCACCCTCAAAAGGGAAATCGAGTGGCTGATCCAGGCGGGCCACCTGGGGGACTTCGTCGGAGGCCGGAGACCAGACCGAGAAGATGGGAACCACCGAAGGGCGCGGAGGGCAGACCCTCCGGCAAACGGCGAGAGGGAAGAGCTTCACCCACCGAAACCCGTCTTGCGCATAGATACGATATGCGGCGGGCCATCTTCAGGAGGGGCGTCGTCGTCAAGCAAAAAGGCATATGCAAGGCAAGTGATGACAGCGGGTCTCGGAGGGGACCAGAGAGGGAGAAGGATGGCCTACCCTCCCATTACTTTCAGTGACGAGGATCTAGAGGGGATCGAGCAGCCCCACGACGACGCCATCGTCATCGAGGCCCAGATTGGGACAGCCATCGTCAGCCGCCTCCTGATCGACACAGGGAGCTCTTGCGACATCCTGTTCATGTCCACAATTGAGAAGATGGGGTTATGGCCGACTGACCTGAGACCTTGTACCGGGCCCCTCGTCGGTTTCACCGGTCACTCGACCCCCATCATGGGGGTGATCACCTTGCCAATAACCCTCGGAGAAGAACCACAGGTCGTCACTCGAATGACGCTGTTCGTTGTGGTCGACATTATGTCGGCGTACAACGGGATTATAGGACGACCATACATGTCGGCCATTGGAGCGCTCCCCAGCCTTCTCCATCAGATGGTCAAGTTCCAAACCCCCCGAGGGGTTGGGATCGTGCGGGGAAGCCAGAAGCTGTCTAGGAGCTGCTACGTGGGGTCGACCAAGCACAAGGGACCAGAGGTGAACCTGAAAGTCGACTCCCCCGGGCGGAGTGATGACCCCTACCAGCTAGAGCTAGCTCCCGCCGATGCCACTGCCGAGGGAAACGGGATCAGCTGCACCCCCCCCGTGAAGGACGGGCTAATGATTCCAAGGGGCGTGGTGCGCCGGTCGTGGCATCGCCGAGAACTGTAAGTCATGAACGAAACACCTTGTTCCCTCCCTTTTTGCCTTCGAATTTTGCCTTTTCTGCATGACAATTTCAGTTCCCCCCTCTCAAAGACTCCGGGGCAGGACTAGTCCTCGCCACCCAAACCGGAGAGGGGCACGGGCCGAGCTGCGTACTCGCTCCCCCCTGGAAGACCTCCGGGGCAAGTTCCCTGAGCTTGGCCACCCAAACCGGAGCGCCATATGCGGGGTAGGCGACGGCCCAATACCCGTCCGACTTAGAGGTTGCGGGGAGGCGACGGCCCCATACCCCCACTCTCAAAGACTCCGGGGCAGGACTAGTCCTCGCCACCCAAACCGGAGAGGGGCACGGGCCGAGCTGCGTACTCGCTCCCCCCCAGGAAGACCTCCGGGGCAAGTTCCCTGAGCTTGGCCACCCAAACCAGAGCGCCATATGCGGGATAGGCGACGGCCCAATACCCGTCCGACTATAGAGGTTGCGGGGAGGCGACGGCCCCATACCCCCCCTCTCAAAGACTCCGGGGCAGGACTAGTCCTCGCCATCCAAACCGGAGAGGGGCACGGGCCGAGCTGCGTACTCGCTCCCCCTGGAAGACCTCCGGGGAAAGTTCCCTGAGCTTGGCCACCCAAACCGGAGCGCCATATGCGGGGTAGGCGACGGCCCAATACCCGTCCGACTATAGAGGTTGCGGGGAGGCGACGGCCCCATACCCCCCCTCTCAAAGACTCCGGGGCAGGACTAGTCCTCGCCACCCAAACCGGAGAGGGGCACGGGCCGAGCTGCGTACTCGCTCCCCCCCTGGAAGACCTCCGGGGCAAGTTCCCTGAGCTTGGCCACCCAAACCGGAGCGCCATATGCGGGGTAGGCGACGGCCCAATACCCGTCCGACTATAGAGGTTGCGGGGAGGCGACGGCCCCATACCCCCCCTCTCAAAGACTCCGAGGCAGGACTAGTCCTCGCCACCCAAACCGGAGAGGGGCACGGGCCGAGCTGCATACTCGCTCCCCCCCAGGAAGACCTCCGGGGCAAGTTCCCTGAGCTTGGCCACCCAAACCGGAGCGCCATATGCGGGGTAGGCGACGGCCCAATACCCGTCCGACTATAGAGGTTGCGGGGAGGCGACGGCCCCATACCCCCCCTCTCAAAGACTCCGGGGCAGGACTAGTCCTCGCCACCCAAACCGGAGAGGGGCACGGGCCGAGCTGCGTACTCGCTCCCCCCGAGGAAGACCTCCGGGCCAAGTTCCCTGAGCTTGGCTACCCAAACCGGAGCGCCATATGCGGGGTAGGCGACGGCCCAATACCCGTCCGACTATAGAGGTTGCGGGGAAGCGACAGCCCTATACCCCCCTCTCTCAAAGACTCCGGGGCAGGACTAGTCCTCGCCACCCAAACCGGAGAGGGGCACGGGCCGAGCTGCGTACTCGCTCCCCCTGGAAGACCTCCGGGGCAAGTTCCCTGAGCTTGGCCACCCAAACCGGAGCGCCATATGCGGGGTAGGCGACGACCCAATACCCGTCCGACTATAGAGGTTGCGGGGAGGCGACGGCCCCATACCCCCCCTCTCAAAGACTCCGGGGCAGGACTAGTCCTCGCCACCCAAACCGGAGAGGGGCACGGGCCGAGCTGCGTACTCGCTCCCCCCAGGAAGACCTCCGGGGCAAGCTCACTGAGCTTGGCCACCCAAACCGGAGCGCCATATGCGGGGTAGGCGACGGCCCAATACCCGTCCGACTATAGAGGCTGCAGGGAGGCGACGGCCCAATACCCGCCCTCTCAAAGACTCCGGGGCAGGACCAATCCTTGCCACCCAAACCGGAGAGGGGCACGGGCCGAGCTGCGTACTCGCTCCCCCCAGGAAGACCTCCGGGGCAAGCTCATTGAGCTTGGCCACCCAAACCGGGGTGCCATATGCGGGGCACCCTACGGACCAGTACCCTCCCTCCCCCGTAAGGTCCTGTCACCCCTCCCCTCAAACCTCGGGAAACTACTCAAGGTCCGCGAATCAATGTAACCCCTACACAGCCATTCCTGAGGAGCAACGCCAGACCCCCATAAAGCCGACGCCCGAAATGACTTGTCCAACCCAAAAGGACACTCGGGAGGAACGCCGCTGACAAGTGTCATGCATGCCTGAGGGGTCACATCACCCGTCACCCATCAGGACCACCCCCCTAAGACCGAAATTCCAAGACGACCCCGACTCTCAATAAAGAATAAACGAGGGCAGAAAGTCACCATTATAAATCCCCCACTCTCACCTCAGCTTCCTCAAGGGGGGGGGGGGGGGGGGGGTGGAAGGCGAGAGGAAGGAGGTGGAGATAGACTGGTCGTCTTGCATCCCTCTATCCCTCAAAACATGCGGCAAATGCGAGTATCGCCAACCGCCAAAGTAAACGATCCCCCAACCGGATATTCCCCTTACACGACGGTTACCCAGCCTGCTGCTCCCTTCCTTCCTTTAGACAACTTAAGGCATGGGAACTGGAGCTCCAATGGCATAACATGCCTCTCCACGGTCACCCCGCGCGCGCAGGCGTGGCTGGCAGACAACCCGGTGGATGGGGCATACCTGCCAAATCACCCCACCAAGCACCCCGGCAGCCGCCCAAGGCCCCCCAACCAAGGGGGACTGGTCCCTAAGCGCCGGCGTCCTCCGAAGGGCTACTCCGCGTACAAATGGAAACACCTCTCCTTCCACTCATCGGCCTCCCCTGGACCGTTCACACCGGGAGGACGCACGGAGGGGCCACAACCCGCGTCCCTCCGCGCCTACCACGCGGAGCCTCCAATCGAGAGGAGCAACACGGTCTAGTGGGATAGAACAACCACCAAGGACTCCCTCTCCCCCCCAATTCTGGGAACGAGGGCCGAAGCCACTGCCGGGCTCCGACGCGACCATCCCCCCTACGCCGAGGGGGAACCCTCTGAATACCCTCACCCCACCTTGAAAGGGGCGCGACGCCAGAGAGGTGGATCAACTGCAAAGAGAACGTCAACTTACCTAGATCGACACACGATTACGCCTACGGGCCGATACAATGTTACGCCTACGGGCCGATACGATGTTACGCCTTCGGGCCGTTTCAACGTTACGCCCATAGGGCGACCCCGTTTTATTAAACTTTCGATAATAGCCGATGAAAAGTCCAAAGACAAATGCCGGTTAACCGCTAGTCATAACTCGGATAGACCTAAACTCGAACAACCTACGAAAAGGGAGGCGACCCCGCTGTAAATTTCTCGGGCGCCCTACGCGAAATAAAGGGACTCGACACGATTCAGCCTACGCCAAGATAGAAACGTCCGCACCAAGGCGTAATTCTAAGAAGTAAATTTATGCATACATAGGCGGAAAGTCCAAAAAAGGCGGGGGCGAGTCAGGCGAATCCTTACTTCCTTTCGTTTTTTAAACATACACAAGGGGGGGCCTACACAAAACTACTTGGCGCCCCCGCCAATCACGACGCCCTCTCCCTCCATAGAATCCCCCACCGCCCCGCCGCCCTCTGGCTCGTCACCCTCCTCGTCCTCTTGCTCCTCACCCTCCTCGTCTCCATCCCCCTCCTCGCCGCCGCTTGCGGCGAGCCCGTCAAGATCGACCTCTATCGGCGGGACCAGGCCAGCTGCCTTCTCCTTCATCCGAGCCAGGCAGTCATCCCATCCCTCCATGCGGCCCTTCCTTATGCCCTCTACCATCGAATCTGTAAGGGCGGGTATGACGGTTGTCTCCTGATACGTCCTGAATTCCTCGACCCTACGGGCCAACTCCTCCTCGGCGGCCTTGGCACGCCCCGCTAGATCCTCCGAACGAGCCTCCTCCCTCCGAAGGGCCCCCTCCAGCTCCTTCGCTCTCTCTCCAGCCTCGGTCGCCCTCTGCTCATAATCGGACACGACCTTATTCAGGCGCTCTACTTCAGCCTCATATCGGCTGCCCCGCTCCCTCTCCTTCTCCAGGTCCTCGCCGGCTCTCTTACGAACGGCAGCGACCTCGGCGACCATTCTAGCCATGGCGCCTTCGGCCTTATGTATGGCCGGCACGTGCCGCATCATCCCGAGCATCAAGTTGAGGATCTGCGTAAAGAAACGCCGAAAAATAAACACATTTAGGGCGTCCCCTAAAACCCAACGAAAGACATCACCCGTCTTACATAACATACCTGGACGCCATGCATCACCGCGGTCCCGCACAGACCCTCAGGCTCCACCGTTTCCAGCGCCACTCTATCGCGAGGCAGGAAGATGTTCTCCGCCAGCCTCGCCGCCACGCTCCCATCCTCAAACACGGATTCATTATTCGCCACTTTGTACGGCGCCCGATGAAGCGCCCCGTCGGGATAGCCCTCGACATCGGTCCTCTTGGCCTTAAACTTGGCCAGTGCGGCCTCACAGTGGGGGTCGGTTGGTGCTCTCTCGAGGCCAAACATGGGACAACCATAAGGCCAAGGGTCCCATCCTCCTGATCCGGTCGGGCAACTCGACGCCTCGGCCCTATGCGACTGACCGCTAGGATCCGCCCACTCCCCCCCTGCGGGCGCCATGGGGCTAGGCGATCTCGTTCGGGGCAGTTCCGCCCCTCCCCCTGTCGACCCTTCATCGCCGCCCTCCAGGTCGATGATGGGATCCGCCAAGCCATCCCCAGCTCCGCCATCCAACGGACCGCTTTCCCCTGGCGCGTCATGCCCTGACGACTTCGCCGACCTCTTCCTCCTCTTCGTTGACGCTGGCACCCAAGTCGAGCTCCCAGCCCCTCCTTCCGCTCGCGTCCTCTTGGGGCCACCTCTTGCCGACGATCGCCCCGCCTGATCCACGGCCCTCCGCATCATTTCCTCAAGGGATAGACTCATCGTGCCACCTGCCAAAGAGAGAAAGTTCAGCGTAAGCATATCAGGTGCCGGAACACCCAAATCTTTTGTACCTTCGGGCCATATATAGGCCGTTATCATCTCAGCCCGAGATAGCGTCCGATAATCTCGGCCCTCTGCTGGTATAGCCATTAAAATCTGGGCCACCAACTTCTCCTCGTCCCCCAATTCCACCACCTCTCTCGCCTCGGGATTCAGCTCGGCCCAATCGGCCCTTATCAGCACTTCCTCCGGCACCTCCACAAACACATACTGCTGGCGACACAATTTAATTTTGCCAGGCAACCCCCTGATGAGCGGATGCGTCCTCTTCGCCGATAGATAGTAGCATGATCCCATCCTCTTGACCGAGAAGAAGTGACGAAATAAGGACAGGGATGGGTTAACCTGATTGCTTACACACAGCACTAGGAACCCCACAATTGCACTGATGGCATTGGGCATCAGACGATACATGGGCAGCTCCAGGAAGTTCAACACTTCCAGCACGAACGGATGAGGGGGAAAGCGCAAACCCTGCTCAAATGAAGAGACATATACTCCAACCTCCCGGTCACCCGCAAAACACACCCTTTCCTGCGGCTCCGGTTCACGAACCGAATATGGCGGCCTGACGTACTTCGTGAAGATCTCCCCAATGGATTTCTTCAGCACCGACTTCACCCCCGCAATCTCGACGGGCACCCTTCCAGTCTCCGCGGCGGAACTTCCTTCCCCAACTACCCCAGAACCCTGACCCCGAATCGGAGACATCGAGGAAGACATTAGTCAAATTGGCGTCTTACCTAACGGGTGCTGTCGCCTCGGCCTCTCGCGTTGCTCCACCGACCGCTCCTACGAGAACGACTCTGGAAAGGATTCTTAAACCTCTTACAAGCCCTAGCTCCTCGACATTCAACCTTTCTACCCCCCACAGGCAATATATCTTTAAAGCGCTACCGCAAAGCATCAGCATCGTGACCGTCGAACCCGCGACACGCGTCACCAATCTGGGTCCTGTCCATCGCCAACCCACGTGTTCGGATGCTTCGCGTCCTGTCAAAACCGTCAGTTACGCCACGCGTCGTCACCACAGCGGTCGGGCCGCCTCGGTTCCCACCCGCCGACGATTCGCCAGGATGAAGTCAAGTCAGACGACCACCAACAAATCCCGCCCAAATCCCTGCAAAATGATTACCCTCTTTTGAAATTACCCCTCGATATCGACGCCATATCCAAGATTTGGTCCGGCCTCCGACAGTCCGGCCAAAACATGGAAACGACGCCAGATCCAAGATTTGGTCCGGCCTCCGACAGTCCGGCCAAAGCGTGAAATCGGCGCTAGATCCAAGATTTGGTCCGGCCTCCGCCAGTCCGGCCAAAACATGGAATCGACGCCAGATCCAAGATTTGGTCCGGCCTCCGACAGTCCGGCCAAAGCGTGAAATCGGCGCTAGATCCAAGATTTGGTCCGGCCTCCAACAGTCCGGCCAAAACACAGTCAGCGTTGGACCCAATATTTGGTCTAACACTCGTCAGTCCGGCCAAAGCACGAGCTTCCGTCGTATCATTGACATTTCCGCTCTCCTTCGGCCCGGCCGGCACAGGAGCCCGCTGCTCACCTCATATGCACCTCAATTCCAACACTTGGCACGGGCTCCCGAGTGAACGGACAAAGATCGTGACTCATCTCAACTCCCCTCTACCAGAAACCCTGGCAGAGCGAAGTTGGGGGCAATCACATCCCCCACAAATCGTATATTCTACGGGCAAACCGTATACAAATACAGTTTGGCACAAAAAAATCATAATTTATTTACTCAAACCGCTAACCCGTACATTGGACATTTGACTTTCCACCCACTACAACAACACATCGTTCATAACCCTATCACGAGAAGGTACGGCCCTCCCCGAACCCACGTTTCTAGCGGCGCCGTTTCTCGACCGACCGATCCCTCACATCCTTAACCACTTGCCGAATCACCGCCTCCTTAGCCTCTTGCAGCATCGGCACAACATGCTCGTCATGATACCGGCGGATAGCGGCTTCGACCAGTTTGCCCTCAGCGTCCCGCTTATCCTCCAGTCGCCGCACCGCTAGACCCTTCTCCCTCTTCTCGGCCGCCAGAGCTACCTTTAGGTCCTCAATCTGCTGCCTCTGTAACCCGATCATAGACTCCTTGCTGACAACTTCCGAGGTATATTTCGCACGGATATCATCCCTCTCTCGCGTTATTTCTTGAAGCTGCTTCTCGACCGCTGCTTTGGACGAATCGAAGTACGCAGCCCGCCCCTTCTCCACGCCGTAGGCCGCCCTAACCCTCTCCAGCTCCGCCTCCGTGTCCCTCAGCTTCTCCCTGATCTCGCCAAGGTTCTCCTTCGCTTCACGCAGGGCCGCCCTGGTGGCGACCGCTGAGGGACGGCCCCGCAGAGCTAGCACGTTTGTAAGCATCTACATAAACCTTGAATCAGTGAGACACGGGCACACAAAGCCGGCGTGCGAGTAAAGAAAGCCGCCTTACCTGTACGACGTGCCATATAGCCGAGCCACACAGCCGCTCCGCCCCCACGTGAGCCAACGACTCACGATCGCGCGGCAACCCGCAGTACTCGGCGAGGCGCGCTGCCACTCCCGCATCTTCGAATACCGACTCGTCGCGGCTGACTCAAAAGGGAAACTTGCGGAGATGGTCATCAGGGTACGCCTCGACCTCTTCTCGGGTCCTCTTAAAGCGAATGAGAGCGCCCTCACAGGCTTGACTCGACGACGCCCCCATTTCCCACGAAGGGATCCCGTATGGCCACTTCTGAACCACAGGCGCCCGGCGGGGCGCGACCACCTCGGGTACCCGCGGGGGGAACGGAGGGTCGGGCCCCTCGCGCGGGCACGCCCTCGGGACGATCCTCGCCGGGCCCACCAGCGGAGCGGTCTTGTCTGACTGTCGCCCGTCCCGGGTGCAATCTCTCCCCCGGGGGGCCCCGCCCCCACGATCCGGGGATCCTGCTTCACTAGCCCCCCTTGCCTTTCCCGCGAGGATCAGTACCCCCCGAGGTCGGGGCACCGGCCGAACCTGACACCTCCTCCGACTCCCTCATCGTGTCTTCACCTGCAAAAGGAAAAGAGAGACAATCAGGGCGAGCCTAGCCCAAAGTTTACAAAACTTCAAAGATACCTAGGGCCCAAAAGTCCTGGGCGAGCCGACTGCTCTGCGTTAGACTCGCCCAATGACGACACGCCTCAGGCAGCTCCCTCAAAATCTGAGCTTTGGCAATATCCTCCCCGGTCAGCTCCACCCCTTCATTTACGAAGGGATTCCGCGCCCCCCAATTCGACGTCAGCGCCACGTCACTTGGCACTGTCACGAAGACGAACTCCCTCATCCAATCGCCGACATCATCAGGCACCTCGAGGATGAGTTCTCGCCCTCTCCTGGCGCAAACGCGATGATACACCCCCCACTTCCGAACCACGAAGAAATGCTGAAACAACGCCAAGGAGGGACTCAAGGAGCAAGCAAGACACAAGACGACAAACCCCACTAACAAGCCCCAGGAACGGGGCGCTAGGGCGAATATCGGCAGCTCCAGAAAATTCAACAAGTGAAACAAATACGGGTGGATCGGGAAGCGGAGCCCCAACTCAAAGGACCGGACATAGACCCCGACCTCATTATTCCCCGGTGAGCTCACCGCTTCCTCCGACCCGGGAACCCGCACCTCATAGGGTTGTCGCACAAACCGCACGCGAATCTCCCGGATGTTGATCCTATCCAACCTACGTCGGGGGGACTCAATGTCTCTCGGTGCAACGGATAACCATGACCATCTTTCCCTGGTCCGCTGCACCCCCGGCTACGACGCCCCCTCGCACGCCGACTCTTCCTCCCCGACCCGGCTACTCCCTCCAATCTCAAATCGAGAAGCCATTGATCGGAAAGGAAGGAAATTAATTGTTGTTACCTGTTGCTCCCTTGAACCTGGAAGGTGATCGGAAGAAGATGGCCGGTGACGAAAGGGACAGGTTAGCCAGCAAGCTCCAAATAAAAAAATCGAGCGCCGGAGGAGAATCGGAGAAAGACAAAAATTCCCGCCGACCGCCTCCCAAACCTTTTTAGCGGTACAGGTGTCCCCCGGGCCATCTCGGCCGTCAAACTTTCGCCACGCGGCGCCCATCGAGACATCCCCGACGCCTCGACTGGCGTGAGGGTCACCTCATCCACGTGTCGCAAACTCAATCGCAGAGACGCTTCGTTTTCCTCTGCCTCCTTTTCAAATCGTAATAATGACCACTAAAGCGGGAGTTCCGAAGCCGCCGCTGGCACTACCCGGTGGGTCCAAGGCCCATATTGAGGGTCCGGAATGTTGGATATGGTTCGCCCTCCGAGCCGAGCCGGGCCGCCGCCTCAGACTCGAAGGCCGGGGGAAATTGTTACGACCTAAAGATCATAGTAGCCCAACTCCCGCCCGGATCTGCTAACATACCCCTTTAGCTCACCAATTAACAATTAGGGCCGCCGCCCCGAACAACCGCAGCCGCCCGACCCACCGGGGGAGCGCGTTAGGGGACGCTCGGGTAGCTAGGCCAGTCCTATTGGCGGGCGCGGCCGGGCCGGACAACCCCCGACCGGAACGGCCCGTCCGATTCCCGCGAACCGCGGCGCCGAAAGTGAGCCAGACCTTTAGTTCGACGCTAACGACAAACAGCCTAGGATATGGACACGACTAACACATACGTCACCCGACCGTCTGACAAAGCACCCCCAGGCGGCTGACCTGACCGGCGGTTAGTGCTTTCGGCCCTGACATCACGACAAAAGCACCCCTCGGCCGTTGCGCCACCTGACAGAAGCGGTTCAGGAACTCCTGTTCCCGACGTCCTCGTCCGAAGTTTCCGCTGACACCCGAGCCAGCTCAGCACTCCTAGTCATCACCCGTCAGGTATAAATACCTCCTCTCCTCTTATGGAGAAGAGGTTAGAAAAACTCTCTCATCTACTATCATTCACACACGAGAGCAAAGGTCCTCCATATCTTTGTTCTCCCACCTATAGCTCGTCACGCGAGGCGGACACACAGTTAGTCCGGCCGGCGTGTCCAGCCCCCTATTTAAGCCCTTTTACTGACTTAGGCATCAGAGGGGCTAAGGGTTGAACCCCAACCCCGCCCTTCTGACGAGTTGTTCGTGCTGCAGGAAAGCTCGCCCCTTGGCCAAAGTCAGCGTCAGCCTCCCGCCGTCCAACCTTCCTCAGCTGCGTCCGACGAGATACGATCCCGTGAGCTCCACCGGCAACGGATCCAACCTCTTCATCCCACTAATCACTTGTAAAACAGCCTACCTAACCCCTCATTTCCATATAACCACCGTGCCCTTGGTTCCCCATAATATAAATTCATTGTACGCGAGTTCCACCTCGTAACAATCAAGATAAACTCTTTGTGACTTCAATTATTCTTTAGCACCAGAGTGTACTCCTCCTGAACCATTCCTATTACTAAGATGCAAATTCCACTCGGAGTGAGACCCTATAGCCTGACCCTACTACATGTTGGGGCTCGAAACCCCTAGGCGACTGTGATCAAGAGCAGCAGGTGTCGCCCCTGTTTCGGTATCATATTTACGTGATTGACCCATTGATAAGATGTCGTCGGGATCACTCTGACTGTGTCAGTGATGAATGTCGCAGTTTTAGTCCCTTTGTCATAACTGTGTCATTACTTAGCCTAGGGTATGGTAAAACGTCAACCCTTCTAGCTAGCATTGGTCGGTATACATAAGTCTTTGGTATGTCCATGTTGTACTACCTACAACATACCCTGGCCGAGGTTCAGCACAAAGAACCGTACTGAGCCTGTGACACTGACTTTCCTAAACGGAAGAGACGAATCCTATCTTAGTCACTACATACCTCGTAAGCTTTAAGTGTTACCCAACCTAAGATCTTTCAACGAGTGAAGACTCGAGACTAGATCATAGATCTAAGTGACACCATTCATGCACAGGTTCATACAATGACCCCAAGTCTAAAGGACCAGCTAGCCTATCATCACTAGAGTGATAGTTTATTCAAGGTTAACCATTTTTTAACTCTTTATTGGGTCGTTTAGTGAACTCATTTTCCTATGAACACATGTGTCTCGTCTCCAACTTTGCCAGGTCGAATGATTATGAGATCATCATTACCCTTTAGGATAAGAAAAAGACACAATGGTCTGTCCGATGTGCCGATATCCATTTCTCGACACATCTATGGCCATTCACATTTTAAGACTCAAGTTCCTATCGGTCATTCACTTTCCACAATCGAGATCTCCATCTAGAAACTTGTATGACCTTACTTTAAGTCTAAAGAAATTATCCAAGAATATAATAAATAATTTTAACCATACTAGGATAATTAGTACCATTTATATTTGAACAAGATGTTTTCTAGGATAAATTACCTCGAGGGCATATATCTTCCTACATCTTCCACTTGCACTCAGGCTATTTATCACGGTATTTCATACCGTTATAACATATCAATCTTATGTCAAAGCCTAAAAAGGGATCTGCTAAAACGTATCTATTATGTAGTATTACAGAGTCTTATTACTTATGCACTATAAATCACACAAGGGTGATTTCTCGAAGCCATCTTTGGATCTCATCCAACGTTTTTTCTTCTTTTGTATAGCTAACGATTAGCATATACGACTTAATTTAATGTTTATCATTACATACTAGTCAGTTATATTATAGCATATTCCAATATTCTTGTGTCATTTATGTCTAACACATTTATGACACCAAGTATTCTATATCTCTGACATAATCAAAACTCTTTTGATTGTATGTAACATATAGATGGTTTAAAACTTAGAGCTTTAACTTAGCTTCAAAAACCGAAACCAAGTAATATGCTAGCTCCTACTGATTTTGAGAATTGTCTGGTTTTATTATTTCAACTTAACTTTCTAAATATCATTTAGAATGTTGATTATAAAGTATAACCAGCCCATTTGTGCCGAATAAATTAATATGACATGAATTTGCGTCAGGTCGTTCTGACGAATCAGTTACATAAAAATTCGTTTATAGAAGTTTTGATGATGACTGACTCAATCAAAACTACTTACACTATCAATTTCTTTATCTGCATTAATCTTCTAACTTGAAGTATTTTATGCAGGTGCAATAAAACTTTTCTTATTATACGCATAATCAAGATCATATCTAAATTACATACGCCTGGAATTTACTCGTTACTATAGATTTGTTAAAAATTACTGACAGCTCCAATCAATCACATCAACTCAAGCATTCAAAACAACTCAGAAAACCATTCACAGCACAGTTATTCAAAAATAAAAATACGACTGCTTCCTCAATATCTTCGAAGTCCCTTGACGGCCCTAGCAGCAACGATTACTCTGATTACCGACCGTACTTGGGAACTTCATCCATCCATCTCATCAAGCACATGTAGACAATATACAAATGTTTTAGTAATTATACTGGTATCTCATATCAAGTATCGAACTTTATGGAAATTAATATTCTCTTTAAACAAGATTTGTACCTGAGGTTGAGGCATCACCATGGCCCCTTTTCTCCACAAGGTAGGCCTTGCAGTTCCTCTTCCAATGTCTCGGCTTGTGGCAATGGAAACATTCAGACTCTGATAAAGCCCATTTCTTCTTTTTCCCCTTCTTCCCTTTGGCAGGTTGAGGGATCTGCCTCTTCTTACCCTTGCCCTTATGCTAGTGAGAAGAAGCAGAGCCGATAACCAACACTGGTGGTTTCTTATCGATTCTATCCTCGAACTACCGGAGCTTGTGCATGAGACCTGGAAGTTCCACCTCTGTATTGTTCATTGTAAAACATGTAATAAACTGGTTGAAGTCAGGGGTCAAAAACTATAAGATTATGTCCATGCTCATTTCATTTTCAAGGACAAATCCTAGCTGGGTTGCGTCCTTTACAAACCCGATCATCTTAATCACATGATCCTGGACGGGGCCCGTCGTCATCTTAGTCTCCCAAAGGTTGTAAGTGGCCTCAAATCTGGCAGCCCTAGAACGTTTTCTATACAATTCTTCTGTGTTCAAAAGCATACTCTGAACATCCATATGTTCATGCTTTCTCTACAGATCATTGTTCATTGAGGCCAGAGTAAGGCACCTGGCCTTCTCTGCATCCCTTTGCCACTGCTTGTACATCAACTTCTCTTCATTGGTGCCATCTTCATTGGGCTTCTCCGTAGCAGTTTCCGTCAGTACGTAACCTATTACAGCTAATGAGAGAACTAGGTTGATGTTCCTCAACCAGTCCTTGTAATCCGTCCCGTTCAGCACATTCTTCTCGATAATGCATTTAAGTCAAGACTACATACTGCATTTTAATAGAAGTTGAATTAGCATATGTTCTTATATAGTTTAAAATGTTTTTATTAAACTATATTCTCACACTATTTTAATGAATAATTAAGCCATAATAATAAACAATTTATTATAGTTAAAATTTGTGGGAGAGGAATCCAACCACCTTGAGCTTCACAACCTTGAGGAGACTCAACAAGTTGATCGACTCTGCAATTGGTAGATGCACTCTTCATCGATCACATCACATGTGACTCCCTATAGGTTTTTGCCCTTAGTCACTTATGATCTTGAGGAGACTCAAAAAATCATAATGACTAGTCTACTCGAACCCTTATTTTCATGTCCAGACTTAACTTATACCGACACTCGAGGATACCCGACATGGCGGTTGGGTTAAGACTCAACTACATTATATGTATTGTGGAGTCGGTTTCTAAAAGAGACAATGTCATAGCTTGAGGAGACTCAACAATCATGACTTGCGTCTATTAGTCCCCTAATCCCAAAATAAGGCGGGCTACGATTAATCTTGAAGAAGACTTTTAACGTATTAGACAAGATATAGTTGACGGTGTCACATAATCATGATTCGCATCCTTACGGTCCAGTGGAACGCGGCTAGGGATTTGACTAGGCCAGGATCACTATCTACAGTTAAGCTTAGGGTGATCTTCAGCACTAGTCAAAAAACAATAGACAGGATCATGGCCCATTGAAGGAAAACTCACCATTCATATGTGTGCCATCAACTAAAGTGGCTTCATAAAAACTAGTTAATCATATCAACTAGTTGAATCCTAAAATTCGGAATTATTAGGATTTGGTTAATAACTTTTATTAGAGTCCTTATCAACTATACGGTTTTAAAGTTTTAACGTGCTATCCTAATCTTGTATTAGGATTTAATAAATTCAAATTACAACAATTTAAAGTGTAGCCTTTTATTAGAATTATTATTAGAACTTTTAAAATAATAATCGTTGAAATAAAGGGCTACCCTAATCAGGAATTAGGAATTAAATGTTGTAACAATTTATTAAACATAGCATGTCAACCTAAAATTTATCTCATAAGTTTTAGATGATTTTAATGGCTATCCTAATGGGTTTTCTTGAATTATCAATTAAATTACAAGAAAATAGAATTAAAATTAAAATCAAGTCAACTAAATTTTATCACATAAAATTAGCATGCAGACTTAGCAACTTAAGATATCACGTAAAATTAAGTTACTAACTTTTTAATAATTATCTCATAATTATTTACATGAACAACTTAATAAAATTTATCACATAAATTCTAGCATGCATATTAAAAAATTTATCACATAAATAATTTAAGAGCATCAAAAATTTTATATAATAAAATGTGTTGTTCTGTCTTTAACATTTATCGCATTAGGTTAAATCTAGATAATCACATTATCAGTGTTCTTAGCATGCATTTCATATCATTGCAGTTTTAGATTAGGAGTAAACCTAAGCTCTGATACTAATGTTGGGTTTTGAGGGACACTTAGGGCATAATTCCACGCCCGTCCTACGTCGGACAGACTAAAGAATTAAAACAACAGCGAAAAAATAATTATTAAACTATTTAATAAGGTACCCTAAGAATGTCAAAGACCCTAGACATGATCTTTACTATCTTGGGGTGGGTCTGACCAGCCCCAAAATAGATCTAAACTACTACAATGAAATAAATAAAATGCATTAAAGTACATACCCGGAACTTTTCCTCCGCAGAGAACAAATTGTAATGCCCTGAAAGCTACTGCACAAGTACTAGAGGGGGTGTGAATAGTACTTTAAAAATAACAAGGAGTATAATTCCTAATTATCGTGCAAACTACTACCAACAAATGCGGAAGCTAAAATATGACAACAACAAATATTCAATGCTAACAATTGATATGATGGGTTCAGATCCACCCAAGTCTCCCCGACTTGTACCCGGTGATCCTACGTCCCAGAACACCCGGATCCCCTCCGGATACTAAGGTTAGAAACCCTAACCCTAGATTTCCACTATGAATACCTTGTGAAAAACCTTCACAAGATCAAATCATACAATCAATAGCAATAGTGAATCCCACAACCCGGGATCACAACCTTCTCTCACAACCGAGAGAAACAATAGCAATAAAAGAGTTTATATGAAATAAACAACTTACCACAAACCCTATACCTTGAGTATTCTTACCAAATAAGGGCAAGGAGGGATTTGAGGAAGGAGAAGTCACCAAGACCTAGCACCACCAATATGAGCAGCAATGGGTGCCTAGGAATGAATAGGAGACTTGAATCAAGCAATAGCTTGGATGGCTCAACACGAACAAAGTTCTCTTAAGATGGATTCTAGATCTCAAATGAGGGAGAGAAAGATTTCTTGTGAGGAAGAGAGCTTTGGAAAAGAGTTTTAATCTCTAACTCTTTCAATCTGAATAAGTCTCTCAATAGCAGCTCTAACTTTGAGAGAAATGACCAAGCTTCGTATTTATAGGGTCCCACAAAATCGAGCTAGGTCATCTCCCAACGGTTGGAAATCTGGGGCAATTAGTCGGTCAAAAAACAACCACTGACCGACTAGTTCATCAACTAGTCGGTCGGTGAAACAACATGAACCGACTAAAGGATGAACAGTGAACAGATGAGATTTCAGACCTAGAAAACTAGTCGGTCCAAGAAGACTTTCCGACCGACTAGTTTCTCAACTAGTCGGTCAGTCAATTAACTTAGACCGACTAAGAGTCAAAAACTATTAGTCTGAATACAACTTGATTTAGTCGGTCCAAGAACAAATGTTGACCGACTAGATCATCAACTAGTCGGTCACCAAACGTTCTTAGACCGACTAACGATAAACAGTAACTAGGTGAAAAATTGGCATGTACAGTAAAGCTCAACTAGTCGGTCTAAGAAGCATCACTGACTGACTAGTTCACAAACTAGTCGGTCGGTGGGTCAACTAAGACCGACTAACTGTAAACAGTAAAGAGCTTAGAATTTGGGAGACAAACTAGTCGGTCCAAGAAGCTTTGCCGACCGACTAGATCATCATCTAGTCGGTCAGTTCTTCTTCTTGAACCAACTAACATGCACAAGAAGTCGCGAATCGAAGCGCGAAGCTTCGGGAAAGTTTGTATGGACTTCTACTAAGATCCTAGAGCTAAGATAGGAGCGTTATAAAGATATAAATCGTAAGACCTACTCAAGGCTTAACATTCTACAATAGAAGCTTAAAGACTATAAATAAAACTTGACGATACCGTCTTCAATAGCTTCAATCGAATCTTCATGACTTCTAAAATGGTCCAAAAGCTTCAACGAAGCTTTAGGCATATGAATACGTGCTTTGAGAAGTCTTGAGATGTCACTTTGGATGTTCACGTGAATTTGGCGACAATCTCCATAACTACGCTCACAAAGTGTTAGTTCACTATTTATTTATGTTTTCTCATCATCCAAAACCAAATCCGAGGAGTCCAATACTCAACACAAAGCGTCATTTTCAGTAGCAGACTTTGGCCTTCCCCAAAGCAAGCTGCCTCTGCAGCTCCGAACTGATCCACCCGATGGGAGCCGACACCGTGCCTCCGAGCCAATCAACCGCCGAAGAAAAAAGTTTCACTTTGAGAGCAATACACGTCATAGACTTTGAATCGAATCCAATCATCGTCGTATTATTGTTTGGACGCGAACGAAGGAATCGAAAAAATTTGGGAGGGGAGAATAATTTTTGTCTTGAATCGAGCGTGCTCAAACTTTTCGGAGCTACTCGATTCAGAGACTTGGTGCAATTTTTCTAAGGGGTGTCGACCCCTATTTATATAGGAGGCCAGACCCTCTGCTCGTCCCATGAGAAATGTGAGATTAATTGATATGGGAATTAATTAGTTGAGAAAATTGGGCTTAGTTTTGCCTTACACTAAGGCTCAACTTCAACTAATTATTTCTCCCACACCGTTGGGATTCGGAAGTGATACAACCTATAAATTCGAAGAGCTTTGAATGGTGAACGCATAGGAACAAACGACGACGAATTCCAACTTCATTTGACCCCTCAAACAATTGCTCAAAGTTGAGCGAAAAGTTATAAATTCGGCTAAAATTCCAGCCGTCGCAATAACTCTAGGGTTTTCTCAAAACCCGGGCCCACCCGCGGGTCCAACCCACGCCTTCCTGCACTGGGCGAGCAGGTCTGACCCGCCTGCTGTGCGGGCAGGCTCGAGCCAGAGCCTGCCAGCGATCGGGCTCTAGGTCGAGCCCGCCCATGCGGGTCTTGACCCGCTTGCTTGACGGGCGTGTCTGACCCGCCTGCCTGGCAAGGGGGTCCCGCCCGCCAAGCAGGCTGGAACCTTTTTGTGGGTAGGTTCAGCCTGCCTAGCGGGTCTGGACCCGCCCGTCCAAGCTCTGGCTTTTCCCAGTTCTGGCCTTTGGGGCTGTTTCCTGAGTTCTACAGCTCCGACTGAGCTGATTTTCGAACCGTTGGAAAGCAGGGTTAAAATGGAATAATCCCAAGAACTCTTGCAACCTTTTTCTATTCTTTTATTATGCAAAATATTCTTGTAAACTTTTTACAATATATTTTCAATCCTTTTGCATCACATGTAATAATCCCTTATAGCATTCCTCCTAATGCTAAAATCGGAAACCTTTTACGATATCATTAAATCCTATTAAATCAAGACTCATCGTCACAAACCCTTTGTGACTTCAATTATTTTTGTGCACCCGAGTGCACTCCTCCCGAACCCTTTATATTACTAAGACGTAAATTCCACTCGGTATGAGACCCTACAGCCTGACCCTACTATAGGTTGGGGCTCGAAACCCCTAGACAACGGTGACCACGAGCAACAGGTGTCGCTCCTGTTTCGGCATCATAATTACGTGATTGACCCATTGACAAGATGTCGTCGGGATCACTCTGACTGTGTCAGTGATGAATGTCGCAGTTTTAGTCCCTTCGTCATAACTGTGTCACTACTTAGCCTAGGGTATGGTAAAACGTCAACCCTTCTAGCTTGCATTTGTCCATATACATTAGTCTTTGCTATGTCCACGTTGTACTACCTACAACATACCCCGACCGAGGTTTAGCACAAAGAACCTTACTGAGCCTGTGACATTGACTTCCCTAAACGAAAGAGACGAATCCTATCTTAGCCACTACTTACCTCTAAGCTTCAAGTGTTACCCAGCCTAAGATCTTTCAACGAATGAAGACTCGAGACTAGATCATGGATCTAAGTGACACCGTTCCTACACAGGTTCGTACAATGACCTCACGTCTAAATGACCAACTAGCTTATCATCACTAGAGAGTTATTAATGACAGTTTATTTACGGTTAACCATTTGATAACTCTATATTGGGTCGATTAGTGGACTCATTCTCCAATGAGTACCTATGTATCGTCTCCGACTTCATCTGGTCGAATGATTATGAGATCATCATTATCCTTTAGGATAAGACAAAGACACAACTGTCTATCTGATGTGCCGATATCCATTTCTTGACACATCTACGACCATGGACATTTTAAGACTCAAGTTCCTATCAGTCATTCACTTTCCGCAATCGAGATCTCCATCTAAATACGTGTATGACCTTTCTTTAAGTCTAAGGAAATTATCCAAGTATATAATAAATAATTTTAACCATACTAGGATAATTAGTACCATTTATATTTGAACAAGATGTTTTCTAGTATAAATTGCCTCGAGGGCATATATCTTCCTACAGGCCACACCCCTCATCCATAGCCACCCTCTCGCTTATTCCCTTGCTCTTGGTTCATGGCGATGAAGGAGGAGAAGAAGAGGGGATCTCGTACCGTTTCCTAGGATTTTAGCAAATCAAGTATGTTTCCAAAGATTTCCCTTTGAATTTTAGTTTTTGGTTGATTATTATTCTCAATCCTAAAGTTTTAGCATGGTTAGGAAAAATTTATAAATTTTGTGGTTAGATCCTAATGTTTTCTCTATTAAAGTTTCAATTTTTACTTCAAAATTGTGGGTAGATTGTGTGTTGATTCCTTAAGAGTTTTACTTTTTTAAAAATACAAGAATTGTTTTTTATGATTGTTATATTTATGAGATCATGCGATAGGATATTAATGTTTTGTTTATCAAAGATCGTCGTTAAATACATGAAAACTATGCTTTTATATTTCATGCTCTTTAGTTTCAGATTTTATTAAAGAGAACTCTTATTAAAAATTCATTTTTATGATATTTAATCATGTATTAAGAGCAATTTTGTATTTTTATTAAGATCTCTTTGTTAGACATGTATTTAATTTATAGACCTTGATTGTTGTCTGCTGAGTGATTTTATATATACTTTTTTCACCTTTTTCATGCATGTTTTACGCTATTTTATTCATCGTTCCATCCCGTTTTCCCTGTTTTTGTTTCCTTTTTACTTTTATGGTCCATTTTGTGCTTTTCAGGAAATACATATCAAATCAAAACCTTAAGGTGTGAAAAAGGCCGAAAAGATCAAAGAAAGCGAGAACTGGAGCTTGAAGTGCAAAAGGGGAGGAGAAGAAGCAAGAGCACACGCGACCGTGTGGATCATTTGAGACACAGACAGCTCAAGATTTAATTTGACACGGCTACGTGAAGACATTACAAACGGCTACGTCAAAGGAAGAAAGAAGAGAAGAAATTGCAATCAACGCGATCGTTTGGTGATTCGACGCGGTCACATAATCCTGGGAGCTAATGAAGCCAAACAGTCGCTTGATGCTACCGTTTCGAAGACCAAACAAGGATCCAAGCTGTGATCGACTTGGCCATGTACTTCAACCACGCGGTCGTGTCGCTTCTACTTCCAAAGGAATTTTACGCATCGAAGACGACGCGACCGCGTTGAATTCGACGCGGTCGCGTCTAATTACGTCATAGGGCTAATCTGGGTACCGTTAGAGTTAGTTATTAAGGGCTTTTTGGTCTTTTGGGTATTGTATAAAAGCATGTCTTCTTCCATGTGCCCAATCCATCTTTTATTCCCCTTTTTCAGTGTTTTTGCAGAGGACTTTCAGGTGTTTTCTTTCATAATTCTGTCAGTACTTTGTGTTATCAATTTTGTAATTCCTGTTTTGGATTCAGATTTTAGTTATAGAAATAGACTCTTTTCCTCATTGTTGTTGTGGATTTCTTGGTAGTGAATCTCTCTATCATTTCTGTTGCAATGGCAATTGAATTCATGCTTTTAATTGAAATTATGATACATGTAGTGAGTAGTTTTCTATCTAGTGTGATGAGTTGAACACATTGGGTAGGGGCTATAGATTGAAAAAACTATTGAGAAATTGTTGGCGAATTGGTGATTTGGGGTATGTTAGGATGTTAATTGTCAATTTATATTGGTCTCCCCCTTGTGGTTAATTAGATTAGCCACCGGTGAGAGTCGGGACTAATCTAGGCTTTTCAAACCCTACATTGACCCATACTATTGGTGTATGGCTGACGAGAGTCGGGCATTGATTAGAGACCTTTTAACATAGATCCAAATCCTAATCCACAAGAGTGGTTTGGAGGAAGATCGAGGAAATTCGTCAGATGTAATGCACCTAAAGTATATCGATGCATCGGTGAGAGTTGACATCGATATAGGTTAGTTAGTCCTATCATAGCATCACGAAAGTGGGGTATAGAGATAACATAAGTGACTATCCTATCATGCATCACGAGAGTGGAGGATATAAGAATGCACTTAGGTTAGAAGAAATCACCCAAATCCCGTGAAACCAACATTTAATCGATATCGATTCAATCCTAGCCTCAATCCAATGGTGGGGATACCCTATACCCTAGAGCTTTTATCCATTGATATTTTCCCTCATTATTCATCTAAACCCCATATCGATAAAGTAGCTTTCAAACTTTGATAGAAATCAATACTCAACGAATGCCTCCCTGCGGATGACCTTTATAGTGCTACGACGACGCTGTGTGCTTGTAGTTTATAAATATTTAAATCGTCATGATCACGCAACAAGTTTTTGGCACCGTTGCCGGGGAGGCACGGTTTGATATTGATTTTGATCTCTGTTGATAAACTACACATTTCTTTTTGTTTATTTTATTTTATTTTATTTTATTTTATTTTGCTATTGATTTTCAGTGCTACTGACGTTTCCCTTTGTTTAGTCTGTGTATGCGCAGGAGATCCCAGGGCATTGAGGAATTAGTTCCACTAGACCCCGAGATCGAGGCCACAGCACGTCGGCACAACGTCGGGAGAAAGAAGAAGATTGCATTAGAAACAATGGCAGAGTTACACAATCCACCCGACAATGATCCACCACCGGCTAAGTCTTTAATGGATTTCTTTATTCTCTTTAATGGGCCTACATCAAGCATATTGAGACTGCCGGTGGAGTCGAACAATTTTGAGTTGAAGCTGTCCTTGGTAACCTTCATCCAAAAAGACCAATTTGGTGGATCGCCCATGGAGAACCCAAATGAGCACCTAAACACGTTCCTTGAGAAGATGGATAAACTCAAGATGAATGGTGTCACCAACGATGCCATTAGACTCAGGCTTTTTCCATTTTCTCTAAGGGACAAAGCTAAGGATTGTCTTTGAAGCCATGATTCTAACACATTCTCTACTTGGGATACTTTGTCACATGCTTTTCTAACGAAGTTTTTCCCTCCAGGGAAAACTGTCAAGATGCGCAATGAGATCATGTCTTTCTTCCAATTAGACCAAGAATCACTATATGAGGCATGTGAGAGATTTAAAGATCTCCAGCAGGGCTTCCCACATCACGGAGTCCCGGATTGGTTCCTTATCCAGTCATTCTACAATGGACTAGACCACAAAGTAAAGATGATGATTGATGCCACCACTACTGGGGCAATCATGAGCAAAACCCTCGAAGAAGGAAGAAATTGTTGGAGGACATTCCACCAACAGACATTTGTTGGGTAGCGAGAGAACCGCCTCCAACAAAGGAGGTAAATATGAAATTGATGAAGTCTATATGCTTTCGGCAAAATTTGATGCATTAGCTAACCAACTGTCTATGAATGGAATTGGTACTTCTAAGCTGCCTTGATGGCTCTTTGTGAGGTTTGCAGTGTGCAGGGACACACATGGAATGAATTCCCAACATCGATGGTGATGCCACCGTGCATGACAATCGAGCAGGTGAATGCGTTGTATGGGAACAACCAAAGCCCGCCTAATAACCCATACTCCAGCACATTTAATCAAAGATGGAAGAGCCATCCAAATATTTCGTATAGGAGTCCCGGATAGCAAGCTCAACCGTCGTACCAATAGTACCCGTAACAATTCCAAGCACCTCCTCCTTAAGGACCATTTCAGAATTTTAACCAAAGACTTACTACTAATGCACTCTCTAGTTCCAAATCTAACTTAGAGATACTAATTGAAAACCACATTCTTACGCAGGGGCAAATTAACGAATATTTCCAGTCGTCTATCCAGCAGCTGATGACCACCACAACAACAAGTTGCCACCGGTTAGAAGATGATGGAAAAGCAAATGGCACAGATGGCGCAGCAGTTGTCATAAATAGCAAGGCCACAATGGCAATTACCGGGGCAGTCAGAGCCAAACCCCCAAGGACACATGAATTCTATCAAACATAGGAGTGGGAGACAAACTAAAGGCCCCGCCATGCCCACTATGGAAGAAAAATATGCAACTGAGAAAGAGGCCCAAGTGAATTTGGAGTCTCAAATTGAGAATGAGGTAATACCTACACCAACTGACCCACCTATGGAGGAAAATATTGAAAGAAGAGAAGGAGAGTCTGCTGAAGAGCCTCCTAGGATATATATTCTGAAGGTCCCCTTTCCATCAAGTTTAGAAAAATCAAAATTAGATGAGAAATATGGAAAAAGTTCGACCTACTAAAGCAGCTAAACATCATTATACCATTCCTGGATGCAATCTCCAAGATCCCAACATGCTCCAAGTTCCTAAAGGAAATCATCACCAAGAGAGGTAGGCAGGAGAAGATCGTACTCTCAGCAGAGTGTAGTGCGATCCTTCAACGGAAAGTGGTCGAAAACTTGGGGACCCGGGGAGCTTCTCCATCCCATGCGCCGTCGGCAACATAGAAAGCAAGAGCATGCTTTGTGAAATTAATATGTTGGGAGCAAGTGTGTAATGACCCGTATTCGTCAATACGATTATTTATGTATTTCACGTATTCTCACATTTCAAAAGTATTTTATAATGGTTGGTCAAGAGTTATATATCAAAAATTATTTCAAAATTCTTTATAAAAATTATTTTTAAGCATCAAACTAGTTATGGTGTATTTCAGTAAGTTCGAGTATCATCAAATACCTCTAAATAATTTTTATAATAATTCATATTCAAATGAAAGTGGTTTAGCTGTATGAATTAATTTTCTATATAAACATCATCAAAACATTTTCAAACTTCTACAGTATGGGTCTATGATCATTTAGTGCCTCCCATATTAATTTCGTAATTTTCTAAAATCAAATCGACCTAGAACCACAAACCCACATCCTAAAGATTTTGGCCTAAAACTAGTATCTCCGTAATTCAAACGCTGAAATGAATCTTGTATTCGCAATCCTCGCAACGATACGATCCCGTGGCTATGTTTTTGTAATTTTTCGGAGTCGTATGCGAAAATGGGGTAGTATTCCTTCATTTTTACTAATTACAATCGTTAATGACTTTTTACTCTTACTAATCACCCAATTACTATTTACTTTTACACTAATCCCCCAACCACCCCCCTTTAACTCACCACATGAGCTGGTAAGATCCAAAATTCTAGGATCTCAACCATCCCTTTTATTTTTCTTGTCTCCTATAGTAACTAGCTTTATTAATATACCATTTTACTTAACCCTATATTAGCTTACCCCCCCCAACAACCCTCTCACAGTACAACCCAGGGTCTCTCTCACCCCGTTTTCATCTCTCACTCTCTCTTTCTCTCCTCCACGCAAAACTCATCCACTCTCCCCTCTCTCACCCTCCCCTCCGGTGGGTAGCCTTCGCCCTCAGCCCGCCGTCGACTGCCTAGCCCACCAATGCCGTCGTCCACGCAGCATCCAAGGCAACCCATCTCCTGCAACAGCCCCCCTTGGCCTCAACCCTGTCCTACGGAGCCACCCACGCTGCGGACCACCTGCTCTGCCACCATTAGCGTCGCCGCCGCCTACCTTCCCCGCTTCGACGTCCACCACCGTTCGAAACACCCCACGGCGACAGCCACCAAGCCCGCTCATCTCCTCCGCCCAGCGACCCCCGCTCCATGCTCCACCTAGCATTGCTTCCCTTTCTAGTGAGACACCACCTGACCCTCCCCGACGCTCTGCCGTGCCTCGCTGATCGCACAACAAATCGACGTAGCCCAGACGTCGCCGCCCATCTCCGCCCCCCGTCAGCCCAAGCTCGCCTCGCATTCCTGCCACCGCTAGCCACCGTGCTCTGCCCATCTTCGATGTAGCACCGCCCTCCCCTGCCATTGTCGCGCCTTCCCGTTGCCGCATACAAGTCCTCCTAGATCGCCACCCACCAAGCGTGCTAGTTCTCCTCCGATCGCCGCTGCCGTCGACGCAAAGCAACCCAACCCCAGCCTGCTAACGAAACAAAGCGAAGAGAAGAAGTGTAAGGGTTTATAAAACGTATTTTTATACGAAATACGTATATACGTGCGTATTTGTAATTTTAGTATATAGGATTTCTGTTTTAAATTCATAACTAATTTTACAGGCCTCAGAAGATTACAAGACCAGGCACAGAAAATCAGAAATGACGTTATGGACCCATTGACACTAATTTCATCTCAATCAGACAAGTAGATTTTCCACAATAAATTTTAAAGCCTAAAATTTAAATACGTTGTTTTAACTTAATAATTCATAACTTGATATTTTCACGTAAAATGATATATGGAAAAATTATATGTTGTAGTACTCTTCGAGACGGACATTTTGACAGCTCACTTGAAACATTCTGATACGTATTTCATCCAGAAGAAATTATTGAACAATTACGATAATTAACTAAAATTAGTTATAAATTTATTTGGGGCTTTTAAAATTATAAAAATTACCAGAGGCTTCCGAAAAATTTTCCTTCTTAGGTAAAATTATATTCCTCATATCTAGCCTGTATAAAAATTTAGAACGCTTTTTGGCACAATTTCAATTGATTATAAAATCAAAACGATCAAGTTAAATATATAGAAAATAGTGTGTTCTTTAACAGATTGTTTCTTGTATATGCAGGTACCGATTCTCATACACCAGCATCCTTGGAAGCTCTAGATCTAGTCCCGGCTCACTAGAACAACCACGAAACTTGTAAGTCACAACAAATACTAACTTTAGAAATTTAGATAGTGTACTTATGGAAATACCGCATGCTCGAAGCATGGGATCAGTATCATAGTTGGTGGACTTCAAACATTGCTCAGGACTGACATTCTCTGTTGAGGCTTCTGACTTGACTTTTCAACAAGCGAAGCTCTTTGGAGTGTTGTTAATGCCTTTGAATATCTCTGGAGTGAGACCATTGTGCATAACTCTATTGGTATGTAAATCGGTCTATCACAACGCCATTAGCATCTTTACCTTTGGAACAACGGATTGACATACCGTATTGAAACATAATGAGCAAATGATATACCGTGTTGGCATCATACTGCTGGAACGTCTTATCGAAATTGAATGCTTGAAATTAGTTGGCACTACACTGGGTTTTTGAGGTAACTTATATTAGAGAACGTGTGGGAGCGACCGCGAGCCATCTACACATTGCACCGTACCGTACCGACTGTCTAAAATGAAATGTACCACCTAAAGTGAAGTGAGATCCGCCCGGGTGAGCGCCCCCGTGGTAGGAGATGGGCTAATGGTTGCACACTAAACTTTCCAATATAAGTCACATAGTTTCTAACTCTACTACTGCCTACTTGTCCTTTTATTGTTACTACATTTACTTGGTTGTCCTAATATTGTCATCACATGGTATGCTGGTTAAAATATTGTTGCTACCATATTACATATGACATGCCACAGTTGTTGCTCTTGTACGTTACTTTTTGCACTTGCACAGTCACCTTGACTTTATGCATTACATGCACTTTACTTACCACACCTAAGCAGCCACCAGTACTTTACTTATCGCTCTTGCATGCATGTCTGCTCTTATCTTACTTTTTGCACTTGCATGATCATCTTTAATTGTTTACTATAGCCTATTCCATACTTTTGCACTATTCTATTTCTATTACTAGAATTGTTGTGACTTACCTACGGTTCCATCTTCGTGGTACCTCAGACGTCGCACAGATTGACATAGGCACTCCTGAGTTCGCAGAGCCATATGTAATGACCCAAATTTTCAGATAAATTTTTGCTAATTTATATTTAATATTTTTCACCCATTTCCATCATTCCATTATATATATTTTTTCTTCATTACATGTTAAAAGCCCAAGTGGCCCACTTAATTCCTCACTATTAATCACAAAAAAATGTTGGGCCCGTTCTCGTCTCCCAGCCAAGACAAAGGCTTAAAAGCTTTAATTAAAACCTAATCTAATTTTCCTCTAACACCAAAACAGATGGCCCAAAGCCTACCCAATTTAATTGGTCCACATCCCCTCCTTAAGCAATTCCTTTTTGATTGAATGGGCCAAAAGACAATCCAAAGCTAGTACTCCCTTCACTTACTTCCACGAAGGCCTGGGAGCCCGAAACCTTTACCTTATCTCAATCAAAAACATCTCATTCCTCCTCCTTTGAAAGAAAACCACAGAGCCCAATTTCCCCTTGTACTGAAGAAGGGCATTTGAATCACAGCCGTCCCTCGCGTGAGAAACGACCCAGACGACCGTCGATTTCTCCCCTCTTTTCGGAACCCTAGCTCTCTCTCTCTCTCTCTCTCTCTCTCTCTCTCTCTCTCTCTCTCTCCAATCGAACGGACGAAATTCAGCGCCGCTCATCTTCCGCATCCGAAACAAACCCTAAATGGGTCCTCGCGCAATTGAGCCGCCCTTCCTCCTCTTCAAATCGAACGGCCCCCCGTCTCACGCCTTTGACTCGAACCGAATCCCCTTTCCGTTGTGGATCCAAGTGCCGTGTTTCCTGGATACGAAACCCTAGCCGCCCCTTTTGAAAAACCAGATCCTGGTATTCGCTCCGAAGATTTCGGATCTGTTAGGATTCGATCCCCCCCCCCCCCCCCCCTCGTGTGATCCCCTCTATTAAATGCCAATGGTTTTAGGATTTTTGGTAATAGGATTTTTGGTAACGAAAATCATTGTCTTCCTCCTCTAAATTTCCGGAGTTTATTTGGGATTTTCGGAGCTTTTTCGTGGTTAGATTTTTGGTCTTCTGATCCCTCCGATTTCTCCAATTGAGGTAGATTGTCTCTACTCCAATTTCTCAGTTTATGTTCTATTTACTTTTTAATTTATTGGGAAGTGATGATTCATATATTCTTGAGGAAATCCTTTTCCTTTGCAAGAAGATCGGCACCCTCACTAACGTATTCTGCCTTCTGTATTTTCATCGGATTCCTTTTCTTTGGTCGGCCGCCAGGGGGTCAGTCCCTCTCACCGTCGTGGTCCTTCACGCGGATGAGTTTCCCCCGACGTTGTTGGTTAGTCCCTGACACCGTGTTGAACCCGTGGGCTTAAATCTTAATGTTGGCTGTAAATCTTAATGTTGTCTCTTCCTTCTTTGTACATGTCACTGTAATTTGATTTTGGACCCATCTATTGCTATTTGATTTCGGGCCTAGTTGCTGTTAATTGATTTCTGGGACAATGCCATTACTTTTGTTTCCTGGGCCTGTTTGGGATATTGGAGTACCGGCCTGCTGTTGTTGTTAATGGGCTTGATTAAATTGTTGTTCTGATCGGTCCTGAAGAATTGTTACCGTTCTTATAAATAGACTTGTGTGAAGACCTCCTTTGGCTGGTAGACCGTGTGCCATATGAATCTGATTCCAATGTAAAGTTAGACAGCTACTTAAAATAAATTGTATTAATTTTCAGTCTTTGTTTTTAATTATAAAATCTCTATTTTAAATTAATTCGTTTATACTGTCTCTCGTTTCATTTTTTGTTTTAATTGATGCGGGATGCAATTATATGTATTTAGAGCAGGAACATTTACCAAGAACTTGCACAATACTCGACATAGACAACTCATGACATCAACCCGACAAATTAGAATGACATACAGTTAGCTCGTTGTCTAAGGAGTGTGAATGTGATTATAAATAACGTATTCGGTTTAACACTCTCCTGATGGAAGTGGGGCAAGTTACAAAGCAATCAATTTTCCTCCATTTATGGAAAGAGGGTTCAAATGCAATCTTCCTCTTTCTTCTGAAACGAGGGGTTCAATTTCAATTGTCTGCTATTCACACTAATAGCGGGGTTACAGAACGAGTTAATGCATCTCACTCCCTTGGACACGAGTCACGGATTAGAATGGTTAGTATAACTTTAACCAACCCTTTAAGACATTCATAACTTAGTCGATCATTTCTCTTGTTCAGAGGTATTGTACTTGTACTGTTTTCGTTATTTATAAACTTTTAAGATTGGTTTAGATGTTGTTTACTTTTAATTTTGTGATATATCTTCTCCTCGGGTTTAGCAGGGATTTTACATTTTTGATCGGGCATCAAGTTTCTAAGACTAATCATACATGTATGACTTTAAATTCGGTATTATTTTCTGCTTAGTCCTATTCTTCTTTCATAGGTAACCAGCAGGATCTGCATAAAAATTGTAAAATGTGATGACACCCAAAACTGGGTCGTTACACCATAGCTCGATCTTGAGACTGTCGACTTTAAGAATTGGAGTGTATATGTGATGTACTTTCTATGTACTTCCATTCCGCTTTAATTTTCTTGTATTTAGTGTAAGAGATGCTATTGTGTTGTACTTTCAATTATGGACTGTAATAATGTACGCTGGTTTGAGTATTATTGTACGTCTCTGCATTGTGGCTATATTAATTTCTCTGGTGATCAGTAGACCTGCAAATAAATCAAATAAGTAATGGCCCCCCTAAGAGCGGGTCGTTACAGAGTGTCAGCCAAATGCCGCTATCTATTAGCGAGAAACTCAAGATGGGAGAGTTGCAACCGATGAATATGTCTCCCTAGTTGGTTGACAGATTGATCAAGTATCCAGTGTGCATTATAGAAGATATACCGGTACATGTGGGGATGATCTTGGTACCTTATGACTGTGTAATTATGGATATGCCTGAGGACTCATGCATCCCCATAATTCTAGGCCGTCCTTTCTTAGCCACAGCGGAAGTCTTGATCGACATGAAGGGAGGAAAGCTCTCCCTCAATGTGGGAAAAGAAAAAGTGGAGTTCGACCACTGGAGGTCTATAAAAGAGTTTATGGAGGATGACCACATTCAGCAGGTTGACCTCCTTGAAGATGTCATCAATGAAACTACATTAGACTAGATATTCCTAGATGCTACAGAAGAGCCCCCAGATGACAATTCAAGTCAAAAGTGGTAGCCGGAGGAAATGATTCTTATGAAGACGTCCAATGAAGCTCTGAGAGAAAAATTTAAAGAAGAGCCACCATGATCACACCCATAAGACATCAAAGAGCTGAGGAGTCAAGACCAAGCAAGTTGAAGCTGAAGGAGAAGAACACGAGAAAGCATGGAGATGAAGAAATTCTGAAGCTCTCCACCCAAAAGCCACCATGATTACATCAAAAGGGAGTAGAGCGCATGATTATAAACGAGCGCTTCTTGGGAGGCAACCCAAGTTTTTCTTATCGTTTTTAGTTTTTCATTTTCATCTCTATCTTAGTCTAGAAGTAGCTTAAATTTTATGTTTTGAATGAAACCCCAAAAGCCCAAATAACTCTAAGTGTTTTAATGCAGGAGAAGATAGAGAAACGTTTTACACAGCCGCGTGGGATATTCCACGCGGCCACGTGGAAGAGAATCTAGCAGAAGCAAAAGAAGTGAAGAAAACACATTCGACGCGCTCGTTTTATGCAGACACGCGCGACCACGTCGTCGCAAGGAAATTTGGGATGTCTTGAACTAAAAAAAACCATAAATGACGTGGTCATTTAATTCAAAAGACACTGTCGTTTAAAGTTTGAGACCCTACTGGAAATTTTGCAAAAATTCAACCTCCAAACCCCCGCTAACACGGACGTTTAAAATTTTCTAAACGGCCGCGTCGAACCACGTTTTAAGGCCAAAAATCCCTTTTAAAGACCTCAATTTCACTTCCTTTCAAACCCAATCCAAACGACCGCATCCTCATCCAAAAGTCCAAAGCCAAAATTGCAAATTTGACGCAGTCGTTTCACCAAAACGACGCGGTCATTTAATTTCTAAGAACGTACTTTTTTGAACCCAAATTCTCAAATTTTTTACCGTCTGACACGGCCGCGTCATTTCCTCCATACGACTGCATCGACGCAACTTTAGGGTACAAAAATTTTGATACGACGTGGTCGATATGCCGATCGACGCGGTCACGTCGAATTGACCGTGTCATATACAAACCCCCTGAATTCACATCCTCCAATCGACACGGCCGAATCAAAACAACGTGATTGTTTAACGCAACTGCGTCACTGCTCTATATAAACCCCAAACCCTTACTCGACCGCTTCAAGCTCACAAATTCCCGTTGTTTCGACTTCTCATCTTCATCATCATCACCTCCGATCTCCTCTAACATCCCAAATCTCCATCATCCTTCCAAAAATGACCCCCACTACTCTCCTCTATCCTCAATATCACATTCCACCATCGTCGAAAGCCGAAACGACCACCAAAAAAACAGTAAAACAATCGTTTCTGGGCATTTTCAAGGTTCAATCGACGTGGCCCGCCACTCTTTGAAGCTCGAAGTCAATTACTGGGTTTGAGAGGAGCTTGAGGATCATCACCGAAGCTTGATGCATCGCAACTTCAACGAGGATCATCTCCGCTTGGGTAAACTCTTTCCATCTCTTTCAATTTTTAATTGCTCACTGAAAGCGCTAATTTGCGTGAGTCTCACACTTTGCACACTCCACCTTACACCTTCACCATGCCTCCACGCACACTGGGTAAGCGCATGATCACGTCAGGATGTACACCCAAAACAATGTACTTTTACTGCAAGCACACGGTAAAGTGGTGAGCGGGTATCAAATCACGAGGAGGAACTGTTGGTATTACATTGGCCACTTGGCAGAGATGGAACAATGGTGAAGGAATATGTGTGTCACAAATGTATAAAAATGTCGGTTGTAAATTCAATTAATAAGAATGTCTAGGACTAGGAAATCCCCACTATAGATTTCGAGTATCAATGTGAATATGAACTTCCATATTACTAACTCCTAATTTAGGGTGAAATTATCGCAACTATATTGAGAACTAGCATACGCTCTCACGCTACGCAAGTCTATAATAAATTAAGCTAGAGCCACGCTCTCTCGCAAGCCTAGTCTAAATTATTAGCATTAAGATCGACAATATAATTCAATTCTAACTCAAGTTCACTCTCATGCAACGTGAGTTCAAATCTAGATTATGATGGTTGGTATTCGTCTTACCGTCGTACATGAGAATGTAATTATCGAAATATAATAAAGATGCTAGCTTTGGTCGCACTCATGCACCAATTCTAGGATATCTCAATTCTAGATCTAAATCAAATATCTAGGGCTTCCTATAGATGAAGATCCTCTCTCGAGCTCTTAAGATCTAAGTAGAAATACCGACCATAATCTAACCCTAAAATATGTTTAGCAACAAGGGTTTTCAATGGATTTCACATATCAAGCTCTAAATCCACATGGTTTATCCATTTGCCCTAGAACAAAGAGACTACTCATAAGTATTCATGATCAACACAATAAAATTGATAGATGCGATAGAAATCATCATAGACAAACTATTTAGACAATAGATAATCATAAAAAATAGAAACAAATAGAGTTTAGACAAACCAATGAATTCCAAGCATCAATCCAACAAGAAATTCGAGAACTAGCTCTCCAATTCAAAAACTATAGCAAAATAAAATAGAGTCTTCTCTAAGATCTCTAGCCATATTGTCTCTCTCTTTGACGGCTCATAAAACTACATATTTATACTAACTAAAAAACCTAGGAAAAAGCTGACCAAAATGCACTCAGACCTAGGCAAACCCTATTTTGCAATTCTGGGCCGACTGCGCACTCGGCCGAGTTGAAATGTCACTCGGTCGAGTGGTATTCCCTGCAGAAAATCCTCAAAAAATGGTGTTCTGTCTTCTCTGGCCACTCGGTCGAGTGGTCGGCTCACTCGGCCGTGTGGCCTTCTCACTCGGTCGAGTGGCCTTCTTACTCGGTCGAGTGAGAGTTCCTGCAGAAATCTTCAAAACCCGCATTCTACCTCCAGATTTTCTTCCCTCACTCGGTTGAGTGGACTTCTCACTTGGTTGAGTGAAAGTTTCACTCGGCCGAGTGTATCTGTGTCGCTTCTTGGCTGGGGCTGGCGCAGTATCCATTTCTCTCGCTTAAGTGGTCTGCGCCATACGACCAAGTAGGCTGAGTTTCTGTTGGGTTTTGAAGGAACCTCAGGGCATAAATGTATGCACGTTCTACGTCGGACAGACCATAGAAGCAGTAAACATGCAGTGGAATAAACCATTAAACAATTTAATGAACCCTATCTAGGAAAATCTACTATCTTGGGGTGGGTCTGACCAACCCCAAAGATAGATCTAAACTACTGCAACAATATATGAAAGCATAAAATTGACATACGCAGAACTTCGTTTCCTCAGAATATGAAGCATCGTTTTCAGCAACTTTCTTTCGCTCCCCGAGGCAAGCCCCCTCCACGCCTCCAAGACAGGACCTCCCGAAGCGAGCTAACACCGTGCCTCCGAGTCAATCACTCACCGAAGAAAGTTTCACTTGAGTACGATCCATGTAAAAGACTTTGGATCAGATCCAAACAACCTCGTCGTCTTGCTAGGACTCGAACAGAGGATCGGAAGAATTTAGGAAGAGGGAATAAATATTAAGTCTTGCTACGAGTGTGCTCAAAACTTTTCGGAGCTATTCAAAACAGAGACTTGGTGCAAATTTTCCATGGGGGGTTGGCTCCTATTTATATAGGAAGCTAGACCCCTACCTCATCTCATGAGCAATGTGGGACTAAATAATATTATCGGAAAAATTAGTTTAGTTTGTCTTACACTAAGGCCAAACTTCTATTAATTTTCCCTCCCTCACTGTTGAGCTTTGCAAGTGATACAAACTATCACATTGAAGAGCTCTAAATGGTGAATGCATAGAAACAAATGGCGCTCCAATCCGACTTCTTTTGATCCCTTAAACAATAGCTCAAGGTTAGGCAAAAGGCCACAAAAATCAGATTTTTACAGCCGTCATTCTGTTATCTAGAACCCAAGATGTGGGCCCCACAAATAGGGCCCATGGGACAGCTGGGTGTGCCCAACAAGCACACCCAGCTCGTTGGGCGAGCCCGCCCACACGGGCGGGTCTGACCTGCCCGCTTAGGAGGGCGGGCTCGAGTCAGACTCGAGCCTGCCCTAGCAGGAGGGCGGGCTCCAGTCTGACTCGAGCCTGCCCCAGCAGGCGTGTTTGACCTGCCCACCACAGCAGGCAGGCTTGACCCGCCTGGCCAAGGCTGGGCGGGCTAGCCCAGCCTGCATGAGTTGGCCATTTGTCCTTTTTCTAGAGCTTTTATCTCATCTTGAGCCTCGATTTGAGCGCGGTTTTTTCTGTGACCTTCATGAAAAAATCCTCTTCATCTATATGCATCATATGTACATTAACATTTTTTGACATGTTATAATTTCCATTTAATTATTCTCGTGGATTCGAGTGCACTCCTCCTTAATTCTCCCTATTACTAAGATGCAAATTCTACTCGGTGTGAGACCCTACAGCCTGACCCTAATACATGTTGGGGCTCGAAATCCCTAGATGACAGTGACCACGAGCAGCAGGTGTCGTCCCTGTTTCGGCATCATTATTACGTGATTGACCCATTGACTAAAGTGTCGACGGGATCACTCTGACTGTGTTCGTGATGAATACCGCAGTTTTAGTTCATTCGTCATAACTATGTCACTACATATCCTAGGGCATGGTAAACTGTCAACCCTACTACCTAGCACTGTCCAGCATCATTCGGTCTTTGGTATATACATGTTGTACTTCCTAGAACATATCATGACCAAGGGTTTTACAAAGAACGGTGCTAAACATATGACACTAACTTCCTATGAACGGAAGAGACGAATCCTCTCTTGATCACTACTTACCTTGTACGCTTCAAGTGTCATCCAACCTACGACCTTTCAACAATCCTTGCCTCGAAGCTAGATCATAGATCTAAGTGACACCGTTCATGTACAAGTTCGTACAATGACCTCACATTTTAAGGACCAACTAGCCTATCATCACCAGAAAGTTAACAATGACAGATTAGTTAATATTAACCATTTGATAACCTTTTATTGGGTTGTTCAGTGGACTCATTCTCCAATGAGCACATGTGTCTCGTCTCTGACTTTGCCAGGTCGAATGATTATGAGATCATCAAGACAAAGACATAATGGTCTGTCCGATGTGCCGATATCCTTTTCTCGACGCATCTATGACCATGAACACTTTAAGACTCATGCTCCTATCGGTTAGACACTTCTCATAATCGAGATCTCTATCTAGATACGTGTATGACCTTAGTATAAATCTAAGGAAATTATCTAAGTAATTTAATGAAAACATCATAAGAGAAAAACTTAGACAATTGATACGAGAAAGCATACTTTCATTCATGAACAAGATGTTTTACATAGATAAATTACCTCGAGGCCATACATCTCTCAACATCTCCCACTTGCACTAAGGACCATTTATCTCGGTATCTCATACCACATTTACATACTAGTCTATCCTGACGATCGCGTGTCAGAGCCTTCGTGAACGGATCTGCTATGTTGTCTTCCATACAGACTCTAAGGAGTTTTATGTCTTTCCTCTTTTCAATATCCTGTATCAGGTGATACTTTCGAAGAATGTGTCTGGATCTCTTGTGGAATCTTGGTTCTTGAACTAGACTGATGGTTGCATTATTATCTTAATACAAAGGCATTGGATCCTTAACTACTGGCACCATCCCTAACTGGTTTATGAACTTTCACATCCAGAAAGATTCCTTTACCGCATCATTGGCTGATATATACTCGGCCTCCATCGTGGAGTTTGCAACAGTATCTTCTTTGGAACTTCTCCAACTGACTGCTCCTCCGTTGAGAGTAAAAACATATCCAGAGATAGATTTGTTATCATATATATCACTCTGAAAGCTAGAATCTGTTAAGCCTTCAACGTTGAGCTCTTCACTTCCATAAATCAAGACCAAATCTCTAGTCATTCGCAAGTACTTAAGAATTGGCTTGACGGCTTTCCAGTGTTCTTCTCCAAGGTTAGACTGATATCGACTTACTACACCTAGTGCAGAAGTGACATCAGGTCTGGTACAAATCATGGAATACATGATAGATCCTACTGCCGAAGCATATGGGATCATATCCATGCGTTCCTTTTTCAAGTCAATTTTTGGAGACATCTTCTTGAAAGGTTTATTCCATGATTGGCTGGTATAAAACCACCCTTACTGTTTTTCATGCTAACCTGCTTTAGCATGGTGTCAATGTACCTGGCTTGGTAGAGACCTAACATCCTTTTAGATCTATCTCTATAGATCTTAACACCTAATATGTATGATGCTTCTCCCAAATCTTTCATAGAGAAGTTAGTTGATAGCCATTCCTTAATAGACTTCAACATCTCTATGTTGTTACCTATTAAAAGAATATCATCCATATACAATATGAGGATGACTAAAGAATTTTCACTGGTTTTCTTATAGATACATGGATCATCTTTATTTCTGACAAAACCAAACTCTTTGACTATCTTGTCAAAATGGATGTTCCAACTTCTTGGTGTCTGCTTGAGTCTGTAAATGGACCTATGCAGTCTACATGCCACTGAATTCAAATCCTTCTGGTTGAGTCATGTAAATCTACTCTTTTAAATCACTAATTAGAAACGCAATCTTTACATGCATTTGCCAGATCTCATAGTCATAAGGCGCAACAATAGCGAGTACAATCCGGATAGACTTGTATATGGCAACTGTGAGAAATTCTTGTCATAATCTATCCCTAGAATTTGACGATAACCTTTTGTAACCAGCCTGGCCTTGTTTCTATTTTTTTCATCTGCACCGATCTTCTTCTTGAAGATCCATTTGTAGTCAATGGGAACACTTCACTTGGGCACGTGACCGGCGCCCCGCTTACGGTATGGGCGCGGTGTCGTTTACCGCAAGTGCACGGTTAGTGTAGGGTGCGGGTTTATCGAACTCAGGGAGGCGAGGTTGTGCTTGAGTCAGGTAGGACCTAAATCACCCCGGGGGGGCGAGCTAGCCCGAATCGGTAAATGGTTGTCATGGAAAGAAATGAAGGGTATGAACAACAAGAAAGTAAACCCGGAGCTTTGGTTTCCACTCCGACGAGTGACTCTCGCCGATACGGCCTACGGGTATGGATAGCGATCGGAATTAGGGTCTAATGGTGGGACGTTGCCTCTGAAAGTGGTACCGGCATCCCATGGGCTCGATATTCCGGTCGGTGCCCAGGATGATACACCGGACTTCCCGGATTCGATCAGTGGGCACTCCCGTGTCCATTAACACTGATCGATTCCGAGAGCACTAAGCTCGCAACGATAACTCCCAACGTCTCATCCTGCCGCTCCCGCGTGCTAGGATTCGGCGTCTACGCTAAGGGCGTGAGCTATGGCTAGGGAGTCAACCGCCAAGTTTATTCCCCCTTGGCCCAACGGTCAAAGGAGGTCTTTTTCCTGCCGATGACAATGAAACACCCCGCGTAACCGTTAAATTCCCACTCCCTATCGATTTCCTAACCCTATGGACGCATCGGGAAGAGCCCCCGAAGGGGTTTCCACCAAAATCCCAGATTTGGGAACTACTCACAAAAATTCATGAAAAATCGATCTAAATGAAATTTAACCGTTGGAATCATAATCGGACAATTGCAATGCGGAAGTAATAGAGTAGATAAGACAATACTAAAATTTGAGAAAGATCTGAAAACTTACAAAAGAGTAACAATTACAGCCGTCACAATGTGAGAAAACAGTAAAAAACTAGCAGCTCTCATTTCTGGTACCCTAGGGGTTCTATTTATAGACTCTCGCATCAACCGATCGGTTGACAAGTCAACCGATCGGTTGATCCGTTACAAAATAATAACAGAAAACGGAGAGCTTTCATCCGATCATTTGAACCGGTCGGGTGAGTTCTTGAGTGACCGGTTGGATCTTGGAGCCGTCGGGTGAAGCGATCGGTTTGGTGCCCGTGTCTTCAGCTCCTCATCTTCAGCTACAGATGAACCGATCGGGTGAGAGTCACCCGATCGGTTGGCATTTTGCTCGAAAAAACAGAGAACAGTCCCCCGCTGAACCGGTCTGTGAACCGGTCGGGTGACTTCCATGTGAGCTCCGGCTGAGACCGGGTGGTGCACGCGTGCATCACCCGATCGGTTGGAGATGACCAACCGACCGGGTGAGGGGCTGAAAGATGAATTATTCGACGTTTGACCCCCTGGATCACGCGTGACTTCTTCCGTTGCTCCGGGGACTTGAGATATCATCGTTAAACGTCCCCTACGTGGTCAACCTCCTGCAAACATGGATAAACAAAGAAAAGTGAAAGAAAACGAGAAAATACAAGAAAACGAATAAAAGACGACGAAAAGCACGGGGAAACACAAAAGAAAACGTGCGTGAATATATGAAATATAAACGCACGTCAAAATCCCCCAAGCTGAACTCTTCCTCGTCCTCGAGGAAGACGAGTGAGAGTAGGAGCTCGGAGGGAAAAATAGATAGGAAGAAAGAAAAAGAAAACTCTAAATCCTAGATCGTCCGTCAGAGCCAACAAAATCAAAAACGACACACCAAGCAAGCAAATGCCAAATCACACCACTAAACCTAAGAAAACGAGTCCAAATAAGTGTCATGGGCCCACGCGGTAAAGCGCGAATGAGTGCGGCCGTGTGCTAGCAAATGGTGTCGCTTTCTACAATGTGCTATGAGCTCATATACGCAAATCCAGGAAATGACCCAAATATCGATTCGAATTGAATTAAGCGGCGAATATATAGTTCAAGCATGCATGAGAATAGAGAGAATCAAAACATATCATGCGTCAGGGACTCCACAACTAGGGTTAAGGAAATCATGCCACTATAGCCTAGATACTAGCTAAAAAGTTCCTAAGCCAAGTGTTTTCGATAACGATGGGGGTTGAGATGATGCGGAGTAGAACACTCGGTGCAAATTCTCGCCTTCCCTTTATTCTCGGTAAGTAGAAAAAAATATTCACACGAGAATTTTTTTTGTTTTTGGGCATTTGTATATTTTTTTGGCTTTTTGGCTATACAAAGTTTTTCTTTTCTTCTCTTTTTGGGTTTTTCTTTTCCTTTTTCTTTTTTTTGGATTTTTGGGTTTTTGGCTATACACATGTGCACTCTCCCAAGTGGGAGAACGGTACACGACGAGGGGATTTGCACCAAGTAAAACAAAAAAAAAGTCGAAATCTAAACACTTGGGCAAAGGAAAATATTCTCGCTAAATAGAGCATAGGCTAAATGGGTTATCCTAGTCCTCAATTGTGGAATCCCGACGCATGCGAATTGAAATATACGATATAAATTTAGCATGCATATAATGGCAGCAAGTACCGCATATTCAAATCGAAGCATGATAATCTAGGGTTCATTCCTGGACAGGTATATAAAGTAAAATCACCAAGTAGAAGCACACCAAATAGCTAGGCACGACGCACGACTCACAAGAAAGCTAAGTGGACCTACGATGCGTGAAATGCAAGAGGACTCGAAATCCTAGGGTTAGTGAGTGTGATCATCGATGCTATGCTAGGTGTGTGTGATTTTGTGGTGATTCATCATAGGATTCATCTCTAGGAGAAAGAGATAAAAAGAAGGAAAAAAATAAAAAGCACGATGAAAACGGCACAAAAACGAAAAAGAAAGACTTAAATGACGCATACAGTGCGACTCCCCCAAGCTGAAGCTTGCATTGCCCTCAATGCAATATGAGTGAGTACGGGAGGGCAATGAAGATGGGGGGATACGCACTGACACAAAAAGAAATGAAAACGAGGAAAACATAGAGATGAAACTGAAAAGAAAGAAAGATTAAAATCAAAACAAACGACACGAAAATAAAAATAAAAGTAAAATCACACGACACGACACTCAAAAATGGGAAAAACAAGCACACACACAAAAATGAGAAAAACAAACAAAACACGACAGCACACCAAAAAGACGTCCCCCAAGCTAGACCAGACAGTGCTAGCGAAATGATATGATCAATAAAATGCAGAGATATGCAAGGGGGAGTCAAAAACAAACAAGGAGAAATCAGAAAGCAGTAGAAGGTGAGTCCTCGTCCTCCTCGGAAGAGGGTGTGGATGGGTGGTCGGGGGAGGCTGGGGGTGTACGGAGAAGTGGGGAATGAGGTGCAGGAATAGGTGCGGTGGTGGTGTGAACAATGGGAGGAGTGTCGGTGGAGGTGGGTGGTGGTGGTAGGAAGGCGATCAAGGCGGTGGTGAGAGGAATAGAAATGGAGGAAGAAGATGCGGTGGTGACGGTGGTGGGCGGTGGTGGAAGAGATCTGGAGCGTACCGGTAATTTCCTCCGATGCACGTATGGATTGACAGAGGAGGAGGGAGGAGGTAGCGTGGGTGCGATGGAAGTGGTCGGGAGGGGTGAAGTGGATGCCGGGATGGGATTAGAAGGGGGAGGAGAAGAATGTGGTGAGGGGGGTGATGGATGTGGGGATGTGTGGGAGGGTGGAGGAGAAGATCGCCGAGGTGGTGAAGGTGGAGGTGGTCCGTGGATATGAGTGAGAAGACGAAGAATGGCGGCCACGTTCCTCTCAAGTGCGAGGAAACGTGGGTGAGTAAGAAAAGAAGAAGGTGATGGGTCCGAGGAGGCAGAGGACATGGCGAGCTCACGAAGGGCAGCGACCTCTCTCTCAAGACCTAGACGGGCAGAGACCTGACGGTGACCAAAAGATGTGGACTGACGAGAAGCAGAAGTGATGCCGGCAGGTAAGGTCGAAGTGGTGCCTGCGGCAGTGGTCATGCCGGCACAGGAGACAAGGCCAGAAATGGCCGCAAAGAGGTGCTCAGACGTGATGGGCCCCAGAGCAGAGACTGGACGACTCGGGCCAGCCCCTAAATCTCCCCGAGACGCAGGGATATCCTGCTCGCCTAAGTGGGCGGCAGGGGACGGTGGTCTGCGTGCGTCTGCGGGAAGGAAAGGAAGGTTCAACCCCGCTAGGAAGTTGGGATCAGGTGGGAAGGTCCAATCTCCCACGAGAGCAATGGTCATGCGAGCGGGGTTGTGGAGGATGGTGTAAGGGGCTGGTGGGTGGCCATAATTGAAGATGAAGCGGCCATCCGAGTGGGGTCTAATCATGTGGATGTGCCGCAGGACATCAATGTCAAGCTGTGAGGGTCCTGCGGCAGCTGGAAGATTATTGGGGAAGGGAATATTGAATTGGGCGTGAGAGCAGATGATAGTTATGATGCCCCCACAACAAAACTTCCCCTTACCGGCCCGGCTGATCTCGAGTAGCTTGTAAACAAGCCAATAGCCGCCATGGATGGGGACGGTAGGGGCCCTGAAGCTAATTCCATCATCGTCCCGGACAAAAGGGAAGGTCATGGCCCAAAGGATAAAAAGGTCGGGGATAGTCACGGTGCCAGACTCGTCCCTAGGAAAAATTGCAGATGAAATGATCCTGTGGGCCAAACGAAACACGGGATGAATGATGGAGGAGGCCTTGGCCCGTCCTCGGGGATAATCACGGAACATTGTGAGGCGGAACCAGAATTGATCGACGTCAAACTCAGGCGTGTACCCGTAGTGTCGGATGGAATCATCCCCAAGATTGGGGAAACCAAATATATCGTTAATCGTGTTCAGATTTGTGGTGACACTACGGTTACGCACCCGGAATTTAATGATCGACCCGGACTCCCAAACAAGTGTAGAGAGAAATTCGAGGGTGAGTGCCGGGTAGGATATGGCAGATGCATTAAGAAAGGCCAACCATCCTAAGTTAGCGAAAAGAGATTCGACCTCGGTGAATACACCGAGATCGATCAGTGTTTGTGTGTGCGGGAATTTAGAGGATAGATGCCCCCGAGCATCGAGCCGACGATAAAAGTCCTTGTGCTCCTGGTTCCGAAAGATATACCCATGCGGGCCCAACATTGGGTCCACAGGGGGGACAACAGGCGGGGGAGGGCCAAGTGTAAGTGCTCGTGTACGAGAAGGGGGACGTGTTTGTTTTCGTCTCTTTCGAGACGGTTCCTCCTCCCGCATAATTCCCTTCCCCTTGTCCTTATCCTGAGCCATGCGTGAGTGTGCGTGTATGAATGAATGCAAAAGTGATGAATGCACACTAACACAAGCAAAACGAGCAAGCACAATTTATAGGGCAAAAATAGAAATATGAGCTTAGGAGCGAGTGTACCCAAGCGAAATGGCGGAGCTTGCTCGTAGATGTCCCCACACTGTGCAACGAGAGTAGTGTGGAGCCGCGGCGATCTCTTTCGGCAAGAATTTTCGAAATGGGGGTGGTTTGGGGGGAAATTAGGTCAAAACTCGAGATGAAAGGGGGAAGAGGGTGAAGATGATGGAGGGATTGATGGAGGAGGTGGAGAGAAGGAGTAATGGAGGAGTAGAGGACGTGGGGGAGTGAGAATCGGTCGTTGGGGAGGAGAGGCAGGCGAAACGACGGCGATTTTGGCGATCGGGCGAAGATGAAAACGAGCGGGTGGTCGGGGGGTTTATATAGGGTTTTAAGTCGAACCGATCGGGTGACTTGTCACCCGATCGGTTGATGGTTAGGTCAAAATTCTTGCCGAAGAATTGCTACGGGCGAACCGGTCGGTTGACTTGTCAACCGATCGGTTGGCCGCTCCACTCATTTTCCCGAGAACTGAGGGCTGCTCACCCGGTCGCTTCAACCGATCGCGCTCGAACTCAACCGATCGATTGATATTCCCCAAAAATTTACGAGAGTTCTCCCCAGCTCACCCGGTCTGTCATCCGGTCTCTTCATTACTCAACCGATCGGGTCATTTGGGGACAGATCTCGGCATACATCCCAACCGATCGGGTGAGTTATCAACCGATCGGTTGGGGCTTGTTTCCTGCAAAAACCAACAGATTCGTCTAAGTCCCCGAACGAATGTTCTTGCGGCTGATTTTATTTATAAAAATAGACAAAATATAGTCAAAAATAACGCTAAAAAGTGGGGAAAAGTTTAGAGCATGGGTTGCCTCCCATGAAGCGCACTTGTTTAACTTCGTTGGCTCGACGCCCGCAAGAGATGTTCATGGTGGTTGATACGGGTGATGCCCGAAGTTCGGTATCTCTTCTTCATTGGCGCTGAAGGCCTTTGGGGTAGTCAGCGGCTGGAGAAATATTTGCTTGACTACCCTCCCCTTGTTCTTGGGATCCGGGGGCTTCTCTTTCGTGTTGGCGCTTCCTGCCATCTTCTTTAGGATCCGGACCTCGTCTTTAGTGAGGTTCATGGGCTCTTTCTCCGTTCTCCTCGCAGGAGGAGCTTTGAGGAACCCGGGAGGGGTCGTTCTTGCTGCACTCACTTTCCCAGCAGCATCTTTGTTCTTGGGGCCATCTTGGTCTTCTAAATCCCCCAAGTCATCGAGGGGGGGGGGGGGGGGGTTCTTAAGAGAATCTCCCAGGAGCTCTCTTCAGCGGCTTTTTCTTCTTCTACCTCAAGCAAATTACACCGAGGGTCATCTGGGGGATTGAGATACTTCATGGACAACCCCAGATCAAATTCAACTTTTTCTCCGCTGACGTTTAGAGAAAGTTTTCCGTTCTTCACATCAATCAAAACGCCAGCAGTGGCCATGAAAGGCCGTCCCAGGATGATGGGGGTGTGTGCGTCTTCAGGCATGTCCATGATTACAAAGTCCACTGGCACATGCACCCCTTTTACATTAACGGGGAGGTCATCCACAATTCCCACCGGATATTTGACCGACCGGTCAGCTAGTTGTAGGGTCATACCGGTGGGCTCCAAATCACCCATTCCTATCCTTCTATACATCGACAAGGGCATCAAACTAACACTCGCTCCTAGATCGATGAGTGCACGATGAATCTTTACTGCCCCGATCGTGCAGGGAATTGAGAAGCTCCCAGGTCCTTGAGTTTCGGCGGATTTGCCCTCTGGATGAGAGCGCTACACTCCCCCGTCAATACTACTTTCTCCTTTCTAGACCCTCTAGTCACTAAATCTTTCAGGAATTTTGCATATGAGGGGATTGTTTCGATTGCTTCTAGGAAGGGGATTTGCAGGCTTAGGTCCTTGACCATGGCGAAGAACTTGCCATATTTCTCATCAATTTTGGCCTGAGCTAACCGTTGTGGAAATGGCACAACGGGGTTGAACACTTTCGGGCTCCCTTCCTCCTTCTTCTTCTTATCTTCTTCAGAGACTCCCTCCGGAGTCATTGGATTTGATGACGAAGCACCGGCGTCGTTTGATTTTTCGATCGGTTGCTCAACGACCAATGGTGCTTCCGGTTTGCTAGGGGGCACTCTAGTAGGAATTTGTGTCCCGCTTCTCAGAACGATAGCGGACACATTTGCGTGCTCGTGCACGAGTGCCGACGTTTGGGTTGCTCCCCTCGGGTTCACCTCTGGTTGTGGCGGTAACTGGTTTTGTGACCTTGAAAGGTTCGCCACTTGTAACCCCAGCTGGGTTACTTGGTCCGTGAGGGCCCGCTGACCCATTCCAGCTTTTGATTGATCTTCTCCTGATTGGTTATATATTGAGTCAAGAGAGACTCAACCGGAGAGACGTCCCTTTGTTGGCCATACTGCTGCTGCTGTTGGATTGGCTGCTGATTCCTGGGGGCATAAAATTGTTGCTGAGGTTGCTGCTGATATGGTTGCTGCTGAATCTGACTTTGCTGCGGCCTTGCCGGCTGATATGTGTGTTGCTGCGGATGCTGAGGCGGTGAGGGCTGAAATGGTGGCCAGTAACTGAAGTTTGGGTGGTTCCGGTTGTTTGGAGAGTAGGCCGGGTTGGAATTGGTCCTTGGCGGATACGGCGCATTTCCCGTCGGGTTGTAAAATAGTGCGCTCGCCTGATCCAACGGTGGTGAGATGTCACCACCGTCGAATTCCCCAAAGAATTCGGATTCTACCGCTAAAATTTGCTGTGTACCGGCCCCATCGGCTCCTACCATTAGTGCGGAGATCTGGGTCGAAAGCAAGTCGAACTTGCTGGAAAGTTTGTCGACGTCCTCGACTCTATGTATACCCCCAGATCTTTGTGTGGCTCTCTCGTCACACCACCGCTCATTGTTGGATGCCATATTTTCCAGAATATGTCCGGCATCTTCCTCGCTCCTAGACATGAAGGAACCCCCAGCCGCGGCGTCCATAGAAGATTTCAGGTCATCCCTCAACCCATTATAGAACAGATTAATAATCTGCCACTTCGGAAGCTCATGGTGAGGGCATCTTCTTTGCATCTCCTTGTACCTCGTCCAAGCTTCATGCAAGGACTCGTGGCTGGCCTGGGAGAAGGAGGAGATCTCACTCCTCAACTTCATGGTCTTCCCCGGAGGAAAGAACTTCGTCAGAAAAGCGTTGGAGAGCTTCTCCCAGGTATTGAAAGTGTTGGGGTCCTTCCCCCTTAGCCATTCTTGGCTTTGTCTCGCAAAGAGAAGGGGAACAGCTTCAGACGGATAGCCTCAGTCGTGACACCAGTAATCCGGAAGGTGTCACATTTCTCCAAGAAGGAGTCTAGATGCTCGATCGGGCTCTCCATGGGCGCACCCACAAACTGGTCCTGCTGGATCCATGTCACTAAAGACGGCTTTAGCTCAAAGCTTTGGGCCGCAATAGCCAGAGAACGGATGGCGGAAGTGGACTCGATAGATGGCATCGAGTACTTCAGCAGGGACTTGTAAGGCGGGGTGTTCTCCTCCATGGATTCGGGATCCTATCTTCTTCGCTTCTCGACGGCCAAACGCCTAAGGGTGGCGTTAATCTCTGGATCGAGGGGAATCAAGTCGTCGAGACTTCTTAAACTCCTGCGCATGTAAAACAACAAACACCCGTGAAGCGACAAGTGGGAAAGAAATAGTCAAAATAAGAAATAAAATAAAAATAAAAAAGGAAAAGGGAGAATGCGAAAATTATCGCGAGGTAGGGATGAGAGCTAGACACGAGGGTTCAAGAGATCCTAAAATAACAAGCACGTTGCCTCCCCGACAACGGCGCCATAAACTTGACCGGCACCCCGCTTACGGTATGTGCGCAGTGTCGTTTACCGCAAGTGCACGGTTAGTGTGGGGTGTGGGTTTATCAAACTCAGGGAGGCGAGGTTGTGCTTGAGTCAGGTAGGACCTAAATCACCCCCCGGGGGGGGGGGGGGGGGGGGGGGGCGAGCTAGCCCGAATCGGTAAATGGTTGTCACGAAAAGAAATGAAGGGTATGAACAACAAGAAAGTAAACCCGGGACTTTGGTTTCCACTCCGACGAGTGACTCTCGCCGATACGGCCTACGGGTATGGATAGCGATTGGAATTAGGGTCTAATGGTGGGACGTTGCCTCTGAAAGTGGTACCGGCATCCCATGGGCCCGATATTCCGGTCGGTGTCCAGGATGATACACCAGACTTCCCGGATTCGATCAGTGGGCACTCCCGTGTCCATTAACACTGATCGATTCCGGGAGCACTAAGCTCGCAACGATAACGCCCAATGTCTCATCCTGCCGCTCCCACGTGCTAGGATTCGGCGTCTACGCTAAGGGTGTGAGCTATGGCTAAGGAGTCAACCGCCAAGTTTATTCCCCCTTGGCCCAACGGTCAAAGGCGGTCTTTTTCCCGCCGATGACAATGAAACACCCCGTGTAACCGTTAGATTCCCACTCCCTATCGATTTCCTAACCCTATGGACGCATCGGGAAGAGCCCCCGAAGGGGTTTCCACCAAAATCCCAGATTTGGGAACTACTCACAAAAATTCATGAAAAAGCGATCTAAATGAAATTTAACCGTTGGAATCATAATCGAACAATTGCAATGCGGAAGTAATAGAGTAGATAAGACAATACTAAAATTTGAGAAAGATCTGAAAACTTACAAAAGAGTAACAATTACAGCCGTCACAATGTGAGAAAACAGTAAAAAACTAGCAGCTCTCGTTTCTGGAACCCTAGGGGTTCTATTTATAGACTCTCGCATCAACCGATCGGTTGACAAGTCAACCGATCGGTTGATCCGTTACAAAATAATAACAGAAAACGGCGAGCTTTCACCCGATCATATGAACCGGTCGGGTGAGTTCTTGAGTGACCGGTTGGATCTTGGAGCCGTCGGGTGATGCGATCGGTTTGGTGCCAGTGTCTTCAGCTCCTCATCTTCAGCTACAGATGAACCGATCGGGTGAGAGTCACCCGATCGGTTGGCATTTTGCTCGAAAAAACAGAGAACAGGCCCCTTCTGAACTGGTCTGTGAACCGGTCGGGTGACTTCCATGTGAGCACCGGCTGAGACCGGGTGGTGCACGCGTGCATCACCCGATCGGTTGGATATGACCAACCGACCGGGTGAGGGGCTGAAAGATGAATTCTTCGACGTTTGACCCCCTGGATCACGCGTGACTTCTCCCGTTGCTCCGGGGACTTGAGATATCATCGTTAAACGTCCCCTACGTGGTCAACCTCCTGCAAACATGGATAAACAAAGAAAAGTGAAAGAAAACGAGAAAATACAAGAAAACGAATAAAAGACGGCGAAAAGCACGGGGAAACACAAAAGAAAACGTGTGTGAATATATGAAATATAAACGCACGTCAGTACGTCTTCTAAGGTCCATACCTTATTAACGTGCATGGATTGAATCTCGGATCTCATTGCATCCTACCTTTTATCAGCGTATCTAATCTGAATGGCATCTTGAAAGCTAACAGGATCATCATCTAGAATGATGCCATCCTCGACCCCTCCATCTTAGAGAAAACCGTAGTACCTATTAGGGGCTCGAGGAATCCTATCAGTCCTCCTAACGACTGGTTGTGAAATATCAAGTTCCGATTCTCCCACTGGTTCTGATACATGTTCTTGTGTTAATTCTCCTTCTGAACATTCGTCCAGATTTACCACCTTGCCAATAGCTTCCTTCATAAGGAACTCCTTTCCTAAAAAGATGGTATGTTTTGAGACAACAACCTTTTGTTTCTTCGGATGGTAAAAAGTGTACCATAATGAATGTCTCTGTTATCTAATGAATTTACACAAAACTGATCTATCTTCCAGTTTGTCTGGATTATACCTTTTGACATATACATGACAACCCCACACCCTTAAATGTTTAAGGTTGGGTTTCTTGCCACTCCATATCTGATATGGTGGCATCAGCATTGATTTCAATGGAACCTTGTTGAGAATGTACACATTAGTTTATATGGCATAGCCCAAGAGAGAGGTTGGTAACTCAGCTTCACTTATCATGGATCGCAACATGTCTAACAAAGTGTGATTTCTTCTCTACGAAACACCCTTATGCTGAGGTGTATAAGGAGGCGTAACCTGAGAGAGAATCTCATTCTCTTTTAAATACGTAAGGAATTCAAGGCTCAAGTATTCTCCTGCTCGATCAGATCGCAGAATTTTAATACTTTTGCCAGTTTGTTATTCAACTTCGTTACAATACTCTTTGAATCGCTCAAAAGTTTCGGACTTCTGTTTCATCCAGAACACGTGTCCAAACTTAGAGTGATCATCAATAAACATAAAGAAATATGAATATCCTCTTTTGGCTATTGTAGACATAGGTCCACATATATATGAATGTACGAGACCTAAGAGTTCACCAACTCTCTCCCTATGAGTTGCAAAGGGAGTTTTTGCCATCTTACCTTTGAGGCAAGACTGGCAAGTGTCGTATGACTCATAATTCGAGAGGCCCAAGGACCCCTCTTTATGTAACTTGCTAAGTCTCTTCTCTCCGATATTGGCTAGTCTATAGTGCCAAAGATAGGTTTCATTATAACCTGATTCCTTTCTGTTTTCGTGTATTAACATTTAATACAACTTCATTACTCAAGTGTACACACCATTGTTTAGGGTCCCAAATCCTAGCAATTTACTATCAAAGAAAATGTCCATAAACTTTTCGTTGATAGTAAAAGTATAACCCTCTCTTGCCAAAGCTGAGACGGTGATAATATTGCATACGAAATTTGGGATCTAGTAACATTGCTTCAGAAGCAAGTTAGTACCATTCGCCAATGTGTGTTGAACATCTCCCACGGCCATAACAGCAACACTTGCTGCGTTGCCGACCGGGAGAACAACCTCATTCTTTTCGAGCTGTCTATTAATTCTTATTCCCTGTAACTTATTACAGATGTGAGAGCATGCACCAATATCTAATACCCATGCATTTGAAGTCACAGAAAGAACTTCACTTTGTATAACTATTATAGAAGTTGAGGTATTAGTCTGCCATTTCTGCTTATGCTCCCGTACTGCTTTTGTTTCCCTTAGCCAGTCATTATTTTTATTACCAGTTGAAATATTCTTATCTAGGATATATTTAACTCCACATGTCATGCTGCAAAGAATAGAACTGCTAAAATTAGCATGCGTTCATATTTTTTTAATACAATTAGATTGGTTTTTATCCAATTATATTATCCCACTATTTTAATGATCATATTAAGCCATAACATTAATTAAATTTAGTGGGAGAGGGATCCAACCACCCTGAGTATCCCAACCTTGAGTGTGCTCAACAAGTTGTTTGACTATGAAGTATGTAGAAGAACTCTTCATCGATCATATCATAAATGACTCCATATAGATTTTTACCCCTAATCATTTATGATCATGAGTGTGCTCATCCAAATCATAATGACTAGTCTAGTCGGACCCTTGCTTTCGTGTCTAGATTAACTTACGTAGGCGCTCGGTGTATTCACGACACGACTGTTTGGGTTAAGTCTAGACTACATCATATATAATTAGAAGTTGGTTTCCATGAGGTTGTCAAGCCATAGCTTGAGTGTACTCAATAGATATAACACGAAACCTATAGTTGCCAAACTCCAAAGCAAGGAGGGATACGATTAATCTTGAAGAAGATTTTTAACGTATTAGACTAGATTTAATCGACGGTTTCACAAAATAGTAATTCACACCTTTGGTTCAGTAGAATACAATCAGGGATTTGCTAGGCCAGGATCACTATCTCCAGTCGAGCTAGGGTGATCCACAACATTAGTCAAAAAACGCTAGACCGGATCATGATCCTTTAAGGATTTGAATTATTTATAAGTGTTAACATCGATTAAAATGGCTTTTTTAAAACTAGTTAATCCTATCAACTAGTTGAATCCTAAAATTCGAAATTATTAAGATTGGTTAATAACGTTTATTAAGACCTTATCAATTATAAGGAATGAAGTTTAAGGTGATATCCTAATCATGTATTAGTTATTTAAACAAGTTTAAATTATAGCGCAGCAATCTAAAATTATCTTATAATTATTAGACAGCTTTTAATGGCTAACCTTAAAAAGGTTTTATTGTGTTATCAAATAAGATACACGAAGTAACTTAACCATTAAAAACTAGCAACTTAAGATTATAACATAAAATTAAGTAACTGCATTTTTTTTTCAATAATTATCACATAATTATTACATGTTTCTAATAAACATTATGTGCATATCATATCATTTACAGAATTAGATTATGGTAGATATGGCTCTGATTACAATGTTGGGTTTTAAATGACCCTCAGGGCATAAATCTATGCTCGTCCTACGTCGGACGAACGATAGAAGCAGTAAATCTATGCACGTCCTACGTCGGACGAACGATAGAAGCAATAAACTTGCAGTGGAATAAACCATTAAACTATTTAATGATAGCCCTAAGGATTTAATAAACTCTAGCCAGGAAAATCTACTATCTTGTGGTGGGTCTGACCAACCAAAAAGATAGATCTAAACTATTGCAACAATATATGAAAGCATAAAATTGACATACCCAGAACTTCGTTTTCCACAGAATACGAAGCGTCGTTTTCAGCAACTTTCTTTTGCTCACATAAGCAAGCCGCCTCCATGCCTTCAAGATTGGATCTTTCGAAGCGAGCCAACACCGTGCCTCCGAACCAATCACTTGTCGAAGAAAGTTTCACTTGAGTACGATCCACGTCAAAGACTTTGGATCAGATCCAACCATCCTCGTCGTCTTGCATGGACTCGAACAGAGGATCGGAAGAATTTAGGAAAAGGGAATAAATATTATGTCTTGCTACGAGCATGCTCAAAACTTTTCGGAGCTACTCAAAACAGAGACTTCGCGCAAATTTTCAAAGGGAGATTAGCTCCTATTTATATAGGAAGCCGGACCCCCTCCTCGTCTCACGAGCAATGTGGGACTAAATAATATTATAGGAAAATTTAGTTTAGTTTGCCTTACACTAAGGCCAAACTTCTACTAATTTTCCCTCTCTCATCATTGAGCTTCGCAAGTGATATAACCTATAAAATCGAAGAGCTCTAAACGGTGAACTCATAGAAACAAATGACGTTCCAATCTGACTTCGTTTGACCCCTTAAATAATAGCTCAAAGTTGGGCAAAAGGCTACAAAAATCAGATTTTCGCAGCCGTCATTCTGTTTTCCAGAACCCTAGATGTGGGCCCCACAACTGGGGCCCACAGGACAGCTGGGTGCGACCAATATGCGCACCCTGCCAGGTCTGACCTGCCCACTTGGGCGGGCGGGCTCGAGTCACACTCGAGCCCGCCCCAATAGGCAGGTAGGCTCGAGTCTGACTCGAGCTTGCCCAAGTAGGCAGGCTTGCCCAGCCCAGATGGCCTGGCTTGGGTAGAACTGGGCAAAAGCCCATTTAATTAGTTCATATTGAGCTCCGATTTGAGCGCTGTTTTTTCCGTAACGTTCGTGCACTTTATGACATGTTATAATTCCCATTTAATTATTCTTGTGCACCCGAGTGCACTCCTACTAAATTCTCCCTATTACTAAGGCATAAATCATACTTGATGTGAGACCCTACCGACTGACCCAACTACAGGTTGGGGCTCGAAACCCCTAGACAACAGTGTCCATGAGCAGCAGGTGTCGTCTTTATTTCGGCATCATAATTACGTTATTGACCCATTGACTAAAGTGTCGTCGGGATCACTCTGACTGTGTCCGTGATGAATACCGCGGGTTTTGTCCCTTCGTCATAACTATGTCACTGCATAGCCTAGGGTATGGCAAACTGTCAACCCTACTAGCTAGCACTGGCCAGCATCATTCGGTCTTTGGTATATACATGTTGTACTTCCAACAACATACCATGGCCAAGGTTTTTACCAAGAACCATACTGAACCTGTGACATTAACTTCACATGAACGGAAGAGACGAATCCTCTCTTGGTCACTACTCACCTCGTATGCTTCAAGTGTCAGCCAACCTACGACCTTTCAGCAGGCCTTGCGTCAAAGCTAGATCGTAAATCTAAGTGACACCGTTCACGCACAGGTTCATATAATGACCTCAAGTCTTGATGAATAACTAGTATATCATCTCTAGAAAGTTATCAATGACAGATTAGTTAATGTTAACCATTTGATAACCTTTTATTGGGTCATTTAATGGACTCATTCTCCAATGAGCACTTGTATATCGTCTCCGACTTCACCAGGTCGAATGATTATGAGATCATCAAAACAAAGACACAATGGTTTGTCTAATGGGCCGATATCCTTTTCTCGATGCATCTATGACCATGAAAGCTTTAAGACTCGAGCTCTTATCGGTCAGACACTTCTCATAATCGAAATCACTATCTAGATACATGTATGACCATACTATGAGTCTAAGAAAATTATTTAAGTAATGTAATGAAAACATCATAACAGAAAAACTTAGGCAATTGATACCAGACAGCATACTTTCATTCATGAACAAGATGTTTTACATAGATAAATTGCCTCGAGGGCATACATCTCTCAACAGTTTCAAGCTTTTCCTCTCTTTTCTCGCTTCCTTCCTTCTCCTCTTCTCTTCTTTCTGCTTCTTCTCATCTTCAAGCACCGCAAGCTCCTCGATATCATCGCCACTGACGCTCTGGCACGTGTATATATATGATCCTACCTCCAATTTTCTTCGATTGTTCCATATTTCCTGAAAAGCCGACGAAACATAGAAATAGTGAAATTCGTCGAGAAATCTTCGTTTAAGCTTTAAATATGCAATATGAGCAATCAATATGGCATGGAAATATGCAGTAATAAAGTGAAAAATATGATCACATCAAAATCTCCCAAGCTTACCTCTTACTCGTCCTCGAGAAAGATAATTTAAATGCGAACTTGGTGAATAAAAAATAAAGAAAACCAAATACTCGAAAAGAAAGCGAAGAGGGGGAAATGCTAGAGCATTCTCTCAGAACTCGAATTCACTTACCTAAATGCACCAATAAGAAATATAAACATCATTATCGCTCTTATTTCAATATCATTTCATACTTGGCACACTTGATACAAGAACTGAGAACAATATGAACTTGTGAAATATGAAATCATTTTTAACGTTAAACATCATCTAAGGCATAGAAACCGATATACATATTCATAGTCAACACACTTTTCAATTGACTACTTCTACTTGGAGTATAAGAGATATCACACAATTCATACTTATTAGAATAGAAAGATGTGGTCTTATGAATTTCATGTCTATTTTTCAACTCATAGATGTCGTCAGACTTAAAGTCATCTCCCTAAGTATTAGAGATTACCTAGATTTGATAGTCATGCACATATAAGTAATCACTATCTCACTCATCATTGGATTTTCTCCCCCCAAGCTTATCTATAAGCGTAATGCATCGAATGTATAGAATATGATTTTTCCCAAGTATTACGGCTCCATAAAAGAAAAGTAAATGAAAGAAAAGAAAGGAAGGGTTTGTGTATATACAATGAAGTTCTCTTTTTCTTTCCTTTTCCTTTTTGTTTTCTTTTTAGTTTTCTCTTTTTTTTGTTTTTTCTTCCATATATGCACAAGTACAACTCCCAAAGAAAGATAATTTTTTTTGGCTTTTTTGTAGTTTGGGAAGGTTGCTAAAATAAGGGTCACTTTTGGAGAAAATTTCCAATGATAAGAAAATTTCCAATGATAGTATGTATAGAAATCTTTTCAAGATATATGGAGAAAGAACAAATTATATCACTCAGTTCACTCTTTGTTTGTGCATAACTACTTCAGCATGGTAATGTCCTCTACTCAGTTTGATTTCTAAAAGCCAACTAGTCTATTCATATCGAATGACATTCAGTTCATTGGGTCTGAAGATTTAATATGCAATCCATGCAATTAAGAAGTGATATAGAGATATGAAACCAGTACTCCAAATATAATGCAGTCAATACGTGAATCTTGGTGTGTTTTTTACAAAGAGCATACAATAAAGTAATTCTCAGACGAGTCAACGTTAAAATTCATTCATGGACAATAAATATCACATTGATAGTCCTTTTTCTCAAGTGCACACAAGCATATCGTAAATGATATTAGAAATAAAGACCATAGCATGGCAAAAGATATATGCACAGGTAAAGTGAGATTCAAGCTAATTTCATCAGAGAGAATTCATCTCTAGCAAAGAAAGTAAAAGAAACAAGGATAAAATAAAATCTAACTATACACATGCAAGCACTCTAAAAGTAAAGAAAATATGATGCATTGTAAAATGAAAAAAGGTGTGAAAATAAATGAAAAATGAAGAAAAGAGGAAATGGAACGTAAATAAAGAAAGTAAAAGTGCGTGAGTGCACTCACTCCCCCCAAGCTAAATAACACATTGTCCTCAATATACAAAGTGTGGCACATAGACAAATATGGCAGGGGTGGGTGGGTGTGGATGCAAAAATGCTGCAAAATGAAACAAAATGTGATGATAAAAGAAAAGAAACTAATGGATATACATGATTGTATGTACAATAAGGTATGCCAGTTAAGCATGCAAAATGATGGCATAGATGCAAAGGTGGTCAAAAATACTCTCCCCCAAGCTGGAACATATAGTGCCCTGATAGAGTGAAGACGGAGAGGCATGCAAAATAATTGGGATAGAAGGGAGAAAAAAGTGTATCAGGAATCAAGTGAAGTGCCTACTCAGGTGATGTGCCATTACCTCCCATGGTAGGGGTGGGGGTGGCGTGGGGGCTGGCTGCTGCTGCTGCTGCAGATGCTGCAAAATCTGGGTCAGTGTCCGCTGAATATCAGGGATAAAGGTAATGTGGGTCTGCTGGGCAGTAAGGCTGGGTGAGGGCTCGAAAATCTCCTCTAAGTCCAGATACTGTAGACTCGACTGCACACAGGTGCAAGTCTCTGTCGTTAAAAGTGGAGGTAGAGGGACGTGAACGTGTACGAGCTGGACTCACACGGTCTCCAAAAACTAGTGGGGCAGCTATAGGGTGCGTGTGTGGAGCGGGGCTCACAACAGGATGCTCAGCCGCCAGGCGAGGCTGAGACATAGGAATGCTCACTGATGTGGGCGAAACAGATGATGTGATCGAAATATCGGTAGAAGTGGAGGAGGGTGCAGAGGTCATGGCAAAAGATGTGGTGACAAACACCACGACACTCTCAGAAAATACTACGACGGTAGAGACGGGAATATCGACAGGTGGGGTGGGCATGAAAGCTGAAGATAAGGTCACTCCAGATGTCGGTGTCTCAAGTGATGCAGGGGTCTCTACGGACGAAGGAATGGAAGGATCAGCACTCTAAAGAATAGAATGGATAACAAACTCAACACTCTCCAAAATGATAGGGGCATCATCAAACACAGCAGTGGTACTCTCAGGGATGGACGTGGATGTGGAACCCTCAGCACGAGCAGAAGTGGAGACAGTTGTACTGGGTCCAGGAAGGGGCTCAGAGGTAGGCTGAACTATGGGGATCTCAGGTGGGTGAGGCTCGATGGGATGCTCCTGCTGCTCATCATCATGCTCTAGCACAAATACAGGTTGGATAAGAAGGTCCTTGGGGAACCTCCAATCCACACCTGCTGGTCCCACGTGGGTCTAATCGGGGTTCAGAAGCACGATATAATCTGCAGAGAATGGACCATGTAGCCAGACCTAATTGCGTTGTCCGTGTGCTCGGATCATATGTATACGGGTCAGAACATATTCAGAGAGAGAAGTGGGCCATGTAGCATGATGCATGTTAGCAAGGAACTGGATGTCGAAGATATGAGCTAGAATGGCGATCAGACTGCCACAATAAATCGCCTTGGTGGAGGCGAGCATGGAAATAATGCGGTTGAAATACCACCTTGCGAAATCAATAGATATGGCAGGGACTAAGGCGTCCCCACCAGCCTCATATGCTCTCTCCCGTGTCATAGTCCATAGGATGAATAGATCAGGTGTGGACATAGTCCCAACCTCTGGCCTAACTAATATGGTGGTATCCATAAGGCGCTGTGCAAGGCATAGTCAGGGGTGGACTATGGAAGAGGCCTTCACCCTACTAGGGTCGAAGTGTGGGATGCATGTAATCAGCTCCCAGAATGCATCAGCAAAAAAGACAGAGGGAGTGTGATGACTAGCACCATACGCCCTGTCATGGTCCGAGACTAGGGGCTAGTGAAAGTAAGCTTGAACCATGTAGTGTGAGATCTCACACTCACGGTCTATGAGTCTAAAGTAATAGCCCCTATGAGTCTTACGAATAGAATTCAAGACCTCAAGTGTTGTTCGGATATAGGTGTCCACCAACACGGATAAAAATTCGCCCCAACCAACGTTTTCATACAGCCGGTGCATCCCCTTAAATATCCCTAGGTGCTCTAGCGTCTGAATGTGCGTGAACCTAGAAGGAATGATCTGACGTTTGGAGATTCTATCAAATTTGGCGTGGTGTGCATCCTCTCTGAAAGTAATCACATATGTCTCTATAGGTGGAGGTGGATGTGATGTTGGTGCAGGAGGTGCTGCCAGTACTGGAATAGGATTGCTATATGGTGGAGGAGGCATTGTCCCAGAAAAATAAGGGCATGTGTCGCCAGTTTTCTTCCTCTCGGTGGCAGGCTGCCTACCACCCCCAGACCAAGTTCGTGGAGGCATGGTATAGTGCCGTGAATATGGTACACTCCACGAAAAATGTGTGAATATAATCGCTCGAAATATGAAAAGGAACGAATGTATCGAGTGAGCGATGTGACTCCCAAGCAATGCTCCAAGTGTAGGATGGCTCCCCAAGCTATATCTCAGTAATCATCGAAAAGGATCTCCCCAAAGATTTTCTGTTGCACAATAATGTAAATCAACGTTTTTAATTTGAATTAATCGGGGTAGATCAAGAAAATAAGGAGGTTAATAGGGTTGATTTGGTTTAGGGGTTGAATTACGGCTTACGAGATATAGGGGAAGGGTTTGTATGCGAAATAGGGTTTGACGGAGGAGGGGGTGGTCGGACTCGGTCGGAGCTAGGTGGCCCGAGGTGGCCAAGGCAAGCGCCGTGGTCGAGTGGCTGCAATGCTCGGTCGAGTCGATGGAGATTAGGAGGAGGAGGTGAGAGCTGCTTTGATTTGAGGTTGAAACCCATGGTCGAGTTTGAAATCATTTTATATAGGGTTGTGCCACCGTAAGTCACTCGGTCGAGTCGGTCGAGTAGCGCAGAACGGTTGAAAGTTATAACTTTTGCGGTAGCAGCTGAGTTGAGTGACACGACCGAGTGAGATGAGCCACTAAGTCGAGTAGGAAGATGGGACAGAGCACATATTTCAATATTTCTGCTACAATCTACCACTCGATCGAGTGGATTAGTCACTTGATCGAGTGAATTAATTACTTGGTCGAGTGGAGAGGCTTCACATAGCATTGATCTTTCTGTTTCTGCTACAGGGATCCACTCGGTCGTCTAATGCTTAGATTTTTGTGAAAGGATGAGAATGTTTGGTCGGGGTTGTCTCGTGTTATTTGGTTGATTGGTTGAGGGAAATGGAATTGACTAAATATTAAACGTTTATGGCTTTCGGGATTCCCCGCTAGAGCCTTCGGTAATGGATTTCTGGTCAATTAATCCTTTGTTGGACGATGGATTGGGTAGGAGTGTCACATCCAGAGATGGGAATGGGCATTAGACTTCCGTCTTCATGCTCGTTTAACGCATCCCTATACGGGGCCGTGCTCTCACTATCGGCTTATACGGGAATGCGTGCATTACACTTGACACTTGGGTCATGCCTCGCAATCCTTAGGCACTCGCGTACTCTACAAAATGTGATGCCATCCTATGGTTGATTCTAGTGGTCGAGCTACTTTCATAGTCATCGGTTAGCGGATTGGGAGATAGTGGTCGCCTCCGGCTCTTGGGTCACCTTCGTGAGCGTGAGCCCCGAAAAACGACCACTAATCCCAAATCAGATTCGTAGAGATTCTCCCTAGGATATGGAGTTGCTTTCGTAGTCCTCCAATCCTTAGACTAATCCCCCAAAACCCTTGTTCAAACTGCCATATGGAGACCCTAAATTCGTCTAACGGAGGTCTAACCCGACATCAATCCCTAAGCTCCTAGGGATCCTCTCTAAGCCCTAGAAACCCACTACTCTAGCATGGCAAAAAGTCTAAATATGATAGCAATAGAGATAGGCATATCTAACCAGGCAAATTGCATGAAATCAATTTCAATATAGAGAGCAAGAGAAATAAGATCAATGGTAAAGAAATCAAAGAAATCCAACTACAAACAAGTACATAGATTTCAAAAGAGATTACCAAAAGAGAACTACCAAAATAGCTCCAAGTGTTTAGCTACAGAAAAATAAAGCTTAACCTACTCTAAAAGTTGTTCACTACTTACACAAAACTGTTTGGGTTCGTGTGTTACAAGAAAACCCAACCCGAAACCCATTAATTCAAGTCAATTTGGAGTCTGCTGACCTACCGCTCGACCAAGCGTAGTGCTTGCTCGGCTGAGCACTGCCTTGTGTAGCGCTCGTCTTGGCTCCATCTTGGTGCTTGAGAAAGGGCTGCTCGGGCGAGCGAGTTGAGTCGCTCGCCCGAGCGTCATGTCGCTCGGTCGAGCGTAAGGAAACTCCAATTTTACAGAGCTGTCGCCTGGCATTTATTGGGCTCCTCTGACAGCTGGCTCGGGCGAGCGGGCTGGTCGCTTGGTCGAGCGAGCCTGTCGCTTGGCCGAGCACCCTCTTGGAAGACTTGGGTGCTCTTTGACATGTCACAGCTCGGTCGAGTGCGTGATGCGCTCGGTCGAGCGATCTAGCATTTTCTTCCATCTTCAACTCCTCTTCTCCATTCTCCTCTTCTCCTCTCTCCTTCACCATTCTCCTCTTCTCATTTCTTTTTCTCCACTTCTTTGGCCCCCTTGGGTCACCGTGGCAAGGCGAGGCGGGCATCAGCGTCCAGGTTGTGTCCAAGGTCCCGTATCGCTCCGAATCGCGCCGAATTTCCTGAAAACATATTAAACATCGAAAGATTAAGAATATCAAGAAAAGAGCAATATAATACAAAAATATGGATTCGGGTGATCGAAACGACATGGAAATGCATGGTAAAAACATAGAAAATATAGACACAACAAAATCCTCCAAGCTTACCTCTTACTCGTCCTCGAGGAAGACGAATAAAAGTTCGCTGGATGGTGAAAACAAAGAAGTGCAAAAGAAACCAAATGATAGGAAAGACGACTAAATCATCTCCTCATCTCATAGCATGCAGCAACACTTCAACTTTATAATTTAAAAACACACTACTCATAAGGATTCATCAAGTCTAGCAAAGAATATACATAGAATGGAATTTTAAATGAATGACGTGAACTCGAATATATGATATGAAGTTGGAGGGGGATTTCTATTATAGCATACAATCAATATATAGAATCCATGATTCGAGCCCAAATCTCCACAACTCATTCTCTAAGCAGTGAATAGTATCATGATCAATTAATTCAAGCATGCAAGATGATTTTAATTAGTTTTTCGAAAATATGGATGGTAAGTTCAATTATATCCAGAAATTATAGTACTAAACTCTTTAATAATCCCTAGAAATCATCGACCTTTCCATGACCATACTCTATAAAGAAAGTGAGGAAAAGATGTGGAATTTTTCGTTTTACAATTGTTTTCGGCTATACAATTTTCTTTATATATACATACTTTTATTTTCTTATATACACGAGATAAGAAAATATATACAAGAGGCGGCCAATGCATCCCAGACCAGACAGTCTTATGGCATCGGGTTACTAAGAACCCCTCAGGCCTATTATTTGTATGTAATATTCTTTTTTTATTTTTGATTTTTCCAATTTTTGGGATTTTTGCAAACTCACGTAAACGCAATGAAATGCAAAGCACGATCAAAGATCGCAATTGTCTATATACAAAAAAATAAAAAGTATAGAATTGGGACATGGCTTGGTGCTAAAATATCTAGTATACACTACTTAAGTGTCGTGGGTTATCCAAACCCAATTGAACTACCATCCATTATGAACATATACGTTTTCACACAATCATGCAATTTTCAATCAATCATGCATTTTTAAGCTTAGCTGTTTTGAGAATACTCGTTGTGTAGAATATGAATTTAAAGCATGGAAAAGCATATTCAAGCGCATCTTAATTAAGGAATATCTCTAACAAACGGAAGCATATAGTTCAAAAATCATAATCCATTCTATATAAATATGCGATGACGCGCAATAGACTATGACAAATCCTATGTGAGTGTGTAAAGTAGATAAGTTGAGTGGGCACAGCTTATAGTGCAATCATAGGAGAATCATCTTTAGTCTAACAAAATAAAAAGAGAAAGAAATGAAAAGCATGCAAGCAAACAACCAAGAAAAGAAAAAATAAAAATGATGATAAAAAGGAGAAAAATGGGACGAAAGTGGAACTAAAAATAGGAATAAGAAAAAAGAATAAGTAAAAAGTGATAGCGCTCATCCCCCAAGCTAAACGTAGCAGTGTCCTCACTGCTGAGAACATATACGTAGAGACGGAGAATGATGCTAAGGGTGGGATGGGTGGGGTGAAAAGAAAAGAAAAGAAATGCAAATGCATATGTACAAGATGCACAGCTTCATGGGGTGCCATTGGGTATGTGGACTCTGGAGATCATGATCGCTATAGCGTCGGTTATCGGGAACCCTATTTGCTTGGATAGGCTCACTGCAAAAAAAGAACGGCTCTCTTATGCGCAATGCCTAGTTAAAATCCATGCCAAGAAGCCTATTACTAAATCTGTTATGGTGTGCACCGAGGATGGGCCAACAATCTCAATTGGTATTAAAGTCGAAGGGGAAGCCGAGGTGTTCGCAGTGTATCTGTTTTGGTCATTCGGATCAACAATGCCCTGATTTTGTCAAGCTCCCTTCAAGCCAAAATCAAAACAACGAGCCGAAACTTGATGAAGGGGCTGGTATTTTGAGTGCTGCGGATGTTTTGCCAGTGACCAGCGCGTCCAAGACAAGCCTGCCGAGTACAAGCTGCTACAGCCACGGTATCTTGAGTGCTGCGGAAGTGCCACCAGAGACCGGGGCACCCAATACAAGCTCTGATGATAACCACATGGATGAAGTCCTCCAGGCTACGTGGCAAATAGATATTGAGGGTGAAGGGGGAACAAATACTGGATATGTTCTGTTGGGAAGAGAATATTTCAAGGAGGACAGAGGGAAAAACCCAGACATCGATTGCAATCGACATGACCATGAGGCGGAGGCGATCAGGCTGAGACCCGAGCATGTGAAGGCCGAAGGAGAAATGAGGGAGGGTACCTCAAATTCCCAGGTTCTGGCAGAGGGGTTTGGCGCCCCGGCCACTCTGAATGATAAAAGGCCTGCTGAGCAATCTACTGGGGTCTGTAAGGTGACAGACATTGTTTCGGGGGGGCAAAATGAGCAAGTTACTATAGATGATGCGGTTCGTGTGGAGCCAAATAATACCATGGCTGTAGAAGCTTCAGCAACGGTGGAGAACCTGCCCTCTCTACTTGACGAAAACCACATAAATGAAATTGACATTGTGCCGAAGGAGCTGGCTATAGAGAAACCAAGATGGGCATATGAGGAACAATTACTGCTACAGCAAGGGGTTGAGGAAAAGACATCTAAAAAGAAGACATCGGCCCAAATAGAGACTCACATACGGAAAAGCTCCAGGACAAAGGGGAGTAGCCTAAAACAACCAATTGTTGACCTATGACAGTTTTTCTATGGAATACCAAAGGCCTCAATAAACCCATACGTCGTAGGGATCTGCGAGATAGGTTTAATAAAATAAAGCCTTCAGCTGTGATTCTATTGGAGACCAAGCTCAAGTCTCCCTTAAGTGGAAATAAATCTGTAATTCCCAAATCATAGGTCTCTATAGATAATTTTGATATTGTTACAGGACGGAGTATTCTGATGGGTTTTGACCCTAATGTCTGGAAAGCTACTATCGTGTCCTGCTCAACACAGCATATCACCGTGAAGTGTATGAACATAGTGGGATTCTCTTGTGCTATCATAGGGGTGTATACTCGCAACACCATTGTGGAGAGGAGGGATTTATGGGATATACTGGAAGCGGATGCTACTAGGGTAAGGAATACGACATGGTTGGTGGGGGGAGATTTCAATAGTGTTCTCTTCTCGAAAGACAAGGTGGGTGGAGGAAGCTTGATGAAAATATGGTTAAGGACTACACAGATTGCATTAGAAATTGTCTCCTCCAGGAGCTTAAAAGTACGGGGAGCAGGCTCAGCTGGTGTAAGAATCGAGTAGGGGATTGCCGCATGGCGGCCCAGCTTGATCGTGTTTTCTGTAATGCCGATTGGAACAACTCGCTAGCGGAATCTTATATTGAATATTTGGACCCTCAGACAAGAGACCATTCTCCAATGGTTGTTTACGTCCACCCTCAGGTACACTCCGATCCAAAGCCTTTCAAGTTTTACAATTATTGGACCAAATGCCCAGGGTTTTTCGAGCTTGTTGAAGTTAGCTGGGGTGGCTATGCTGCTGGCACCCCTATGTTTCGCCTGATGCAAAAACTAAGGAGACTAAAGCCTCTTTTGCGGGAATGGGCTCGCGATTTCAATGCCATAAATGCTGTACAAGCTTGTCGTAAATCTCTGGAAGCGATCAGGAGCTCCCCTAATCTGCATATTAGCCCTTCTATTCACGCTGCGGAACACTTGGCTGTGAAGGAATTGGCAAGGGCAATGGGCCTAGAAGAAGAAATTTATCATCAAAGAAGTCGGCAGGACTGGTTATCGTTGGGGGATAGAAACACGAAATTTTTCTACAATGCTATAAAGGCCAGGGAGAGCTACAACAATCTAAGCCATTTAGTGAATGCTAATGGTGTGCGGAATAGATCCTATGATGACCTTAAGAATGAAGTTCCAGCATTTTATGAAGATCTGTATAACCAGAAGCATTACGAGACTACTTTCCCTGCGCTTACCCCAAAGCGAATTCTCATGGAGGAGGCTTCTACTTAGCTGGTCAGAAGGATTTCTAATGAGGAGATTAAAGATGCAGTTTTCCAGATAGGGATAGACAAGGCATCGGGACCTGAAGGGTTTAATGGCTATTTCTTCCAGTACAGTTGGTACTTGATTGGTGAGGAAGTCTCAAATGTAGTGAAGTCTTTTTTCAGATCTGGTAAACTCTTGAGGCAAATAAACCACACTAACCTCACACTTGTCCCCAAAAATTCCAATGCTTCCAGTCTTGGCGATTACAGGCCCATTTCTTGCTGTAATGTTTCATATAAAATCATCAGCAAAATCATTTGTAACAGAATCAAGGTGGTTATTCATGAGCTGATATCTCCAAATCAAGCCACGTTCCTAAAAGGGCGGCTTCTGTCTGATTCCACCCTCATTGCCCACGAGCAGATCAGAGACTTTAGTAACCCGATGGGGGGGAAGGGCATGTATTAAACTGGATCTGAAGAAAGCTCTTGATAGCGTGAATCGTGAATTTATCTTCTATTTCCTCCGCCAAATGGGGTTCCCAAACACTTTTGTAGAATGGATTAGAGAATGTATATCTAAGGCCACTTTCTCTGTCATGGTTAATGGATCTCCGGTTGGGTATTTTGGGGGTAACAGGGGTATTCGGCAAGGTGACCCACTCTCCACGTACTTATTCATTATAGTTATGGAAGCATTCCCCATATTGATTGCAAAGGCACTAAATAGACGCTCCATTGAGCCTATGAGACGCATGGGCGCCATCTCCCACCTCCTGTTTGCGGATGACCTTCTTGTTTTTTGTCGGGCCAATAAGAAATCGTTTCTGGGGATCAAAAACATGCTGGTTGAGTTTACGAGATATACATGACTCGAAGTCAACTGGGATAAAAGCTCCGCCATGTTTAGCAAGGGTACCAAGCACAAGGTTGGCTTAGCAGAATATCTGTGTATCAAGCTGGCAACCACTATCACCACCTACTTAGGGTTACCTCTTTCATCAAGATACCCCAAGTCCCCTATGTATGGAAGACTAGTTGAAAAATGTAAGAAGCGTCTGATGGGATGGTCCTCTATGTTATCGCTTGCGGGGCAGATTGAGCTGGTTAGAACGGTAATCTATGGTATGGTCGCGTTTTGGATGCAGGCGTTCCATATCCCCCTCACCATCCTGAGGACTATTTCAAAGGCATGCAGGCGGTTCATCTTGGGTTCCTCTCGAGTGTGGGCTTGGGAGGACATATGCACCCCAAAGAGTGAAGGAGGGGTTGGCATCAGGTTATTTGAAGATCTAAATGTTGCGGCGGGCATTAAACTTACTTGGAGATTTCTCACCACAAATACCCTCTAGGCGAAGGAAATGAGACGTAAGTATGCGGATGGAGGGGGTTTTTTGCGGCAAAGGGGTTGGTCCCGCAGTCTGGAACATGGAAACGGATGCTGTCATGTAGAAACATATCCCAAAAATTGATTAAAAGGAAGGTAAAAGATGGACGTTCAACACTCTTCTGGCACGACAATTTGCTAGATTGTAGGCCTCTAAATGCAATATTTGACGTTCCAGCTTGTTCATATTTAAAGAAAGTCTGCGAGGATTGGACTGGAAACGCTTGGACTGGAGACCCCGAGATCTCCCATGTTGTGCCCCTCCTCCAGAATATAATCTTGCGGCCAGGGGAAGATTTTTGGGCTTGGGCGCCAAAAATGGGTATGCAACATATGGCTACAGGTGACTTGCATTTTTCAGCAGGAGGAAGCAATCACCCTTCGGCTACAGGTGGCTTGCATCATTCGACATGAGGTAGCTATCATCCTTCGGCCACAAGAGGCTTGCATCATTCGGCAGGAGCAAGAAAGCATCTTTCGGCTACAGGAGCAGCAAATTTTGAGGCCGATTTCAAATGCAGCCAAGCATGGGAGGGGGTTCGTAAAGGAGGTACACCATTTCTATTCACAAGCTTGTCTGGTACTGTCATCACATCCCCAAAATGTCACTTACTTTGCTAAGACCTTATAGAGGGAAATTACTCACCAGAGATATGATAAGAAAATGGGGATTAAATACTCCTGTTAATTCTGTGTTATGTGAGGGAAACAACGCAAAAAATGTGGAGCACCTATTTTTTGGATGCAACTATTCCAGATACATTTTATGAAGGGCTATGATAAAATTAAATGTCAAAACTCAGATGGAACCAGGACTTGTTGAGGTGGGAAAATACAATCTAACTCACTTTGGCAAAAAGAATGTCCTCAGCTTGTTAGCTAAAACCACCCTTGCTGCTACGGTATGGCATATTTGGCAGGAGCGGAACATGAGAATATTTGAGAACAAAAAGAAATGTAAAACTACCCTTTTCGAGGAGATTGCGGCTGATATCAGAGTAGCAATGAGAGACCAAGACCCAGCAGACGCAGAGGAAGCTGATGCTCTAGCTAACTGGGAGTTCAGAGACATGGGCTGATTGCGCTATGGTTTTCATTTTTGTTTGCATGTTATTGTATAGATCATTGTAGGATAGGGTATCTCTAGTAGGGAGTGACGGTGCTTGTGCCCTCTCCTCCCTCCATTGAAACCCAAGCCTACATGTGGTGTAATTTGTGTACAGTATTTAATAAAGTCCTGCTAACCTTTCAATATATATATATATATATATATATATATATTGAAAGATATATATATATATATATATATATATATATATATATATATATATATCTTTCAATATATATATATATATATATATTGAAAGGTAAAGAAAAACTATATTAACAACCAAAATATTTTACAGAAGAGTACAGAGGGTCATAGGCACTGTTAGAAAAAGGATAGGGCACAATCTCCGTCACTCTCCACTAGCAGAACCTTAGTCCCGAAGAAAGACAACACAACCAACAACAAAGTTCTAGATTACAAATCTTATCCTATCCATTGTCCCGAAACTCCCAGTTTGACATAGCCTCAGTTGCAGTATCATCTGATCTATCTAGCTCATGTAAGGCAATCATGAGTTCTGCAGCGATGTCCTCAAAAAGCAATGTCTTGCATTTTCTGCTCTTTTCAAATATATATGATGAATAATAGCAATCTTTATTAATATCAGAAAAATTTACAAATTACCCGGTACAAAAACTCAACGCTGATTAGTTCCATAGAATAAAAGGAAGACAGGGGAGGGGCACTAGCGCCGTCACCCACTACAAACTAATATCCAATGTTACTAATAGCGGACAAAGAGAAGAATAAAAGAAAGTACAACTAGCCAGCATCCAAGAAACCCCAATTAAAGAATGGGATAGTATCAGAAGCTTCATCAATATCCAAATTGCAAAGAGAGATTAATACATCAGCCACCATGTTCTCAAATAACATTATTCTCCTATTACGTTGCTTCCAGAGATGCCAAACCATGGACGCAAGAGCAGCTTTAGCTAGCACACCAACTGGGTCTGATTTTTTGTACCGTGCTTGGATCAGGTCGCAGACGCCCGAGTAGAAGGCACGCTACCAGAGTACCCCATTTTTAGCAGACTCCCAGACAGAATATACTTAGAATAATTACATTCAAAGAATAAGTGGGAGATACTTTCCAGCTCGTCACCCGCACAAAGTACACACATGATGTCTGAGATAATCCCCCATTTGAAAAGAACTTCTTTAGTCTGGAGCTTCCCCTGTAGAGCTCTGAGTAGGGCGATTGCAAATTTCGGTACATGTCTATTGTACCACACAGTACTATGATACCCAAAGGAAGGCCTTGCAACACGCGACCCCTCCCAAGCCATACGAATGGTGCAGGTAACTCCAGGCCCCCATATCCAATTGTCGCATCCTTGAGATAAAGAGATAGGCCTCAAATCAGGGAGTAGCTGTTGGATGCTTGGGTCTTCAATCCACCCTGTCAAAGTCCAGTACTCGCTGACAAGCCTGTTCTAGGTACCATGAAAAGAAAATGAGGGGCACACACACACACACACACACACACACACACACACACACACACACACAGAAATGCAAATGATGATGATGATGATACTAATGATATGCAATATATACAAAATGGACACTAAGGACAACAAAATGGACACCGAAATGTGACTCCCCAAGATGAATGAATCTGGGCCCTGAAATGACAGATGGGCACAAAAAATGAAGGGGAGAATCTGGAATAGCGAGAAGCTATAAATCAGGCAGCACCCCACCCACCCGATGGGGGTAGTGGTGGTGGCTGAAGAAGGTGAAGGAAACGGTCTAGCTTATCGTTGTTCTACTGTCCAAGATCAATGAGTGTCCTGATGCCTCTGTGGACCTCTACAGCAGACTACTCCACCCCATATAATCGACCTGCAATATCGGGGGTAGCTGCTGGATGCTCCCCTAGAAGATGTGCCATGTGTGGTGAAGAAGGGATGTATTGGGAGTGTATGCTATGTAGATAGTGGGGCAGTGGTGACAACAGCAGTGGAGATAAGAGCAGAGGTCAAGGCCAATGTGTGTGTAGGTGAGGATAGGGCAGGTGCAGATACGGCAGAGGTGGTGGTAGCAGCTGTGGAGATAGAAACCACCACACTCTTTGTAAGAATCACCGAGACGGTGCTAGTAATGGTTACGGATAGAGATGCAGGCACCAGTGTAGTCTCGGGTGGCAATGAGGATGTTAAGACAAAAGGTTCGATGAGCAGTTTGGAAATGAGGACGTCGGCTGATATGGCTGGGTCCTCGGTAAAAGTATGGGCAGGTAGATCAACGGTCGAGTCAGAATAAGGCTGCTCAGCAGGGGAGAATGGGATCTCAGAGGATGATGCAGGGCCCTCAACAGAAGTGGAGACAGAAGGGTCCACTGTAGGCTCAGATAGGGGCAGGGTGGGGTATGGCACCTCAGCATGTAATAGAGCAGCACCCGGCTGCTGAGCAGTCTGCTGCTGGGAAACCTGCCCATCATCGGGCTCTAACTCGTAAATGGGGGGTGCGCTCTTGTATGGGGAGGGTCCACTCAATCTGCTGAGGGGCCATAAGAGTCTGCTTTGGGCTCGGGAGCACCATATAATCGGCGTTATGACACCAGTGAAGATATACCCAGTGTCTGTCACCATGGGCCCTAATAATTTGCCTGTGCGTAAGCACACACAAGGATAAGGTGGTAGGGCACGTCGCCTCAAGAAGATCCTCGGGGAGGTCTAGAATTGCCCCAAGGGCGACGATGGTGAAAAAACCGCCACAGCAGATGGGGCCCCTCTACAAAGTAGTAGCCCAACATAAATGGTCACAAAAGATCTAGGCGTGATCAATATGGTATGAGGGGCGAGAGGTGCCATCTCGTAACGCCTCGCGAGGGAGGGTGACGCCCCCACAAAAGGACGATCAAGACAGACGACATAGTCACGGGCTCGTTCATGCATAGCATGGTGGTGGCAATGTGGCGCTGAGCTAACCTAAGGCAGGGCTGGATGACCGAGGAGACCTTCGAGCAGCTAGTGCAGAAGGATGGCATATCAGAAATCCTCTCCCAAAAGCGTGTAGTGTAAATAGCGGGGGGAGTATCCGAGCTAGGGATATAGGCGGTCTCGACGTCGGGGACTGCAGGCCACTAGAATAGGGGCCGGAGTCCATTGTAAGTGAACTGCATCTCCATGTCCAATATGAAGAATGTAATCCCTATGTTGGTACGATGAAGTGAGCTGAGGCCCTCTAGGGTCAAGCGAATGTAAGTCTTCACCTAAAGCCCTAGAAAATGCTACCAACCCCAGTTCGCATACAGCTACCTAACCCCAGGCAAAATGCCTAGCTGCTCTAAGGATCCTAGGTCAGCAAATTTGGTCGAAACGACCGGGCGCCTAGAGAGATCGGTAAAATTACGATGATGAGTGTCGTCTATAAAAGTGAGGATATAGGTCTCTAGGGGGTGTCTTGGGCTGTGGGGCTGGCGGGTGTGGTGTTGTGGGTATGGGCTGACTCGGGGGGCTCGCGTCCCTGCTGAGGAGCTAGCAGCCTGACATTTCTCCCTGGCATGTGGGGGTGAAGGAGATGATGGTAGGGATGGGGTGGGAATGTGTATGGAAGTGCATGGCCTAGAATGAGGGGACCTCTGCGAGGACTTCCTCTTCTTGGGAGCCTGTGGTGGAGGGGGTGGTGGTTGGGATGGTGGGGTGATAGTGGTAGGTGTGGTGGAAGTGTATGAAGGTGTCGTGGGTGCGGTGGAAGTGCGTATGGTGGTGGTGGTGATGGATGTGCGTGGTGGTGCTGTGGGTGTGGAAATGGATGTGGTAGTGGTGGTGCGATGCCTAGAGAAGTTTGGCTTGTGGGCCAATGCTTTTGGCGAGAGTGTTGTGGCTGGGATTAAGATGGGGATGGTCTGGAGACGGTGGTGGATGTGTGTGTGGGTGGAGGACGTGTAGGGGGTGGCGTGGCAGAGGTGGATATGCGTGTAATGCGTGGTGAAGGTGCAGTGGAAGTGCATGGAGGTTCCGTGGATGTAGTGATGGTGGATGTGTGTGGAGGTGCCGTGGAACATACCGGAGATTGTGAGGATGATAAGGTGCAAATGATAGCCCTGTGAGGCATCGTGAGCTCGTGCCATAAGAAATAGAATATATATAAGAAAAAATTAAGAGAGGGAAAGAGTGGACCCTTAGCGATGCGAAAGCGACAAATGCGAGATCCTCAAGCAATGCCCAAGCGGCGATGAGTCCCACCAAGCTTCCCACCAAGCTTCCCACCAACCTGAAATTTGAAATTGGGTGGTTTGAGAGAAATTAGGGGTGGTCGGGGATGGGGTGGTGGAGGTGGAGGGGGTTGCGTTCGAGGTGGAGGGGTGGTTCCGCTCAAGTTGAGAGATGGAGGAGTGGTGGCACTCGGGGGGGTTAGGGTTTGGGGGCAAAGGGAGGGATCTTGGAGAGAGGGGGAGTGATGGAGGGGAGGAGAGGGGGGGGGGAAGGGGCAGGAGAGAGGTTGGGGGAAGGGAAGTGGGTCGATTGTGGGGGAGATCACCGGAGGGGGAGGTGGCACTCAGGCGAGGGAGTCGAGTCGAGGGGAGATTTTTGGGGTTAGGGCAGGGCTCGCTCGAACTCTGGGAAAGAGTTCAGGCGAGCGGGTTAAGTGGTGATAGAGGGACACCCTGGCGATCGAGTGCTCGGTCGAGCGCTCACGCTCGGGTGAACTTGACTCGACTTGGCCTCCCATTCACTTTGGGTTGGTTGCTCGACCGAGTACTTTGTGCGCTCGGCCGAGCGATCTGGAATTTCAGCACAATCAGCCCCTTGGTTCTTCTCGTATTTCTCGCCGCTTTGAATCTCAACTCCACGCCCATGCTTTACTCTTTCATTTATCGTCGTGACTGCCAAATCCCTGCCAAAATTAATAAGCTTCAGTTATTTATGGATTTTCAGATTTTTAAACTAAAAAACTCAAAAAATCTAATTAAAACAAAAATGTGGGGAAATAGGTCGGGTTGCCTCCTGTCAAGTGCTTGTTTAAGGTCATTAGCTTAACCCCTGCTGCTTAGTGAGGCGATATATTAGGTGCATGCGAGATGCACCCATCGTTCTTCCCGACCAACCCTTATGGGGACGGTTGGTCGAATGACTCCTTCGGATCCTTAGCTGTCCGTCCATCCTCTTTCCTCTCTGGTGCTTGTCTCTCTTTGGGGTGCCCCATGGATGCTGCATCAACTATGTTCCTGAGTTTCACGACGTCCGGGTCGTGATCCTCCCAGGCGACCATGGTGTGCTTGTGCGTCGTCGATCCATCGTCGGGGTCCTCATCCAGAACCTACAGATATGCTGCCACGGCAAGGATCCAAACCATGGTCCTCGCTCCACATCAGGGGGTCCAGACATACTTTGTCATCTATGAACTCTTCCATGAGCTCATCCTCCACCAAATCAAGATACCTGACGTCTGCAGCGGGCTTCCTCTCCCTCATCGGATTAGGTAGCTGAAACTCAGCCTCAATGTTTCCAACATTGAGGGAGAGAATCCTTCTTGCACGTCGATCAACACTCCAGCCGTCGCCATAAACGGGTGACCTAAAATCAGCTACGATCCTCCATCTTCCTCCATGTACATAATAACAAAATCCACCGATATGCGCACCCTGCCGGGAATCTATAGGATGACATCCATAGCCACTCTAACCGGGTGCATCACCAACCTATCTACAAGCTGGATGGTCATGGTCGTCAGCTCTAACTCTGTCCGGGTGTTGAGGCGACTGAAGATGGACAAAGGCATCAGGCTGATGCTTGCCCCCAAATCTATCAGGGCCCTCCTGGTGGAGACGCCACATATGGAGCAAGGGACGGTGAAGCCCTCCGGATCCGGGAGCTTCTTCGACAGCTTGTTGCTTCTAAAAATGATGACGGTTGCTCCGCCAACAAAACTTGCTCTGTCTTTCTCTTCTCCGAGATTAGTTCCTTAAGAAACTTTATGTACAAGGGTATTTCTATGAGGGCATCCATGAATGGAATATTCAGCTCCACTCCCTTTAGAAGCTCTATAAACTTGGCATACTTCTCTGCCATTTTGGCCTTAGCCAATCTACTCGGGAATGGAACTGGAGCATGGTGATCCTTAGGCTTCTTCACGGGCCTTGCCCTTTCCTTGATCACTTCCTCCACTAAGGGAGGGCTATCTCTCTCAGCGGTGGTAGGCTGCTCCTCAGCCTCAATATCTCCACCATCAATAACCGGTGGGTGCTCACCTATCAACTCCTCAGGTGATGCAGCTGTGGGAATCATCATCGGTGGCTCCGGATCCATCGTTGATAGGCCGCTACGGCTGGTGATAGCACAGGCGCTCTCCCTGTGGTTCTTCTCTGACTGAGCGGGGAGATTGTCTTAGGACCGTGCCATCTGACTTATCTGCTCCTTCAGCTGATCCACTGTGGTGAAAAGGTCCTTGCTACGGGCAGCATGGTCTAGTTGAGCTTTGCCTGCCCCTCAATGAATCTCTCCAAGGTGGCCTCCAAGGAGGATTTCTGCTACACTGGAGGAGGAGCGGGCAAAGCTAGTTGCTACTGGTACCCTAAAGGTCTATAGGGGGTATACGGTCTCTGCCCAGACTACTGCTGCTGCTGGTACTGCTGTTGCTGATACTGTTATGTCTGCTGCTGCTGCTTCTGATAGGACTGCTACTGCTGATGATACTGCTGCTGTTGCTACTGCTGTGCTCTACTGCTATTCTCATACTGGAAACCAAGGTGGTTTCTCCAGGATGGGTTCACATAGGCTGCCTTATTTCCTCCTATGTCATCAGAGGTGTAGTTGGCCTCCTCTGTTGATGCATGAGGTGCCTAGTAAGAGTAGGTCCCACCATTGGGTCCCTGATCTGCACACCTCTCGTAAGCGGTATATGTGTTGGCGGGGGGGGGGGGGGGGGGGTGAACTGGGCCTAGCGTCGAGCCAGTTGTAACGGTCGGTTTCCGATCGTACTTTTCTTTGTGCACGTGCTCTTGATCATGCATGTGTTTATTTTTAGACTCTATTTGATTTTGAACATTATTGTGTGATATGTCGTCGTGATCGTCTCTGAGAGTATTAGATTGTGGAACAACTTGGCAACGACATTTCTCGAGCCGTTCTCCCGCGATTCTATCTTATTTGATGTGACGTCACGACTCTCTGTTTTGATGCGAGACGTTTCTATTTTTAGTTTCGTCTCTCGACATCAAAATTTAGATCCGTCTTCTTCACTCTCTTTCTTTCGTCGCCCCGAACACCCCAATATTTATTTTACAATTTTTGGACTTAATTTGACCTATTTTCCATTTTTAGCAAGTTTTAAATAAATTTAAAACCTATTTTTATAAGTGTTTTAATTATAATAAAATTTCTATATTATAATAACGTATTAAATAATTTTCTGACCAAGTTTCAAAATTTTTGGCCGCACACAACTTGCGTGAGGGAGAGGAGAGTAAATTTGTTTTAAATTAATTACTTTAAATATTTTAATTAATTTTCTTAAAACCCTAGACCTAACCCTAACTCTTTTCTATTTAAATAAACCCTAGTATAGGTTATTTTTCGCAGCCACAGAAACCCTAGCCGTCAAAACACCTTCCCAAAGTTCGTCGCAACGTTGCGACAGCCGCCCCCGTGCACGACCGACCGCCGCCCCCGCATTTCCCATGCACGACCGGCACTCCACTCCGCATCGCCCGCTTGCAGCGCATCCGCTGCAAGCCCCCCGCTGTCGCCCGCACCGACCGAGGCCATCTCTCGGTCTGACCGAGAGATTTCCCCGCACTGCCGCTTCGCCCGCACCGCTACACCATCGCCCGCATCGCCAAGCGCCTGACCGACCCGCCCCATCGATCTGACCGAAGGCCCGCTCCGCACCCGCAAGCGCTCCGCACCCCGCACCGTTGCAACCCCCGCCTCAGTGCCCGACCGAAGCCTTCGCCCGCACCGACGGAGAGCCGCTCCGCATCGCTCCCTAGCGCTGCACGCCCGCACCCGCAAGCGTCCGACCGAGAGATCCGCTCGGTCTGACCGAGGGAATCCCTCGCACCACACAAGACCCTGCCTCTGTTGCGCTGCAACATGCCCGATCGAGAGTTTCTCTCGGTCTGACCGAGAGAAACCCCCGCACCGACGGTGTCCGACCGACGGCAGTTCGTCGCAACTTGGATTCTTCCACACCAACTCCTGTGGTGGGCCCCCCAAGTCCTCCAAAGGTGCTGTGGGTCCCCCATTGACCCCTAGCACTGCTGTGGGCCCCACTTGGGTGTGCTACTTCGTGGTTTTTCCGTCTACGACGTTACGACACGTCGTAGGCCTTCGTCGCAAGTTTCAGCTTTTGGAGAATCGTGCGAGGACCAGATCTGACGCTGAGGAGTTCTCCGTTCAGACACGACTTCCATTTTACGACAAACTCCGGTTAAGGTTGGTTCCCTGAAACTCGTAGAAACCTCCACAATAGCTGACTGAACCCTAAACTAAAAATCGATAATTTGAACTAAAATCTATATTCCAGCACCAATAAAACGTTGTACAAATCTAGAAAATCGACTAATGGACTTTATTGACTGTGCACATAGGATTAGATCGTCGATTAGGCTGAAACATTGAAAAAAGTGACTTTTGACGAATAGGATAGTCCCGATAACCTAGAAACGAACCCTAATAGGATTTGATGAAATTGAGACCTGACACTGTCGCCACGGCACTGTTTCAGATGGACTTCCACGGACGAGACGCTTGGATGAGATGCTTCGAGAGGACGAAACACTCGCCATCGCAGGCAAGTGTATCCACTTGCACTTTTGGCCGTGATTAGGCCTTAGTTGGTTAGAATTGTTAACTGTGAACAAAAAGAACCGGACGTGAAATGATAGCGTCCGGGACGACTCCTGACGGCCCAGACTTGACGACGAAGTCTGAGCCCGACAACAACAACTGTTGACATCATAGGGCTATCATGTGTGTGCGTGTGTGTGGACACCCTAGAATAACCCTTTCCGTCTTGTCATGTCCCGTCCCGTCTTGCACAGCCTGCGGGCAATAGGGCACTCTCCGAGTGATCCCTTGTACTGATTCACAGCCTGCGAGCAATATGGCACTCTCCAAGCTAGAGAGAGTGAGCCCTTGTACTGATACACAGCCTGCGAGCAATAGGGCACTCGCCAAGCTAGAGCGAGTGATCCCTTGTACTGTTTGTCTTGTCTTGTCTTCCTTGGGGTTTGGGGTTGGGTTGAGCGTGCGCACGGCAAGAGGGTCTGACCCCCCTCGAACCGTAAGGCGTGAACCCTTTCGTGTCTCACTTGTCTTGTCTCGTCTTGTTCCGTCACGTCCCGACTTGTCATGACACCTGTAGGTTAGTCCCGTAGTTGGTAGCACACGCTACGACTACTACTTGCTACGCTTTACTTTCCTGCAGTGTTACTTCTTTTTGTTACTCAGTTATAACCCCAGCATGTTAATCAACCAGTAAATCGTTGTCTAAAAGTTGATACACTTGTAGTTTGGTCTAACTTTTTTTGTAGACCTTACCTGACGTACAGTTCCTTCTTTTGGTGATGTACGTCAGGTGTTGAGCCAGAGTACGTCGACGAGGCAGACTTGCCAGCTGACGGAGAGCCGGAGGACGTTGATCCGGAGTATGACCCAGAGGAGGACCAGAGTTAGAGGCCTCTCGTTGTTGATCCAGAGTTTCTTTCTCATTTTAGTTTGGGTGCGTAGCACCTTTTGTTTTCTTGACTAGGTTTGGTGCTTGCACCGGTAGTTTCTTTTTCTGCAGTTGTAGCCCTTCGGGCGTTTTAGACTCTCAGTACCTTGGATGCTATATTTGGAATAAAATGAATTGATATCTCTTTTCAGTACTTTTGTTGTTCCGTACTAACTTGCAGGGACCTGTTTCCTTCGTTTTGGAATACCACAGACGCTTATTGGGTCTGGGATCTCAGCCCCGGCCTAAGCGAGCCTTAGTCACGCTTCGCCTCCGTCCTTTTTGGAAAGCGGGGCGTGACGCCAGTGCTCCAACCTGGCCATCTGCTATATAAGGGATTCGAGACGGCTATCAAAAATTACCGCCTCACTGACTTCTATCGCCCTCCTCCTGGGGCCTTGGCAATAGTTGGGGTAGATTTTTTGTCCCTCCAATGTTGGTTGTTGGCTGTCATGGCCTTACGGATCCTATGGCCTCAGCTGGCTCTTTCCCCGTTATGACTCCATTTGCTGTAGCATCAACTATCATCCTTGTGTCCAACGCATACCAAGTCCCACGTGGCGATACGGTGGTTCGGCAACTGATGCTGGAGGTCCTTGTATCGTTCCCAGGCCTCATACAAAGACTCCTGGACCCCTTTCTTGAAATTGGTGATTTGGTTCCAAAGACGCAACATCTTCAAAGGGGGGAAGTATTTGGTGATGAAGGCCTCCGCCAACTGCTCCCATGTCGTGAAGGTTCCATGGACTTGGGACGTCAACTAATAATGAGCCTTATTCTTCAAGGTGAATGGGAAGAGCCACAACCTGTACGCATCATCACTGACCCATTGCATCTGGAATGTGGAGCACTTTGCTAAGAACGCTTCCACGTGGTGACTGGGGTTCTCTTGTGAGAGCTTATGGAAGCAGTCCTGTTGCATCAGCAGGATGAGCCCCGTCTTTAGCTTGAAGTTACCCTTGCATATCGACGGTATGATCACAGAGGAAGCTAAGACAGTGCCAGGCTTCATGAAATCCCGGATCAATTCTGGTGGAATGAGAGGATACGGTCATATAGGAGGCTCATCCATCGCTACTCTTCTCCTTCTATCTGCTGCGAGTCGCCTTGCAGTCACCTCTATCTCATGATCTAAGGGCAAAAGATCTTATCCTCCCTTAGAACGTGTCAGCATGCAAAATAGAGGCACCCAAGAAAATCATGGAACTCATTAGCAAAAAGAGAAAAGATAGTAATAAGAGAACAAAAAGAAAAATAAAAAGAAGTGGTGGGGTGTCAAGTGTGGATGAAACCAACACTCTCCAACCTAAAGCTAAAGTAAACTGTTGCCTCCCTGGCAACGGCGCCAAAACTTGTTCCTCGCCCGTGAAGCATGGACGAGAACATCGCAAGTGGACGGTGCATTATAGTATGTATAGAATGTCGAACTCTAGGGAGGCGGTCGTCTAACGCTTAGATTTTTGTGGAAGGAGGAGAATGTGTGGTTGGGGTTGTCATGTGTGATTTGGTGGGTTGGTTGAGGGAACTAAAATTGAGTAAATATTAAACGTCTAGGGCTTTTAGGATTCCCTGCTAGGGCCTTCGGTAATGGATTTTGAGTCAATTGATCCAATGTAAGACGATGGATTAGGGTAGGAGTGTCACATCCAGAGATGGGAACGGGTGTTAGACTTCTGTTATCATGCTGGTCTAACTCATCCCAAGATGAGGCCGTGCTCTCGCTATCGGATTCATACAGGAATGTGTGCATTACGCTTGACACTTGGATCCCGCCTCGGAATCCTTAGGCACTCGCGTACTCTACAGAATGTGACGCCATCCTATGGTTGATTCTAGCGATCAAGCTACTTTCGTTGTCATCGGTTAGCAAATTGGGGGTCAGTTGTCGTCCCGGCCCTTGGATCACTCTCGTGAGCACGAGCCTTGTAAAACGACCACTAATCCCAAATCGGATCGTGGGGATTCTTCCTAGGATATGGAGTCGAATCCCCTAATCCTAAGACTAATCCCCCAAAACCCTTGTTCAAACCACCATAGGGAGACCCTAGATTCGTCCAACGGAGGTCTAAACCGACATCCAATCCTTTAGCTCCTAAGGATCTTCCCTAAGCCCTAGAAATCCACTACTCTAGCATGGCAAAAGCTCTAAATATGATAGCAATAGAGATATGCATATCTAACCGGTCAAATTGCATGAAATCAATTTCAATAGAGAGAGCAAGATAAATAAGATCAATGGTAAAGAAATGAAAAAAATCCAACCACAAACAAGTAAATAGATTGCAAAAGAGATTACCAAAAGAGAGCTCCCAAAATAGCTCTAAGTGTTTAGCTACAAAAAAATAAAACTTAACCTACTCTAACACTTGTTCACTATTTATACAAAACTGTTTGGGTTCGATTTTTACAAGAAAAACCAACCTGAAACCCATTAATTCAAGTCAATTTGGAGTCTGTCGACCTACCGCTTAACCGAGTGCAGTGCTCGCTCGGTCGAGTGCTGCCTTGTGTAGCACTCGCCTTGGCTCCGTCCTGGTACTTGAGAAAGGGCCGCTCGGGCGAGCAAGTTGGATCGCTCGCCCGAGCGTCACGTCGCTCGGTCGAGCGTAAGGAAACTCCAATTTTACAGAGCCGTTGCCTTGCATTTGTTGGGCTCCTCTAACAGCTGGCTCGAGTGAGTGGGCTGGTCGCTCGGCCGAGCGAGCTTGTCGCTCGGCCTAGCACCCTCTTGGAAGACCTGGGTGCTCTTTGGCCTGTCACAGCTCGGCCAAGCGTGTGATGCACTTGGCCGAGCGATCTGGCATTTTCTTCCATCTCCATTCTCCTCTTCTCTATTCTCCTCTTCTCCTCTATCCTTCTCCATTCTCCTCTTCTCCTTTGTCCTTCTCCATTCTCCTCTTCTCCTTTCTTCTTCTCCACTTCTTTGGCCGCCTTGGGTCGTCTTGGCGAGGTGAGGCAGGCTTTGGCATCCAGGTTGTGTCCAAGTTCTCGTATCGACCCGAATCGCACCGAATTCCCTAAAAACATATAAAACATTGAAAGAATCAAGAATATCGATAAAATCACGATATAATACGAAAATATGGATTCGGGCGATTGAAACGACATGGAAATACATGGTAAAACAGAGAAAATATCGACACAACATCCGGGCCCACCTGCGGGTCCCACCCGCAGGTCCAGGCACGCCTGCCCGCGCTAGACGGGTGGGTCTGACCTGCCCACTGTGCGGGCGGGCTCAGACCCGTCGACCCGGCAGGCAGGCTCGACCCGCCCGCATTAGCGGGCGGGTCTGGGCTTAGCCCACCTGCCCAGCTGGGCTAGCCCGCCCAGCTAGGTCAGGCTGGGCCAGCATTGGGCAGAGCTATCCAGCTCCGATTTAGTCGATTTTCAAACCGTTGGAAAGCAGGGTTCAAAATGGACTATCCCAAGAACCCTTGTGACCTATTTCTATGCTTTTATTATGTAAAATATTCTTGTAAACATTTTACAATATATTTTCAACCATTTTGCATCACATGCAATAATCTCTTATAGCATTTTACCAATGCTAAAATCGCACATCTTATGCGACATTATTAAATCACATTTAATCTCATCATCACAAACTCTTTGTGACTTCAATTATTCTCGTGCACCTGAGTGCACTCCTCCTGAACCCTTCATATTACTAAGACGTAAATCCCACTTGGTGTGAGACCCTACAGCTTGACCATACTACAGATTAGGGCTCGAAACCCCTAGACGCCCAAGACCACAAGTAGCAGGTGTCGCCCCTGTTTCGGCATCATAATTACGTGATTGACACATTGACAAAAGTGTCTTTGGGAACACTCTGGCTGTGTCAGTGATGAATACAATAGTTTTAGTTCCTTCGTCATAACTATGTCACTGCATAGCCTAGGGTATGGTAAAACGTCAACCCTACTAGCTAGCATTGGTCAGTATACATCTGTCTTTGGTATGTTCATGTTGTACTTCATACAACATAACCCGACCGAGGTTTAGCACAAAGAACCGTACTGAGCCTGTGACACTAACTTCCCTTAACGGAAGAGACGAACCCTATCTTAGTCACTACTGACCTCGTACGTTTCAAGTGTCACCCAACCTAAAACCTTTTCACAAGTGAAGACTCGAGACTAGAGCATAGATCTAAGTGACACCTTTCACGTACATGTTCATACAATGAGCTCAAGTTTAAAGGGCCAACTAGCCTATCATCACTAAAGAGTTATCAATGACAGTTTAGTTAAGGTTAACCATTTGACAAATCTTTATTGGGTCGTTCATGTAGGAAGATATATGCCCTTGAGGCAATTTATCCAAAGAAACATCTTTTTCAAAATATAAATGGTACTAATTATCATAGTATAAATTCTATGAATTATATACTTGGATAATTTCCTTAGACTTAAAATGAGGTCATTACATATCTAGAAGTAGATCTCGATTATGGGAAGTGAATGATCAATAGAAACTTAAGTTTTAAAATGTTTATGGTCATAGATGTGTCGAGAAAAGAATATCGACACATCGGATAGACCATTCTGTCTTTGTCTTACCCTAAAGGGTGATGATAATCACATAGTCATTCGACCTGACGAAGTCGGAGACAAGGAACATGTGCTCATTAGAGAATGAGTCCACTAAACGACCCAATGAAGAGTTATTAAAGGGTTAAACTTTAACTAAACTGTAATAATAACTCTATAGTGATGATAGGCAAGTTGGTCCTTAAGACCTAAAGTCTTTGTACGAACATGTGCGTGAATAGTAGATCTATGATCTAGCTTTGAGGCCAGGCCTGCTGAACGGTCTTAGGTTGGATGACACCAGAAGCATACGAGGTAAGTAAATGACTAAGATGGGATTCATCTCTTCAGTTAAAGGGAAGTTAGTGTCACAGGCTCAGTACGATTCTTTGTGCTAAACCTCGGCCGGGGTACATTGTAAGATGTACAACATGTATATAACAAAGACCGAAGTATACTGATCGATGCTGGCTCGTAGGGTTTACTCGTGGTTACTATTGTCTATGGGTTTCGAGCTCCAACCTGTAGTAGGGTCAGGCTGTAGGGTCTCATACCGAGTTCGATTTGCGTCTTAGTAATAGGAAGAATTTAAGAGGAGTGCACTCGGGTGCACAAGGATAATTGAAGTCACTAAGAGTTAGTGACATTAAGTCGATCAATATTAAATAGGATTTAAATTGGTCGCATAAGTTTTTTGACATTAAATGAGATTTAATAATGAAACAAAATGTTTCCAACTTCAGCATTAGTAGAATGCTGTATGGGATTAATGCATGTGATGAAAACGGATTTAAATGCATCGTAAATAGTTTACGATAATATTTTATATCAGATATGATAGGCTCATATTTTACACTTTATTTCTGCATATATGCATGTCATTTTTATTGCTCATATCGCGATTTTCACGATTATTCGATGATATTTCGACGCTTTACACTATTTTTTGGTTTTCGTCTGATTTCAGGAGATATAGAGCAATCAGGAGCAATTTGGAGCCTAGAGTACTCACCCGCGTGCCAGAGCATCGCCCATGATCATATCGGAGAGCTAACGACGCTAGAGGATGAGTGGAAGGAGAAGAACATCGAAAGAATCGACGAGGAAGCGAGGAGGACAAGAAAGAGTTCAGAAACATGCAACTAGGCCGAGTGATGCAGCTCACTTGCCCGAGTGAAGCAGCCTACTCGACCAAGTAAAGCTGATACGATGACATCTACCAGCCTAAGTGCCATAATGTACTTGGCCGAGTGGTAAGGCAAAGATTCTGAAGAAATCCAAGGCGACTTCTCTATTTTTGGGTGATCTGCAGGCTGTCTTACTCGACCGAGTAGACTTCTCACTTCGCCGAGTGAGATTCTCACTTGGCCAAGTAGCGCCGACAGCTAGTCATGAAAACTAGGGTTTCTGACGGCGCATGGGCAGTTTGGTCTGGGTTTTTTTGTTTTTGTGGGCATGTATTTAAACCCAGTTTTGCCTCCAGCCCCAGGGGAGACCAGATAGACTTTTTAGAATAAATTTTCTTGCGTTTTTAATTCGAATTAAGCTTTTGTATTGGCAAGAGATTGAAGATTTGATCTTAATTTTCTATTTGAAGCTCCTTTGCAACATTGGTTTGTCATGATCTCTTGCATGCTTTAATTTTTATGCTATATCGCTTATTAAATCTTGATTGCATGATGAATTCTATTGTTAATCTTGCTTTCCTATTGATTTCTAATATGATTTGTGAGTAGTTCCTTTACTCTAGGGCAAAGGGATGAACCCTATGGATCTAATGTTTGATTTGTGAGATTTATTGAATTGCTATGATATTAGGCTTGTTAGAAAGGTTAGAACTTGATTAACTTACTACGGATATATAGGGATTTCTCTTGGAAATTGAGAGCATGACAGAGGATCATGATCCAAGGAAAGCCCTAGATATTCGATTTAGGATTACAATCAAAATTTCCTAAACTTGGTGCGTGACATCGACCAAAGCTAGCATTTTTATTGTTCGCCTATACTCATATTCGTTGCACGATGGTAAATGATTACGAACTATCACGATCTAGATCCGAACTCAAGTTGCCCGACAGCGAGCTTGAGTTGGGATTGGACATAATTGCTGATCTTAATGCTAGTGGTTTAGACTAGGCTTGTGCGACAGCGAGGCTTTAGTTTAGATTGCTATAGACTTGCATAGCACAACAGCATGCACCAGTTCTCTAATTAGTTGCGGAAAGTTCACCTTAAACCAAGTTTAATTGCATGGTAATTCATAACTCACATTGATGACTTGAAAATCCATAGTGTGGATAGCTAGCCCTAGACATCTTTTTTATATTGAATTTGCATTGATACTCGAACGATTGTGACACCAACCATTCCCAAACAATTTTCCACCCAGTAGCTTAGTAATTAAAGTAGAGTACCGTCATTAGTCCTCCCTATGATTCGATACATGCTTGCCACTTAACCGTGAACTTGCGGTAAAGCTACAGTGTACCCCCGGAGTGTGTATCCGGGGGTTGAACAAGTTTTTGGCACCGTTGCCGAGGAGGCGACGGTATTTTATTTTCCTTACTTTGCTATTTTTCTTTCTTTATTTTATTTTTGTTTTTCTTTTATTCCTCTATTGCGCTAACAAGTCTTTCTAGTTTCTCTTTTTCTGTGCATGAACACGAGGTCCAGGGCATCTGAAGAAGACATACTATTTGATCCTGAGATCGAGTACATGGCAATGAAACTGAGAGCAGAGAAGAGACCAATTCTAGAGGAGAACCAAATGGTAGAGGAAACTAGAGATGAGCGATTACAGCGGACCGATAGGCTTGTCTCCATCCGGGATAGGCTTACCCCAAACAATTCGGCTACTACTTCTTCCACTTATGCCGGAGTTGGCGGCTGACAAGAACTTTGAATTGAAGACGAGGCTTATTGTACTGATGCAATAAGACCCCTTACATGGGAATTCTCAAGAGAACCCGCATTATCATCTACAAATTTTCTTGGCGAAGCGCGCCACTTTTTAGATGCCGAATGTGTCGGTGGATTCTATCTGATTGCGTCTCTTCCCTTTCATTATTCTTGACAAAGCTTTATATTGGCTAAGGACGCAAGCTCATGGGACATTCACTACTTGGGACGAGCTAGCGAGTGCGTTCGTCAACAAATTTTACCCGCCTTCCAAGACCATGAAGATAAGAAACTCTTTGATGTCTTTCAAGCAAGGGTCCCAAGAGTCTCTCTATGAAGCGTGGGAGCGGTTTAAAGATCTTCAACATCAATGCTCCCACCATAGCATCGACAATTGGGAGCCTGTACACAGTTTCTACAATGGATTGAGGCCGGACACAAAGATGATAATTGATGCATCGGCCAACAGAGCTATTCTATCAAAGACGCCGGAGGATGCCACGACATTGCTAGAGGAGATGGCCTCCAACAATCAGCAGTGGGCTGATGAGACGGGTCAATCATCATCATCATCGAAGCCGACAAGTATCTATGAAGCAAAGGCAGTGGCAGAGTTGACCACAAAGTTTGACTCTCTCTCCAAGGTTGTGGAGAAGATTGAAAAGAGAATGTGCGAGTCATATGGAGTGCCCAACGCATCGACATCTAGATGGAGCATGAGTGATTGGAAAAACCAATGCCAAGTCATGTTTGTTGAAAGCGAGCAAAATGAAGGAGCCATAGAGCAAGTGCTCGCCAGTGTGGGTAACAACGGTTATTGGGTGAACCCGGCTACTAAGGGTCACCCAAGATTTTATTATGCCAACAATGAGGGAGCCTTGACTACCCCTCATCAACAACCACCACCATAACAACAACAAGCCTGGCCCCCTCAACAATAACATGCATATCAACAAAGGACGCCCCAACAACAATATCAACCAAGGCAACAAGCAGGGCCTTATAGACCCCACGTATATAACACAGGATGGATGCCACAAAACCCTCCACCGGCACCCCCAAGATCCGATCTGAAGCTAGAGTTGAGGAGTTCATGGCCGAGCAAAATAAGATCAACGTAAAATTGACGGTGGGCCAACATAGCCTCAATACCATCGTGGCGCAATTGGCATAGAAAATAACTTTGCTCAACAAGGCTCAATAACAATGGCTGGCTCGACCGGAGCAAAACCCGAGGAGCAACACCGGCCACATCAATGCGGTAGTGGTGGTGACTACAAGGGGCAGTAAGTATACCACTCCCGGTATGGTTCAAGCTAAATGCCCAAAGGAGGAAATTCCGGTTGAAAAGGAGCAAATTAATGAAGAAGAGAGCCCTAAGACGACAAATAATGGAGAAAAATCTGAAGCGGATGAACCTCAAAAGGAGTGAACCTATATGCCACCCATACCATTTCCACAATGGTTGGCGAAGGCCAATATGGAGAAGAAGTTCACCAAATTTCAGGAGTACTTGCAAGGGATTAGCTTGAACGTCCCGTTCTTGGATGCAATAATTGAAATCCCGACGTACGCCAAGTTCATCAAGGACTTGATCACGGGAAAAAAGCGAACGGAGAAGATCATGCTAGCCAAGCAAGGTACTTGGTTCGTCAACAAGGAGAAGATGCCAAAGAAAATGAAAGATCCAGGAAGCTTTTGGATTCCATGCACTCTTGGCGGAGTCCCCCTCCAAAAAGCTTTGGTAGAGTTGGGAGCGAGCGTAAGCCATATGCCTGATGTGCGTTTATATTTCATATATTCACGCACGTTTTCTTTTGTGTTTCTCCGTGTTTTTCCGCCGTCTCTGATTCGTTTTCGCGTATTTTCCCGTTTTCTTTCACTTTTCTTTGTTTACCCATGATTGCAGGGGATTGACCACGTAGGGGACGTTTAACGATGATATCCCAAGTCCCCGGAGCAACGGGAGAAGTCACGCGTGATCCAGGGGGTCAAACGCCAAAGAATTCATCTTTCAGCCCCTCACCTGGTCGATTGGTCATCTCCAACCGATCGGGTGATGCACGCATGCACCACCCGGTCTCTGCCGCAGCTCACAAAGAAGTCACCCGACCGGTTCACAGACCGGTTCAGCGGGGGCTGTTCTCTGTTTTCTCGAAGCAAAATGCCAACCGATCGGGTGACTCTCACCCGAGCGGTTCATCTGTAGATGATTTTGAGGAGCCAAGACACGGGCATCCAACCGGCCTCTTCACCCGATGGCGCCATGATCCAACCGGTCACCCCAAGAACTCAACCGACCGGTTCATCTGACCGGGTGAAGCTCCGCCGCTCTCTGTTTATTATTTGTTACAGATCACCCGATCGGTTGACTTGTCAACCGATCAGGTGGCGTTTTTTCTGCTGGTTTGGACCCGAACCATTAGGGTTTCGAAGTGGGGTTATAAATACACGAGGCTGGCCGACTTGAGGGGGATCTCCTGGAGTTTTTAGGGCTTTTTGCCCCCCCTTCTCTTGTGAGTTCTAGGTTAGTTTAGATTAGGTCTTTTGCTCAATAAGTCTTGTATTGGATTGACGATTCAACTCAAGATAAGTATTTTTCTCTCTTTTTCTCCATTGTTTGTATTGTGTTTATTTTGCTTGATGGTGAAAGTTTATATGTCTTTTGTGTTGTTGGTTTATATGTTATTCACCATTGAGTAGTTTTGATGAACCCTAATACGGGTTAGGGTAGGATTGATGCTTGGGTTGTTTCATTTGACTTGGTTGCATGGCATGTGTTCGATGAAATGTGTCAATAGGGATTTCTAGCAATCTGAGTCCAATTCGTACGGAAACACACTAGTTGTGTTGGGGATTGGGGTCCGGTGCTTGTCCAGTCAAGATCCGCTTCGATGTATTGCTAGAAATCACATTTGACCTATTTGGCCATTAGGGTTACGCGGGGGTGTTTCATTGTCATTGGCGGGAGAAAGACCGCCTCTGACCGTCGGGCCAAGGGGGAATAAACTTGGCGGTTGACCCCCTAGCCATAGCTCACGCCCCTAGTGTAGACATCGAGTCCTCGCGCGTGGGAACGGCTTGAACAAAATGTTGGGAGTTATCATTGTGGCCTTAATGCTCTCGGTTGCGGAAGGTGTTAATGGACATGGGAATGCCCACCGTCTGGAACCGGGTAGGCCTAGCGTGCTTGGCACCGACCGGAATATCGGGCCATGGACACTAGGTACCACCTTTTGGGGCAATGTCTCACCCTGGGTCAAGTCAAATGCCAAGTTTCATGAGTGCTCTAGCCCGTGTTAGCGGGGATTCATTTCGTGTCTTTTTCATTTCTTTCTTTTATTTCTACACTTCCACCCATACTATCCGCGTAGCTAGCACACGACCTAGGCGAGGCTAGTAGCCACTCAAGCCATCCACCTCCCTGTGTTCGATATACCCGCACCCTACACTAACCGTGCACTTGCGGTAAAACGACACCGCGCCCATACCGTAAACGGGGCGCCGGTCAAGTTTTTGGCGCCGTTGCCGGGGAGGCGTTCGGTTTGATATTAGCTTAGCTTGGGTTCGTTAGTCTACGCATAAAAACACAAAAATTTCTTTTTCTTTTTTTATAAAAAAATAAAAATAAAAATATATTCAATAACCAAGAAATTTTTCTCCCACTGTTATATTATCTTTTTGTTATTTTCTTGTGCTATTGACGCTCCTCTCTAGTTTTCTTATTTTTGTTGTCCAGGTATCTTTGGTGTAACCATGTGGAGATCAAATTTCGATGCTCAGATGAGAGGCTACAATCCCTATTCATTTTTGGTTTGTGAGACTTGTGGGATGGCGGGGCACGTGTATTATGATTGCCTTGAGAGCCTCCCCCCACACCAAGGCCATACATTTTCCCACAACCATAACCCAAACACCTCCCATCCATTTCCTCAGCCTTATATCCCTCCACCACCACAAGAAGAATCAAGTCTCGTATCTCTCCTTGAAGGTGCCTTGTTTAATCAAGGCCAATTCTTACAAAACGTGATGTCACCAATCACCGAGCCGACACTGAGGAGAGGGGATGAAGGAGAGGATATACCCACTTTCATGGTTGAGACCACCATGCCATCGGCCACCATAGACACATCTCAAGCCGATACCCCATTTTTCCATCACTACCACTTGGATGACGAAGCATTTTTTGATGATGATAGTGAGGATGGGGAGATTTATCTAGGATCTGTGGGAGAGATTTCTTGTCTTGATTTGGATACCCCACATGAGTCCTATGAGAGCACTGAGGAGTTTACAGAGATTATGCATACAGTCGAGGAGGATGTGTGTGAGGACGAGGACACCACGACCACATACGAGGGGTCCGCTCCACATCCACCTCCACAGCCATCTCTGTCACAGCTTCCTCCTTGGTCGGTGGTCAACCATGAGGATGTCATTCAGGACATCGGGCAGATGGAGGAGCATGAGCATATCGTCGAGGAGGATGTGCATGAGGGCTTGGATACGATCATCCACTTCATGGAGCCCGAGCCACATCTACCTCTACCGTCACGCTCCACTTCTTCTGCGGCTGAGCATCTACTTGAGCATATTGCCCCCATTCAGGGAGATTTTCATACTCACTCTTACTCCACATTTGAGTCTCGCTTTTCACGTCCTATTTCTTTAGACTCATATATTTTTGACACGCCATATCTCTCGCAGGACACAGGATCTACTTCCCTTGAGGTATGCTGCGGTGCGTCACTACCTGGAGAGCCACTTCTCATGGAGAGCGAGAATTCGGTCGTCACTAGTACAGAGGATAACGACCCATTCTCAGGGAGTATTCGTCACCCGTTTATTATTTTTCCATCTTATGTTGACGATTATCTCTGGGATACATTTATTTTGGGAAATAATTTCTTGCCATGGACTAATGCACCTCGTCCTTTGCAGGTCACAGGTGGACACCTACGAGGGATGCTTGGAGGTGCATTGCTTGGGTCCATTGGCACACGTGGCACAGTGCTTCTGGCGGAGCCACAGAAGGAGCAGTTAGAGCAGCTACCTGCCCCACTTCAGATCTTGGATCCGCCTATGCTCAGGTGTATCTAAATCCAGTAGTGTAAAAATTTACCGCTTTCTAGTTTAGATTTGAATAATCTCGTCTCCTCTCATTAGCGAGGGGAGCGTATCTAGGGTTTGCTTTTGCATCTTAATAACCCTTCATGTCGTGCCCTTCTATCATTTCACCCCACATCCTCTTCCGAGGAGAATGAGCACACCGTCTCTCCTGCATTTTGATTTCTTTCTTTTCTTTTCCGATCTTCCCCTTGCATATTTCTGCATCACATTGATCATATCATTTTGCTAGCATTGTCATGTTCAGCTTGGGGGAAATCGACTTTTGTGTGCATGTTTTCGTGTGTGGTTGTCGTGTGTTTGTGTCTTTGAGGCCTTCGTTGCGTTTTATACCTTTTATTTGAGTGTTTCTTTTTCTTTATTTTTTAGTTTCGCTCATGTGTTTTTCGTGTTTTTCATTTTTTGTGTCGGTGCGTAACTCCCCCCCATTTTCATTGCCCTCCCGTATTCACTACTATTGCATTGAGGACAATGCAAGTTTCAGCTTGGGGGAGTCGTACTTCGTGCGTCATTTGTCTCTTTTCTTCGTTATTTGAGTCGTTTTTCTCCGTGTTTTTCTTTTTCTTTTTCTTTCTTTTCTTCTATTTATCTCTTTCTCCTTGAGATGAACCCTATGATGAATTTCCACGAAAATCACACGCACACTTAGCATAGCTTCGATAATCACATTTGCTAACCCTAGGATATCGAGTCCTCTTGCATTTCATGCATCGCGGGTCCACTTAGCTTTTTGTGAGTTGTGCGTCGTGCCTAGCTGTTTGGTGTGCTTCTGCTTTGTGATATTACTTTATATACCTGTCCAGGAATGACCCCTAGATTATCATGCTCTGATTTGAATATGCGGTATTTGTTTCCACTTTATGCATGCTATATTTATATCGTATATTTCAATTCGCATGTGTCGGGATTCCACAAACAAGGATTAGGATAACCCATTTAGCCTAAGCTCTATTTAACGAGAATAGTTTCCTTTGCCCGAGTGTTTAGATTTCGACTTCTTTTTTGTTTTACTTGGTGCAGATCCCCTCGTCGTGTACCGTTCTCCCACTTGGGAAAGTACACATGTGTATAGCCAATATCCTAAAAATCCAAAGAAAAGGGAGAAAAGAAAAGAAAAGCCCAAAAAGAAAAGAAAAGAAAAATTGTGTATAGCCGAAAATCCAAAAAAAATATACAATTGCCCAAAACCCAAAAAAATTCCCTGTGAATATTTTTTCATACTTGCCAAGAATAAAGGGAAGGCGAGAATTTGCACCGAGTGTTCTTCTCCACATCATCTCAACCCCCGTCGTTATCGAAAACACTTGGCTTATGAACTTTTTAGCTAGTATCTAAGCTATAGTGGCGTGATTTCCTTAACCCTAGTTGTGGAGTCCCCGATGCATGATACGCTTCTATTCTCACTCTTCTCATGCATGCTTGAACTTATATTTGCCGCTTAATTCAATTCGGATCGATATTTTGGGTCATATCTTGGATTTGTGTATATCGAGCCTCATAGCACATCGTAGAAAGCATCACCATTTGCTAGCACACGACCACGCTCACTCGCGCTTCACTGCGTGGACCCACGACACTTATTTGGACTCGCTTTCCTAGGTTTAGTGGTGTGATTTGGCGTTTGCTTGCTTGGTGTGTCGTTTTTTATTTTGGTGGCTCTGATGGACGATCTAGGGCTTAGAGTTTTCTTTTTCTTTCTTCCTCTCTATTTTTCCCTTCCGAGCTCCTACTCTCACTCGTCTTCCTCGAGGACGAGGAAGAGTTTAGCTTGGGGGATTTTGACGTGCGTTTATATTTCATATATTCACGCACGTTTTCTTTTGTGTTTCTCCGTGTTTTTCCGCCGTCTCTTATTCGTTTTCGTGTATTTTCCCGTTTTCTTTCACTTTTCTTTGTTTACCCATGATTGCAGGGGATTGACCACGTAGGGGACGTTTAACGATGATATCCCAAGTCCCCGGAGCAACGGGAGAAGTCACGCGTGATCCAGGGGGTCAAACGCCAAAGAATTCATCTTTCAGCCCCACCCGGTCGGTTGGTCATCTCCAACCGATCGGGTGATGCACGCGTGCACCACCCGGTCTCTGCCGCAACTCACAAAGAAGTCACCCGACCGGTTCGCAGACCGGTTCAGCGGGGGCTGTTCTCTGTTTTCTCGAAGCAAAATGCCAACCGATCGGGTGACTCTCACCCGATCGGTTCATCTGTAGATGATTTTGAGGAGCCAAGACACGGGCATCCAACCGGCCTCTTCACCCGATGGCGCCATGATCCAACCGGTCATCCCAAGAACTCAACCGACCGGTTCATCTGACCGGGTGAAGCTTCGCCGCTCTCTGTTTATTATCTGTTACAGATCACCCGATCGGTTGACTTGTCAACCGATCGGGTGGCGTTTTTTCTGCTGGTTTGGACCCGAACCATTAGGGTTTCGAAGTGGGGCTATAAATACACGAGGCTGGCCGACTTGAGGGGGATCTCCTGGAGTTTTTAGGGCTTTTTGCCCCCCTTCTCTTGTGAGTTCTAGGTTAGTTTAGATTAGGTCTTTTGCTCAATAAGTCTTGTATTGGATTGACGATTCAACTCAAGATAAGTATTTTCCTCTCTTTTTCTCCATTGTTTGTATTGTGTTTATTTTGCTTGATGGTGAAAGTTTATATGTCTTTTGTGTTGTTGGTTTATATGTTATTCACCATTGAGTAGTTTTGATGAACCCTAATACGGGTTAGGGTAGGATTGATGCTTGGGTTGTTTCATTTGACTTGGTTGCATGGCATGTGTTCGATGAAATGTGTCAATAGGGATTTCTAGCAATCTGAGTCCAATTCGTACGGCAACACACTAGTTGTGTTGGGGATTGGAGTCCGGTGCTTGTCTAGTCAAGATCCGCTTCGATGTATTTCTAGAAATCACATTTGACCTATTTGGCCATTAGGGTTACGCGGGGGTGTTTCATTGTCATTGGCGGGAGAAAGACCGCCTCTGACCGTCGGGCCAAAGGGGAATAAACTTGGCGGTTGACCCCCTAGCCATAGCTCACGCCCCTAGTGTAGACATCGAGTCCTCGCGCGTGGGAACGGCTTAAACAAAATGTTGGGAGTTATCATTGTGGCCTTAATGCTCTCGGTTGCGGAAGGTGTTAATGGACATGGGAATGCCCACCGTCCGGAACCGGGTAGGCCTAGCGTGCTTGGCACCGACCAGAATAACGGGCCATGGATGCTAGGTACCACCTTTTGGGGCAATGTCTCACCCTGGGTCAAGTCAAATGCCAAGTTTCATGAGTGCTCTAGCCCGTGTTAGCGGGGATTCATTTCGTGTCTTTTTCATTTCTTTCTTTTATTTCTACACTTCCACCCATACTATCCGCGTAGCTAGCACACGACCTAGGCGAGGCTAGTAGCCACTCAAGCCATCCACCTCCCTGTGTTCGATATACCCGCACCCTACAATAACCGTGCACTTGCGGTAAAACGACACCGCGCCCATACCGTAAACGGGGCGCCGGTCAATGCCGCTCACTATGTTTAAGAAGCTCAACACGGGGACCGACCTTAAAGCCATCGATATAATGATCCAACTCGCCGATGGATGAATTACTAGGCCGATGGGGATTGCCGAGAACATGCCACTTCAATTACCAGGAGGTCTTTGTGTCACATGCGACTTCGTCCTCATGAACATAAAAGAAGATGGCGATACATCGCTTATACTTGGACGTCCCTTCTTATCCACCGCCAGAGTCATATTAGATGTGAGAGAAGGAACGTTGTCTCTCAACGTTGGCAACATAGTGGTTGAATTCCATCTTTCCAAGACAATGAAGCAAAGACCTTGGCCGAAAGAAGTGGACTACATGGACCTCCTTGATGCGGTCATAGATGAAGCCATGCCTTATGCCACTGGAGCCTTGCACTCAGAGAGCCGTGATGGAATCCCAAATACCGAGGATGGCACTCCAATTGGAGAACCACCGGATCCTCTCATCGATGAAGTGACCAAGCTCACCGATGAAGAGAAGAACGACGCTGATGTCGTGAGGATTAGAGAGCTCTGCAAGAGCTCTATGGTGAAGCAAATGGAGAAAGCGCCACCGGCGAATACCTCTCCACCGCCAGGAAAGACCGAAGATGCCAAGAGCACAAGCTTGTGGGAGTCATCTCTCGCTACCATTAGAGAGGAGACACACACTATGAAGATTAAAGAGGAGCAATCGCTGCATCTGAACCCAAGTGGTCTCCCCAGGAAATTTGATATGTGCTTCTCATATGCACTGAACATCACGCGTTAAACGCTAAGTGTTAAGGGGTTGAGCTCAAGACCTTAAATGAGCGCTTGTCCGGAGGCAACCCGACAGTTCTATCTTAGTTTATAGTTAAATTTTACTTTCATTATTGTTTTAGATCTTTATTAGTTTATAGAGTCAAGACTCTAGGAAGAATCTGACGACGGGCTATGTTTTTCGTTGCAGGAAGAAGATGATAGGAGTCCATATGAATGGAGGATAGCCATAGCGATGGAGAGCACTCCAGGGATGCACTTAAATGCCAAATGAAGGAAGGAACTGATGGGAGAGGAAGAAACAGAAAGCATCGCACAACAGAAGTCCGGAGCTGAAAAGAGCAGCACACTCGGTCGAGTGACTTGTTCTTTCGACCGAGTGAAGACCCTACTCGGCCGAGTAGGGTACTGTACATGGAAGTCTCAAAACCCTCCTCTAAGATTATATGCCACTCGACCGAGTAAACTTGACACATATTGGTCTAAAAATTGCTCTGTGAGGCATGTTTACTTGGCTGAGTAGCTTAGTCCACTCAACCGAATGACTATTCATACTCGGCTGAGTAGTAGACTGTAGCAGAATATCTGAAAATCCATACTCTGTTTATTATTGCCATTCGACCGAGTGGAGCTTGTCACCCGCCCGAGTTACTCGAACTACTCGACCGAGTGACGCAACCGACGCAACAAAATTCAAATGCTGTTTGGTGCGACTCGACCGAGTGATGATCATCACTCGACAAAGTGACTTAAACGACCCAGCCCTATAAAAATCTAATCGATGGCTCAGTGATCTCGGGGATTAAAACATCCCCAAATCACATTCCCCCCTCTTCCCTCCTACTCGCCCGAACCACCTCTCCCACACACCCGAGCTGTTGCCACTCGCCCGTGCAGTGCGACCCACCCCGTCGTCAAAGCACCCTCTGGTACCACCTGTGCCGCTACTCGACCTACGATCGCCACTCCTCCCAGTCGTATTTCTCCTCTTTTCTCCTTCTTCCTATTTCATAAACCCAATTCAACCCACATTCCAAATTGAACCCTATTTACGCCTATTTCTCTTGATCAACCCCTTGATTTTATGATATTCATTGCTAATATATCATTTTTGTTCTTCAGGATAGCTCGGGGGAGATCCAGTGCTGATTTGGGGATGTAGGGGAGGCGTCTCTCGTTCAAGTTGCTTACGAGGAGTCGTATCGTGCTGGGTACACTCGTCATTTATTTCATTTTGAGCATGTTGTGATTTTTTGCGTGTCTCACGGCCCCACCATGCCTCCACGCACTAGATGTCATATGTGGCAGCCCGCTTCTAAGCGGAAGAGATCTGGCAACCTCGGTCCCTCTTCCCCTAGAGCAGACTCCCCGCCTCCTAGCAATCCAGCTCCAACACTCCCAGCTCCCACTCCACCCATTCCATCCCCACCATCACAGCCTACCCCGGTGATCGACACGTTTGGGATCACCTTCAGAGATGACGCACACTGCATCAAAATTGAGAGGCTCTCCCAGAGCTCAATCGTCCCCACTAGGTTCGCACATATTGTTGACCTAGAGCACCCAGGGGATACTACCGGGGCTACTCCAGTTGTATGACAATGTGGGGTGGCATGATTTTCTATCGGTGTCAGCGGACACCTATGTCTGACCGACCCTCGAGGTCCTGAGTTCTATTCGTAGGACTCCCAGGGGTGCACCTTTCGCTTGATGGATCGGGAGTGCGAGATTACTCTTGATATGCTCCGAGCCTACTTCCATTGGCCCCATGTCCCTGACCCTGATCGAGCTTACGGTCTTATACATACCCCATCTACATTCGATGCCAACACGTTCTGGACCATGATCACGGGCTCCCCACTCCACTTTGACCCCAGTCGGGCCAATGCCTCCTCTATCGTCCACCCTTACCTACAGATTGCTCAGCGCCTTTTGGCGACCACCATACTTGCGAGGTATAAGCCTGGGACGATGTCTATGCCTGAGCTCTACATGCTCTATGCGATGACGCGAGAGAGAGAGAGAGAGAGAGAGAGAGAGAGAGAGAGAGAGAGCCTACGAGGGCACCGTGGACGTCTTAGTCCCCGCCATTTCCATATATATAGCTAGCTGGTATCTTGACCGCATTGTTTCCTCTGTCACTGCCAGGACATCGATTTGTTATGGCAGTCTGATTACCTTGCTAGCTCCCACGTGTGAGATCGAGCTTCGTGCCGGTTTGCTTCGACCTACGGGCTCCACTACATTATCTCTTAAAGTTATAGCCATGTGAAGATGATGCGTCCTCACGGACAGTGCCACTAGGTTTGCTTACAGTGTCCATTTTCAGCAGATTATATGGTGATTTCGAGCCCTGCTCGGACCTACATTAGACCCACATGTGGGATATGGATACCAGAGATGGACCTCCTCATCCCAGCTACTTACATACTCGATCCTGATGGCACCCAGCAGGAGCCCCTTCTCGACCCTCTAGCCCCTGAGATCCACATTCCAAAGACATCCCCTGATCTGATCCATGAGCCCGACGCATCTGTTCCCACCTCTGCTCGTGCCGAGAGCTTGTCTGTTTTCGTTTCTATCCACGCCACTACCTCTGTGCCATTGAGTGTCGAGCCTATTTCCTACATGAGCCTTGAGAGCACCGCCCCTGTAGCCTTTGACAGAGGCATGCCTTCCTCTTTACGACCACCGAGACCCTATCATCACCCAATTTTTCGACCCCTGGGGTGTCATTCTTTGCTGATTTCATGACCTCCCCATCCGTTGACCCTTCTGTCTCCGCCGTCGATGTTTTTACTAAGAGCGTCGTGACGTATGTCACCACGTCTGTGTCCATGACCTCTCTACTTGTCTCGTCCTCTGTCATTGCATCATCCTCCTCTGCCACTGCTCACACTTCTGAGAGAATACCTGCGTCTCAGCCTCCCAGAGAGGCTGAGCATCTTTTAGTGAGCACCGCCCCGCACCCACACCCGTTAGTGGCCCCATTCGTCTACGGTTACCAAACCCACCTCTAATTTCCCTTTTGGTGCAAATTAAAAAAATATTGCAAAAGCACCTAAGAAGAATTACCATGCTTTCTTGTATAACAATAATACCAACAAGAAGCATGTAAATCACAAGGTGGTGAGGAAGAATGAAAATCCTTCATTTTTTGCTAAGAAGCAAAATCCTCATACTATGCATGCTAATAAATTTATTTCTACACCTAAGCCTGTCACATCCACCCCTCTTACTAAGGCAAAACCCTTGTCTAGGAATTCCTTGAGTTTATGGATTCCTACTAAGTGTATTGTGCAAGAGAGGGATAGTTACACCAACTCTCTAGTTATAGATGTGATCACCTCAAGTGATTACATTAAGAAATCAAACTCCTCTTGGGTTTGGTTTCCTAATGTTTAGGTTCCTCACACATATGCATATTGCATGGGTATTATGCTTAAATGTGTATTTTTAGCATACACATTGTTTGTTTGTGTTTCATGATTTTGAAAATGTTTTCAAATTTAATTTTCATGAAATTAGGGACCTTGGGGAAAACATTGTTATACATGCAAGTTTTTAATCATGTGTATGACAATGGTGGAGTTATCATATCTAATATATTTAAAATATTTTAAACCATATTTTAACTCTTATTTTGGGTTTTTATAAAGATCACTATTTACAATTGGTTATTATGGTCTTGATTTTAACCCATTGATATTGCCAACGTGTTTCATGTTATATTATGTTTTAGCAATGTCATTGTGTATCAATGAAGCTTGATTTTTCCATATCTATTGCTTTGATACACTTTAGGCCCATGGCTCCAATTAATGTTTTCAATTGGTAAAGAGGATTATCTTTCAAGATTCTTTTTCTACAATTGGTATTTTCTCAATTGTTAGAGATTGTTTATCTCCTACTTTACAATTGATATTAGATCTTAGAAGTCAAAAAGACCATTTCTATGATCTAGGGGGGAGCATGGGATATTGATTGATACCCACTAAATTTTACAAATTTGGTATCATACATCTCCTTATATCTTGCATATTGTCACATCTTTGATTAAGATGACTAAGGGGGATATTTATGATGTCCACCTTTTTGACGATGTCAAGGGGGAGAGATATATGCATTATGTAAATGTAATTCGTGTATTTCATACATATGCATTTGGGGAGAGATATATCTATGGGGAGAGATATGTGGGATTATATAAACCATTCATGTGTGCATGATTATTTTCTATTGCAATTGGTTTATGTAATACATGCCTATTATATGTCACCATGATGTCTCATTATTTCATTTGGTATAATGAGTATTTACAATTGTGTATCTCATTTTACAATTGGTGCATATAAGTAGGGGGAGCTCATTAGCATTGTGCTTTATTTCTTTATGTTTTACATAATGTGTGTCATCATCAAAAAGGGGGAGATTGTTGAGTATTGGTGTTTCATACCTGTTACGCCTATTTGACCGAGACCCAGAAGACGCGAGCCCAGGAGCCCAACTGCTTGCCGGGGGCCCATCTACGTATACCGGCCCGTTTCACAAGACCCACTAAGGGACCCCCCTGCTGTCGATCCGACCCGGCCCCGATACACGCTGGTCACTCGCCCACTCCTGCGATAACCGCTCCCCCAGTTCCGCGACCACTAAATGACGGTAATGGGGAGGTGCGGGCATGGCGCGAGGGGCGGCGACGGAGGGCGGATTGAGGGGGCACGATTGAGGGTGGGCGAGGGAAGTGGGCCAGAGGCAATCACGCTGGGAACTCTTTAAAAGGGCAAGAAGGATGACGAAGCAGAGGGACCGCATCTCAGGTATCTAAAACCTAAGGTACTCCATCAACGACCTCGTTCCCCCATCTCATCTCCTTCCTCCCCCGCTCGCGCCGAGAGACGCCGTTACGATCTCCTCACGAGTCGAACCGTCTCCGCCGGGCCTCCTCTTTCAGATCTCTGTCTGACTTAGGCATCGGAGGAGATTTGGCCGGAACCAAGGTCCGGCCCCCTGACGAGCGTTCTCGTCTACGCAGGTGGGCAGCTGATCAACGGGCCGAGGCTTCCCCTCGCCCCTCTCCAACCAGACAACCAACCGGACCGCGAGGCTTCCCCTTGCCGTTCGCCCGTCGAGGCCGAGCACATCCTACCGAGGCCGAGCGTCTCGACCCGGGCCGAGGCTTCCCCTCGCCCTTCACCGAACACGCATCTCGCTGGGCGACTGAGGCTACCCCTCGTCATCCAACCTCCGAGGCCGTGCTCGTCTGTCCGAGGCCAAGCGTCTCAACCAGGGCCGAGGCTTCCCCTCGCTCCATCTTCATCGATTCGAAGCCCCCGAGGGACCCCAGCGGGCCCCTTGACCACGTTGACCGGGTTCTCCACGGTCAACGCTCTGTAGTGAGAAAACACTCTGAAACATCTGGCACCGTCTGTGGGATCCGAAAACCGTCCCACGAAGAATCAAACCACACCTACAATGGCGCGAGCCAGCAATGGAAGGAAACGCATGACCCCCATCCCGGAGGAGGGGAATGGCGCATCAAATGGCAACCCCGAGGACACACACGCCGATGGCCACCCCGCCCACTCAACCGAAGAGACCGGCGGCTCAGAACTAGCTACACAGGGACAGCTCCGCGCCCTGGCTCAGGAGACCAATGCGAGCCTCCAGACGTTGGTCGCGACGGTACAGCAGCTTGTCGGCCCCGCGCCGTCCAACGGAGGCACGTTGAACGATAGCCACCGATGGGCGGGGGGTCCCCCGCACTTGCGGTCCGTGGTGGTCGACGACCACGGGACCCAGAAACCGAACACAGAGCGTCGGTTCACGCGGTCCGGCTCCCGTCAGTCGAGATCACGTGCCTCCTCCCCTTATCGTGAAAGGAGCTGACGGGAAACCGAGGGGACGGAGGGCGAATCGATGACGGCATCATCTCGTCGGTCACGGTCGTCCCGCCGCCGGAGAAGCGAACGACACCACTCAAGAGACCGATCACGGCGGAGCAGGAGCTCCCGCGGGAGGAGTCGGGAGCGCCGGGTCAGCCCGACCCCCAGCGTGGCGAGGGCCGCGGAGCCAGCCCCGCCGGCGCCTGTACTCCCTCCACCCCCGAACGAGCCAGAGGCAGGCCTCTGCCGCATCCCCGGGGGCATCCACGGAGACCGGTGCCCCTTGTCACGGAGGATAACTGATGCACGGGTCCCCTCTCGATTCAGAATCCCGGTGCTGGGAAAGTACGACGGAATAGGGGACCCGGTACACCACGTGATGGACTATGAGGGGGACATGTCCTTCCAAGGAGCTGACGATGACCTACTCTGCCGGGGCTTCTATTCTACTCTCAGGGGAGCGACGAGGACCTGGTACCACAGCCTGCCCGGCCGCTCCATCGACAGCTTCGAGGAACTCGCCCAGCTGTTTTGCAAGTAGTTCATGGCGGGGAGGCAGATCAAGCCTGGTGCAGAACATCTGTTCAACATAGTGCAAGGCCCGTCCGAGCCGCTCCGACAGTTCATGCGCCGCTTCAATGCGGAAAGGCTGAACGTGAACAGCCCCCCTGACCTGGTGGTCCAGACGGCCCTCAAGAAAGGGCTTCACCACAGAGGCCTCAAGAAGTCCCTACACAACGATCCCCCTAAGGACCTCCCCGGGATCATGGCGAGGGCCGAACGCTTCATGCTAACCGAAGAAGCCTTGGCCGAGGACGCAGGAAAAGCCACTCGAGGGACCAAGCGCGGCGACGGCGGACGAGGCAGTCCCGAGGGTTACCGGACCGAGAAGAGGCCGAGGAACAGGCAGCGGGGAGAAAGCGCGAGGGACACCACCCCAGACGTCGTCCTCGCCCAAGTGCAGAGGGAAGAGCGAGCTGATCGCCCCCCACCGAAAGCTAAAAGAGGTGGGAAGAACAGGGAGAAGTACTGCAAATACCATAAGGACGATGGCCACGACACAGAAGACTGCTGGCATTTGAAGAAGGACATCGAGAAGCTGATGAGCCGGGGGCACGTCAGGAACCAGGCCGACGAGCCGGCCCACGGAGAAGGAAACTCCGCACAGCCAGACAAGGGGAAGAAGATCAACACCGTCCAAGGTCCTCTCCGCATCATAGAGTGAGCGGGTGATGTCTCTCCCCCCGGTTGCAGCCTAGTAAGAGGGAGCTATCTAGGTTTACATCCCTCTGTCTAGCTTCATTTCCTTTTTTCCTTTTCCTCCAAATGTACCGGTCCGACAGGACTCTTGAGAGTACAAGTGCATTCCCTTTTTTTGTCTTTTCTTAAAACCCCGATGGAGTTGACATGTCACCAATAGCGCAAAAGGATGGAGACCGACGCCGACTGGTCCTAAGCCGAGGAGCTTTGCCCTCGCCGACCGACCCCCGCGCTCGTAAGCCTGGGGCAATCCCCCAGCAGACGTGGACGCCGACCGATCCTAAGCCGAGGAGCCTAGCCTTTGTCGACCGACCCCCGCGCTCATATGCCTGGGGCAATTCCCCCAGCGGGCACGGACGCCGACCGGTACTAAGCCGAGGAGCTTCGCCCTCGCCGACCGACTCCTGCGCTCATAAGCCTGGGGCAATCCCCCAGCAGGCGCGAACGCCGACCGGTCCTAAGCCGAGAAGCTTTGCCCTCGCCGACCGACTCCTGCGCTCATAAGTCTGGGGCAATCCCCCAGCCAGCGCGAACACCGACCGGTCCTAAGCCGAGGAGCTTTGCCCTCGCCGACCGACTCCTGCGCTCGTAAGTCTGGGGAAATTCTCCCAGCAGAGGCGAACGTCATCCAATCCTAGGCCAAGAACGAGGCAGCAACGCAAAATACACGAGAAGTCCAAGTAAGTCAATTTCGTTTATAATAGTTAACCAAAGTACAAAAATGTGTCTTATTTACAGGGAATCAAGGCGAAGGAAACACCCTACAAATAATCCACTCGCGACGAATGACAGAATTCTTCACCTACAGAAGCTAGATCGACACCGACAGAGCAAAATTGGTTGACAAAAGACCCAAAGTAGTTAACCCAAGATGGCAGCCATGCAACCAGCAATTAATTGGCCCCGGAACCGGTAGCGAAGCCGAAGGAGATAGCGGGGTCCATTTCAAGTAGACTGGCCCAAAGCGAAGCGGATGCTAAAAAATTTGAGGATAAGGCCAGCTTAGAGGGCCCGGGCTCGGGAGGACACATCCTCGGGCACTTCGCCCTGTTCGGAGCAAGGAGGATCGACTGGCGGAGGGGCTTCCCGAACGCGCTCCACACATTCCCGGAAGGAAGACTGGACGACGTCGATGATCCGAGGGGCGATAAGGTCTTCATACCTACCGAAGGCCTCCCTGAGAACCTCGAGTATCCTTTTCCCCAGGGTCTCGACGACGCCCCTCTCCACCTCCTCCGCGAGCCGCGCCACCTGGCGCCGATCAGACAACTCCCTCTGAAGCTCATCCCTCTCCAGGCGGAACGACTCCGCCGCTTCCTCAGCCGACTGCAGGACTCCCTCCAACTTTCCCTGGAGATCACCTACTCGTCCCTCCAGCTCAGACACTCGGAGCTGGAGATGCCGGGACTCCATCTGGGCCTTCACCATTGCTACCTCCGCCGCCCCGGCGCGTTCTTGGGCCCTCATAGAGGACTCCTCCAGCTTCCTCAAGAAGATGGCTCGCCGCTGCAGCTCCACGGCGAGCGTCGACCCCTGGAAAACGGGACATGAGCTAAGAAGGAATGAAGGGAAAGAAAGGACTGCGAGAGAACCAAACCTGTTGAAGGGCCCAAACCAAAGAATCCGACACCTTGTCGGCGGGAATCTTCTCGAGGGTGTTGCGATCCCGAGGGAAGACGGAGCTCTCGGCCACCTGCTGGGCCAGGGCTCGGTCGACGAACACCGAACTCCCGGGGGCAACGTCGAGGGAAGCCATATGGCTCGCCAACAAAGCTCCGATTCCCGGGGACGGAAGCGGGGACGCCACGATGGGGGTGGTTGTCAGAGTCACCTGAAGACCCTCGGTGGTGCCCGCAGGAGGCACTGAACTGGCCGGGCTGGAGGGCTCCACATTCTCCTTCCTCTTCTTCCCTCTGTGGGGATCCTCGGGCGCCGAAGGAGAGCGCTTCCGCCTTGCCCCATCTCCACTCTCGGGCCCAGGAGGGGACGCTCCGAGGGCGAGGGGGACTACACCGGACCCGTCATTACCCCCTGCCTCTAGGGCTAATGGGGCAGGTCCGGCCTTTACTACGCCCCCGGGGAGGAGATCGCCAGAAGAAGAGGCAGGAGGCACGGCCGCTACCTTGCCCACGGAGGGCTCGGCTCGGCGCACATCCTCCTCAACTACCTTGCCCACGGAGGGCTCGGCTCGGCGCACCTCCACCTCAACGGTCCGTCGAGGCGCCCTTCCGGAGGTACTGCCCCGGCTCCGAGCAGCTCCACGACGGATCAGCTCATCGACGTCACGGACAAACTCGCGGCCCGCCATCCCTGCAAAGGAAACCGAAATCAGGATGAGTCACAGGGCAGTCCGAGGAGGAAAAAGTGACCTACCCGGGGACCACAAGACGGCCTTCAGGAGTAGGTCATCCAACAAAGACCGGATGGACTTCGATTCCAAAGGAAGAGCCGACAGTGTCGCGGCGGCCGCCTGATCAACATCAGAAAGGGCTAGCGGCGGGCGAGGTTGGACAGACGCTCCCCAACTTGTCAAAATCTGGGCCTCACCCAAGAAGACCACGAAGACATAATCCGAGTTCCAATCCCCTGACCAGCGGGGTAACCCGATCAGGCATTCCCTCCTCGAACGAGCTCGGAGTTGCAGCCATGACCCCGGCCCGACCTTTTGAACCTGGTAAAAGTGGAAGAGAAGGGGGAGAGACGGCTCCAGACCACGGGTACAGCAGAGCGTTACGAAGCCCGTCAGTACCGCGATCGAACACGGGGTGAACTGGCAAAGGGACACCGTGAGATGTTCCATGACCTGGATGAAGAAGGGATGGAGCGGGAAGCGAAGACCCAGGCGGAACATCTCGACGTAGGCGCCGACCTCGTTGCTCCTCGGAAGGCAAATCCGCTCGTCGACAAATGGAACTCGAACCTCGTATGGGAAGCAGAGGTATCTCTCCCGGATCTCCACGGCCACCGAAGGAGGAGTCCTCGACGGCGTACGGAGGACGACCGGGGGCACATTAAGCCGCACGGCAGCCGACGCCACGTCATCACGGGCGAAGTCGGGAAAAAGTTTCCCCTTCCCTTTATCTTGAAGAGAACGACTCCCGGCGGGGGAACTTGATCCCCCCGGCCGGGGCTCGCCCCGCCTGGGCCCCGGAGGATCCCTCACCCTTTGACCAGAACCGCCTATCCTAAGAGCGGCCATAAGATGAAAGCGAGAGAGGAATTACCTTTTTCGACTAAGTTCGGAGAAGGCAAGGAAGCGCAGGCGACGGGAAACTCCGAGTTGTGGAAAGCCTTGAATAGCAGGAGGAGCAAGAGGGAAGTGGAGATCAACGCGGCTAAGGATCTTATATACCGGGCGCAGGGGTGAATTCGAAGTGGTTGACGAGAGCGCGCAGCAGGCTTCGAAGAACTGACGGCGTTTCGAAATCGACGCCAGGGGAAGTCCAATCGACCCGCCTCATCATGACCTACATTTATGACCACGCCTCGACTAAAGCGCCACTCGGAACCCCAGGAGGCGTAGCGGCTATACCAAGCTGACCGAGGCCGATCGATCCCACCGATGGCGGTGCCCGAACCCCTCAGCTTCTCAATGGAAGACGGCCCCGCGAACGGTGGGGGTAAGTTTGCAACCACACGTGGCGGCATCAAAGGACCGGCGGTGCTTCGGAGCCCGCGCCTTAAAAATATCGAACGGGCCCACTCATGATGACGACTAACAAATGAGTCGGCATCGACTGGCGTGCCTGTCAAAATCGGCAGAAGTCACATCGGCCGAGCCGAACAGGCCGAAGCCGATCACCCCGACCGATGGGGGCAATTGTTACGCCTATTTGACCGAGACCCAGAAGACACGAGCCCAGGAGCCCAACTGCTTGTCAGGGGCCCATCTACGTATACCGGCCCGTTTCACAAGACCCACTAAGGGACCCCCCTGCTGTCGATCCGACCCGGCCCCGATACACGCTGGTCACTCGCCCACTCCTGCGATAACCGCTCCCCCGGTTCCGCGACCACTAAATGACGGTAATGGGGAGGTGCGGGCATGGCGCGAGGGGCGGCGACGGAGGGCGGATTGAGGGGGCACGATTAAGGGCGGGCGAGGGAAGTGGGCCAGAGGCAATCACGCTGGGAACTCTTTAAAAGGGCTAGAAGGACGACGAAGCAGAGGGACCGCATCTCAGGTATCTAAAACCTAAGGTACTCCATCAACGACCTCGTTCCCCCATCTCATCTCCTTCCTCCCCCGCTCGCGCCGAGAGACGCCGTTACGATCTCCTCACGAGTCGAACCGTCTCCGCCGGGCCTCCTCTTTCAGATCTCTGTCTGACTTAGGCATCGGAGGGGATTTGGCCGGAACCAAGGTCCGCCCCCCTGACGAGCGTTCTCGTCTACGCAGGTGGGCAGCTGATCAACGGGCCGAGGCTTCCCCTCGCCCCTCTCCAACCAGACAACCAACCGGACCGCGAGGCTTCCCCTTGCCGTTCGCCCGTCGAGGCCGAGCACATCCTACCGAGGCCGAGCGTCTCGACCCGGGCCGAGGCTTCCCCTCACCCTTCACCGAACACGCATCTCGCTGGGAGACTGAGGCTACCCCTCGTCGTCCAACCTCCGAGGCCGTGCTCGTCTGTCCGAGGCCGAGCGTCTCAACCAGGGCCGAGGCTTCCCCTCGCTCCATCTTCATCGATTCGAAGCCCCCGAGGGACCCCAGCGGGCCCCTTGACCACGTTGACCGGGTTCTCCACGGTCAATGCTCTGTAGTGAGAAAACACTCTGAAACAATACCAATGTTATTTAGATGATGATCACAACATTATGTGGTTGCTAATGACTCTCTTGTTTTAGTCTCTTAGTTATAATTCAAGAATATCATTTTTGGAGACTAAACACTTGGTGGAAGGATAGACATCAAGTGGAGAAGGGCCAAAGCTTGGACTCAAGGGATGCTAAATTTTGGAGATGGTGGGGAGCACCAAGGCATCAAGACTGAAGCCATATACTCTAAGAAAAGCAATGTAATCCATGTAATATTTCATTTATTGCTTTTCTCCTTTTTGAGTCTAGGTTTAATATAATGCCTTGATAGATGGTCTACTCATTCATGCATATGCATTTAACCATCTTAGTGAGCCTTATGATTATCATAGAATCCAGCCCAATAGGCTCATCGTGTCCAAAGACTCATTTGGAGTCTCTGGTACTCTTACAGTCGTCTGCTGAAGGTTTTACAGTCGACTGGGTGATTCCAGTCACCTTTCGAGCCTTCTACAGTCGACTTTGGTGCAATGCTCAAGTCAACATTTTTATTGACTCTACTTGAGCTTTTCACATCAGTCGACTGATGTTCAAATTACAATCGTCTGTATATTTACAGTCGCCTGTGAAATGGTCAACAGTTGTCTTAAAGGCAGTCGAATGATGAAGGATAAAAAGTCGCCTGTCTATTTTACAGTCGACTGTCATTTGTTCTTCAGTCGCCTGTATGCATACTGGGAGAAAGAGTGCATCTCTCTGTTTTATTCCATCCCCTGCAGCAGTCGCCTGATGAAGGATATACAGTCGACTGTCTGTTTTACAGTCGACTGTGTAGTCTTCTACAGTCGACTGTCCTGGCTCAGATTATAGCCGTTGGGATTTTTCTAGCCGTTGAACAGACGACTGTCATTTGTTCATCTGTCGACTGTCTGTGACGTTTCAGCCCAAAATCTATCTGTTGCAGCTTTTTGCTTTTGGCTTTTTTCTTGGGCTTTGAGAGTTCATATAGGGTTCCTATATATATGAGAGGGCTGAGTTCATTAGAACTTCTTGATGCTATTGAAAATCTTTAGAGATTATTTAAGCCACTCTCAAACTCTCTCATTTTCCTCTTAGAGCTCATTCTCTCCTTGCATTGAAGTCAAGCTCAAGGGAAATCATCCAAGTGCAATTCTAGCAAATCTCATCACTTGGAGATCATCTTCCATGCCTTGCATTCATTAATAAGTAAGTTCATCTCAAGGCATAGGTAAGAGTATTTGTTTTACTTTGCTATTTCATTGAAACCCTAGCTTTCTGTGTGAGAGCTAGTTACTCTCTGTGTGAGAGTATAACCTTTTGTGTGAGGGTTGGTTGAGATCTCTCTGTGTGAGAATTTGAGTCTCTTTGTGTGAGAGCATTAGTCTTTCTATGTGAAAGCAAGAATATCTCTTTGTGTGAATCCTAAATCATCTATGTGAGAGTAAGGATTTCTCTGTGTGAGAATCCAAATCCTCTGTATGAGGTATCTCTGTGTGAGATTGTATTCACTTCTTTGTATGAGAATTATAGTGGATATTGGTGTGGCTGGATGAACCCAAGTTTGGGAAACCATGGTAATTCTTGTGTTTGCGTTTGGATTGATTGTGTTGATTAATTCCTCTTGCACTTATTATTCCGCATTTGCAAGTTTAATTTTAATTGCACAATTTATTGCCATTACTCTACTCACCCCCCTCTAGAGTGTTTGTTGTTAGTATTGCAAGGTAGACAGTCCTTACAAGGGTTGAGGCAACCTCCAATCTTTGGGGAGCCAAGATGACGACGGGCCCTGTACAGGATCATGTTATCAAGATGATCGGGTACATAAAGGATGCAGCCCAACTAGGATTTGTCCTCGAAAATGAAAAGAGTGTGGACATAATCCTTAGATCTTTGACCCCTGACTTCAACCCGTTCATTACAAGTTTCATAATGAACATCACTGAAGTGGATCTTCCTGGTCTCCTGAACATGCTCCGGCAGTTCGAGGCGATCGGGAAGAAGCCAATAGCATTGGTTGTCAGCTTTGTCCCTTCTCACCAGCCTAAGGGTAAGTGTAAGAAGAGGCAGACCCCTCAACATACGAAAGAGAAGAAGGGTAAGAAGAACAAAGGGGCATCGTCGAAATCCGAGTGCTTCCACTGCCACACGCCGAGCCATTAGAAGAGGAACTGCAAGATCTACCTTGCAGAGAAGAAGGGGCATGGTGATGCCTCTACCGCAGGTACAAATCTTATTTAAGAGCATATAAATTTCAATAAAGCTTTGATACATGTTATGAGATACCAGTATGATTACTAAGACATCTGTATACGGTCTACATGCGCTTGAAGCGAAGGATGGAAGAAGTTCCCAATATAGTCCGCAATCAGAGTAATTATTACTGCTGCGGCCGTCTAGGGACTTCAGAAGATATCAAGGAGCAGTCGATATATTTTTATTTTGAATAAATGTATCGATGTTTTATTTTAAACAATGATTGAGTGAGTGTAACTCAAAGCATCTGTGATGAACAAATTTTTCATTCTGAATGAAATTGTTGTCTTTCTGATATCTTGGTAAAATATGCTCAGGTGGAAATATGATTTGTTGTGAATGGCTATTTTCTGTGTATGGCTATCTGAGTTGTTGAGTATAATTTTTCTTGAACTATCGTGAATGCGTCTAAGTTAATATGATTAATTGGAGCTATCTGTATATTTTCTAATCAATAGTAACGAGTAGATTCCAGGAGCGTGTAAATCAGATGTGATCTTGACTATACGCGCAATAAGAAAAGTTCTTGGTGGACTGTATATAATACTTCAAGTTAGAAGATTAATGCAGTTAAAGGAAATAACATTGTAGGTTGTTATGATTGAGTAGGTTATCATCAAGACTCTTATAGAAAGATCTAACTTATTCGTCAAATCAACCTAACACTGGTACATTCCATTTTAACTAATTCAGCACAAATGGGCAGGTTTTACATAATAAATATTCTAAATCAGATTTAGAAATTTAAGTTGAAGTATTTAACCAGACGGTTCTCAAAGTCAGTGGGAGCGAGTGACGCACCCGTAACCTACACCTAGGTTCCACCTGGCGATGTCACGATCGCCAGGCGTGGTATGGCCCCTAGGCTACAATTTCAGGCTCAATCCACAAGCGGACGGTGTCGAGTTATAGTATATAAGATGTCGAATCCCACAGGGACAGTGATAGTGTCAATTGGTTCTCAATTTATCTCTAAGTCTAGAAGTGGGATAGCTGCCAGGGTGAAAGATTTGGCTTGGTTGTTGTTGTTGTAATACTAATAAAAGGGACTAGGGCTTTAGGGATCACCAGTAGGATCGTTGGGGGTTGATGTTGGGATATGATCCTTACAGTGCATTAGGGCTAGCGAATTAATCCTCCAATTCGTACCACTCTTGTGAGTTAGAATTGCGGGGTATTTCGGTGGCTCTCGTTGACGCAATGGTAGTAACCGTCAACGGTAGCGGTATGGTTCGTCGATGGATCCCCTCAAGACGCGAGCTGGGCATGGTCACGAGCCTTGATTGGATCCACCGATTTCCCTATATGAATCCCTAGATACCCCTTAAGCACATCAATTCCATAGACCGTGGGCATGATCTCAGTACGGGTTATCTATGGATTCAGTAGGATCTACCGAAATACTACCCTAAATCCCAAATTCAATGTAGGGATCCCAATCTACATTTTCTCCACTGGATCCTAGGGCTAAACCATCAGCCCTAGAATAATCTTGTAACGACTCGAAAATTTTCAAAACATTTAATTACAAATTTAATATATTGTCAGGAGTTTTAAATGATTTCAAAAAAATTCTATAAAAATATTTTACAGCACTAGACTTATTATATTGTATTTCAGTATTTTCGGATTTCCTCAAATGTCCAAAACATTTCTGTTAAAATTCATTTTCAAAAATTACCGTTTTGATTCAATGAATTTATTTTCTATTCAAACATCTTCAAAACGTTTTCAAACTTCCGCAGTAACCTCCTATGACCATTTAGGGCTCCCCACATTAATTTCGTAATTTTCTGATAACATTTCAATAGAGGACCCGCAAACCCGCTTTCTAAACGTTTTGGCCAAAAACTAGTATCCCCGTAGTCCAAACCCGGAAACGGACTTCGTATTCGCCATCCTCGCGACGATACGGTCCCGTGGGTATGTTTTCGTAATTTTTCGGACACGTTTGATAGTAGGGGCAAAATCGTAATTTCGTTACAATTTTTACTGCTACCGCCACTAATTACCATAGCTAAATTACTAACTATCTTAACCTAATTAACTATTAAACTACCCTAAACATGACTAACACGTGAAAAGGAGACTGGTTGATTTTCTCGTTTTAGTCAAAAGCTAATACCTAATTTCATTTATTAACCCGCCTAATATATTAATTACCCTTGACTAACACAAACTAATTATTAATTTAATTACTTATATAAACCCATCTTCCTTCAGCTAATAATCCCCCAGGCCGCTCACTCTTCCCCCCTCACGTTCTCTCTCTCTCCCGCTCATCTCTCTCACCCCCGCCCGCCGGCTGCCGCGACCGCCGCCGCCGCCGTCGCCAGCACCCCCCGCCGCCGGCCTCCACCGCAGCTCCCCCGAACGCCGACGCCCACCTCCCCGCTCCGCACAGCACCCCGCCGCCGCCGCCGCCGCTGCTCAGCCGCCCCCGCCGTCGCCGACCACCCACGAGCCGCCCCCGCCGTCGCCGACCACCCACGGGCCGCCCCGCCGCTCGTCGAGCGCCCACAGCCCCGCAGGCAGTGATCGCTGCGTAAGTTTCTACACGAGTGGCAAACTTGTAAATACGAAGAAATTCGTATTTTCGATTTATTAAATTATTTATAATAGGGTTTAATGAGTTAAAATCCATAACTAATTATACAGGGGCCAGAAAAATGTGTGGATAGCCCCAGAAAATCAGAAACGACATTTCGGATCCATTGGCGCTGGTCTTACCTCGACCAGACGTCTACTTTTTCCAAAATGATTTTTCGAACCTAAAGATTAAATACGTATAATTCATTCTAAAAATCGTAACTCGCTGTTTTCACACACAAAAATATGTGATAAAATTATATGTGACAATAGACTTCGAGACGATCATTTTGACTACTTATTCATGTAATTCCGATTTGTATTACTCCCGTAAGAAATTACGGAAGATACACGTTTCTTAAGTTTTTAGGATTTTTAAGCTATTTCTAAGTTTCTAAAAATTATAAGAAATTACAGAAGCTTCTGAAAATTCTCCCCTCTTGCAGTAAAATCTAAATAATTATTTTAGGTTTATGTAAAAATTTTAAATATTTTCCGACACCGTTTTAATGAGTTTAAAAACCAAACTAACCTAATTGTTAAATAGGAAAAAGTCGTGTTTTTTCTAAAATAAGTATTTTGTGTTGCAGGCACAGACTCTGGTGTACCAACTTCTGAGGAAGCCCTAGATCCTCTTCCGGCCTACTACAACGGTATTAATTTTGGTAAGTCACGATAGGTTCTAACCTTAGAAATCTAGCCACTGTGCTCGTACGAACTTGTAGCACCGCACTACTACGTGCTCGAAGCACGGAAACATACACCACTTTCTTGCGTTGGACTTGACTTGGAACATCCCGTGGAACGTTCATGCAAAGAACTTGTACTTGACACAACACCGGGTTTTAGGGTAACTCATAGTTGCGAGAGTACGGGAGTGACTAGAGTTCGATCTACATGTCAAGCTGCCTGTGTTTCGGCCTCCTGTCTAGCTGCCTGCGTTTCGGCAAACCATCCTGCTGCCTGGGTTCCGGCAATCGTCTGGGTAGCACCCAGGCAAGAGACGAACTGAACGGTCACATATTGTACTCTCCGACTTGAGTCACGTAGTTCTAGTGGAGCTTGCACAGTTACTTCTTTACAGTCATGCACTTTACTTTCTGCACTTGTAGCACTTTACTTTCTGCACTTGTACAGACACTACACCATACTTTACTTCTGCTTGTCATACTTGTACAGTACTCCTTTTCTTTGTTTAGAATCTTTGTGACTTACCTTCGGTTCCCCTTGTGGCACCGACAGACGAAGATCTGATTGAGGATATTGCTCCAGAGTACGAGGAGCCTGCGTACGACCCGGAGACCGCGGAGTTTTAGTTACTTTTCTGTCAGGAGTGTGTATTGTACTATGTATTTCCGTTTCCGCATTTCCTTTCAGTATTTCCTTTCATGTACTGGTGTGAGAGAGTGTTGGTGGTTGTTGTACTTTAATTTGGACTGTAATAATGTCTGTAAGCTGGTTTGAGTGTTGTTGGTACATCTCTGCGTTGTGACTATGCTGATTTCACTGGTAAACTGCGGAACCTGCAAATAAACCGAATAAGTAACGGGCCCCCGAGAGCGGGTCGTTACAAGTTTGGTGGCCCATGCAGGTCCGTGCAAAATACCTCGTGAACAGTGTAGTAAAACCAGGATGTATCGTGTACGATACTCGACTAAGCTGACATCTTTCTATGAATGCAGGTTTGACACTCGAAGGACGGATGGAGACCCTTCGGAGAACCCCAATGGAGTTGACCTATCCAGCCTTAATAAGAAGTCATTAACAAAACCTAAATTTTGATAGGATTAACTAGTTGTTAATAAAAATCATTCTGTATCGGTGGCACTCATATGAATGATAATCTTCCTTCAATGGACCATGACACCGGTCAATGTGCTTGGCTGAAGTCTGTTGGATCAACCCAGCTAGACTGGGCATAAGTGATCCTGGCTTAGTCACTTCCCTGGCCGTGTCCGCTGGACCGTAAGGACGTGAATCATGATTATGTGACGTCATCGATCTTCTCCACTATCGACCTTCCTTTGTCTTGATGACCTTTCATTTGACCTTCTTAGAATCTTTCTACACCAATTCTTACTAAACATTATGTACAGGTCTTTTGTGTTCAACGCTCAAGAATGGACGGAAACACCTCAAAGACCCCCAATGGAGCCTATCAGTCTGAAGCCAACAACCCGACCGACAACGGGCCAACTCCCACAGTGCATCAGATCTCGGATCTGGCATTGCGAGAAATGGTTGAGGCTATCAAAGGCGAGTATCACCCTACGGGAGGCATCCAACAATTTCGCTCCCTCCACCCGAAGACCTGGAACGGAGAAGATGGCCCGATGAAGGCCGATGAAGGGCTAGAGAGTACTGAAGAAAACTTGAGGGCCGCTCAGATCGGGAGGCATGCCTGGACAGATACTGCCAGGTCCCAACTAACGGATGGGGCCAGAGTCTGGTGGGGCTCTGCAGAAAAGCGTCTCCAGCGACCAATCGAATGGGAGACATTCACAGAACTTTTCCGCACCCAATATTTCTCTCCGGAGGCCCAGATGGAGCTTGAGGCGCAATTTGTTGGGTTGAAGCAAGGTTCCATGACGGTGGAACAATACGACGCTCGGTTCACCATGTTGAGCCGCTTTGCTCCTGAGTTGGTTGCCACTCCACAATAGCTCAGGCTCGACGCTTCAAGCAGGGTCTCAACATAGAGATCCACAGGAATTTGGTCGGACGTACATTGTCTACCCACACCGAAGTTCTAGCTGCTGCTCGTGAACACGAGTTTATGGAGAGGGAAGAAAGGCGTGAGTTGGCTGCCCCTCACAGAAGACAACCACCTCCAACCCATGCTGCTGGACCTAGCCGACGACCCCCGCCTAATCAGATGTATCAGCCCATTCAACAAACACAGTTCAAGAGGCAGGGTCCACCACCACCACCGCGCCAAACATGTCATCATTGCGGGAAACCAGGGCACCTCCGCTCAGAATGCCGAACCTTACTGAACCTCTGCCTGATCTGTGGGGGCGAAAGACCATATCGCAAGGGATTGTCCGAAAAGGCCGCCGCCTTCTAACTCTGCTCCGGCCCATGCCCCTGCTAGAAATGTGCCACCACGTCCACCACCACCTGCTCAGCAACGTCAGCCACTTCCTCCCCAGCAACAGGTATACCAGCAAGCTCGCCCGCAGGCGCCACCTCCAAGGCGTCAAGCTTATACCATGACTGTGGAAGAGGCCGAAGCTACGGACCAGGTGATCACAGATATGAGATTTCCGTTCACTAAGCTACACACTATACTGTTTAGGGATCGTGAGCTTAGATGTGACTCTCATTACCGTAGGTATCGTCTTAGTAGCCGGTAAGCCTGCCCTCACACTGTTCGACTCAGGAGCTACACATTGCTTCATGGCAAGTCGATTCGTCCAAACACACGACGTCTCTGTAGAACCTCTGACTTCCCGTTGGAAGGTCGAGACCGGTGGTGGGTCTCTACCAGTAACCAGCAGATGCCTCCAATGCTCTGTTGTGATTTGTGGACGAGATCTCTATGCCGACTTCATGGTGATAGAGTTGCCAACTTTCGATGATGTTCTTGGGATGGACTGGTTAGGAACATTTCACGCCACCATTGACTGTCGTCAAAGGAGGGTAGAATTCGAGATACCTAACCATCCAAAGTTCGAGTTCCTCAGTGGAATTCGATCAGAAGGACCCGTGAAGTACCGAGCCAGACTTTCAGAAGCAATGGCGACTACAGCAGAAGATGAGCAAGAGAAGCCTGAGATAGTGCGAGAATTCTTGGACGTATTTCCGGACGACCTCTCAGGTTTGCCTCCGGATTGCGGCCTTGAATTTACCATTGATCTTATCCCAGGTGCACAACCAATGTCCAAGGGACCCTACCGCATGGCACCACCTGAGCTTGAAGAGATTCGAACTCAACTAGATGATCTTATACAGAAAGGATGGATACGACCTTGTGTATCCGCATGGGGTGCCCCAGTGCTGCTCGTGAAGAAGAAGGACGGATCCCAACGCATGTGCGTTGACTACCGCGAGCTAAACAAGATGACGGTGAAGAACAAGTACCCACTGCCCCGCATCGACGACCTGTTCGACCAGCTTGGAGGATCGAGCGTGTATTCGAAGTTGGACCTAAAGACCGGATATCATCAAGTGAAGGTGAAGAAGGAGGATGTCCACAAGACCGCATTTCAGACGAGATATGGACACTACGAATTCCTGGTGATGCCATTTGGTGTGACTAATGCACCTGCTGTATTCATGAGTCTCATGAACCAGGTTCTTTACAACCATCTGGACAAGTTCGTAGTCGTCTACATCGACGATATCCTCATCTACTCAAAGGACACCGAAGAACATAGAGTTCACCTGAGGAAGGTCTTGGAGACGCTAAGACAACACCAACTGTATGCCAAGTACAGTAAGTGTGAGTTTTGGCTCGACAAGGTGGCTTTCCTGGGCCACATTATATCTGGAGAAGGGATATCCGTCGACCCCGAAAAGGTAGCCGCTGTTCAGAACTGGCCAGCCCCGAAGACTGTAACTGAGATTCGAAGTTTCCTAGGACTGGCTGGTTACTACCGACGATTCATCCAGGACTTCTCGAAGATCGCAGGAGCCATGACGCAATTGACGAGGAAGGACGTGATGTTCGTTTGGTCGAAAGCTTGCGAGGATGCATTCCAGGAGCTGAAAAAGAGGCTGACTTCTGCCCCGATTCTGGTCATCCCAGACAGAACCAGAGGATTCGAAGTATTTTGTGATGCATCTGGCAAAGGACTTGGATGCGTGCTGCATCAGCACGGTCGAGTCGTCGCTTATGCGTCCAGGCAATTGAAGATCCATGAGAAGAACTACCCCACTCATGACCTTGAGTTGGCGGCAGTTATCTTTGCCCTAAAGATATGGAGGCACTTTTTACTGGGCGAACACGTAAAGATCTTCACAGATCACAAGAGTCTCAAATACCTGTTCACCCAGAAGGAGCTCAACATGCACCAATGCCGATGGATCGAGCTGATGGCGGACTATGATATTGACCTTCAGTACCATCCTGGGAAGGTCAATGTCGTACCGGATGCTTTGAGTCGCCTTCCTGCAGTGATGACTCTCACATCACAATGGAGGCTTCGACACGAGATCCGAGCCATGGAGATGGATGTCATACTACCTGGAGTAACGTCTTCGTTGCTCAACCTTCAGATCAAGTCAGACCTGGTGGACAAGATCAAAGCTGCCCAAGCCGGAGACGCAAAGCTGCAGAAGATCAGAGACATGGTGTTAGCAGGTCAGAGCCCTGAATTCAAGATCCATGAGGACGGATCTTTGAGATTCGGCAACCGCATCTGCGTACCATCTGGAGACGTCAGAGAAGATCTATTGGAAGAAGCTCACAGTTCTCCATATTCCATTCATCCAGGAAGAACGAAGATGTATCAAGACTTGCGACAACACTACCGGTGGCATAGGATGAAGAGAAGCGTCGCACGCAGTGTGGCGAAGTGTATAGTGTGCCAACAGGTGAAGGCTGAACATCATCGGTCTGCCGGATTGTTGCAGCCTTTGCCCATCCCAGAGTGGAAATGGCAACACATCACGATGGACTTCGTGACGGGACTACCCAAGAGCACGAAGCACAATGATGCTGTCTGGGTGATCGTTGATTGATTGACCAAATCAGCACACTTCATTCCTTTCAGAGTGGGCCAGTCGACCGAGGTGCTTGCCAAGAAGTACATGGAGGAGATAGTGAAGTTGCATGGTGTCCCTGTCAGCATTGTTTCAGACAGAGACACTCGATTCACGTCTCACTTTTGGAAGAGCTTGCAGGAATGTCTGGGGACCCGATTAAGCTTCAGTACAGCTTATCACCCTCAGACTGATGGCCAGTCAGAACGCACCATTCAGATCCTGGAGGACATATTGCGTGCATGTATGTTGGACTTCAAGGGATCCTGGGAAGACCATCTTCATCTCGTGGAGTTTGCTTACAACAACAGTTATCAGGCCAGCATTGGTATGGCGCCTTTTGCAGCGCTATATGGCCGGAAGTGTCGTTCTCCTTTGAGCTGGGACGACATTGGTGATCGAGAGCTCATTGGTCCAGACTTGATTGTTGAAGCAGTGGAAGTAGTCCGGACCATCAGAGAGAAGCTACAGTTGGCTCAAGATCGATACAAGCATTGGGCAGATGCAAAGCGCCGACATTTAGAGTTCCAGCCTGGCGATCATGTATTTTTGAAGATCTCGCCGAATCGTGGGATGATTCGTTTTGGACGAAGAGGGAAGCTCAGTCCTCGATATATTGGTCCATTTGATGTCTTGGAACGAGTAGGCGAGGTGGCCTATCGCCTTGCCTTGCCACCTGCATTGGAAGGAGTACATGAAGTTTTTCATGTCTCACAGCTTCGACGCTACGTGAGTGATCCTAGTCATGTTGTGGATTACTCCGAGATTGCTGTTCGTCCGGATCTATCTTACGAACAACAACCAGTCAAAATCCTGGACCGACGGCAAAAGATCCTCAAGAATCGAGTAATCAACCTTGTCAGGATAATGTGGCGTCACGACTCACCTGGAGAATCTACTTGGGAACGAGAAGACGAGATGCAAGAACGCTACCCGTACCTATTTACCGAATCAGGTAATCTTACTAGTTACAAGACTAGTTACGGAAGCTATGGTGATGTTAATAGTAAGTATTCATAAACATCATCTCTTGCTTTCTTGATGCTATGATGTCACATTATATTATTTACAACCTGATTTAGTAGACCATTATTATCATTTATTTGCTTGAGCTTCTTCATAACAAAGTTATTTAAGAAATTCCGAGGACGGAATTATTTTAAGGAGGGTAGGATGTAACGACTCGAAAATTTTCAAAACATTTAATTACAAATTTAATATATTGTCAGGAGTTTTAAATGATTTCAAAAAAATTCTATAAAAATATTTTACAGCACTAGACTTATTATATTGTATTTCAGTATTTTCGGATTTCCTCAAATGTCCAAAACATTTCTGTTAAAATTCATTTTCAAAAATTACCGTTTTGATTCGATGAATTTATTTTCTATTCAAACGTCTTCAAAACATTTTCAAACTTCCGCAGTAACCTCCTATGACCATTTAGGGCTCCCCACATTAATTTCGTAATTTTCTGATAACATTTCAATAGAGGACCCGCAAACCCGCTTTCTAAACGTTTTGGCCAAAAACTAGTATCCCCGTAGTCCAAACCCGGAAACGGACTTCGTATTCGCCATCCTCGCGACGATACGGTCCCGTGGGTATGTTTTCGTAATTTTTCAGACACGTTTGATAGTAGGGGCAAAATCGTAATTTCGTTACAATTTTTACTGCTACCGCCACTAATTACCCTAGCTAAATTACTAACTATCTTAACCTAATTAACTATTAAACTACCCTAAACATGACTAACACGTGAAAAGGAGACTGGTTGATTTTCTCGTTTTAGTCAAAAGCTAATACCTAATTTCATTTATTAACCCGCCTAATATATTAATTACCCTTGACTAACACAAACTAATTATTAATTTAATTACTTATATAAACCCATCTTCCTTCAGCTAATAATCCCCCAGGCCGCTCACCCTTCCCCCCTCGCGTTCTCTCTCTCTCCCGCTCATCTCTCTCACCCCCGCCCGCCGGCTGCCCCGACCGCCGTCGCCAGCACCCCCCCGCCGCCGCGCTCCGCCGCCGGCCTCCACCGCAGCTCCCCCAAACGCCGACGCCTACCTCCCCGCTCCGCACAGCACCCCGCCGCCGCCGCCGCCGCCGCTCAGCCGCCCCCGCCGTCGCCGACCACCCACGAGCCGCCCCCGCCGTCGCCGACCACCCACGGGCCGCCCCGCCGCTCGTCGAGCGCCCACAGCCCCGCCGGCAGTGATCGCTGCGTAAGTTTCTACACGAGTGGCAAACTTGTAAATACGAAGAAATTCATATTTTCGATCTATTAAATTATTTATAATAGGGTTTAATGAGTTAAAATCCATAACTAATTATACAGGGACCAGAAAAATGTGTGGATAGCCCCAGAAAATCAGAAACGACATTTCGGATCTATTGGCGCTGGTCTTACCTCGACCAGACGTCTACTTTTTCCAAAATGATTTTTCGAACCTAAAGATTAAATACATATAATTCGTTCTAAAAATCGTAACTCGCTGTTTTCACACACAAAAATATGTGATAAAATTATATGTGACAATCGACTTCGAGACGATCATTTTGACTACTTATTCATGTAATTCCGATTTGTATTACTCCCGTAAGAAATTACGGAAGATACACGTTCCTTAAGTTTTTTGGATTTTTAAGCTATTTCTAAGTTTCTAAAAATTATAAGAAATTACAGAAGCTTCTGAAAATTCTCCCCTCTTGCAGTAAAATCTAAATAATTATTTTAGGTTTATGTAAAAATTTTAAATATTTTTCGACACCGTTTTAATGAGTTTAAAAATCAAACTAACCTAATTGTTAAATAGGAAAAAGTCGTGTTTTTTCTAAAATAAGTATTTTGTGTTGCAGGCACAGACTCTGGTGTACCAACTTCTGAGGAAGCCCTAGATCCTCTTCCCGCCTACTACAACGGTATTAAGTTTGGTAAGTCACGATAGGTTCTAACCTTAGAAATCTAGCCAATGTGCTCGTACGAACTTGTAGCACCGCACTACTACGTGCTCGAAGCACGGAAACATACGCCACTTTCTTGCGTTGGACTTGACTTGGAACATCCCGTGGAACGTTCATGCAAAGAACTTGTACTTGACACAACACCGGGTTTTGGGGTAAATCATAGTTGCGAGAGTACGGGAGTGACTAGAGTTCGATCTACATGTCAAGCTGCCTGTGTTTCGGCCTCATGTCTAGCTGCCTGCGTTTCGGCAAACCATCCTGCTGCCTGGGTTCCGGCAATCGTCTGGGTAGCACCCAGGCAAGAGACGAACTGAACGGTCACATATTGTACTCTCCGACTTGAGTCACGTAGTTCTAGTGGAGCTTGCACAGTTACTTCTTTACAGTCATGCACTTTACTTTCTGCACTTGTAGCACTTTACTTTCTGCACTTGTACAGACACTACACCGTACTTTACTTCTGCTTGTCATACTTGTACAGTACTCCTTTTCTTTGTTTAGAATCTTTGTGACTTACCTTCGGTTCCCCTTGTGGCACCGACAGACGAAGATCTGATTGAGGATATTGCTCCAGAGTACGAGGAGCCTGCGTACGACCCGGAGACCGCGGAGTTTTAGTTACTTTTCTGTCAGGAGTGTGTATTGTACAATGTATTTCCGTTTCCGCATTTCCTTTCAGTATTTCCTTTCATGTACTGGTGTGAGAGAGTGTTGGTTGTTGTTGTACTTTAATTTGGACTGTAATAATGTCTGTAAGCTGGTTTGAGTGTTGTTGGTACATCTCTGCGTTGTGACTATGCTGATTTCACTGGTAAACTGCGGAACCTGCAAATAAACCGAATAAGTAACGGTCCCCCGAGAGCGGGTCGTTACAAATCTACTCACTCATGGTATTGTTAACCGATAAAAATGCGATTTTTATATACGAAGACATCATCGCAAATCAATAAAATGGGGAAAAAACTTACAGAGAGAGTAGACGAACAATAGATCCAGAAAAAATCCGAATTCCAATAAGCAAACGCAGATGAGAACAAAAATATCAATCTTTCAATTTTTAACCTAAAAAGTATCAGCAGTTCGATCTCCAAGAACCAATACAAAAATTGCCCTAAGCTCCCTATCAAAAACTATTCAAAATTCCTAATGAAAAGTCCTCCCCTCAGTCCCCGCACAGCTCCTCCCTTCAGTGCTCCCCAGATCGCGCGCATCGTGGCCTCAGAATTCTTTCTAAAAATGGCCCTGGAATTTCCGACCGAGTATGTGACTCGGTCGAGCAATGCACTGCTCGTTCAGTGGCTTGGCCCGAGAAGAGGAGCTGCTCGACCGAGCACTACAGGAAATGGAAAAGATTCAAAGTTACCGATCTACCTTCTGAACCGAGTAAGCTCTGCTCGGTCCGAGTAGGGGTCGACTCGGTCAGCTGCTCGGGGCGCGTCACTTGATGGCTTCAGCTATGGAAATTGAGGCTGCTCGACCAAGCAGCTGAAATGCTCGGTCCGAGCCAGCCCGTATCAGCTGTCTTCTCAAACTGAAGTGGCTCGGTCGAGCAGCTGAGCTGCTCGGACCGAGCATTTTCTGGGAAACTGCTGGGCTGTCTCTCTCTCCTCTGCTCTCTCTCTTCTCCTCCAATGGCTCCAAAGGTGTGGCAAACTCCTCCAGAGCCCCGCCAATGACCTCACGAGCATGTCAGATGTGTCCATACCCAAGTGGGGTCCCAAATCGCTCCAAAATCCCTGAAAACTCACAAAACACTACGAAACTCGAAAATATCGTCAGAAATGCAATATCGTAGTAAAATGAAGGATTTGGATGCGAAAATGGCATGAGATGCAATGGAATGATGATATGAAAATAGTATAAAATATGGACACATCAAAATACCCCAAGCTTACCTCTTACTCGTCCTTGAGAAAGACGAATAATCGGTACGCCGGGAGGAAAACAAAAAGAAGTAAGAAAAAAATGAAAATAGAAAGAAAGGAAAAGTAAAAAGAGAAGTGAGAGGAGAGTGCTAAGGATGATTGGTCAGATCTCAGACCTAGATAGTATATCACGATGCTCTGAATGATAAACATACATGCTATTGGCAATTTCTAGTTTTACAAATCATATGACTATGCAATGCAGGCAAAGAATAGGAATCTACTGAAATAACGCCCTCAAATCATATCAATCTCACGCAATCCCTAGAGTCTAGTATAAAGAAGTTGGAAATGCCCTTTAAAATCACAGATACACAAGGAGCATAAAGAGATCATACATCATGCAATAGAGAATAGAAAAATATCATGCCATTCAGATATTCATTTCGATACATGAAAAATCTCCAAAACTAAAGCAATTCGTAAAGTTTGGGTGTTATTAAATCTCCCCGTTATGCACCGCCTCCACTCTAATGTTATGCTCACTCATGTGATCAGTTGGTTTACCCCCCAAGCTTAGCTTGAGGCGTCGCATCAAGGAAAATGATATAAAAATTTTATTCTTCTTCCCAGAATAAATGATAGCTTCTAATGAAATGATATAAAACAGTATTTATTCATTTTCTTTCTTTTTCTTTTCTTTTTCGCATATGAATATATATACACATTTTAAAAAAAATTCTTTTCCTTTTTTCTTTTTTTCTTTTTTTAGAAGCTATACTTTTCTTTATGGGTACGGGAAGCGGGATGCGGTAAAGATAACTATGGGGGTGTAACCAACTGATATGTAGAGATATAAATAGATATGTGGAGAAAGAAAAATAGTAGGACTCTCGGTTCACTCATAAGAGGGTGCACAACAGTTTGATAAAATAAAACCCTAACTAAACTCATAGATAGCATGGATATTTTCAATTCTCTAAATGAATACTGAAAAAGACATGCAGTAAAAATCACAATATCAGCAGGCATGCAATCAGAAGTGAATAAGATAAAACCAGATACTCCAAGTGTTCTAGTGATGCGTGAACCTAGGTGCGTTTCCAACATAGATCATACTAGATATTAATTCATGCATTCGATTTTTAATTCATTTCAGGTATTAAATCAGATAGATCATCCAATTAAATGCACGCATATAGATAGTAAAGCTGAAATTCACCCTAATAGCATGTCACAGAGATGAGCATCGCAAAAGACTAATAAGGCCATGAGATATATCATCATGCGGAACATCCCTAGCAGATAAAGAAAAAGAAGCGGAGAAAAAGGGAAAATAAAGAAAAATAGATGCATGCATGGTAAAAATGGAAAATATGATGCAAAATGAGGAAAAAAGAAAATGACGTAAAAACACGGTGGAAAATGGACTAAAGACTGAAATAAGGAAAGAAAATGTAAAATAAAAAATAAAAAAATATAAAGCGGTAGCGCTCATCCCCCAAGCTAAACCTAGCAATGTCCTCACTGCTAAGAAAACGCTCGTGAGCGGGAGATGATGCTAAAGGGATGGGGTGGGTGGGGTAATAAAGTAAAAACTGTGCAACAAAAGGAAAAGGAAATAAAAATAGAAACATGATATGATGCAAAGCGGTATGTGATATGATGCATGGGTAATCCTTCTAAACCACTAATAAGTGATGTTTACCTTGTTAAAGGATTAAACCACAATCTTATTTCAATAAGCCAACTTTGTGACAAAGGTTACAAAGTTAGCTTTGCGAAATGAATGTGCCATATTTTAAGAAAAGATAATAATGATTTTTTATTTTCCGGCACACGCCATAAGGATATATCCCCTAGATCTTCCAAGATCACATGAACAATGTCTCATTGCCAACACAAGTGAACAACACTTATGGCATCGACGTTTTGGTCATGTGAACTTTGGAACACTCTTTAAACTTTCCAAGTTAAATTCTATTAGAGGCTTCGCTAAGCTTGTCTTTCAAAAGAAAAGCTTTTGTGACTCGTGTCAACGCGTCAAGCTTCCAAAATCGTCTTTTAAACCTAAGAAAAGCATTTCATCTAAGCGGCCTCTAGAGATATTACATCTAGATCTTTTTGGGCCAACTAGAGTTGCTTCATTAGGAAATGCACGATATGGACTTGTCATTGTTGATGACTTTTCTAGATTTACTTGGGTATTTTCCTTAAGTAATAAAAATGATGCTTTTGAAAACTTCACAATATTTGTTAAGAAAGTATAAAATCTCATTGGAACCACCATTGTCACTATTCGTAGTGATCATGGAGGGGAATTTGAGAATGAGTCTTTCTCAAATTTTTGTGATGAAGTTGATATTACTCACACCTTTTCCTTCCCTCGTGCACCTCCTCAAAATGGTGTTGTTGAGAGAAAGAATAGGACGCTAGTGGAATGTGCTCGCACTATGCTTGATGATAGCCAACTTGGCCTTCAATTTTGGACGGAAGAGTTACATACCGCTTGCTATGTGTTTAATAGGATACTTTTGAGGCCCGGCACCAAACAAACTTGTTATGAATTGTTGTTTGGTAGATTGCCTCAAGTTAAACATTTTCGAGTATTCGGTTCAAAATGTTTTATTAAAAACACATATGGTAGTTTGGACAAATTTGATCCAAGATCCGATGAGGGGATATTTGTTGGATATTCCTTCCGTAGCAAAGCCTACCGGATATACAACAAACGAACCTCAACGATCGAGGAATCACTTCATGTTTCATTTAATGAAGAATTTGTCCCTTCTAGAATTACTAATGATGATGACTCCATGGATGTCTTATGTGATTCTATTGGTAATTCTAATTCTATTGATTCTATTGATACTAACCCAACTAATGAATCTTTTAAGAATGTTCCTAGTGATCAGGGAATTTCCAAACGGCTTCATACAGTTCGTGACCATCCCCATGAGCAAGTCATTGGCAACATCCTTGATAGTGTCAAGACGAGATCTCAAGTCAACTACTTCACTCATTGTGCCTTTGCCTCCTCAATAGAGCCAAAGAATATTAACGAAGCGTGTGAAGATAGTGCTTGGATCCTTGCCATGGAGGAGGAACTCATACAATTCGAGAGGAATGAAGTTTGGGAGCTTGTTCCATTGCCATCGAAGAACCACACCGTTATAGGAACGAAGTGGATTTTCAAGAACAAGACCGACGAAAACCAAATCGTCGTCTGGAACAAAGCTCGGTTAGTAGCTCAAGGCTATCGGCAAGAGGAAGGTATTGATTTCGAAGAATCGTTTGCTCCGGTAGCTAGATTAGAATCTATTAGATTATTGTTATCTTTTGCATGCCATAAAAATTTTAAACTCTTTCAAATGGATGTAAAAAGTGCGTTTTTAAATGGAGATGTTGTTGAGGAAGTTTATGTTTCTCAACCTCCGGGTTTTATAAATGAAAATTTTCCAAATTACATTTTCAAACTTAAGAAAGCACTTTACGGTTTAAGACAAGCTCCTCGAGCTTGGTATGACCGTCTAAAGAATTTTCTTTTGGATTTAGTTTTTAAAATGGGAGAAGTTGATTCAACATTATTTGTTAAGTATTCGAATAATGATATTATTTTAGTTCAAATTTATGTTGATGATATCATTTTCGGTGCTACTAACTTCACTCTTTGCGAAGAGATTTCTAATGTTATGATGGATCAATTTGAGATGAGCCACATGGGTGAGCTCAAGTATTTCTTAGGTCTGTAAATTCGCCAAATGAACGATGCAATCTTCATCCACCAAACCAAGTACACGGTGGAGTTGCTAAAGCGATTTGTAATGGTGAATGCCTCCGGGAAGAAGACTCCAAAGAGCACTACTACACATCTTGATAAAGATACGGGTGGCAAAAATGTAGACATTCGTCTATATCGAGGTATGATAGGTAGTTTACTATATCTTACCGCAAGTAGGCCCGATATTATGTTTGTCGTATGTGTATGTGCTCGTTATCAGTCTCAACCTAAGGAATCTCACTTAGTAGCGGTAAAACGTATTTTCCGTTATTAAAGTTACACACTTGACTTTGGATTAATTTATCCAAAGTCTAGCACATATGAGTTAATCTCATATAGTGACGCAGATTATGCGGGATGCAAATCCGACAGGAAAAGTAGTAATGGCACTTGCCATTTTATAGGAAATTCTCTTGTCTCTTGGTTTTCCAAGAAGCAGAATACCGTATCACTTTCAACCACCGAGGCGGAATATAATGCCGTCGGTGCCGTGTGTGCTTAGGTTCTTTGGATGAGACACACTCTTAAAGACTTTGGTATAAACTGTGATACTTGCCCTATCATGGTGGACAATCAAAGTGCAATATGTCTCTCTAAGAATCCGGTACACCATTCCCGTTCTAAACACATAGATGTCCGTCACCATTTCTTAGATGATCATGTTGCTAAAAAGGACATCATATTAGTGTACGTTGAAACCTAGAAGCAAATCGCCGATATTTCCACGAAACCACTCAAGGAAGACTCTTTTGTGCGGTTGCGTCGAGAATTGGGGATTATGGGTGAATCCGAGATTTAGGATTCATAGTTTGTTCAATAATCTATGCATGTTATTAAAATTTGCTTATATATGCTCATGCTAGATTAATTGAGATTTTCTGGATTTTTGGTTGAATTTTCGGAATTTACGCTCGAGTTATTCATGAACGTCGTATTTAAGATTTTTGATGTTTTATGGGATAGTATAATTATTAATGAGAGTATTACGATGTTTCGTCCAAGTACGATTAGGAGAGAACTCAAAATTTCAAATTCTAAAATTTTTGAACTTTGTTAGTCGGTTCATGTTCATTGACCGACCGACTAGATTGCGTTCTAGTCGGTCAGTGAATGAACGCAGACCGACTAACTCAAGCCCTAATTTTGGTCTCAGTTACTGTTTGCACTTAGTTGGTTCAAGCTCATTGCCCGACCGACTAGATCGTAATCTAGTCGGTCAGCGCTTGAACTGTGACCGACTAATTGCTCAGGGGCTGTGTTGGTCTTTTGGCATTCCGATCGACTTAAACTCTCTCAGCACCGACTAATTCTCATTCTAGTCGGTGCGAAACTTTCTTCTCATCCAAAAACCCCCAAATCCCTTCGTATTCCTCCTCTCCTCCGGCCGTTTTCCGACCATCTCCGGCCGTGGATCTCTCCCATCTTCCTCCTAGGGTAAAGCTCTCACTCTCCTGTCTACTTTAGGGTTTGATTTCAGCTTCTAGGGTTAGGGTTTCATCGATTTCAGTTCAGTTTAGGGTTCGGCCTAGGGTTTTAGTTTTCGATCGTGTGTTTGCGTATGTCTTGTCTCGATTATGGCAAAGACACGCATCCCGATCGAACTCTCGTGTCAGTCACCCATGACTGTAGAGTCACCTCCTACGGACCCCCCGCAAGCCAAACGCCGATCAAAAACGACCCATCCATCGTCTTCCTCGCCTCCTCTTAAGAAGAAGAGGATGGCGATCGCCAAGCCTAGATCTCAGCCCAAGCCTAGGAAGTAACCCGTGTCTCCAGCTTCATTTCATGCTCCCACTCCTCCAGCTGATTCTGACTCCGACATGGAATATATTCTGGAGTCCGAGCCTATCGCTAGGGCTCCTACTCCTCCACCTCGATCTAGCACTCGTCAGCCTAAGGGGAAGGCTCCCATGCCAGTTGGCGGTGTCGATATTTCGATATGTCGCAATGACCCGTTGTGTCTCGCGGCATACAATCGTATCGAACACTGTCTGATGTTATTGGAGCACTTCGTTCAGTTCTCCGACTTCCCACATCTAGCCGATCTTCTTTCTCATTCCGGCCTTATCGAGTATCTTCGCCATGACCCTAAGGCGAATCCACACCCGTACCCCCGTCTAGTCAAGCTTTTCTATGTGAACCGTGTTCGCGGTCAGTATGACGAGACCCATTCCATTGAGACGACTGTCTTGGGGACACCGATAGTCATCACGGCAGAAATCTTAGGTGATTTGATAGGTTTCTCCTCGTCTGTCCTTCTTCCTGCTGATATCTCTGTCGATGACATTTCTTCTCTTGATCAGGCCATGCTCGCCGAGATGTTTCATGTTATCCCTCCCGCTATGATTGGTGTCCCATCCAAATATTTCAAGCCCAACGCTTGGGTCTTAAATCTTATTCTGAAGTCGTGCCTCCTTTCGAAGTACGGCTCATCGAGCTTGCCATCCCAGCCATTCCTTAAGCTGATCTACGCTCTCTTCATGGGGAGCGAGATTAATTGGGCTATGATTATTCTTAATAAGATGGATTCTTTCGAGTGTATCCGAAAGTCCACGAAATCTTCTCACATCCCATACCCTTGCCTTCTGACACTTGTCTTTCGTCACTTAGGTGTCCCTCTCCCTCCCGATGATGAGCGTCCTCTTGGTCCCCCTCTGAATGCGATGGCCGTCAAGAAGTCTCTTGCGGTGCTTCGTTATGTTCAGAGGACGACTCCATCAGCCTCTGCTTCAGCTGCTTCTCCCACTCCTACTCTCGCTGAGCTTGCACGTTCATTGTGACGTGTGGAGTCTCGTTGTGCTCGTTCTGAGGCAATGCTAGCTCGCATCTGCTCCTGCATGGGCATAGACGTTCATCCGTCTGTTTCTGACGAGGAGGAGATGGATGAGGATGAGCTCCAGGAGTTTATTGCTTCTGTTTCTCGTGCCCCAGAGGGTACGTCTGCTGCTGTTACTTCTGTTGGTGCTCCCGAGAGCACACCTGCTGCCACCGTTCCTCCGGTGGATACTTCGTCTGGTGCTCCTGAGGCCACTCCTGCTGCGACTCTCCTGTTTGTGGACACTTCTGCTGACCCAGTGACCACCACTCCTCCTGCAGAGCCTGCTGCTGCTGCAGATCCTCCCTCCGCCTCCTGAGACTGCTTGGAGGACTCTCCCTATGCACTTTGGATGATATATCTTGCAGTGAGAGTGTGGGTTAGGATAGTTTGGGTGGTTCTGGATTTTGATGTATTTTGATGTACTTTGATGTATTTTGGATGGATGTCTGTATGTTTTGAGATACTTTGATATCTATTGTGATATATGATATATGATGTGCTCCGATCATTCGATCGTTTATTTTGTATGCTGGTGGATGTATACATTTTGTTGTATCATGTTTGATATATATTTATACATCGTTTTGCCTTTTAGTTCTTTGTGCACATTATTTTTGTCTCTGATGTTGACTTCGTCGCTCGACGATTAAATCTTGATTTAATAGAAATTATTTCTATGAAAACATAGAATTGTTTTCCATGCACTTAATTCGTCAAGAATGTTGATATTGGAGAGTATATTCCATAACTCAATTCGTTAAATTAATTTGAGTTTTGATGATTTTATTTTTCGACTTTGGTCTCGTTGGCACGCTTTGATTTACTTCGTATTTTTCTTTGGTGTCATTTGGACTGTGGTCGTATTCTACGACTCTCGTGCTTTTATTTGTAGCCATTGTTGTTGTCGTTGATCTCCTCCCGCTCTTTTTGCTAATGCCAAAGGGGGAGAGAATTAATAATGACGATGTGCTAATGATAATTCAAAGCAATTTACCGTGAATCTAGTTTGATATGTTAGATTCAGGGGGAGTTAAGATATAAAAATGGATTTCAAATCCGATATTTCAATAATTGAATTCTCATTTTTTACTTTCCTCGTCTGCTTGATGCGTATGATTATTGTTTAATTTGGAATTAAAGTGTCATCAATGCAGGGGGAGTAAGTAAATTTCATTTGAATCATTATTTATTATTATTATTTATGTTGGTTTGTCATCTCTAAAAAGGGGGAGAATGTTGAGTATTGATTCCCCGGATTTGGTTTTGATGATGAACAAACATAAATATCGTGAACTAACTCTTTGTGAGCGCAGTTATGGAGATCGTGGCCAAATTTCTATGAACATCAAAAGCGACGTCTCGAGACTTCTCAAAGCGTGTGATCGTATGCTTGAAGCTTCTTTGAAGCTCAACGACCTTTATTGAAGTCATGAATATTCGAATGAAGCGTTTGAAGACGGTTCGTCAAGTTTTATTTATAGTCTTCTAGCTTCTTTTCGTAGAATGTTAAGCCTTGAGTAGGTCTTACGTTTTAATCTTCATAACGCTCATATCTTAAAGCTAGGATCTTATTAGAAGCTCACACGAACTTTCCCAAAGCTTCGCACTTCGATTCGCGGCTTCTTGTGCATGTTAGTTGGTTCAAGAAGAAGAACCAACCGACTAGATGGCAATCTAGTCGGTCGGCAAAGCTTCTTGAACCGACTAGAATGCCTTCTCTATTTTCAGCTCACTTACTGTTTACAGTTAGTCGGTCCAAGAAGGTTCACCGACCGACTAGTTGTGAAACTAGTCGGTTAGGAATCCTTCGTAGACCGACTAGTTGAGCTTTCACTGTACAGCCCAACTTATTGTTTACAGTTAGTCGGTCAAAGCACAACGACTGACCGACTAGTTGAGAAACTAGTCGGTTAGAAGTTGTTCTTAAACCGACTAGCTGTATTTGTATTCAGACTATTTGTTTTCCCTCCTAGTCGGTCAAAGAACACTCACCGACCGACTAGTTGTGAAACTAGTCGGTTGGCAAGTCTTCTTCGATCGACTAGTTCTATATTCCCTGAACTTCTTCTTTTGGATGTTCTTCAGTTAGTCGGTTTAAGTTGTTTCACCGACCGACTAGTTGATGAACTAGTCGGTCAGTGGTCCTTCTTTAAGTGACTAGTCTGCTTCAGAATAGAGCCGTTGGAGCATTAAATGCCACGAATTTTGCTCTCTCTTTCCTCTATCCTATATATACTTGGAGTGCTGCTTTCATAGCATTCAAGGCTGATATTTATTGAAGTTTAGAGATCAAAGAGATGCAATTAATTCTCATTCAAAGCTAATTCATTTCTTACTTGAATCTCTCCCTTACTCTTATTTCAAAAGAGAGATTCATTGATTGTGAGCCTTCCAAGCCAAGAGCTTGATTCCAAGGTCACCAACAACCTCCTAGGCCTCCATTGCTGATCTACATCTTGGAGCTAGGTTTTGGTGCCTTCATCTTCCTCAAAATCCTCTTTGCCCTAAATCGTAGGTTTTACTCAAGGCATAGGTATTTTGTGGTAAGCATTTCTATTTCAATTTACTTTGAATATTGCAAGTTGTACTCTCGGTTGTGAGAGTTTGTTTGTGATCCCGGGTTGTGGGAGTCACATTTCGATTTGTGTATGATTTGATCTTGTAGAGGTTTCTACAAGTATTTCATAGTGCAAATTTGAGTTAGAAGTTTCTAACTCAAGTATCCGGAGGGGATCCGGGTGTTTGGGATGTAGGATCACCGGGAACAAGTCGTGGAGACTTGGGTGGATCCGAACCCGTTAAATTGTTTGTTTGCGATTGCATTCCTTTGTTGTTAATATTTACATTTCCGCATTGTTGGTTGAGTTTGCAAGATAATTAGGAATTATCTTCTTAATTATTTTAAAGCACTATTCACCCCCCTAGTACTAGTGCAGTATCTTCATAGGGCATTACAGGGTGGGTTGGCAGTGATATTGACAGTGGCAGTGAAGGGCTCAGCAGAATGTAAAACCAGTGCAGAAAGTGGATCTACTGTGACAGACGACTCAAAAGTGGTAGAAACAGGCTCTGCAGAAGCCTGAGGAAGTGAAGCACTGAGTGGTGCAGAGTGTGTCACAGTGTACATCCTGGGAGGAGGTGCTGGTGCAAGGATAACAGTAGGTGGGCCACGGTGACGAAGCATGTCTATGATAGAGTTAAGATCCGACTCGACTCTAGATCTGTGTGTCGCCGTCACTAGTAAAAAGTCATCGAAATCCCGTCGTAAGCAGGAAGTCAACTCCTCTAACGCGGCTAGGCGAGCGTCGGAAGTACGAGAGTCAGGTGGCGAGCGAGGAAAGTGTCTGTGAGACACCACTCTCGTGAAACGGCCCTGTGCAACTGATGCACGGTGTCGAGCGTGGAAGGTAGAAGAGGGTGAACTCGATGGTATATCAGCAGTGGCGGAAGATAGAGCTGTCGTCGACACAGAGGTGTGGACAAACGTCGAGATAGACTCCATGAAAATGGCCTCAGGTGAGGAGGAGGTGGTGGCAGAAAGGGGAAAGTGAGGACCTAAAGAGATAGGAACTGATGCTACAAGGTCCAAAAGAGGTGGGAGGGCGGGGGCAGGGTCGTGCGAGGGAGAATCAAGATCTATGGGGGGCGGTAGGAAAAGGTATATCAGTGCCCTCCGGCACCGATACAGAAGTCAAAGAGATCTGAGTCTCGGTGCAGGAGGTGTGGAAAGTCCCCGAGAACTCGACAGCTGTGGAGGTGGTGGATACAATGGTGGTGGAAGTAGCGGCTCCAGAAACTGATGGGTGAGCAGGTGGGACAGAGAGGCCGGCAACTAATGCAGCTATGTCAAGAAGCTCGAACGCCGAGGAGCATGAAACCAGGTCATCGGCAAGTGCCTCGACCGGTGCTCTGGGGGGCTCGAGTACATGTATGGGAGGGAGTGGGAAGACCTGAGGAATCATCCAATCAAGCTGGACGGCAGGGAAGTGCGTCAGGTGAGGGGTGGGTAGAACCATGTGAGGAGTATGGGTGGTGCCTACTAGATACAGCCAGTGACGAGCACTGTGTGGTCGGATAATGTGCATATGCTCGAGCACACCAATGGTCAAGCATTTCGGGCCGATGGGATGGTGAAGGTCAGCTGGAATGGGAATATCTAGCATCCGAACAAAAATAGTGAAGAAGCCACCGCAGCAAATGTCTGTGGCGTGGTAGTTGATGGCTGTCTGGTAAAGTCGGTGACACAGCCAGTGGGCTGCGTTAAAGAGCATGAATGGTCGCAGAGAGCCATCGGGGTGGAATCGGATAGGCCGGGTCATACCCATAAGATGGGTAAGCTCAGGGAGGGACATGGTCCCGACCTCAGGTCTGTAAAAAAGTGTGGAAGCAAGGTGCCGCTGAGCGTAGCGAAGGCATGGGTGCATAATGCATGATTCCTTCGCTCGGCTAGGGCGATACTGTGGAAGGCCAGAAATATGCTCCCAAAACTCTCGAGCATCAACAGAGTCAATGTCAAATGTGGGGGAAAATGCTGCTCTGGGCTCGGGTATGGCAGGAAAGTGAAAATACTCCCGGATCATAGCAAATATGACGGTGCAAATCCTGGAGGCGGAAGGTGATGCCGTCACCTACCGGGGTGAGAGCAAGGGAGCTGAGACCCTCTAGTGCTTTGTGGGTGAAGGTCGGAGCGTGTAATCGAGGAAGCGGTCGAAACCGATCGCTCGGTATAGGTGGTGAACTCCCAGTATGAGTCCCAGGGATCTAAGTACTGGCACGTCTATAAACACGGTAGGGACAAGACGGTGCTGGGAGAGCCTGTAAAAGCGCTCCCGGTGTGTGGGGTCTCAGATGATACCATATGTTGGGAGACATGCGGGGATGTCATCCCTGGAGGGTGGCGAGTGTGGGGGTGATGAGGTAGAGACGGTGGTGCCAGCGGCAGAAGGGATAGTGTCTGTGGTGAAGGGGATCACGGCTGACGTGACGGGTGTGGTGGTGGGGATAGTTGTGGTGATAGCGGGAGCTGTGGTAGAGGGTGCGGTAGTGGTAGTGGTGGATGTGGTGGTAAGGCGGGCATGACGCTGGGGTCGGGAAGAGGATGCGCCAGACGACGGCCTCTTTCCACGAACGGGAGGTGTGGTGGGTCCATGTGTGCGAACCATCGTGTCGCGAGCAGTATGATGATACTGTATGAAAATAGAGAAGGGAACGAGTGTACTGTAAGTGCGATGGATGCGAACGATGCGAGTGCACGAAAGATCCCCCAAGCTAGTCCGCACAGCTACTACTGACGTAAGCAGAGAGTACATGTAATTCGAAACGATCAAAACGTCAGATAATCGAGTAAAAATGGGCGATAAGCAGATATGAGGTGAATCGGACCGAGCAGTGAGACTGCTCGGTCCGATTTGTGCTACTCGGTTGGAGTTTGTGACCGAGCAGTCGAGCTGCTCGGTCTGTGCCCTAGGGCATAGATTTTGGAAGGGTGGGGCGAATCCGGCGATCACTGTTAGAGAGGGAGGGGGGAAAACGACGGGGGTGGGGGGTTTAAAGAGGGTGGGGGTGGGGATTTGGGGGGGAGGGGGTCGGCGGTGCCGTCAGCGGCGGTGGCATCGTCGACGGTGCTGTCGACTGTGTAGGGTGAAGGGGGGCAGAGAGGGGGGCAGAGAGTTAGAGAGAGAAAAGGTGGGAGAGGGGGGTGGCTGACCAGAGAGTGGCGGTGCAGCTGGCGGTGCTGACGGCGGTGAAGGAGGAGGAAGACGGCGCGGGGCGGGGGTTGAACGAGTAGGGGGTTGGGAGAGCTCGGGGGAAATTAGAGAGTAAATATTTTAGGTTAAAATTTTTTAACAGGGCTAACTTATAGTCGGGTTTCATGTTTGGAATTAAAGGTCCGACCCGACAAGGTCCGAGCAGCTAAGCTGCTTGACAGAGTCAATGCAAAATTTTGAGGCAAAATACTCCCTTGTCTGCTCGACCGAGCAGTTTGTTGCTCGGTCCGAGTCATTGCCTACTCGGTCCGAGCCAATAATATTCTGTCCGGTTTGGCAGAGTGATGTTTTTGACGTGCGTTTATATTTCATATATTTACGCATGTTTTCTACCTTGTTTTTCCGTATTTTACCGCCGTCTTATATTCGTTTTCTCGTGTTTTCTTGTTTTCATTCACTTTTCCGTGTTTTCCGTTTTTTCTCAGGAGTTTGCTGGCATATGGGGCATAAAACAATGATATCATGTGTCCCCGGAGCAACGGGAGGAGTCCCGCATGATCCAGGGGGTCAAACAACGAAGATTGCATCTTTTAGCCCCTCACCCGGTCGGTTGGTCATCTCCAACCAATCGGGTGATGCACGCATGCACCACCCGAACGCAGCATGGAGCTCACAAGAAGTCACCCGGTTGGTTCAGTGACCGGGTCAAAAGCTCAAACTCTCTAGAAATCGAAGCTGATTTCCAACCGATCGGGTGACCTTCACCCGATCGGTTCACCTGTAGCCGAATCTCGAAGGCCAAGACACGGTCAGCTGAACCGGCCTCCTCACCCGACGGCACCAAGATCCAACCGGTCACATTCATATGTCAACCGACCGGGTGAAGATGACCGGGTGAAGCTCCGCATCGCGCTGTAATTCTGTGAAGCGGCTCACCCGATCGGTTGACTTGTCAACCGATCAGGTGATGTCGTTTTCTATATATAGAACCCTAGGTTTCCCAGATTCGGGGGTTGGTTATTTTTTGTTGTTTTCTTCATTTTGTGACGGCTGTAATTTTCCAGTTTTTGTAAGTTTTCAGATCTTTGTCAAACTTTAGTATTATCTTAATTGCTTTACTACCATTGCATTTATATTGTCTGATCATGATTTTTACGGTCGATTTCTGTTTAGATCGCTTTTTACTAAATATGTGTGAGTAGTTCCCAAATCTGGGATTTTGGCGGAAACCCCTTCGTGGGCTCTTCCCGATGCGTCCATAGGGTTAGGAAATCGATAGGGATTAGGAATCTAACGGTTACGCGGGGTGTTTTATTTTCATCGGTGGGAAAAAGACTGCCTTTGACCGTTGGGCCAAGGGGGATAAACTTGGCGATTGACTCCCTACCCATAGCTCACGCCCTTAGCGTAGACATCAAAACCTAGCACGCGGGAGCGACAGGATGAAGCGTTGAGAGTTATCGTTGCGAGCCTAGTGCTCCCAGAGTCGATCAGTGTTAATGGACACGGGAGTGCCCACTGATCGAACCCGGGAAGTCCGGCGTATCATCCTGGGCACCGACCGGAATATCGGGCCCATGGGATGCCGGTACCACTTTCAGAGGCAACGTCTCACCATTAGACCCTAATTCCAATCGATATCCTACTCGTAGGCCGTATCGGTGAGAGTCGCTCGTTGGGGTGGAAACCAAAGTCCTGGGTTTGTCCTTTATATTGTCTATACCTTGCATTCCTTTACCATGAAAACCCATCATTCAATCTGGGCTAGATCGCCCATGGGGTGATTTTGATCCTCTTTGACACAAGCACATCCTCGCCTCCCTGTGTTCGACCCCCAAGCCACACTACAACACCGTGCGCTTGCGGTTACAAATATTTTAACTCTCACGCCCCCGTTCGCATCATTGCACACATCCGACGCGCAGCCGCGCCGCCGGGGGGCGTGGTCAAGTTTATGGCACCGTTGTCGGGGAGGCAACGTGCTTATTATTTTAGGATTTCATGAACCCTAGTGTCTAGCTCACATCCCTACCTCGCGATAATTTTCGCACTCTACACTTTTCAATTTCACTTGTACATATTGTAGATAGTAATTGTACAGTACTGATTGACTGAATCGCCGTGCTGCCGTCGCTACATTCACTTCCCATTTATGCAACCCGTGCTTTTGACATGTTTGCTATTTGTGCAGTTCCCTCTCTCCTTTCTTATAGGCTCTTGGCCCCACGACGAGGATGTTGCATGCAGTTTTGGGAGACATCTGGGATCACTCACACCACATCCGCTGTTTGGCACGAAGCTTGGCAGAATCCCTAAATACTTCGAATATATTATCCCTTCTGGCTGCTGCTGTGGAAAATCAGGGGAGGTATCATGATATGCAGCAGCACCGTGTCACGGAAACTCTCTTTCCTCATGATGAAGGGGCGTATATCGGCATTCCTAGTTCCGAGTTTAGTGAGGAAGAATTGTTCGCGGAGTTTTATCAGGAGAACCATCAGGCTGAGTCTGTGGGTTACGTTGGGCAGGAGCCGATCTATTCCTTACAGACTTCTATCGAACATCCCAGATCTTTGGACAATGAGGAAGCTAGAAACAGTTGTGGGGAACCATCGACTGTTGAAACCTGTTTTCACTTAGAAGCCTTCTTCCTGGATAATTACTATGAGCTCGAAAGAGACCCAGTGCCTTCCTCGGTCATTCCCACAATACCTTGCGAGACTTTGCCATGCGGAACCGCGACTGTGAGTGAGGTTCCGGATGCTGGCTTCCAAGAAATCCACGAAGAACTCCTTTCCCTTGAGGATGCTCAGCTTGAGAAGTATGCGTCGGGGCCTCATGAAGTTGAAATGAAAGAGTTACCCCCAGGGCTAAAGTATGAATATTTGGGGGCGGGCTCGACCCAGCCGGTCATAGTGAACTCTTCACTGCCTTAAGACCAAATGATTAAACTTCTTGGTGTTTTAAAAAGGTTTAAAGGAGTTTTCGGATATGCAATTGAAGATTTAAAAGGGGTTAGCTTAGGCCTCTGCCCACACAGAATTCTGCTTGAAGATAAGCAAGCCTCCTCGATTGAGCCGTAGCGGAGGCTAAATCCCATAATGATGGAAGTTGTAAAAAAGGAGATTGTTAGGCTTCTACATGCCGGTATCATATACCCTATCTCTGATAGTCGCTGGGTTAGCCCAGTGCACGTCGTATCCAAGAAAGGAGGAATGACGGTGGTTCGCAACGAGAAGAACGAGCTAATACCAACGAGGACCGTCACGGGGTACAGGATGTGCATTGACTATAGAAAGCTGAACAAGGCCACGAGGAAGGATCATTACCCTCTCCCCTTCATTGATCAGATGCTCGAGAGGTTGGCGAAGCACAACTATTTCTATTTCATGGACGGGTACTCAGGATTTCTTCAGATCCCTATTCATAACGATGACCAGGAGAAGACGACTTTCACTTGTCCATTCGGGACATATGCCTATAGAATAATGCTGTTCGGGCTTTGTAACGCCCCTGCTACATTCCAAAGACTCATGTCCGGTATCTTCTCCGACTACTCCCAGGACATCATGGAGGTTTTCATGGACGACTTTTTCGTCTATGGAACTAAGTTTGACTCGTGCCTCAGTAATCTAACTAAAGTCCTGGAGAGATGTCAAGAAAAGGGATTAGTCCTAAACTGGGAGAAGTGCCACTTCATGGTCCAAGAAGGGGTTGTGCTGGGGCATGTCATCTCTTCGAGGGGAATCGAGGTTGATAAAGCTAAAGTTGAGGTGATTGAAAAGCTTCCACCACCGCTCAATCTTCGAGGAGTCCATGGGTTTTTAGGACATGCGAGATTTTATCGCCGCTTCATAAAAGACTTCCTGAAGATTTCCAGGCCGCTGACCCAACTCCTCATGCAGGACGTACCTTTCGTCTTCAGCGAGGAGTGTATGGAGGCCTTCCGCACCCTGAAGCAAGCTTTGATTTCCGCGCCCATAATACAGCCACCGGATTGGAATCTACCCATTGAGCTGATGTGCGACGCTAGTGATTATGCGGTTGGTGCCGTCTTGGGGCAGAGGAAGGATAAAAATCTGCATGTCATATATTATACGAGCAAGACCCTTGACGCCGCCCAAAGAAATTATACTACCACGGAAAAAGAATTGCTAGCGGTCATCTACGCCATGGACAAGTTCCGGCAATATCTCGTTGGTGCCAAGGTGATCGTGCACATAGATCACGCGGCTCTTAAATACCTATTGAGCAAGAAGGAAGCTAAGCCACGGCTCATTAGATGGATTCTCCTCCTCCAAGAATTCGACCTGGAAATCAGAGACAAGAAGGGGACAGAGAATGTTGTTACCGATCACCTGTCAAGGATGCCTACCCTCGATTTAAATGCTACGTCGATCGATGATTCGCTCCCTGACAAGCATCTTTTCTCCGTCTCTTCCTCCTGGACCCCCTGGTACGCCGACATCGCAAATTATCTGTCTTGTGCCATCGTCCCCCACAATGTGAGCTTTCAGCAGAAGAAGAAATTTTTCCATGAGGTCCGCAAATTTTATTGGAATGACCCCCACCAGTACAAAACCTGCAATGAGGGGGTGATACAAAGATGCATCCCTGAAACTGAGGTGACCTCCATCATTTCCCACTGCCACCGTCAGCAATGTGGAGGGCATGCGAGCACCTACAAGACCACTGCGAAAATTCTCCAGAGCGGATTCTACTGGCCAACTCTCTTCAAGGACAACATGCTTACGTCCAAGCCTGCGAAAAATGCCAAAGGACGGGGAATATCTCCAAAAGGAATGAGATGCCTCAACACTACATCCTGGAGGTAGAAATATTCGATGTGTAGGGAGTGGACTTCATGGGACCGTTCCCTTCCTCTTCAGGGAACCAGTATATCTTGGTGGCTGTGGACTACGTATTGAAGTGGGTTGAAGCGATTGCCAGTCCAACCAATGATTCCAGAGTGGTGGCCAAGTTCTTTAAAAACAACATCTTCCCACGGTTCAGTGTACCTCGTGTCCTGATCAGTGACGGAGGGAGCCACTTTATAGAAAAGAAATTCGAGGCTCTCTTGAAAAAGTATGGGGTACAACACTGGGTAGGGCGTGCCTACCACCTGCAGACCAGCGGTCAGACGGAAGTCTCTAACCGGGAAATTAAAAGCATACTAGAAAAGACGGTGGCCAACTCTAGGAAGGATTGGTCATCAAAACTTCCTGACGCGCTTTGGGCCTACATGACGGCATTTAAAACTCCGATCGGCACAACCCCCTACCGGCTTGTCTATGGGAAGGCTTGCCATCTGCCTGTGGAATTGGAGCATAAGGCATTTTGGGCAATTAAGAATCTAAACTTCGACGCCAAGGAGGTAGGGGGCACCGACAGTTAAAACTCAACGAGCTCGACGAGATCCGGCTCAATGCCTATGAGAACGCCAAGATTTACAAGGAGAAGCTGAAGCGGTGGCACGATAAGCAAATCTTGAAGAGGGAATTCAAAGAAGGAGACTTAGTTCTCCTATTCAACTCAAAGCTGAAGCTCTTTCCTGGAAAGCTCAAGTCAAGGTGGTCGGGACCATTCCGCGTCACCAAGGTTTTCCCGCATGGGGCTGTTGAGATAATGGGAAGGGATGAGCCGTTTAAAGTCAACGGACAGCGTCTGAAACACTATGCGGTTGGAGAACCAGAATTCTCTCCGGTCGGATTCTCAACGACCGACAACTCTTCCTCTAACCCTCCGGATCCTAATTGACCACCGCTTGAGGCGTCGAGCGAACGACGTTAAACAAAAGCGCTTCATGGGAGGCAACCCATGCTCTAAATCTATATATCCAATTTTTAGATTTATTTCTGACTTTATTTTATCTATTTTTGTTAAATGAATCCAGCCGCTAGAACTTCCGTTGAGGACTGGGGCCATGTGTGCATTTTTTGCAGGAAACAAGACCCCAACCGATCGGTTGATAACTCAACCGATCGGGTGGGATGTATCAGCTAAACGGCTGTATCAATCAATTAACGAACCGATCGGGTGAAGCCATCCGAGACCGGGTGACTGACCGTGTGATTTTTACGAGAAGTCTCGGGAATTTTGAGGAATTGGTCAACCGGTCGGGTGAAGACAACCTAGGCCGGGTCGCTGACCGTGTGGGTAGAGCTGAACTTTCGGGAAATTTGGAGATCACTTCATCCGATCGGTTGAGTAATACTGCAGATGGGTGAGTGGTCGGGTGAAATGTCATATGCTCTCGGGAAAAAATTTGGGAAGCGGTCAACCGATCGGGTGACTTCCCACCCGGTCGGTTCACCTGTAGCTGTTGGCCGACGAGATATTTTCAAAACTTATCCAACCGATCGGGTGAAACACCACCCGATAGGGTGGCTTTCGCCCCTATAAATATCCATGCTCGTGCGACCCGACCCCCAAACTTCCGGTCCCGCGATCTCTCCCCCTCCAACTGCCGAATCGACCTCCTCCATCCAGCATACTACCCCTAAATCTTCATCCCCACTCATTTCCACACTTCCCCACCCTCGCCACCTTGCCATCATCAACATTCCCTCATCCAAACATCCAAACCCTAACCCTAACCCCCAAATTTTCGAAAATTTCGATTCTTGTCGGATCAGCAAGCGGCGACTTCCCTAATTGCCTCCCTATATTGCGTAGGGTATTTCGGGTGCTTGATATCACGACGTCAATGGGTAACCTCTTTCCACTTTTCATATTTATTTCATTTTATATAACGACTTGATTTTGTTTTTGCACATTTTATCTGCTTCTTCATCTTCATAGACTGCATTTCCCGCTCCATCATCCTTCCCCTCACCGTCGCCATGTCTGGAAAGGGAAAGGAAAAAGCCTCATCATCACACAGACATCCCCTTTATGGTCCTTTCTCCCCATCTTTCCTAGGCATAAACCATTCGTCCGAAGAGCAATCCGATCGCTTGCAAGCCCTCCTTCATCGCCCAATGCGACCTACTCTTTTTGCCTACTTCCCCACCCTACATTCTCTTGGACTATTTCGGGGCGTCTGTGCACTTTTTTACTTCATAGGTTGCGACTATCTTCTGCAAACCCAAGCCAATACACACCTGAATCTCACACTTGAGTTCCTCAGTTCGCTTAAAGTGTCCGATCATGGTTTCACCTTCCGAGCCTTCAATCATGATTTTTCCATGAGCTTCAACACGCTTAATGACATTCTATTCTTTCCTCACCCTGACCGCCATGTTGAATGCTCAACTCTTGATCGATCTGACATCTTTTCTCTCTTTCGGGCCGATGGCGCTTGGCAGTGATTCACCCGATATACCACGTTTCCTGAGGTAGCCCTCGCCTCCTACATCATACACCCTTGCTACCGTTTCACCCATTGCTTCCTTGCCAACACCATTTTCGATCGCGTCGATGTATCCGCGGTGTCTAAGGACGAGTTGCTTTTTCTCTATGCCATGTCCCATGACCAAGTTCATGGCAACATCCCTTTACCCTTAAACACCACCCAGTGGATCATCCACGAGATCATATCCGTTAGCCGTGCAGCTTTCGGCTCTATTTGCTGTGGGGGAATGATCAATCTTATTGTCAGCTGTGTCTTGAGGATGCCGCCTGACCTCCCTATTGTCCCGGGGCGTAGCCGTATCGATCGCGATTACTTGATCTCTATCGGTATGCTCACCCCTTTTGGGGAGGATCGTGCAGCATACCTGTATAGCCCTGCCTACACTCCTTTTGACATCCTCCCACCCTCATCTCTGGAGCGTTTCCCCTTACGCCTTACACACCTACCCTGGGAGTTTTACCCAGATCCTTGGTACGCTTCCCTCGTTGACTTCCCACCCTTGGATCCTCCCGATTGGCACCCGTCTGTTGATCCACCCCTTCCTACCATCATTCACCACGACCCACCGATGTATCCCGATCCTCCGATGGTCTTGCCTGTTGCTCCTCCTTCTCCTATTCGCACACCCTCTCCTTCGTCCTCGGAGGATTCCTTCTACCATTATTCACCTCCTTCTTCACCATCCCCTTACCATTCCACCGCTAGCGACTCCGACTGACCTCCCCCTTGCTTATTTCTGCACTTTCACGTTCATATTTCATTGCTAGCATTGTCATGAATAGCTTGGGGGAAGTCTATTTTGCTGTGTTGTCGTGTTTTGTTTTCTTTGTATGTGTGTGTGCTTGTTTTACTTTTTGTCGTGTTGTATCATTTTTTTTCTTTCTTTTTCTATTTTTATGTCGTGTGGTTTGATTTTGATTTTTCTTCATTTTCATTTTCGTATCTGTGTTTTTCTTATTTTTCGTGTCTTTTTGTGTCTATGCGTATTCACCCCCATTTTCATTGCCCTCCCGTACTCACTCTTATTGCATTGAGGGCAATGCAAGCTTCAACTTGGGGGAGTCACACTTTGTGCGTCATTTGAGTCTTTCTTTTTCGTTTTTGTGCAGTTTTCATCGTGTTTTTATTTTTTCTTTTCTTCTTTTTATCTCTTTCTCCTAGAGATGAACCCTATGATGAATTGCCATAAAATCACACACACCTAGCGTAGCATCGATAATCACACTCACTAGCCCTAGGATATCGAGACCTCTTGCATTTCACGCGTCGTGTGTCCACTTAGCTTTTTGTGAGTCATGTGTCATGCCTAGCTGTTTGGTGTGCTACTGCTTTGTGATTTTACTTTATATACCTGACCAGGAATGACCCCTAGATTATCACGCCTCGATATGAATAATGCGGTATTTGCTTCTCTTGTCTGTTTCTGTATGCATGATTATATATTATCGTATGCTTCATTTCGCATGTGTCGGGATTCCACAATTAAGGACTAGGATAACCCACTTAGCACATGCTCTATTTAGCGAGAATAGTTTCCTTTGCCCAAGTGTTTAGATTCCGAATTCTTTTTTGTTTTACTTGGTGCAAATCCCCTCGTCGTGTACCGTTCTCCCACTTAGGAGAGTACACATGTGTATAGCCCAAAAACCCCAAAAATCCAAAAAAAAAAGGAGAAAAGAAAAGAAAAACCCAAAAAGAAAAAAAATTGTATAGCCAAAAATCCAAAGAAATATACAAATACCCAAAACCTAAAAAAAATTTCCCGTGTGAATATCTTTTCCTACTTGCCGAGAATAAAAGGAAGACGAGAATTTGCACCGAGTGTTCTTCTCCACATCATCTCAACCCCCATCGGTTTCGAAAACACTTGGTTTAGGAACTTTTTAGCTAATATCTAGGCTATAGTGGTGTGATTTCCTTAACCCTAGTTGTGGAGTCCCTGACGCATGATATGTTTCGATTCTCTCTCTATTCTCATGCATGCTTGAACTATATATTCACCGCTTTATTCAATTCGAATCGATATTTGGGTCATTTCCTGGATTTGTGTATATCGAGCTTTATCGCACATCGTAGATAGTGACACGGACTGCTAGCGCACGACCACACTCACTCGCGCTTCACCGCGTGGGCCCACGGCACTTGTCTGGACTCGTACTCCTTGGTTTAGTGATGTGATTTGGCGTTTGCTTGCTTGGTGTGTCGTTTTTGATTTTGTTGGCTCTGACGGACGATCTAGGATATAGAGTTTTCTTTTTCTCTCTTTCTCTCTATTTTTCCCCTCCGAGCTCCTACTCTCACTCATCTTCCTCGAGGACGAGGAAGAGTTCAGCTTGGGGGATTTTGACGTGCGTTTATATTTCATATATTTACGCACGTTTTCTTCTGTGTTTTTCCGTATTTTACCGCCGTCTTATATTCATTTTCTCGTGTTTTCTTGTTTTCTTTCACTTTTCCGTGTTTTCCGTTTTTTAGGAGTTTGCTGGCATATGGGGCATAAAACGATGATATCATGTGTCCCCGGAGCAACGGGAGGAGTCCCACGTGATCCAGGTGGTCAAACGACGAAGATTGCATCTTTCAGCCCCTCACCCAGTCGGTTGGTCATCTCCAACCGATCGGGTGATGCACGCGTGCACCACCCGGATGCAGCTTGGAGCTCACAAGAAGTCACCTGGTCAGTTCAGTGACCGGGTCAAAAGCTCAAACTCTCTGGAAATCAAAGCTGATTTCCAACCGATCGGGTGACCTTCACCCGATCGGTTCACCTGTAGCCGAATCTCGAAGGCCAAGACACGGTCAGTTCAACCGGCCACCTCACCCGACGGCACCAAGATCCAACCGGTCACATTCATATGTCAACCGACCGGGTGAAGATGACCGGGTGAAGCTCCGCATCGCGCTGTAATTCTGTGAAGCGGCTCACCCGATCGGTTGACTTGTCAACCGATCGGGTGATGTCGTTTTCTATATATAGAATCATAGGTTTCCCAGATTCTGGGGTTGGTTATTTTTTGCTGTTTTCTTCATTTTGTGACGGCTGTAATTTTCCAGTTTTGTAAGTTTTCAGATCTTTGTCAAACTTTAGTATTATCTTAATTGCTTTACTACCATTGCATTTCTATTGTCTGATCATGATTTTTACGGTCGATTTCTGTTTAGATCGCTTTTTACTAATTATGTGTGAGTAGTTCCCAAATCTGGGATTTTGGCAGAAACCCCTTCGTGAGCTCTTCCCGATGCGTCCATAGGGTTAGGAAATCGATAGGGATTAGGAATCTAACGGTTACGCGGGGTGTTTTATTGTCATCGGCGGGAAAAAGACCGCCTTTGACCGTTGGGCCAAGGGGGAATAAACTTGGCGGTTGACTCCCTAGCCATAGCTCACGCCCTTAGCGTAGACGTCAAAACCTAGCGCGCGGGAGCGACAGGATGAGACGTTGAGAGTTATCGTTGCGAGCATAGTGCTCCCGGAGTCGATCAGTTGTAATGGACATGGGAGTGCCCACTGATCGAACCCGGGAAGTCTGGCGTATCTTCCTGGGCACCGACCGGAATATCGGGCCCATGGGATGCCGGTACCACTTTCAGAGGCAACGTCTCACCATTAGACCCTAATTCCGATCGCTATCCTAACCGTAGGCCGTATCAGCAAGAGTCGCTCGTTGGGGTGGAAACCAAGGTCCCGGGTTTGTCCTTTATATTGTCTATACCTTGCATTCCTTTACCGTGACAACCCATCATTCGATCTGGGCTAGCTCACCCATGGGGTGATTTTGATCCTCTTTGACATAAGCACATCCTCGCCTCCCTGTGTTCGACCCCCAAGCCACACTACAACACAGTGCGCTTACGGTTACAAATATTTTAAATCTCACGCCCCCGTTCGCATCATTGCACACATCCGGCACGCAACCGCGCCGCCAGGGGGCGTGGTCAGTTTTCTCCTCAACTTCGAAAGCCTGTAGTACTCGACCGAGCAGTGGGTTGCTCGGTCCGACTTGATTTCTACTCGGTCCAAGCCAATAATATTCTGCCCGGGTTGGCAGAGTGACGTTTTCTCCCCTACTTCAAAAGCCTATAGTACTCGACCGAGCAGTTAGATACTCGGACCGAGTTGATTTCTACTCGAACCGAGCAGTTAGATACTCGGACCGAGTTGATTTCTACTCGAACCGAGCAGAAGGCTGCTCGGGTCGAGCAGAAATGGCCATATATCCTTCCTTTTCTGTGTCTGCGCTGCTCGACTGAGCAGAAAAGCTGATCGGTCGAGTCTCATGTGTCTCTCCATCCTCTTATTTTTCTTTGGTTTTCTCCCAAAATCTTCGAATCTGTTGCTCTCCTCCGGCTTCTTTCCTTTTATAATGTCAATACGCATACCCCCACTTGTACATCCTACACAAAAGACGAACTCATCAAATTTTTGTGATTTTTTTAATACTTTGCCTAAAAATACGAAATAAAAGTTAAAAATAAGAAACCAAGAAAGAAAATCCAAACTCTAAGGAATTGGGTTGCCTCCCAATAAGCGCTCGTATTCAGTCATGAGCTCGACTCCCTCTAATATATCAGCTTTCATTTGGTGCGCATGGTGGTCGCGCATCGATCTTTATGATAGTGCATTCCGGCGATACTCGATTTTCGCCTACTCCAAGATTCTCCTCCACGTAACATGTGTTCTCCGGTTCCTTGTGATTGTGAGAATGACGTTGAAGTTCCTCATCCAAAACTTGGATGTACGCGGTGACCGCTTTGTTGTAGGTTGGGTCGCCGTCATCGTCGATGCTCGTCTTCATTGGGTTCTTCAAGACCCCTTCGGAAGTAAAATCTTCAATTGCGTCTTCTTCAAGAAGCTCCAGATAACTAGCCCCGTCTACATGGGCTCGCTCCCTCATCGGCTTTTGTAGGCAGAACTCAGCTTCAATATCCCCCACGTTGAGAGAGAGTGTCCCTTCTCGGACGTCTATCAGAACACCGACTGTCGCCATAAAGGGGCGGTCGAGTATGAGTTGAGAGCTCCCTCCCTCAGGCATATCCATGATGATGAAGTCGATTGGAACACATAGTCCTGGGGGTATTTGGAGGATGACGTCCCTCGCTATTCCCATCGGGTAGGTGATGGAATGATCAGCGAGCTGGATGGACATGCTAGTTGGTTTCAGCTCACTTCCCGTCTGAAGTCTCTTGAAGATGGAGAGGGGCATCAGGCCAATGCTAGGCCCTAAGTCAATCAACGCCCAGCTGATCGGCATCCCTCCAATGGAGCACGGCACGGTAAAGCTCCCCGGATCCGGCAGCTTCCGGGGGAGGTGATTCCTGATAATGGAGGTGGAATCCTCCAATAGCTTTATTTCTTCGGGCCTCCTCTTTCCCGTGATGAGATCTTTTAGAAATTTTGCGTAGATTGGGATCTCCGTGATCGCGTTTATGAAAGGGATGTTCAGCTGGATTCCCTTTAATAACTCCATGAACTTGGAGTACTTCTTCTCTAATTTGGCTTGGGCTAGCCTCTGTGGGTATGGAGGAGGAGGTCTGGAGACTTTACTCTTAGATGCATCAACGGGAGGCGGCGTCGTAGTAGGAGTGATGGGAGGGACATCCGCTTTCTCCTTAATAGTGATAGGCACTTCAGTGGCCTCAACTCTATCGCTGTCATCAACAGCTTCTTCAATGGTGATCTTCTCCTTATTAAGTACCGGGACCATGACGGGGTCAGTCATCCATCCTCCACGTGTGGTCACTGAAACCATGGCATTGGCTTGAGCTCTAGGGTTAGTCTCCGGCTGGGAGGGCAATCTCCCCTGATTCTTCAGCAGCTGCGACATTTGTCCCCTCAGTTCATCGAGTGAAGCATTTATATTATTGAATTGGTTCGATGTATCCTGATTAAAGCAGATCTGGCCGCTCATGAAGGTCTCCATTGTGGCTTCGAGATTAGACTTGGGTGGAGCCGGCGCAAAATTCTGCTGAGGCAGCCGGTTGAACTGATATCCCGGCGGCCTGTAAGGCCCAGCTGGCCTAAAGCCGCCCTACTGCTGGTTCTGCTACTGCTGAGGAGGGGGTGGGGGCCTCTGAAATTGCAGAGGTTGCAGCCCTTCACTTGGGTTTCCATAGGAAAACCCGAGTGATTCCTGGCAGCTGAATGCTGCCACTGATTCCGTCCCTCTCCTTGGACATACTGTACGGTCTCAAAAGTCTCAGCACCATCGTAGTGGGCCTCACTAAGGATATACCCTTGATCCACATATTCTTCCACAGGATGATACGATGTACTGGGCAAAGCGGGGATGGAGTCTAGACGCTGCTCAATGCGGGCCACTTATTTGCACAGGGTCTCGATGTGAGAATCCAAGTGGCTAGCGGCCTTGACCTCGGAAGTCCGGGTCACAACGGTCCGTTCATCGCTCCATTACTGAGTGTTGGTCTCCATGTGCTCCAACAAGTCAATAGCCTCCTCCGGAGACTTATCAAGTAGGGCACCCTGCGCCACAGCATCGATGATCATCTTGGTGCTAGGCTAGAGCCGGTTGTAGAAGCTCTGCACCAAATCCCAAGGCTGGAACCCATGGTGAGGACACTGATGTTGGAGGTCCTTGAACCTCTCCCATGCCTCGTAAAGTGACTCCTATAGGAGCTGCTTGAAGTTAGAAATGGCCCCACGGATCCGGACCGTCATCGAGGGTGGATAAAACTTATCCACAAATGCAAGCACGAGCTTCTCCCAGGTGGTGAAGTGGTTGGGAGGGTGGGCCCGGAGCCAATATGAGGCTTTATCCCTTAAGGTGAACGAGAAAAGCCGCAGCTACACAGCATCATCACTAACGTCCTTCGCCTTAAACGTATCACATTTCGCCAAGAAGGAGTCAATGTGATGGTTGGGATTTTCATGAGGATACCCGTAGAAGGGATCCTGCTGCATCAGGTTTATCAACCCCGTCTTGAGCTCAAAGCTCGCTACCACCAGTTGCGGTCTGAGGATGGATGAGTTGTTCCCAAAAGTAGGTTTCATGTGGTCCCTGATGGACCTGGTGCGAGGAGGAGGAGGAGGATTGTTTTTCGCCATCTGAGCGGAGGGAGATGAACTTCTACTAGAGGCTCTTAAAGCCCTGGCTGTCTTTTCGATCTCAGGATCGAATAATAATTCTCTAGTAGACCCCTTGTAGCCGGTGTTCATGCACCAATAAAACTCAGAAAAATACCGTCAGTAGCACCAAAATAGATAAAAAGAATAAAAATGATGGAAGGGTGAGAAATGATCAGAATGCTAGCAAACATCAGAAAGTAAAAATAAACTGAGGTAAATGCTATCTCTGTCCCTGGCAACGGCGCCAAAATCTTGACGCGCCCGTAACCTACACCTAGGTTCCACCTGGCGGTGTCACGATCGCCAGGCGTGGTATGGCCCCTAGGCTACAATTTCGGTCTCAATCCGCAAGCGGACGGTGTCGAGTTATAGTATATAAGATGTCGAATCCCACAGGGACGGTGATAGTGTCAATTTGGTCTCGGTTTATCTCAAAGTCTAGAAGTGGGATAGCTATCGGGGTGAAAGATTTGGCTTGGTTGTTGTTGTTGTAATACTAATAAAAGGGACTAGGGCTTTAGAGATCACCACTAGGATCGTTGGGGGATGATGTTGGGATAGGATCCTTACATTGCATTAGGGCTAGGGAATTAATCCCCCAATTCGTACCACTCTCGTGGGTTAGAATTGCGGGGTATTTCGGTGGCTCTCGTTGACGCAATGGCAGTAGCCGTCAACGGTAGCGGTATAGTTCGTCGATGGATCCCCTTAAGACACGAGTCGGTCATGGTCACGAGCCTTGATTGGATCCACCGATTTCCTTATTTGAATCCCTAGATACCCTTTAAGCACATCAATTCCACAGACCGTGGGCATGATCTCAGTACGGGTTATCTATGGATTCGGTAGGATCTACCGAAATACTACCCTAAATCCTAAATTCAATGTAGGGATCCCGATCTACATTTTCCCTATTGGATCCTAGGGCTAACCCATCAGCCCTAGAATAATCTACTCATTCATGGTATCGTTAACAGATAAAAATGCGATTTTTATATACAAAGACATCATCGCAAATCAATAACATAGGGATCAAAACTTACAGAGAGAGTAGACGGACAATAGATCCAGAAAAAATCCGAATTCCAATAAGCAAACGTAGATGAGAACAAAAATATCAATCTCTCAATTTTTAACCTAAAAAGTATCAACAGTTCGATCTCCAAGAACCAATACAAAAATCGCCCTAAGCTCCCTATAAAAAACTATTCAGAATTCCTAATGAAAAGTTCTCCCCTCAGTCCCCGCACAGCTCCTCCTTTCAGTGCTCCCCAGATAGCACGCATCGCGGCCTCAGAATTCTTTCCAAAAATGGCCCTAGAATTGCCGACCGAGTAGGTGACTCAGTCGAGCAATGTGCTGCTCATTCAGTGGCTCGGCCCGAGCAGAGGAGCTGCTCGACCGAGCACTACAGGAAATGGAAAAGATTCAAAGTTTCCGCTCTGCCTACCCGGACCGAGTAAGCTCTGCTCGGTCCGAGTAGGGGTCGACTAAGTCAGCTGCTCGGGGCGTGTCGCTTGATGGCTTCAGCTGTGGAAATTGAGACTGCTTGACCGAGCAGCTGAACGGCTCGGTCCGAGCCAGCCCGTATCAGCTCTCTTCTCAAACTGAAGTGGCTCGGTCGAGCAGCTGAGCTGCTCGGACCGAGCATTTTCTAGGAAACTGCTGGGAAATGTTGGGATGTCTCTCTCTCTCCTCTGCTCTCTCTCTTTCTTCTCCTCCAATGGCTCCAAAAGTGTGGCGAACTCCTCTAGAGCCCCGCCAATGACCACACGAGCATGTCGGATAAGTCCATACCCAAGTGGGGTCCCAAATCGCTCCAAAATCCCTGAAAACTCACAAAACACTACGAAACTCGAAAATATCGTCAGAAATGCAATATCGCAGTAAACTGAAGGATTTGGATGCGAAAATGGCATGAGATGCAATGGAATGATGATATGAAAATAGTATAAAATATGAACACATCAGCGAGCATATTACTTAGTTCCGTTTTGACCAAGTAAAAGTTCCAAGTTATAAAACCATCTATATGTGACATCAAATCAAAAGAGTTTGATTATGTCAAATATATAGAAACTTTGGTGTCATTAATGAACTGGACATAATTTGCACAAGAATAATTGGAATATAATATGACTGACTTGTTGGAATGATAAACATTACATCAAATAGTATATGCTAATCGTTAGCTATACAAGAAGGAAAATTGTTGGATGAGATCCAAAGACGGTTTCGAAGGATCACCCATGTGTGAGCAAATGGTGCATTAAGAATAAGACTTCATAAAACTGCATAATAGCTACATTTTAGCAGATCCCTTTTAGGTTTGATATATGAACGTCCGTAGTGACTGATATGCTATAGCGGTATGAGATACCGAGATAAATAGCCTAAGTGCAAGTGGGAGATGTAGGAAGATATATGCCCTTGAGGCAATTTATCCTAAGAAACATCTTGTTCAAAATATAAATGGTACTAATTATCCTAGTATAAATTATATGAATTATATACTTGGATAATTTCCTTAGACTTAAAGTGAGGTCATTACACATCTAGATGTAGATCTCGATTATGGAAAGTGAATGATCGATAAGAATTAAAGTCTTAAAATGTTCATGGTCATAGATCTGTCGAGAAAAGGATATTGACACATCAGACAGACTATTGTGTCTTTGTCTTACCCTAAAGGGTGATGATGATCGCATAGTCATTCGACCTGGCGATGTCGGAGACAAGGCACAGGTGCTCATTAGAGAATGAGTCCACTGAACGACCCAATGAAGAGTTATTAAATGGTTAAACTTTAACTAAACTGTCATTAATAACTCTATAGTGATGACAGGTAAGTTGGTCCTTAAGACCTGAAGTCTTTGTACAAACTTGTGCGTGAATAGTATCACTTAGATCTATAATCTAGCTTCGAGGACAGGCCTGCTGAAAGGTCTTAGGTTAGGTGATACCTGAAGCATACGATGTAAGTAAATGACTAAGATGGGATTTGTCCCTTCTGTAAACGAGAAGTTAGTGTAAACTCTATAGTGATGACAGGTAAGTTGGTCCTTAAGACCTGAAGTCTTTGTACGAACTTGTGCGTGAATAGTGTCACTTAGATCTATAATTTAACTTCGAGGACAGGCCTGCTGAAAGGTCTTAGGTTAGGTGATACCTGAAGCATACGAGGTAAGTAAATGAATAAGATGTGATTTGTCCCTTCTGTAAACGGGAAGTTAGTGTCACAGGCTCAATACGGTTCTTCGGGCTAAACCTTCACCGGGGTACGTTGTAAGATGTACAATGTGTATATAACAAAGACCGAAGTATGCTGACTGATAATTGACGTCCCCACGGTTTTCGTGATAATAAGAGTGAAATATTGGATTGGGGGCATGAGATTTAAATATTTATAACCGCAAGCGCACGGTGTTGTAGTGTGGCTTAAGGGTCGAACACAGGGAGGCGTGGTTGTGCTTGTGTCAGAAAGGACCGGATTCACCCTAGGGGTGAGCTAGCCCGAATCGAATGATGGTTTGTCACGAATGGTAGGTAAGGGGTTAAACAATAATAAAGGAAACCTGGGACTTCGGTTTCCACCCTATCACGTGATTCTTGCTAACACGACCGACGGATAGGATAACAATCGGAATTAGGGTCTATTGGTGAGACGTTGCCTCTATGAGTGATACAAGCATCCCATGGGCCCAATATTCCGGTCGGTGCCCAGGATGATACGCCGGACTTCCCAGGTTCAGTCAGTGGGTATTCCCATGTCCATTAACAGTGACCGACTCCGGGAGCACTAAGCTCGCAACGATAACTCCCAACATCTCATCCTACCGCTCCCGCGCGCTAGGATTCGATGTCTACGCTAAGGGCATGAGCTATGGCAAGGGAGTCAATCGCCAAGTTTATTTCCCCTTGGCCCAAGATCAAAGGCGGTCTTTTTCCTGCCGATGACAATGAAACACCCCGTATAACCGATAAATTCCTATTCCCTATCGATTTCCTAGTCCTATGAACGCATCAGGGAGAACCCACGAAGGGGTTTCCACCAAAATCCCAGATTGGGAAACTACTCACACATATTAGCTAAAAAGCGATCTAAATGAAAATCGACCGTTAAAAACATGATCAGGCGATTGAAATGCAATAGTAGTAATGCAATTAAGATAATATCAAAGTTTGGTAAAGATCGGAACACTTACAAATAACTAGAAAATTACAGCCGTCGCAAGAGAGAAAAAAACAGTAAAAAATACAACAGCCCCGTTTCTGGAAACCTAGGGTTTATATTTATAGAAAACAACATCACCCGATCGGGTGACCTGCTTCGTTAATCGACAGCAGTCTTCAGAAACTTCACCCGGTCAGACGACACGATTGGTTGGAGGAAGCAGCTCGTCGTTTGAATCTTGGTGTCGTCGGGTGAACCGATCGGTTGATAAATCAACCGATCGGTTGGAATTGTCGCCCAAAAAGACAGAAACTTCGGACGTTTTTGCACAGTCTGGAGGCGGTTGGGTGAGCTCTCCGGGCCATCTCTTCGGGGAAATTGGCTACAGGTGAACCGATCGGGTGATAGTCACCCGATCGGTTGGAGTTCAGCTTCAATTTCCCGAGAGAATTGTTGGGCAGAACCTGTCTCTAACCCGGTCGGTTGATGCTCTCATAGCTTCAGCTGCTGTCTGGGTGGTGCACGTGTGCACCACCCGATCGGTTGACTGTGTCCAATCGATCGGGTGGGGGCTGAAAGATGGCGATCTTCGTCGTCTGACCCCCTGGATCACGCGTGACTCTTCCCGTTGCTCCGAGGACTTACGATATCTTCGGTATGTGTCCCCTATGTTGGCAAACTCCTGCAAACACACAAAAACACGAAAAAATGAAAGAAAACGAGAAAACACAAGAAAACGGATACGAGACGGCGGAAAATAGCGGAAAAACACAAAGAAGACGTGCGTGGATGTATAAAACATACACACACGTCAAAATCTCCCAAGATGAACCCTACCTCGTCCTCGAGGAAGACGAGTGAGAGTGGGAGCTCAGAGGGAGAAAATAGAGAGAAAAAGAGAAAAAGAGAACTCTAAATCCTAAATCGCCCGTCAGGGCCAACAAAATCAAAAACGACACACCAAGCAAGCAAACGACAAATCACCACACTAAACCAATGAAAACGAGTCCAGACAAATGCTGTGGGCCCACGCCATGAAGTGCGAGTGAGTGTGGTCATGTGCTAGCAGTCGGTGTCACTATCTACATCGTGTAATAAGCTCCATATACGCAATTCCAAGAAATGACCCAAATATCAATTTGATTTGGAATAAGCGGTGAATATATGGCTCAAGCATGCATGAGAAGAGTATGAGAATAGAAATGTATCTTGTGTCAGGGACTCCACAGCTAGGGACTTGGACATCACCACACTATCGCCTAGATAATAGCTAGAAATTCCCTATTCCAAGTGTTTTCGAAAGCGATGGGGGTTGAGATGATGTGGAGTAGGACACTCGGTGCAAATTCTCACCTTCCCTTTATTCTCGATAGGTAAGGAAATTTTCACACACAATTTTTTAGGTTTTGGATATATATATATATGGATTTTTGGCTATACATATGTATATTTTTTTTCTTTTCTCCTTTTTTGGGTTTTTCTTTTATCTCTTTTTTTGGATTTTTGGATTTTGGGGTATATACACGTGTGTACTCTCCCAAGTGGGAGAACTGTACACTACGAGGGGATTTGCACCAAGTAAAATAAAAAAAGAAATCGGGTTTAAAACACTTGGGCAAGTGAGATTTTTCGCTAATCAGTGCATAGGCTATATGGGTTATCCTAGTCCTAACTGTGGAATCCCGACAAATGCGACATGAAGCATACGATCTATATATTCATGCATACAGAAGCAGATAAGAGAGGCAAATACCGCATATTCAAATTGAAGCATGATAATCTAGGGGTCATTCCTGAACAGGTATATAAATCAAAATCACAAAGTAGAAGTACACCAAACGCTAGTCACGACACACGACTCACAAAAAGCTAAGTGGACCCACGATGCATGAAATGCAAGAGGACTCGGCTTCCTAGGGTTAGTGAACGAGATTATCGAAGCCGTGCTAGGTGTGTGTGTGTGTGTGTGTGTGTGTGTGTGTGTGTGTGTGTGTGATTTTTGTGGCAATTCATCATAGGGTTCATCTCTAGGAGAAAGAGATAAAAAAGGAAAGGAAGAAAAAGAAAAACACGGAGAAAAAACGACTCAAAACGAGGAAAAAGACACAAATGACGCACAAAGTGCGACTCCCCCAAGCTAAAACTTGCATTGCCCTCAATGCAATAAGAGTAAATACTGGAGGGCAATGAAAATGGGGGGGGAATACGCACCGACACAAAAAACACGAAAAAAAAAGAAAAACACACATATGAAACTGAAAATAAAAATAAAGATAAAGATCACACCACACGCCAGATAAACAGAAAATAAAAAAGAAATTTACACCACACTACAAAAATAAAAAACACAAAGAAAACATCACACGACGGCACAGTAAAATTGACTTCCCCCAAGCTAGTCATGACGATGCTAGCAAAATGATATGATCATGAAAATGCAGAGAGATGCAAGGGGGAGATCAATCGGAGTCGCTTTTGGTAGAATGGTAAGGTGATGGCGAGGAGGGTGGTGAATAATGGTAGAAGGAATCTTCCGAGGATGAAGGAGAGAGTGTACAAATAGGGGAAGAAGGGGTAACAGGCTGGACCACCGGAGGATCGAGATTTATCAGTGGATCATGGTGGATGATGGTGGCACGGGGTGAACTGACACACGGGTGCCAATCGGGAGGATCCAAGGGTGGAAAGTGAACGAGTGTGGCGTACCAAGGATCAGGGTAGAACTCCCAGGGTAGATGTGTCAGGCGTAAGGGGAAGCGCTCCGGAGATGAGGGTGGGAGGATGGCAAAAGGAGTGTAGGCAGGACTATAGAGGTAGGCTGCACGATCCTCACCAAAAGGAGTAAGCATACCGATAGCGATCAAGTAGTCGCGATCGATACGGCTACGTCCCAGTACAATAGGGAGGTCGGGCGGCATCCTCAAGACACAACTGACATTAAGAGTAACTATCCCCCCACAGCAAATAGAGCCAGAAGCTACGCGGCTAATAGATAAGATCTCCTGGATGATCCAATGAGCGGTGTTTATGGGTAAAGGGATATTGCCATGAATCTGGTCATGGGACATGGCGTAATGAAAGAGCAGCTCATCCCTAGACACCGTGGATACATCCACGCGAGCGAAAATGGTGTTGGCAAGGAAGCAGTGGGCGAAATGGTAGCAAGGGTATATGATGTAGGAGGCGAGGGCTACCGCTGGAAAGGTGGTATATCATGTGAATCGTTGCCAAACACCATCAGCCTGAAAGTAAGAAAAGAGTCAGATCGATCATGAGTAGAGCATTCAATATGACGATCGGGGTTAGGGAAGTTCAGAATATTGTTGAGCTCGTTGAAACTCATGGTAAAATCACCATTGAAGGAGCGGAAGGTGAAATCAAATTCTGACACCTCGAGCGAGCTGAGGAACTCAAGTGTGAGATTCCTGTGTGTATGCGCATGGGTACGTAGAAGGTAATCGCAACCTATGAAGCGAAAAAGTGCACAGACGCCCCTAAAGAGTCCAAGAGATTGTAGGGTGGGGAAGTCGGTGAAAAGAGTAGGTCGCATAGGGCGATGAAGAAGGGCGTGTAAGCGATCGAATTGCTCTTCAGAAGAGGGGTTGATGCCAAGGAAGGAAGGGGAAAAAGGGCCGTTGATGGGATGTCTGCGTGACGATGAGGCTATCTCCTTTCCCTCCCCGGACATGGTGACGGTGAGGGAAAGAATGATAAGGTGGGATATGGTGTCTACGAAGATGATGAAGCAGATGAAGTGTGCAAACACAGATTCAAGACATTGCATATAATGAAAGAAATGCGAAGAGTGGAAAGAGGTTACCCATCAACATTGTAAGATCAAGCACCCGAAATACCCCCACACAGTATAAGGAAGCGATTCGGGAAGCCGCCGCTCGCTGATCCGACAAGAATTGAAAATTTCAAAAATTTGGGGGCTAGGGTTAGGGTTTGGACGTTTGGTGAGTGAATGTTGTTGATGGGAAGAGTTTTGATGGTGGGGGAGTATGGGAATGAGTGAGGATGAGGACTTAGGGGTAGTGAGGTAGATGGAGGAGATCGATTCGGCAGTTGGAGGGAGAGAGATCGCGCGAATGGAAGTTTGGGGGTCAGGTGGACGAAGTTGTTGACATGGACATATATAGGGGCGTAAACGAACCGATCGGGTGAGGGTTCACCCGATCGGTTGGGTAAGTTTTGAAAATCTTCTGTCGGCCAACATCTACAGGTGAACCGATCGGGTGAGTTTTCAACCGATCGGTTGACCGCTTCTCAAATCTTCCCGAGATTCTGTGACTTTTCACCCGGTCAATCATACGACCGCAGCTTCACTCAACCGATCGGTTGATATAACCCTCAAATTTCCCGAGAATTCGGCCCTTCTCACACGGTCAGCCACCCGGTCTCAGCTTTCTTCACCCGACCAGTTCGCTGGAGAACAGATACTGGCCATTGTCTGATACGTCTCACCCGATCGGTTGAATGGTCACCCGATCGGGTGAGAGCTTGTTTCCTGCAGAAATTCACAAATGGCCTAAGTCTCTTGACGAAAGTCCCCGTGGCTGGATTTATTTATAAAAATAGGAAAAATTAAGCTAAAAATAAGCCTAAAACAAGGGTGAGAGTTTAGAACTTGGGTTGCCTCCCATGAAGCGCTTTTGTTTAATGTCGTTTGCTCGACGCCTCTTTTGGTGGTCAATTAGGATCTGGAGGGTTTGAGGAAGAGTCGTCAGTCGTTGAGAATCCGACCGGAGAGAATGCTGGTTCTCATACTGCATAGTGTTTATGGCGTTGCCCGTTGACTTTGAATGGCTCATCTCTTCCCATTATCTCGATGGCCCTATGCGGGAAGACCTTGGTGACGCGGAAATGTCCCGACCACCTTGACTTGAGTTTTCCAGGAAAAAGCTTCAGCCTCGAGTTGAATAGGAGAACTAAGTCTCCTTCCTTGAATTCCCTCTTCAGGATGCGCTTATCGTGCCAATCGCTTCAGCTTCTCCTTGTAGATCCGGGCATTTTCATAAGCATTGAGCCGGATCTCGTCGAGCTCGTTAAGTTGTAACTGTCAGTGGCCTCCAACCTCCTTGGCGTCAAAGTTTAGGTTCTTGATTGCCCAAAACGCCTTGTGTTCTAATTCCACGGGAAGATGGCATGCCTTCCCGTAGACAAGCCGGTAGGGGGTCGTGCCGATCGGAGTTTTAAATGCCGTCCTGTAAGCCCAGAGCACGTCAGAAATTTTTGATGACCAATCCTTATTAGAGTTGGCGACCGTCTTCTCCAGTATGCTCTTGATCTCCCAGTTAGAAACTTCCACTTGGCCGCTAGTCTGTGGGTGGTAGGCACGCCCTATTCGGTGTTGCACCCCGTACTTCTTCAAGAGAGCTTCGAATTTCTCCTCTATAAAGTGGCTCCCTCCGCCACTGATCAAAACTCGAGGCACACCGAACCGCTGGAAGATGTTGTTTTTAAAGAACTTGGCGACCACTTGGGAATCATTAATAGAACTGGCTATCGCCTCAACCCACTTCGATACGTAGTCCACAGCTACCAAGATATACTGATTCCCAGAGGACGAGGGAAACGGTCCCATGAAGTCGACCCCCCACACATCGAAGATCTCTACCTCTAGGATGTAGTGCTGAGGCATCTCGCTCCTCTTCAAGATGTTCCTCGTCCTCTGGCATTTGTCGCAGGCCTGGACATAAGCGTGGGTGTCTTTAACGAGGGTCGGCCAATAGAATCCGCTCTGAAGGATTTTCGCCGTTGTTTTATAGGCGCTCACATGTCCTCCACACTGCTGATCATGGCAATGGGAAATTATGGAGGTCGCGTCAGTTTGAGGAATGCACCTTCGTATCACCCCATCATTACAGGTCTTGTATAAATGGGGGTCGTCCCAATAAAATTTACGGACCTCATGGAAAAATTTCTTCTTCTGCTGATAGCTCACGTTGTGGGGGATGATGGCATACGTCAGATAATTTGCGATGTCGGTATACCAAGGAGTCCAAGCGGAAGTGATGGAGAAAAGATGCTAGTCAGGGAGCGAGTCATCAATCGGAGTGGCATTCGAATCGAGGGTAGGCATTCTGGACAAGTGATCGGCAACGACATTCTCCGCCCTCTTCTTGTCTTTGATTTCCAGGTCGAATTCCTGGAGGAGGAGAATCCATCTAATGAGCCGCAGCTTAGCCTCCTTCTTACTCAATAGGTATTTGAGAGCCACGTGATCCGTGTGCACGATCACCTTTGCACCAACAAGATATTGCCAAAACTTGTCCATCGCATCGATGACTGCTAGCAATTCTTTCTCCGTGGTCGTATAATTTCTCTGGGCAACGTCAAGGGTCTTGCTCGTATAATATATAACATGTAGATTTTTATCCTTTCTATGTCCCAAGACGGCTCCAACGGCGTAATCTCTATCATCGCAAATTAACTCGAAGGGCAGGTTCCAGTCCGACGGCTGAATCACGGGTGCGGAAATCAAAGCTTGCTTCAGAAGGCGGAAGGCTTCCATACACTCATCGTTGAAGGAGAAAGGTGCATCCTTGACAAGGAGTTGAGTCAACGGCCGAGAAATCATGGAGAAGTCTTTTATGAAGCGGCGGTAGAATCCCGCATGCCCAAGAAATCCACGGACCCCTCGAAGATTGACCGGTGGCGGAAGCTTTTCAATCACCTCTACTTTTTCCTTATCTACCTCGATTCCTCTCGAAGATGTCCCAGCACAACTCCTTCTTGGACCATGAAATGGCATTTCTCCCAGTTCAGGACCAGACCCTTGTCTTGACACCTCTCTAGGACTTTAGTTAGATTGCTGAGGCACGAGTCAAACTCAGTTCCATAGACGAAAAAATCATCCATGAAAACCTCCATGATATCCTGGGAGTAGTCGGAGAAGATTGCGGACATTAGTCTTTGGAATGTAGCCGGGGCGTTACAAAGCCCAAACGGCATTCTTCTATAAGCATATGTCCCAAATGGATAGGTAAAAGTCGTCTTCTCTTGGTCATCATTATGGATGGGGATTTGAAGAAAACCGGAGTACCCGTCCAAGAAGCAGAAGTAGTTGTGCTTTGCTAGCCTCTCGAGCATCTGATCAATGAAAGGGATAGGGTAGTGATCTTCCTCGTGGCCGTGTTCAGCTTCCTGTAGTCAATGCACATCCGGTATCCCGTGACGGTCCTCGTAGGTATGAGGTCGTTTTTCTCGTTGCGGATCACCGTCATTCCACCTTTCTTGGGTACAACGTGCACCGGGCTAACCCAACGACTGTCGGAGATAGGGTATATAATACTGGCATGTAGAAGCCTAACAATTTTCTTTTTTACCATCTCTATCATGATGGGATTTAGTCTCCGTTGCGGCTCAATAGAGGAGGCTTGCTCGTCTTCAAGCAGAATTCGGTGCGAGCAAAGCCCCAAGCTTACTCCTTTCAAGTCTTCAATTACATACCCGAAAACACTCTTTAACCTTTTTAAAACACCAAGAAGTTTGGTCATCTGGTCCTCAGGCAGCGAGGAGTTCACTATGATCGGTAGTGTTGAATCCTTCCCCAGATATTCATATTTCAGTCCCGGGGCAACTCTTTCATCTCAACTTCATGGGGTCCCGACGCATACTTTTCAAGCTGAGCATCCTCCAGTGAAAGTATTTCCTTGTGGATCTCTCGAAAGCTAGCATCCCGAATTTCACTCTCCGCCTTGGTCTCGCTTGGTAAAGCCTCACAAGGTAACGAGGGGGCAACGGGGGAAGGTCCTGGGTCTTTCTCAAGCTCATAATAATTGTCCAGGAAGAAGGCTGCAACGTGAAAACATGTTTCAACGGTCGATGGCTCCCCCACACTGCTTCCAGCTTCCTCATTCCCCTAAGATCCGGGATGCTCAACAGAAGTCTGCAAGGAATAGATCGATTCCTGTTCAACGTACTCGACAGACTCTGCCTGGTAGTTCTCCTGACAAAACCCCTCATAGGTGAACAATCCCCCCCCCCCCCACTGAATTCGAAACTAGGTGCTTCAAAATACGCCACCTCACACGGAGGGAGGAGAGTTGTTACTGGATGCTGCTGCGTATCATTATATCTTCTTTGATTTTCCACAGCAGCAAACAGAAGGGATAGAACGTTCGAAGCACATAGGGATTCTGTCAAACTCTGTGCCAAACAACGGACGTGGTGTGAATGATCCCAGATATCGCCCGAAACAGCACACAACATCCTTGTCGGGGAGTAGAAAACCTGTGAGAAGAGGAGGGAGGGAGAACTGCACGGATAGAAAACGCGTCAAAAGCATCGGTTGCATAAATGGGAGGTGAGGAGTAGCGATGGCGGTATGGCAACTCAATCAGCCAATTATTTATAACTAATATTTACAATATGTCCGAGTAAAATAAAAAAGTGTAGAATGCGATAATTATCGCGAGATAGAGATGTGAGCTAGACTCAAGGGTTCAAAAGATCCATAAATAATAAGCATGTTGCCTCCCCAGCAACGGCGCCATAAAGCTTGACGTCTCCACGGTTTTCGTGATCATAAGAGTGCAATATTGGATTGGGGGCGTGAGATTTAAATATTTATAACCGCAATCACACGGTGTTGTAGTGTGGCTTGGGGGTCGAACACAGGGAGCCGTGGTTGTGCTTGTGTCAGAAAGGACCGGATTCACCCTAGGGGTGAGCTAGCCTGAATCGAATGATGGTTTGTCACGAATGGTAGGTAAGGGGTTAAACAATAATAAAGGAAACTTGGGACTTCGGTTTCCACCCTATCACGTGATTCTCGCTAACACGACCGATGGATAGGATAACGATTGGAATTAGGGTCTATTGGTGAGACGTTGCCTCTATGAGTGATACAAGCGTCCCATGGGCCCGATATTTCGGTCGGTGCCCAGGATGAAACGTCGGACTTCCCAGGTTCGGCCAGTGGGCATTCCCATGTCCATTAACACTGACCGACTCCGGGAGTACTAAGCTCGCAATGATAACTCCCAACATCTCATCCTGCCGCTCCCGCGCGCTAGGATTCGATGTCTATACTAAGGGCGTGAGATATGGCTAGGGAGTCAACCGCCAAGTTTATTCCTCCTTGGCCCAACGGTCAAAGGCGGTCTTTTTCCCGCCGATGACAATGAAACACCCCGCGTAACCGATAGATTCCTACTCCCTATCGATTTCCTAGTCCTATGAACGCATCAGGGAGAACCCACGAAGGGGTTTCCACCAAAATCCCAGATTGGGAAACTACTCACACATATTAGCTAAAAAGCGATCTAAATGAAAATCAACCGTTAAAAATATGATCAGGCGATTGAAATGCAATAGTAGTAATGCAATTAAGATAATATCAAAGTTTGGTAAAGATCGGAACACTTAAAAATAACTAGAAAATTACAGCCGTCGCAAGAGAGAAAAACAGTAAAAAATACAACAGCCCCTTTTCTGAAAACCTAGGGTTTATATTTATAGAAAACGACATCATCTGATCGGGTGATTCTTCACTCGATCGGGTGACGAATCACCTGATCGGGTGACCTGCTTCGTTAATCGACAGCGGTCTTCAGAAACTTCACCCGGTCAGATGACACGATCGGTTTAAGGAAGCAGCTCGTCATTTGAATCTTGGTGTCATCAAGTGAACCGATCGGTTGATAAATCAACCGATCGGTTGGAATTGTCGCCCAAAAGACAGAAACTTCGGACGTTTTGGCACGGTCTGCAGGCGGTCGGGTGAGCTCTCCGGGCCATCTCTTCGGGGAAATTGGCTACATGTGTACCGATCGACTGATAGTCACCCGATCGGTTGGAGTTCAGCTTCAATTTCCCGAGAGGATTGTTGGGCTGAACTGGTCTCTATCCTGGTCAGTTGATGCTCTAGTAGCTTCAGCTGCTGTCTGGGTGGTGCACGCGTGCACTACCCGATCGGTTGACTATGTCCAACCGATCGGGTAGGTGCTGAAAGATGGCGATCTTCGTCGTCTGACCCCCTGGATCATGCGTGACTCCTTCCGTTGCTCTGGGGACTTACGATATCTTCGTTATGTGTCCCCTATACTGGCAAACTCCTGTAAACACACAAAAACACGAAAAAGTGAAAGAAAACGAGAAAACACGAGAAAACGGATACGAGACGGCAGAAAATAGCGGAAAAACACAAAGAAGACGTGCGTGGATGTATAAAACATACACATACGTCAATAATCGCTAGTAGGGTTGACGGTTTACCATACCCTAGGCCATGCAGGGACATAGTTTTGAAGAAGGTACTAAAACTACGGTATTCATCACTGACACAGTGAGAGTGATCCCGACGACACTTTTGTCGATGGGTCAATCACGTAATCATGATGCTGAAACAGAGACGACACCTACTACTCGTGGTTGCTATCGTCTAGGGGGTTTCGAGCCCCAACCTGTAGTAGGGTCAGGCTGTAGAATCTCACATCGAGTTCAGTTTGCGTCTTAGAAATAGGAAGAATTTAGGAGGAGTGCACTCCGGTGCACGAGGATAATTGAAGTCACTAAGAGTTAGTGACATTAAGTCGATCTATATTAAATAGTATTTAATTAGGTTGCATAAGTTTTTTGACATTAAATGAGATTTAATAATGTAGCAAAATATTTGCGACTTCAGCATTAGTAGAATGATGTACGGGATTAAAGCATGCGATGCAAACGGATTTAAAATGCATCGTAAATAGTTTACGATAATATTTTAGATCATATAATGCATAGAAATGGATAGATGGCTCTTTGGGATGGTCCCATTCGAATCATGCTTTCAAACAAATCTGAAATCGGTCCAATCGGAGTTGTAGAACTCAAGAAACCGCCCGAAAGGCTAGAACTGGGCAAAAGAGCCCAGTTCTACCCTACCCAGCTTGGGCAGGCGAGTCCAGACCCGCTAGCTGGGCTGAACCCACCCGTAAAGGGGGGTCCAGCTCGTTGGCAGGCTGAACCTGCCTGCTAAGCAGGCGGGTCTAACCCGCCCGCTTATACGGGCGGGTTAAGCCCGCTCGCCTACGCAGGTGGGTTTGAGCCCGCCCGCACAACAGGAGGGTGCCCAGATCGAATTGGACACTCCCAGCTAGAAGTGGACCCCACCTGCGGGGCCCACAATCCAACAAACCCTAAGGTTTGTTAAGGCTGTAATTTTAGCCGATTTGTGAGTTTTTGCTCAACTTTGAGCAATTGTTTGAGGGGTCAAACGAAGTCTAAATTTGTCACCGTTTGTTTCAATGCGTTCACCGTTCATAGCGTTTCGAAATGATAGGTTGTATCACTTCTGAAGCTCAATGGTGAGGGAGACAAAATTAGTTGAAGTTTAGCCTTTGAGAAAGGCGAACTAACTTAGTTTTTTTTTCCTCATATTCATTAATAGTCCCACATTGCTCGTGCAATGAGCAATGGGGTCCGGCTCCCTATATAAATAGGGGTCAACACCCTTTAGTAAAACTTGCACCAAGTCTCTGAATCGAGTAGCTCCAAAAAGGTTTTGAGCACGCTCGTTTCAAGACGAAAAATTATTCCTTCCTCCTATCTTTCTTCTGTTCCTTCGCTCGCGTTCTATCAAAACGACGAGAAGCATCAGATTCGATCCGAAATCTAAGACGTTGGATCGCTCTTAAGTGAAATCTTCTTCGGTAAGTGGTTGGCTCAGAGGCACGGTATTGGCTCGTTTCAGGTGGATCAGTTCAGGGCGCAAAGGCGGTGACGCGTGTTCATATTTCACATTTTGCACACGCTCTTTTTTGTGTTTTCATATGCATTTCATCTCATTCCATGATGTATATATCACATTTTGGTTCATATTGACTATTGGGTGTATTGTTTGTATTTCAGGTGAATGTCGGCATTTTGGTGTCTTTGGAGTCAACCTTGCATGTCAGGACCAAGGCGCGCTTATATGGTGAAGATCCGATGGCCAAAGATGAGGATTCGTTGTTCTGGAGCTTCAACCGATCGGGTGGACAGACTGACTCGATCGGTTCGTGCACATATATCCGACCCGGACAGAAGCTGAAATGAAGAAGACCCCACCCGATTGGTTCAGTGATCGGATGGTCATGTCAGTGCTCAATGTTTTGTGTGCCAAACCCCCCGATCGGTTGACTTTCCAACCGATCGGGTCATCTCCCCGGGTCATTTTGGGGAAGAACTCACCCGACCGGTTGACACTTCAACCGATTGGGTGGCCTTTTCTTCCCCTTTCGCGCACTACTGATGCATTCATTGAATATCTAAAATCATTCCAGAGGGATTTTGGGTGATCTCTTATTTTTTTAGCGTCGGCATCGTCGTTAGCTTTCCAACAATAGGTCACATGCCCAAATCCGATTTTTCTACATATTTCTGGAATTTTCTGAGCGCAGCTGGGTGCTGAAATCTGGGCTGTCTAGATTTTGATTTTCACCCGATCGGGTGGGCTATCCATGCGACCGGGTGAGCTCATTTTCAGAAGTTCTGAGCCTCTATTTATTTCCACCTGATCAGGTGAACTTCCACCCGATCGGGTAGGCCTGTTTTAGCAGGTTTAGTGGGTTTTTGGACCCGAACTGTTAAGGGTTTGTGGGGGCTTATAAACATGAGATTGTGCACGACTTGAAGAGAGTTCTCTCCTTTTTTTCAGCAGTTTTCTTCCCCTTTAGGGGATCTTTAGGTTAGGTTAGATTAGGTCTTCTACTTCAATAAGTCTTGTAATGGATTGATGATTCAATGGCAAGATAAGTATTTCCTTTCATATATCCATTGTTTTGTGCTATTTTTATTGTGCATGATGTTGAATGTTTATTTGTCCATTTTATTGCTTTCTATCATGTTTTCACCATTGAGTAGTGTTTGATTAAACCTAATATGGGTTAGAGTAGGATTGATGCGTGGGATTTTACATTCGAATTGATTGCATGGCAAGTGTTTGATGGAATGTGTCAATGGGAATTTCTAGCAACCTGAGTCCAATTCGTATGGCAACACACTAGATGTGTTGGGGGATGGGGTTTGAATGCTTATCCTGTCAAGATCCGCTTTAATGTATTGCTAGAAATCACATTTGACCTAGTTAGCCATTAGGGTTACGCGGGGGCATTTTATTGTCACTGGCGGGAGAAAGACCGTCGTTGACCGACAGGACAAGGGAAAATAAAACTGGCGTTTGATTCCCTAGCCACAGCTCACACCCCTAGCGTTGACATCGAATCCTCGCGCGTGGAAACGTCTTGGACGAAATGTTGGGAGTTATCATTGTGGCCTTAATGCTCCCGGTTACGGAGGGTGTTGGACATGGGAATGCCCACCGTCCGAAACCGGGTAGACCTAGCGTATCATCCTGGGCATCGAATGGAATATCGGGCCCATGGGACGCTAGGTATCACCTTTAGGGGCAATGTCTCATCCTGGGTCAAGTCGAATGCCAAGTGTCATGAGTGATCTAGCCCGTGTTAGCGGAGATTCATTTCTTGTCCTTTTTATTTCTTTCTTTTATTTCTTCACTACCCACTCTTATCATCCACGTAGCTCTCACACAACCTAGGCGAGGCTAGTAGCCATTCAAGCCATCCACCTCCCTGTGTTCGATATACCTGCACCCTACACTAACCGTGCACTTGCGGTAAAACGACACCGCGCCCATACCGTAAACGGGACGCCGGTCAAGTTTTTGGCGACGTTGCCGGGGAGGTGTTCGGTTTGATATTAGCTTAGCTTGGGTTCGTTAGACTACACAAAAAAACAATAACCAAGAAATTTTTTTCCCCACCATTATATTATCCTTTTGTTATTCTCTTGTACTATTGACGCTCCTCTCTAGTTTTCTTATTTTTGTTGTCCAGATATCTTTGGTATAACCATGTGGAGATCAAATTTCGATGCTCAGATGGGAGGCTATGATCCTTATTCATTTGTGGTTTGTGAGATTTGTGGGATGGCAGGGCACGTGCATAATGATTGCCCATTTACGCCTGAGAACCTCATTCTGAACCAAGGCCAAACATTTTCCCACAACCTTAGCCTAAACACCTCTCATCCCTTTCCTCAACCTTATATCCCTCCACAAACATAAGAAAAGTCAAGCCTTGAGTCTCTCCTTGAAGGTACCACGTTTAACAAAGGCCAAATATTGCAAAACTTTATGGTACCAATCACTGAGCCTACACCGAGGAGAGGGGATGGAGGAGAGGATATAACCACTTTCATGGTTGAGACCACCATGCCATCGGCCACCATAAACACATCCCATGCCGATGCCCCATTTTTCCAACACTACAACTTGGATGACAATGCATTTTTTGATGATGATAGTGAGGATGTGGTGACTTCTCAAGGATCTGTGGGAGATGCTTCTCATCTTAATTTGGATACCCCACATGAGTCCTACGAGAGCACCGAGGAGACAACAGAGCTTATGCATACCGGCGAGGAGGATGTGTGTGAGGACGAGGACACCACAACCACATGCGAGTGGTCCGCTCCACATCCACCTCTACAGCCATCTATGTCGATGCTTCTTCCTTGGTCTGTGGTCAACCACGATGATGTCATATAGGACATCGGGCAGATGGTGGAGCATGAGCATATCGTCGAGGAGAATGTGCATGCGGGCTTGGATATGATCTTCCACTTCATGGAGCCCGAGCCACATCTACCTCTACCGTCACTCTCCACTTCTCCTACGGCTGAGCATCTACTTGAGCATATTGTCCATATTCAGGTAGATTTTCATACTCACTCTCACTCCACATTTAAGTCTCGCTTTTCACGTCCTATTTCTTTAGACTTAAATGTTTTTGACACACCATATCTCTCACAGGACAAAGGATCAACTTCCCCTGAGGTAAGCTGCAGTGTGTCACCACCTGGAGAGCCACTTCTCTTGGAAAGCGAGGATTTGGTCGTCACTAGTACAGAGGCTAGCGACCCATTATCAGGGAGTATTCGTCACCCCTTTATTATTTTTCCATCTTATGTTTACGATTATCTCTAGGATACATTTATTTTGGGAAATAATTTCTTGCCATGGACTAACGCACCTCGTCCTTTGCAGGTCACAGGTGGACACTTACTAAGGATGCTTGTAGGTTTATTGCTTAGATCCATTGGCACATGTTGCACAGCGCTTCTGGCGGAGCCACAGCAGGAGCAGTTTGAACAGCTACCTACCCCACTCGAGATTCTGGATCTGCCTATACTCAGGTGTATCCTAATCTAGTAGTGTAGAAATTTACAGCTTTCTAGTTTAGATTAGAATAAGCTCGTCTCCTTTAATTAGCGAGGAAAGCGTACCTAGGGTTTGCTTTTACATCATAATAACCCATCATGTCGTGCCCTTCTATCATTTCACACCCATCACCCTATCCTCGTTCTTTTGGCACATTTCTTGGCCCCGTTATCATTTTTCTCCATGAGACCCCTACCACCTCCAAAGGGTGGCGATGCATGCCTATTGTTCACTCTCCCCTTTATCTTTTATGCCCCGTATCGGATTTTCATATCTTTTGGGGATAGCTTATATTAGCTTGGAGGAGAGTATCACCAATAGTCATTTTTTGTTATTTTTGATGCATTTTCCCTCTCATTCTATCTTTGCCCTCTCATGTGTGATCTTATTGAATTGAGGGCAATGCAAGCTTTAGCTTGGGGGAGTTGCATTTCATGCACGTTTCCTTTATTTTCTTCCATTTTTCACCTTTTTCATGCATCAAAAATTTTTCTTTTCATTTTTATGCATCATTCCCAACATGCATTTTTCTTTCTCCATTTCATTTTTTTCCTCTTTCTAAGAGATGAACCCTCAATGATATTTTGCCACGCATGCTTCACTTTTCGCATTTGAGCACCTTTTTCTATCACGCTATTTCTTTGATTATTCAATGCGCATATATGTGTTTGCCATCTTTTGGGTTTATTTGCTATATTTTGATATTGTTGGTTGTGATTGTGTTTAAGGCATGCTTCTAGCTATAAATCGTATTTTAATATGCCCCTCTATTTGAAGTTCCTAGATTTTCATGCTTCATTCCCAAGAAACGGTTATTTTACCATCCTATCCCCGTGCTTCTAACTCTTGCATGAAATACTATATGTGTACTCTTTTCGCATGTGTTAGCTACCTTTCAACGGGATTAGGATATCCACACCCTTGTCCCGTGCTTGAATTCATGGAGGATTTTCTTGCCATGCTTGGATTTCTCAAAAATTCTGTTTTGTTTTACTTTGTACATTCCCCCTCGTCATGCATCATTCTCCCATTTGGGGGAGTGCACATTTTTCATATTTTTGTATAATGGTCCTTCGGGGTTCTTCGTAACCCGATGTCCTAAAGCCATCTGGCTTGGGATGCGTGGCCGCCCTTGCATTCCATTGCGATCCCGCAAGTTTGCAAGATAAAAATATTAAAATCAAAACAAAAACAACAAAAAACAAAAAAACAAAAAAATATATAAAAACCATTGTGTATAGGGAAGGCGAGAGTTTGTACAAAGTGATCCTTCCACATTTTCTCCATCTCCTTTTGAAAATCAGGCAAGCCAAGAAAGTGTTTCAAATATAAAAAACGACAAGTGTGTGTGGTGATTCCTTACATCCTAGAGATTGATAGCTATTCACATGATTCATATCTATTCTTTCTTACTTCTTCATGCATGTATGGGTATCTCGTATTCACCGTTTGGAAGATTTGATATGAATTTTGAGCTTCCTCGTATTTGGACATATTATCTACTATAACATGTTATGATAGCTACGCCTTTGCCAATGTCACGCTTTTATCTCTTTTGTGCTCTATTGATATGAACCAATGATGCTATATTATGAGATTGAATTCTTGAATTAGATTTTGCTACGCTTTTCCTTTGCACTTAATTGTGCTGGTGAATACATTTGTGGTTTGGAGAGGGTGATCAAGGATTCTCCGCTTTCCTTTCTTGATTTCGCACCCGATCTTCATTCCAACTCGTCTTCCTCGGGACGAGGAAGGTTTAGCTTGGGGGCTTGACGCGTGTTCATATTTCACATTTTGCACACGCACTTTTTCGTGTTTTCATATGCATTTCATCTCATTCTATGATGTATATATCACATTTTGGTTCATATTGACTATTGGGTGTATTGTTTGTATTTCAGGTGAATGTCGGCATTTTGGTGTCTTCTGGAGTCAACCTTGCATGTCGGGACCAAGGCGCGCTTATACGGTGAAGATCCGATGGCCAAATATGAGGATTCGTTGTTCTGGAGGTTCAACCGATCGGGTGGACAGACTCACCCGATCAGTTCGTGCACATATATCCGACCTGGACAGAAGATGAAATGAAGAAGACCCCACACGATCGGTTCAGTGATCGGCTGGTCACGTCAGTGCTCTTTGTTTTGTGTGCCAAAGCCACCCGATCGGTTGACTTTCCAACCGTTCGGGTCATCTCCCCGGGTTATTTTGGGGAAGAACTCACCCGACCGGTTGACACTTCAACCGATCGGGTGGCCTTTTCTTCCCTTTTGCACAGTACTGATACATTCATTGAATATCTGCTATCATTCCAGATGGATTTTCGGTGATCTCTTATTTTTCTAGCATCGGCATCGTCGTTATCTTTCCAATGATAGGTCGCATGCCCAAATCCGATTTTTCTACATTTTTTTGGAATTTTCTGAGCGCAGCTGGGTGCTGAAATCTGTGCTGTCTGGAATTTGATTTTCACCCGATCGGGTGGGCTATCCATGCGACCGGGTGAGCTCATTTTCAACAGTTCTGAGCCTCTGTTTATTTCCACCCGATCGGGTGGGCCTGTTTTAGCATTTTTAGTGGGTTTTTGGACCCGAACTGTTAGGGGTTTGTGGGGGCTTATAAACATGAGATTGTGCACGACTTGAAGCGAGTTCTCTCCTATTTCTTCAGCAGTTTTCTTCCCCCTTTAGGGGATCTTTAGGTTGGGTTAGATTAGGGCTTCTACTTCAATAAGTCTTGTAATGAATTGATGATTCAATGGCAAGATAAGTATTTCTTTTCCTATATCCATTGTTTTGTGCTATTTTTATTGTGTTTGATGGTGAATGTTTGTTTGTCCATTTTATTGCTTTCTATCATGTTCTTCATCATTGAGTAGTGTTTGATGAACCCTAATATGGGTTAGAGTAGGATTGATGCTTGGGATTTTACATTCGACTTGATTGCATGACAAGTGTTTGATGGAATGTGTCAATGGGGATTTCTAGCAATCTGAGTCCAATTCGTACGGCAACACACTAGATGTGTTGGGGTTTGGGGTCCGGATGCTTGTCCTGTCAAGATCCTCTTTGATATATTGCTAGAAATCACATTTGACCTAGTTGGCCATTAGGGTTACGCGGTGGCATTTTATTTTCACTGGCGGGAGAATGACCGCCTTTGACAGTCGGGCTAAGAGGAAATAAAACTGGCATTTGATTTCCTAGCCACAGCTTACACCCCTAGCATTGACATCGAATATTCGCGCGTGGAAACGGATTGGATGAAATGTTGGGAGTTATCATTGTGGCCTTAATGCTCCCGGTTATGTAGGGTGTTGGACATGGGAATGCCCACCGTCTGAAACCGGGTAGACCTAGCATATCATCCTGGGCATCGACCGGAATATCAGGCCCATGGGACGCTAGGTACCACCTTTAGGGGCAATGTCTCACCCTGGGTCAAGTCGAATGCCAAGTGTCATGAGTGCTCTAGCCCATGTTAGCGGGGATTCATTTCTTGTCTTTTTTATTCTTTCTTTTATTTCTTCACTACTCACTCTTATTGTCCGTGTAGCTCTCACACAACCTAGGCGAGGCTAGTAGCCATTCAAGCCATCCACCTCCCTGTGTTCGATATACTTGCACCCTACACTAACCGTGTACTTGCGGTAAAACGACACCGCACCCATACCGTAAATGGGGCACCGGTCAAGCGGCTAGCTTCGGAGAGCAGAAGGCGGTTCGGTACAATTTGTCGGTGCAAACAAAGTTCCGGGTATGTTGTTTAAAAAGCTTTCATTTAATTATATTGCAGTAGTTTAGATCTTTCTTAGGGTGGTCAGATCCCCCTCAAGATAGTAGAGATCCTGGCTAGGGTCTTGAAATCCTTAGGGCTTTCGTTAAATAAATTAATTGTTGTTTTCTGCTGCTTATTTGATTTTCTTCTATCGTCCGTCTGACGTAGGACGGGCATAGAAAAATGCCCTAAGGGTCCCCCAAAATCCTTCAGTTCAGTGGACTCATTCTCCAATGATAACCTGTGACTCATCTCCAACTTCCCAGTACGAATGATTATGAGATCATCCTTACCTTTTAGGATAAGACAAAGACACAATAGTCTGTCCAATGTACCGATATCCATTTCTCGACACATCTATGACCATGAATGTTTTAAGACTCACGTTCCTATCGGTCATACACTTCCCACAATCGAGATCTGCATCTAGATACATGTATGACCTTACTTTAAGTCTAAGGAAATTATCCAAGTATTAAAAATTAATTATATTTGGATAATTAGTACCATTTATATTTGAACAAGATGTTTTCTAGTATAAATTGCCTCGAGGGCATATATCTTCCTACATCTCCTACTTGCACTCAGGCTATTTAACTCGGTATCTTATACCGATATGACATATCAGTCACTACGAACGTTCATATGTCTAAGCCTAGAAGGGGATCTGCTAAAACATTTCTATTATGCAGTACTACAAAGTCTTATTACTTATACACCATTGATCATAGAAGGGTGATTACTCGAAACCTTCTTTGGATCTCATCCAATGATTTTTCTTCTTCTGTATAGTTAACGATTAGCATATACGACTTAATTTAATGTTTATCATTACATACTAGTCAGTCATATCATAGCATATTCCAATATTCTTGTGTCATTTATGTCTAGCACATTTATGACACCAAGTATCTTATATCTCTGACATAATCAAAACTCTTTTGATTGTTTGTCACGTATAGATGTTTTATGACTTAGAACTTTTACTTAGCTCCAAAAACCGGAACCAAGTAATATGCTAGCTCCCACTGACTTTGGGAACTGTCTGTTTTTATTACTTCAACTTGACTTTCTAAATCTCATTTAGAATGTTGTACTAAGTATAACCAGCCCATTTGTGCTGAATAAGTTACAATGGAATGAATTTGTGTCAGGTCGTTCTGACGAATCAGTTGTCTCAAAATTGGTTTATAGAAGTTTTGATAATAACTTACTCAATCATAACTACCTACACTATCAATTCCTTTATCTGCATTAATCTTCTAACTTGAAGTATTATATGCAGGCCCAATAAGAACCTTTCTTATTATGCCATAATCAAGATCACATCTAAATTACTTGCGCTTGGAATTTACTCGTTACAATAGATTTGTTAAAATCACTGACTGCTCTATTCAATCACATCAACACAGAAGCATACGCAACAACTCAGAAAACCATACACAACGACTCAGATAGCCACCAAAGCATATTTATCAAGATATCAGAAACACCGACTTCATTGAATGGAAAATTGTTCGTAACATATATTCCGAGTGACATTCACTAAATCGTTGTTCAAAACCCCCATCGTCACATTTATTCAAAATAAAAAACACGACTGCATCCTTGATATCTCCAAAGTCCCTTGAGGGCCCCAGCAGCAACGATTACTCTGATTTTTGACCACACCATGAACTTCATCCATCCACTGCTTCAAGCACATGTAGACAATATACAGATGTTTTAGCAATCCTAATGATATCTCATACCATGTATTAAGCTTTATGGAAATTAATAAACTATTTAAACAAGATTCGTACCTGAGGTTAAGGCATCACCATGCCCCTTTTTCTCTACAAGGTAGGCCTTGCAGTTCCTCTTCCAGTGTCCCGGCTTGTGGCAATGGAAACACTCAGACTCCGACGACGCCCCTTTCTTCTTCTTCCCATTCTTCCCTTTGGCAGGTTGAGGGATCTGCCTCTTCTTACCTTTGCCCTTAAGCTAGTGAGAAGAAGCAAATCCGACAACCAACACCGGTGGTTTCTTCTCGATTCTCTCCTCGAACTGTCGGAGCATGTTCAGGAGACTTGGAAGTTCCACCTCTGTATTGTTCATTATAAAGCTTGTAATGAACTGGTTGAAGTCAGGGGTCACAGACTAAGAATATGTCCATGCTCATCTCATTTTCAAGGACAAATCCTAGTTGGATTGCGTCCTCTACGAACCCGATCATCTTAATCACATGATCCTGGACGGGGCCCGTCGCCATCTTTGTCTCCCAAAGGTTGCAGGTGGCCTTGAATCTGGCAGCCCGAGAATGCTTGCCATACAATTCTTCTGTGTTCCAAAGCATACTCTAAACATCCATATGTTCATGCTTTCTCTGCAGATCATTGTTAATTAAGGCCAGTGTAAGGCACCTGGCCTTCTCTGCATCCATTTGCCACAGCTTGTACGTCTCCCTCTCTTCATTGGTGGCATCCTCATCGGGCTTCTTTGGAGCAGTTTCTGTCAGTACGTAACCTATTCTAGCTAACGAGAGAACTAGCTTGATGTTCCTCAACCAGTCCTTGTAATTCGTCCCGTTCAGCACATTCTTCTTGATAATGAACTTAAGTCCAGACTCCTTACTGCATTTTAATAGAAGTTGAATTAGTATATGTTCTTTTATAGTTTAAGAGGTTTTTATTAAAATATATTCTCCCATTATTTTAATGAATAGTTTAGCCATAATAATGAACAATTTATTATAGTTAAAATTTGTGGGAGAGGGATCCAGCCACCTTGAGGAGACTCAACAAGTTGATTGGCTCTGTAATTGGTAGATGAACTCTTCATCGATCACATCCCTATAGGTTTTTGCCCCTATTCAATTATGATCTTGAGGAGACTCAACAAACCATAATGACTAGTTTGGTCGAACCCTTATTTTTATGTACAAACTTAACTTAAACAGACACTCGAGGAGACCCGACGCAGCGTTTGGGTTAAGACTAGACTACATCATATGTATTATGGAGTCGGTTTATAAAAGAGACCATGTCATAGCTTGAGGAGACTCAACAACCATGACAGGCGTCTTTTAGTCCCCTAATCCAAAAATAAGGTGGGCTACGAGTAATCTTGAAGAAGACTTTTAACGTATTAGACTAGATATAGGTGACGGTGTCACATAATCATGATTCGCATCCTTGCGGTCCAGGGGAACACAACCAGGGATTTGACTAGGCCAGAATCACTATCCCTAGTCAAGCTTAGGGTGATCCCCAATACTAGTCAAAAAATATTAGACCGGATCATTGTCCATTGAAGGAAACTCAACATCAATATATGTGCCATCAACTAAAAATGGCTTCATTAAAACTAGTAAATCCTATCAACTAGTTGAATCCTAAAATTTGAAATTATAATGATTTGGTTAATAACTTTTATTAGATACCTTATCAACTATAAGGTTTTATTGGTTTCAACGTGCTATCCTATACATGTATTAGGATTTTAATAAATTCAAATTACTACAATTTAACTGTAGCCTTTTATTAGAATTATTATTAGAACGTTTAAAATAATAATCGTATGAAAAAGGGCTATCCTAATCAGGAATTAGGAATTTAATTGTTGTAACAATTTATTAAACTTAGCATGTCAATCTAAAATTTATCTCATAAGGTTTAGAAGATATTTAATGTCTATCCTAAAAGGCTTTCTTGAATTATCACATAAAATGCAAGAAGATAGAATTACCATTAAAAACATGTCAACTAAATTTTATCACATAAAATTTACATGTAGACCAGCAACTTAAATTATCACATAAAATTAAGTTACTATCCTTTTAATAATTATCTCATAATTTTTATGAACAACTTGTTAAAATTTATCACATAAATCCTAGCATGCATATTAAAAATTTATCACAAAAATAATTTAAGAGCATCTAAAATTTTATCTTATAAAATTGGTTGTTCCATTTTCAACAATTAATCGCATAATGTTTAAATCTAGATAATCACATTATCAGTGTTCTTAGCATGCATTTATAATCATTGCAGTTTTAGATCAGAAATAGACATATTGCTCTGATACCAATGTTGGGTTTTGAATGACCCTTATGGCAAAATTCTACGCCCGTCCTACGTCAGACGGCCAAAAGAAAAATAAACAGCAGTGGAAAATTTGAATTATTAAACTATTTAATAAAATGCCCTAAGAATATCAAAAACCCTAGCCAGGATCTCTACTATCTTGGGGTGGGTCTGAACAGCCCCAAAATAGATCTAAACTACTGCAATGATATAAATTAAAAGCATTAAAAGAACATACCCGGAACTTTGCTTTCGCAGAAAATAAAGCGCCGTTTTAGCAACAGACTTTGTCTCCCCGAAGCTAGCCTCCTCCGCACCTCCTAACTGGTCCACCCAAAGCGATCCGACAACGCGCCTCTGAGCCAATCACCCGCCAAAGAAAGTTTCACTTGAGAGCGATCTGTGTCTTAGACTTTGGATCGAATCCAATCCTCCTCCTCGTCTTGCTAAGACGCGAACGGAAGAATTGAGGAGGAGAGAATAATATTTGGCTTGAATCGAGCGTGCTCAAAACTTTTCGAAGCTACTCGATTCATAGACTTGGTGCAATTTTTCCAAGGGGTGTCGACCCCTATTTATATAGGAGGCCAAACCCCTTTCTCGTCTCACGAGCAATGTGGGATTATTTAATTAGGGGAGAAAATTAGGATTAGTTTTGCCTTACACTAAAGCTTAACTTCAACCAATTTTCTCTCCCTCACTATTGAGCTTCGGAAGTGATACAACCTATCAATTTTGGGAGCTATGAACGATGAACGCATAGAAATAAACGGCGACGAATTCCGACTTCGTTTGACCCCTCAAACAATTTCTCAAAGTTGAGCAAAAAGTCACAAAACATTGGAAATTCATAGCCTTCAAAAACAAGCTAGGGTTCCCATTGACCAGGCCCACCCACAGGTCCCACCCACGGGTCTAGGCATGCCCATGCTGGGTGGGCAGGTCTGACACGCCCGCCAGGCGGGTGGGCTCGAGCCAGAGCCTGCCAGGCGGGATTGACCCGCCCGCATCAGCGGGTGGGTCTGGGCTCAGCCCGACCCACCCAGCTAGGCGAGCTAGCCCAGCCTACATGGGCTGGGCTAGCCTAGCCTAGCTGGGTCATGCTGGGCTAGAACTGGGCAAAAGCCCAGTTCTGGCCTTTTGATCCATATTTTGAGCTGTCGAGCTCTGATTTAGCCGATTTTCGAACCGTTGGAAAGCAGGGTTCGAATGGGACTATCCCAAGAACCCTTGTGACCTATTTCTATGATTTTATTATGCAAAATATTCTTGTAAATATTTTACAATATATTTTCAACCATTTTGCATCACATGCAATAATCCCTTAACATTTTTCTAATGGCAAAATCGCAAACCTTTTGCGACATTACTAAATCCCATTTAATCTTATCGTCACAAACTCTTAGTGACTTCAATTATTCTCGTGCACCCGAGTGCACTCCTCCAGAACCCTTCCTATTACTAAGACATAAATCCCACTCGGTGTGAGACCCTACAGCTTGATCCTACTACAGGTTGGGGCTCGAAATCCCTAGACGACAGAGACCACGAGCAATGGGTGTCGCCCCTGTTTTGGCATCATAATTACGTGATTATCACATTGACAAAAGTATCGTCGGGGATCACTCTGACTGTGTCAGTGATGAATACCGCAGTTTTAGTCCCTTCGTCATAACTATGTCACTGCATAGCATAGGGTATGGTAAAACGTCCACTAGCTAGCACTGGTCAGTATACATTGGTCTTTGGTATGTTCATGTTGTATTTCCTACAACATACCCCGGCCGAGGTTTAGCACAAAGAACAGTACTGAGCATTGACACTAACTTCCCTTAACGGAAGAGACGAACCCTATCTTAGTCACTACTTACCTCGTATGCTTCAAGTGTCACCCAACCTTAGACCTTTCAACGAGTGAAGACTCGAGACTAGATCATAGTTTTAAGTGACACCATTCATGCACAGGTTCATACAATGACCTCAAGTCTAAAGGACCAACTAGCCTATCATCACTAGAGAGTTATCAATGACAATTTAGTTAAGGTTAACCATTTGACAACTCTTTATTGGATCATTCAGTGGACTCATTTTCCAATGAGCACCTGTGTCTCATCTCCGACTTCGCCAGGTCGAATGATTATGAGATCATCATTACTCTTTAGGATAAGACAAAGACACAATGGTATGTCCGATGTGCCGATATCCATTTCTCGACACATCTATGACCATGAACGTGTTAAGACTCGAGTTCCTATCGGTCATACACTACCCACAATTGAGATCTGCATCTAGATACATGTATGACCTTACTTTAAGTCTAAGGAAATTATCCAAGTATTAAAAACAATTAATTATACTAGGACAATTAGTACCATTTATATTTGAACAAGATGTTTTCTAGGATAAATTGCATTGAGGGCATATATCTTCCGACGGTGACGTAGTCACTCGGTCGAGTGGTGTAAATATACAGAGTTGGTTTTGTATACTTCCCTAATCAGTGATCTCACTCGTTCGAGTGAGTGTTCACTCGGTTGATTGAGAATTTCACTCGGTCGAGTGAAGCTAATTTTTCCAGCTCAGGTTTCTGTTTTGCTCCATCTTCTTTCTTGCCTTCAATCTTCAGGTCCCTCCTTCTTTTCTCGTTCAAACACCTCCATAGCACAGGTCTCCTTCACCATGGATACTTTCCATTAGAATGCATTCTCCCTGTAAGTAAAAATGTCGCCTGATGTCAGTATTCTTCCTAGCTTTTGATCTATCGAATTTTGTAAGTCTAAAACAAAATAAAAACTAAGAGTGAACTAAAACTAAGATAGAAATGTTGGGTTACCTCCTGATAAGCGCTCGTTTATGGTCTTGAGCTCGACTCCTCATGATTTACGTTTCGTGCGTGATATTCAAGGCATAGGAGATGCGCATGTCAAAATTGGCGAGGAGGCCGGTGGGCTTTGAACGCTCCATGTTCTCTTGTTTGGCCTCCTCAATCGGTGTCTCCTTTCTCATAATGGTGGTAGATGGCTCTCCAAAAGATTTTCTCTTAGCCTTCAAAGGCTCCATGTTATTTTCTGGTGATGTCAACGTCTTCACCGGTGGCATGTGCTTTTGATGCTTCCTGGAAGAGAGTTTGTAGAGCTCTCTTTTTCTCACAAAATCAGCGCCATTCCCTTCCTCATCAGTGAGAGGGTCCGGGGTGTCTTCAACTCGGGAGCTATTTTCAGAAATTGGCTCCCCATCGGTAATATCCATAAGCAAAGTTTTTACGGTGTATGGCGTTGCTTCTTTAATGACCTCTTCAAGTAGTTCGACGTAGTCATTCTCTTCAAGTATGGATCTATTCTTCATAGCTTGCAGGAGATGAAATTCTACCTCAATATTTCCAATGTTGAGTGACAATGTTCCTTCTCGTACATCAACAATGACTCCAGCTGTAGCTAAGAATGGACGCCCAAGAATAAGCGATGTATCTCCCACTTCCTTCATGTCCATAACAACAAGGTCACATGGCACGCAAAGCCTACCAGGTATTTGTAATGGCACATTTTCAGCAATCCCAACTGGTCCAAGGATGCGCCCATCGACGAGTTGAATCTTCATGTCGGTGGGCTTTAGCTCGATCCACGTAATCAGCTTCTTGAACATGGTGAGGGGCATGAGGCTGACGCTCAGACCCAAATCAACTAGAGCTTTCTGATCGGCCCGGAACTAACTTTGAAACGATGTCGTTTACAGCAAGCGCACGGTATAGTGGCAAGCGGGTATCGAACACAGGGAAGCGGTGCTATACTACCTATCTACTCCTAGATTGAGTTAGACTTGCGAGTTTATTGGTGGATGTGGAGGGTCGTAATGGTGATGAATCCGAAGGTCGTGTCACTCGGTATCGCAAATGAGGGGTTCCACACAATATAAAAGAATAAAATATAAAAAGATTCGGGCTTTAGGACTCGCCACTAGGACCGTCGAATGTCGATGCTCGGTTGAGACTTTTACATTGCGTTGGTTTTATTGGAGATTTGTAGCATCTAGAAAGTGAATTCATACATCTGGGCATCATGAATCTAACGTATCTCATTAACCCCGCTCTCACGATAAACGCATACGATACATGCATTAAGGATCTACAATAATCTCACCACTCTTGTTGGTCGAATGCTCTCAACTCGTACCACTCTCGTGGGTTAGAGTTTCAAGGAACTTTGGTGGCTCTATTTGATGCAATGGCGGTAGCCATCAATTAGTGATATAGTTCGTCGGTGGATCCCACCAAGGCACGAGCCGGGCATGGTCACGTACCTCGGTTGAATCCACTAACTCTATAATTAAATCCGTAGGATACTCCATAAGCTAATCGACTTCACCGACCGTGGGCACGATCTCAGTACGAGTTCTCCTAGGGGTTTTGCTACATCAACCAAAATACAACCCCATTTATAACCAACGCACCATAAAACTCCCAACTTTACATCTAAATCCTAAGATCCATGGGCTAATCCCTTAGCCCTAGAAAAGATTACTCAAGCATAGCAATATCAATAGATAATATAACGCACAAATATTTCATTGCATGCATCAAGAATGGATAAATAATAATAATTCACAAAGAAATAATAATAGAATTTGTCACGACCCGCTTCCCTAAAATGGAGGCGAGACGTGAAAAGGTCCGCACGAGAGTGGAGCTGTGAAGCCTCAAACCCGATAAGCGTCAATAAAACATAAGCAGGTCCCTGTAACCACAACGGAGCAACAATAATAATAAAAGGAGAGACAGAAATAAAATTCTCATATCTCATAAATTGTCCAACATGAAAATAAGTCCAACATCCAGAAAAGCCACCAGGCTAAAAGAAAGAGTCTAAAGGCCCAGAACAAGGCCAACAAAAACAACAACATAACAAAGTATAGGTGCTACGCACCGACAACAAAATAGCAGTCTAAACAAAAGGAAAACACAACGAAGACACTAGGACTGGTCCCCAGTGTCCACGTACTCCCCGTCAAACACAAGCTCGGGCTCGGCGTCAGCAAACACCTCGTCCTCAACAAGGTACTCAGGCTCAGGATCTAACATGTGTCACCCAAAAGAGTAAAGGGGGCACATGTCAGCAAGTCTAAAAGACTTGGGCAAGGAAACTGAAAGTAAGGCAACTAGCAACCTAGCAGTTTTAGTATGCATGACATGGCAGTTATAACATGAGTGCACAATTAAGACATGGTGAACAGTAAGTGCAAGAGAACAAGTATCGGGACAAGACAAGAGTAGCCAAGCTACTAACAATCTCAATCAATTCACTATTCATGTTTCACGTTGTTTTGTTGATGTTTACGCCCTTCAGCTGAATGGTACAACATTCACACCGATCGGCACTAAACACTACCCCACCCCAGAGTTTACGTCTTACAACTGCAGTTGCTGATCAGGCAGACCCCCAGTTGAATGACCGCTTAACTCTTACCCCATCCCACACGTAAACAAGCCAGGGTCCCTGTACATCAGCCCAGCAAGTGAGCCAGGGTTGCCCCGCACGGGAGCTTGTTTCTAAGTTCACAATTCAATGTCGAGCGTTGGGGTTAGCAACTCATTATGCTCGCTTCTGGTCACGATCCAGGAAACACAAGTATTGTAGCGATGCTACGCAATCACGGGATCACTAAAAAGAATGCAATGACATGACAATAAATTTGCGTACCGTTAATGGAAAGTAAACATGACATGGTAATTATGCAACATGCTAAATGTCGGGACTAGCTTCGTTGTCAAGCTAGTTCCTCAATTTGCGCCTAGGCGAGTATCAATTCGTCGCCTAGCCTCTTTTACGCCTACAACAAGCAAAATGGCCTAAAACATGGCCTAAACCCTAAGTGGCAAGTTTCACTTGCCTAGCACCGGGGATGACGATCACGAAGGTTCGTCTCGCGGATGCTAATCTACGGGGAAGTCGCTGTTATGTGGAACAATCATCAAAACAACAAGTATTTTATTAGGATTTCATAAAAATACAAATAGGTTAGGAAAACATCAAGAGATCGATTTCTTACCGGGAAGAAGCTGAAGAAACACTCCAGAGAACCTAAGAACCAGATCTGGAAACGAATGGAGAAGTTTGGAGAATTAGGGTTTTGGGGGATTTTGGGGGTTTGATGAGATTTTGGGGAAGATGGGAGGTTGAATGAGTTGAGGGAGGGTTTAGATGATGGATTTAGGGCTTGGAATGAAGGAATGAGGGTTGGAGGTGGAAGGGGGCTCAATGGGGGAGATTTTAGGGTTTTGGGTCGAGTGGAGGAAGAAGGAAACGTTTAGGAGGGGGTTAAATAGGATGGGCTGGCGGCTGCCCAGAAATTAGGGTTTTAACACAGATTAGTCGGTCAAAGAGCAACCACTGACCGACTAGTTTGGCAACTAGTCGGTCGGTCGACCAACGCAGACCGACTAAGTGTAAACAGTAACTTCTGAACGAAAATAGGATTTAGATTTAGTGGGTCGAAGAACAAATACTGACCGACTAGTTTGACATCTAGTCGGTCGATGAACGTTCTTAAACCGACTAAGAGTAAACAGTAACTCGACTGTACAGTAGAACCAAGAATTAGTCGGTCTGAGTACAAAACTTAACCGACTAGTTTAATAACTAGTCGGTCGAAAGATGAACTTAGACCGACTAAGAATGAACAGTACTGATACTAAATTTTAGATGATGTGTTAGTCGGTTAAAGAAGCATTGCCGACCGACTAGTTTGCAACCTAGTCGGTCAATCAACGTTCTTAGACCGACTAACGATAAACAGTAACTCCTGAGAAATTTAGAAAGCCAACTAGTCGGTCCAAGAAGGATTGCCGACCGACTGGATCGTCATCTAGTCGGTCGGTGCCCCTTCTTATACCGGCTAATAAGCACCAAAAGTTCTGATATGGAGCGCGGGGCTCCGGGATCGATTTCTAAGACTCCTAGGCTTGATCTAACAGTAAGATACGACCGTTATGAAGCCCTTCACGAATGACATGCTCCGAAATCGACGATCCTAAGAAAGAAACGAGAAAACACGACGAAACGATCGAAAATGAAAGTTATGGAGATGATAACCACACAAAAGAGAAAATCCACCAAAACATATATTATATTATAATAAATCCAGATACATGAAAACCAGTCGTTACATCCTCCCCAACTTAAGAAAAATTACGTCCTCGGAATTTCCAAACACTCACGTGTCCGGAAACAAAAGTGGGAAACGCTCTCGCATCTCATCCTCATTCTCCCAAGTAGACTCTCCAGGTGAGCCGTGTCGCCACATCACCCTCACAAGATTGACAATCTTGTTCCGAAGCGATTTCTGACGCCTGTCCAGAATCTGCACTGGATGCTGGTCATACGTCATATCAGGGCGAACGGTAATCTCCGAAAAATCCACCGCATGAGATGGATCATTAATGTATCGACGAAGCTGCGACACATGGAAAACATTGTGAACTCCCTCTAAAGACGGCGGCAAGGCTAAGCGATAAGCTACCTCGCCAACTTTCTCCAGAATGTCAAACGGTCCAATGTATCGCGGGCTCAACTTCCCTCGCTTCCCGAAACGAATCACACCACGATTCGGGGAAATCTTCAAGAACACATGGTCCCCCGGCTGAAACTCCAAAGGACGACGTTTAGCATCCGCCCAATGCTTAAAACGGTCCTGAGCAATCCTCACCTCTCCCGAATGTTCCTGACAATATCCACGGCCTCCATGATCATATCAGGTCCCAACAACTCCCGATCACCAACGTCATCCCAACTCAATGGCGATCGACATTTCCTCCCATAAAGAGCGGCGAAAGGCGCCATGCCAATACTCGCCTGGAAGCTGTTGTTGTAAGAGAACTCCACCAAATGTAGATGGTCCTCCCACGAACCCTTGAAATCTAACATGCACGCCCTTAGCATGTCCTCCAAAATCTGAATCGTCCTCTCGGACTGGCCATCCGTCTGCGGATGGTACGCCGTGCTGAAACTCAGACGCATACCCAAACTCTTCTGCAAACTCTGCCAGAACTGAGATGTGAACCTCGTGTCTCTGTCCGACACGATACTCACGAGGACTCCGTGAAGTCGCACAACCTCCTGCACGATTCACGTTACATCACTATCCAAACTAGGAAAAGGAAATAAAACGGAGAGCAAAAGAATTTTACCTCCATATATCTCTTCGCTAGCGCCTCAGTGGACTGTCCCACTCGGAACGGAATAAAGTGCGCGGATTTGGTCAATCGATCCACGACCACCCAAATCGCATCATTCTGCTTCGGACTCCGAGGTAGTCCAGTCACGAAATCCATAGTGATGTGTTGCCACTTCCACTCCGGAATCGGAAGCGGTTGTAGTAACCCGGCCGCACGCTGATGCTCCGCCTTCACTTGCTGGCAAACCAAGCACTTGGCTACACTCCGAGCCACGCTCCTCTTCATACCATGCCACCAATAACTCAGACGAAGATCCTGGTACATCTTGGTGCCACCAGGATGCACAGAATACGGCGAACTGTGTGCCTCCACCATCAACTCCTCTCTAATATCCCCAGCTGGCACACACAACCTGGCTCCAAACCTCAGCGAGCCATCCTCATGGATCAAAAAGTCAGTCCGCAGACCGGCTTCCACCTGCTCCCGAATCTTCACCAGCTTTGGATCCTCAGCCTGGCCAGCCTTAATCCGATCCACGATCATCGACTGTACCCTCATGTACATCAACGATGAAGCCTCCCCAGGGAGAACAATCTCAACACCAGACTCGCAAAGATCCTGCCGCAATCTCCACTGCGAGGTCATAATCATCACCGCTGGAAGCCTACTCAGCGCGTCAGGAACCACATTCACCTTGCGAGGGTGAAACTGCAAGTCAATCTCATAATCCGCCATAAGCTCCAACCATCGACGCTGTCGCATGTTGAGTTCCTTCTGAGTAAAAATATACTTCAAGCTTTTGTGATCGGTGAAAATTTTCACTTTCTCACTCAGCAGGAAGTGCCTCCAAATCTTAAGAGCAAACACAACGGCAGCCAACTCCAAATCATGTGTCGGGTAATTCTTCTCATGAACCTTAAGCTGGCGAGACGCATACGCGACAACATGTCCGTGCTGATATAGCACACAACCGAGACCCTTGCCAGAAGCATCGCAAAAGATCTCAAATCCACCGCTGCGATCAGGCACAACAAGAATAGGGGCCGTCGTCAACCTCTCCTTCAGAATACCAAAAGCACTCTCACAATCACCCGACCAAACAAAAGCAACATCCTTCCGCGTCAACCTGGTCATCGGCTCAGCAACACAGGAAAAGTCCTTAATGAATCGTCGATAGTAACCAGCAAGACCAAGGAAACTCCGAATCTCAGATGCAGACGACGGAACAGGCCACTCTCTGATGGCCCTAATCTTCTCAGGATCCACAGAAATACCATCTCCAGTCACCACATGCCTCAGAAAAGCAACCCGGTCCAGCCAAAACTCGCACTTTGAAAACTTAGCATACAACCGATGCTTCCTCAAAATCTCCAATACTATCCTCAAGTGCGACGCATGCTCTTCCTCCGACTTTGAATAGATCAGAATGTCGTCAATAAAGATAACGACAAACTTATCCAAAAAGTCGTAGAAAATCAGGTTCATCAGATTCATGAAAACTACGGGTGCGTTAGTTATGCCAAAAGGCATAACCACGAACTCATAGTGTCCATACTTCGTCCTGAACGCTGTCTTCGGAACATCATCCTTCTTCACCTTCAACTGATGGTAACCACTCCTCAAATCCAATTTAGAAAACACCCTCGAACCTCCAAGCTGATCAAAAATATCATCGATGCGAGGCAACGGGTATTTATTCTTAATAGTCACCGCATTCAACTCCCGATAGTCCACGCACATGCGACGCGAACATCCTTCTTCTTCACCAGCAGCACCGGTGCTCCCCACGGAGACACACTAGGATTGATATAACCCTTCTGCAAGAGCTCATCCAACTGCCTCCGTAACTCTTCCAATTCTGCAGGTGCCATACGATACGACGCCTTCAAAATCGGCTGCACACCTGGAATAAGATCAATAGAAAATTCCAAAGCTCGATCAGGTGGCAAACCAGACATCTCCTCGGGGAAGACGTCATCGAAATCACGCACCACAGCTGGCCTCTCCACCTCCATCTGCATAGCCACAACCTCCACCGGCCTGGCCCGAAATCTGACAGGACCAAGCGAACTGCTACCACGACTGAACTCAAATACTGGATGTCCGGGAATCTCGAACACCACCTTCTTCCTCCTGCAGTCAATCGTAGCATAGAAGCTCGCAAGCCAGTCCATCCCAAGAACCGCATCATAGTTGATGATGTCGTGGACAATGAAATCAGCGAAAAGGTCATGTCCACAGACCACCAACGAGCAAGAATTGCAACCACGATGCACCGAGACCACGCCATTCACTGTAACGATATTCCAACTCTTGGGAAGAAGGGACGTCGACAAGGAATGCCTCTCCACGAAGCTCCGAGAAATAATGCACATCGATGCACCAGAGTCAAAGAGGACTCATGCAGGAAATGTGCACACCAAAACCACACCTAACAATCAATTAACAATCAAACCCTAGTCTAGCAAACAACCATGTTCAAGCAAACAACACAATATAACATTCAAAACCAGCTAGGAAAATAATAGCTAGATTGAGGATTACCTGCGATAACCTCATCCACAACCTCGCTCTCCACAGCGGTCATTAGAAAAGCCTGCCTCCTCGGCGGAACAGCCTGCCGGAAAGCCTGCCCCTGTGGAACAAGAGCTGCTCCACGACCAGCAGGAACAGGCGCTCGCTGCTGCAACGGCTGTGCTGCAACAGGTGCCCTCCGCAGCTGACCCGCATGCCGATAATCCTTCGCGACATGGGAAGTATAACCACAAACCAGACATTGGCCCAAAAACTTCCGACACTGATCCTTGATATGGCCAGGCTTGCCGCAGAAATGGCAAGTCTTCAGAATATGCCCTCCTGGCCTCTTAAACTGAGCCGACTGATTAGGCTTGAAACCAGGCCTAACCATCGCTCTGGCCTGCTCCATAGGCCTCTTCCCAGCACCAGAAACATGCCCTCTCCTCTGACTCAGGTTCAGCTCCTGTATTCGCGCAGCGACCAGAACCTTCTGAAAAGAGTCCAGATCGGAGGAAGACACAAAACTCTGGAGCTCCAAAGCAAGTCCCTGCAGGAACCTCTGAGCCCTCTCATCAGCATCCTGCACCATCTTCGGTGCGAACCGACTCAGCCTAGTGAACTCTTGGTGGTACAAATCCACCGTCAAGTTCCCTTGCTTCAGATCAATGAAGCGCTGCAGCATCTCCTTCTTCGCAGCCTTCGGAAAGAATTCCTCATCAAACCTGGACTTAAAGGTAGTCCAAGCTATCGGCTCCACCAACATCTTCTCTTCCGCATCCCACCAATTCCGAGCATTATCCTTGAGTTGCCTCTTCGCCAAATCAACCCATCCAGTCGGGGTGATCTTGGCCATCTTCAGATTGTCCTCGATGTTCCGAATCCACTCATCGGCAGCCAGAGGACCCACAGACCCATCAAAATACGAGGGACCCAGCTCCCGAAATTGCTTCGCTCCTGGCTCAGAGCGAGGGGCATCCGGAAGAGCCCGGGCAGCTCGAGCAAGTGGAGCATTATGGACTTGCAGGAGCACGCCCTGCTGCACTTGCATCATCTGCAGCATCATCCGCATCATCTCACCGTTGGTGGGTTCCCGCTCAGGCTCCTCATCATGAGGGAGCGCCCCGCTGCCCCCACCACGGGTGAATCGTCTTCCTGCCATCTAGTGACACAGAAAACGAAGCAGATTAGACTCATATCTTATAACTCGGACGTCGAACTTAGTTTATTGGACATTCTAATATTATTATCGCTATTCCGATAATCGCAGTTACAGATGGACCTGCATGGGCCACCAACAAAACCTGTCACGACCCGCTTCCCTAAAATGGAGGCGAGACGTGAAAAGGTCCGCACGAGAGTGGAGCTGTGAAGCCTCAAACCCGATAAGCGTCAATAAAACATAAGCAGGTCCCTGTAACCACAACGGAGCAACAATAATAATAAAAGGAGAGACAGAAATAAAATTCTCATATCTCATAAATTGTCCAACATGAAAATAAGTCCAACATCCAGAAAAGCCACCAGGCTAAAAGAAAGAGTCTAAAGGCCCAGAACAAGGCCAACAAAAGCAACAACATAACAAAGTATAGGTGCTACGCACCGACAACAAAACAGTAGTCTAAACAAAAGGAAAACACAACGAAGACACTAGGACTGGTCCCCAGTGTCCACGTACTCCCCGTCAAACACAAGCTCGGGCTCGGCGTCAGCAAACACCTCGTCCTCAACAAGGTACTCAGGCTCAGGATCTAACATGTGTCACCCAAAAGAGTAAAGGGGGCACATGTCAGCAAGTCTAAAAGACTTGGGCAAGGAAACTGAAAGTAAGGCAACTAGCAACCTAGCAGTTTTAGTATGCATGACATGGCAGTTATAACATGAGTGCACAATTAAGACATGGTGAACAGTAAGTGCAAGAGAACAAGTATCGGGACAAGACAAGAGTAGCCAAGCTACTAACAATCTCAATCAATTCACTATTCACGTTTCACGTTGTTTTGTAGATGTTTACGCCCTTCAGCTGAATGGTACAACATTCACACCGATCGGCACTAAACACTACCCCACCCCAGAGTTTACGTCTTACAACTGCAGTTGCTGATCAGGCAGAATCCCAGTTGAATGACCGCTTAACTCTTACCCCATCCCACACGTAAACAAGCCAGGGTCCCTGTACATCAGCCCAGCAAGTGAGCCAGGGTTGCCCCGCACGGGAGCTTGTTTCTTAGTTCACAATTCAATGTCGAGCGTTGGGGTTAGCAACTCATTATGCTCGCTTCTGGTCACGAGCCAGGAAACACAAGTATTGTAGCGATGCTACGCAATCACGGGATCACTAAAAAGAATGCAATGACATGACAATAAATTTGCGTACCGTTAATGGAAAGTAAACATGACATGGTAATTGTGCAACATGCTAAATGTCGGGACTAGCTTCGTTGTCAAGCTAGTTCCTCAATTTGCGCCTAGGCGAGTATAATTTCGTCACCTAGCCTCTTTTACGCCTACAACAAACAAAATGGCCTAAAACATGGCCTAAACCCTAAGTGGCAAGTTTCACTTGCCTAGCACCGGGGATGACGATCACGAAGGTTCGTCTCGCGGATGCTAATCTACGGGGAAGTCGCTGTTATGGGGAACAATCATCAAAACAACAAGTATTTTATTAAGGTTTCATAAAAATACAAATAGGTTAGGAAAACATTAAGAGATCGATTTCTTACCGGGAAGAAGCGGAAGAAACACTCCAGAGAACCTAAGAACCAGATCTGGAAACGAATGGAGAAGTTTGGAGAATTAGGGTTTTGGGGGATTTTGGGGGTTTGATGAGATTTTGGGGAAGATGGGAGGTTGAATGAGTTGAGGGGGGTTTAGATGATGGATTTAGGGCTTGGAATGAAGGAATGAGGGTTGGAGGTGGAAGGGGGCTCAATGGGGGAGATTTTAGGGTTTTGGGTCGAGTGGAGGAAGAAGAAAACGTTTGGGAGGGGGTTAAATAGGATGGGCTGGCGGCTGCCCAGAAATTAGGGTTTTAACACAGATTAGTCGGTCAAAGAGCAACCACTGACCGACTAGTTTGGCAACTAGTCGGTCGGTCGATCAACGCAAACCGACTAAGTGTAAACAGTAACTTCTGAACGAAAATAGGATTTAGATTTAGTGGGTCGAAGAACAAATACTGACCGACTAGTTTGACATCTAGTCGGTCGATGAACGTTCTTAAACCGACTAAGAGTAAACAGTAACTCGACTGTACAGTAGAACCAAGAATTAGTCGGTCTGAGTACAAAACTTAACCGACTAGTTTAACAACTAGTCGGTCGAAAGATGAACTTAGACCGACTAAGAATGAACAATACTGATACTAAATTTTAGATGATGTGTTAGTCGGTTAAAGAAGCATTGCCGACCGACTAGTTTGCAACCTAGTCGGTCAATCAACATTCTTACACCGACTAACGATAAACAGTAACTCCTGAGAAATTTAGAAAGCCAACTAGTCGGTCCAAGAAGGATTGCCGACTGACTGGATCGTCATCTAGTCGGTCGGTGCCCCTTCTTATACCGGCTAATAAGCACCAAAAGATCCGATATGGAGCGCGGGGCTCCGGGATCGATTTCTAAGACTTCTAGGCTTGATCTAACAGTAAGATACGACCGTTATGAAGCCCGTCACGAATGACATGCTCCGAAATCGACGATCCTAAGAAAGAAATGAGAAAACACGACGAAATGATCGAAAATGAAAGTTATGGAGACGATAACCACACAAAAGAGAAAATCCACCAAAACATATATTATATTATAATAAATCCAGATACATGAAAACCAGTCGTTACAGAATTAAAAAGGGCAAAAATACTTATCTTGATACAAAGGAGGGGCCTAGGGCATAGCCAAACTCCCCAAAAGATCGTCTCCACAAAAGTCTAAGAAAGATCTAATAATTCTCTTCTAAAAAGTATACAGAAATCTCTCTAAAGTCTCTCTAAAAATCTCCCTAAAGTCTCCCTACAGAACTCCCCAAAAGTCTGTACAGAACCGCCTAAAACTCCCCAGATGGCGGCCGCTCCAAATCCCCTTCAAAACCCTCGCCAAACAAAATCGCGATATGGACGCATACGTGGGCCCACATCGACTCGGTCCGAGCAGGAAGCTGCTCGGTCGAATCGTCAGAAAGTATGATACGTCCTCCAAAACAGTGCTCGGGCTGAGTGAAACCTGCTCGGTCGAGTAGTCAGGCTGCTCGGTCGAGTAGCCCTCCTGCTCGGTCGAGTACGTTAGGGAGCCATGCTTCTTCAAAATATGCCGCTCTGCCAACCCGGACAGAGTAGATTCCGCTCGGTCGAGTATGAGGTTGCTCGGACCGAGTAAAGGGTTGCTCGATCGAGTAGCGGTCAAATGGAAACAATTTCAACTAAAAACAACTCTGCTCGATCGAGCAATCAACTGCTCGACCGAGCAGTGGTCGAACAGCCCAAAAAACTAACTTCAGCATCATTTTTCACCCTGCTCAGTCAAGCAGGGTGCTCTACTCGGTCAGACAGCTTTCAGCACAATTTCAGCACTGCAGCATCATCTTGCAGAAATTCCCTAGAGCTTATCCGACCTCGTTCTTGGTGGCGTTGGAACCGTCTTGAAGTCTATTATCTGGAAAAAATATCAGAAAAATAGTGAAAAATCCCAGGTGATAGCAGATTTGGAAATAGTGTACGGTTGTCCTGTTTTTAGCACTTCGGGTCACTCGATTCCTTCGCCGCATCATAGCTCGATCATGCGACTTTCTCTCTTATCCCTTCATTGCTCCAGTATTCTTCTTTGGAACCTCGAGCATGTCATCATGAGTCTCATTGGTGCTCTCATGTCGCCAATCGTCTTATTGACTCCAAATTGCTCCAATATCGCTCCAAATCCCTGAAATGGAATAAACGCTCCGAAAGTCATATTGTTCCAAATAATAGCACAAAAGCGTATAAAATGGGGGTTTGGAGGGTGAAAAGTGTCATGAAGATATGCGATAAAACATGTAAAATAGGAGTATATCACTTTCTGAAGGGAGACTTTGCCAAGTATGCATGGAATTCTGAAACTACCAGGGTCCTTCAATTTCTTCAACACCTTATCTTCATTGACAAACCATGTTCCTTGATCAGCTAGCATGATCTTCTCTGTCCTTATTCATCGTGTATTTAAGTCTTTACGGAACTTAGCGTATGTCGGGATCTCAATAATAGCATCTAGGAACGGGATGTTTAGGCTTATGCCTCTCAAGTACTCCAGAAATCGAGCAAATTTCTTCTCCAATTTAGCCGTTGCCAACCTTTGTGGAAATGGAACCGGTGACATATAAACTCTCTCCTTCTGGGGCTCACCAATCTCAGATCTTTCTTCTCCATCAATGACCATTGTGGGTCCCTCAGCTTCTTTGTTTTCATCTATCCCAACCAGATTGTCATGTTTGGACGATGGGGTTTGGACCATGCGGGCGCCGTGTCCTTCCTGCCTCTAGTAGTCACCACCACTACCACATTGATGTGGTCGGGGTTGCTCCTTGAATTTACCTCCGGTTGGGCCGGTAATTGATTTTGGGCACTCGCTAACATGGTCATTTGCTCCGCCAGCTGCACAACAACAGTGTTAAGATTCTATTGGCCCACTAATAGTTTAGTATTGATCTTCTCTTGAGCGGCCATGAACTCCTCTACTCTTATCTCATAAGCAGACTTTTGTGGTGCCGGCGGTGGGTTTTGCGGCCCCCAACTCTGATTATATCTGGGGGGTCTACAAGGCCCCGCTTGTTTCCTCTACTGAAATTATTGCTGCTATGTTGGCCTTGGCTGATATTGTTGCTGCTGAGGTGGTGGGTGAGCTTATTGTTGTTGGGGTGGTTGTTGTTGAGGAGGGTTTAGAGCTCCACTAGTATTCGCATATGAAAATTCAAGGTGAGTTTTCCAAGCTAGATTCACCCAAGGTCCATTGTTTCCACTCCCGGGTTTATAATCTGAAACATATTGAAACATATTGAACATGCCCATCGGGTTCCTCATTCGTATCAGCTCCAACATACATGACTTGGCCTTGACCTTGCCAGTCACACATGCTCCTATCGGATGATGTATCTTGAGCACTAAATGGCTCACTTAGCTTCTTCTCAATCCTCTTTACCACTCTAGATAGAGCATCAAACCTTCCAATCAAGTCCACCATTGATTTTGCCTTATAAATGCTAGCCGGTATCGACGATGAAGACGATTGGCCTCTCCCATCGGCCCATTGTTGATTATTAGATGACATCTCTTCAAGTAGTGTTGTGGCCTCTTCAGGAGTTTTTACTACGATTGCCCCATTAGCGGTGGCATCTATGATTATCTTGGTGTCCAGTTTCAGACCATTTTAGAAGCTATGGATCAACTCCCAATCATCGATGCTGTGGTGGGGGCATTGGTGTTTGAATCTCTTACACGCCTCGTATAAAGATTCTTGGTGTCCTTGTCTGAATGACATCAAAGAATTCCTCAATCTGACAGTCTTTGATGGTGGATATTACTTGTTGATGAAGGCACTTGCAAGATCGTCCTATGTGGTGAAGGTATCGTTTGCCTGTGACCGTAGCCAATACAAAGCCTTGTCCTTGAGTGTGAAAAGGAAAAAGCTGCAGATGGATGGCATCCTCTGATACATTGAGAACCGGAAAAGTAGCACACTTTGTCAAGAACATATGAATATGGTAATGTGGATTCTCATGCACGTTCCCATGAAAAGGATCTTATTACATCAGCAAAACTAATCCTGTCTTCAGCTCAAAGTTCTTGTCTGGTGGCAATTCTGGCATGAGAATAAATGATGTAGCAGAGTTGTTCGGAGTAATTCAGTCTCTTATAGAAATAACTCTGATATTCCTTGTGGCATTATTTTTAGCTGCCATCTTGATGTCCTCTAGAATATGCCTCTTCTCTGCTCTAAGCTTCCTTGCAGTTCGCTCAATTTCAGGATCAAAGAATGTCAAGCTGTCAATAGCCCTTGAGCGTGTGTTCATTCATAGATAAAGATTATCTGCAGAGAATGTTAGCACAATAGAGGAAAATAAAAAGTAATCAAGAAATAATAAAATAAGTCGCCTCCCCGGTAATGATGCCAAAACTTGATCGCGTCAGGATGTACACACAAAACAATATAGTTTTACCGCAAGCACACGGTTAAGTGGTGAGATGGTATCGAATCACGTGGATGACTTGTTGTTATTACCTTGGCCACTTGGCAGAGATGGAACAACGGTGAAGGAATCAATGTGAGTATGAACTTCCATATTGCTAACTCCTAATTTAGGCTGAAATTGTCGAAACTATATTGAGAACTAGTGTACGCTCTCGCGCTACGCAAGTCCATAATAACTTAAGCTAGAGTTGCGCTCTCGTGCAAGCCTAGTCTAAATTAGTAGCATTAAGATTGACAATATAATTCAATTCTAACTCAAGTTCACTCTCGTGCAACGTTAGTTTGAAACTAGATTATGATGGTTCGTATTCATCTTACCGTAATACATGCGAATATAATTATAGAAATATGAAAAAGAAGCTAACTTTGGTCACTCTCGTGCACCAATTCTAGGATATCTCAATTATAGATCTAAATCAAATATCTAGGGCATCCTATATATCAAGATCCTCTCTCGAACTCTTAAGATCTAAGTAGAAATCCCTAACTATTTGTAGTAGATCGACCATTATCTAACCCTAAAATAAGTTTAGCAACATGGGTTTTCAATAGATTTCACATGTCAAGGTCTAAATCAATAAGGTTCATCTCTTTGCCCTAGAGCAAAGAGACTACTTTCAAGTATTCATGATCAACACAATAAAATTGATAGATACGATAAAAATCATCATATACAAAAGATTTAGACAAGAGATAATCATAAAACCTAGAAACAAATAGAGTTCAGACAAACCAGTGAATTCCAAGCTTCAATCCAACAAGAAATTCAAGAACTAGCTCTCTAATTCAAAAACTATAGCAAAATAAAATAGAGTCTTCTCTAAGATCTCTAGCCGTATTGTCTCTCTCTATGACGGCTTATAAAACTACCTATTTATATTAACTCAAAATCATAGGAAAAAGCTGACTAAAATGCCCTTAAACATAGGCAAACCCTAGTTTACAATTCTGGACCGGCGGCGCACTCGGCAGAGTGAAAATGTCACTCGGTCGAGTGGTATTCCTAGCAAAAAAATCCTCAAAACTGGTGTTCTATCTACTCTGGCCACTTGGTCGAGTGGTCGGCTCACTCGGTCAAGTGGCCTTCTCACTCGGTTAAGTGAGAGTTCCTGCAGAAATCTTCAAAATGTGCGTTCTGCCTCCAACTTTTCTTCCCTCACTCGGTCGAGTGGGCTTCTCACTTGGTCGAGTGAAAGTTTCACTCAGTCGAGTGCATCTGCATCGCTTCTTGGCTAGGGATGTATCCATTTCACTCGGTCGAGTGGTCTGCGCCACTCGGCCGAGTAGGCTGAGTTTCAAGGTTTTCCTCTCTTTTCTCGCTTCCTTCCTTCTCATCTTCTCTTCCTCTCTTCTTTCCACTTCTGCTCATCTTCAAGCATGTGAGCTCTTTGATATCATCGTCGCTAACGCTCCGGCATGCGTATATATGCTCCTAGCTCCAATTTGCTCCCGATTGCTCCATGTTTCCTGAAAATCCAACGAAACATAGAAATAGTGAAATTCATCAAGAAATCATCATTTAATATTTAAATATGCAATATGAACAATCGATATGGCATGGAAATATGTAGAACTAACGTGTAAAATATAAGCATATCAGTGCACTACTCCTGGACCAACCCAGTGTCGGGGATAGGGCAAAGCGTTAGCAAAATCTCACCCTCGCTGAGGCCAATTCTATAGCTACTATGTGTGATGCAACCATAGCTGCTCCACAGGTAGACACCCTAGGGATCACATTCGATGACGAGCGTTAGTGCGACCCATACCTAGCCCTTTACCCATGAGTCATCATACCCACGAAATTCCCAAGCGCTCCTGCTCTCGATTCACTTGGACTCGTGGAGGGGGTCACCAAGCTCTTACACAACATAGGTTGGGAGGGATTCTTATCTTGTAAGGCACGCACATACAAGAGACTCACCCTGGAGTTTCTTTCATCTCTTAAGCAATAACTATCAGGGTTCTCGTTTCGATTACTAAACAAGGACTACGACATGTCCACACACTCCCTGAACCCCCTCTTTGATTGGCCCAAAGCTTTCGATCCTGACTCCATCAAGCATAACTCATCATACCTTGAGGAGTATGACCAGAACGAGTTCTGGAAGAAGATCACTGGCCATCCTCACTTTCCTATCACGAGGGCGAAGGAATCTTGCATTATACACCCTTGTCTTCATCTCGTCCATCACATTATTACAAACTCCCTATTATATAGGTATGAGACTGGCCAGGTCTCACAGGACGAGCTTTTCCTCCTCTGGTGTACAACATAGCCCTGATTTGTTCAGGATGACTGTACCACACATCCAATGCACCTCATTTATTCCAGCTCCTGGTTGACCCATCGATTCTTCCACACACTTAGCAGCCTACACTTAAGGATTTGTTGCAGAAGGGTTTATTATTATCATCGCCATACTTCCTCATGTCTCATACAAGATCCCAGACTCCATGGTATCTGTTCCTGGCCCCATTTCCTTAGACATCTCAGTCCTGACCAACATGCACATGGTTAAGGCTATTCAGGGTGAGAGATATCTTTGGCTTTATGTTTTTGTGGATGTAACAGGAGGAAGCACATGTTTAAGGCTTCATGTTTTTTTGGATGTGACAGGAGGAAGCACATGGCACTAGAGGAAGGTACCATGGAGTTGGGATCTTGTATGAGACAGGAGGAAGCATGAAGCCAAATATATCTCTTGCCATGTGCATAGACCTCTCAGTTCTAACCAACATGCACATGGTTAAGGCTATTTAAGGCGAGAGATATCTTTGGCTTCATGTTATTTTGGATGTGTGTCAGATACAGAGGACATAGAGGACATATACGTTGAATGAGAGCCTTGTGATTTATGTATTGGACTGGAGCAAGACTTGCCCCATGAGTAGGTCACTGGTTTCTTTATTTGTCGTTAGCAAGTTTTAGTTTTCTCCTTGCATCAAACTTAAAGAATTTCATTTAAAATTAAGATGTAATAACGGACTCCAGTTTGTTAGAGAGACCTCTTTCCTTTTGCTTATTTGGATATTTTAAATTTTATTCTGTTGTTTGTTAAAGTTAATTTGCATGGAGAATCTGCTTTGTTATATTTCTATGTTAGCCGTATTTAGATCAAAATAAAAGTGAAAAAATATTTCATTATTTCCTTTGTTTAAAACACATCGTGGGCCTTCATGTTTCACTCTCCAAGTATTTTGGGGAGTGATGCATGACAACGGGTGATGGTGATGGAGAAGAGAATGAGAGATAAATTGAGGAGAAGTGAAGAGAGAGAGCAAAGGAGATGGAGGTGGCTACCAAATATGAGGGAAAAGTGTGGAGAAAATAGGAACCATGATGAGGAGAAAGGTTGGGGGAAGTGGCCACTCAAAAATTTAGAGAAACTCAACTTTTACAGGCGGTGAGGGGAGGGGAGGAAAATGACATAGGGAACTTTGCACTATATTTTTTTCGTTTCATAAAAATACCAATAGCTTAGTGCTATTGAAATTTTACCTTTCCCAATGGATTTTTATTTTGGTATTTTAACTTTTTACCAATGAGCCACTCGCCAAAAGTTCAAACTTAAAAACATAATTTTTTTGTTCTACACTATCTGTTAGGAAAATAACTATTACGAAAACAACTATTACCCATGGGTCTTTCAGTTGGTAAATTTATTTCCAATGGATACTTGTTGGAATTTGGTTATAAGTAACAACGGAAATTTCCAAGGGTTTTTCTTGTTGGCAAAAACATTTATACAAACATGCAATGTCCATTGGGAAAAGCATTACTTAGATTTCTACTAGTGACGTCTTGTACACAAGCAAAATACCCCAGCTATAATGTCTTGTTGAAATACTTTTTACCTTCATTGGTTCATCCCAAGTGCCAATGGAATTGAGAAAGGGAAAAGATCCCTGGATGACATTTCACATCAAATCATCGAGTAATATTTTTAAATCTAAAGCTGTGTGCTCAACGATCGCTTCATAACTCCACTATTTTGGACTGATGTATCCTAAGTATGTTAGGTATTTGTGTTTTAGACCAATATTGTTTTGATGATGATCACAACATTATGTTGTTGCTAATGACTCTCATGTTTTAGTATTATGTTTAATCAAAAGAAGAATATCATTTCTGAAAACTAATAGCTTGGTGCAAGGATGGACACCAAATGGAGCATTGCTAAAGCTTGGAACTTGATGAAGCGAAGCTCATCAAGAGGTGCCAAAGCTTGGAAGATGATGGGGAGCATCAAGCCATCAAGAACTTCAAGCCTAGACTCTAAGAGATGCAAAATGTAATCCATGTAATTTCTATTACTTGCATTTCTCCTTTTGAGTTTAGGATTTAGGATTTTGTAATGCATTGATAGATAGTCTACTCATTCATCCATATGCATTAACCATCTTAGTGAGCCTTAAGATTATCATAGAATCCAACCCAATAGATTCCTCATGCCATGAACTCCAATTGGAGTCTATGGCTTTCTAACAGCCGATTGCTAAAGGCAGGACATGCAACTGGTGATCACCAGGTGCCTGGCCAGCCTTCTACAGGCGACTGTTGTGCACAGCTCAATTCAATTATTCTTGACGCTTTTCTTGAGCTATAGGTGCATGCGACTAAAGTTCATTAGTCAGACGACTGTCTATCGTCAGGCGCATGGACATTGTTCTGTAGTCGTATGTATGCCAAAGTGTGTAACCTGTCATTTCTGGGCATCGCTCCATCTTGTGGATCAGTCGATTGATTTAGCGTTTACATTCGCCTGTCATTTTTCTGTCGCCTGGACTTTGCTCTACAGTCATCTGAATGCACAGGTGTGAATGTTGCATTTCATAAGCTCCTTTCCATCCCATGTGACAGTCTCCTGACGAAGTCTTTACATGCGGCTGCACATAGTACACATGCATGTGTAGTCTTCTACAGTTGCATGTCCTGTCTCAGATTATAGCTGTTGGAAATAATATAGCCGTCGATCAGTCGACTGTCCACCCTTCAACAGTCACCTGTCGTTGCCATAAAATCTCAAATTCTAGCTGTTGCAGAATTCCTTCATTGGCTTCCAGTTTGGGTTTTATGAGGTTTTAGTGGCTTCCTATATATAGGAGATGGGTTAGTTCATTTAGAACTCTTGGTTAACTTTGAATATCTTAGAGATTCATTAAGCCACTTCATGCTTTAATTAGAGCTCTAATCCTCTTCATGCTTTGAAGCTAGCGTAAGGTAAATTCCCGAAGTGCATTCAAGCACATCTCAACACTTGGAGATCATCTTCCATGCATTCTTCTTCATATTGAGTAAGTTCGTCTCAAGGCATATGTAAGAGTATATTTGTTTCATTTGTTTCTTAAAACCCTATCTTTCTTTGTAAAAGTTAGTTTCTCTCTTTGTGAGAGTTTTACCCTAACTTTCTTTGTGATAGTTAGTTGCTTTCTTTGTGAGAGATTGGTACTCTCTTTATGAGAGTTAGATTCTCTCTTTGTGAGAGTTTGATTCTTTCTTTGTGAGAGGACAAATCCTCTGTGTGACGTGATTTTAGGCAAACGTTCTTTAGGCAATTGTACATAAAATATATTGATACTAGAATTTTTCTCTTGATATCACAACATTGATTATACATATTTAAAATAGAAATTTCAGATTTCATGCTATGGTGGCACTCCTTATTTTGATTTGATATCACATCAGTGAAAATTTTTATTTGAAATAGAAATTTCAAGTTTCATAAGTGATTGTGCATATAACTGTACTTCTTAGTGTGACTTGATAATTTCATCCACACAATCAAATCCACTTAAGTGTTGTGAAGGGAATTTAGGGAGAAATAGGTGTAAGGGGTTAAGAGCCCCCTACCCGTGTATTTATAGCTTTCAATAGTGGGTTGGATACCCAATTGGCCCAATGGGCCTATTCATAACACTTCCCCTTATCCAATCAACATTGAAATAAGAGGTGGATTCTTCAGGATCCGAGTTAGGGTTACTGTCTTGTTAAAGAAAGAACAGTTAACCCATAACTTCCCCTGTTTTAGGGATGTGTCAAGGGGTGGATACTTCAGGATCCAGAGTCAACGAGGTTGCCTCGTCAAAACCTTGACTACGGAAAACCCAGTGGGAAAAAACCTGTAGCCAAGGGAAAAGAGTACAACTCTGCAGTTGACTCCCCCTTATCTGACCAAGCTTCAGGCTTGCAGATTTCCTATGAATCTATACATCAGTCTCCTATGTATCTATGAGTTCATAGTTCTCTCATCCTGACCCAGTTTACATTTACTCACTCTCCTCATCCCAATCCCATATACAAGTTTCTCAAAGATACTAGTAGGCAGGGATTTGGTAAGCAAATCCGCCAAGTTATTACATGATTGGATCTTCTGTACCTCAATCTGCTTTTGCTTCTGAAGGTCGTGCGTCCAGAAGAACTTGGGGGAGATATGCTTCGTCTTGTCACCTTTGATGTAGCCGTCCTGTAGCTGGGCTATACATGCTGCATTGTCTTCATGGAGTGGAGTGGGTGCAAGAACGCCGGTAGTAAGCCCGGTGGAGGTGAGTATGTGCTGGATCACCAAGCGTAGCCAGAAGCATTCCTTGCTTGCTTCGAAGATTGCAAGTAGCTCTGAGTGGGTGGATGAGACGGTCGTCATGGTCTGCTTCACAGATCTCCAGGATATGGCCGTACCGCCATATGTGAACATGTATCCGGTCTGAGACTTCTCTGTATGAGGATCGGACCTGTAACCTGCGTCAGCATAACCAACTAAACCAGTTGATGCCCCTTTCCTATAGAATAGACCTAAGTCTATGGACCCTTGGAGGTAGCGCAGAAGGTGCTTAACTCCGGCCCAGTGCCGCTGTGTAGGTGCAGCACTATATCTGGCTAGTAAGTTTACTGCAAACGCTATGTCAGGGCGAGTGCAGTTAGCCAGGTAAAGGAGTGCACCGATAGCACTTAAATAAGGCACTTCGGGGCCTAGTACTTCCTCCCCCTCTTCCAGCGGCCGGAAGGGGTCTTTGTGAACATCCAATGATCTGACGACCATCGGAGTGCTGAGGGGGTGGCACTTATCCATCTGAAACTTTTTCAGTAAGTTCGATGTGTAAGTTGACTGGTGTAACAGGATCCCATCTTTAAGATGCTCTATCTGAAGGCCTAAACAGAATTTTGATTTTCCGAGGTCTTTCATCTCGAAAGTTTCTGTCAGGCTTCTAGAAATCTTTGCGATCTCTTCAGGAGATCCGATGAGGTTTAAGTCGTCTACATAGACGGCTATTATTACAAATCCTGTTGCCTTTGCTCTTATAAAGATGCAAGGACAGACTGGGTCGTTTTTAAATCCTTGTTGTGCAAGGAAGTCGCTCAGTCTATTATACCACATCCTTCCAGATTGTTTTAGACCATATAATGATCTTTGCAGTTTCACTGAGTAGATGTCACGGTCTCTCTCTTTTAGTGCTGCAGGCAAAGAATAACCGTCAGGCAATCTCATATAGATGTCTCGGTCTAGGTTGCCATATAGGTATGCAGTAACCACGTCCATGAGTTGCATATCTAAACCCTCTTGTGCTGTTATGCCAATGAGGAATCGGAAGGTGATCGCGTCCATGACCGGGGAGTATGTGGCTTCAAAATCCACCCCAGGACGTTGGGTAAAACCCTGCGCTACAAGCCTTGCTTTGTAGCGTACGATCTCGTTCTGTTCATTTCGTTTTCTAACAAATACCCATTTATAACCCACAGGTTTTACACCTTTTGGTGTCTGGACTATTGGTCCGAAGACCTTGCGTTTGGTGAGTGAATCCAACTCCACTCCTATTGCCGCTTTCCACTTTGGCCAATCATCTCTGCTTTGACATTCTGTCAGAGAGCGTGGTTCAATATCATCGTCGCAGTACGCGACGTTGATGGCAATATTACACGCAAATGTGTCATCTATTGTTGTGCTTTTTCTGTCCCAATACTCCCCAGTTCGTACATAGTGTATCGATACTTCATTTTCTCCCGGTTTTTCCTCTTCATGAGAGTTTGGGAGAGATGGGGTAGCAGGGCTTAAATTAGCATCCTGTGGTGGTATTTGTTTACCATTGCCAAGGGTCCTACTCTTTCGAGGGACTTGGTCCTTGGATCCCGGTGGTCGTCCTCTCTTTTTGAGAGGTCCAACCATTTCTGCTGCAGGCGGATTGCATCCATTTTGCGGTATGTCAATCCTAGCTGGAGTGTTAGCAGCAGGGACGTGTGATCTGACAATCTTCTGGTTGTCAGTAAATTTGTCCGGCAAGAGATGGACAGTGTTTTAGATGTGGAGAATCTTCAGGACCTCCTCCTCACACTGGCTTGTTGGCGGATCAAAGTGACATAAAGTTTTTGTATCCCAAGTGATACTTTCTGAAGCTTCGGGCTTCTTTGTCTGTGAGCCTAGTCTTGGGAACGATGTTTCATCGAATTCACAGTCTTCTAGACGTGCCTTAAAGACGTCCCCCGTTAGGGGTTCTAGGAATCTAATTATGGAGGGGGTGTCAAACCCAACATAAATGCCTAGGCGACGTTGTGGACCCATCTTTGTCCTTTGTGGTGGTGCTATGGGGACGTATACTGCACAACCAAATATTCTCAAATGTGAGACAATTGGTGGGGCTCCAAGTGCTAGTTGCATTGGAGAAGATGACTGACCTCCAGAGGGTCTTAATTTTATTAAAGATGCAGCATGCAAAATTGCATGACCCCACGCATTCACTGGCATCTGGGATTGAAGTAATAATGGACGAGCGATCCATTACAGTCTCTTAATTAGAGATTCTGCTAACCCATTTTGGGTGTGAACATGCGCTACAGGATGTTCGACTTCAATTCCCTGAGCTTGGCAATAGTCTAGAAAGACTTGTGACGTAAACTCCCCCACATTGTCCAGACGAAGTTTCTTTATCTGGTGGTCGGGGAAGTGGGCCCGTAACTTTATTATCTGAGCTAAAAGCTTAGATAGTGCTAGGTTACGGGTGGACAGTAGGCACACATGTGACCACTTAGTTGATGCGTCTATCAGGACCATAAAGTACCTGAACGGACCACTTGATGGGTGAATCGGCCCACAAATGTCTCCGTGGATTCTTTCCAGAAAGCTGGGAGACTCCACATCCACTTTCAGTGGAGAGGGTCTCGTGATCAGTTTACCCTTGTAACAGGGTGGACATGGGAATTTGCCTTTTTGAAGAATCTTCAGGTTCTTCAGGTCAATGCCCCTGGAGTTCTTTATGATGCGGTACATCATAACCGAACCAGGGTGTCCCAGTCGACTGTGCCAGAGTTGGAATTCTGGTGTTTGGGGGCACTGCAGGTGCTCCACCATGGATGTTTCTGGAGTTTGTATACTTGTTTGGTAGAGTCCCGAGGGGAGTCCCTTGAAACGTTCCACAATGGTTTTTGAACCATTTGTAAGAGCCGTTACAAGCAAGTATTCCCTTTTATCCTCCTCGACCGTCTCTAAGTGATATCCGTTTAAACGGATGTCTTTAAAACTTAGGAGGTTTCGGATGGATTTTGGGGAGTATAACGCATTTTTAAGTGTTATTTGTGTGTTGCCGGGGAGCAATATAATTGCTTCCCCTGATCCTTCGATTATATTTGCTGGCCCTGAGATTGTTCTCAGTGGGCCAGAATAACTACTTACGCTCGTGAAATAGTCTATGTTTTGAAGGATCGAGTGCGTCGATGCACTGTCCACTAGGCAGATAAGTTCCATATCTAAAAATGGGGAAAGACATTCAAGCAATAAATATAGATAAAAGATTCACTTTCATAAATAAATGCTAAAAAGATATTGTTTGACATGGAAAAAATAACTAGATACGATGCATAAAAATTTAAGATACATTGCTAATTGCATAAAAGTGGTCCAGATCTAGAGAGTATCATCTCCCATGAAATCTTCGGGAGTCCATGAGGTCTCTGCCAACGCTGCGCTCTCCATCAGGTTTGTCTCAGCTCGAGGCTTGAGGCTTGCCTGGTAGAGGTCCTGGAGGTGTTTTGCTGTGCGGCAGATTCTGGACCAGTGGCCCGTCATCCCGCATTTTGAGCATTTGTCCTCCCAGTCTTTCTTGGGAGTGCCTCCTTTGTTGGGAATCCTCTTCTGCTTCTTGTCCACGAACTTCTGGTTCTGGGGAGGAGCTGGGTGAGTGGCCTTCTTCCGCTGCTTCTGTTCTTTCCATTTCTGGAATTTTGCCTTTTTGTCCGTCTTCTTCTTCTGGGAAGACTGGAAGTGGGCCTCTGCAGGAGGTGGCAATGGAGCGGAGCCAGGAGGGCGCAGGTTGTGGGTGGCAACCAACAGGTCTCTGTTCTGTTCAGCCATAAGTAGGCATGAAAGAAGGTCAGAGTACTTTGTGAACTTCCTCTCTCGATATTGTTGCATAAGGATCATGTCCTTTTCATGGAAAGACGTAAACGTCTTTTCCAGCAACATTTTCTCCGTCACTGGTTCACCACACAACTTCAGGCGTGAGGTGATGCGGAAAAGAGCTGAGTTGTACTCCGCTACGGATTTGAAATCCTGTATGCGGAGGTGAGTCCACTCGTACTGTGCACGGGGGAGTATGACATCCCTCTGATGTCGGTACCTCTCCTCGAGTGCATCCCACAGCTCGTAAGGGTCCTCTACAGTGAGGTACTCGTCCTTTAAGGTCGAGTCTAAGTGTTTCCTGATATATATAATGGCTTTCGCCTTTAATATATCGGAAACTTCCTCTGTATGAGGTGCTTCCACTGAAGCCTCCTTGTTAGCTGGGGCAGTACTAGTTGTTGCCTTTTCAGTCTGTGTGAGACTGAAACCATGAGAGCGCAGATGGAACTTCAGGTCCAACTGCCAACTCAGGTAGTTTGACCCATCAGCCTTCAGGACTGAGAAGTCTACATTTGCGAGTCTGGCCATTTTATGATCTAGCATGTACAGAAACAAAATAGCATGTATCATTAAGACTGAAAGTAAGACAGACATCCACGCATGTAATGTAGTCATTTTCATGAATTTAAATTACTGCGGTTTTAACATACATGCTTTTTCAGGTAATGTGAATAATTAATTACTAAAAAATTAACAATCACGCATGCTGTTTAATGGTTTTCATTGCGACATTAAAACATGGTATTAAAGCTAATTAATCAACCACGCAGTTTAATGCAAAAACAATGAAAAACAGAAATAATGACCTTAGGCTATGGGGATCAGCCAGCCGACACCGAAAAATAAATAAAAAGTCCAGTCCGAGGTTACATCAAAATAAAAGGCATGAAAGTAAATTACAACTCGGGAACTTCAGAGAGAAGCCCCTATCTTCATTGAGCGAAACGCCTTCAGCTTCTTTTTGGTGTCCTTCGGTCTTCTTTTTACATTTTCATCCTCACATACAAAGTTTCTCTCAAAAGAAAAGAAAAATTGCGGGAATTTAAAACGGTGTCGGAAACCTGGCTGATCCCTAAAAACATAGCCTAAAATTTGCACATCCACGCAGATAATATTTTTGCAACATACAACCACGCAGATAATCGAAACACAAGCATTTAAAATAATTTTAAAATTGTGTGCGACGTGCAAAAAAAAAAAATTTTTTTTTTTGAAAACTTTTGCCTTTTTGATCCATATTTTATTGTTTTTATTTTACCGCTTTAAACCCTTTCAAATTTTCTTTTACCTATTTTGGGCTTTTTAGGGCCAAAAAATAAATAAAATAATTTGTGTGAATGGGCTAATTTTCTGGCCTTTTTGGGCCATGAAAACAACCCATTAGGGTTAATATTGGGCCTCCCCCGAAAAATAACCCGTTAGGGTTAGGGTTTCAGGAAACCCTAAGGGGGGGCCCGCGGCGTGTCGCCGCGACGGCTGGCCGCGTAGGGTGCGGCCGCCGTCGCGGCGACGGGCCGCGGCTGCGGGCCGCGGCCGCCGCGGCTGCGGGCCGCGGCCGCCGCGGCGGCGGGCCGCGGCCTGCAGGCCGCGGCACAGGGCCGCGGCTTCAGGCCGCGGCAGTTGGCCGCGGCCTAAGGCCGCGGCCGCCGCGGCCTGCAGGCCGCGGCGCAGTGCCGCGGCTTCAGGCCGCGGCTGCAGTCCGCGGCCTGAGGCCGCGGCTGCTGGCCGCGGCTTCAGGCCGCGGCCGCCGCGGCCTTAGGCCGCGGCGATTGATTCCGCCGGCGGCGCGAAGGGCGCGCCGCCGTTTCGCCCTATGGGCGTACGGAAATTTGGATCAAAGGCGGGGAGGTAAAAATCGGGGTTTTCAACAATTTAGATCGCAAAAAAACGAGTTTTTATTGTTTTAAACATGCAAATCTTATTAAAAATGTTGAATTTAACCGAGTTTGTGAACTTTTTGATCCTAAAACATGCAGATCTAATGAGAAAAGCAAGTTTAGATCTAAAAGTTTGGATTTTTACCTACTAGATTCGACGAGGAATCTAGGCGACGGTTGGTGAAGGATGCCCTTTTCGCTCCCCGTTGAGAAGATTACGATCTTCTTTTTCTGAGCGATTTGTGGATCTCCTTTCCCGCGAGCCGCCGTCTCCTCCAACGAGCGTGATCGTGCTGATAACGTGTTGTGAAGGGAATTTAGGGAGAAATAGGTGTAAGGGGTTAAGAGCCCCCTACCCGTGTATTTATAGCTTTCAATAGTGGGTTGGATACCCAATTGGCCCAATGGGCCTATTCATAACATTAAGATTGTTTTTATTAATTGTATCTTTTAAAAATTCCATTAAATGAAAAAAAATCAAAATTTCTATTGAAAAATCAGACACAACCTAAGCATCTAGTATGCAAAAGAGTGAGTTTGATGCGACTTTGTTCTATGTGGCAATGTCACATCAACCCCCTCCAAACTTTACCCCTTAGACCCCATTTATTTACAATGTTGCCACCGACATTTGCCCCATTGACCCTTCTTATTTACATGCTTGTCATTGAGAGTTTTCCATCTTTTATCCCGATGATACCGACACACGCACTTCTCACTCTTTTTCAACATGTATTGCATCCTGTTTGTGTATGGTTTTTTTTTTTTGCGCCGTGCATTACGTGTGTCATAGACCCTGATTTCATAGGAGGATTTAACTCTGACTTGGTCAGAAGTTATGCGAGAAGCCAGAAACTACTGCTTCTTGACTCGTCAGAGGAAAATCGCTCTCGTACACAGTACACTGGCTCGCTGCAGCAGCAAAAGGCGGGGCCCACAAAATCTCACCAGGACTCCAAGCTCCCAGTAGAAAAAAGAGACTCACAGCGAGTCCACACGCGCACACAAAAAAACTCTCTCAATCAATCATTAAATGCGAAATTTGAATTCCAACACTGCTTATTTTTATTGAAATTTAATACGATACATTAAATAAATATAATCAATAAAATTAGTTATGACTCCCTCGAGTCGTTTGCCATAATATCTCCCCCCCTCTCAGATTTCTCATTAATTGCGTCCCTTCAAAATCTCAATCCCCTCCCCCTCTACCCTTTATTTATTCGTTCATCATTTCCTCCGTCTCTCTGCCCACAATCATCACTCGCTCTCTTCTTCTTCTCCTCTCTCTAGAGATTCGAATAATTCCTTCGATCTTTAATGGCTGCCGACGTCACTTCCCTCGTTCGAATCATGAGCGAGTACACGAAAGACTCCGCCGGCGCCGGAGATGAGATGGCCAAGCGCAATCTCGTCACCCGCGACTTCCTCGGATGCGCCGTCATCCGATCCAAAGAGCTCGATCTCGACCTTAAAGTTCCCTCCGGATGGCAGCGCCGTCTCGATCTGCTGGTAAATAAATTTCTATTTTTTTATTTTTTTATGATTACGGAAATTTATTTAGTTATTGATTGCGGTCGAATTATTATGATTGCAGTCGGGAGAGACATATCTGGAGAAGAGCGGTCCGGCGCACCGCGAGCTGCACGACCTTAACCTGCCACCGCCGCAGATGCAGCCTTATCCTTCGGACAATTCTGCCCTCGATCTGAGGCTCTTATTACCGCCCGCCACCCACCCTCGATCAGCCTACCAGAGCGTCTGCACGCTCGACAAGGTACGGTCCGCTCTCGAGCGCGTGGGGCGCGAACCTCGGAGCAAGGTCCAGCCGCAGCAGCGGTCCGACGGCTCCGCTTCGCAATCGTCGACGACGACTTCGTCGTCCTTCAAGAAAAGATCCGCCGGCGAGCAAGAGGTCGAGAGGCGAACGGACGGCTCGGATTCGCCCGCGTCGTCGGGCTTGGTTGCGGCCGGGTGTCCCAGCTGCCTGATGTACGTCCTGATATTGAAAGGGGATCCGAGGTGTCCGAGGTGTGACTCGCACGTGCCGGCACCGGCACCGGTTGTTTCAAAAAAGCCGAGAATTGATCTAAATTCATTATAGGAACTTTATATTTTGGGCAAATATATGGAATGGAATATAGTTTTGAAAAAAATTGAATTTTTTTAAAGTTTTACTTTTTACTGTGGTAATGGAGTAGTCGATTGACAGGGACATGGATCAGGGACAGTTTTTTTTTTGTAAAATGCTATATGTTTTCGATTTAGTTTTACAAATTGATAAATAGTTTATTATACCCGATACAATTGCTTTGGCTTGTGTGAGGTCGATAAAAAATTGATGTATTAAAAGATTAGTTTATTCCTGCCGAATGATGGGTAATCTACTTTTTGCCGGATTCATTATATTTACTTTGCCTACTATATTAAGAAAATAAGTGAGTATTTCGGGGATAATAGAATATAAAAAATATTGGATTGTGTTATAAACGTTCTTTTTGGTGGCCCAACCCGTTAGTGTGTATCCACCCATTATGTAACTCTGTTGCTATAAATTCAGGGCTATGGATTCCATAGCCAACACATTTACAACACGTTATCAGCACGCTCGAGGCTGAGCGGAACCCCTGCCGACGGACGAACGCGACGCGAACGGGCTTCCTTCACCGAACGTCGCTAGATCCGGCGGGTAGGATCTAGAGGTAACCTTTTTCCCTAGATCTAAATTCATGTGCGCATATGCCTAGATCCAAATTTTTGGATCGATTGTTTAAATGAAAATCAACGTTTTTATTGTTAAAAATCAACTTTTTTACAATAAAAACGCTTTTTTGGAAGATTAAAATTGGTTTTTTCCAATAAAAGTCGTGTTTTTACCATCTTTTTCCTCAAAAACGCCAAAACCATAGGGGGATTCATCCTAGCCGCGCGGCCGGAAGCCGCCCCGCGACAACCCCACCCCCGCGACCCCCACCGCTCGCAGCGGCGAGAGATCCTGCCGCCTGCAGCGGCGGCGACCCCCGCCGCGTGCAGCGGCGGGGCTCCCCCGCCGCCTGCAGACGGCGGGCTCCCCCGCCGCCTGCAGCGGTGGCCCGACCGCCGCTGGCAGCGGCGGCCCCCCCCTCTCCCGCCGCAGCCAGCAGCGGCGGACAGGCCCCGCTGCCCGCAGCGGCCCCACCCCCCGGTGCGCGCGCATGTCCGGAAACCCTAGCGGCCTGAAGCGCCAATCCGCACGACCAAAAACCCTAACTAGGGTTTCTCCCCGAAAATTTCCTATTTTCAAATCTTTTTCAGGTTTAATTACGATTTTTTTCGTTAAAATCTAGACAAATTACATGTGATTTTATTCATCGCATTTTATTCGGAATATGTGATTCTTAAACGTTTAAAAATTAGGAAGATCATGTGACCGCTCTGCCGTTAGTCAACTAACCTAACGGTGAAGGACGTTGCCTAGTGGTCCAATAATTTTTAAACGAAAAATTTTCATTTTCCATTATAAACTGCATATGATGATTAATTGCCTATAATGTATAAACTGCATGTGATGATTAAATGCATGCTGCATTTTTTCTGCCTGCGACGAATGTTCATATTTGCTGTCGTTTTGGATCGGCTAGTTATCACCATTTTTTTCCCTTGCATTATTTTCCTTTTTTAAGAGAAAAATGTAGTGAGGATACTTTTGTAAAATTACAAGACCGGCGGACGCCTCAAGAAGATGAAGGACCATTCCAGATGAATAGGGGCCCCACGGGGTTCCTGAGTTGTACTTTCATTCTTTTTGGGACTGTATGGACTGTAATTAATATGGTGATTAGCCGATCCACGCAGCAAATATTTGTGTCTGAAATGCTTAATTATTTATTTTTCTGCGAAAATATCTAATTATTGCATATTTTTATACATGCTAGAGAGATAAATGGCCAAAACACGAGCGTCGATTTCGGCGTATTGGATGCTGCAGGCAAGAACTACTTAAGCTGGCAGTTGGACATAAAATTCCATCTGCGAGCACAGGGACTGAGTCATGCCATCGCTGTAGGCGATAAGGTTTCTGATATAGATAAAGCGAAAGCAATTATCTATATTAGACGCCATATCGATCGGATCCTGAAGGCCGAGTACCTCACGGTGGAAGACACTTATGAGTTATGGACCGCCCTCGAGGATAGGTATAAACATCAAAGAGATGTTATACTTCCCTGAGCGCGATATGAATGGGAGAACCTCCGTCTCCAAGACTTTAAGTCTATTGCCGAGTACAACTGACGTGCGTTTATATTTCATATATTTGCGCATGTTTTCTTCCGTGTTTTTCCGTTATTTACCGCCGTCTTATATTCGTTTTCTCGTGTTTTCTTGTTTTCTTTCACTTTTCCGTGTTTTTCGTATTTTGTAGGATTTTACCGGTATAGGGGACATAAAACGACGATATCATGAGTCCCCGGAGCAACGGGAGGGGTCACGCGTGATCCAGGGGGTCAAACGACGAAGATCGCATCTTTCAGCCCCTCACCCGACCGGTTGGTCACTTCCAACCGATCGGGTGATGCCCGCATGCACCACCCGGACACAAGTTGGAGCGGCCAAAAAGTCACCCGGTCGGTTCAGTGACCGGTTCAAATGCCCCAATTCTCGGAAATTTGGAGCTGAATTCCAACCGATCGGGTGACATCTCACCCGATCGGTTCATCTGTTGCCGCATCGCCTCAAATATCAAACCGACGGCTCCACCCGCTCTCCTCAGTGACCGGTTGAAGCTCCCGAAGCCCGATGGCCAAAGCAACAAGCGGCTCAACCGATCGGTTGATGTTTCAACCGATCGGGTGGCCTTTTCTTCCGCTTTTGCGCACTGCTGATGCACTCATTGAAGATCTGCTATCATTCCAGAGTGATTTTGGGTGATCTCTTATTTTTCTAGTGTCGGCATCGTCGTTAGCTTTTCAACGATAGGTCACATGCTCAAATCCGATTTTTCTACATTTTTCTGGAATTTTCGGAGCGCAGCTGTGTGCTGAAATTGGCAGCAGTCTGAATTTTGATTTCACCCGATCGGGTGAGTTTCCACCCGACCGGGTGAGATCATTTTCTACCGTTTTGAGTCTCTGTTTCTGTCCACCCGATCGGGTGAACTTCCACCCGATCGGGTGGGCAGGTTTTGACAGTTCTGGACCCGAACCAGTGGGGTTTTTGAGGGGTTATATATTTGGGTTTGGGGGCATGACTTGGGGGAGTTCTTCCACTATTTTTTGAGCAGTTTCCCTCCCATTTCTAGGGAGTTTTAGGTTAGGTTAGATTAGGGTTTTATCTTCCAATAAACCTTGTAATGGATTGATGGGTTCAATTGCAAGCTAAGTATTTTCTTCTCTCATTTTCTATTGTTTTGTGTTATTTTCTTTGTCGCTTGATGATGAATGTTTGTTTGTCATTATTATTGCTTTCTATCATGTTCTTTACCATCGAGTAGTGTTTGATGAACCCCAATACAGGTTAGGGTAGGATTGATGCTTGGAAATTTACATTTGGCTTGGTTGCATGGCATGTGTTCGATGAAATGTGTCAATGGGGATTTCTAGCAATCTGAGTCCAATTCGTATGGCAACACACTAGTTGTATTGGGGATTGGGGTCCGGTGTCTTGTCCAGTCAAGATCCGCTTCGATGTATTGCTAGAAATCACATTCGACCTATTTGGCCATTAGGGTTACGCGGGGGTGTTTCATTGTCATTGGCGGGAGAAAGACAGCCTCTGACCGTCGGGCCAAGTGGGAATAAACTTGGCGGTTGACTCCCTAGCCATAGCTCACACCCCTAGCGTAGACATCGAGTCCTCGCGCGTGGAAACGGCTTGGATGAAGTGTTGGGAGTTATCACTGTGGCCTTAATGCTCCCGGTTGCGAAAGGTGTTAATGGACCTGGGAATTGCCACCGTCCGAAACCGGGTAGACCTAGCGTACTATGTGTTGAGTATTGGACTTCTCCCTACTTGGTGTTAATGATGAGCAAACATAAATACTTGTGACTAATCCCCTATTTTGCAGTTAATCCATTGCATAAGCTTACTATGAAGATCAACTAGCAATGGATGACTCACAAACGTGATTGAAGGCAAATGATATGAATTGGATGAACGTAGATTGATGATTGAAGGTCCGTAAAGACTTCAAGCTCATACGATGGAAAGAAGAGATTATTCGTCAATATAATTTTTCTTTTATCTCTTCTAGTATGTAGCTTAGAAGTAGAACTATGATGGAGCACTCACACACATCTACTTTCGGTCATAGGACATCTCTAGACCTTTGTCCTTTGATCTCAATTCAATTCTCTTTTGTTTGTGCTAGGATTGTTCATAACAGCCGACTGCTTAATAGTTTACAGTCGCCTGTCTCAAAAACAGCCGACTGTGTTTTGTTCTACAGTCGCTTGTTATGCACAGACTATTACTATGCAGTTTTGGGGCCTTCTCTGATTATTTCGCACAGGCTACTGTTGAACGATTCACAGGCGACTGTCCTTGTGACAGTCGACTGTGTGTTGTACAACAGTCGCCTGTCTCTCCTTACCCAAACTATGTTTTGATCTCTCTTCTACGGCCAGTCGACTTATGCTGTATATACAGTTGACTGTCTATTAGATCAGTCGACTGTCTATGCTGCAACAGTCGCCTGTCTGTAAATCAATTCTTTGATTCAGCTCTCTAGAAATTTATCATGATTGTGATAGTCGTCTGTTTAAGGTTATACAGTCGCCTGTTCTGATTAACAGTCGACTGTGTTCCTTGCATCAGTCGTCTGTCCTGTATCTTGTGAGATTTCCAGTATTTGTCTAACTTACTCATCTCTTGGCCAGTCGCCTATCGAAGAATGTACAGTCGCATGTTGGTTTAACAGACGACTGTCTTGGCTTCATCAGTCGACTGTCCACGTGGTAAGTTACCGTTATGAATTCTCACCTACCCTTGTTGACTGTGTAACAGTCGACTGTGATTTGTTCAACAGTCGACTGTCGCAAGTTCAGATTATATCCATTGAGATTTTTCTCACGGATTTCGATTGGGTTTTTGCCTAAACTGTTTTGTGGATTTGAGAAAGCTATAAATAGAGCTTCTACTGTTTCATTGGAAGGTTACTCATTCATTGCAAAATCCTTCAAGCTTTCATTTTCCAAAGATCAAAGCTTTCAAATCCAAAGCCCTAAGTATTTCCAAATCTTGTTCTCTTGCTCTCCAACCTAGAACCAAAGATTGATCTTCTAGGCATTTGGTGCAGTCAAGAGAAAGGGCTTTTCTCCTCTCTTCCAAGAGAGTTCTTCAACACACATCACACTTCTCCTTCAAGTTCTACTTCAAGGCATAGGTGATTGCAAGTGTTGCTTTCAGATTTCATAACTTCTTTATTTGAATTGTGCTCTCGGTTGTGAGAGTGGTTTTTTCTTGCTCCCTGGTTGTGGGAGTCAAGGACATCGATTGTATTCGATTGTACTTGTAGGGTTGCTACAAGTGGGTTTTAAGGAAACCTCAAGTTAGGGTTCTAACTTGAGTATCCGGTGGTATCCGGGTGGTAGGGACGTAGGATTACCGGGAACAAGTCGGTAGTTGACTTGGGTAATCCGAACCCTTGAAACATAACTGCGTTTGCGTGTGTTTCTCTTTGCGTTGTTTTTTCTATTCCACACTATTTGTTGGATTGCATTTTATTTGGCGTAAATTCCTTTTAAATTTGCATAAACACTATTCAACACCCACTTCTAGTGTTTTTCCCATAGACATGGTCCTTACAATTGGTATCAGAGCGCAAGGTTTTATCTATGGCATCCAACAACAACAACGTTCCTCCGCCGCCTACGTACAACAATCACGACCGTGATGGAGCGTCCACACTTTTCGAAGGTCAATCTACGGTATGTCCTCCACGTTTCAATGGTACTAACTTTGGTTATTGGAAGTGTAGGATGGAGACATTCCTTAGGAGTGCTTCTCTTTGGAGAACTCTCCATAAGGAGTACGTTGAGCCCTCCGAAGATGATTTCGAGAAATGGACGACTTCCGAGAAGTCCGCCGAAGTCAACAATGCTAAAGCAATGAATGCTCTTCATTGTGCATTGGACCCGAATGAGTTCAACAAGATATGCACATGTAAGAATGCATATCAAATTTGGAACCATCTCATCGTTACCCACGAGGGAACGAATAAGGTAAAGCTTTCAAAATTATATGTTGCCGTGCAAAACTTCGACTTGTTTCACATGCAGGAAAATGAGAGCGTTGCGTCGATGTACGGACGCTTTACCGACATCACAAACGAATTGGAAGCCCTTGGCCAAATCTATACCGAACCTGAAAAGGTAAGGAAGATTATCATGGGGATGACCTCCAAATGGGAAAGACGAGCAATCGCCATTGAGAAGGTCAATGACTTGAAGAACTACACCGTGGTGAATCTCATCAGGACTCTTATGTCTTACGAAGTAAGACGGGATAACCGATTGAAGATTCGAGCCATGATGAATCCCTCGGAGGCCAAGAAGAAAGCTTTGGCGTTCAATGCCAATTCTTCATCCTCCGAAAGTGATTAATCCGAGAACGAGATGGATTTGGGTGAAATGGCCCAAATGGCGAAGAAGTTCCAACGCTTCTTCCCCAAAGGTAAATTTCCCTCCAACAAACGTTTTGAGTCTACTAATGCTACTTCCTCTCTTTGTTATAAGTGTAATAAGCCAGGACACATCAAGAGGGATTGCTCAATTGTAAACAACAAAGAAAAGTGAAAGGCACCAAAGTACCACAAGTCTAACAAGAACAAGAAAGACAAGAAGAAAGGACTCGTCGGTACCTTTGATAACTCAAGTGATGACTCATCAAGCTATTCCGATGATGAGAAGGGTGAGAGCGCCCACATGTGTTTCATGGCACTTGAAGACCCACTCTCGGATGAGAGTGATTCCGATACGGATAACACCGAGGTAACAATGGATGAACTTCGCATAGCTAATGAAGAACTATTTGCTAAATACCAATCTTTAATGCTTAGATACTCCAGCTTAAAGAAATCAAAAGTGAGCAAGTCATCCATTCCATGCATTATCAACAATGACACCATTGTTGATACTTTAACCCTTGAGAAAGCAAACTTAGCTTCTCAAAATGTCACATTGAGAGATGAGGTGAATTCCCTCAAATCTCAACAAGATCAAACACATCCCATGGATAATAGTGATCTAGTTACACGCCACACACAATTGGGATTAGAGAATGATTCTCTTAAAACCCAAGTGCACGAGCTCAAAGCACGTGTGTCCACCTTGGATACCAACATTTCTTCTTTAAAGGAGAAATATGAGCTCATGTCCTCCCGTATTGTGAGATTCAATAAGGGACAAGGACAATTGGATGATTTGCTTACAAATCAATTTCCGGCCACACATCGTGTTGGCCTTGGATTTGTAAAAGCTAATGCATCTAATGATCGCACCTCCTATAGTGGTGTCACTATAGATTTTGTGAGGCCTTCCTCCGGTGCATCCACAAGTGGTGTCAAAGACACTATTGGTAGCAATCCTACCAAGAATGTCACCACATCACCTTTTCTTCCTTTTGGCAAGAAACCAACTAAGGGTGAAAACCAAAAGCAAGGTCATGCTTATATGTACACTAATACTCATCCACGTAGGAAACATCCTACTTCACAAGTGGATAATCATGACACATTTTATGCTCCGCACCCACGGACACGTACACAACCACACATGAGAAATACTCATGTACGTGCTCCCACACACCCATATGCTCATACCCATCATTCTTTCATGTATGCTAATTCTCCACATGTCATGCATGATCAATATGCTTCATATAATATGCATGTTCCCAAGAATACATATCATTCTAGAATGTAAAATGCATATCCTCCACCACATATCTATGCTAGAAATCATGTTCCTAAGAAGCATGCACCACATAGAAATCCAACTCATATGCATGCAACTAGGAATAGGACTCCCAAGATGTACACTATTTGGGGTCCTAAGAACACTAGTCTAAATGTTAGGAATGCTTAAGTTGATTCCTACTTTCATGATGTAATTAGAAATAGTAACTATGTTGGGAAGCGGAAGTCCACTTGGACTTGGCTTCCAAAGGGCTAATCCTCTTGGACCCAACAAACATTGGGTACCATAAGCTTATGGTATATTATATAGGTACCCAATAGAAAGAAGAAGAGTAATAAATGCCTTATTAGCTCTAAAGGTAAAGGATGGATTCTTGATAGCGGTTGCTCCAAACACATGACGGGAGATCCCTCATTGCTCTCCGAAGTGATTAGCATCAAAGATGGTGCAACGGTCACTTTTGGAGGTAATCAAAAGAGAACCATCATTGGAGTAGGTATCGTTGGTAATCCTTCCAAACCCCTAATTACTAATGTTTATCTTGTTAGTGGTTTATGTCACAACCTCATTTCCATAAGTCAACTTTGTGACAAAGGTTACAAGGTTAACTTCGGAGAAGGATTGTGTACTATTGTTGATTGTGATTCAAATGTTTTATTTTCCGGTATTAGGTGTAAAAATATTTATTATTTAAGCTTGCCTAAAACCGTAGAACATTGCTTAGTTGCTAACACAAGTGAACAACTATTATGGCATCGCCGTTTTGGTCATGTTCACTTCAAGCACTTATATAAGTTAGCTAAGCATGATCTAGTCAAAGGTTTTCCTAAGATTGTTTTTAATAAGAAAAACTTTTGTGATTCTTGTCAAAGAGGTAAACTAAGTAAATCTTCATTTAAGCTTAAAGAAGGGATTACTTCTAAGAGGCCCCTAGAACTTCTACATCTAGATTTATTTGGGCCAACTAGAACCGCTTCTTTAGGTAATGCTCATTATGGACTAGTTGTCGTTGACGACTTTTCTAGATTTACTTGGGTTTCATTTTTAACTAATAAGAATTAAGCTCATGAAGAGTTTACCAAATTTGCAAAAGAGATTCAGAATCTTTTAGGATCCACCATTATCACTATTCGTAGTGATCATGGAGGAGAATTTGAGAATGAGTCTTTTACTAAGTTTTGTGATGACTCTGGGATAACTCATATCTTTTCCTTTCCTCGTGCACCACCACAAAATGGTGTTGTAGAAAGAAAGAATAGGACTCTTATTGAGTGTGCTCGCACTATGCTCCATGATAGTCATTTAGGACTACAAGTTTGGGCAGAAGCGGTGCACACGGCATGTTATGTGCTCAATAGAATCCTAGTGAGACCCCGAACAAACAAAACTTGTTTTGAGTTGTTTTACGATAAAAAGCCTCAAGTGAAATATTTTCGTGTCTTTGGTTCAAAATGTTTTATAAAGAACACCTTTGGTAATTTAGACAAATTTGAGCCAAGATCCGATGAAAGAATTTTTGTTGGATATTCCACACGTAGCAAAGCCTACCGGATATACAACAAAACTTCTTCAACGATTGAGGAATCACTTCACGTATCTTTTTATGAAGATTTTGACTTTCCTCATGTTGATGATGATAATGTAGAGATTCTTTGTGATTCTCTTAATAATGTTAAAATTAATGATAATATTGTTGAGACTAACACTTCTAACGAAGTTGTTGAAGTTGTTCCTAGTGATCCAGGTTTACCCAAAGCTTATCCAACCGTTTGCAACCATCCCCAAAATCAAATTATTGGAGATATTGGTGTGGGTGTTCGAACGAGATCAAGAATTGAAGAATTCTCCCATTGCGCATTCGTCTCTACCATTGAGCCAAAGAACATTCAAGAAGCTTGTGAGGATAGCTCTTGGATAGTGGCAATGGAGGAAGAACTAGCGCAATTCGAGAGAAATTAAGTTTGGGAACTTGTACCTCTTCCAAGTGGTCACCAAGCTATTGGGACCAAATGGATCTTCAAGAACAAGACGGATGAAAACGAGGTAATCACACGGAACAAAGCAAGGTTAGTAGCTCAAGGCTACCGGCAAGAGGAAGGTATTGATTTCGAAGAATCCTTTGCCCCCGTAGCTAGATTAGAAGCTATTAGGTTGCTTTTATCTTTTGCATCCCATAAGAATTTTAAATTATTTCAAATGGATGTTAAAAGTGCATTTTAAATGGATTTGTAAATGAAGAAGTCTATGTTTCTCAACCTCCCGGTTTTATTCATGAGAAATTTCCAAACCATGTTTTCAAACTTAAGAAAGCGTTGTATGGATTGAGACAAGCTCCTAGAGCTTGGTATGATCGCCTTAAGACCTTTCTTTTGAATTTAGGTTTTAAAATGGGAGAAGTTGATTCTACACTCTTCATTAAAGATTATGAAAATGACATTCTTTTGATTCAAGTTTATGTAGATGATATTATTTTCGGTTCTACTAACTTTAATCTTTGTCAAGAATTTTCCAAGTCTATGAAGGATGAGTTTGAGATGAGCCACATGGGAGAGCTCACCTACTTCCTTGGATTGTAAATTCGACAAATGGAGAATGACACTTTCATACATCAGACAAAGTACACAGGGGAGCTTTTTAAGCGATTCGGGATGGAATCGTCTTCAAGCAAAAGGACTCCCATGAGTACTACTACTCATCTACACAAGGATGAAAGCGAAAAAGATGTAGACATTCGTCTATATCGAGGTATGATCGGTAGCTTACTTTACTTAACCGCTAGTAGGCCCGATATCATGTTTTTCGTATGTATATGTGCTAGATATCAAGCAAGACCTAAGGAGTCACACTTGATTGCGGTTAAATGAATATTTCGTTATCTCAATCAATCCCTAGATTATGGGTTACTTTACCCTAAGTCTAGCATGTATGAGTTAATCTCATATAGTGATGCCGACTTTGCCGGATGCAAGTCCGATAGGAAAAGTACTAGTGGCACATGCCATTTCTTAGGAAATTCCTTAGTTTCTTGGTTCTCTAAGAAATAGAATTCGGTGTCATTGTCCACGACTGAAGCGGAATATATTGCCGCGGGTCTTGCATGTGCATAAGTTCTTTGGATGAGACACACTTTTAGTATGGTGTCAATTGTGATACTTGCCCTATCATGGTTGATAATCAAAGTGCTATTTGTCTTTCCAAGAATCTGGTACACCACTCCCGTACCAAACACATAGACATGAGACACCATTTTATAAATGATCATGTAGATAAGAAGGACATCATCTTAGAGTACATTGAAACCTAAAAACAAATTGCCGATATCTTCACTAAACCTCTTAAAGAAGATTCATTTGTGAGGTTGCGTGGAGAATTGGGAATTATGGGTGAATCTAAAATATAGAAGCTCAATTTTCATGCTATAACTTCTTATTGAGCTTATATCTTTTTGATTGTCTTTCTTCATGTGCCTTATTGTTTTATGAGATTAAGAAAGGCAATTGTGACTTATTTGATTTCATGAGTTTTCGAAGTTGATTGGAATAATTTATGATTCAATAGATTTATTGGTTTCATAATGATTTTAAGATGTATTTGTGATTAGAGTATAGGTCCTAGGGTGAGTGTTCTTATTCTCTGGAATTCTATCTCACTGTGCATTTTTGGACCAGGACAGACGACTGTTTTTCTTTTGACAGTCGACTGCCCTACTCTATATCCTCTATATGAAAATTGATATCTTTCGCACAGCCGACTGATGACTATTTTACAGTCGACTGTTAGTTTAACAGGCGACTGTAATTTAGTCATCAGGCGACTGTACTCTCTGTCGAAAATTTTACAGTGTTCTCTGTTATTCTTGTGATCTGCATTAATTCTCGGCCAGCCGACTGTTGAGTATATGTCAGTGGACTGTCCATCGGACAGGCGACTACATTATACTTGCCAGTCGACTGCCCATCTCTTTGAGCTTTAATTTTATCACTTCATACAGTCGACTGACTTTTGTTCTCCAGTCGACTGTCTCCTGCTGTGTCGGTTCATTTGATTTGATCCGAGCCGTCGTTTCCTTGATCCAACGGCTCAGATTGATTTTTCCTATTTTATATTCAATCGAAGCGATCACTCCCCACGTCGATTTTCTCTCTCCTCCGCTTCGACCACTCAAATTCCCGCTCGATTTTCTCTACAAAAACGACGCTGTCTTCGTTTCTTCAACCGTCGATCTCCTCTTAATCGTCGCTGTCGATCGTGTTCTACCGTCGTCTTGGATCTTCCACTTCGCGATCGTCTATCTTCCCTCGGTTGGTTTGTTTTCTCTCTCTCTCGATCTTCGTAGTTTCACTTTGTTGCCTTAGTTCTTCTTCTCTTGTTTCCATGGCTCCTAAACCTAAGGGAAAAGAGAATATCATTGCTTCTAAACAACCTAGGGCTCCTAAGAAACTTGTTGGACGCACCGATCTAGGATCTCTTTGTTTGATGATGACAAACGTGTCGTGATATCTAATGTGTGTGCTAGTGTGTTTCAGGATTGGCGAAACGATACATCTTTCACTATTTGGAGGAGTTGCTATTCATATAGCTATTTGGGAGAGATAGAGAGCTTTGGCTAAAGAAAAGTGGACTTGGTCCAATATGGAGAGATGGAGCCAAATCTTATTTGGTTATTAGAATATATCCTATGGCCATTCAAACTCCTTAGCCAAGACCAATTCCTAGAAAAATACAAATTCCAAATTCAAATCTCTTCAAAATCCCATATCAAGCCAATTTGTACTGCTATGAAGAATCATTCAAAAAACATATCCCCATTGCAAATTAATCCAACCTCTTTTTGTTTTAACCCTAGCCTATTCTATAAAAGCCCTCTCAACCCTAATGATTGGGTGGCTGATACAAGATATACCACGACCTACAAAAATAAAAGGGGGTGTGTGCAACAAAACACATATAAAAAGGGGATCAAACATCTGTAGGCTTAGGTCATGCAACAAAAGTAGCCTTGCATCCAAATTGCCTCTCTTTTCAATAAATCAAAGAACAAGCCAACAAATTTTTCCGGAGGCCAAAGCCAATATTTTTATCATCTCGTTTCCAAAGCTTCACGTTATCATCCAAGCACCCTAAAGACCTCATCATCCTCCCCAAATTAGATAGGCAGCAACAGTCTCCACAAAGGCCAAAGTTCATCATCAAAGGAATAACTCAAGCATCACGAAGATTACTGACATCCTCATCCTCAAAGCAAAGCAACACGCCCCAAGGAGGAATCATATCTCCAAGCCATCGAGACGAGCTGCTGCATGCCCGAGTCAGAGAAGAACGCGAAGGAGGAGTCGACGTTCGAAGCCCATCCGTTGTTCGTCGTCACAAAGTTGCTGAGTCGGAGCTGCTGAGAGTCCACCGCTGGAAACAAACGCTCGGAGATCGCTGTTGCTGTCAAACGAAGAAGAAGTCGCTGTCGTCGCTGTCAGGTTGCCACCGGAGAGGCTCCTGTCGCTGTCGAAATTGTCACCGCCGCCACCGGTCGCTAAAGCTTCCTCAGTCGTCGATAGAGAGTAGACGACACCGCCGGTGCACATACAGTCGAGGTCGACGATCAGGAACTCATCGTGAGTTGCCATTGCGGAGGAAAAGTGAACAGGCCGCTGACAACGAGAAGAATGCCACAGGAGAAGTTGAGCTTTCCACGTCGCTTCTATCGAAGATCGCTGCTGTCACGCCCCGCTTCCCTAAAATGGAGGCGAGACGTGAAAAGGTCCGCACGAGAGTGGAGCTATGAAGCCCCAAACCCGATATGCGTCAATAAAACATAAGCAGGTCCCTGTAACCACAAACGAAACAACAATAATAACACAAGGAGAGACAGAAATAAAATCTCAAATCTCAGAATTTGTCCAATATGAAAATTAAGTTCAACATCCAGAAAAGCCACCAGGCTAAAAGAAAGAGTCTAAAGGCCCAGAACAAGGCCAACAAAAGGGACAACATAACAAAGTATAGGTGCTACACACCGACAACAAAACAGTCTAAAACAAAAGGGGGAAGCTCAATGAAGACACTAGGACTGGTCCCCAGTGTCCACGTACTCCTCGCCAAACACAGGCTCGTGCTCGGCGTCAGCAAACACCTCGTCCTCAACAATGAACTCATGCTCAGGATCTATCATGTGTCACCCAAAAGAGTAAAGGGGCACATGTCAGCAAGTCTAAAAAGACTTGGGCAAGGAAACTGAAAGTAAGGTAAACTAACAACCTAGCAGTTATAGTATGCATGACATGGCAGTTATGGTATAAGTGCACAAGTAAGACATGGTGAAACAATAAGTACAAGAGAACAATTATCAGGACAAGTCAAGAGTAGCAAAGCTACTAACAATCTCAATCTTTTCACTAGTCACATTTCACGTTGTTTGTAGATGTTTACGCCTTATAGCTGAACGGTTTGTCATTCACACTGATTGGCCGCTTAACACTACCCCAGAACCCAGAGTTTACGCCTTACAACTGCAGTTACTGATCGAGCAGACTCCCAGTTGAATGGCCGCTTAACTCTTACCCCAAAACTCACATGTAAACTAGCCAAGGTCCCTGTACATGAGCTCAGTAAATGAGCCAGGGTTGCCCCGCACAAGAGCTCGTTTCCTGGATCACAAACCAGGAGCGTATTTCATTTGGCATAGGGGTGCACCTAGCCTCAATCATTTCACAAGGTGTAGCAGAGCTACGCAATCACAAGAACACTTTAAGAATGCAATGACATGACAATTAATTTGCATACAGTTAATGGAAATTAAACATGACATGGTAGTTGTGTAACATGATGAATGTCGGATCTAGCTTCGTTGTCAAGCTAGTTCCTAAAATTGCGCCTAGGCGAGTATCATTTCGTCGCCTAGTCTCTTTTACGCCTACAACAAGCAAATGGCCAAAGACATGGCCCAAAACCCTAAGTGGCAAGTTTCATTTGCCTAGCACCGAGGATGACGATCAACGAGGCCGTCACACAAATGCTAACTATGGAGATGAGATCGCTGCCAAGGTAAAACAACATTAGAACAACATCCAACCTAGTTTTATTAGGGTTTCACAAAAACACAAATGGGTAATGAGGATATTAAGAGATCGCGTTATTACTGCATCGGAGGCGGAAGAACGATGCCGAGCAAGCACGGCAACGGAAGAAATGATCCGGGGAACCTAGGGTTCAGATCTGGAATGATGAGGAAAATCTGGAGAAAATGGATTAAAGGGGGTTTTTGGGGGTTGGAGATGGCCTAGGGCATGGTGGTAGACCAAAATGGAGAGGGAAACTCCAAGGGAGGAAGGAATGGCTTGGAGAAATGTTGGAGAGTGATTTGGGGAAGAAGGAGGCTCAGGAGAATGAAAGAGGGATGAAAGAAATCGTGGGTGGGGTTTAAATAGGGAGTGCTAGCGGCTGCCCAGAAATTAGGGTTTCGACACTGATTAGTCGGTTAAAGAGCAACCACTGACCAACTAGTTTGGGAACTAGTCGGTCGGTTGACCAACGCAGACCGACTAAGTCCAAACAGTAACTCATGTACAAAAATAGGATTTAGATTTAGTCGGTCAAAGAACAACTAATGACCGACTAGTTTCTCATCTAGTCGGTCGATGAACGTTCTTAGACCGACTAAGAATGAATAGTACTTGGTATCAAAAGGATCATAGAGCTAGTCGGTTAAAGAACAATTGCTGACCGACTAGTTTGCAACCTAGTCGGTCGACCAATGTTCTTAGACCGACTAACGATAAACAGTAACTCCTGAGTAATTTACAAAGCCCACTAGTTGGTCCATGAAGGTTTGTCGACCGACTAAATCGTCATTTAGTCGGTCGGTTCCCCTTCTTAAACCGGCTAACGTGCACAGAAAGTTCCGAAATGGAGCGCAAAGCTCCGGGATCGATTCCTAAGACTCCTAGGCTTGATCTAACAATAAGATATAGCCGATATGAAGCCCATCACGAATGACTTACTCCAAAATCGACGATTTCAAGGAAGAAGCTAGAAAATCACGACGAAACGATCGAAAATGAAAGCTACGGAGACGAAAACCACACATGAGGAGAAAATCCACCAAAACATATATATAATATAATAATCCAAACACATGAAAACCAGTCGTTACATCCTCCCCAACTTAAGAAAAATTCCGTCCTCGGAATTTTCCAACACTCACGTGTCCGGAAACAAAAGTGGGAAACGCTCTCGTATCTCATCCTCATTCTCTCAAGTAGACTCTCCAGGCGAGCCGTGTCGCCACATCACCCTCACAAGATTGACAACCTTGTTCCGAAGTGACTTCTGACGTCTGTCCAGAATCTGCACTGGCTGCTGGTCATACGTCATATCAGGGCGAACGGTAATCTCCGAGAAATCCACAGCATGAGATGGATCGCTAAGGTATCGACGAAGCTGCGACACATAGAAAACATTGTGAACTCCCTCCAAAGATGGCGGTAAGGCTAAGCAGTAGGCTACCTCGCCAACTCTCTCCAGAATGTCAAACGGTCCAATGTATCACGGGCTCAACTTCCCTCGCTTCCCGAAGCGAATCACACCACGATTCGGGGAAATCTTCAAGAACACATGGTCGCCCGGCTGAAACTCCAAAGGACAACGTTTAGCATCTGCCCAATGCTTAAAACGGTCCTGACCAATCCTCAACCTCTCCCGAATGTTCCTGACAACATCCACGTCCTCCACAATCATCTCAGGTCCGAACAGCTCCCGGTCTCCAACGTCATCCCAACTCAATGGCGATCGACATTTCCTCCCATACAGCGCGGCAAAAGGCGCCATGCCAATACTCGCCTGGAAGCTGTTGTTGTAAGAAAACTCTACCAGATGTAGCTGGTCCTCCCACGAACCCTTGAAATCCAACATGCATGCCCTCAACATGTCCTCCAAGATCTGAATCATCCTCTCGGACTGGCCATCCGTCTGCGGATGGTACGCCGTGTTGAAACTCAGACGCGTACCCAAACTCTTCTGCAAACTCTGCCAGAACTGAGATGTGAACCTCGTGTCTCTGTCCGACACGATACTCACAGGGACTCCGTGAAGTCGTATGACCTCCTGTATGATTCACGTTACATCACTATCTAAAATAGGAAAAAGGAAATAAAACGGAGAGTAAAAGAATTTACCTCCATATATCTCCTCGCTAGCGCCTCAGTGGACTGTCCCACTCGGAACGGAATAAAGTGCGCGGATTTTGTCAATCGATCTACGATCACCCAAATCGCGTCATTCTGCTTCGGACTCCGAGGTAGTCCAGTCACGAAATCCATAGTGATGTGTTGCCACTTCCACTCTGGAATCGGAAGCGGTTGTAGCAACCCTGCCGTACGCTGATGCTCCGCCTTCACTTGCTGGCAAACCAAACACTTGGCTACACTTTGAGCCACGCTCCTCTTCATACCATGCCACCAAAAGTTCAGACGAAGATCCTGGTACATCTTGGTCCCACCAGGATGCACAGAATATGGCGAACTATGTGCCTCCACCATCAACTCCTCTCTAATATCCCCAGCTGGCACACACAACCTGGCTCCAAACCTCAACGAGCCATCCTCATGAATCAAAAAGTCAGTCCGCAGACCGGCTTCCACCTGCTCCCGAATCTTCACCAGCTTCGGATCCTCAGCCTGGCCAGCCTTGATCCGATCCACAATCGTCGACTGTATCTGCATACACATCAACGAAGAAACCTCCCCAGGAAGAACAATCTCCACACCAGACTCGCAAAAATCCTGCTGCAATCTCCACTACGAGGTCAAAATCATCACCGCTGGAATCCTACTCAGCGCATCAGGAACCACATTCACCTTGCCAGGGTGATACTGCAAATCAATCTCATAATCCGCCATGAGCTCCAACCATCGACGCTGTCGCATGTTGAGCTCCTTCTGAGTAAAAATATACTTCACGCTTTTATGATCGGTGAAGATCTTCACTTTCTCACTCAGCAGGAAGTGCCTCCAAATCTTGAGCGCAAACACAACAGCAGCCAACTCCAAATCGTGCGTCGGGTAATTCTTCTCTTGAACCTTGAGCTGACGAGATGCATAAGCCACAACATGCCCGTGCTGATGCAACACACAACCGAGACCCTTGCCAGAAGCATCGCAAAAGATCTCAAATCCACCGCTGCGATCAGGCACAACAAGAATAGGGGCAGTCGTCAATCTCTCCCTCAGAACACTAAAAGAATTCTCACAATCACCCGACCAAACAAAAGATACATCCTTCCGCGTCAATCTGGTCATCGGCTCAGCAATACGGGAAAAGTCCTTAATGAAGTGCCGATAGTAACCAGCAAGCCCAAGGAAACTCCGGATCTCAGATGCTGACTGCGGAACAGGCCACTCTCTGATGGCCCTAATCTTCTCAGGATCCACTGAAATACCATCTCCAATCACCACATGCCCGAGAAAAGCAAATCTATCCAGCCAAAACTCGCACTTTGAAAACTTAGCATACAGCCGATGCTTCCTCAAAATCTCCAACACCGTCCTCAAGTGCGATGCATGCTCCTCCTCCGACTTTGAATAGATCAGAATATCGTCAATAAAGATAACGATAAACTTATCTAAAAAGTCGTAGAAAATCAGGTTCATCAGATTCATGAAAACTGCGGGTGCATTGGTTACACCGAAAGGCATAACCACAAACTCGTAGTGTCCATACTTCGTCCTGAACGCTGTCTTCGGAACATTTTCCTTCTTCACCTTCAGCTGATGATAACCACTCCTCAGATCCAACTTCGAAAACACCCTCGAACCTCCAAGCTGATCAAAAATATCATCAATGCGAGGCAACGTGTATTTATTCTTGATGGTCACCGCATTCAACTCCCGATAGTCCACACACATGCGACGCGAGCCATCCTTCTTCTTCACCAGCAGCACTGGTGCTCCCCACGGAGACACACTAGGGTTGATATAACCCTTCTGCAAAAGCTCATCCAGCTGCTTCCGCAATTCCTCCAACCCAGCGGGTGCCATACGATACGGTGCCTTCGAAATCGGCTGCGCTCCCGGAACAAGATCAATAGAAAATTCTAAAGCTCGATCAGGTGGCAATCCAGACATCTCCTCGGGAAAGACGTCATCAAAGTCCCGCACAACCGCTGGCCTCTCCAGCTCCATCTGCATAGCCACAATCTCCACTGGCCTGGCCCGAAATCTGACAGGACCAAGCGAACTGCTACCTCGGCTGAACTCAAATACTTGATGTCCGGGAATCTCGAACACCACCTTCTTCCTCCGACAGTCGATCGTAGAATAGAAGCTCGCAAGCCAATCCATACCAAGGACCGCATCATAGTTGATGATGTCGTGGACAATGAAATCAGCGTAAAGCTCCTGTCCACAAACCACCAACGGGCAAGAATTGCAACCGAGATGCACTGAGACCATGCCATTCCCTGTAACGATATTCAAACTCTTGGAAAGAGGGGACGTCGACAAGGAATGCTTCTCCACGAAGCTCCGAGAAATAATGCACATCGATGCACCAGAGTCAAAGAGAACTCATGCAGGAAATGTACACACCAAAATCATACCTACAAACAGTCTAACAATCAAGCTCTAGTCTAGAAACCAATCATGTTCAAGCAAACAACATAATCTAACAAACCAAGCCCAATCAGTAAGGAACAGCTAGAAGGAGAGTTACCTGTGATAACCTCATCCACAGCCTCGCTCTCCACAGCGGTCATCAGAAAAGCCTGCCTCCTCGGCGGAAAAGCCTGCCTCTGTGGAACAAGAGCTGCTCCACGTCTAGCAGGAACAGACGCTCGCTGCTGCAACGGCTGTGCTGCAACAGGTGCCCTCCGCAGCTGATTCGAATGCCGACAATCCTTCGCGACATGAGAAGCATCACCACAAACCAAACACTGGCCCAGAAACTTCCTACACTGATCCTTGATGTGGCCAGGCTTACCGCAGAAATGGCAAGTCTTCTGAATAGGCCCTCCTGGCCTCTTGAACTGAGCTGGCTGATTAGGCTTGAAACCAGGCCTAACCACCGCTCTGGCCTGCTCCATAGGCCTCTTCCCAGCACCAGAAACATGTCCCCTCCTCTGACTCAGGTTCAGCTCCTGCCTCCTCGCAGCGACCAGAACCTTCTGATAATAGTCCAGGTCAGAGGAAGACACAAAACTCTGGAGCTCTAAAGCAAGCCCCTGCAGGAACCTCTGAGCCCTCTCATCAGCATCCTGCACCATCTTTGGTGCGAACCGACTCAGCCTAGTGAACTCTTGGTGGTACAGGTCCACCGTCAAGCTCCCTTGCTTCAGATCAATAAAGCGCTGCAGCATCTCCTTCATAGCAGCCTTCGGGAAGAACTCCTCATCAAACCTGGACTTAAAGGTAGCCCAAGCTATCGGCTCCACCAACATCTTCTCTTCCGCATCCCACCAGTTCCGAGCAATATCCTTGAGTTGCCTCTTTGCCAAATCGACCCATCCAGCCGCTGTGATCTTGGCCATCTTCAAGTTATCCTCAATGTTCCGAATCCACTCATTGGTAGCCAGAGGACCCTTAGACCCATCAAAATATACGGGACCCAGCTCCCGAAATTGCATCGCTCACGGCTCTGAGCGAGGGGCATCCTGGATTGCCCGACCAGCTCGAACAACTGGAGCATTCTGGACTTGCAAGAGCACGCCCTGCTGCACCTGCATCATCTGAAGCATCATCCGCATCATCTCTCCATTTGTGGATTCCCGCTCAGGCTCCTCGTCATGAGGAGATGCACCACTACCTCCACCACGGGTGAATCGCCTTCCTGCCATCTAATGACACAGAAAACGAAGCAGATTAGACTCATAGCTTATGACTCGGACGTCGAACTTAGTTTATTGGACATTCTAATATTATTATCGTCATTCCGATAATCGCAGTTACAGAAGGGACCTGCATGGGCCACCAACAAAACCTGTCACGCCCCGCTTCCCTAAAATGGAGGCGAGACGTGAAAAGGTCCGCACGAGAGTGGAGCTGTGAAGCCCCAAACCCGATACGCGTCAATAAAACATAAGCAGGTCCCTGTAACCACAAACGGAACAACAATAATAACACAAGGAGAGAGAAATAAAATATCAAATCTCAGAATTTGTCCAACATGAAAATTAAGTTCAACATCCAGAAAAGCCACCAGGCTAAAAGAAAGAGTCTAAAAGCCCAGAACAAGGCCAACAAAAGGGACAACATAACAAAGTATAGGTGCTACGCACCGACAACAAAACAGTCTAAAACAAAAGGGGGAAGCTCAACGAAGACACTAGGACTGGTCCCCAGTGTCCACGTACTCCTCGCCAAACACAGGCTCGGGCTCGGCGTCATCAAACACCTCGTCCTCAACAATGAACTCAGGCTCAGGATCTAACACGTGTCACCCAAAAGAGTAAAGGGGCACATGTCAGCAAGTCTAAAAAGACTTGGGCAAGGAAACTGAAAGTAAGGTAAACTAACAACCTAGCAGTTATAGTATGCATGACATGGCAGTTATGGTATACGTGCACAAGTAAGACATGGTGAAACAATAAGTACAAGAGAACAATTATCAGGACAAGTCATGAGTAGCCAAGCTACTAACAATCTCAATCTTTTCACTAGTCACGTTTCACGCTGTTTGTAGATGTTTACGCCTTACAGCTGAACGGTTTGTCATTCACACTGATTGGTCGCTTAACACTATCCCAGAACCCAGACTTTACGCCTTACAACTGCAGTTGCTGATCAGACAGACTCCCAGTTGAATGGCCGCTTAACTCTTACCCCAAAACCCACATTTAAACGAGCCAAGGTCCCTGTACATGAGCTCAGTAAATGAGCCAGGGTTGCCCCGCACAAGAGCTCGTTTCCTGGATCACAAACCAGGAGCGTATTTCATTTTGCATAGGGGTACACCTAGCCTCAATCATTTCACAAGGTGTAGCAGAGCTACGCAATCACAGGAACACTTTAAGAATGCAATGACATGACAATTAATTTGCGTACCGTTAATGGAAATTAAACATGACATGGTAGTTGTGCAACATGATGAATTTCGGATCTAGCTTCGTTGTCAAGCTAGTTCCTAAAATTGCGCCTAGGCGAGTATCATTTTGTCGCCTAGTCTCTTTTACGCCTACAACAAGCAAATGGCCTAAGACATGGCCCAAACCCCTAAGTGGCAAGTTTCACTTGCCTAGCACCGAGGATGACGATCAACGAGGCCGTCACACAAATGCTAACTACGGAGATGAGATCGCTGCCAAGGCAAAACAACATTAGAACAACATCCAACCTAGTTTTATTAGGGTTTCACAAAAACACAAATGGGTTATGAGGATATTAAGAGATCGAGTTATTACCGTATCGGAGGCGGAAGAACGATGCCGAGCAAGCATGACAACAGAAGAAATGATCCGGGGAACCTAGGGTTCAGATCTGGAATGATGGGGAAAATCTGGAGAAAATGGAGTAAAGGGGGTTTTGGGGGGTTGGAGATGGCCTAGGGCATGGTGGTAGACCAAAATGGAGAGAGAAACTCCAAGGGAGGAAGGAATGGCTTGGAAAAATGTTGGAGAGTGATTTGGGGAAGAAGGAGGCTCAGGAGAATGAAAGAGGGATGAAAGGAATCGTGGGTGGCGTTTAAATAGGGAGTGCTGGCGGCTGCCCAGAAATTAGGGTTTCGACACTGATTAGTCGGTCAAAGAGCAACCACTGACCGACTAGTTTGGGAACTAGTCGGTCGGTTGACCAACGCAGACCGACTAAGTCCAAACAGTAACTCCTGTACAAAAATAGGATTTAGATTTAGTCGATCAAAGAACAACTAATGACCGACTAGTTTCTCATCTAGTCGGTCGATGAACGTTCTTAGACCGACTAAGAATGAATAGTACTTGGTATCAAAAGGATCATAGAGCTAGTCGGTTAAAGAACAATTGCTGACCGACTAGTTTGCAACCTAGTCGGTCGACCAATGTTCTTAGACCGACTAACGATAAACAGTAACTCCTGAGTAATTTACAAAGCCCACTAGTCGGTCCATGAAGGTTTGTCGACCGACTAAATCGTCATCTAGTCGGTCGGTTCCCCTTCTTAAACCGGCTAACGTGCACAGAAAGTTCCGAAATGGAGCGCGAAGCTCCGGGATCGATTCCTAAGACTCCTAGGCTTGATCTAACAATAAGATATGACCGATATGAAGCCCGTCATGAATAACTTACTCCAAAATCGACGATTTCAAGGAAGAAGCTAGAAAATCACGACGAAACGATCGAAAATGAAAGCTACAGAGACAAAAACCACACATGAGGAGAAAATCCACCAAAACATATATATATAATATAATAATCCAAACACATGAAAACCAGTCGTTACAGCTGCCTCACCGGAGATCCCGCCACTGAAGCTGAAGTCGTCGGTGCGAAGAAGACGCTGAAGACATCAAGAGCAGCCGTTCGCAGTCGCTACTGAAGACGAAGACGAGAACCCGCCGCTGCACCTTGAAGCCATCACCGTTGCGCGGTCTGCTCGAGTCGAATGGTGGAGGAGAAGACAAAGCAATCGAACGTTATCGCCGTTGCCATCGAACGAGAGTGCCTGCATGCCCATCGAACGAAGAAGAGATGCAATGCTGACGTGGAGCCTTCACATCCGCACGATCATGAGAGATTCAAATATCAACCACATCGATTAAATCCTTGATTCGAAACGAAGCCACCTGATTTCGGGGTGATGTGGCTGCGGGAATTTAATTGGATTGCTCTGCGCACCGACCAAGATTAAAAGCCTTGAACTGAACTCTCTCTACACACCGACAGTTGGATTTTAATTGGTTTGCTGAGCGTACAGACCGTCTGAGAATATGCGTTGAACTGAAATTGCTTTGTGTACAGACCAGTGCATAACTTGACATCCAGGAGTCGGATTGAGACACCGTTTGTGTCAGATTGGAGCTGACGACGTGCTGATTGGACAGAGACGCCTACACGGATACAAACTGAGCATTTCTAAACTCTTAAACTCTTTTATTTGTGTCTTAATGTAACGTTCTCTGTGGGGAAACTTTACATATCTTTTGTGACTATTTTGGGACTTGTCTAGTTGGGACTAGACAAGTGGGACCCAGCTAGTTTGGGACTAGCTGGTAGAAAGCTTTACTAGGATTGATAGTGAGAGAAAACACTGTATGTGGGGTACTGAGAGCCTGGCGAGTGTAGAGACGTAGAGAGTGCTCTGAGCGTTCTCTAACTTGTGGTTTTGTACCTATTGCGCTATTCAATACTGGTTCTGCTTTGGGGGCTGGAGTAGGTCGTTGGGACGACCGAACCAGGGTAAATCTGCTATGTACTCTGTGTCTGCTTTTTATTTACCCTGTTGCTGCGATAACTGCGTGTGCTTATTCGTGGGTTGCACGAATTATCTTTAAAAGCCTATTCACCCCCCCTCTAGGCTAGGATCCAGATCCAACAAGTGGTATCAGAGCAGGTTTTAGGATCTAGCCTAGTTTGACCATGGACCACATTGATAGTGCTTTTGCTGAGGGTCAGTCTATTTCACGACCACCTAGATTTAATGGAGTAGACTATGCTTATTGGAAAAATCGTATGAGAATCTACTTGATTTTTATTGATTATAAAGCTTGGTAAATTGTTGAAAAAGGTTATAAATCACCTGTTATTAAAATTGAAAACACCGAGATGCTTAAACCTGAAGATAAATGGGATGATAATGATTGGAAGCTTTATTCTCTTAATGCTAAAGCCATGAATGCTCTCATTTGTGCATTAGATAAATCTGAATTCAATCGCATCTCACATTGTTTAACTGCGCAGGAAATATGGCATACTTTGGAGGTGATGCACGAGGGAACGTCACAGGTGAAGGAGTCTAGACTTGCACTTCTGAGCACGGAATACGAGGGATTTCGCATGCTACCATCAGAGACCATATCAGAAATGTTTGCGAGGTTTACCAACATTGTCTACAAGTCTAGTTCGCTCGGTAAGCCATATTCTAGCCTTGAGCAGGTGAGAAAGATATTAAGAGCACTGCCAAGCTCTTTCAGGCCTAAAGTTACTGCCATCCAAGAAGCGAAGGATCTATCGCAGATGAGGGTGGAGGACTTGATAGGTAATCTAATGTCCCACGAGCTTGAATTGCAAAACGTGGATAAAAGGGAGAAACCTGAGGAGAAGGAGAAAGCTACCAAGCCACTTGCTCTGAAAGCGGACGAAAGTGAAGATGATGATGATGACATAGCGCTAATGGTCAGAAACTTCAGAAAGTATGTCCAGACCAAGCAAGGAAGAACAGAAATGGCACCCAGGTTTAATCGCTCTAAATTTTTTCAGTCTTCTAAGCAAACTTATGATCAGAATGCTACTAATAGAATGACTTGTTTTAAATGCAAGAAAAGAGGACATCGAATGAGGGATTGCCCACATGAGACAGCTCAGGTAGCCAAAGAAAAGGGAAAATCCAAGGTGCTAACTTGGGATATGGATAACGAAGCTGAGAGTGAGGAAGAGGAACACGAAGCCCACTCATGCATGGCATTGATGGGAATACACGATGAGGTAATTTCTGGTATTAAAACTGAACTCCTTACTCTTTGCAAAGAAATGCAAGATAAAATAGTAGAGCTTGAATCCACTATAGATGATTATCAAAATGAGAATTTTGAAATGCAACAATCTGAATATGAAATGTCTAAAGAGATTAAAAAACTCAAAATTGATATTGTTGCTCGTGACTCTACTATTGACACTTTGAAAAGGAAAAATCCAGTTTTAATGATGAAGCACCTTGTCTCTCTTGCCCTTCCTTGATGAATAAAATTAGCATGCTTAAACTTGATTTGATTAAGCTCGAAACTGAAAAAGACTATGTGATTAGAGAGCTTAATGATAAATTCTGCATGTTGGATGATGATTTTAAAAGGAAAATGATTGAATTTGGAAAGAAGAAAGAGGAAAACAAGAGAACTTTTATAAGTAAATGCACATTGCTTGTGCAAGAAAATAAATTGTTGAAATCCAAAGTCTCTAATCGTGAATTGGCCATTAAGAAATTCTCTATGGGAAAACAATCGTTGGATACTATTTTAGAGAATCAATTATATGGCAATAACAGAAGAGGACTTGGATTTGGTTTGAAAAATGTCGAAAAGCCAAAATTCAAGAAATTCCACAATGCATCCTGCCACGCCCCGCTTCCCAAAAACGTGGAGGCGAAGCGTGAGAAGGTCCGCTTAGACTTGAAGCTACAAAGCTGCAAGTCCAATAAGCGTCAATCACTTTAAACTGCAGGTCCTTGCAACGCGAAACGGAACAAAGATAATAATAAGGAAATGAGACAAAGAATAAATCTCAGAATATCCATAATAATAAATTTCAACATCGCAGAAAAGCCACCAGGCTAAAATAAAAGAGTCTAAAAGAGGCCCCAGCATGGCCAACAAAAGTACAAAGTACGAAAACAAAGTAATGGTGCAAGCACCGACAACTAACAGCAACCTAAAGCAAAAGCAACTCAACAGTCACTAAGACTGGTTTCCAGTGTCCTCGAACTCCTCGACGAACGTAGGCTCAGGCTCAGCGTTAGCAAACACCTCGTCCTCAACAACTGTCTCTGGCTCAGGGTCTAACATGTGACACCCAAAAGAGCAAGGGGCACATGTCAGCAAGTCTACAAGAGACTTGTGCAAGGAAACTAAAGTAGGTACAAGTAAAGCAACCTAGCAGTTCTAGCATGATGCGATGACATGTCAGTTAAAGTAGGAGTACAACAGGTAAAGTAAAGTAAAGTAAAGTATGATCATGGCATTTAAATATGGCATGAATGACAAGTATTACATGAATCATTCACAAGATAAGTACAAGACAAGTAAAGTAAGCACCTCGTGCACATAGATTCCGCCTTTTGGCTAGAGTGGCTGCGCGGGCCAACTCCTAAGCTCAAGTGATCGTTTATCCCTACCCCTCCACGTGTATCAGGCATTGGCTTTTGACCAACACATGAGGCCCACTTCTGGATCACGAGCCAGGAAGTGTTTTTAACAAGTATGGCGTAGGGGTGCACCTAGCCGGACAAGGAAGTACAGGTAATGTAGCGTGTGCTACGAATGCAACAATCACTAGGATGACATGTAAAATGCAATGCATGGCAGTTAAAAGTGCGTACAGATAGAGAATTTAAACGTGACAGATATCAATGCATGAACAAGTTTAAGGGTTGGATCTAGCTTCGTTGTCAAGCTAGATCAATTTAGGTGACGGATATAGTTTCGTTGTCAAACTAGATCAAGTAGGCGTCTAGCCAGCTATCATTTCACTGACTAGTCTCTTTTATGCTAAAAGCAAGGAAGTGGCCTAAAAACATGGCCCTACACAAGAGTTGGCAAGTTTAACTTGCCTGTAAATATCACGTCTGAGCACACCGTCCAATGAGTCCAAAATCACAATTATCCTACGTGCACAAGTCCACCGGCCTACATCCGTTTTATTAATCTTGATTAGTGAATTCTAAAACATTTAAAATACTTTAAAAATACTGATTTTAGTCTTGGTTAGCATGCAATTGGGTTGGGGGTCCTAGGGGGTGCAAAGCGTTACCTCAACATGACGCGAAAGCTACACTGGCGTCGGATAGCGACGCCAGGGGTTGGAATAAAATATCACGCTCCAAGTCCTGATTCCAATATAGATTCCTCGCTGGAAAGCTCAGAACATCAACCGGAGCAACGGTTCCAGATTCCAAGCCAGCACGTGCGACGACGGGCTACGACGTGTCGCAACATCGTACGCGGTAATTCCTCGAAGAGCAAGCACCTAGGTGGGGCCTACAGTAGTCCTAGGGACCAATGGGGGACCCACAATACCTCTGGAGAACTTGGGGGGCCCACGGTGGCAAGTGGTGCGACGGGTGCAGGGTTGCGACAAATGGCTCTCGGTCGTACAGCCTCGGTGCGGGGGATTCTCTCGGTCGGGCACTGGGAGCGGGCTTGCACAGCACAGCGGGTTGGTGCGGGGTCGGGCTCTCGGTCGGTGCGGAGGAAGGTCTCGGTCGGGCGCCTTGGATGCGGGGGTTGCAACGTTGCAACGTTGCAACATTGCTGCTTCGGTCGGTGCGGGCGATCCGCTCGGTCAGACACGGGCGGAGGCGGGGCGACAAAGCGGGCGACAGCAGTGGGTCGGTGCGGTGCGGAGATGCGGGGATGCGGAGCAGGTCTCTTGGTCTGACCGAGAGATCCTCTCGGTCGGTGCGGCCTTGGTGCGGGGTTGCGTTGCAGCGGCTGCAGCGGGTGCGGACGGAGCGGATGAGCGGGGGCTGTTTCCTCGGTCGGTGCGGGCGAACGGGGGCTGTTTCCTCGGTCGGAGCGGGGGTCGGTGCAGCAACGTTGCGACGATTCGTCGCAACGTCAAATTTGGGTTTTGGAAGCGGCTAGGGTTATTTTGTTGCGAAAATAGGTCTTCCTAGAGGTTGTTTATATAGTGTAGATGGGTTGACTAGGTCTAGGGCTAATCCTAATGGGATTAGGAGTTTAAAATAATTTAAAATTTGAATCTCACCTTCTCCAACTCACCCAAGGCTAGGGTGCGTCCCAAACGAGCTGGAAATTGGCTCAAAAATTATTTATAATGTTTTAAACTCAAATAAATTTTCTTTGGCCGAAATTAATTTAAAACCTAGCTTTTAAAAATATTTTAAACCTTGCTAAAAATATAAAAGTGGTCAAATGAACTCCAAAAATTATAAAATAAATATCGTGGTGATCGTGATGACGAAAGGAAGCTAACTAAGAAGACGGATCTCAATTTCGACGTCGGAAGACGAAACTAAAAATAGAAACGTCTCCCGTCAAAAGTGAAAATCGTCACGTCTCATCGAGTAAGATTAGATTGTGGGAAAACGACTCGAGAAATGTCGTTCCAATATAGTGCCACTATTTAATACTCTCAGAGACGTTCACAATGGCATATCACACAAAAGTGTTCACAATAAAATAAAGTCTAAAATAAACACGTGCACGGCCAAAAGCACGTGCACGAACAAAGTACAACGAAAACTGACCGTTACATCCTCCCCACCTTAGGAATGATTCCGTCCTCGGAATCAACATCAAGCACTGCTCGGGAAAGGTGCGGAAGCGCTCTCTCATCTCATCTTCATGCTCCCAGGTGGACTCACCAGGGGAACCGTGACGCCACTGCACTCGAACCAAGTCGACGGTCTTATTCCTCAGCTGCTTCTGTCGACGATCTAGAATCTCAACGGGCTACTGATCATAAGACAGATCCGGACGAACCGTAATCTCCGAGAAATCCACAGCATGGGACGGATCACTAACGTATCGACGTAACTGCGATACGTGAAATACGTCGTGAACTCCCACCAGTGATGGCGGCAACGCCAAGCGATAAGCCACAGCTCCAACTCTCTTCAGAACATCGAATGGTCCAATGAACTTCGGACTCAGCTTGCCTCTCTTCCCAAATCGAATAACTCCGTGGTTCGGAGAAATCTTCAGGAAGACATGATCGCCAGGCTGAAACTCCAAAGGCCTCCGTTTAACATCTGCCCAATGCTTGAAACGGTCCTGCGCAATCCTTAGCTTCTCCTGGATGTTCCTCACAACATCCACGGCCTCCACGATCATCTCAGGTCCTAATAGCTCCCGATCTCCAATGTCATCCCAGCTCAGTGGCGATCGATATTTCTTTCCATATAGCGCGGCGAAAGGCGCCATCCCAATACTCGCCTGGTAGCTGTTATTGTAGGCAAACTCAACATGATGGAGATGATCCTCCCAAGATCCCTTAAAGTCCAACATGCACGCTCTCAACATGTCCTCCAAAATCTGAATCGTCCTCTCGGACTGGCCATCTGTCTGCGGGTGGTACGCCGTGCTGAAACTCAGACTCGTACCTAAGCTCTTCTGCAGACTCTGCCAAAACTGAGATGTGAATCTCGTGTCTCTGTCTGACACAATACTCACAGGGACTCCGTGAAGTCGTATGATCTCCTGCACGATTCACGTTACATCACTATCTAAACTAGGAAAAGGAAATAGAAACGGAGAGTAAAAGAATTTACCTCCATATATCTCCTCGCTAGCGTCTCAGTAGACTGTCCTACTCGGAAGGGAATAAAGTGCGCTGATTTGGTCAATCGGTCTACGATCACCCAAATCGCGTCATTCCACTTCGGACTCCGAGGTAGTCCAGTCACGAAATCCATAGTGATGTGCTGCCACTTCCACTCTGGAATCGGAAGCGGTTGCAGCAACCCTGCCGTACGCTGATGCTCCGCCTTTACTTGTTGGCAAACCAAACTTGGCTACACTCCGAGCCACACTCCTCTTCATACCATGCCACCAAAAGTTCAGGCAAAGATCCTTGTACATCTTGGTCCCACTAGGATGTACAGAATACGGCGAACTGTGTGCCTCCACCAATAATTCCTCTCTGATGTCTCCAGCTGGCACACATAACCTGGCTCTAAATCTCAACGAACCATCCTCGTGAATCAAAAAGTCAGTCCGCAGACCGGCTTCCACCTGCTCCCGAATCTTCACAAGCTTAGCATCTCCAGCCTGTCCAGCCTTGATCCTATCCACGATCGTCGACTGTATCTGCATACTCATCAGTGAAGAATTCTCTCCAGGAAGAATAATCTCGATACCAGTCTCGCAAAAATCCTGCTGCAATCTCCACTGCGAGGTCAACATCATCACCGCTGGAAGCCTGCTCAGCGCATCTGGAACCACATTCACCTTGCCAGGGTGATACTACAAATCGATCTCATAGTCTGCCATGAGCTCCAACCATCGATGCTGTCGCATGTTGAGCTCCTTATGCGTAAAGATATACTTCAAGCTTTTGTGATCGGTGAAGATCTTCACCTTCTCACTCAGCAGGAAGTGCCTCAAAATCTTCAGCGCAAACACGACAGCAGCCAGCTTCAAATCATGTGTCGGGTAATTCTTCTTATGAGCCTTAAGCTGACGAGAAGCATACGCAACCACATGCCCATGCTGATGCAACACACATCCAAGACCCTTGCCAGAAGCATCGCAAAAGATCTCGAATCCTCCACTCTGATCAGGCACAGCAAGTACAGGGGCAGTCGTCAATCTCTCCTTCAGAATACCAAAAGCCTTCTCACAATCATCGGACCAAACATATGGCACATCCTTCCGCGTCAGTCTGGTCATCGGCTCAGTAATCCGAGAAAAGTCCTTAATGAAACGCCGATAATAGCCTGCAAGCCCAAGGAAACTCCGGATCTCAGACGCTGACTGCGGAACCGGTCACTCTCTGATAGCCACAATCTTCTCGGGATCCACAGAAATTCCCTCACCAGACACCACATGCCCGAGAAAAGCAACTCTATCCAGCCAAAACTCGCACTTGAAATACTTCGCATACAAACGATGCTTCCTCAAAATCTCCAACACTGTCATCAAGTGCGATGCATGCTCTTCCTCCGACTTTGAATAGATTAGAATGTCGTCAATAAAGATAACGACAAATTTATCTAGAAAGTCGTAGAAGACCAGATTCATCAGGTTCATAAAAACTGCGGGCGCATTGGTCACACCGAAAGGCATAACCTCGAACTCGTAGTGACCATACTTCGTCCTGAATGCTGTCTTCGGGATGTCCTCCTTCTTCACCTTAAGCTGATGGTAGCCACTTCTCAAATCCAACTTAGAGAACACCCTCGATCCTCCAAGCTGATCAAGGATGTCATCTATACGAGGCAAGGGATATTTATTCTTGATAGTCACAGCATTCAGCTCCCGGTAATCCACACACATGCGATGCGAACCATCCTTCTTTTTCACCAGTAACACCGGTGCTCCCCACGGAGACACACTAGGATTGATGTAACCCTTCTGCAAAAGCTCGTCCAGCTGCCTACACAACTCCTCCAACTCTGCTGGAGCCATCCGATACGACGCCTTCGAAATAGGCTACGCTCCCAGAATAAGATCGATCGAAAACTCGAGAGCTCGATCGGGTGGCAGTCCAGACATCTCCTCAGGGAAGACGTCGTCGAATTCACGTACCACAGCTGGTCTACTCTGCTCCATCTGCATAGCAACAAGCTCCACCGGTCTGGCCCGAAACCTGACAGGGCCAAGCGAGCTGCTACCTCGACTGAACTCAAACACCGGATGTCCGGGGATCTCGAACACCACCTTCTTCCTCCGACAATCGATCGTAGTATAAAAGCTCGCAAGCCAATCCATTCCAAGCACGTCATCGTAGTTGATGATGTCGTGGACAATAAAATCAGCGTAAAGCTCATGTCCACAGACCACCAAAGGGCAAGAATTGCACCCACGATGCACCGAGATCACGCCATTTCCTGTGACGATATTCCAACTCTTGGGAAGAGGGGAAGTCGTCAAGGAATGCTTCTCCACGAAGCTCTGAGAAATAATGCACATCGATGCACCGGAGTCAAAGAGGACTCATGCAGGAAATGTGCAAACCAAAATCACACCTATCAAACAATCTAACAATCAAACCCTATTCTAACAAACAATCATATGTAATCAAACAACCATAAGCTAACAATTAAAACTATCTAAGGAAGGAAACACCTAGTTTGAGAGTTACATGCGATAGCCTCATCCACAGCCTCACTCTCTACTGCCGTCATCAGATAAGCCTGCCTCCTCGGCTGCATGGCCTGCTGAAAAGCCTGCCTCTGAGGAGCAAGTGGTGCTCCAGGACCTGCAGGTACATGTGCTCTCTGCTGCAACGGTTGTGCTGCAACTGGTTCCTTCCAAGGTAGCTTAGACTTCAGGCACTCCTTCATAGCATGAGTAGGATCTCCACAAATCAGGCACTGTCCCAACATCTTCCTACACTGTTCCTTAACATGCCCGGTCTTGCCACAGAAATAGCAAGTCTTCTGAGGAGGCACACCTGGCCTCTTGAACTGCACTGGCTGATTAGGCCTGGTCCCAGGCCTAACCACTCCTCTGACCTGCTCCATAGGCCTCTTCCCAGCTCCAGAAATTAGTCCTCTCTTCTGCCTCGCAATCAGCTCCTGTCTCCGAGCAGCTACCAGCAACTTCTGATATGTCTCCATATCCGTCGTAGACATCAGGCTCTGCAAGTCTAGGGAAAGACCCTGCAGAAACCTCTGATCCTTCTCCTCAGCATCCTCCACCATCTTCGGCGCGAAGCGACTCAGCCTAGTAAACTCCTGGTGGTACTGGTCCACCGTCAGATTCCCCTGCTTCAGCTCAATGAAGCGATGCAACATCTCCCTCCTAGCAGCCTTCGAACAGTACTCCTCATCGAACCTGGACTTGAAAGTAGCCCAAGGTATAGGGCTCACCAACAACTCCTCCTCTACATCCCACCAATTTCGGGCATTATCCTTAAGCTGCTTCTTCACCAGATCAACCCATCCATCCGGGTTGACCTTCGACATCTTCAGATTATCCTCGGTATTCCTGATCCACTCCTCCGCAGCCAACGGTCCCTCAGATCCATCAAAGTACGTCGGGCCCAGCTCCCGAAATTACTTCGCTCCTGGCTCATAGCGAGGAGCACTCTGAGTGTTCCGGAGCATGCCGTGCTATACCTGCATCATCTGATGCATCATCCTCATGATCTCAGCATTGGTGGGCTCTCTATCTGGTACCTCAGCACGATTGGGCCCACTGCCAGATCGGGTATGTCGTCGTCCAGCCATCTAATGACATAGAAAACGAACAAACAAATTAGACTCAAAGCTTAATGACTTGGATGTCGCAATTTATTTAATGGACATTCTGTTATTATCGTTGTTCCGTTAGTTCTCAATCGCAAGAATGGACCTGCATGGGCCACCAACAAAACCAGTCACGCCCCGCTTCCCAAAAACGTGGAGGCGAAGCGTAAGAAGGTCCGCTCAGACTTGAAGCTACAAAGCTGCAAGTCCGATAAGCGTCAATCACTTTAAACTGCAGGTCCTTGCAACGCAAAACGAAACAAAGATAATAATAAGGAAATGAGACAAAGAATAAATCTCAGAATATCCATAATAATAAATTTCAACATCGCAGAAACGCCACCAGGCTAAAATAAAAGGGTCTAAAAGAGGCCCCAGCATGGCCAACAAAAGTACAAAGTACGAAAACAAAGTAATGGTGCAAGCACCGACAACTAACAGCAACCTAAAGCAAAAGCAACTCAACAGTCACTAAGACTGGTCTCCAGTGTCCTCGAACTCCTCGACGAACGTAGGCTCAGGCTCAGCGTCAGCAAACACCTCGTCCTCAACAACTGTCTCTGGCTCAGGGTCTAACATGTGACACCCAAAAGAGCAAGGGGCACATGTCAGTAAATCTACAAGAGACTTGTGCAAGGAAACTGAAAGTAGGTACAAGTAAAGTAACCTAGCAGTTCTAGCATGATGCGATGACATGGCAGTTAAAGAAGGAGTGCAACAGGTAAAGTAAAGTAAAGTAAAGTACGAGCATGGCATTTAAACATGGCCTGGATGCCAAGTATTACATGAATCATTCACAAGACAAGTACAAGATAAGTAAAGTAAGCACCTCGTGCACAAAGATTCCGCCTTTTGGCTAGAGTGGCTGCGCGGGCCAACTCCTAAGCTCAAGTGATCGTTTATCCCTACCCCTCCACGTGTATCGGGCATTGGCTTTTGACCAACACATGATGCCCGCTTTTGGATCACGAGCCAGGAAGTGTTTTTAACAAGTATGGCGTAGGGGTGCACCTAGCCGGACAAGGAAGTACAGGTAATGTAGTGTGTGCTACGAATGCAACAATCACTAGGATGACATGTAAAATGCAACGCATGGCAGTTAAAAGTGCGTACAGATAGAGAATTTAAACGTGACAGATATCAATGCAGGAACAATTTTAAGGGTTGGATCTAGCTTCGTTGTCAAGCTAGATCAATTTAGGTGACGGATCTAGTTTCGTTGTCAAACTAGATCAAGTAGGCGTCTAGCCAGCTATCATTTCACTGACTAGTCTCTTTTACGCCAAAAGCAAGGAAGTGGCCTAAAAACATGGCCCTACACAAGAGTTGGCAAGTTTCACTTGCTTGCAAATATCACGTTTGAGCACACCGTCCAACGAGTCCAAAATCACAATTATCCTACGTGCACAAGTCCACCGGCCTACATCCGTTTTATTAATCTTGATTAGTGAATTCTAAAACATTTAAAATACTTTAAAAATACTGATTTTAGTCTTGGTTAGCATGCAATTGGGTTGGGGGTCCTAGGGGGTGCAAAGCGTTACCTCAACACGACGCGAAAGCTACACTGGCGTCGGGTAGCGACGCCAGGGGTTGGAATAAAATATCGCGCTCCAAGTCCTGATTCCAATATAGATTCCTCGCTGGAAAGCTCAGAGCATCAACCAGAGCAACGGTTCCAGATTCCAAGCTAGCACGTGCGACGACGGGCTACGACGTGTCGCAACGTCGTACGCGGTAATTCCTCGAAGAGCAAGCACCTAGGTGGGGCCCACAGTAGTCCTAAGGACCTTTGGGGGACCCACAGTACCTCTGGAGAATTTGGGGGGCCCACGGTGGCAAGTGGTGCGACGGGTGCGGGATTGCGACGAATGGCTCTCGGTCATACAACCTCGGTGCGGGGGATTCTCTCGGTCGGGCACTGGGAGCGGGCTTGCACAGCGCAGTGGGTTGGTGCGGGGTCGGGCTCTCGGTCGGTGCGGAGGAAGGTCTCGGTCGGTCGCCTTGGATGCGGGTGTTGCAACGTTGCAACGTTGCAATGTTGCGGCTTCGGTCGGTGTGGGCGATCTGCTCGGTCAGACACGGGCGGAGGCGGGGCGACAGAGCGGGCGACAGCAGCGGGTCGGTGCGGTGCGGAGATGCGGGGATGCGGAGCCGGTCTTTCGGTCTGACCGAGAGATCCTCTCGGTCGGTGCGGCCTTGGTGCGGGTTGCATTGCAGCGGCTGCAGCGGGTGCGGACGGAGCGGATGAGCGGGGTTGGCTAGCGGTCGGTGCGAGCGAACAGGGGCTGTTTCCTCGGTCGGAGCGGGGTCGGTGCAGCAACGTTGCGACGATTCGTCGCAACGTCAAATTTGGGTTTTGGAAGCAGCTAGGTTTATTTTCTTGCGAAAATAGGTCTTCCTAGAGGTTGTTTATATAGTGTAGATGGGTTGACTAGGTCTAGGGCTAATCCTAATGGGATTAGGAGTTTAAAATAATTTAAAATTTGAATCTCACCTTCTCCAACTCACCCAAGGCTAGGGTGCAGCCCAAATGAGCTGAAAATTGGCTCAAAAATTCTTTAAAACGTTTTAAACTCAAATAAATTTTCTTTGGCCGAAATTAATTTAAAACCTAGCTTTTAAAAATATTTTAAACCTTGCTAAAAATATAAAAGTGGTCAAATGAACTCCAAAAATTATAAAATAAATACCGTGGTGATCGTGATGACGAAAGGAAGCTAACTAAGAAGACGGATCTCAATTTTGACATCGGATGACGAAACTAAAAATAGAAACGTCTCCCATCAAAAGTGAAAATCGTCACGTCTCATCGAGTAAGATTAAATTGTGGGAAAACGACTCGAGAAATGTCGTTCCAAGATAGTGCCACTATTTAATACTCTCAGAGACGTTCACAACGGCATATCACACAAAAGTGTTCACAATCAAATAAAGTCTAAAATAAACACGTGCACGGCCAAAAGCACGTGCACGGCCAAAGTACAACGAAAACTGACCGTTACACACCCTCTATTGCAAAAAACAAATATGCAAAGTGCTTTACTTGTGATAGTGTAGGCCACACTTCATATTATTGTAAATTTAGGAACACAAATATCAAGTTCAAACAAGTGTGGGTTCCTAAAACTATACTGGCTAACACTAGTGGACCTTGTTGGATTCCAAGGTCACACTTAACACCTTTCATGTATGTGTGATGGAGTTTTGGCGAGAAGCGTTAAAATCAATGTCTCATTCTTTTAGCTCCTTCGTCAAAAAGCGACGAGAAGGTAAAATTTTTTATCCATCTTTGCATTTCATTGCATACCTTCATAGACTTTTTGTGTGCTTGTTTTTATATTTTATTTTGTGTGCTTGCATGCATGATTTTTTTAAATGTTTTTATTTCTGAAAAAAAACAAAAAAATTTGAAAAACATCAAAAATAAAAAAAATTTGTGCTTATTGACTATCCTCTTATGAATCTCTTAAGTGGTATTACATGAATGATCAATTCTATCCCTTGTAGAAGTTAATTCATTATTGTTGTAGCTACATGAACATGTTGTTCTCTTTTTAGTAGCCATGACATGTCTCATAAATTTCAAATTTGACTTCTACACCTACATTTGCACTTGCACGATAATTGACTTTTTAGTGCTTTTGGAGATTCTTTTGAAGAATAATGGAAAGTGAATGTAGGAATGATTAATTTATGAATTTTCTAAGGGATATGAAGTGTTTAGCCATGAATTAAAATTGAGCAAAAAAAATTGCAAATGAAAAACTATATGAAAATTGCTCCGTATGAAAAATGGATACACTTCATGGCTAATACACAACCCACGAGTATCCAACTTGTGCTAAATGGGTAATCATTAGCGTTGGTGTATATAACTCGTCAAGCAATGCCACCCCGCATTTAAAAGACCTTCGGGGTTCGGTAACTTGAACTCATCTTTGATGAGGTGGGAAAAATCAATCCTAGTGATATTCATGAAAATTGTAAAATGTGGGTTGACTTGGTTGATTTTCTGAAATTGAATATCCTCTTGTACTTTATTGTCTATATCACTACACTTACACAAAGGTGGGAAGTCTTGTTATGAAATCCTATGAGCTTGGATTGTCGAACATGCTTGAAAACACATGCAAATTGCACGCTACATTTAATAATGGTTTATTTTTGCATGGAATATTTTTGTGACTCCATTAATCCACTTTTGGTGATTACAAAGGGGGAGAAAGAGAAAGATTTTTGGATTTGTGGATTTGTGTGTGAGCGTGAAATACTTGAATAAATGTTGAAGGGGGAGCTTGAGAGAAGGGGGAGCATGCTTTTATATTTACTATTTTTTGTGCATGCTTTGTAATGTTATACTTGAATATCTCATTCCATGATTCATATTGCATTATACCCTTCACCACACTTCACATACCCATACTTATTACTCAAATCTTTTATGGGTTTGTCATCACCAAAAGGGGGAGATTGTTGGACGCAACGATCTAGGATCTCTTTGTTTGATGATGACAAACGTGTCGTGATATCTAATGTGTGTGCTAGTGTGTTTCAGGATTGGCGAAACGATACATCTTTCACTATTTGGAGGAGTTGCTATTCATATAGCTATTTGGGAGAGATAGAGAGCTTTGGCTAAAGCAAAGTGGAATTGGTCCAATATGGAGAGATGGAGCCAAATCTTATTTGGTTATTAGAATATATCCTATGGCCATTCAAACTCCCTTAGCCAAGACCAATTCCTAGAAAAATACAAATTCCAAATTCAAATCTCTTCAAAATCCCATATCAAGCCAATTTGTACTGCTATGAAGAATCATTCAAAAAACATATCCCCATTGCAAATCAATCCCAACCTCTTTTTGTTTTAACCCTAGCCTATTCTATAAAAGCCCTCTCAACCCTAATGATTGGGTGCACGGCTGATACAAGATATACCATGGCCTACAAAAATAAAAGGGGGTGTGTGCGACAAAACACATATAAAAAGGGGATCAAACATCTGTAGGCTTAGGTCACGCAACAAAAGTAGCCTTGCATCCAAATTGCCTCTCTTTTCAATAAATCAAAGAACAAGCCAACAAATTTTTCCGGGGGCCAAAGCCAATATTTTTATCATCTCGTTTCCAAAGCTTCACGTTATCATCCAAGCACCCTAAAGACCTCATCATCCTCCCCAAATTAGATAGGCAGCAACAGTCTCCACAAAGGCCAAAGTTCATCATCAAAGGAGGAACTCAAGCATCACGAAGATTACTGACATCCTCATCCTCAAAGCAAAGCAACACGCCCCAAGGAGGAATCACATCTCCAAGCCATCGAGACTAGCTGCTGCATGCCCGAGTCAGAGAAGAACACGAAGGATGAGTCAACGTTCGAAGCCCATCCGTTGTTCGTCGTCACAAAGTTGCTGAGTCGGAGCTGCTGAGAGTCGACCACCGGAAACAAACGCTCGGAGATCGATGTTGCTGTCAAACGAAGAAGAAGTCGCTGTCGTCACTGTCAGGTTGCCACCGGAGAGACTCCTGTCGCTGTCAAAATTGTCACCGCCGCCACCAGTCGCTAAAGCATCCTCAGTCGTTGACAGAGAGTAGACGACACCGCTGGTGCACATACAGTCGAGGTTGACGATCAGGAACTCATCGTGAGTTGCCGTTGCGGAGGAAAAGTGAACATGCCACTGACAACGAGAAGAACGCTGTAGGAGAAGTTGATCTTTCCACGTCGCTTCTACCGAAGATCGCTGCCTCGCCGGAGATCCCGCCGCTGAAGCTGAAGTCGTCGGTGCGAAGAAGACGCTAAAGACATCAAGAGCAGCCGTTCGCAGTCGCTACTGAAGATGAAGACAAGAACCCGCCGCTGCACCTTGAAGCCATCACCGTTGCGTGGTCCGCTCGAGTCGAATGACGGAGGAGAAGACAAAGCAATCGAACGTTACCGCCGTTGCCATCGAACGAGAGTGCCTACATGCCCATCGAACGAAGAAGAGATGCAATGCTGACGTGGAGCCTTCACATCCGCATGATCATGAGAGACTCAAATATCAACCGCAGCGATTAAATCCTTGATTCGAAACGAAGCCACCTGATTTCGGGGTGATGTGGCTGCGGGAATTTAATTGGATTGCTCTGTGCACCGACCAAGATTAAAAGCCTTGAACTGAACTCTCTCTGCACACCGACAGTTGGATTTTAATTGGTTTGCTGAGCGTACAGACCGTCTGAGAATAAGCGTTGAACTGAAATTGCTTTGTGTACAGACCAGTGCATAACTTGACATCCAGGAGTCGGATTGAGACACCGTTTGCGTCAGATTGGAGCTGACGACGTGCTGATTGGACAGAGACGCCTACACGGATACAAACTGGGCATTTCTAAACTCTTAAACTCTTTTATTTGTGTCTTAGTGTAACATTCTCTGTAGGGAAACTTTACATATCTTTTGTGACTATTTTGGGACTTGTCTAGTTGGGACTAGACAAGTGGGACCCAGCTAGTTTGGGACTAGATGGTAGAAAGCTTTACTAGGATTGATAGTGAGAGAAAACACTGTGTGTGTGGTACTGAGAGCCTGGCGAGTGTAGAGACGTAGAGGGTGCTCTGAGCGTGCTCTAACTTGTGGTTTTGTACCTATTGCGCTATTCAATACTAGTTCTGCTTTGGGGGCTGGAGTAGGTCGTTGGGACGACCGAACCAGGGTAAATCTGCTGTGTACTCTGTGTCTGCTTTTTATTTACCCTGTTGCTGTGATAACTACGTGTGCTTATTCGTGGGTTGCACGAATTATCTTTAAAAGCCTATTCACCCCCCCTCTAGGCTAGGATCCAGATCCAACAAAACTCATCGCCAAGAGAAAGAAACCCTATAAAGCTCGAACCAAGCATGTCCAATCACCCGTGCATTCATCTTCGCCGAGTTATTCTCCTTCTTCTTCGTCGAGCTATGCTCAGCCCTTGATTCATCGTCAGCGCAAGCCCACTGGTGTTCACATCAGTGAGCCTGCTGCTGAGATCCCTCATGTATCTCCTTCTGCATCCAGTTCATCTGAAGAGCCTCCTGCTGTACCCCCCTCTGATCCCCTGGTTCCCGTTTGTCGAGACGATCTTTCTCTGGCAAAGTTTCACTCTCTCCTTGGGATCAACCTACTTAGGGAGCGGTACATTGCTTTTTCTGCATTCACTGCTGAGAGAATTTCTGACATTCTGTCCGCTACTCACCTGGCCGATCTTTTTCGCTTCTCGCAGAGCGAGTCCCCCAGAGCCTATCCATTTCTAGTGAAGCTCTTCTATGCAAACCACGTTCGCGGTGAGTATTCGACTACCGGCATCCTTGATACTGTCGTCCAGGGCACCCACATTCAGATCACTCCCTCTCTCTTAGGGACTATTCTTAGGATTCCTTCTGTCGGTTCCCTCCCCACTGATTCAGCTTTTCCGAGATTGACGATCTTAACGAGTCTGTTCTCCAGGATATGTTTCGAGAGGTTCCTTTAGCTCTTGATTCGGGTGTCAGATCATCCATGTTCTCTGCACGGGGTTGGGCTGTTCACCTAGTGGTGAAGTCCAACATTCTGCCGAGATATGGATCGTCTGACCAGCCGTCTCAGGATATACTAAAGTGTATGTATGCTATTTTCTCTGGCATGCCCGTGAACTGGGCCGGTGTCCTCCTTGACAGGATGGACAAGGTTGAGTTCATGTCCTCCTCGTCGCATATTCCCTTTGGTGGTCTTTTGACTCGTGTCTTCCGTCACTTTGGTATTGACTTGAACCGTTACGAGCCCATGCCATTTGGCCCTCTCCTCGATGCTTCTGTGAAGTCGAAGTCCTCTTCGGCTCTACAGACTACCTCAAAGAAGAGGAAGACTACTTCAGCTCCATCCTCATCCACTGTGCCTCCAGCTGATTTGCCTTCATCATCATCTGCTCCACCATCACAGGATACTCTTTTGGCGATGGTCTCTGGTATCTACAGGCTACTGTCTCTCTCTCTCTCTCTCTCTCTCTCTCTCTCTCTCTCTCTCTCTCTCTCTCTCTCTCTCTCTCTCCCCCATCAGGGAATTCCCTTCCCTGAGGATTTGAGACAGTATCTTCCTCAGCCTCATGTGCCTCCTCAGCCTTCTGGAGTCGTTGAGCCTCCTGGTGTTGCTTCTACACAGGATGCTACTGCTGCTGCTTCTGTTGCTCCTTCTGACCCTTCTCCAGAGGACACTCCTACTGCTTCAGAGCCTGCTTCCTCGTCCGCAGCCCCTGGAGACGCTCACCCTTAGATCGATGATTTTGAGTGATGTTATTTTTTAGTGATGATATATGTTTTGTCGTTGTATGATGGATGATGCTGTATGCGACACTTTTATTTATGTATGATGATATACTCTTTGATGTCGTCATGATGTATTTATTTTTTTTGACCATGATGTATCTTTTTGGGATGGCCATGTTGATGACCATCCGATGATGTACTCAGCTTCTTTATATTATATATGATGTTGCATCCCTCTCTTGTGTCACACTATGCTATATTGATTAACTTCTGTGTGATGTATGATATATTGTCTCTATGTATGCTTCACTCTTCTTGATGTTCTTTTGAGACAATACATGGATTTGATATTGGTTAATTCATGCTCTTTCGTTGATGTGATGAATTTGTGAAAATTATTTTCATTTCGAATATCTAAAATGTTGATATTGGATTTCAATTCCATTACTCACATCTGTATATGATGAGATTTTATGAGTTTTTGATTCGATATATCTTTATACTCCTTGATTGTTGTTAGTTCGTATTTTAGCACTATTATTGTTGTTGTTATTTGCTCCCAACTTTTTGGATAATGCCATAGGGGGAGAGAAATAAACATACAAGATTCATAATGGATGTGCTAAGTATGTTCTAATGCTTGAATCTAAGATTTTCGTTGCCTTATATTCAGGGTGAGTAAGATTACAATGAATAGGGATTTTATTTCCTAGATTTCTTGAATTAAATTCATTCATATCTCACTCATTTGCTTCAATTGCTATGTAGATGCTCTAATATTTGTTGGTTAACTTATTTGGCATCTATGTAGGGGGAGTAAGTTTTCATTGCGTACAACTATTTATCTTTTTGTTTATGTTTGTTTGTCATCATTAAAAAGGGGGAGAATGTTGAGTATTGGACTTCTCCCTACTTGGTGTTAATGATGAGCAAACATAAATACTTGTGACTAATCCCTTATTTTGCAGTTAATCCATTGCCTAAGCTTACTATGAAGATCAACTAGCAATGGATGACTCACAAACGTGATTGAAGGCAAATGATATGAATCGGATGAATGTAGATTGATGATTGAAGGTCCGTAAAGACTTCAAGCTCATACGATGGAAAGAAGAGATTATTCGTCAATGTAATTTTTCTTTTATCTCTTCTAGTATGTAGCTTAGAAGTAGAACTATGATGGAGCACTCACACACATCTACTTTCGGTCATAGGACATCTCTAGACCTTTGTTTTTTGATCTCAATTCAATTCTCTTTTGTTTGTGCTAGGATTGTTCATAACAGCCGACTGCTTAACAGTTTACAGTCGCCTGTCTCAAAAATAGTCTACTGTGTTTTGTTCTACAGTCGCCTGTTATGCACAGACTATTACTATGCAGTTTTGGGGCCTTCTCTGATTATTTCGCACATGCTACTGTTGAACAATTCACAGGCGCCTGTCCTTGTGACAGTCGACTGTGTGTTGTACAACAGTCGCCTGTCTCTCCTTACCCAAACTATGTTTTGATCTCTCTTCTACGGCCAGTCGACTTATGCTGTATATACAGTTGACTGTCTATTAGATCAGTCGACTGTCTATGCTGCAACAGTCGCCTGTCTGTAAATCAATTCTTTGATTCAGCTCTCTAGAAATTTATCATGATTGTGATAGTCGTCTGTTTAAGGTTATACAGTCACCTGTTCTGATTAACAGTCGACTGTGTTCCTTGCATCAGTCATCTGTCCTGTATCTTGTGAGATTTCCAGTATTTGTCTAACTTACTCATCTCTTGGCCAGTCGCCTATCGAAGAATGTACAGTCACATGTTGGTTTAACAGACGACTGTCTTGGCTTCATCAGTCGACTGTCCACGTGGTAAGTTACCGTTATGAATTCTCACCTACCCTTGTTGACTGTGCAACAGTCGACTGTGATTTGTTCAACAGTCGACTGTCGCAAGTTCAGATTATATCCATTGAGATTTTTCTCACGGATTTCGATTGGGTTTTTGCCTAAACTGTTTTGTGGATTTGAGAAAGCTATAAATAGAGCTTCTACTGTTTCATTGGAAGGTTACTCATTCATTGCAAAATCCTTCAAGCTTTCATTGTCCAAAGATCAAAGCTTTCAAATCCAAAGCCCTAAGTATTTCCAAATCTTGTTCTCTTGCTCTCCAACCTAGAACCAAAGATTGATCTTCTAGGCATTTGGTGCAGTCAAGAGAAAGGGCTTTTCTCCTCTCTTCCAAGAGAGTTCTTCAACACACATCACACTTCTCCTTCAAGTTCTACTTCAAGGCATAAGTGATTGTAAGTGTTGCTTTCATATTTCATAACTTCTTTATTTGAATTGTGCTTTCGGTTATGAGAGTGGTTTTTGCTTGCTTCCTGGTTGTGGGAGTCAAGGACATCGATTGTATTCGATTGCACTTGTAGGGTTGCTACAAGTGGGTTTTAAGGAAACCTCAAGTTAGGGTTCTAACTTGAGTATCCGGTGGTATCCGGGTGGTAGGGACATAGGATTACCGGGAACAAGTCGGGAGTTGACTTGGGTAATCCGAACCCTTGAAACATAACTGCGTTTGCGTGTGTTTCTCTTTGGGTTGTTTTTTCTATTCCGCACTATTTGTTGGATTGCATTTTATTTGGCGTAAATTCCTTTTAAATTTGCATAAACACTATTCAACCCCCTTCTAGTGTTTTCCCCATAGACATGGTCCTTACACTAGGCGCCGACTGGAATATCGGGCCATGGACACTAGGTACCACCTTTTGGGGCAATGTCTCACCCTGGGTCAAGTCAAATGCCAAGTGTCATGAATGCTCTAGCCCGTGTTAGCGGGGATTCATTTTGTGTCTTTTTATTTATTCTCTTTATTTCTACACTTCCACCCATATAATCCGCATTGCTAGCACACAACCTAGGCGAGGCTAGTAGCCATTCAAGACATCCACCTCCCTGAGTTCGATAAACCCGCACCCTACACTAACCGTGCACTTGCGGTAAAACGAAACCGCGCCCAAACCGTAAACGGGGCGCCTGTCAATAACTCGGCACTCTTTAGCATCACCTCACACCTGAAGTTGTGTGGTGAAAAGGTGACAGAGGAGCGCATGTTATAGAAGACGTATACATCCTTCCACGGAAGGATGTTATACTAATGCAACAGTATCATGAACGAAAGTTCACGAAATACTCAGAGCTTCTCTCATGCCTTCTGATGGCAGAACAGAATAGAGACCTCCTTCTGGCCACCCATAACTCACGCCCTACCAGCACTGCTCCTGCGCCTGAAGCGCATCACAGCTCCTCCCAGAAGAAGAGGAGCAACTTCAAAGGCAAACCCCAGAAGGGTAAGGCAATGAAGAAGCAGGCTAGAGGACCCCCTCCAAGAACCAACCATGAGGGAAAGAAGAAAAATGTATGGAAGAGAAAGGACGACGGCCAGACTTCTGCCCCCAGAAAGGACTGGGAAGATAAGTACCACAGGTGTGGCATGACTGACACTGGTCTAGGAATTGTCGGACTCCACGTCACCTACATGACTTGTACAAAGCGAGCCAGAAGCAAGCTGAGACAAACCTGGTGGAACAAGAAGACCTGGCACCAATCAGGTTCATCGCTGAGGACTTCTCAAACGATGACCTGCTTGACTGAGGCATTATCTACTTTTTCCATGCATTGTAATTTTTGTTTGAAAAACAATTTACTATCTGCTTGTTTTAATTTCTAGCATGTTGCATGAACTTTTCAGACATCGAATAATTATTCGTAGTATATCTTCTCTTGTGCCTTATACTACGATATTTTTCCCTTATAACTAGATGGATTATAAATGCCTAGTGGACAGTGCCTCTACGCATACGATCCTTCAAAACATCTGCTTTTTCCAAAGCATTGATAAATACGATGGAACCGTGAATACAATATCCGGTCCATCAGGAAATATTGAAGGATCAGGGGAAGCACATTTTATGCTCCCCAACAAAACACAACTACTAATAAAAGATGCGCTTTTCTCTCCTAGCTCACATAGAAATCTGTTAAGCTTTAAAAATTTTCGTTTAAACGGATACCACCTTGAGACGGTGAGTAAACTAAACAGAGAATTCCTGTATGTAGCGTCTCATAAAGACGGTGCTAAAACCACCGTCGAGCGTTTAAGGGACTCCCGTCGGGTCTCTACCATACAAGAATAAGAGCAATGGAAACAAACACACTTGAGCACCAGAAGTGCAATAATCAACCAGAATTCCAACTCTGGCACAGTAGACTAGGACACCCTGGAAGGAACATGATGCGTCGCATCATATCCCAATCCCGTGGAATTAACTCAAAAGGCCTGAAGCTACTTCGAAAGGGTGCATCTCCTTGTCCCCCTTGTCACAAAGGGAAATTTATTAGGAGACCATCCCCCCTGAAGGTGGACTCTGAGTCTCCGAGCTTCCTAGAGAGAATACATGGTGACATTTGCGGGCCTATTCACCCCACAAACGGACCATTTCGGTACTACATGGTACTGATTGACGCATCTTCCAAATGGTCGTACATGTGCCTCTTGTCCACCCGCAACGTAGCCTTTACAAAGCTACTGGCACAAATCATCAAGTTGCGGGCACATTTCCCAGATAACCAGATCAAGAAATTGCGTCTGGACAACGCTGGGGAATTCACATCACAAGTCTTCCTAGACTACTGCCAAACAACCGGCATAGAAGTTGAACATCCTGTAGCTCATGTTCACACCCAGAACGGGTTAGCCGAATCTCTTATAAAGAGACTACAATGGATTGCTCGTCCATTGTTGATGCAATGCTAGTTGCTGGTAAATGCATGGGGACATGCCATCCTGTACCCTGCATCGCTAATAAGATTCCGACCGTCAGGGAGTCAATCTTATTCTCCGATGCAACTTGCATATGGGAACCCACCGGATATCTCTCACCTGAGGATATTCGGATGTGCTGTCTATGTCCCCATAGCAGCACCCCAGAGGACCAAGATGGGTCCTCAACGACATCTAGGTATCTACATTGGTTTCGACTCACCATCGATCATTAGATACCTAGAACCCATTACGGAGGACGCCTTCAAGGAACGTCTAGCAGATTATGAGTTTGATGAAAGCACTTTTCCCAAACTAGGCATTAACACACAAAAGCCAGAAGCTTCAAAGACCATTTCATGGGACACAAAAACTTTATCCCATTTTGATCCGCATACAAATCAATGTGAAGATGAGATCCTGAAGATCCTTCAAATCCAAAATACAATTCACATTTTACCAGACAAATTCACTGACAACCAGAAGATTGTCAGATCACACGTCCCTGCTGTAAATACGCCAGTTAAGATTGACATACCCAAAGATGGATGCAATCCACCTGCAGCAGAAGCGGCCGTACCTCAGCAAAAGAGAGGACAACCTCTAGGCTCCAAAGATAAGAACCCTCGAAAGAGGAAAAATCCTGGAGCAATAATAACGATACCACCACAGGATGCTGAGCTCAGCCTAGCTACCTCTCCCCTCCTACCAACCCCTGAAGAGGAAAATGTAGGAGAAATATCATTATTTTGTGTACGTACTGGGGAGGTACTGGACAGAAAAAGCACAATCATCGGTGATAACTTTGCGCTCATTATTGCTGCTCACGTCACTGAATACGATGATGAGACCGATCCACGCTCTCTAGCAGAATGTAAACGCATAGAGGATTGGCCAAAGTGGAACGAGGCAATAGGAGTAGAGATGGACTCACTCTCGAAGCACAAAGTTTTTGGACCTGTAGTCCTCACACCAAAGGGTGTTAAACCTGTGGGATATAAATAGGTATTCATGAGAAAAAGAAACGAGAATAATGAGATCGTGCGCTACAAAGCGCACCTTGTTGAACAAGGCTTCTCCCAACGGCCAGGATTAGACTATGACGATACCTATTCCCCGGTTATGGATGCGATCACCTTCCATTCCATCGTTGGCCTATCTACAAAGGAAGGCCTGGATATGCAGCTCATGGACGTTGTGACTGCATACCTATATGGAAATATAGATAAGGACATCTATATGAAAATCCTAGACAGATATAAACTACCGACACAAATGACAGAAAGACCTCGGGATGTCTATTCTGTCAAACTCCAAAGATCACTGTATGGTCTAAAACAGTCAGGCAGAATGTGGTATAACAGACTCAGTGGATTCCTAGTGCAACAAGGATTCACAACAAATGAAGTCTGCCCTTGCATCTTCATAAGAGCAAAGGGAACATGATTCGTAATTATTGTCGTCTACGTAGACGACCTGAACATCATCGGATCTCCTGAAGAGATAGGTGAGATATCCAAAAGTCTCACACAGACTTTTGAGATGAAAGACCTTGGCAAAACGAAGGTCTGCCTAGGCTTACAAATTGAACACTTAAGCGGAGGAATCCTGTTACACCAATCGACATACACAAAGAAAGTGTTGAAAAACTTTCTTATGGACAAATGTCATCCGCTTAGCACACCAATGGTCGTCAGATCATTGGATGTTGATACAGACCCCTTCCGACCGATGGAAGAGGGGGAGAAAACACTGGGTCCTGAAGTACCCTACCTAAGTGCAATTGGAGCACTCCTATACCTGGAAAACTGCATGTGTCCCGATATAGCGTTCGCAGTTAACCTACTAGCCAGATACAGTTCAGCGCCCTTAAAGCACCACTGGAACGGAGTGAAGCAACTTCTGCGCTACCTCCAAGGGTCTGTGGACATGGGACTATACTTCAAGAAAGGTGTATCCTCCGACTTAGTCGGTTATGCAGATGCAGGATACAGGTTTGGCCCACACATCGCAAAGTCCCAGACCGGTTTCATGTTCACGTACGGCCATCTCATGGAGATCCGTGAAGCAGACATTGACAGCAACCTCATCCAACCACTCCGAGCTCATTGTTTTCCACGAAGCTAGCAGAGAATGCTTTTGGCTTCGATCAGTCATCCACCATATCCTCAAGACCACCGGCCTGAAGACAGGAGATCTTGGACCAACCACCATGTATGAAGACAATGCTGCCTGCATCGCTCAACTACGAGGTGGCTACATCAAAGGTGACAGGACGAAGCACATTTTCCCCAAGCTCTTCTGGACGTATGAACAGCAAGTAGACAACCATATCGACATCCAACAGATCCAGTCTTGCAATAACCTGGCAGATCTATTTACTAAAGCTTTACCTCGCAGTACCTTTAGAAAACTTATACTAGGGATTGGGATGAGACAGTTGAGACATTTACAAGCCTGAAGCTTGTACTTTTCAGGGGGAGTTAATGTAGTGCTGTACTCTTTTTCCTTGGCTATTGGTTTTTCCCACTGGGTTTTCTATAGCCAAAGGTTTTAACGAGGCAGCCACATCAACTCTGGATCCAGGAGTATCCACCCCTGATGTTATCCATCGATCAGGGGAAGTTACAGAGACTTGTACTCTTTTCCCTTAGCTACTGGTTTTTCCCACTGGGTTTTCCTTGGCAAAGTTCTTAACGAGGTAAGTACTCTTAAACTTGGGATCCAGAAGTATCCATAGACCCATGATCAGACAAGCTCTATGAACCCGGAAGAGTTCATCACGGCTTACAACAATGGATGGATAAGGCGAAGTGTTATAAATGGGCTTTTGATGGCCCAACCCGTCAGTGGGTATCCACCCATTATGTAACCCTATTGCTATAAATACATGGCTATGGATTCCATAGCCAACACGTTACAACAGATTGGAAAATATTCATTTAATATTTACATTTAAAATCTGGGGATTAGTTTATATATATATATATATATACTAGTCATAACCCGTGCCTGCGGGTACGATTCATTTAAGATTATCTCCCGCGAAATTTTTGTTCCCCAAAAAATTATTTTCACAGCTAAAATTTAAAAGAACAACGAATTAGCGTAAAAAAATTTAGCGGCACGTGCGCCTTTGGCGTGGGCGCCTTCGGCATGGAACAACAAATACGACACGGGCGCTTTCGGCATGGAACAACAAATTCAGCGCGGAATCCTTCGGCGCGAAACAACAAATTCCACGCAGGCGCCTTAGGCATGAAATAATGCGCGAGGGCTTTCGGTGTGGAACAACAAATTCGGCGCGTGCGCCCATGATGCGAAACAACAAATTCGGCGCGGGCGCTGTAACGACTGGTTTTCGTGTAATTGGATTATCTATATTAAGATATATGCTTGGTGCATTTTCTCCTTGGATGTGTGGTTTTCGTCGCCATAGCTTTCACTTTCGATCGTTTCATCGTGATTTTCTAGATTCTTCCTTCGATCGTGGATTTCGGAGTAAGTCATTCGTAACGAGCTTCAAATCGCTCATATCTCAGAGTTAGAGTGATCTTAGAAGCCATAGGAATCTTCACGAAGCTCTGCGATTCGAATCGGCACTTTTAGTGCATCTTAGTTGGTTCGAGAAGGGGAACCAACTGACTAGATTGAGATCTAGTCGGTCGGAAACTCTACTCAAACCGACTAGTTCCTTGGATTAATTTTACTTAAGTTACTGTTTCTGTTTAGTCGGTCTAAGTTCATCTTTCGACCGACTAGTTGTTAAACTAGTCGGTTAAGTTTTGTACTCAGACCGACTAATTCTTAGTTCTTCTGTGCAGTCGAGTACTGTTCATTCTTAGTCGGTCTAAGAACGTTCGTCGACCGACTAGATGAGAAACTAGTCGGTCAGTAGTTGTTCTTTGACCGACTAAATCTAAATCCTATTCTGTATAGGAGTTACTGTTTGGGCTTAGTCGGTCTGCGTTGGTCAACCGACCGACTAGTTCCCAAACTAGTCGGTCAGTGGTTGTTCTCTGACCTACTAATCAGTGCCAAAACCTTAATTTCTGGGCAGCCGCCAGCCCTTCCTATTTAAACCCCTCCCAAACGTTTTCTTCTCCTTCCTCACGACCCAAAACCCTAGTTTCTCCCCCATTGAGCCCCCTACTACCTCAAACCCTTATTCCTTCATCCCAAGCCCAAAATCCATCATCCAAACTCTCCCTTAACACATTCTACCTCTCATCTTCCTCAAAATCTCATCAAACCCCCAAAATCCCCGAAACCCTATTTCTCCAAACTTCTCCATCCATTTCCAGATCTGAACCCTAGGTTTCCCCGGATCGTTCTTCTGTTGCCGTGCTTGCTCGGCATCGATCTTCCGCTTCTATACGTGATTTCCTCTCCGTAGATAACTTTTGTGGCATGCCTCGTTGATCATCTTCCTCTGTGCTAGGCAAGTGAAACTTGCATCTCTTGATTTGGGCCATGTCTTAGGCCATTTTCTTGTTTTAGCGTAAAAGAGACTAGACGGTGAAAGGATAGCCGTCTAGGCGCCATTGACCTAGCTTGACAATGAAGCTTGGTCCGTCACCTTCATCATGCTTGTATGTCACATTTACTTTCCCTTAACGGTACGCGTATTAACTGTTCATGTCATCCATGCATCCTTAACTGCTATTGCATTTTAACTGCCATGTTTAGTTTAAATTAACGGTACGCGAATATGTTCATGTCATTGAATGTTGAATACTCATCGTGATTGCGTAGCTTAGCTACATACTAGTGCTACTTGTTCCGGCTAGGTGCACCCCTACGCCATACTTGTACTTCCTGGCTCGTGACCAGAAGCGAGAATAATGAGTTGCTAACCCCAACGCTCAATATTAAGGCTAGGTGTCCCCTACGCCAAATACTTCCTGATTCGTGATATAGAAAACAAGCTCCCGTGCGGGGCAACCCTGGCTCATTTACTGGGCTCATGTACAGGGACCCTGGCTTGTCTACATGTGGGTATTGGGGGTAAGAGTTAAGCGGCCAATCAACTGGGAGTCTGCCCGATCAGCAAATGCAGTTGTAAGGCGTAAACTCTTTGTTTTGGGGTAGTTGTTAAGCGGCCACTCAGCGTGAATACCAAACCGTTCAGCTGTAAGGCGTAAACATCTACAAACAACTTGAAACGTGACTAGTGAAATGATTGAGATTGTTAGTAGCTTGGCTACTCTTGACTTGTCCCGATAATTGTTCTCTTGTACTTATTGTTTCACCATGTCTTGCTTGTGCACCCATGTTATAACTGCCATGTCATGCGTACTATAACTGCTAGGTTGCTAGTTTACCTTCCTTTCAATTTCCTTGCTCAAGTCTTTTTAGACTTGCTGACATGTGCCCCTTTCTCTTTGGGTGTCACATGTTAGTTGCCGAGCCAGAGCTTGTTGCAGAGAACGTTGTGTTTGCTGAGGAGGAGTCTTGTGGACACCGGTGACTTTGTTGAGTTTCCCTTTATGTTTTAGGATTCCTGTTAGTTGTTGGTGCATGGCACCCTTGTATGTATGTTATTCTTTGTTGGCCATGTTTGGGCCTTAGACCCTTTTTCATTTAGCCTGGTGGCTTTTCTGCGATATTGTAATTTGTTTATGGACATTTGGAGATTCAATAAAATGTTGTCTCATTTCCTTATTATCATTGTTGTTTCGTTTCGCTTTGCAAGGACGTGCCATAATAAGTGTTTTTATACGCTTATCAGACTTGGAGCTTCACAGCTTCAAGTTTGTGCGGACCTTCTCACGTCTCGCCTCCACATTTTTGGAAAGCGGGACGTGACAGGTTTTATTGGTGGCCCATGCAGGTCCATTTGCAAATGCGAACTATTGGGACTACGATAATAATTATAGAATGTCCATTAAATAAATTAGAACATCCAAGTTATAAGCCTGGAGTCTAGGTTTTTAGCGTTCCTATGTCTTAGGTGGCTGGTAGGTGTGTTAGAGCATCTGTCCCAGCTTGGTAGGGAATCCATTAGGTCAGGACTATAGTGAGACTTAGTTAGAAGTTTGTGCTTGCTAGGTAGGGATCCTTGATTGTTAGTTAGGCTCCATGCTAGTGATTGATATGATAGTCCTAAGAGTTACCTTAGTGGTTCCTGTCTAGCTCTGACCATGATAGACTCCTAGAATTCTTTGGCTGTTCGCTTGGGTTCATCGATTTCGGACCAAGCTGAACTCATTGCATTGTTGACCAGCTCCTTAGAAAGTCTTAGCGCTTAGTTCCCCAAATCTTAAGTTGGTTGATCGTAGGAGTTCCTCGTAGATTTTCCTGAGTCATGTCCTAGGTATGTCTATGCTTTATCATCCGACCAACTCCCTTGTCCCGATTCACATGACCACCTCATTGCGATTGTCATTGATCTTTTAAATCTTTTCCGTTGCAAATCTTAAATTTCCTAAGTCATTTTCCAATGCTTTCCTTATTTAAAGTTTTCGCTCAATTTAAATTTTATTTTGAACCCGCTTTTAGTATTTCTCCCTTACTCCCGATTGAGCTAAAAGTCGTTCTTAGATTCTGAAGATGATTTGGTCGTTATTTTAAGTAACTGTCTTGCAACTACTTTTCTAACATATATCTTTCGCATTTGATTTTAAAACCTTATTACTAATTGATCATTCGATATAACACTTTTTCTAAATTGCGAAATTCATTTTAGCTATTTACCGTACGTACTTTAAAATACTTCTTTCAAGATAAATAGGACTCCAATTAATTTATGAATATATACTAATTACAAGTTTGTTGTACCCGTACTTCAAGTCTTTTACCAACCCATTCTTGTGGCAAATCCTTGTTTCCCCTAAAAGTATTTTCGATGTTCCTCTTTCGCTAAGTTTGAATTTGTTCGCGAACTTTTAATATATATATTAGGTTTCGTACTCTTTCGCGACTTAAATTTATTTGTTCTTTTCTAAACATTGAAACTTTTGTCGAGATTTTTGATTATTAGTTTATAATATTCTTCAGCCTATATTTTCATATCGATATAAATGACTTGCCTCTTTTCATATACCAATTTCCTTCTGAACCGTACTTCTGTTTTTCCTAACCTGAATTATAATTTTCTTTTCTTACTTATGCCATTAAAACTTATTCGAATACCGCATCATGTTTGCTTCTTATATGCCTTTCAAGTCACATGGGACTTCAGCTTTCAGCGAGTCGATTTTATGCTCAACTTTTTCCCTAGTTCAGATTTTTGTAAAATTACCTTTTGAAACCTTTTCCTTATTTAGACCTCCAAAATTCGGTTTTAAAGCTTATTACCAATTTAATAATTCTATATATGTATATATCCCCCCCACTTACTTCTATACCACTAAGATGTTATTATCTTTCCATTCGTCATACATATTTCTAAAAATGATTTCTAAAGTAGAACTTCAATTAATTTTTATATATCAGTACTACGACCGTTAAGCTCCTCGTTTCCCCTATTACAGATTTTTGTAAAAATCATTATTTCATAACCTTTTCTGATCTAGACCCTCCATAAATTTGATTTTAAAGTTTCACTACAAATTTTGATAATACTATTAATAAGCTATTGTTATCTTTCCGTTCACCATACATGCCTTTAGAATAATTTCTAACCTAAATGGAATTTCAATTATTTTTATATCGGCACCAAGCTCGTGGTGCTCGTATGTTAAGAGCTTTGTGTAAAATAGTCTCTTTCTGGCAAATCCTGATTCCTCTAAAAGAAGTTTCAATATTGATTACTTTAAATTTTCCATGGCTTAAGGATTTTGGAAGCATTCAACCAGAGTTTAAATTTTTCAATTAATTTCATTTCAACTTTGTAAACGTTATTAAGTTACTACAGTGTAATATTTTCTAAACTACGACCTCAAAATTCGTGTGAATGATTTACTTTCTTTTAATGACTTTACGTAAGCCAATAAACCGTTTTCTCCTATTATGTATATTCGACTCAAACTTATTTCAAACAATTTGTTTTGTCGACCTCTAAATATTTTTATACGGAAAGGGACTCCAACTTTTGAAGTATAACGGTTTTCAAACTTTTCGTATTTTAGAATATGTTATTTACACTATTCTCCATGTGTCCTAATGGAGCATCATTACATCATTACACAACCGTTTTCATGCTTTTCGATCCTTCTATTCGTTACGCTTTTGGTTTCAATTTCTTTCCTTTTGTCTAGCCAATAGAGCTTGTCGTCGCCCGTGTCAACCTTAATATAGTTTGGTGGGCCCCATTAGTGTAATTTGATGTGTCGTCGTAGTGTATTTAATTTCATGGTGCATATGAAGTTGTTTGTGGTTGGTATTGGTATATTGTGTGTGGGTAGTTATGTATTAGCTGCATGAGTGTAAGTGTGATATACATATGATAGTATGATTATAATGTTTGATTGGTATTACTTGTTTTTATGAGACGTCGTATGCGTGTATACCATGAGGTATACCCGACTACTGCATATCTTAATTTATGTATGAAGTGAATGTGTATCGATGTACCAATTATAGGTGGATGGATATGGTATGAAGATATACGATGCTTGGGTGCGACTATAGGTAAATACTTTTATTAGGGTGAGTATTGTAATTATAGGTGTGCTGATGTTTGTAATAATATCATGGTATATGAAGTGATTGAAATATGTGATATTACCTGATTAGATATTAAGGGTGTTTGACATTTTGATATGTATATAGATATGTTGGTAGATGTATATGCATTAGATAGTATTGGTATATGTAGGGATGCTGTGTTATGTATGTAGAATACTCTGCTATGATTTGAGTCTCACTCAAGCTTTAGTGGGTATACTCTATGTACATTGGTGTATTGTATGTGATTGGTGTATAGTGATGGATGATGTATGTATAATATTAGGATTGTTTGTGCCGGTTGTGTTACGCACACGATTGTGGGTGGCTATACCAATATATAGTTATGTGAGTTGGTCTTGTGGTATAGTTATTCACTAAGGACTCGGTTGCGTGAATATATGTGCGCTAGCTAAACTAGGTGTGTGGATGTGCTAAGCATATAGTGGTGTGATTGGTATATATATGAATGAAATATTAGCGTGTGTGGGTGTGCACCATGCATGGGTAAGTATATGATAGTTATAGGAATTGGTGACTATGGTATGTGTGGTGTGTCGTGATTATAGCTATAGGACTATATATGAAGTGATAATATGGTGAAATGTGTGCATGCATTTGAATGACTATAAATTGTGAAATTATAATGATGGTGAATGTATATTAGATATAGTGAACTTGTTTTAACAATTGTATGGTGTGATTTCGCATGTTGATTGTTTGGCATATACTAGGAGATATAGGGACTAGTGTATTCTTATTGTCTTGTCCATAGGTAGTTACCTATACGTGTAGATTCCGATGGTATTTTCTAGTGTGAAATTATTTTCATATAAGTAAGAGAGACTTGGTTATTTTCGTATAGTGTGTAATAAGTGTTTTATAGTTATATAGAAATATACTTGCCTATATGAATGATTTGAATACGTGAATGGAGTTGTTTGATTATAATAAGTATAAGTGTACTATGTGCGTGAATATGTATTTACTTCCGTGGTATTAATAATTGACAACCTAGAGTATATATATATATAAGCACTTGAAATGAATGTACTTGGTTGAAATTTTGATGTGATATTGATTGAGGGTAGTTACTAGGGCGACTAGATAGTTAGAAAGTCCGAGGACGGACTTTATTCTAAGGTGGGTAGGATGTAACGACTGGTTTTCGTGTAATTGGATTATCTATATTAAGATATATGCTTGGTGTATTTTCTCCTTGGATGTGTGGTTTTCGTCGCCATAGCTTTCACTTTCGATCGTTTCGTCGTGATTTTGTAGCTTCTTCCTTCGATCGTCGATTTCGGAGTAAGTCATTCGTGACGAGCTTCAAATCGCTCATATATCAGAGTTAGAGTGATCTTAGAAGCCATAGGAATCTTCCCGAAGCTCTGCGATTCGAATCGGCACTTTTAGTGCATCTTAGTTGGTTCGAGAAGGGGAACCAAACGACTAGATTGAGATCTAGTCAGTCGGCAACTCTACTCAAACCGACTAGTTCCTTGGATTAATTTTACTTAAGTTACTGTTTCTGTTTAGTCGGTCTAAGTTCATCTTTCGACCGACTAGTTGTTAAACTAGTCGGTTAAGTTTTGTACTCAGACCAACTAATTCTTAGTTCTTCTGTGCAGTCGAGTACTGTTCATTCTTAGTCGGTCTAAGAACGTTCGTCGACCGACTAGATGAGAAACTAGTCGGTCAGTAGTTGTTCTTTGACCGACTAAATCTAAATCCTATTTCTGTACAGGAGTTACTGTTTGGGCTTAGTCGGTCTGCGTTGGTCAACCGACCGACTAGTTCGCAAACTAGTCGGTCAGTGGTTGTTCTCTGACCGACTAATCAGTGCCAAAACCCTAATTTCTGGGCAGCCGCCAGCCCTTCCTATTTAAACCCCTCCGAAATATTTTCTTCTCCTTCCTCACGACCCAAACCCCTAGTTTCTCCCCCATTGAGCCCCCTACTACCTCAAACCCTTATTCCTTCATCCCAAGCCCAAAATCCATCATCCAAACTCTCCCTTAACACATTCTACCTCTCATCTTCCTCAAAATCTCATCAAACCCCCAAAATCCCCCAAAACCCTATTTCTCCAAACTTCTCCATCCATTTCTAGATCTGAACCCTAGGTTTCCCCGGATCGTTCTTCCGTTGCCGTGCTTGCTCGACATCGATCTTCCGCTTCTATACGCGATTTCCTCTCCGTAGATAACTTTTGTGGCATGCCTCGTTGATCATCTTCCTCGGTGCTAGGCAAGTGAAACTTGCATCTCTTGATTTGGGCCATGTCTTAGGCCATTTCCTTGTTTTAGCGTAAAAGAGACTAGACGGTGAAAGGATAGCCGTCTAGGCGCCATTGACCTAGCTTGACAACGAAGCTTGGTCCGTCACCTTCATCATGCTTGTATGTCACGTTTACTTTCCCTTAACGGTACGCGTATTATTTGTTCATGTCATCCATGCATCCTTAACTGCTATTGCATTTTAACTGCCATGTTTAGTTTAAATTAATGGTACACGAATATGTTTATGTCATTGAATGTTGAATACTCATCGTGATTGCGTAGCTTAGCTACATACTAGTGCTACTTGTTCCGGCTAGGTGCACCCCTACGCCATACTTGTACTTCCTGGCTCGTGACCAGAAGCGAGCATAATGAGTTGCTAACCCCAACGCTCGATATTGAGGCTAGGTGTCCCCTACGTCAAATACTTCCTGATTCGTGATATAGAAAACAAGCTCCCGTGCGGGGCAACCCTGGCTCATTTACTGGGCTCATGTACAGGGACCCTGGCTTGTCTACATGTGGGTATTGGGGGTAAGAGTTAAGCGGCCAATCAACTGGGAGTCTGCCCGATCAGCAACTGCAGTTGTAAGGCGTAAACTCTGGGTTTTGGGGTAGTTGTTAAGCGGCCACTCAGCGTGAATGCCAAACCGTTCAGCTGTAAGGCGTAAACATCTACAAACAACTTGAAACGTGACTAGTGAAATGATTGAGATTGTTAGTAGCTTGGCTACTCTTGACTTGTCCCGATAATTGTTCTCTTGTACTTATTGTTTCACCATGTCTTGCTTGTGCACCCATGTTATAACTGCCATGTCATGCGTACTATAACTGCTAGGTTGCTAGTTTACCTTCCTTTCAGTTTCCTTGCTCAAGTCTTTTTAGACTTGCTGACATGTGCCCCTTTCTCTTTGGGTGTCGCATGTTAGTTGCCGAGCCAGAGCTTGTTGCAGAGGACGTTGTGTTTGCTGAGGAGGAGTCTTGTGGACACCGGTGACTTTGTTGAGTTTCCTTTTATGTTTTAGGATTCCTGTTAGTTGTCGGTGCGTGGCACCCTTGTATGTATGTTATTCTTTGTTGGCCATGTTTGGGCCTTAGACCCTTTTTCATTTAGCCTGGTGGCTTTTCTGCGATATTGTAATTTGTTTATGGACATTTAGAGATTCAATAAAATGTTGTCTCATTTCCTTATTATCATTGTTGTTTCGTTTCGCTTTGCAAGGACTTGCCATAATAAGTTTTTTTATACGCTTATCAGACTTGGAGCTTCACAGCTTCAAGTTTGTGCGGACCTTCTCACGTCTCGCCTCCACATTTTTGGGAAGCGGGGCGTGACATGCGCCTTTGGTGCGGAACAACAAATTAGCGTAAAAAATTGTACGTGTATCGTTTGTTGGCGTGGAACAACGAGCGAGCGCTTTCGACGTGAAACAACAAATTCGGCGCAGGCGCCTTTGGCGCGAAACGACAAATTCGACGCAGGTGCCTTTGACGCGGAACAACAAATTAGTCTAAAAAATTTCACTGTCACCTTCGGCGCGGAACAACATATCTCAGGGTATTTTTCGGTGACGGTATTAACTTAAATTTTTTACGCTATTTTGTTGTTCAGCTGAATTTTTACACTAATTTTTTTACTTTGTTTAGTTTAATGGATCATGTTTCTTGACAATCTTTCCCAAGACACTTTTAATTTCAAAGTTTTGGTTCTCAAGACACTTTTCCACCCAAAATTTAATCTCCACAATTTTTTCCAAAACATTTTTAATTTCAAAGCTTTGGTTTCCAAGACACTCCCCCCCCAAAAAATTTAATCTCCACAATCTTTCCCAAGACACTTCTAATTTCAAAGTTTTGGTTTCCAAGACACTTTTCCCACCAAAATTTAAGTTTTCCAAGATCAAATCTCAGCCACTCTTTATCTTGTCCTAGTCAGCCCTAGAATTCAAAAAACTCTGTCAAATGTATAATAGATATAGATGCAGCAAATGAAGTAATTAAGATTTGGAAGATTTTTCCAATCAAACAATCGATCAATATCAAGATTTATGTTTGGATTGAGAGAAAAGAGTTGGAAAAAGAAAAAGAAAAGAAAAAGAAAAACAAGGAAAGTAGAAAAAAATAAAGATTAAAACTCTTCTTTCAGTTTTTCATTACATTCACCAAATGAAATTAAGGTAAAAGAAAAGTTGAGCAAAACATAATTTTCCCACATACCTAGCCAACAACAAAAATTATGTATTTTCAAATATTTCCTAAATTATTTATATAAGTAATTCGTGTACTATTTGCATTTTTAGCAAACTAAACCCATAACATTAAAATAATTCGTTAATTATTCATAAATTTTTTAAAATAATTAACGTCTTGTTTAATGACAAATTATTTTTAAAATAATATGAATTCATCTATTTATGATTTAGCAAATTATTCGTTATGTTGTAAATAAATAAGATTGTAACTTATATATAAATAAGATTTTACCTATTGTATCTCATCCATGTATGACTCTCCCTCTACTATAAATAAGGGCCTGGGGTCTTCAAAAAAATGTATGGCTCTCCCTCTACTATAAATAAAGGCATGAGATCTTCCCCCAGAGATATGCATTCATAACACGTTATCAGCACGCTCCCCGTGAGTTCCATAAATCCGTTCGTGGCGAAGGCTAGGAAGAGACATTAGATCCATCACGCGTGGGCTTCAACAATCTCTACGCATAGGCTTTATCAACCGTCATTAGATCTGGGGGGCAGATCTAGAGGTATTACTTCAAATCTTATTTTACATCATGATCATGATACATTCACTACTACAAAATGGACCTTTAATAGCACAAATTTAACAGCGCTTGCCAATTATAAGCGCTGTTAATTAGAGGCACATATAATAGATAGCGCTTCTTTCTGTAAGCGCTGCTAAAAGTCGGATAATAGACAGCGCTTCTTTCTGCAAGCGCTGTTAAAGGTTGGATAATAGACATCGCTTCTTTCTACAAGCGATGTTTGTTAGAGGCACTGATAATAGACATCGCTTCTTTCTGCAAGCGCTGTTAAAGGTCAGATGATAGACATCGCTTCTTTCTGTAAGCGCTGTTAAAGGTCAGATGATAGACAACGCTTCTTTCTACAAGTGCTGTTAAAGGTCAGATGATATACATTGCTTCTTTCTGTAAGCACTGTTAAAGATCAGAAAAATTTTCCCCAAAAAATTTCGCTTAGCACGGGCTTCCCAAATCTTTTAATCTTTTCGTTCCCCCGTCTCCTTCTCACCTCCCATCTCCGCCCCCTTCGCCCATTCTCCCTTAAACCCTCAGCCCTCCCTCAATTATCATCGCTCGCCCAAGTCCAATTACAAGATCCCGCCACCCAAATCGATCGATAAGAATCCGAAGACGTCGTCGACAGCGACGTCCTCGTCAAGCTCCCTCCGTCCCATTCCTACTCCCCTTTCTCCACCACCCCCATCTTCTCCGTCGACGACAACCCCTCCCCTCTCCAGGTCTCCACCAGCGTCCTCCTCACCGGCGCCATCTCCGACTTCCTCTACCGCTCTCTCTGCCGCCGCACCAGCAGGGCCAAGGAACTCGTATTCCCCCATCGACCCATCTTCGCATTTCTTGATTTCTCGATTAATGCCCTATAGGTTGAGGTCCACGGGGATGAAGACGACGAAGGACATAAAGGAGGAGGCTCTGGAGAGCCTCAAGGCCATGGTGGGCAGCTTCGGTGATCTTGGGGGCCCTCACTCATCGGTGCAGGCCTTCCCATCAGATCTCATCTCCGATCAGGTCTCCGATCAGCTTTGTAGAAAATAAGCTATCATTCATTGTTATTTTTTTCCTATTCATGGTATTTTTATTACATAAATGGCCTTTGGGAAGATGAGTGCAAATAGTCATTTATCAAATGGAATGACACCAAATTTAAGAATAAGCTAATAACGGATCCACACAAATTGTAATAGGCCAGTTATCCCGTCTCAAAATCCCATCATGGATCTGCCCATGTAATCCTGATGTTCATTTCCACATATGTGGCTATATATGTCTGCTGCATACGGCATGGAGCCATTATCTGGATATGCAAATGCATATTCTGTGGGTTATGACGTCGATGCTAAGTAGTTGTTTGTTGCATACGGCCAGCTCTTTTTCTTTGGTATGTTGTCATTCGCAAGATCGTTGAGTTAATTAGTTGGTTGGTGCTAATTCTCTCTCGCACAAGAGGTGTTTGATTTAATTCCTCTTTATGCCTTGGTTGCATCTCATAGAGCTTTGGGCGTTAGGACCATTTGACCATCAAACCAGGGAACCAACAGAACCCACGTATGTCTTCACCTGCCGGTCTGAAGCAAAATTATTTACCGGCTTGCCAACATTGGCCCCTGTTTGCTCTCAAGTCCAACCAACTTGCCTAGCACTTGTAACTTCATCTTGGTGATGGGGTTGCCAACCCTGGCTACTTTGCTAACAAGTCGAAAAAGAAAGTTCCATGCTGGCTTGGTGATCTCATACGCCACAATGAAAATATCACACATCTATCCTTTCATCATGCATATTCTTATTTGAAAGCCAGAATAAAGATTTGTGTAGCTTGCTGCTGCCTTTTCTTGAATTTTTTAGAATATGATTTATTTGTTTGGACAGACCAAATCATGTTATCTTTGAAAACTAAGCATGCAATGCGTTGTTATAGTTGTCGAGTTTGAGATGATCTTAACCCAACTCTTGTTTGCTCTTATGCAGCTTCTAAGTTGCCTTGCAAGGTGTGTTACATATCTGAAGAGTAAGTAATAAAATTTTTTTTTCCATTAATCTCCCCATGATTATATATCGTTATGCTCCAATGACACATTCGTCTTCCCTGCACTTTTTAGGAGTCGTCAGCTTTGGAGTGGTCACTGATGAACATAAAAAAGAAGCGCAACAATTTGGAGTTTCTTGCTTCGCTTGGGAGGAATTTGTTTCTTTGGTGAGTTCTTGACTCCTATGGATGATGCAGTCCTATCCTTCTGAATTGTTAAGACTGTTGAATGCTGAACCTATCATTGTTGTCATACATTCTTTCACTTTTAGCGTAGAAAACCTTAATATTGAACAATCACGGTTGAGAATGTACTTAATGAATTGAACAGTCTAAAACTGAATTCAATATTCTTAGATAATTTTTGTTTTTAGAAGCCGTACAAGTTACGCAGAGGTTTTTCATTCAGGCGAATGAGTTATTGATATGATTCCACAATCAATTTTTCGCTCAAATCGCCAGTTAGTACTCAACGTGGAAACTTTTACTGTTGGCATCGTGTGATGTGATTGGTGTCTACCTTCATATCTTTCAGGCAAGTGCTAATTGGAAGCTTCCTTCAAAGAACAAGGAAAATTTCAGCACAATAATGTATACCAGTGGGACAACATGAGAACCTAAGGGTGTTATCTTGACTAACAGAGCTGTTGTGGCCGAGGTCATTGCTACAGAAAATCTCCTTTTTGAGACTGACAAAGTGGTAAATCCCTATATTCTTTAATTTCTATGCATGTCATTACAATTTTATTTTGCTTAACTCAACATTAACAGCGAGTACTCAACATTAAAGACCAAATTTCCTTGCATTTGGTTAAAATATGCACTGGTTCTGTTACATCTCTTGACTTGACAAGCTCATATGTGTTCTCTATATACGCTTCAAACTATGATTTAGCTTGATATGGAAAGTAGTGCCATAATCTTAATGAGGGGTATTTGACTTAACAGTTCTCCAAAGTTCATGCAGATGCTCATATAGTTTGTTTGTGTTCTTAAATGTTGATCCTATGCATAAACATACTTTACTTACTCTTAATTCTGTTTGTACAATAAAGAACCTTAGAATGTAAAATGACAAAAAACTATGACTGTAAGCCTATACTCAAAATATTCAAATCTGATTTTTATCAACAGATAAAACTATGACTGTAAGCCTATACTCAAAATATTCAAAGCTGATTTTTATCAACTTCTAAGAGATTACGAATAGCATAGCAGTAAACCCGAATCCCTAAAATACCCATCTTCATAGTATGTGTTTTAAGCAGACTGATTTATTTTGATATCCACTCCAAACCCGGTCAGTTGATACCCCTACCCATGATCTAACCATTTTAGGGACAAGGTTAGCCTTATGGGTTGTTTAGAGTCTTTATGACATCTTTGTCATCCGAAAATGTTGCATAGTTCTAATATTACTGTTTATGCCTTGACTTGTATCTTTTATTGATTTTGCTCTTTTGCATAATCTCTCTTGAGAAGTTTTGTTAAAAAGCCTTTAAAAGAAAGGCGGGGAATATTAGCCCGCGATTTATTCTCCAAAAAATAAAATAAAGGTATCTACTATGCCTGCTATAAAATCAGATATAATCTATATTCTGCATGCAGGTGACCGAATGCGACTCTTACTTCTCGTTCCTTCCATTAGCCCACATATTTGATCAAATAGTTGAGAGCTACTGCATCTACAAAGGAGCATCCATTGGATTCTGGAGAGGGGTATGACCTTTGCATGAGTTGGTTAGATAGGAGTCCCACTATTTCATGATCAATTTTGAAATTCCATATCAAATTAGGTGGCTGCATGGATGGTTACGCACCCCTTGGTTGAGCTTCTAGTTGAACAGTCATTCTTGGTGAAGCTGCTTCTTGAAATACTCTTATATTTCTATTGCTGATCTTGAAGCAAATGCCTTCCCCTCCAATTTTTTTATTTTGATGACTTGATACTATTAAGTGTAAGATTATGTTACAGAGATTAATGGACACAAGCGTGACCTGTTCATTGATGTACATGAAAATTATGGCATTTTATAGGAAACAATGATGGCATGAAAAGTAAGTAATGACCTCGTTGCTTGATAGATGAATCATACATCTATGCTTCGTTAGGTTGGGATGCTCTTGTATTCCTTAAAAACTTATTGGCATCGTGTACCTTAAATTTTTATTAGGGGTAAAGATTATTCCTAAAAGTTCTCCATGAATTGTACTTGTCTGTGTTTTAACAAATTTTTGTATGATGAGATAGGTCTTTGCAGATTCTCAATGGTAACTCCTCAATAAATCATTTCCAAGTTCAAAATGTTTGGTGGAATGGGTACAAAAGGTCTGATTCTTTTATGCTAAGAAATGAAATAGATATATCTTTGAAAAGTATGAACTTTGAAATGAATCCAACTAAAATTACAATATTCTGGATATTGGTTTGGCTTGATTTTTTGTCGCCTGACACTTTTGATATGGTGTTCCTATGTTTGTCTTTGAAGTTTGGTTATATGTGAGTTTTGATACGACCGCAGAACCATTTCTTCATCAGATCAACCATGAAAAAGTTCCATTGTAGTCATCGATATGGTGAACATGAATCATGTTTCCAGCAGATGCTCTTTCTTATACATATACGGAGAAATCATAACCAACTTAAAATACTTATTGCTTGTAGCGGACCTGTAAAGTTGGTGGGGGATATAAATGAATCTAAAACATGCAAATTTTGAAATAAAAAAAAATGATACTGTGATGCTATTTTTTGATGCTCCAACTGTAAGATGTGAGTCTATTTGATACTCTCATTAAGTTACAATTTTTTCTAAATATCATTTTCACACACACACACACACACACACACACACACACACACACACACACACACACACATATGAAATGATAAAGCTACATACTCGGACAGATGGGTTTGTTAAGTAGCTTCCTTTTGTGAACTGATTGCTTTGACCATGTTGTGTATAATTCTTATTTTTTCAGGTTTACTTTGCTGGTCTGGGATGCCTTAAAAATGTTAGAGCTGCACTTTGCAGGGGAAGGGCACTGAAGTGTAGCCGTTGTGGAAGACCTGGGGCTACCATCGGCTGTCGTGTTGATCGGTGCCCGAAAACATATCATTTGGTCTCATTCTGTTTCAGACTTGTCATTATTTACTTGTTCACTTTGCTCTTGTAAATTTTGCTAAATTTTTTTGACAGAGAATCAGAAAACTTGTCAGACTCTATGTAAATTGTAAGCAGGCCGCAAAGTTTGTGGCCTTGAGTGTGAAATGTTGACATTGTGCAAGGGTGATGTGAGCATCCTTCCTCCTCTTAGGTGATGTGAAAGTAGCATCCACCATAACAGAACAAAGAAATAAATGGCTATATATATTCATAGCTACGATGATTTCAGGACATCGTTTACAGCCTCCTGCCAACTCAAGCTCCTACTTCCACTAATTCCTACTTATTCTACATACCTCTAATGGCTGTAAGTAGCTCTTCTTCATCTTTACTTGAGATTATTTTCTAACAAATTTATGCACTTGTCTCGGAGGTCTTCTATAGTTTTAGTTTTCTTGCTTTAAATTATGGGTTTGTATTTCTTCTACCACAAAATAATGATGGGGTCATTATTTATCAGTTGAATATTTCCCATCTTCTATAATGGAGCTTTCAAGCTCTTGTGTACATATGAAATTTTTTGCGATCTTTCACTGACTGAGTTCTCTTGATTTCATCACAGTTGGTGGAATTGAAGGTGGGGGTGCACAGCGATAAGTGCCTGAAGGCAATCAAGAAGGCGATCAAGAAGATTGAAGGTAAATCTCTCTTATGTAAAGAGCTAAATATGCAATTATTCGATTAAAATTAGTTAAGATAGAATACATTAGGTTTCATGTCAGATCTATATCAAAATACAAGGGACCTTTGTGACAATTTAAATACATACTATTTTAATGCAAAGTTGAAGAGGTCTTCAATTTGACACTAAGGTGTGTAATACAAGTAGAATCTATAGTCCAATTTTTTTGGTGTGAGCTCTAATTACCTTTAAGAGCTTGGAAAGTCTATTTATTTGTGGAAGTATTCAGTGAATTTAGAAACGGATGGACAAACACTATACATCAGATTAGCAGTAAACTAGCTTCTTGACTGAAGATATTAGTTAGTTAAAATATGTTAAGCTTCTTATCTTTCTTCTGGAGTTATATGGTAGATTTCACATTAGTTTTAAACAGTTAATTTTGTTCTTTATCTCTCTTTGTTTCATTATTAATACAAACTGAAATGTAGCATTCACTATCGAACTATGTTAATTTTCACAGGCTGAAGAAAAATTTGAAGGGATTGGTAGTTTATGATTGTCCTCTGCAGTTCCAGGAAAGATACCACGACTTTCATGCTTAATGACATTAATTATTCATTGTACATGATGATATATTCTAAAATTAGAATATTTTATTTGTATTCTACTCAATTATTATTATTATTTCATTTGTTTGATGGAAACATATTATCTATTTGTAGTTTCTCTGGTAATTTAGCATTGTTAGTTCTTTTAAAACATTTTTCCTTAAGTCAGCATCCCAAAAAATGGGACTATTTTTTGAATTCGATGTGATTGACGTTTTAGGCTCTTGAGAGGAGAAGACTTCGTGTGCATGCGGGCTGCACAGGCGAACAGAGACAAGGACGCATCCCATGAGAATACACCCATCGGCGCCCAGCCACAAGAACTGGGCGTTACTGACCAGGATCCGCATGCTGATGATTCCACCCCTAGTCACATCGACACATGCATTGCATCCTTATCCCCAGTCGAGCACCCGCTGTAGACACCATCCACTTGTAGCACATCCCAATTTGATCAATCCTCGGTTGATATGCAGCACATTGAAATTGAAGAGAAGCTGTGTAGGTCCATTAAGCAGATTGAGAAGATCATGAACAAGAATATGAAGAGGACTGTGAGGGAGGCATCTGCCAAGAGGACCGCACAGCGAAGGACCCTTATGTCAATGCGATGAGTGAAACATTTCGTCGGGAAATGTATTGTTCAAGGAGTGATTTAATGGATAATGACTGATAAGTTTTATATACGATAATGTTTCTTATTTGTATTACGGATCATCTTCCAATATCAATGCACATCGTTTAATTTATGTGATTGTTGAATAAAAGCAATTTAATTTGATTGTTTCTTGTAATGATTGTTTCTTGTAATTCAATGTTATTGGTGGTTTATTTAAGCATTTTGCACATTAAATGGATCTATTTAAATGTAAAACGTAGGGAGAAACAATAAAATGAATTGAAACTAGTGCTGTCTATCTGGGACATTTAACAGCGATTGTTTAGTACAAGCGCTGTCTATGGTGGACCTTTAACAGCGCTTGTACTAAATAAGCGCTGTCTAAGGTCCCAATAGATAGCGCTTGTTTGGTACAAGTGCTGTGAAAAGTCCCCCTTTAACAGCGCTTCTTTAGTACAAGCGTTGTTAAAGGCCCCCCTTTAACAGTGCTTGCACTAGCAAGCGCTGTTAAAGGGGGGCCTTTAATAGCGCTTGCTTGTGCAAGCGCTGTTAAAGGCCCCCCTTTAATAGTGCTTGCACAAACAAGTGCTGTTAAAGGCCCCCTTTAACAGTGCTTGTAAAGCGCTATTAAAACCAGCCCCCCCTTTAGCAGCGACGAGATAGACAACGCTTGTAAAGCGCTATTAAAGACCTTATTTAAGCGCTGTTAAAGGTCCATTTTGTAGTAGTGATTCAAATTTCGATCTCGCAAGATCGGACTAAAAAATCAAATTTTATTCTTCCTAGATCTAATACGACGGATTTTTACCAATAATCCTAGAAAAAACATCATAAAACCCCGATTTTTAGGGTTCCTCCGTACAACTTAAAACAAAAAAACAAAACAATAATCCCCCCACTCACGGGGCCGCTGGTGGCACCCTTGCCGACGGCCGCCGTGGGTGCCCCTCCCCCTCGCATCACTTCGCCGCCACTATCCCCCCTCCTCCGCCCCTACAGAGGAGGCACACCGTCGCTCGCTGGCGACGTAAGCCCCGATCGGGTTTTCGAAACCCTTTTAGAGGGAAAAAATTTATTATTTTGCCCACCACCCACCCACCGCCGGCGTAAGCCCACCCTAGGGTTTTTGCAACCCTTTTAGAAGGAAAAAAATTTATTATTTTGCCCCCCCACGTCGTCGATGACACATTCACAGTCGGCGACCGTATACACCCCTAGCAGTGAGGGGCAGTGGCAGCCCCCCTCTCGCCGTCCCAAACACCAATTGCGGGGGACGGCGGCAAAACATCGTAAACCCCTATTTTTAGGGTTCCTCCATACAACGAAAGGAAAAAAAACAAAACAATAATCCCAGCACTCACTGCCCCGCTGGCGGCACCCTTGCCACCGGCCGCCGTGTGTGCACACACGCACACACACTCCCCGTGGCACTCCTCTGCCACTTCTCCCATCCTCGGCCCCTACGGAGGAGGCACGTAAGCCCCCATAGGGGTTTTGAAACCCTTTTTAGAAGGAAAAAAATTATTATTTTGCCCCCCACCCTCGCCGCCCGCAACCGTAGACCCCCTAACAGTGAGAGGTGGCGGAAGCCCCCCTCCCGCCATCCCAAACCCCAACCGCGGGAGGCATAGGCAAACCCTAGCCGCCCCCCACACATATGATTTTGCTTGGTCTTTCGGCCCAAGCGCCTAACAAAAAAATGGGGGGATTAAATAAATAGGATGTGGGACTGAAGCCCGCAGCCCACGCTGCGGGCCTGAGGCCCCCAGCTCTTAGATTTTACACAAAAAAAGAGAAATGGGTGCAGGCTTGAAGCTCACAGACAATTATATTTTACGCAAAAAAGAGAAATGGGTGTAGGCCTTAAGCCCGCAGCCCACGCTGCGGGTCTAAGACCCACAAGCTTCTTATTTTTACAAAAAATGCAAGGCTGTAGGCCTGAAGCCTGCAGCCCACAGTGCGGGCCTTAGGCCCGCAAATAATAATTTCACATAAGAAAAAAGTGTGAGAGGGAAATGGGGATGGATGTGGGCCTTGAGCCTACAGACCAGATTTTGCACAGAAATAAAATTGAATAAGGGGGGATCTAACGGGCCTAAAATGAAAAATATATACGGATAAATAGGGGGATGAAATGGGGAACCTTATGGGAGAAATTGTGGATTTTTGGTGATCTTTTGGGGTATAAAAATGGAAAAACTCTTTCCTTTTACAATAAATAATATGATTGTGCACTATTCAAATCTATTTGAATTAGCCCCTTTTGCACAACATATTAATTGCATATCCTAATATATGATACCTATTTTTGGATCATATTTATATGCATTGCATCATATTTTTCAACCACATTTTCTGGGATAAACTTATGCTATGTTGTGCGGCATTAACTTAATAATAATGAAAATCCTTCCACCGCTCAGCCGTTAGTCACCTAACCTAGCGGTGTATGACATCACCCCGTGGTCTGAATAATTATTAAGTATTAAAATTAATGTTTTTATCCTATTCTGAATCTGTGATGCATATGATGTGTTACGAACATATTTAATGAGCATACATTTTACATGGATGGCTAATTGTGGTTTTGGATCGGCTGTTTAGTCCCACATTTTACTTTTTCTGCACTTTTCCGTTTTCTTTTGAGAGAAATTGTAGTGAGGAAATATATGTAATGCCCAAGACTGATGACTATTTTTCATGGAGGCGGAGGCCACTCTTGAAGCTGAAGATTTTCAAATGGGACCCAAGTGGTTTCCAAAGTTCTAATTTTCGCTTTCATTTGTGTAAAATGGACTGTAATATGGACTTTGGACATTATTGTTTTATGTGGGATTGGCCGATCCATGCAATTAGTTTTTCATTTAAAATTGCCTCTGCATGGAAATGTTTTTCAGTATTATTAATTCATGCAAAAATGTGCTTTTCTAGATAAAATGACAAAAATTGCAAGCGTTGATTTTGAAGTGCTGGATGCATTATGGAAAATTATTTAAGCTGGCAGCTTGATATTACATTTCTCCTGCGAGCTAAATCCATTGTTTCTGTAATTACAAAAGATGTAAAGGCAACATATATTGATAAGGCACAAGCTATCATATACATTCTTCGCCACCTGGACACGACCTTAAAGGCTGAATACCTTACGGTCAAGGATCCATTAGAGCTATGGACTGCCCTTGAGAACAGATATAAACATCAGAAAGATGTTATACTCCCAAGGGCACGTTATGAGTGTGAGAACCTGAGATTGCAGGACTTTAAGTCCATAGCTGAGCACAACTCAGCTTTTTTTAGTATAACCTCATGCCTGAAGTTGTGTGGTGAGAAAGTCTTAGAAGATCTCATGCTGGAAAAGACATACACATCTTTCGATGAAAAATATGCGATACCGATGCAGCAATACCGTGAACGAAAGTTCACTAAGTATTCCGAGCTGCTGTCATGTTTACTCATGGCTGAACAAAATAGAGAGCTTCTACTCGCCACTCATAACATGCGCTTCCTGGCACCGCCCCTCCCAGAAGCTCACAACACATTTTCTTCTAAAAAGAAGAAAGATAATAAATGAAAAGGAAAATCACAGAGGTGGACCAAATAAAAAGGCCAGAGGACAAGTCCACCAGCAAAGAAATGAAGGGAGGTGGAAGTTCACTTGGCACAGAAATGACAACAGAAATGATGCACCCCACCTAGAAGGAAATGGGAAGACCGGTGCCATATCTGTGGCATGAAAGGACATTGGTCTAAAGTGTGCAGAACTCCACAACACCTACAAGATTTGTACAAAGAAAGCTTGAAGAAGAAAGCTGAAATTAATCTGGTGAACATCCCTGCTCCAGTCTAGTTCACTACTGATGACGTCCAAAAGACGACTTGTTTGATTAGCCATTTTTATCTTTATTTAAAAAACAATGTTATGAGAGCTATCTGAATGTTTACACGAAGTATGAATAACTTTGGAAATTTTTTTCTGAAATCAAATGTGCTTATATAATTCATCTTTTAATAAGATGAACTGCATCCATGACTGCTTAGTAGACAGTACATAAACACATACGATCCTTCAACACAAATGCTATTTTCATAGCATTATACCAGATGAAAGCCCAATAAATGTAATAGCAATGCCATTAAACATAATTGAATGTTCTGGAAACGCAACACTGTTGCTCTCAAATGACACAAAAATAAAATTAAAGGATGCATTATTCTCTCCGAATTCAAAAAGAAACTTATTAAGTTTTAGGACATCCGTTTAAACGGATTCCACTTAGAAAATGCAAATGTAAACGAAAAATAATATATGTATGCAACGTCTAAAGAAAAAGGAGTGAATCCATACTTGAACGTTTTGAGAGCCTTTCATCATGCCTCAATCATACAAAGATTTGAAAAGAGGAAGTCAATTTGACGGAGCACCTGAAGTGCCTGATACCAGCCAAGTTTCTACTTTGGCATGACAAATTTGGCTACCCTGGATCAGTTATAATGCACCACATCTTATCCCCATCATATGAGCATGACATGAAGAACTAGAAGATTCTTCGGAAGGAAGAAATCCCTTGCATCCCTAAAGGGAAAACTAATCACAAGGCCATCTCAACTAAAAGTTGACAAAGAATCTCCATGCTTCCTCAAAAGAATACAAGGAGATATATGTGGACAAATCCACCCCCATTAGTGGGCCATTTCGGTACTTTATGGTATTAATAGATGCATCCTCAAAATATTCGTATGTGTGTCTACTATCGATCCGCAACCTAGCTTTTTCAATAGCTATTGGCACAAATAATAAAGTTACGGGTGCATTTTCCAGACAATCAAATAAAGAACATACGTCTGGTTAATGCTGTGGAATTTACCTCTCGGTCATTTCAAGAATATTTCCTAGAAACTGGGATAGAAATTGAACATCCAGTGTCACATGTTCATACCCAAAATGTGTTGGCCGAGTCGTGGATAAATAGACTCCAATGGATTGGACATCCATTACTTATGAAATCCCAGTTGCTGGTGACTACATGGGGACATGCAATATTGCATTCTACATCATTAATAAAAATAAGACCATCTGGAGGTTAGAGTCTCTCCAATACAACTTGTATATGGAATACACCGGACATTTCTCACTTGAGAATTTTCGGTTGCGCAGTTTATATCTCTATAGCACCACCGCAGAGGACAAAAATGGGTCCTCAACGTCGTCTATGAATCTATGTAGGGTTTGAATCACCCTCAATAATAAGATACCTAGAACCCTAAACTGGGGATGCATTCAAGTCACGTCTTGAAGACTGTGAACTTGATGAGACAAATTTTTCCAAATTGGGCCCAAATACTAAAAAATTTGGAGCTATACAAATAATATCGTGGGATACAGAATCATTGACCAACTATGATCTGGTAACAAAGAAATGTGAAGATGAGATCATGAAGATCCTACAAATACTGAACATTGTTCAAACAGTTACAGGACTTATTTACTGACGACCAAAATATTTTCAGATCACACATCCTTGCTGCAAATACTCCAGCTAGGATTGACATCCCTGAGAATCGATGCAATCCACCAGCAGCAGAAGTGGTTGTTTTTTTAATAGAAAAGAGGCAAACCACTAGACTTCAAGGACAAAAATCAAAGAAAAAGAAAAACTCATGAAGACCTTAAGACAATACTACCACATGATAATGAGCTCATGTCCATATCCTTACTCTTTTCGGAATCCATATAGAGGAAATGCTGGGGAAAACTGAAATGAAATTAAATGTTGTACGTACTTAGAAGGTGTTGGACAGAAAGAACACAATTCTTGACAATATATTCATGTATCATACTGCCACAAACATCGCAAAAGCGATGATAATTATGTCATATTGTTCCATACTCTGTTGGAAAAGTGCAAACGTAGATATTGGCCAAATATGGAACGAGATAAGAAAAGATGAGCTGGACTCACTTATGAAACGTGAAGTGTTCGGACCTGAAGTCCAGACACCAAATGGTGTCAACCTTGTGGGCACAATAAGTATTGTACAAATAAGAACATGTTGGAGATGAACAACCATGGAGAAAAGCCATGGTCCCATTTTATTCATCCATCATGTTTAAGGGGGGAGACCAATAGTCTCAAGTATATGAAAGGTCCATCCCACTACTATGTAGTGGGGTGTAATGGTGAATAATGGAGGGGGAGACCATAAGTCTCCCCCACTCATAACACTCCTCTTTATCCATCCATTACCTTTGACCTAGCATATGAATACTTCAGGATTCATGCTGCTAATGGGGTGGATACTTCTGGATCTAGAGTAAACGTGTTTGCCTCGTTAAAACCTTAGCTGTGGAAAACCCAGTTGGAAAAACCAACAGTCTTAAGGAAAAAGAGTACAACCCACAGGTTACTCCCCTTGATCCGTACAAGCTTCAGGCTTGTTGGTCTCTCAGCTATCTCATCCCGATTCATTTTACATCTAGGCAGAACCTTAGTGAACAAATCAACTAAATTATTACAAGACTGGATCTGCTGTATTTAAACTTGCTTCTCCTTTTGAAGGTCGTGCGTCCAGAAGAACATAGGAGATATGTGCTTCGTCTTGTCGCCCTTGATGAAACCAGTCTGTAGTTGAGCTATGCAGGCTGCATTGTCCTCAAAAATCATGGTTGGTTCAAGGTCGCCAGTCTTCAGGCCGGTAGTAATAAAGATGTGATGAATCACTAAATGAAGCCATACTCATCCTTTGCTTGCTTTATGGATCGTGAGAAGCTCGAAATGGTTGGAAGAGATAGCTGTAGTGGTTTGCTTCACAGATTTCCAGGAGATGGATGTACCACCGTAGGTGAACACAAAACCAGTTTGTGATTTCTCGGTGTAAGGATCAGACCTGTAACATGCATTTGCATAACTAATTAAAGTGGGAGATCCGCTTTTAAGGAAGTATAATCCCAGGTCAACTGACCCTTGGAGGTAGCGCAGAAGCTGCTTTACTCCGTTTCAGTGGCACTACGGGTGCTAAAACTATATCTGGCTAGTAGAAAGACCGCGAACGCTATGTCAGGACGCGTGCACTTTGTTGGATCCTGTCAAAACAAGGACGTTAGGATCGAATAATAAAGTAGAGACTTACGCTTGCGTATGCGGCACCGTAATCTCTGAACTTCGCCCTCGGATTAGCCACAACGGTCAGTACTTCGTCACGGAGGATCGAAGGAGCGTTTCACCGCCTAAATCTCTATTTAGAAGAGGATTTTAATGGAAGGGAGAAGAATAACACAAGTTGCCTTATGCAAACTTATGGCATGGTAAGATTAGTGTAAATGCCTTACCCTTAGGTCCTATTTATAGGCTTTAGGGGTAGTTATTGTAGGAAATAACTAAATATAAGCTTATTAGCCTATATTAGCACATTTACTTATCCTCTTCTTCATTCACTTATCAAGTGCCTTTATGCACTTATAAAGTGACTTTTTCCACTTATCGAGTAGTCCTTTTCATACGAGAAAAGTTTCCCTTCGTGCACGCTTTCGTGCACGCAAAATCTGAGGTCTGTATTCCCTCATACATCCCCTCATGGGTGTATTCATGTCGTCCATATCCAACATCTCCCACTCACACTTGAGGGGATTGTAAGGAAACATCTTTTCCTTTAACTCTGCTGTTTATCATACCGAGAAATAGGCCGTGTGACCGTCATGCGCATAGAGTCCGCTGTTTGTGCACTTGTTAGAGATACACAACACTCCTCGAGGTGCAAAGTTGAGTAGATTAACGCATGCTTTACCCTAGATTATTTCTTCACATTCTTTATACTTTATATTCAACAATTGAATCCCATCTGGATTACAATTGGCTGGCCAGCTTTGAATCTTTAAAGTCCAAATGTGAATATGAAATTAATCTTCCTCTTCTTGCGACCCTTTCGATCTTGATTTGACTTGCTTTTCTAACATGCCCTGCCGCACCGAATTGACCATAGTCCATAAGCAACATGCTAAGATAGCAATCACCCAGTCAAATCTAAAGGAACCAATTAGAGTCCATAAGGGTAATGAGTTAAGACACATGTGGTCTTTGGGTCTCACATAATAGTAAACACAATTACTATTCTAACCCAATGATCAAATGCATATGTAGTATGAATACGTATTACAACATCACTCCTTTCCCAGGGAGCGTATTAATGATGTTGTAAGGATGATGATCAGGCACCACAATGTCTGATTTTGAGTCCCTTTTTACTACTCAAATAATCTTCTGGACCCACATCCCGCATAAGACAGATAGGATTTAAGAATCCTCTTAGATCTTTTGTAAGCATCCATATTCTGCAGATCTTTCATACGACCATTTTGTTTAAGTCATGACTCTAAATCATCCGTCTGACGATTTTGACTTTAAACAGGTCTCATCTTTATTTTATCCGTCTGATATAATAAAGGCGGTTGCTTATGTGAGAGAGCCAACCTCAATCTGTCCGACACACTAGAAAATATAGCTGAGATTTTAAAATGTACACAAACATTTTCTAGAAACTCATATGCAATGTTGAAAAGAACTTATTATTTTATTAAATTTGATCTTTTACAGACTTGGGAATTTACATTGGTACAACTCAGCTCTTACGCAATCCTTGAGGTGATAAGTGTTTGTAAAACACATCTCTGGGGATCGCCTTCGTAAGCGGATCCGTTATCATCTCATGCGTAGATATATACCTTATGTCTATCTTTTTGGTCTTATCATAGTCTTTTGCAAATTTGTAGCGGATATCTATGTGTTTGGTCTTACAATGGAATTTTGGATCTTTGACATAGGCTATAGATGCTTGATTGTCACTGTGTATTGGTACAGCACCTGAGTCACTTGCATCAATTAGCCTGTCTAAGAACTTCCTAAGCCAAACAGCCTCTTGGACTGCCATGCTAAATGCTACAAACTCGGCTTCCATAGTTGAAAGTGCGATGCAGGATTGTTTCTTGCTATTCCAGGATATTGCACCAGATCCGAGTAGAAAAACATATCCCGAGGTCGATCGTCGCTCATCGAGATCACCTGCCCAATCAGTATCAGTGTAGCCTTCGAGCCTCAAGGCATCTCCTTGATAGCATAAAGCATAGTCCGCAGTTCCCTTAAGATACCGCATTATCCTCTTAACCGCTTTCCAGTGTACTTGCCCTGGATTGGATTGGTAACGACTTACCACTCCAACGGCAAAACAGATGTCCGGTCTTGTACACATCATAGCGTACATAAGACTACCAACTGCACTGGAATAAGGAACTTTTTCCATAATTTCCTTTTCCTTTTGGTTCTTTAGACACGATTTCAGACATAAATTATCGCATTTGCTTATAGGAGTATCAATGGACTTGCAGTCCTTCATATTAAAACGTTCTAGAACCTTCTTTATATAAGTCTATTGTGAAAGAGAATGAAGTTTCTTCGAACGATTCCTTGAAATCTTAACTCCAAGGATATATGCGGCTTCTCCCATGTCTTTTATCTCAAAAACTGATGAAAGCCAAGCCTTGATATCCATCACAAAGCCCTTGTCATTTCCGGCTATTAAAATTTCATCTACATATAGAGACATAATAACGTACTTGCTCTTAATCTTCTTGATATATACACAGTTATCTTCATCAAGCATGGAAAAACCATTTGATAAGACAACTTCTTGAAATCGTATATACCATTGCCTCGAGGATTGTTTAAGACCATATATGGACTTACGAAGTTTACAAACCTTATGTTCATTTCCTTCTTTTACAAACCCTGTTGGTTGTTCCATATAGATCTCCTCATCCAATTCTCCATTGAGAAAGGCAGTCTTTACATCAATCTGATGTAATTCGAGGTCTAAGCAAGCTACCATAGCCAGAATTAGGCGAATCGAGGTAAAACGAACAACAGGTGAGAAGGTCTCTTCGTAGTCTATCCCTTCCTGTTGCGTAAAACCTTTCGCGACAAGGCGAGCTTTATATCTGTCTATAGAGCCATCAGCCTTATGCTTGATCTTGAGAACCCATTTGTTCCCAATAGCTCTACGTCCTCTAGGTAAGTCTACTAAGTCCCAGACTTGGTTAACTTTCAGGGATTCCAATTCCTCCTTCATCGCTTCCATCCATTTGTCTTTCGCAGGGCATGATACGACCTGTTTGAAAGTAGCAGGCTCGTCATCATCTTGTAGTAAAGTCATAAAGGTTTGTGGAAATTCATCCTCAAATCTTAGAGGAGCTAACCTTGTACGACTACTACGTCGTATTTGAGATGCTTCAAGTCCTTGTTGACTCGCATTTAGATCAATTCTAATATCACTCCCACTTGGAATGTCATTAGAATTGCTCCCACTTGGATCATTATTCCCGTATGGAATAGGATTAGCATCATTCGTATCATCCATTGGTGAAGGTTGAAACCTATTTTTGTCTTCACCAAGAATTCTTCCACTCGAATGAGGTAATCCTTCTTGATCATTAATCTCAAATAGAGATAAGTCCTGACTTATCTCGTCCTGTCTTAGAAACTCGTTTCCAAGAAAGTGACATCCCTCGACTCAAATTCAATTAGACCTCCATTGTCTTCCTGACCAATGAAAACATAACCTTTGGAGTTTTCTGCGTATCGTATAAAGATACATTTCCTTCCCCGTGGCCCAAGTTTGCCATACTTATGGGAGGAAATATGTGCATAGGATGCACACCCCCAAGGTTTCAAAATGTTTAAGTCAGGAGACCTTTGGTTCCACAACTCGTAAGGAGTGGAGCTAACTGATTTCGAGGGTACTGACCGGCGCCCCGCTTGAGTCGCGGCGGCGCGGTGTCGTTTACCGCAAGTTTCATGGTTAGTGTAGGGTGCGGGAATATCGAACTCAGGGAGGCGAGGTTGTGCTTGGGTCAGGTAGGACCTAAATCACCCCGAGGGGTGAGCTAGCCTGAATCGGTGAATGGTTGTCACGAAAGGAAATAAAAGGGTATGAACAACAAGAAAGAAAACCCGGGACTTTGGTTTCCAACCCGACGAGAGACTCTCGCCGATACAGCCTACGGGTATGGATAGCGATCGGGATTAGGGTCTAATGGTGAGACGTTGCCTCTGAAAGTGGTACCGGCGTCCCATGGGCCCGATATTCCGGTCGGTGCCCAGGATGATACACCGGACTTCCCGGATTCAATCAGTGGGCACTCACGTGTCCATTAACACTGATCGACCCTGGGAGCACTAAGCCCGCAACGATATCTCCCAACGTCTCATCCTGCCGCTCCCGCGTGCTAGGATTCGGCGTCTACGCTAAGGGTGCGAGCTATGGCTAGGGAGTCAACCGCCAAGTTTATTCCCCCTTTGCCCAACAGTCAAAGGCAGTATTTTTCCCGCCGATGACAATGAAACACCCCGCGTAACCGTTAGATTCCTACTCCCTATCGATTTCCTAACCCTATGGACGCATCGGGAAGAGCCCCCGAAGGGGTTTCCACCAAAATCCCAGATTTGGGAACTACTCACAAAAATTCATGAAAAAGCGATCTAAATGAAATTTAACCGTTGGAATCATAATCGGACAATTGCAATGCGGAAGTAATAGAGTAATAAAGACAATACTAAAATTTTAGAAAGATCTGAAAACTTACAAAAGAGTAACAATTACAGCCGTCACAAGGAAATAAAACAGTAGAAAAAATAACAGCTCCCGTTTCTGGAACCCTAGGGGTTCTATTTATAGACCTTCACATCAACCGATCGGTTGACAAGTCAACCGATCGGTTGATCCGTTACAAATTAAAAACAGAAAACGGCGAGCTTTCACCCGATCACATGAACCGGTCGGGTGAGTTCTTGAGTGACCGGTTGGATTTTGGAGCAGTCGGGTGAATTGATCGGTTCGACGTCCGTGTCTTCAGCTCTTCTTCTTCGGCTACAGGTGAACCGATCGGGTGAGAGTCACCCGATTGGTTGGCGGTTTGCTTCGAGAAAACAGAGAACATCCCCCGCTGAACCGGTCTGCGAACCGGTCGGGTGACTTCTTTGTGAGCTGCGGCAGAGACCGGGTGGTGCACGCGTGCACCACCCGATCGGTTGGAGATGACCAACCGACCGGGTGAGGGGCTGCAAGATGAATTCTTTGGCATTTGACCCCCTGGATCATGCGTGACTTCTCCCGTTGCTCCGGGGACTTGGGATATCATCGTTAAACTTCCCCTACGTGGTCAATCCTAGGGGTGGCAATTTTTGGCCCGGCACGATAGCCCGGCACGGGCCCGGCACGATAAGACCGTGCTTGGGCCAACAATTTTGGCCCGAAATCCTTATCGGACCGGGCCGGCCCGGTCCAGTTCATTTTCGGACCGGACCCGGGCCAAGCTTTTCAGCCCATGGGCGGCACGGCACGGCACGAAAAGCATTTGATCGCCCCACTTTAAATTGACCACATGCTGATCTAAAGCAGATTTCAGTAATGTGCATTCATTTATGGTGATAAGTCCAATGTCATGAATCTTATCAGATCAAGGTCCAAATATCATAAATTTTAACAACTTCCCGCTAGCGCCAACTTTGATGTCTTCGGATCTTGGGGGTCGATCTCAGTTTCCGAGAAGAGACAAAGAACCACCAAACATGTTACTTCATCTTGCCAAATAAATGAAAATAATGTAGGACACATCACCTTATGCAACTCCACTTAATCCTCTTCTTTTGTGCTCCATTTCAATGCATCTTTAAGCATACGAGACAAGTTTGTGTTTAAAAATATGATAAAACATTTTCACAATACATAATTCATTCAACCCTATCGGACCGGGCCGGGCGGCCCGAATTTTTATCGGACCGTGCCCGGGCCTCTCCGGAATGGCCCGAAGTCTTATCGGGCCGGGCCGGCCCAGTCCTTTAAGAAAACCGGACCGGGCCGGCACGGCCCGATAAGACTGGGCCGGCCCGAATTGCCACCCCTAGTCAATCCCCTGCAATCATGGATAAACAAAGAAAAGTGAAAGAAAACGGGAAAATACACGAAAACGAATAAGAGACGGCGGAAAAACACGGAGAAACAAAAAAGAAAATGTGCGTGAATATATGAAATATAAACGCACGTCAAAATCCCCCAAGCTGAACTCTTCCTTGTCCTCGAGGAAGACGAGCAAGAGTAGGAGCTCGGAAGGGAAAAATAGAGAGGAAGAAAGAAAAAGAAAACTCTAAGCCCTAGATCGTCCATCAGAGTCACCAAAATCAAAAACGACACACCAAGCAAGCAAACGCAAAATCACACCACTAAACCTAGGAAAGCGAGTCCAAATAAGTGTCGTGGGTCCACGCAGTGAAGCGCGCGTGAGCGTGGTCGTGTGCTAGCAAATGGTGATGCTTTCTACGATGTGCTATGAGGCTCGATATACACAAATCCAAGATATGACCCAAAATATCGATCCGAATTGAATTAAGCGGCGAATATAAGTTCAAGCATGCATGAGAAGAGTGAGAATAGAAGCGTATCATGCATCGTGGACTCCACAACTAGGGTTAAGGAAATCACGCCACTATAGCTTAGATACTAGCTAAAAAGTTCCTAAGCCAAGTGTTTTCGATAACGACGGGGGTTGAGATGATGTGGAGAGGAACACTCGATGCAAATTCTCGCCTTCCCTTTATTCTCGGCAAGTAGGAAAATATTCACACGGGAATTTTTTTGGGTTTTGGGTATTTGCATATTTTTTTGGCTTTTTGGCTATACAATCTTTTTCTTTTCTTTTCTTTTTGGGTTTTTCTTTTCTTTTCTCCTTTTTTTAGATTTTTGGGTTTTTGGCTATACACATGTGTACTCTCCCAAGTGGGAGAACGGTACACGACGAGGGGATTTGCACCAAGTAAAACAAAAAAAAGAAGTCGAAATCTAAACACTCGGGCAAAGGAAACTATTCTCGCTAAATAGAGATTAGGCTAAATGGGTTATCCTAGTCCTTAGTTGTGGAATCCCGACGCATGCGAATTGAAGTATACGATATAAATATAGCATGCATAAAGTGGAAACAAATACCGCATAGCATGATAATCTAGGGGTCATTCCTGGAAAGGTATATAAAGTAATATCACAAAGCAGAAGCACACCAAATGCTAGTCACGACACACGACTCACAAAAAGCTAAGTGGACCCACGATGCGTGAAATGCAAGAGGACTCGAAATCCTAGGGTTAGTGAGTGTGATTATCGATGCAATGCTAGGTGTGTGTGACTTTGTGGCGATTCATCATAGGATTCATCTCTAGGAGAAAGAGCTAAAAAAAGGAGAAGAAAAGAAAAAAAAGAAAAAACACGGAGAAAAACGACTCAAATAAACGAAAAGAAGGACTCAAACGACGCACACAGTACGACTCCCCCAAGCTGAAGTTTGCATTGCCCTCAATGCAATATGAGTGAGTACGGGAGGGCAATGAAAATGGGGGGGAATACGCACTGACACAAAAAGAAATGAAAACGAGGAAAACACATAGAAGAAACTGAAAAAGAAAGAAAGATCAAAATCAAAATCAAACAATACGAAAATAAAAATAAAATCACACGACACGACACTCAAAAAGTGAAAAACAAGCACACACACACACAGAAATGAGAAAAACAAACAAAACACGACAGCATACCAAAATAGACGTCCCCCAAGCTAGACCACAAAGTGCTAACGAAATGATGTGATCAAGGAAATGCAGAGATATGCAAGGGGGAGTCAAAAAATAAAAGAGGTGAAATCAGAAAGCAGGAGAAGGTGAGTCCTCGTCCTCCTCGAAAGAGGGTGTGGATGGGTGGTCGGGGGAGGCTGGGGGTGTGCTGAGAAGTGGGGAATGAGGTGAAGGAATAGGGGCAGTGGTGGTGTGAATAATGGGAGGAGTGTCGGTGGTGGTGGGTGGTGGTGGTAGGAAGGCGATCAAGGCGGTGGTGAGAGGAATAGAAATGGAGGAAGTAGATGTGGTGGTGACGGTAGTGGGAGGTGGTGGGAGGGATCTGGAGCGTACCGGTAATTTCCTCCGACGCACGTATGGAGTGACGGAGGAGGGGGGAGGAGGTAGCGTGGGTGTAATGGAAGTGGTCGGGTGGGGTGAAGTGGATACCGGGATGGGATTAGAAGGTGGAGAAGATGAATGTGGAGAGGGGGGTGATGGATGTGGGGAAGTGTGGGAGGGTGGTGGAGAAGATCGTCGGGGTGGTGAAGGTGGAGGTGGTCCATGGACATGGGTGAGAAGGCGAAGAATGGCGGCCACGTTCCTCTCAAGTGCGAGGAAATGTGGGTGAGTAAGAAAGGAGGATGGTGATGGGTCCGAGGAAGCAGAGGACATGGCGAGCTCACGAAGGGCAGCAACCTCCCTCTCAAGTCCCAGACGGGCAGATACCTGACGGCGACCAAAAGATGTAGACTGACGCGAGGCAGAGGTGGTGCCGCCAGGTAAGGTCGAAGAGGTGCCGGCGGCAGTGGTCATGCCGGCACAGGAGACAAGGCCAGAAATGGCCGCAAAGAGGTGCTCAGACGTGATCGGTCCCGGAGCAGAAACAGGACGACTCGGGCCAGCCCCTAAATCTCCCCCAGACGCAGGGATATCCTGCTCGCCTAAGTGGGCGGCAGGGGACGGTGGTCTGCGGGCGTCTGCGGGAAAGAAAGGAAGATTCAACCCAGCTAAGAAGTCGGGATCAGGAGGAAAAGTCCAATCTCCCACGAGAGCAAGGGTCATGCGAGCAGGGTTGGGCAGAATGGTGTAAGGGGCTGGGGGGTGGCCATAATGAAATATGAAGCGACCATCCGAGCGGGGTTTAATCATGTGGATGTGCCGCAGGACGTCAATATCAAGATGTGAGGGTCCTGCGGCAGCTGGAAGATTATTAGGGATGGTAATATTGAATTGGGCGTGAGAGCAGATGATCGTGATGATGCCCCCACAACAAAACTTCCCCTTACCGGCCCGGCTGATCTCGAGTAGCTTGTAAACAAGCCAATCGCTGCCATGGATGGGGACGGTAGGGGCCCTGAAGCTGACTCCATCATCATCCCGGACATAAGGAAAAGTCATGGCCCAAAGGATAAAAAGGTCAGGGATAGTCACAGTGCCGGACTCGTCCCTAGGAAAGAATGCAGATGAAATGATCCTGTGGGCTAAACGAAACACGGGATGAATGATGGAGGAGGCCTTAGCCCTTCCTCGGGGATAGTCACGGACCAATGTGAGGCGGAACCAGAATTGATCGACATCAAACTCGGGCGTGTACCCGTAGTGTCGGATGGAATCATCCCCGAGATTGGGGAAACCAAATATATCGTTAATCGTGTTCAGATTTGTGGTGACACTACGGTTACGCACCCTGAATTTAATGATCGACCCGGACTCCCAAGTAAGTGTGGACAGAAATTCGAGGGTGAGTGCCGGAAAGGATACGGCAGATGCATTAAGAAAGGCCAACCATCCTAAGTTGGCGAAAAGAGATTCGACCTCGGTGAATACACCGAGATCGATCAATGTTTGTGCGTGCGTGAACTTATTGGAAAGATGCCCCCTAGCATCGAGCCGACGATAAAAATCTTTGTGCTCCTGGTTCCGAAAAATATACCCATGCGGGCCCAACATTGGGTCCACAGGGGGGACAACAGGCGGAGGAGGGCCAAGTGTAAGTGCTCGTGTATGGGAAGGGGGGGCGTGTTTGTTTTCGTCTCTTTCGAGACGGCTCCTCTTCCCGCATAATTCCCTTCCCCTTGTCCTTATCTTTAGCCATGTGTGAGTGTGCGTGTATGAATGAGTGTAAAAACAGTGGATGCACACTAACACAAGCAAACGAGCAAGCACAATTTATAGGGCAAATATATAAATATAAGCTTAGGAGCGAGTGTACCCAAGCGGAATGGCGGAGCTTGCTCGTAGATGCCCCCACACTGTTCAGCGAGAGTAGCGTGGAGCCGCGGCGTTCTCCTTCGGCAAGAATTTTCGGATGGGTGTGGTTTGGGGGAAAACTAGGTCAAAAATTCGGAATGGGAGGAGAGAGAGGGTGTAGATGATGGAGGGATTGATGGAGGAGGTGGAGATAGGGAGTAATGGAGGAGTAGAGGGCATGGGGGAGTGAGGATCGGTTGTTGGGGAAGAGGGGAAGGTGAAACGACGGCGGTTTTTATGATCGGGCGAGGGCGAAAACGAGCGGATGTCAGGGGGGTATTTATAGGGTTTTAAGTCGAACCGATCGGGTGACTTGTCACCCGATCGGTTGACGGTTAGGTCGAAATTCTTGCCGAAGAAATGCTACAGGCGAACCGGTCGGTTGACTTGTCAACCGATCGGTTGGCCGCTCCACTCATTTTCCCGAGAATTTAGGGCTGCTCACCCGGTCACGTCAACCGATCGCGCTCGAACTCAACCGATCGGTTGATATTCCCCAAAAATTTCCGAGAGTTCTCCCCAGCTCACCCGGTCTGTCACCCGGTCTCTTCATTACTCAACTGATCGGTTCATTCGGGGACAGATCTCGGCATGTATCTGATACATCCCAACCGATCGGGTGAGTTGTCATCCGATCGGTTAGGGCTTGTTTCCTGCAAAAACCAAGAAATTTGCTTAAGTCCCCGAACGGATGTTCTCACGACTGATTTTATTTATAAAAATAGATAAAATAAAGTCAAAAAGTAACACTGAAAAGTGGGAAAAAAGTTTAGAACATGGGTTGCCTCCCATGAAGCGCACTTGTTTAACGTCGTTGGCTCGACGCCCGCAAGAGATCCTCATGGTGGCCGATACGGGTGATGCCCGAAGTTTGGCATCTCTTTCTCGTTGGAGCTGAAGGCGCTTGGAGTAGTCAGCGGTTGGAAAAATACTTGCTCGACTACCCTCCCCTTGTTCTTGGGGTCCGGGGGCTTTTCCTTGGTGTTGGCGCTTCCCGCCATCTTCTTCAGGATCCGGACCTTGTCTTTAGTGAGGTCCGTGGGCTCTTTCCCCGTTCTCCCCATAGGAGGAGCTTTGGCGAACCCGGGAGGGGTCGTTCTTGCTGCACTCGGTTTTCCAGCAGCTTCTTTATACTTAGGGCCGTCTCCATCTTCTGAATCCCCCAAGTCATCGGGGGGGGGGGTTTCTCAAGAGAATCTCCCAGGAGCTCTCCTCTGCAGCTTTTTCCTCTTCTACTTCGAGCAGATTGCACCGAGGGTCATCAGGGGGATCGGGGTGCTTCATGGATAATCCCAGATCAAACTCAACTTTCTCTCCGCTGACGTTCAAAGAGAGTTTTCCGTTCTTCACATCTATTAGAACGCCAGCAGTGGCCATGAAAGGCCGTCCCAGGATAATGGGTGTGTGTGCGTCTTCAGGCATGTCCATGACTACAAAGTCCACAGGCACATGCACCCCTCTCACATTCACGGGGAGGTCATCCACAATTCCCACCGGATATTTGACCGACCGGTCATCTAGTTGTAGGGTCATACCGGTGGGCTCCAAATCACCCATTCCTATCCTTCTGTACATCGACAAGGGCATCAAGCTAACACTCGCTCCTAGGTCGACGAGTGCACGATGAATCTTCACAGCCCCGATCGTGCAAGGAATAGAGAAGCTCCCCGGGTCCTTGAGTTTCGGCGGGTTCGCCCTCTGAATAAGAGCGCTACATTCCACCGTCAGCACTACTTTCTCTTTTCTAGACCCTCTAGTCACAAAATCTTTCAAGAATTTTGCATAGGAGGGGATTGTTTCGATTGCTTCTAGGAAGGGGATCTGCAGGCTTAGGTCCTTGACCATGGCGAAGAACTTGCCATACTTCTCATCAATTTTTGCCTGAGCCAACCGTTGTGGAAATGGCACAACGGGTTTATACACTTTCGGGCTCTCTTCCTCCTTCTTCTTCTCTTCTTCAGAGGCTCCCTCCGGAGTCATAGGATTTGATGACGAAGCACCGACGTCATTTGATTTTTCGGTCGGTCTCTCAACGGCCAATGGTGCTTCCGGGTTGCTAGGGGCACTCTAGTAGGAATTTGTGTCCTGCTTCTCAGAACGATAGCGGACACATTTGCGTGCTCGTGCACGAGTGCCGACGTTTGGGTTGCTCCCCTCGGGTTCACCTCCGGTTGTGGCGGTAATTTGTTTTGTGACCTTGCAAGGTTCGCCACTTGTAAACCCAGCTGGGTTACTTGGTCCGTGAGGGTCCGCTGACCCATTTCCAGCTTTTGGTTGATCTTCTCCTGGTTGGTAATATATTGAGTCAAGAGAGACTCAACCGGAGAGACGGCCCTCTGTTGGCCATACTGCTGCTGCTGCTGGAACGGCTGCTGAGTCTTGGGGGCGTAAGATTGTTGCTGAGGTTGCTGCTGAAATGGTTGCTGCTGAACCTGATTCTGCTGTGGCCTAGCCGGCTGATATGTTTGTTGTTGCGGCTGCTGAGGCGGCGAGGGCTGAAATGGTGGCCGGTAACTGAAGTTTGGGTGGTTTCGGTTGTTTGGAGAGTAGGCCGGGTTGGAATTTGTCCTTGGCGGATACGGCGCATTTCCCGTGGGGTTGTAAAATAGTGCGCTCGCATGATCCAACGGTGGTGAAATGTCACCACCGTCGAATTCCCCAAAGAATTCGGACTCTACCGCAGAAATTTGCTGTGTACCGGCCCCATCGGCTCCTACCATCAGTGCGGAGATCTGGGTCGAAAGCAAGTCGAACTTGCTTGAAAGTTTGTCGACGTCCTCGACTCTGTGTATACCCCCAGATCTTGGTGTGGCTCTCTCATCACACCACCGCTCATTGTTGGATGCCATATTTTCCAGAATATGCCCGGCATCTTCCTCGCTCCTAGACATGAAGGAACCCCCAGCCGCAGCGTCCATAGAAGATTTCAGGTCATCCCTTAACCCATTGTAGAACAGATTAATAATCTGACACTTCGGAAGCTCATGGTGAGGGCATCTTCTTTGCATCTCTTTATATCTCGTCCAAGCTTCATGCAAGGACTCGTGGCTGGCCTGGGAGAAGGAGGAGATCTCACTCCTCAACTTCATGGTCTTCCCCGGAGGAAAGAACTTCGTCAGAAAAGCATTGGAGAGCTTCTCCCAGGTGTTGAAAGTGTTGGGGTCCTTCCCCCTTAGCCATTTCTTGGCTTTGTCTCGCAAAGAGAAGGGAAACAGCTTCAGACGGATAGCCTCTGTCGTGACACCATTAATCCGGAAGGTGTCACACTTCTCCAAAAAGGAGTCCAGGTGCTCGATCGGGCTCTCCATGGGTGCACCCGCAAACTGGTCCTGCTGGATCCATGTCACTAGAGACGGCTTCAGCTCAAAGCTTTGGGCCGCAATAGCTGGAGATCGGATGGCGGAAGTCGACTCGATGGATGGCATCGAGTACTCCAGCAGAGACTTGTGAGGTGGGGTGTTCTCCTCCATGGATTCGGGATCTTCTCTTCTTCGCTTCTCGGCGGCCAAACGCCTAAGGGTGGCGTTAATCTCTGGATCGAGGGGAATCAAGTCGTCAAGACTCCTTGAACTCCTGCGCATGAAAAACAACAAACACCCGTGAAGCGACAAGTGGGAAAGAAACAGATAAAATAAGAAATAAAAATAAGAAAAATAAAAAAGAAAAAGGAGAATGCGAAAATTATCGCGAGGTAGGGATATGAGCTAGACACGATGGTTCAAGAGATCCTAAAATAACAAGCACGTTGCCTCCTCGGCAACGGCGCCATAAACTTGACCGGCGCCCCGCTTGAGTCGCGGCGGCACAGTGTCGTTTACCGCAAGTTTCACGGTTAGTGTAGGGTGCGGGAATATCGAACTCAGGGAGGCGAGGTTGTTCTTGGGTCTGGTAGGACCTAAATCACCCCGAGGGGCGAGCTAGCCCGAATCGGTGAATGGTTGTCACGAAAGGAAATAAAAGGGTATGAACAACAAGAAAAAAAACCCGGGACTTTGGTTTCCAACCCGACGAGAGACTCTCGCCGATACAGCCTACGGGTATGGATAGCGATCGGGATTAGGGTCTAATGGTGAGACGTTGCCTCTGAAAGTGGTACCGGCGTCCCATGGGCCCGATATTCCGGTCGGTGCCCAGGATGATACACCGGACTTCCCGGATTCGACCAGTGGGCACTCCCGTGTCCATTAACACTGATCGACCCCAGGAGCACTAAGCCCGCAACGATATCTCCCAACGTCTCATCCTGCCGCTCCCGCGTGCTAGGATTCGGTGTCTACGCTAAGGGTGCGAGCTATGGCTAGGGAGTCAACCGCCAAGTTTATTCCCCCTTGGCCCAACGGTCAAAGGCGGTCTTTTTCCCGCCGATAACAATGAAACACCCCGCGTAACTGTTAGATTCCTACTCCCTATCGATTTCCTAACCCTATGGACGCATCGGGAAGAGCCCCCGAAGGGGTTTCCACCAAAATCCCAGATTTGGGAACTACTCACAAAAATTCATGAAAAAGCGATCTAAATGAAATTTAACCGTTGGAATCATAATCGGACAATTGCAATGCGGAAGTAATAGAGTAATAAAGACAATACTAAAATTTTAGAAAGATCTGAAAACTTACAAAAGAGTAACAATTACAGCCGTCACAAGGAAATAAAACAGTAGAAAAAATAACAGCTCCCGTTTCTGGAACCCTAGGGGTTCTATTTATAGACATTCGCATCAACCGATCGGTTGACAAGTCAACCGATCGGTTGATCCGTTACAAATTAAAAACAGAAAACGGCGAGCTTTCACCCGATCACATGAACCGGTCGGGTGAGTTCTTGAGGATCGGTTGGATCTTGGAGCAGTCGGGTGAATCGATCGGTTCGACGTCCGTGTCTTCAGCTCTTCTTCTTCGGCTACAGGTGAACCGATCGGGTGAGAGTCACCCGATCGGTTGGCGGTTTGCTTCGAGAAAACAGAGAACAGCCCCCTCTGAACCGGTCTGCGAACCGGTCGGGTGACTTCTTTGTGAGCTGCGGCAGAGACCGGGTGGTGCACGCGTGCATCACCTGATCGGTTGGAGATGACCAACCGACCGGGTGAGGGGCTGAAAGATGAATTCTTTGGCGTTTGACCCCCTGGATCACGCGTGACTTCTCCCGTTGCTCTGGGGACTTGGGATATCATCGTTAAACGTCCCCTACGTGGTCAATCCCCTGCAATCATGGATAAACAAAGAAAAGTGAAAGAAAACGGGAAAATACACGAAAACGAATAAGAGACGGCGGAAAAACACGGAGAAACACAAAAGAAAACATGCGTGAATATATGAAATATAAACGCACGTCAGGTACGCGGTTCAAGATGAAAGCGGCCGTCAATAATGCATCACCCCAAAAGGTGATTGGCAAGTTAGCTTGCGCCATCATTGAACGGACCATTTCCATTAAAGTCCTATTCCTTCTTTCTGCAACACCATTTTGTTGCGGAGTATAAGGCATAGTTACCTGATGAACTATGCCTTTTTCATCACAAAGTTCCTTAAAACTTACCGATTGATATTCACCGCCTCTATCGGTTCGGAAGACCTTAATCTTGCGATCTAATTGATTTTCCACCAAACTCATATAGTTTTTAAAGCTGGTTAATGCTTCACTTTTATGGGATATCAAATAGATATGACCGAATTGGGTGAAGTCATCAATAAAAGTGATGAAATAGGACTTCCCGCGTCTTGTCTTGACATTCATCGGACCACATATGTCCGAATGGATGAGCTGTAATGGAACCTCGGCCCTTGTGCCGGTTCCAAACGACTTGCGACAAGATTTCCCTACAAGGCAATGTTCGCAGGTTGACATTTCGACCTTTGAAACATTGGATAGAAGGCCATGTTTGGCGAGTCTATCCATTCGTGCTGGTCCAATGTGACCAAGCCTTGCATGCCAACAAATTACATCTGATTCATAACTTGATGAATTTGCAACAAGGAAATTTTCATTATTAAATGAGGAATCATACATTGTATTTAATACAATAAATCCTTTAAATACATACCCAGTACCAATTAAAGAATTATTACAAAACAAGTCCACTTTACAATCATGAAAAAACCAACTATAACCAAGACCCATTAAAACGACCACAGAAATAATATTCCTTCGAATATCCGGAGCGAAGAGAACATCATGAAGTAGGAAAGTGCGACCGTTGTCCAGGACGAGCTTGCACGTCCCAATGCCTTTCACTTCAACACGTGTGTTGTTTCCTACATAGATCCACTTCGTTCCTTGGGGTATCCGATGATACTCCACGAAGGACCGTCTGTCCCTTGCTATGTGGTCGGAGGCACCTGAATCAATTATCCAAAAAGGATTAGATTCTACAAGAAATATTGAACTAGAAACACATATGTAACTAGTATTATTACAAGTTACCTCGTCACCTCCACTCGTACATGAACGAGCATAGTGACCTAACTGTTGCACTTGAAACACTTGTCTTCTTCAAGTCCTTCTTCTTGTGCCACTTCTTGTGCCCACCCTTGTGTTTGGGTTTCTTGGTAGACTCAGGTTGCTTATTACGTTCGTTAGTAAACTTCGAACGATTTTTCTGTTTCTTTCCCCCGTGTGAGGAACTAGCAACCATGTGCACTTCTGCACTTGGCTTGGCGGCCGCAAGCCGCTCTTCCTCTAACTCGAGGTGCTTAGAAACATCGCTGAAGTTCTTGATGCTCTCATTATGAGTGAGTTGCATCTTCATTTGGTCCCACCCATTTGTTAGGGAACGTATGACTGCTTGGATTTGTTGCTCATCACTGAGCACATGACATGCATCCTTTAACTTTGAGATTAGATTCGCCATATGTCGCAGATGTTTCCCCATGGAATGATCTGGACGTTTCTTGTATGAATCAAATCTTATAGTTAAAGAACGAAGTTTGGACACAGATGTACCACCAAACTTCTCCTCAAGCTTGTACCATATGTCCATGGCTAGGTCATGCTCTCGGAAGATGCGCATTATGTCATCGGCCATACTGGACAATAACGTAATGCGAGCTATCTTGTTCTTCCGAGACCAAGCATCAAAAGCTTCCTTGTCTCCTCTGTGTTGGGCCGTAGTGCCCAACTCGGGTTCAATCATTTTGTTCTTCAGAGTTTCGAGCACGTCTTGCTCCTCTAGAATGTATTGTATCTTGATGGACCATAGTTTGTAATTATCGCCGTTGAGTTTTTCATCTTTGTTTAACTCAACGACGATGTTTTTAGCGGCAGAAGACATTTTAGCTTTAAAATGCTGCAAAAGACATGAAAAGGAGGTTCGATCAAAAACATTGCATAAATTTCATATACATAGTCATCATATTATTACATTTTCATGATTCATTAGTCTCGGTCAGCGGACCGACCAGGGAAATGGCTAGTCCATGGTTCACTACCCCCAGACTGAGCTAAGGTGTCCCACAAACTAGTCCAAAAGACCACTGGTCGAATCATGATCCATTGAGATACTGAATCAATCGAATGTGAAATTTCAGACTAGTTTAATATCACTCCCACTTGGAAAAATCCCACTTGGAATGATATTATTATATTTGATAAGTTACTTTCGAAAAATATTGAAGATGTTGCACTAGAATCGGAAAGGTCTCTACGATTCCAATCACCATCTAGAACAACTTTCAATATTTCCCCCTCACTTATTAAACGATAGTACTCTTATAGTACTTCGCAGCGGAAAAGCGTTTTTGAAAACGTATTTTTCAAAAGCAAATGTGATATTTCAACCTAGTACCCTTATGATACTAGCGAAATATACGGCAATCCCTGGCCATTGCCGGGATTGAGCCATAGCCGTGCCAAGGCCGGATCCCTCCTGAGGGGATTTTTCTGCAAGTCACCGTCGCCTGTTCCCGTATGGATCCATGCGCTCCCCTTCTGCAGGGTAATTTACCGCAGAGAACTGCCGTCGGCCCCGTATGGGCTGGCCATGCATGTCCCATTCATTCAAGTCCCCCCAAATACAGGGTCAACCGAGGCTCGAGACTTGTCGAGGCCGGGGCCAGCAGTGGCCGGGCACTTGCCTCGGCCATGGCCGACAGTGGCCCTGGCAGAGGCCAGGGTAGGCCTCGGCCTGGCCCTGGCCACTGCCAGGGCCGACCGTGGACCTGGCAGAGGCCAAGGCACCGGCCCTGGCCTCTGCCAGGGCCGGCAAGGCCCTGGCCTGGCCCTGGCCCCTGGCCAGGGCGCCGACCCTGGCCTCTGCCAGGGCCGGCAGGGCCCTGGCCCGGGCCTGGCCTCAGCCAGGGTTGGCCCTGGCCGGCCAGAGCCGGCCAGGCCCTGGCCGGGGCCGGCCATGGCCGGCCATGGCCTATATGGCCATAGCCGGCCTCCCCCTTGCATGGGGTTGGCCGCACACCCCCCACCGGAGGGGTGGCCATGGTTGTTATTGGCCGTAGCCAACCCCCTCTGCATGGGGAGTGGGGATGCATTGCCTCCATAGCCCATATGGCCATGGTGATCATGCACCAAAAATGTCATCTTCTCCGTTGAGAATAACCACCATCGTCTTCTCCGATGAAGCACCCGTCCGTCGAGAAAACGGTTTTTCTTCAATGGCCGTGTGCCAAAAAATGAAGAGAATACGTTTTCAAGGCCGCAAACTTCACGCTCTACATGAAGAGAGTTCACATTCTCAATTGAATGGAGACTCAGCATCCTTGAGGAGCGCGAGTTTGGCGAGATGAACGGTAAGTTCTTCCCGTCACGGAGAGTTCCTGCCATATCCGTAATGACAGAAGACCCTAACGTGAAAAGAACAACTACTGCGATTCTCTTCGTCATGATGCGTTCCTACCATATCCATAATGGAAGGAGACTCATTCGTGAAAGAGACAACGCCTTGTTCATCGGTGAGACCGGGGCGACGGTTAGACCGGGGCGAACCTGTATGGCTCTGATACCAATGTTGGATCCTGTCAAAACAAGGACGTTAGGATCGAATAATAAAGTAGAGACTTACGCTTGCGTACGCGGCACCGTAATCTCTGAACTTTGCCCTCGGATTTGCCACAACGGTCAGTACTTCGTCACGGAGGATCGAAGCAGCGTTTCACCGCCTAAATCTCTATTTAGAAGAGGATTTTAATGGAAGGGAGAAGAAGAACACAAGTTGCCTTATGCAAACTTATGGCATGGTAAGATTAGTGTAAATGCCTTACCCTTGGGTCCTATTTATAGGCTTTAGGGGTAGTTATTGTAGGAAATAACTAAATATAAGCTTATTAGCCTATATTAGCACATTTACTTATCATCTTCTTCATTCACTTATCAAGTGCCTTTATGCACTTATAAAGTGACTTTTTCAACTTATCGAGTGGTCCTTTTCATACGAGAAAAGGTTCCCTTCGTGCACGCTTTTGTGCACGCGACATCTGATGTCCGTATTCCCTCATACATCCCTTCATGGGTGTATTCATGTCGTCCATATCCAACACACTTTGCCAGATATAGTAGTGCTTCAAAGGCACTAAGTTAAGGTACTTCAGGACCTAATATATCCTCCCCCTCTTCCAGCAGCCGAAAGCGGTCTTTATGTACATCCAAAGATCCAAACGACCATTGATGTACTTAGAGGATGGCATTTATCCATATGGAAACTTTTAAATAATTTCATTGTGTGTGTGGATTAGTGTAACATGATTCATCCGGTGAGGTTTTATATCTGTAAGCCAAGACTATATTTAGTCTTGCCTAGGTCTTTCATTTCAAACGTTAGTTTGAGGCTTGCAGATATATCACCAATCTCTTGATCACTCCATATTTTACATCTTTTTTCTGCATGTTTTCATGACGTTTTGATCGCCCATATTGCATTTTTCATGATTATTCGACGATATTGCGATGCTTTTCACTATTTCTTGTTTTTGTCGTATTTCAGGAAATATGGAGCGATTTGGAGCGAAATTGAGATCAAAGGAGTTTCATGCACTTCGAAGCGTCACCCACGGATTATTTGATGACTTATCAGCGATAGAGGATGAGCGAAAGAAGAAGAAAATCGATATGAGCAACTAGGAGGCGAAAAGGAGAAGAAAGGAGCTCAGGAGCACCTCAGTCGGCCGACCAAGACTGGTCATTCGGCCGAGTGAAGGATCAGACTCGCCCGAGTAGAACAGATACGCCGAGAAGATTTTCACCGTTCACTCGGCCGAGCAAGGATGTCCACTCGCCTGAGTAAGAAAGCTCACTCACCCAAGTGGTACAGGGAAATCAGACAGAAAAGAGTCGAAGTTACTGGAAATCTGAGAAAGCTCACTCGGCCGAACGAAGAAGACTACTCGGCCGAATGAAGAAGACTGCTCGGCCGAGTCACCCCGAGAGACGGACCCCTGAGAACCCCGAAGTTACTGTTTTTCTACAGGGTTTGTCACTCGGGCGAGTGACAAGGGTCAGTCGGCCGAGTGACCCTCTCCGACTGCTGCTAGGAATGCGAATTCTGGGCTGCGCAGGGGCAGTTTTGTCACGATTTTTTGGACTTTTTGGCTTGTATTTAAGCCCTGTTTTTACCCTAGTTTTAAAAAGAGACTTGAATTATTTTTAAAGAGTTCTTTTATGTTTTTGACGGCTATTCTTTGGAAAAATCTCAGCTAGAGATCTTTGGCTACGTCATTGGTTTGTTCTTTCTTGTTAAAAAACTCATTTTTATGAATTTTTTGAATTGTGCCATGATTATTATTATTATTTCTGAGGTTTTCATGATAATTAGTGAGTAGTTCCGTCGTTCTAGGGCATGGGGATGAAACCTATGGACCCGATCTTTGAATTGTGATCAATTTGTAGATTTGTTGCTAGAATTGATAATGGTTAGATTGTGATCGATATATTACGAGTAGCTAGGAATTCATATCGATTGGGATTTGCAAGAGATTGGATCCCAATTGATAGGAAGGCCTAGATATTCGATTTAGATTAATAATTGAATTTCTCTAGATTTGGTTTGCAAGAGATTGGACCAAAGCTAGGATTTTTAATTATGAATCTATACTAATGTTCGTTTGCAAGAGATTGGACGAATGAGAACTATCATAACCTAGATCGTAGCTCGAGTTTGCACGAGAGTGGGCTCGAGATGCGATTGGACGATGACGTCGATCTTCATGCTAGCAGCTTAGGGTAGAGTTTGCACGAGAGTGGACTTTAACCTAGGTTTGCTATAGACCGACGATAGCGCGAGAGCGTGAACTTGGTTCTACATTAAGTTGCGACTAGCTCACCTATATTCAAGCTTAGCAATAATGAAATCTATGAATCACAAGGATGAGAGATGGTCCATTGTGGGGATTTCCTATCCCTTGACGTTTTATTATATTGATATTTCTTGCTATTTGAACGATTGTGATGATTACACCAAAACTATTCTTATTCTCTTGATAGCTAGGTAATTAAGGTGAGATACTGTCATTTGTCCTCGCTGTGTTCAATACCCGCTCGCCGCTATACCGTGCGCTTGCGGTAAGACTACAAGTCGTTTTTCGGGTGTTTATCCGGACGCGATCAAGTTTTTGGCACCGTTGCCGGGGAACAATTTTTGATAGTGTTCGACTTTTCTTACCCGATTATATCTCACTTTCTTTCTTATTTCCTTTTTGACTGTGTATGATGCCCAATTTACGTGCTCTCCCAGTATTTTCCACAGAATCTTAAGCAGGTAATATGGGAGACGCGATGATGAGAACTGAGTCTAGCCCGGGAGATTATGATTCCTTCACAGCTCTTTTGAATGAGCTTTTTGATGAGGTCCAAACCACATGGGCTTTTGCGATTGATATCGAGGACCCCATTGAGCAATTATTTGCTAGCTTTGTGATGGATCAAGTCTCTCCGAAAGGGACTATCGAGGGCAACATTAAAGTCGACGTGAGGGACGGCAGGTTAAACTTTGAAGACACTAGAGCATCCATCAAGGAGTACTACACTCCTGAGGAGTCCACTTGGCATGCCGAGATTCAGGAAAGAACACTTTACGATCCACCCTCTTACATTTATGAACCAACTAACACATCTCTTGATCTCAGGTGTGGACCGGAGCAAAGTGGTAGCCCCCTCGATGTCAACACGAAACTATACAGTGCCTATTCCGATGCACCGTCCTCACCAAGAAGCGAATCTGAGCCCGCATACGAGAGCCCACTCCCAGAGCGGGAACTAAACTCAGATGTTGCAGAAGAGGCCAAGCTTTCACAAGAGGAGGAAGTAGGTGGTACATCGCCCCATGAGATAGAACTGAAACAATTACCTCCGAATCTAAGGTATGCTTTCTTAGGCAATAAATTGACCTATCCGGTAATTGTTAATGCCGCCCTCAACCATGACCAGCTTGAAAGACTCTTAGATGTCCTTAGGAGTCACAAGGATGTCCTTGGCTACACCATCTCTGATCTAAAAGGAATAAGTCCTAGGCTTTGCACGTATAGAATCCATTTAGAAAACACTGAAGCCACCTCCATAGAGCCTCAAAGGTGGTTAATTTCTAACACGAAGGAGGTGGTTAAGAAGAAAATTATTAAATTGCTTGAAGCTGACATTATCTATCCTATCTCTGATAGTAGATGGGTTACCCAGTTCATGTCGTCCCTAAAAAGGGGGGATGACCGTTATAAAAAAAAGATAAGGGAGAACCCATTTCTACACGCACTGTCACGGGATGGCAGATGTGTTTTGATTATAGGAAATTAAATAAAGCCACCCGGAAAGACCATTACCCATTACCCTTCATAGATCAAATGCTAGAGCGCCTCGCTAAACATAAATTCTTTTGCTATTTGGATGGGTATTCGGGATTCTTTCAGATCCCCTTGCATGAAGATGACCAAGAAAAGACCACTTTCACATGTCCTTATGATACATATGCCTACCATAGAATGCCCTTTGGTCTTTGCAATGCTCCCGCCACCTTTCAAAGGTGCATGACCTCCATCTTTTCTGATTATATTGAAAACATTATGGAAGTCTTTATGGATGATTTTTTGTCTCCGGAAGTGAGTTTGATTCTTGTTTGGCTAATCTTACTAAAGTTCTTAAAAGATGCCAACAAAATAACCTTACTCTTAATTGGGATAAATGTCATTTTATGGTCACCGAGGGGATAGTTCTTGGGCATCTTGTTTCATCTAGAGGGATTGAGGTTGATAAGGCGAAAATTGAGGTAATCGAAAAACTCCCTCCTCCTATTAATGTTAAGGGCATTAGGGGATTTCTTGGCCATGCGGGGTTTTACCGCTACTTTATCAAGGATTTTGCCTAAATTGCCCGTCCTCTTACTTCCTTACTTGCTAAAGATGCTCCATTTGTCTTTTTAGGAGAGTGTTTGCAAGCATTTAATACATTGAAGGAAGCTCTCATTTCCGCACCCATTATACAACCGCCAGATTAGAGTCTCTCCTTCGAGCTCATGTGTGATGCAAGTGACCAAGCTATTGGAGCGATGCTAGGACAAAGGAAAGACAAAAAGCTTCAAGCGATATTCTATGCAAGCAAATCATTGGACGAGGCACAGAAAAATTACACCACTACCGAGAAAGAGCTCTTGGTGGTTGTCTACTCCATCGAGAAGTTTCACTCCTACCTCCTTGGATCCAAAGTCATTGTGCACACCGACCATGCGGCATTGAAGTATTTACTAAGCAAAAAGGAGTCCAAGCCGAGATTGATAAGATGGATACTTCTATTACAAGAGTTTGACTTGGAGATTAGAGACAAGAAGGGCACGGACAATGTTGTGGCGGACCACCTGTCTAGGCTTGTTCGTGATGAGAAGGATGAAAGCCTACCAATTGATGAGACATTTACCGATGAGAGGCTATTCGCCATTAGACCTAGAGAGGTGCATTGGTATGCGGATTATGTGAACTACTTGGCTTACTGAATAAAACCATGTGGGATGGCCACACAACAGAAAAGGAGGTTTATGCACGAAGTCTGAAATTATTTCTGGGAAGATCTGTACCTCTTCAAGATATGCAAGGATGGTATTATACAGAGATGTGTTTCCAAGGAGGAAACCACATCTATCATTTCGCATTGCCATGACATGCTTTGCGGGAGACATCACGCCGCCTCCAAAACCACCACAAAGATATTGCAAAGCGGGTTCTTTTGGCCGACCATGTTCAAGGATACGCATGACTTCGTCAAGCATTGCGATAGATGCCAACGTGCCGGAAATATATCGAAACGGAATGAGTGAAATTGAGCTATTCGATTGTTGGGGAGTGGATTTCATGGGACCTTTTCCATCAAGGAAAGGAAACAAGTATATCCTATTAGCGGTGGACTATGTCTCAAAATGGGTGGAAGCCATTGCCACCCCAACTAATGATGCAAGGGTGGTATCCAAATTCTTTAAGAAAAACATCTTCCCGCGCTTTGGAGTGCCACATACTTTGATAAGCGATGGAGGGAGTCATTTTATAGAGAACAAGTTTGAATCCATATTGAAGAAGTACTGGGTGAATCATAGAATCGGTATGGCATACCACCCTAAGACGAGTGGACAAGTGGAGGTGTCGAACCGGGAGATTAAACAAATTCTAGAGAAGACCGTCGATAGATCTAGAAAGGATTGGTCCATGAAATTGAACGACGCATTATGGGTATACCGAACGGCCTTTCGCACTCCTATTGGCACCACCCCATATCGGCTTGTTTATGGGAAAGATTGTCATTTGCCGGTGGAGTTGGAACACCGCGCATATTGGGCTATCAAGACCTTTAATTATGACCACAAGAGTGCGGTGATGAGGCGACTCCTAGACATCAATGAGCTTCACGAGATTAGACGGGACACTTACGAGAGCTCAAGAATATACAATGAAAGGACTAGAATTCTCCACGACGCACGCATTACCGTTACGGACTTCAAGGTCGGAGACAAGGTCCTCCTATACATTCTAGACTCTGACTTTTTCCTGTAAAGCTAAGATCGCGATGGTCGGGACCATTCACCATTAAGCACATACAACCGAGGGGTGCTTTTGAGTTGGAAGGAAAAGACGGTGCCACCTTCAAGGTAAATGGAAAACGGCTCAAGCATTATTCCGAAGGGGCCCCTATCGGTGAAGTGAATCGCATATATCTACTCAAAGGATTGTCCCATGATCGTTCATACCTCCTCGATGAGGTGATCGATGAAGCTATTCCACATTCTATTGGTGCCTTACACGATGACGGCCTTAAAGAAGGCCAATCTTCTAGTGATGGAGAAAAGTTGGAGGACCCACCGGACTATCCTGTGGTTGATGATAAAGACGACGCTGATGTCGTGAGAATAAGGGAGCTATGCAAGCTCTCCACAACCAACAATTTGAAGAAAGCTCTACCAGATAAGAGATCAGCATCACCGGTGAAGAAAAAGAATGGTACAAGCTCAAGCTTGGGGGACTTATCCCCTAACACTACCCATGATGAGGGGAAGCCGAGGAAAGCCTACGAGCATCAACGACCAAATCCAAGTGGCTTTCCCGGCAAATTTGATGGGTGCATCTCACATGCGCCAAATATCGAGCACTAAACAAATATCTTAAGGGGTCGAGCTCAAGACCTTAAACGAGCGCTTGTCGGGAGGCAACCCGACGGTTTTACATTGTTTTTAGTTGAATTTTATTTTTAGTTTTAGATTTTTCTTAGTGATTAGAGTCTAGAGTCAATAAAAATCGTGACAACGGGCTCTATTTTTCATGACATGAGACGGAGAATGAGAAATCATTCATATGGAGGATGACCATGGAAAGGGAGAGCACTCCAGGAACATGCTCAGTCCTTAGGAAGAGGAAGAAAATGACGGGGACGAGAAAAACAGAGAATGGCACAAAAACAGAGAGCCGATGCTGAAAACAGCTAGCCGCTCAGCCGAATGAGCTTTTCATTCAGCCGAGTGAAGACTCTACTCGGCCGAGTAGGGTACCGATCAGGGAAGATCCTACAGACCAACTCTCTTTTGATTTACAGTGTTTATTGCCACTCGGCCGAATGACTATGTTACTCGGCTGAGTGTATCTGATACCCTGCACGCTTCAATATCGTTGAGTGGACTTGCTACTCGGCCGAGTGGAACTTGTCCATTCGGCCGAATGGGAAAGTTACTCGGCCGAGTTGTAAGTATTGGGAGAATTTGAAAAAAATTTATCGTCGAGCCATTCGACCGGGTAAACGTGTCACTCGGCCGAGTGACCCAACTATATAAAGCCCAGCGGGCGCTGCACGAATCCCGAAGCGCCAAAATTCCCAAATTTTTCCCACAGCACCCGAGCTCTTCGACTTCCCTCACCCGAACCCCGCCTCTCCTCGCCCGAGCCGTCCCCCTCACCGTCGCCGACCACCACTTCGGTCGTCGACGTCGTCCCGCCGCCGGTCACCGCCAACCGTTCGCCGTTCTTCCCCCATTTCGCCCAAAATTCCGTTTTCTCTTCCATTTCTCCAATCCGTATGCCCCTAGGCCCCCAATTCGAAATTAATTCCTATATCTATTTATTATCCCCAATCTTCCCCATGTATATTGATTATCATTAGCTGATTTGACTGTTTGTTTTTCAGGCTAGCTTGGCGGAGCTTGGGGGAGATTCTGGACGCTTGGAGCTTTGCGGAGGAGGCGATTTCTTCGCATGCTTCACTTTTTTCTCTCGCGTCGTGCTCAGGTATACTCGTTCCATTTCACAGCGCGTCGCATTTTCACTTGGGTGGGCACGTCTCACGGGCCACATGCCCCTACGACTTAAGCCATGCAGTTGGGAGCCCGCTTCCAAGCGGAAGAAGTCAGGTGATCCTGGATCCTCTCCTGCTAGGGCAGACTCCCCTCCACCTAGCCCACCACCACCCACACAGCCGCCTCCTACCACACCCATTCCACCACCTGCACAGCCCGCCCCCGCGTTTGATGCGATGGGGATCACGTTCCGAGATGACGCCCAGCGTGCTAGATTTGAGCGTATCTCCCATCGCTCAATCATACCCACTAGGTTTGTACACCTTGCTGACCTTGAGCGCCTAGGGGTACTAGAGGGGCTACTCCAGTTGTATGACAACGTGGGATGGCATGATTTCTTGTCGGTGTCGACAGACACTTATATTCGCCCAACACTAGAGGTCCTTAGCTCTATTGACCGGACCCCTGGAGGATGCTCCTTTCGCCTGGTGGATCGAGAGTGCGAGGTCACTCTCGACATGCTCCGAGCATTCTTCCAGGGGCCCGCTGTCCCCGACCCAGACCGAGCGTACAGCCCCATGCACATCCCACCCCCGTCATTCGACACCCACGCTTTCTGGACACAGATCACAGGATCACCCCTTGCCTTTGACCCTAGTCGGGCCAAGGCCTCTGCTGTCCTCTACCCGGCCTCTGCATTGCACAGTGCCTTATGGCGACCACTTTTCTTGCGAGTAACAAGCCTTGGACGTTGTCGATGCCAGAGCTCTACATGCTCTATGCGATGACACGTTCTAGGGTCTTTGATGGAGACGATGTTTTGGTCCCCGCCATAGAGATTGATATCACCAGTTGGTAGTCGACCGCATCATTATTTCTGTCGGCTCTAGGACACCTATTTGCTGCGACGGTCTGATTACCCTCTTAGCCCTTTTGTGCGGAGTTGACCTCCCTGCTAGCTTGCTTAGACCCCCGAGTCCCACTTCTCTTTCATAGATGTTATGGCCCAAATGAGGATGCTTCATCCTCATGGTCAGCGCCACTGGGTGTGGCTGCACGGTCCCCAGAGCACCGATTACATGTTTCTGTCGAGCCCTACTCGGACGCATATTGGACCCGCGGACGGGGAGTGGATTCCAGCGATGGATCTCCTCATCCTCGCTGTGTACGTGCTTGAGCCAGAGGGTGCTCAGCAGGAGCCCCTCCTTCCACCACTTGACTCCGTGATCCCTCAGCCTACACCTGCTTCGTCTGCACCTCCCAACACCTCTGTCCACACGTCTATTAGAGCCGGGAGCACTTATGCTGAGTCCACCCACACCATCACCGTTGTGCCCATGTCCATAGATCCCATTTCTGATGCTTCGCCCGAGCATCCCCCCACCGTAGTTGAGAGCGACGAGCCCACTTTTGCTTCCACGGTTGAGACCTTTTCCTCATTTTTGTTCTCGACCCCTGGGGAGTGACGTGCATTTATATTTCATATATTTGCGCATGATTTCTTCCGTGTTTTTTCCGTTATTTACCGTCGTCTTGTATTCGTTTTCTCGTGTTTTCTTGTTTTCTTTCACTTTTCCGTGTTTTTGGTATTTTGCAGGAATTTCTAGCATTTGGGACATAAAACGATGATATCTCAAGTCCACGGGGCAACGGGAGAAGTCACGCGTGATCCAGGGGGTCAAACGACCAAGATTGCCACTTTTCAGCCCCCACCCGATCGGTTGGACACAGCCAACCGATCGGGTGATGCACGCGTGCATGACCCGGACTGAAGTTGGAGCGAGGAGCAAAGTCAACCGACCGGTTCATCCCAACAGAGTTCTCGGGAAAATGGAGTTGAATTCCAACCGATCAGGTGACCTTCACCCGATCAGTTCATCTGTAGCCGATTCCTCCGAAGGACGACCCGGTCACGCCACCCGCTCTCCTCTATGCCCGGTTGAAGCTCCCGAAGCCCGATGGCCAAAGCAACAAGCGGCTCACCCGATCGGTTGATGTTTCAACCGATCGGGTGGCCTTTTCTTCCGTCTTTGCGCGCTGCTGATGCACTCATTGAAGATCTGCTATCATTCCAGAAGGATTTTGGGTGATCTCTTATTTTTCTAGCGTCGGCATCGTCGTTAGCTTTCCAACGATAGGTCGCATGCTCAAATCCGATTTTTCTAGATTTTTCTGGAATTTTCTGAGCGCAGCTATGTGCTGAAATTGGCTGCTGTCTGAAATTTCACTTCAACCGATCGGTTGGGAGTCCAACCGATCGGTTGAAGTCAATTTCGGCAGCTTTGTACTCTCTGTTTATTCCACCCGATCGGGTGACTTTTCACCCGATCGGGTGGGCCTGTTTTGACAGTTTTGAGTGGGTTTCGGACCCGAACTGTTAAGGGTTTTGGGGGGGTTTTAAATACTGTTTTGGGCACGACTTGGGGGTAGTTCTTCTCAGTTTTTCTGGGCTTTTTGCCCCTTTCTCTTGTAAGTTTAGATTAGGTTAGATTAGCTTTTCTATTGTAATAAATCTTGTATTGGATTGAAGATTCAAACTCAAGATAAGTATTTTCTTCTCTTTTTCTCCATTGTTTGTATTGTGTTTATTTTGCTTGATGGTGAAAGTTTATATGTCTTTTGTGCTGTTTGTTTATATGTTATTCACCATTGAGTAGTTTTGATGAACCCTAATACGGGTTAGGATAGGATTGATGCTTGGGTTGTTTCATTAGACTTTGATTACATGGCACGTGTTCGATGAAATGTGTCAATGGGGATTTCTAGCAGTCTGGGTCTAATTCGTACGACGACACACTAGATGTGTTGGGGATTGGGGTCCGGTGCTTGTCCTGTCAAGATCCGCTTCGATGTATTGCTAGAAATCACATTTGACCTATTTGGCCATTAGGGTTACGCGGGGGTGTTTCATTGTCATTGGCGGGAGAAAGACCGCCTCTGACCGTCGGGCCAAGGGGGAATAAACTTGGCAGTTGACCCCCTAGCCATAGCTCACGCCCCCAGCGTAGACATCGAGTCCTCGCACGCGGGAGCGGCTTGGACGAAGTGTTAGGAGATATCATTGTGGCCTTAATGCTCCCGGTTTCGGAAGGTGTTAATGGACATGGGAATGCCCACCGTCCGAAACCGGGTAGGCCTAGCGTGCTTGGCACCGACCGGAATATCGGGCCATGGATGCTAGGTACCACCTTTTGGGGCAATGTCTCACCCTGGATCAAGTCAAATGCCAAGTGTCATGAGTGCTCTAGCCCGTGTTAGCGGGGATTCTTTTCGTGTCCTTTTTATTTCTTCTCTATATTTCTACACTTCCACCCATATCATCCGCGTAGCTAGCACATGACCTAGGCGAGGCTAGTAGCCACTCAAGCCATCCACCTCCCTGTGTTCGATAAACCCGCACCCTACACTAACCGTGCACTTGCGGTAAAACGACACCGCGCCCATACCGTAATAGGGGCGCCGGTCAAGTTTTTGGCGCCGTTGCCGGGGAGGCGTTCGGTTTGATATTAGCTTAGCTTGGGTTCGTTAGACTACGCATAAAAAACACAAAAAAAAATTCTTTTTCTTTTTTAAAATATATATATATATATATATATTCAATAACCAAGAAATTTTTCCCCCACCATTATATTATCTTTTTGTTATTCTCTTGTGCTATTGACGCTCCTCTCTAGTTTGCTCATTTTTGTTGTCCAGGTATCTTCGATATTACCATGTGGAGATCAAATTTCGATGCTCAGATGGGAGGATACGATCCTTATCCAGTTGTGGTTTGTGAGACTTGTGGGATGGCGGGGCACGTGTATTATGATTGCCCATTTACGCTTGAGAGCCTCCCCCACTCCAAGGCCAAACATTTTCCCACAACCTTAGCCCAAACACCTCCCATCCATTTCCTCAACCTTATACCCCTCCACAAACACAAGAAGAATCAAGCCTCGTGTCTCTCCTTGAAAGTGCCATGTTTAACCAAGGCCAAATATTACAAAACTTGATGGTACCAATCACCGAGCCGACACCGAGGAGAGGGGATGAAGGAAAGGATATACCCACTTTCATGGTTGAGACCACCATGCCATCGGCCACCATAGACACATCTCAAGCCGATCCCCCATTTTTCCATCACTACCACTTGGATGACGAAGCATTTTTTGATGATGATAGTGAGGATGGGGAGATTTCTCTAGGATCTGTGGGAGAGACTTCTTGTCTTGATTTAGATACCCCACATGAGTCCTATGAGAGGACCGAGGAGTTTACAGAGCATATGCAAAAGGGCGAGGAGGATGTGCGTGAGGACGAGGACACGATGACCACATACGAGGGGTCCGCTCCACATCCACCTCCACAGCCATCTCTGTCACAGCTTCCTCCTTGGTCGGTGGTCAACCATGAGGATGTCATTCAGGACATCGGGCAGATGGTGGAGTATGAGCATATCATCGAGGAGGACGTGCATGAGGGCTTGGATACGATGGTCCACTCCATGGAGCCCGAGTCACATCTACCTTTACCGTCACGCTCCACTTCTTCTGTGGCTGAGCATCTACTTGAGCATATTGCCCCTATTCAGGGAGATTTTCATACTCACTCTCACTCCACATTTGAGTCTCGCTTTTCACGTCATATTTCTTTAGACTCATATATTTTTGACACGCCATATCTCTCGCAGGACACATGATCTACTTCCCTTGAGGTATGCTGCGGTGCGTCACAACCTGGAGAGCCACTTCTCATGGAGAGCGAGGATTTGGTCATCGCTAGTACAGAGGATAGCGACCCATTCTCAGGGAGTATTCGTCACCCTTTTATTATTTTTTCATCTCATGTTGACGATTATCTCTGGGATACTTTTATTTTGGGAAATAATTTCTTGCCATGGACTAATGCACCTCGTCCTTTGCAGGTCACAGGTGGACACCTATGAGGGATGCTTGGAGATGCATTGCTTGGGTCCATTGGCACACGTGGCACAGCACTTCTGGCGGAGCCACAGAAGGAGCAGTTAGAGCAGCTACCTGCCCCACTCCAGATCTTGGATCCGCCTATGCTCAGGTGTATCCTAATCCAGTAGTGTAAAAATTTACTGCTTTCTAGTTTAGATTTGAATAATCTCGTCTCCTCTCATTAGCGAGGGGAGCGTATCTAGGATTTGCTTTTGCATCATAACAACCATTCATGTCGTGCCCTTCTATCATTTCACCCTCTTCCTCTTCCGAGGAGAATGAGCACACTGTCTCTCCTGCATTTTGATTTCTTTCTTTTCTGATTTTCCCCCTAGCATATCTCTACATCCCCACCGATCATATCATTTTGCTAGCATTGTCATGTTCAGCTTGGGGGAATTCAACTTTTGTGTGCATGTTTTTGTGTGTCATTATTGTGTGTCTATGTCTATGTGTTCTTTTGTCATGTTTTATATCTTTTATTTGAGTGTTTCTTTTTCTTTTTTGTTTCGTTCGTGTATTTTTCGTGTTTTTCATTTTTTGTGTCGGTGCGTAACTCCCCCCCATTTTCATTGCCCTCTCGTATTCACTACTATTGCATTGAGGACAATGCAAGTTTCAGCTTGGGGGAGTCGCACTTCGTGCGTCTTTTGTCTCTTTTTCTTCGTTATTTGAGTCGTTTTTCTCCGTGTTTTTCTTTTTCTTTTTCTTTTCTTCTTTTTATCTCTTTCTCCTAGAGATGAACCAATGATGAATTGCCACGAAAATCACACGCGCACCTTGCACAGCTTCGATAATCACATTCACTAACCCTAGGATATCGAGTCCTCTCGCATTTCACGCTTCGTGGGTCCACTTTGCTTTTATGTGAGTCGTGTGTCGTATCTAGCTTATAGTGTGCTTCTACTTTGTGATGTTGTTTTATATACCTACCCTTGGATGACCCCTAGATTATCATGCTTCGATTTGAATATGCGGAATTTATTTTCCCTGTCTGCTTCTGCATGCTATATATATATCGTGTACTTCATTTCGCATGTGTCGGGATTCCACAACTAAGGACTAGGATAACCCATTTAGCCTATGCTCCAATTAGCGAGAATAGTTTCCTTTGCCCAAGTGTTTAGATTCCGATTTCTTTTTTTGTTTTACTTGGTGCAAATCCCCTCGTCGTGTACCGTTCTCCCACTTGGGAGAGTACACATGTAAATATCCCAATATCCAAAAATCCAAAAAAGAGAGAGAAAAGAAAAACCCAAAAAAAGAAAAGAGAAAAAAAAATATGTATATCCAAAAATCCAAAAAAAATACAAATACCCAAAACCCAAAAAAATTCCCGTGTGAATATTTTTTGCTACTTGCCGAGAATAAAGGGAAGGCGAGAATTTGCACCGAGCGTTCTACTCCACATCATCTCAACCCCCATCGTTTTCGAAAACACTTGGCTTAGGAACTTTTTGGCTATTATCTAGGCTATAGTGTGGTGATTTCCTTAACCCTAGTTGTGGAGTCCATGACGCATGATATGTTTCGATTCTTGCTTTATTCTCATGCATGCTTGAGCTATATATTCACCGCTTTATTCGAATCGAATCGATATTTGGGTCTTTCTTTGGGTACGTGTATATGGAGCTTTATTGCACATCGTAGATAGTGACACCGTCTGCTAGCACACGACCGCACTCACTCGCGCTTCACCGCGTGGGCCCATGGCACTTGTCTGGACTCGTATTCCTTTGTTTAGTGATATGATTTGGCGTCTGCTTGCTTGGTGTATCGTTTTTGATTTTGTTGGCCCTGACGGGCGATCTAGGATACAGAGTTCTCTTTTTCTCTCTTTCTCTCTATTTTTCCCTCCGAGCTCCTACTCTCACTCGTCTTCCTCGAGGACGAGGAAGAGTTCAGCTTGGGGGATTTTGACGTGCGTTTATATTTCATATATTTGCGCATGTTTTCTTCCGTGTTTTTTCCGTTATTTACCGTTGTCTTGTATTCGTTTTCTCGTGTTTTCTTGTTTTCTTTCACTTTTCCGTGTTTTTGGTATTTTGCAGGAATTTCTAGCATTTGGGACATAAAACGATGATATCTCAAGTCCCCGGGGCAACGGGAGAAGTCACGCGTGATCCAGGGGGTCAAACGACCAAGATTGCCACTTTTCAGCCCCCACCCGATCGGTTGGACACAGCCAACCGATCGGGTGATGCACGCGTGCATGACCCGGACTGAAGTTGGAGCGAGGAGCAAAGTAAACCGACCGGTTCACCGACCGGTTCACCGACCGGTTCATCCCAACAGAGTTCTCGGGAAAATGGAGTTGAATTCCAACCGATCGGGTGACCTTCACCCGATCGGTTCATCTGTAGCCGATTCCTCCGAAGGACGACCCAGTCACGCCACCCGCTCTCCTCTACACCCGGTTGAAGCTCCCGAAGCCCGATGGCCAAAGCAACAAGCGGCTCACCCGATCGGTTGATGTTTCAACCGATCGGGTGGCCTTTTCTTCCGCCTTTGCGCGCTGCTGATGCACTCATTGAAGATCTGCTATCATTCCAGAAGGATTTTGGGTGATCTCTTATTTTTCTAGCGTCGGCATCGTCGTTAGCTTTCCAACGATAGGTCGCATGCACAAATTCGATTTTTCTAGATTTTTCTGGAATTTTCTGAGCGCAGCTATGTGCTGAAATTGGCTGCTGTCTGAAATTTCACTTCAACCGATCGGTTGGGAGTCCAACCGATCGGTTGAAGTCAATTTCGGCAGCTTTGTGCTCTCTGTTTATTCCACCTGATCGGGTGAGTTTTCACCCGATCGGGTGTGCCTGTTTTGACAGTTTTGAGTGGGTTTCGAACCCGAACTGTTAAGGGTTTTGAGGGGGGTTTTAAATACTGTTTTGGGCACGACTTGGGGGTAGTTCTTCTCAGTTTTTCTAGGGATTTTTGCCCCTTTCTCTTGTAAGTTTAGATTAGGTTAGATTAGCTTTTCTATTGTAATAAATCTTGTATTGGATTGAAGATTCAAACTCAAGATAAGTATTTTCTTCTCTTTTTCTCCATTGTTTGTATTGTGTTTATTTTGCTTGATGGTGAAAGTTTATATGTCTTTTGTGCTGTTTGTTTATATGTTATTCACCATTGAGAAGTTTTGATGAACCCTAATACGGGTTAGGGTAGGATTGATGCTTGGGTTGTTTCATTAGACTTGATTGCATGGCACGTGTTCGATGAAATGTGTCAATGGGGATTTCTAGCAATCTGGGTCCAATTCGTACGACGACACACTAGATGTGTTGGGGATTGGGGTCCGGTGCTTGTCCTGTCAAGATCCGCTTCGATGTATTGCTAGAAATCACATTTGACCTATTTGGAAAATAGGGTTACGCGGGGGTGTTTCATTGTCATTGGCGGGAGAAAGACCGCCTCTGACCATCGGGCCAAGGGGGAATAAACTTGGCGGTTGACCCCCTAGCCATAGCTCACGCCCCCAGCGTAGACATCGAGTCCTCGCACGCGGGAGCGGCTTGGACGAAGTGTTGGGAGATATCATTGTGGCCTTAATGCTCCCGGTTTCGGAAGGTGTTAATGGACATGGGAATGCCCACCGTCCGGAACCGGGTAGGCCTAGCGTGCTTGGCACCGACCAGAATATCGGGCCATGGACGCTAGGTACCACCTTTTGGGGCAATGTCTCACCCTGGATCAAGTCAAATGCCAAGTGTCATGAGTGCTCTAGCCCGTGTTAGCGGGGATTCTTTTCGTGTCCTTTTTATTTCTTCTCTATATTTCTACACTTCCACCCATATCATCCGCGTAGCTATCACACGACCTAGGCGAGGCTAGTTGCCACTCAAGCCATCCACCTCCCTGTGTTCGATAAACCCGCACCCTACACTAACCGTGCACTTGCGGTAAAACGACACCGCGCCCATACCGTAAACGGGGCGCCGGTCAGGGAGTCTTTTCCTTCACATTTCACGACCTCCACAGTCGTCGACCTCACTGTCTCCACTGTCGCTGTATTCTCCGAGAGCGTCGTGATGTCTGTCCTCATGTCTTTGTCATTGACCTCTCCACCTGCCTCATCATTTGCCACCACTTCTGCTTCTGTTGCTGCTCCATCCTCTTCGACCTTGCCTGCATCTCAGCCTCTGACAGAGACTGAGCATCACTTAGAGAGAACAACACCACCGCACCACCCCACTGTCACACCTATCCTTTACAGTAGCCGTGCGAGACAGCCACGCGCTTCATCTATTCGTCCCTCTGCTCAACCTCCATCTGACACCCTAGTTCAGCACCTTCGTGCTCTAAAGGGGGCAGTTAGTTGACTTATGGGAGATTTTAGGGCTCTCTCCGCTACTATTGATTTCGTGTAGAGGCAGGCCGCTTTACTGCCTGGCATTCAGGCTTGCCTGAGCCAGATCCTTGCACGACTGCCTCTGCCACCCACACCCACCTAGCGTCCACCCCGACCACCACCTCTGCCAGAGGACGGTTCTGGTGCACCCCCACCCGCCTAGGCACACACTGGATGCCTTCCATATTTTTACTGATGATTCGTTGGATATTTTGGATCTGCTAATTTTGCAGCCCTCCTCCACACACTTTTTGGTCACTTTTTGTTCGCACCTGTCTATATCTTTTTGGGAGTGAGGGAGTACTTTTGGGGACACCTATCTGGTACTACTTTGATCTCTGCATGCATCACTCACATTCGCATCACATTTTTTCTTTTTATTTTCTATTCTCATCATGCATGCATCCTCACCCTCCCCACCCATACTTTGTCTTGCGGTGTGCCACACTTCGCATATTGATGACACTGTGCACTTTAGCTTGGGGGAGTGAGTTCTCACGCCTTTTTATCCTTGTCGCCTTAATTTTTATTTTCCTACTTTTTTTATTTTCACGCTTATTTTCACCCACTTTTTCATTTTTTTTCACGCATCACGTTTTTCTTACTTTTTATGTGTGTTGCATTGTACAGTAGTTTTTACTTTCTTTTTATCCTTATTTCTTTTATCCTTTTTGCTAGAGATGAATTTTCTGTGATGATGATGACATGGTGTTAGCTTATCTCTATATGCATATTATCTTGTCATGACATAGTTTTTATTTCTGATATCATATGCTATGTCTTGCTGTGCATTCGAGATAGTAACTCACACTTTCATGTATGAATAAGGATGAAAATCTTTTATTAGCTGAGTCTGATGATTTTTACAGTATACTTTTCGTAGAAAACACACCAAGCTTCACGCATTGATTGCTTATATCTGGAGTACTGCTTTCTTTTCTTATATCACTTCTTAATGCATGAAAATTGTACACTTCCCTTTCAGGTTGAATGAATGTATGCTAGGTTGATATAACTGGATTAGTTTACTTTCTGAGATTAAACTGAGTAGATTACATTACTCTGCTGAAAGTTGTCGTGCACATTCTATAGAGTGAACCGAGTGTTACATATATTTCTTTCTCCACATATCATGAGCATTATTTCTATACATAAAATCATTGGTGAATCTCCCTTTAGCGAATCCTATATTGGCATTTTCTCCCGCTATAAAAATCCATGCTCCAACCCCCTAAAATCAAAAAGGAGAAATAATATTCTTGTATATCTCTCTTTCTTTTGATTTGGGATCACAGTTGTGTATATATGATATTAAAAAAAGAAAAAAACAGAAAAAAGAGAAAAAAAGAAAAGAGAAAAGAAGTTTATACATGATCCCATCTCATACTCTTTCTCTCTTTCTCCCCTCTTTTATTTTTTACTTTTTTTGGAGCTTCAAAAATGGGGAACAAGCTTGTTGATTCATCTTATGCTACCACGCTTATAGATAAGCTTGAGGGAGAGAATCCAATGATGTGTGAGAGGGTGGCTACTTGATTGTGCATGACAACCTAAGCTAGGTAAGTTTATATACTCGGTGAGATTGCTAAAAGATTTACGCAATCCAGGAATCGAAACTTAGCATGCTTTTTATGAAAACCATACATTTCTATTCTTATTGCTTCATACTGTGTGATACTTCTTATACTCCAAATAGAAAGCATTCAATTGAAAAGTGTTTGGTCTATGACTATGTATACCGCTTTAGATGCTTCAGACGATGTTAATTCTAGAATGATTCCATATTTCAAACTATTTTGATATTCTTGGGTTTCTATTTTGAATGAATCCCTATATGTTATGATATCGAGATAAAAATCTTTGGCATGTGTTTTATATTCGACGTATGCTATATGAGTAAGCAAAACCCACGTCCTAAGAAAATGATCTAGCGCCTCCCTCTTTGTGTTCTTTCTTATCTTCTATTTCTTTTTCCCTTTTCCCCCTTTTTCTTTATTCTTCCCATCGGGTTGGCCTTTTACTCATCTTCCTCGAGCACGAGTAAGAGGTAAGCTTCGGGGATTTTAATCACTCCATATTTTACACCTTTTTTCTGCATATTTTCATGACGTTTTGATCGCCCATATTACATTTTTCATGATTATTCGACGATATTACGATGCTTTTTACTATTTCTTGTTTTTGTCGTATTTCAGGAAATATGGAGCGATTTGGAGCGAAATTGAGATCAAAGGAGTTTCACGCACTTCGGAGTGTCACCCACGGCTTATTTGATGACTTATCAGTGATAGAGGATGAGCAGAAGAAGAAGAAAATCGATAGGAGCAACGAGGAGGTGAAAAGGAGAAGAAAGGAGCTCAGGAGCACCTCATTCGCCCGACCAAGACTGGTCATTCGGCCGAGTGAAGGATCAGACTCGCCCGAGTAGAACGGATACGCACAGAAGATTTTCAGCGTTCACTCGGCCGAGCAAGGATGTCCACTCGCCCGAGTAAGAAAGCTCACTCGCCCGAGTGGTACATGGAAATCAGACAGAAAAGAGCCGAAATTACTGGAAAATTTGAGAAAGCTCACTCGGCCGAACGAAGAAGACTACTCGGCAGAATGAAAAAGACTGCTCGGCCGAGTCACCCCGAGAGACGGACCCCTGAGAACCCCGAAGTTATTGTTATTCTACAGGGTTTTTCACTCGGATGAGTGACAAGGGTCACTCGGCCGAGTGACCCTCTCCGACTACTGCTAGGAATGCGAATTCTGGGCTGCGCAAGGGCAGTTTTGTCACGATTTTTTGGACGATTTTGGCTTGTATTTAAGCCCTGTTTTTACCCTAGTTTTAAAAAGAGACTTGAATTATTTTTAGAGAGTTCTTTTAGGTTTTTTGATGGCTATTCTTTGGAAAAATCTCAGCTGGAGATCATTGGCTGCGTTATTGGTTTGTTCTTTCTTGTTAAAAACTCATTTTATGAATTGTTTCGTATTCGCAATGAATTATGCCATGATTATTATTGTTATTTCTGAGGTTTTCATGATAATTAGTAAGTAGTTCCGTCGTTCTAGGGCATGTGGATGAACCCTATGGACCCGATCTTTGAATTGTGATGAATTTGTAGATTTGTTGCTAGAATTGGTAATGGTTAGGTTGTGATTGATATATTACGAGTAGTTAGGAATTCATATCGATTGGGATTTGCAAGAGATTGGATCCCAATTGATAGGAAGGCCTAGATATTCGATTTAGATTAATAATTAAATTTCTCTAGATTTGGTTTGCAAGAGATTGGACCAAAGCTAGGATTTTTAATTATGAATCTATACTAATGTTCATTTGCAAGAGATTGGACGAATGAGAACTATCATAACCTAGATCGTAGCTCGAGTTTGCACGAGAGTGGGCTCGAGATGCGATTGGACGATGACGTCGATCTTCATGCTAGCAGCTTAGGGTAGAGTTTGCACGAGAATGGACTTTAACCTAGGTTTGCTATAGACCGACGATAGCGCGAGAGCGTGAACTTGGTTCTACATTAAGTTGCGACTAGCTCACCTATATTCAAGCTTAGCAATAATGAAATCTATGAATCACAAGGATGAGAGATGGTCCATTGTGGGGATTTCCTATCCCTTGACGTTTTATTATATTGATATTTCTTGCTATTTGAACGATTGTGATGATTACACCAAAACTATTCTTATTCTCTTGATAGCTAGGTAATTAAGGTGAGATACTGTCATTTGTCCTCCCTGTGTTCGATACCCGCTCGTCGCTACACCGTGCGCTTGTGGTAAGACTACAAGTCATTTTTCGGGGTGTATATCCGGACGTGATCATCTTTGCAGGAGATTCGATAAGATCCCGTGGTTTTAATGAAAATACATGGGCAGACTTCATTATTTGTGAAACCTTTTTGAACAAGGAAATCACTAAGGGCCTGTTCTTTTTCAGGAATAGGAAAAATGGAATAGAGGGAAAGGTTGTATTCCCAGGAGAAAGAAAATGTAGTTTTGTGTTCTTTTGGGTGGAATAGAGTATGGAATGAGGTTTTGGAATAGAAAGTGGGGTCCACTTTATATTTTTGTGTTCTTTTGGTATTGGAGAGTTTGAATGAAAAAGTGGAAAGAGAATGAGTAAGAGGGGGGAGAGAGAGATGAGAGAGTGTGACCCCCCATTCCCAAGAATTCTATTACCAAATTGAAAAGAACAACCGCTTGGAATACAAACTTGGAATAGGATAAATAGTGTAGGAATAGTGTCATTATTCCCATTCCCGCAAGTATTCTTGGCAAAAGAACTGACCCTAAGTGTGTTATTCCACATTTTTCCCGATTGCTTAAGACCATATAATGATCTTTGCAGCTTAACAGAATAGACGTCTCGAGGTCTATATTTTATTTCTGTTGGTATTTTGAAACCACTTGGAAGTTTCATATAGATATCTTTATCTATATTTCCATGTAGATATGCAGTCATAACATCCATAAGTTGCATTTCTAGACCTTCCATTTAAGCTTATTAAGAATCGGAAATGTGATCGTATCCATAACCAGGGAAAGTATATTCATAATCTATCCCCGATCGTTGGGAAAATCCTTGAGCTACAAGCCGTTCTTTGTAGCGTACGATCTGATTATTCTCATTTATTTTCCTTATGAATACCCACTTGTATCACACAGGTTTTACACCTCTTGGTTTTTGGACTACTGGTCCAAATACTTTGCATTTCAAGAGTAATTCCAGCTCTATTCCTATTACTTCGTTTCACTTTGACCAATCATCTATGCGTTTATATTTAGGTAGAGATAGTGGATCGATATCATCGTCGCATTGAACGACATGAACATCAATATCAAACACGAAGTTGTCATCGAAGACAATGCTCTTTCTGTCCAGTACCTCCCCAGTACATATGAATTTTAATGATATTGCTCCTGTATTTTCCTCTTTGGGAGACTGAAGGAGGGGAGAGGTTACTGGTCTAAGCTCAACATCCTGTGGTGGGATATTCTTTATTTCTCCAGGTATATTCCTCTTGCAATGGAATTTATCCTTGGAGCCAGGCGGTCGTCCTCTTTTTATTTGAGATACGGCCGATTTTGCTGTCGGTGGGTTGCACCCATTTTAGGGATGTCAATCCTAGCTGGCGTATTGGCAGCAGGGACGTGTGATCTGATAATCTTCTGGTTATCATTAAATTTGTCCGATAGTAAAATTATTCTGAATGTGAAGGATCTTCAGGATCTCATCTTCACAGAGATTAGTACGCGGATCATATTGAGACAAAGACTTAGTGTCCCAAGAAATGGTCTCAGAAGCTTCAGGCTTTTGTTTTGTGAGCCTAGTATGGAAAATAATTTTATGAAGATGCATCTATCAGTACCATAAAGTACCGAAATGGAGAATGTGATGGGTGAATTGGCCCACAAATGTCTCCTTGTATTTTCTCCAAGAAGCTAGTAGATTCAAAGCCCCACTTTCAGGTGGGACAGTCTCCTGATTAGTTTTACCCTTATAACAGAGGGGACAAGGAAAATCACCCTTTTGAAGAGTCTTCAGGTTCTTCAAATTATGTTTACGGGATTGGGTTATGATGCGATGCATCATTACCGATCCTGGGTGACCTAGTCTATAATTGCCAGAGCTGAATTCTGGTGATGTATAACACTGCTGGTGCTCTATCAGATTAGTTTCTATATGTTGGATGTATATTTGATAAAGGCCCGACGGAAGTCCTTTAAAACGTTCTAGGATGGTTTCAATACAATACAATTATTCAACACTATTTTAAATCTTCAGTTTCCAAGTAATACCCGTTTAAACGGATGTCCTTGAAAATTAATTGATTTCTGTTTGTTTATTGGAGAAAATAAAGCATCTTTTATTATAACTTGTATTTTTTGTAGGAGCAATAAAATTACTTCACCTGATCCTTCGATTATTTTATTTAGTCCCGAAATTGTAGTGACGGGACCATTATAATTAATGATGCTTTTAAAATAACATCTTTCACGAAGGATCGTGTGCGTGGAGGCTGTCACAGTCGCTTTTCGATCGTGTGTTTTTCATGCGCGTACTTTCTTGTTTTTACGCGTATTTTTGTGACCACCTTCTGTATCCCAGATGCATGAAGTAATATGTCGTTGTGACCCACTGAGAGAGTACTTATTTGTGGAATTTTTCGTGAACGTCATTTCACGGCTCATTCTTCCACAAAACAGCTTTGTTTGAAGGGGTGTCGTAACTTTAGACTTCGAAGTTTGACCTTTTTCTTTTTATTTCCGTTTTCCGTTACCCTAGCCCGTGACTGACCATCTTAGTCTCGAACCTCTCGTCGACACGGTCGTCTCGATATTTTTCTTATGTTTTTCGGACACCATTAGGCTGCCCAATCACCCTAATCACTTTCAACTTGTAATTAGCCTAGCTAATCCCTAATTTGAAATCTTAATCAATTCTAATTAAATATAAACCTTAGGATCCTACGTATCACATGTTATCTTCCTAGTCTATTTGCACCCTAAGTCTACTCTCCCCCTCTCTCACACCCTCTCTCCAACCAAGCCTAAGTGCACCCCTTTTCAACTTCATTTAGCAAAACCCTTCATCAAACACAACTCATGCACGCCCTAGGGCTTTCATCCCAAAACGCACCCGCCGGTCTCCCCACCCTGTCGCGGCCACCACCGGTTGCACCGCCGGCGACTCCTTGAAGCTGCTCTGGCCATCTTCTACCTCCCAAGCCGCAACAACGCCCAGCAAAGCCTAAACAACTGTCGTAAGCCTTGCTTTCCCCCCTAAAACTGTCAAAATATCCGGTCATCTCCACCCTATGCTGTCGCCTAGCCACCACAAGCTGTCGCCCAGCTCCGGCCAAACATCTGGCCTCCCTTTGCAACTTCGGAACAACCCCTCAAGCCTTCGGCCACCCTTCTAGCCACCCACGGCTCCTCCCTTTGCTGCAAGCCTCCCTCTCCCTCATGCACAGCCCCTCTTTCCCATTGTTCAGCCCGGCACCACCATTGAACGGCCGCACCACTCAAAAATACTGCCGCACGGCCGCACCATCCTTTCCTCCGGCCAACCACCATACTGCAACACCTGCACATCCTCCTCTAAACCCGCAAGAACCCATTGCTCCACCCCAAAACTGTCCTTCCCCCTCATAAAACAACCCTTCAAGCCCCTAACACCCCACGACAGCCCTATTACTACCGGCCATCCCCTAGATCCGTCAGACTAGCCCCCGAGGACGACAGCAGGCCAAAATCTCCCTTGCTCGCTGCCATTCGTGCATCGTGGTACCGTTGCCTCTAGTTGTCGCCATCTTCGCCGCACCGTACCTCGCTTGTTACCGGGGTCCAACCCCTGACATCGCTACTCGACGTCAATGTAGCTCTCACGTCGTGTTAAGGTATACCCCAAATCCGTAGAAACCTGCTCACAGTATGTTAACAAGATAAAATCGTTAATTTTATTGTTTGGTTAAATCACTAATTAAAGATAAAATGAATATGGGAATGTAGGTTTGGTGATTGTGGTTTGAGCACATAGGAGATCTGGACACTGTTGAACTGAGGATTACGGACGTTGTATCAGGCAAGTGAAACTTGCTCAGATTATTGTTAGGCCATGTTTAGGCCATTCTGTGAATTTGTACAAAAGAGACTAGGCGGTGAAATGATAGTCGCCTAGACGCCCATATTTGATATAGCTTGACAACGAAGCTGAATCCGACACCATATTTGATCTAGCTTGACAATGAAGCTAGATCCGACACCCTTGCCATGCTATGATTCATGCATATCACATGTCACGTTTATTTTGATATAACTGCATGCAATTCAATATATGTTATCATGGTGCATATCATGTCATATCATGTATTGAATATTTGGTCGTGATTGTGTAGCACACGCTACCATTAAAATGTAAGCTGCGGAGAGTAGGATTTTGACTCCTACATCATGATGATCCTAGGTCAACCATATACCATAAACATATCCTGGCTCGTGATCCAGAAGATATACATGTGGAGGGGTAAGGTTAATCTGTCACGCAGCGTAGAAGTGTGTCCGATGAGCAACTTCAGCTGTAAGGAGTAAACCCTGTGCATAATGTGAATGCATGTTTTATTGCTTTTCATGAAATATTTTTTTGTAGCTTTTGCTACGATGTACCATGCATCGTAAAATATCATGTTCATTATAACTGCTGCATTCATTAAAAATATCATGCCATGTCATCATAATTATTTTAGAACTGCTAGTTGTACTCTTTTGCTTTTATGTTTCCTTGCACTAAAGTCTCTCCTTTTTACCTTTTTGGAGACTTTTGCTGACATGCGCCCTTTTCTCTTTGGGTGTCGCATGTTAGGTTTGAGCCTGTGTTAGTTGCTGAGGACGACCTGTTGCTGACGTTCAATTTGATGATACCAGAGATCTGTCCTAGTCTCAGCTGGAGGTTTCTTCTTAGTTGTTGTCTACTTTCTTAGTTGTTGATGTTAGTTTTCGGTGCGCAGTACCCTTTTCTCTGTTTTAGTTTCGGCCATGCTTGGGCCTTCTTTTTAGACTCCATCTCTTGTACTTTATTTTATGCCTACTTTCAATTATTGTTATTATTGTTGTTTCATTGCAATGCAAGAATCTGCGAAGGGATGAACACACAGACGCTTATCAGACTGTAGCTTCACAGCTTCAGTCTAAGCGGACCTCTTTGCGTCTCGCCTTCCGTACTTGGAAAGCAGAGCATGACAGGTTTTTGTGGTGGCCCATGCGAGTCATTGCACCTGCAAAATATCGAAACAACGATAATAATAAAAACATCCATTGAAACTTTCGAAACATTCGAGTAATAAAATTTGAGTCTAATATGAAGGTTTTCCTTGTCTTAGATGGTAGGAAGACTTAGATAGACGTCCTAGTTTGATAGTCAGGCGCCTTCGTTAAGATTTAGTCATACTCGTCTTAGAATACCTTAGTAGCCTCTCACCCAGCCCTGACCATATCAAATTTCTAGAGTTTTTCCCTTAGTCGTTCGCTTGATTCCAGCAAATTTTGGGCCCAGCAGAACGTAATCTTGATCCTCTAAGGACCCCTTTCCCTGAGATCTCTATTACAGTCTAGTTCATTAGAAAGTATTAGAGCTAAGTTTCTCTTAATCTTTAGTCGGCCCGGTAATTAAAACTCCTGATTTCCATCATTTTCCTAATCATTACACTTTTGAGCTATTGACAATAGAATCCCAACATAGCAGATTCACTAAGTTATTTCCCAGTCGTATTTACGTTTTGAATATTTGATTCACTTCCTTGTTATCGTTTCCCGTAATTTCTTCATGTCGTTCATCATCAATCGTTGAGTCTTCCCCATTACCATCCTGATCCTTCAAAAAGTATTTTCAATATAATTTTTTTAAATTCCTCTCCCAATTTAAATACTTTGAAAACATTTAGCATGAGCTTAGACTTCCTATAGTTGACTTAAAATCATTCTTGGAATTTCGAAACTTTTTCGTCGAAATCTTTAAATTACTACCTTATAATATTTTCTAACCTTTACTCATGTGAATATCCTGCTTCCTTCATATAATGAATTTTCGATAATCCAATATACCGTTTCTTCTCTTACTATATATATATATATATACTATTCAAACTTATTTCAAACAACTCATTGTACCGACCTCTAAATATTTTTATGCGAAAAAGAACTCCAACTTTTCAAGTATGTCCGTTTTTATATTCTTTCGTCTAAACCCTACTTCGTATTTTAATTTATATCACCTACACACTATTCTCCTGTATTTTATAATGATATTATTTTATCTCTCTTTCCCCTACTTAAATAGTCACAATCATATCTCTGTTTCACCTAACCAAGCTATCTCCTTATCCTCGCCTTATCTGAACCCGTTCATTCCAATCTTGTTTTGATTTCGGTTCACTCACTATTGCTTAGTCATCCTACTAGTGCTTGTCGTTGCCAATGTCAACCTTAGTTTAGTGGTGGGCCCATTAGTATTTTATTGTGATATCGTCGTGGTGCATGTGTATAGGTAGTGTGTGTGGACCCGTATGTGTGTGAACCCCTGCGCACCACTCATGTATGAGTGTGCCACCCTTAGTATATTAATGATTGTCACTTGTGTTAGATATGCATACTGAGTATTATTCATGATATATGTAAAGTTGTATGAATGATAGTATTTATAAATATAAGAGTGGATAGCTATACCACTTTAGGGATGTCTGTGTATATTAGGATTAGCGTTAGAATATCTACTAGTGGTGTATATAGTTTGAAAGTACTTGTAAATGCTTGAAATAGTATACTAGTAAAGTCATGTGCATGTTAGGTGTAATGATAATAGGTGTACTTATAGTTAAGTGTGCAGGCTTACTATTTGATCTATATGTTACTACGTATGATCGTGTGCTCGTACGTAGATATGTATGTGCTTAGTCACAGGTAGATATATACATATTGTATGAATATGTGTGATGTATGTATGGTATTAAGGGTTATAATTTTGTATAGTATTGCTTACCTTTATGGGATGTTGTATGTGTACGTGTGTATAATGAGGTATACATGATTATTGTATATCGTAACTATGTATGGATAGGTATAGGTAGTAGTATACTAATTATATGTAAATTGCTATGGTGTGAATATATTATATGGATGTCTTTATTTTGTGTAGATATGTGGTAAGTATATAAGAATGTAGGTATGGTATGCATGCAATGAGTATGTGTGTAGTAATATGTATATGAATATAAGATGTATGCATGTATGGGATAGTGTATTATGATTGTATACGTGTACTGATATTTGTAATAATATTATAGTGTGTAGAATGATTGCATTATGGGGGTGTCACTTGACTAAATATATAGTGTGATTGATATTATTGTGTGTATATGATAGCATGTGTTTTCACTTGTATAGTATGACGAGTAATATAATTACGTTGATATATATATATATATAAGAGTGGTGTGTTGATATAGGTATAAATATAGTGTTATAAGTATAAAGTATTCTGGTTCTTGCATGGGTCCTTGAGTCTCACTCGTGCTTGAGTGGGTATACTCTAAGTATACTGTTATATTTGTCTGTGGTTAGTGTATAGTACTATGAACATAGTAATGGATGATGTGTGTATAGCGATAGGTTTGGTTGTACTTGGCTACATTACGCACATGGTTATGGGTAGCTATACCATTATATAGTTACAGGTGTAGGTCTTGTAGTATAGTTATGTACCAAGGGTTTACATTTTTGAATGTATCTATGCTAGCTAAACTAGGTGTGTAGATGTGCTGAGTATATGGTGGTATGAGTGGCATGTATGAATAATATATTAGTGTGTGTGGGCGTGCACCATGCACAGGTAAGTATGTGCTTAGCTATAGGTGTTTGCGACTATGGTATGTGTGTCGTGTCTTGAATATAGTTATAAGATTGTATGTGATGTGTATATATGGTGAAGTATCTGCGTGTATTTGAATAACTATATATTTATATATTTATATTAGTTGTGAATGTATAATAGATACAGCAAACATGATTTAATATTGTATGGTGTGATTACATTTGTTGATATGTTTGGTGTTGGATGTACACTAGGAGTATAAGGGAGTAGTTTATCCATATTTGTTTTGTGCGTAGGTAGTTATCTATACGTGAAGTATTACGATTGCATTTGCTAGTGTGAAATTATTTTTATGTAGGTGTCTGTGCCATGATTATGTGATAAGTGAGTGACAGTTATATAAGAGATGTACGTGACTATATGAATGATTGAAGTAAGTGTATGAATTTGACTGTCTATGATATGTTTAAGTATAGAATGTGTGTGTGTATATATATATACATGTTTGTAGTATTAATGTTTGACTACCTAGTGCATATATAAGCACTTGTAGTAACTATACATGGTTTGAATTATAGTGTGATATGATTGGGATAGTTACTAGAATGGTTAGATATATTTATTTTTAGTTAAAAAGTCCGAGGACGGACTTTATTCTAAGGTGGGTAGGATGGCACGGTCGCTTTTCGATCGTGTGTTTTTCGTGCGCGTACTTTCGTGTTCGTACGCGTATTTTTGTGACCTCCTCTTGTATCCCAAACGCACGAAGTAATATGTTGTTGTGACCCTACGATAGAGTACTTATTTGTGGAATTTTTCGTGAACATCATTTCACGGCTCATTCTTCCACAAAACAGCTTTGTTTGAAGGGGTGTCGTAACTTTAGACTTTGACGTTTGACCTTTTTATTTTTAGTTCCATTTTCCATTACCCTAGCCTGTGACTGATCATCTTAGTCTCGATCCTCTCATCGACACGGTCATCCCGATATTTTTCTTATGTTTTTTCAGACACCGTTAGGCTGACCAATCACCCTTATCACTTTCAACTTGTAATTAGACTAGCTAATCCCTAATTCGAAATCTTAATCAATTCTAATTAAATCTAAACCTTAGGGTCCTACGTATCACATGTTATCTTCCTAGTCTGTTTGCACCCTAAGTCTACTCTCCCCTATCTCACACCCTCTCTCCAATCAAGCTAAGTGCACCCCTTTTCAACTTCATTTAGCAAAACCCTTCATCAAACACAACTCATGCACACCCTAGGGATTTCATCCCAAAACGCAGCCGCCACTCTCCCCACCTTGCCGCGACTACCACCACTTGCGTCGCCGGCGACTCCTTGAAGCTGCTCCGGCCATCTTCCACCTCCCAAGCTGCAATAACGCCCATCAAAGCCCAAACAACTGCCGCAAGCCTTGCTTTCCCCCCTAAAACTGTCAAAATATCCGGCCATCTCCACCCTATGCTGCCGTCCAGCCACCACAAGTCGCCGCCCAGCTTCGGCCAAACATCCGGCCTACCTTTGCAACTCCCGCGCAACCCCTCAAGCCTCCAGCCACCCTTCTAGCCACCCACAGCTCCTCCCCTAGCTTCAAGCCTCCCTCTCCCTCACGCACATCCCCTCTTTCCTATTGTTCAGCCCGGCACCACCATTGAAAGGCCGCACCCCTCAAAAATACTGCCACACGGCCACACCATCCTTTCCTCCGGCCAACCACCACCACACAACACCTCATCCTCCTCCTCTAAACTTGCAACAACCCATTGCTCCACCCCAAAACTATCCTTCCCCCTCACAAAACAGCCCTTCAAGCCCCTAACACCCCACGGCAGCCCTATTACTGCCGGCCATCCCCTAGATCCGTCAGACCAGCCCCCTAGGCCGACAGGAGGCCAAGATCTCCCTTGCTCGCTGCCATTCATGCGTCGTGCTACCGTTGTCTCTAGTTGTCGCCATCTTCACCGTAGTACACACCGTACCTCGTTCGTTACCGGAGTCCAACCCATGACGTCGCTACCCGATGTAAGTGTAGCTCTCGCATCGTGTTAAGGTATACTCCAAATCCGTAGGAACCCGCTTACCGCATGTTAACAAGATAAAATCGTTAATTTTATTGTTTGGTTAAATCACTAATTGAAGATTAAATGAATATGGGACTGTAGGTTTGGTGATTGTGGTTTGAGCACATAGGAGATCTGGACACTGTTGAACTGAGGATTACAGACGTTGTATCAGGCAAGTGAAACTTGCTTAGATTATTGTTAGGCCATGTTTAGGCTATTCTGTGAATTTGTACAAAAGACACTAGGTGGTGAAATGATAGTCGCCTAGACGCCCATATTTGATCTAGCTCGATAACGAAGCTAGACCTGACACCATATTTGATCTAGCTTGACAATGAAGCTAGATCCGATAACCTTGCCATGCTATGAATCATGCATATCACATGTCACGTTTATTTTGATATAACTGTACGCAATTTAATATCTGTTGTCATGTTGCATATCATGTCATTTCATGCATTGAATGTTTTGTCGTGATTGTGTAGCACACACTACTATTGAAATGTAAGCTGCGACGAGTAGGATTTTGACTCCTGCATCATGAATGAGGCTAGGTCAACCCTATGCCATAAACACTTCCTGGCTCGTGATCCAGAAGATATACACGTGGAGGGGTAGGGTTAAGATGTCACGCTGCATAGAAGTGTGCCCGATCAGCAACTTCAGCTCTAAGGAGTAAACCTTGTGCACAATGTGAACGCATGTTTTATTTCTTTTTATGAAATATTGCTTAGTAGCTTTTGCTACGATGTGCCATGCATCGTAAAATATCATGTCCATTATAACTGCTACATTCATTAAAATATCATGCCATGTCATCATTATTATTTTAGAACTGCTAATTGTACTCTTTTGCTTTTATGTTTCCTTGCACTAAAGTCTCTCCTTTTTACCTTTTTGGAGACTTTTGCTGACATGCGCCCTTTTCTCTTTGGGTGTCGCATGTTAGGTTTGAGCCTGTGTTAGTTGCTGAGGACGACCTGTTGCTGACGTTCAGTTTGATGATACCAGAGATCTGTCCTAGTCTCAGCTGGAGGTTTCATCTTAGTTATTGTCTACTTTCCTAGTTGTTGCTGTTAGTTTTCGGTGCGCAGTACCCTTTTCTCTGTTTTAGTTTTGGCCATGCTTGGGCCTTCTTTTTAGAGTCTATCTCTTGTACTTTATTTTATGGCTGTATCTCTGGATGTTTGGAAAATAAAATGGATGTTATTTGAATGTTGGTTGATTTTATTGCCTGCTTTCAATTATTGTTATTATTGTTGTTTCATTGCAATGCAAGAATCTGCGAAGGGATGAACATACAAACGCTTATCAGACTGTAGCTTTCACAGCTTCAGTTTGAGCGGACCTCTTCGTGTCTCGCCTTCCGTACTTGGGAAGCGAGGCGTGACAGAGGCACTATCCACTAGGATTTCACACTTCATCTCTAAAAAAGAATGTAAAAATTTTTATGAAAAGTAAAACTACATTCGATTCATAATTAAGATAAAGAAGAACAAAATTGATGATATATTTAATACATTTATGATAAAGGCAGAAAAGATGACTAAATTTGCTTTAGTCAAGTAGGTCGTCATTCTTGAAATCCTCGATGTTGAACCGAGTTGGAGGCTGTATGTCCACCAGCTTTGTTTCTACAGAAGGCTTCAGGCTTGCCATATACAAATGTTGGAGGTGGCGTGGAATATGACAGACCCTGGACCAATGTCCAGTCATGCCACATCTGTGGCATTTGTCTTCCCAGTTTTTCTTGGGAGCAGACGTCTGGTTGAGGTATTCCGCTTCCACGTATTCTTTTTAATCCACTCATTATTGTTGTTCTGTGGAGTAGCTCTGGTCTGCTTCTTCGTAGCTTTCCCCTTATTGAATCTTCCTCTGTGCTTGTTCTTCATCTTCTGGGAAGAAACTGTGTGAGCTTCAGGGAGAGGAGCAGAGCCAGTAGTGCATAGGTAATGAGTGGCTAGTAGGAGGTCTCTGTTCTGCTCTGCTATAAGAAGGCAGAAGAGTAAATCAGAGTACCTGGTGAACTTGTGTTCACGATACTGTTGCATGAGAATATCATCCTTCTCATAGAAGGATGTATATGTTTTCTCAAGCATTCGGGTTTCTAAGACTTGTTCACAACACAACTTTAGGCGTGAGGTGATGTTATAGAGAGCTGAGCTATACTCAGCTACGGACTTGAAGTCCTGAAGTCGGAGATTTTCCCACTCATAACATGCACGAGGGAGGATAACATCTTTCTGATGTTTGTATCTGTCCTCAAGTGCTGTCCACAGTCTATGAGTGTCTTCCACTATTAGATATTTGGCCTTCAGGGTCAGATCAATATGTCTCCTGATATAGATAATGGCTTTCGCCTTCTCTACATCGGAGACTCAAACAGTAGAAGTCCCTTCATCAGTTGTCACAGCCGTAGATGGAGCCTGAATTGCGTGATTTATGCCCTGTGAGCGCAGATGGAACTTCAGGTCCAGCTGCCAGCTCAAGTAATTTTTTCCAGCCGCATCGAGAACATCAAAATCGACGCTCGCAATTTTTTCCATTTATTTAAGCATGAAATAAGCATGAATTAATTATACATAAAAATTAAAACATGCATAGAAGTAAAACTAACTAGCTGTGGAGATCGGCCAGTCACCACCAAAAATAATAAAAGTCCAAAGTCCCATTATACATTTCGAAATACGAGAAAATTAAAATTACAAATTGGAAAACCTTGGGGGGTCCCAACATTAGCAATTTTTCTCCGTCTTTAGGGAAAGTTTATCTGGGCTTTGGCTTTTACATTTAGTTCCTCACTACATTTTCGCTCAAAAAGAAAAAATAAAATGTGAGGAAAAATAAATGGTGGTGACTAATAACGGCCGATCCAAAAAAGCCACAACATAGTCTTACCAACATTCCAAGCAGTTTATAAAAGTATGCAACATCACAGGCATACACAATACATTTTATTCAACATCTCAGGCAATTATATTGGATAAATATAAAATATTTAATAATTACTTGGGCCACGACATATCATGCACCGTTAAGTTAGATAAATAACGGCAGAGCGATCTCAGGACCTTTCATAATTATTAAATAAAAAAATCTAATTAATCCAAATTATGCAGATATTGATGTTATTGATATTATATGGACCAAAAAACAAGTAGCATCCTAAAAAGAACATATTAATGCAACACTTCAATTATCCAGATTTTTCAGAATTTTCGATAATTTTCTTGTATTTTCTAATATTTTTCTTGATTAAACTGAATTTTTCTGAGTTAAATTTATATTTAAAACAGAAAAATAACATAACCCAGTTATTAAAATAAAAGCCCTTAGGCTTGCTGCGGGCTTCAGGCCTAACAACCAATTAAGAAAAATATGCAATAGATTCATGCGGGCTATAGGCCCAACATCCACTTTAAAATCTCTATTTTTACTTATAAGAAATGGGTTAATAGGCTAATAGCCCATATGTTTAGTGTTGCAAAAACAATATGTTCAGCCTCCAAAAATGAAATTGAAAACAATTTCATCATCTCCACAAATCTGCTTTCAAATCCCCAATTTGATTTCAAAACCTTGCTTTCAAATCGTCATCTCCTCGAAAGGGTGGTGGTGCGGCTCCTCCGACATGGAGGGGGCGGCGGTCCCGAAGGCCCCCTAACAGGGGGGGAGGGGGCAGCACGACAGGAACCCCCTTCCCCCAACAGGGGGGCAGCGCATTCGAAGAGCACCCCCCCCCCCCCCCCACCCCCCCCCCCCCCCCCCCCCCCCCCCCCCCCCCCCCGACTGGGGGGGCGTCGCCAGAATGAGCCCCCTCGAAAGGGGGGAGGCGCCAGTTTGAGCCCCCTCGAAAGGGGGGAGGCGCCGGAATGAGCCCCCCAACTGGGGGGGGAGGGCGGGGTGTCGGAGCCCCCCCCCCCCCCCCCGACTTGGGGGGGGGGCGCAGGGGAGCCCCCCCGACTGGGGGGGAGACGAGAGGAGCCCCCATTCGGGGGGGGGATTAGGGGTATATATTTTTTATTTTTCTTTCTTTTTTGATAAATGATATGTTGATTTGATAAATAAAATCAACATACATATGTATTAAAAAAAAATTTAATTTCTGATCCATAGTTTATATCTACGAGATTAGAAATTTACCTCTAGATCAAAGATCTAGGGAAGAACAAATAAAATCCATAGATTAAAATCCCCGCTCCCGTCGATTGCTCGTCGTGGCAAGAGCTTTGCCGCAACTACAAGATTCCTTCGCAAGAGGGAAATTTTGTGGGGAAGATGAAATTTTTTTTATGGCTCAAAAATTTTTCTCTAGAGCAAATTTGTGCTGATAACGTGTTGGAGATAAACAACCATGGTGAAAAGCCATGGTCCCATTTTATTCATTCATCATGTTTAAGTGGGGAGGCCAAAGGTCTCAAGTATATGAAAGGTCCACCCCACTACTATGTAGTGGGGTGTAATGGTGGATAATGAAGGGGGAGACCATAAGTCTTCCCCACTCATAACAGAACATATATATATGAGTACAAAATCGTATCATATAAGGTTTTTTTACTGAAACTGGGGAATAAACGAATTAAGATTAGCATGACACGTGTGTGTGTGTGTGTGTGTGTGTGTGTGTGTGTGTGTGAGATATATATATATATATAAATGATGCATCAGATTCCCTAGTTATACATTGCGAATACCTTACGATTTGGCAAAGGAAATTTTGGATATGCTGCTATTGGATGTTGTGACGGCATACCTCTATAGATATCTTAATAAGATAAATATCACATTTCCTTACATGTCTGAATAGACTTCGGGACGTCTATTCTATTGAAGGAATACTAAAATAAAATATTGTACAACCAAGTGAATCACTTGACAAAGCAAAGATTCATACTACGGATTGTCTTTGTATCTTTATAAAGAGCAAAGGACATGATATGAGATCATAGTTGTAAACAACTTAAATCTCATTGTATCTCTGAAGAGAAAACCGAAATATCTGTTCAAAGCCTGACTACCCTACATGAAATGAAAGACATAGGCAAAATAAAAAAAGTCATGGCTCTCAAATTTATATAAGTAGATAAAATCATGTTACATTAAAATTCATACACAGTGAGTGTTTTGAAGAAATTTCAACAAGGACCAATGTCATCCATTAAGTACACAATTGGTTGTATGCTCTTTGGATGTACATAAGAACCCATTCCGTTAGCTGGAAGAGGGAGAGGATATACTTGGTCCTGAGGTCCCTTATCTAAGTGCAATCAGAGCACTTCTGGCTAACTGCATGCGTCCTGATATAGCAATTGCAGTAAATTCACTAGCCAGATACAACACTACACCTAAAAAGTGTATTAGATCGGAGTTAAGCATCTTCTGCGCTTCCTCCAAGGATCGATAGATTTGGGCTTATATTATAAAGAATTATCCTCCATGCTTATGCAGATGCAGGTTACAGGTCCGATCCCTATAATGAGAAATCACAGACTGGGTACCCATAGTGGGACATCCATCTACTACAGATCTGCAAAGAAAACTATGAGGTCAACATCATCCTATTATTCTGAGATCCTCACCATTCCAGAAACAAACCAATGGTGTATTTGAGTGCGCTTGGTGGTACATCACATCTTGGTGACGACTGGGATATAGGGTGCTCTTTTAGAGTTGACTACCTAATCTAAAGACCATGCCACTTGCTTAACCCACTTTTGAGGAGACCACATCAGAGGCGACGAAAAAAAGCACACCTCTCCAAAGTTTTTGGTTTTAGCAGCTGCTTAATGATGGTGATATTTGTAATTTGTGCTTATTTTCAGAATGTTATAAATAGGAGTGATGAAAAATGCCTAATAGATCTGAAAGCCTAATGGCTTGTACAGATCAGGGAAAGTTAGGGCGAATTTGTACTCTTTTTCCTTAGATATGCTTTTTCCCCATAGGGTTTTCCATTGCCAAAGGTTTTAACGAGGCAAATTCCATCAACTCAGGATCCTGAAGTATCCACCCCTTTTGTGAGACTCATATGATGCTCAGAATCCTGAAGTATTCATGGGCAGAGTCCACACTTATGGCTGGATAAAGGGGAGTGTTGTAAATAGATAAGATTGTATCTATTGTATCTCATCCATGTATGGCTCTCCCTCTACTATAAATAAAGGTCTGGATTCTTCCCCCAAAGATATGCATTCATAACACATTACAATTTGTAAATTATTTGTCATTTTTGCAAATTTTACTAACCAGCGAAGAAATTTTTTTAAAAAACTTGTCTTGTGATAAGGCTAGAATGATTAGAATTTACACTAAAGCCAAACAAAGAAATGGACAACAAACATTTATTGATCTTTGTAATATACCACCTCAAAGGCCCATGGAGCTAGATTAACAAAAGCCCCATCAGACCAACATCATGACATGCTCGAGCAAATTTGACCAGTCAATGGAAAGACCCGTTGCATGAAATTGTTGAGGAATGTATGCCCCAGTTCATTTGTATTTGATGTAAATGGATTAATTGAATTTGATGCAATAATATTTAAATACGTCGTAAATTATTTGTGAGTGTATTTTAAAGGCATAGAAATGAAGAGGATTTTTCCACGAATGTCACGGATAAAACTGCAATTAAATCGGAGCTCAGTGGGAGCGTAAAAGCTCCAGTAAAAGGACAAATGACCAGAACTAGGCTTTTGCCCAGTTCTGGCCAAGGCTAGCCCAGCCAGATGGGTGGGCAGGTTAGAGCCCGCCCAGCCTGGTTGGCTAAGCCCACAAGCATTTGTTGGCAGGGCGAGCCCGCCCATAAATGCAGGCGGGCTCGCCCAACGGACATGGTGTGCCCAGCTATCCTTTAGGCCCCATTTTGGGGCCCACTCTAGGGTTTTGAACCCAATTTTCTACGGCGGCTGTAATTTCAGTGAATTACTGATTTTAACCCAACCATTGGGACTACGTTTGAGGGGTCAAATGAAGACGAAATGGAGCGCCGTTTATTTCTATGCGTTCACTATACAGTGCTCTTCGATTTGATAGGTTGTATCAATTACAAAGCTCAAGGATGAGGGAGAAAAAATTCACTAAAGATTGGCCTTTGTGATAGGCAAACTTTAATTAATTTTTCCTCCAAAACTCTTTAGTCCCACATAGGATATGATGAGAAGGGGAAGGGTCAGCTTCCTATATAAATAGGGTTCAACACTCTCCTTGAAAACTCGCACCAAGTATCCAAATCCGAGAAGCTCCCAAAAGTTTGGAGCATGCTCGGATTAAGACTTAAATTAAATATTCCTTCTCTCCTTAAATTCTTCCTTGCTCATGATCGGGCTTTAGCAAAGCTACGAAGGAGTTCGGATTGGATACGAAGTCTTGACACATGATCCACTCAAGGTGAAATCTTCTTCGGCGTGTGGTTGGCTCTGTGACAAGGGTGTTGATCGCCTCGGGACATGGTACGGTTCGAGAAGTGGTTCGGCTTGGGTCGAGGTGCGGCTCAAGATGCGGTTCGACTTGGGAGAAGCGGCGCGGGGGCCAAAGAAATGTTGCTGAAAGCGACGCTTCATATTCTGTGGAAACGAAGTGAAATGTATGTAGTTTAAATATTCATGCGTTTATAATTACAAATGTTAGATAGATCTATCCTTAGGGGTTGGTCGGGCCCAGCCCCGGGATAGTAGAGATCTTGGCTATGGTTTGTTCCTTTTAAGCATTGATTTAAAAAGGTTTTAAGTCTATTTTTCCGCTGCTTTTTTGTTTTCGTCGTCCGTCTGACTTAGGCTGGATGTCGAATTTATAGCCCCAATGACCCAGAAAACCTAACATTGGTATCAGAACGAGGTCTACTTGATCTATATGTTTTATAGTTATAAAATGTATGTGATACATCATGTTATCTCCATGAGATGGAGGTTGTAATTTAAACTATTAAAATAGTCGTTTCCATGTGACATTTTATTTTCGATAATTGTTTTTGAAAATTAGATTTAATTTTAAAATCATGTGATTATTATAATAAAATATTTAAAGTTATGTGATAATTTTTTAATGTAACTTAAACTTATGAGATAAAATTTAAGTTGCATGTTTAGCAAAAATTTATGAGATAGTTTTATTTTCTCTGTTGTCATGCTAAAATGTTTAGATGATAAAATTTTAATGTTATATAATGTTTCTTGTTAATTATTTGATAATACAAGAAGAACTATTAGGATAGCCATTAAAACCTTTCAAAAAATTATAAGATATTTTTTGACATGGTATGATTTAAAGTTGTTTAAATGCCCAATACATGATTAGGATAGCTCCTTAAAAATCCTTATCAACATACATGATTTGGATAGCTCCTTAAAAATCTTATAGTTGATAAGGACATTAATAAAAGTTATTAACCAATCCTAATAATTTTGAATTTTAGGATTCAACTAGTTGATAGGATTAACTAGTTTTAATGAAGTCATATCTAGTTGATGGCACACATATGAATATTAAGTTTCCTTCAATGGACCATGATCCGGTCTAGTGTGTTTTGACTAGTGTTGTGGATAACCATAGCTCGACTGGGGATAGTGATCCTGGCCTAGCCAAATCTATGGCCGTATTCCGCTGGATCACAAGGATGCGAATTATGATTATGTGATATCGTCGATTACATCTTGTCAATTACGTTAAAAATATTATTCAAGGTTAGCCGTAGCCCTCCTTGCTTTTGGATTTTGGAAACCAAGGATTTAATGTTATAGTTGTTGAGTCAACTCAAGCTGTAACATGACTATCTTTTGGGAACCAATACTATTAAATATGTGATGTAGTTCAACTTAACCCAAATCATCACGTTGTGAACAAACCGAGTGACGATGTAAGTTAGGATTGGACAAGAAAGTAAGGGTTTGACTAGACTAGTCTTTATGATTTGTTGAGCCAACTCAAGGTTATAAGTGACTCGGGGTAAAAACCACAAGGAATCACATTTGATGTGATTAATGAAGAGTCGTCTACCGATCGCAGAGTTAAGTAACTTTTTGAGCCAACTCAAGGTTGTGAAACTCATAGTGGTCTGGTCCCTTTCCCACTAAATATTATTATGTGTTCATCTATATGGCTTAAGATGATCGCTAAAATAGTGGGAGGATATAGTTGAATAAAATCCATTTTAACTATATTTTAGAAATCATTGAATATTTGCTAAACTAGGATTGTTCTATGTTTCATCAGATGGAATCCAAGACATAATATCCTAAAGGAAAATGTAAACTGTGCAAAGATGCTTTTTAAGGAATATCAAGCCAAGATCAAGTTTGATAGTCTAAGCCAGGTTCTCACTGACCTTAAAATGTCATCACTAGCACATGCTTAAGGACAATGTTTTCCTTGAGCTTGTGTCTAACAAAATAAAAGCACGCTACCTGCCACTCGCCTCTATGATGGGCAGCTTGAACATACATATGTTTAAAGCAAGTTTCTTCATACAATTTGTTGAGTCAACTCACGATTGTATGGAAAACGGTTTCGATCCTCAAGATTCGAAACTTCAATCAAACTGTTTGACTCGAAGATGAGTGCACGAGCGGTGCAAGACCATGTATCTAAATCAGATCTTGAATCAAGCAACTTGTTGAGTCAGCTCAAGGTTGTGAAGCTCAAGTGATTGGATACGTGAGGTGCTTGCGTAGCTAATAATTTTGTTGGAAAAGTATTTTCTAAATGTGATTTAGAATAGAGAAGGCATTGAAGAAAGTCGGTTGAGAAAGAAAGTTTTGACTATGATATGAAAAGGCAAAAGTAGGACGAACTGAAAACGTGACATTTGATGTCACGATTTCAGGATGATTGTTATACAAAAGGAGAACACATTTTGGAAAATGTCGTCACTTTTCTTCTAAAGCAATGTTTCAGTGTGAATGTTTTGTATGACAATATTGTATTAAATGTTAATACACGAATACACAAGTTATAGAAACTGTATCTATGAAAAAATAGACTAGGCTGTACCGATGAGAACAGACTTGACAAGTCACATATAGAGAGTTTTGATCCTAGTATTATGAGTCGAAATACACTTATAAGTCTTGTCTCAAAGGTATGTTGGCCAACCACCTTCTGTAAGACAGTGGGAGAATGAGTTGGAGAACTCGTGGTCTCGTACATATGGATGTATTCAGACCCAAGTCTAAATTAGCCGAGATATGTATACTTATTTTATTATGACACATGTTCTTGATGAAACTTAAGTCTAATAAAATAGAATATACAGTAAGTGAAGTATTTGAACTGCTTCGATCAAATCGAAGAGTCGAATACTTAGCTATATAATTCTTGCGAAATTAAAAGAAAATGTTATTTTCTCTCAGGTCAAGTCTCTTAACACATTGGTGGGTTGGAGAGCATGAATCACATTCTGTTAGACATGATGTGATACATGGCAAGTGGCTTTGAGTTACAATCCTACTTCTGGGTTAATCCCCAGATAATAGTGCTTAGGTTCTTGATAAGGTTCTGTGAGGACCTTATCAATATGATATTCCTCAAATTAAATCGTTAGTAAGTCATCGGTTACTCGAGTCTTGTGAGACGAAAAGTCGAGTAAGACATCATAGTTGATGATGGCCTAGACAACTTCCAAAATGCCATTCGGAGAAATGACTTTAAGAAATGGCTTGGTGCAATCCGAAAAAGGTCCTTGCACGTAAACAAGGTATAGACTTTGGTTGACGTGCCCAAAGAAAGTGATTCCTTTGGCTGCAAGTGAATCTTCGAGATATAAGATTAGTAAAGATTGAAGTACAAGTTATGCTGGTTGAGAATAGTTATTATCAGAACTCCTATAAACGGATTGTGATGAAATTTTCTTGCCAACAACTGTGTACAGAGTTATTCGGATTAGCCTCGATGAAAATGCTCATGATGACCATGAAAACTGGTGTATTCATGTATAGTCTATTTTCTAAATATGATTTAGAAGAACGAACTTCTATGAATCAACTAGAGAGTTTTCAAGGTCAGTGGGAGCGAATTAAAAGCATGCGAGGCATCAAGGAGCCGGAACTTATATTTTGACAAAGGGGTCAAAGAGTTTGACACTTTATTAGAAATTATTATAAATCATGCAGTTGACTGGTAACAACTATGTAGGATTATTCTCGTAAGGTACGATGAGTTGGATGAGATCCAGGCAAATTAAATATTATGGATTCCAAGAGACCACGAAAATTATTTGGATGAGATTCAAATGTGTGGTCTAACATGAACATAGAAACTCATTAAGTTTATAACTAAAGATGGTTTAGCAGATTCACTCACGAAGGCTCTGTCACATAAAGTCTAGAGAGACTTATGTGAAAATGCGGTATGAGATACCGGGATAAATGGGCCTGAGTGCAAGTGAAAGATATTAGGAGATAGGTATGCCCTCAAACTTGAGGCAATTTATCTCTATGTAAGTATACAAACATCTTGTTCAAAATTACAGTAAGCTGTATGGTAAGAATTTATCTAAGTTAATAAAAATGTAGTCGACATTAGAACTTAGGCAAAGTCCTAAGACTTATTACGAGGTTAAATAAGTATCAAAATGAGGATCTCGATCAAGGAGAATTGTTTGACCGTTAATAACATATGTCTGAAATCGTTCGTGGTCATAGATGTTACGAGAAAAGGATATCAGAACATCGGATAGACCATTGTGTCTTTGTCTTCACCATGAAGTGGTGACGATGATCTCATGGTCGTTTGACTTGGCAAAGTCGAAGACGAGACACATGTGCTCATAAAAGAATAGTTCACTGAACGACCCAACGAGAGTTATCACATGGTTAACAAAAAAATTTGTCAGTGATAACTCTCTGTGATGATAGACAAGTTGGTCCTTAGACTTGAGGTCATTGTATGAACCTATATTTGAATGGTGTCACTTAGATTTTTGACCTAGCTTCGAGACAAGGCCTGCCGAAAGGTCTTTGGTTGGGTGACACTTGAAGCGTGCAAGGAGAGTAATGACCAAGAGAGAATTCATCTCTTCCGTTATAGAGAGTTAGTGTCGCAGGTTTTGGTTCGGTTTTAGTGAAAAACTTTGGCCAAAGTATGTTGGAAGAAGTCCAACATTATTTGACTAAACATCGATGGAGACTAACCAGCTTTGATCTATTAGGGTTGACAGTTTGACCGTACACTAGGCTTGAGCAGACGACATAGTTTTGACGAAGGGACTAAAACTGCGGTATTCATCATAGATACGGTCATGGTGGTCCCGACAATACCCATGTCAATGAGTTAACCACATAATTATGATACCAAAACATGGATGACACCTGCTACTCGTGGTCACTGCCATCTGAGATTACGAGCCACACCTGTAATAGGGTCAGGTTGTTTGGTCTCACACAGAGTGAGACCTTCGTCAAGTAATATGTAAAATTAAGGGAGATAATACATCGGATGTATGGGACTAATTAAGTTGCAAAGAGTTTGCGATATAAGTATAAAATATCATGGATTCAGGATAAATAATCCTGAGTACAAGTGTGAGCTGTTGAGGGATGTATGCACTCGGTTCATTTGTATTTGAAGCAAATAGATTAATTACATTTGATGTAATAATATTTAAATACATCGCAAATTGTTTGCGAGCGTATTTTAAAGGCATAGAAATGAAGAGGATTTTTCCACGAATGTCACAGAAAAAACCGCACTCAAATCGAAGCTCAGTAGGAGCGTAAAAGCTCCAGTAAAAGGACAAATGGCCAGAACTGGCAGGCCAGCACATGCTGAGCAGGTAGCCCAGCCCATGTGGGCTGGGCTAAGGTTAGAGCGGGCTAAGCCTGCATGCAAATGCGGGCGGGTCAGACCCGCCCGCGTGGGCGGCCTCGCCCAGCAGACTGGGCGCACCCATTGCTGTCCTTTGGGCCCCATTTATGGGGCCCACTCTAGGGTTTTGAACCAAATTTTCTGCGACGGCTGTAATTTCAGCGAATTGCTGATTTTAGCCCAACTTTGGGACTATGTTTAAGAGGTCAAATGAAGTCGAATGGAGCGCCGTTTGTTTCTATGTGTTCACCGTTCAGTGCTCTTCGATTTGATAGGTTGTATCAATTACGCAGATAACCGGTGATGGAGGAAAAATTCGCTAAAGATTGGCCTTTGTGAAAGGCAAACTTTATTTAATTTTTCCTCCAATACTTTTTAGTCCCACATCGGATATGATGAGAAGGGGAGGGTTCAGCCGCATATATAAATAGGGGCCAACACTCTCCTTGAAAACTTGCACCAAGTCTCCAAATCCAGGAAGCTCCCAAAAAGTTTGGAGCACGCTCGGATTAAGAGTTAAATTAATTATTCCATCTCTCCCTAAATTCTTTCTTGCATCTGATCGGGCTTTAGCAATGCTACGAAGGAGTTCGGATCGGATCCGAAGTCTTGATCGAGGATCCACTCAAGGTGAAATCTTCTTTGGCGCATGGTTGGCTAGGAGAGAAGGGTGTTGCTCGCCTCGGGATGTGGTACGCTTCGGGAAGCGGTTTGGCTCGGGACGAGGTGCGGCTCGGGACGCGGTTCGGCTTGGGAGAAGCGGCGCGGGGGCCAAAGAAATGTTACTGAAAATGACGCTTCGTATTCTGCAGAAACAAAGTGATAGGTATGTAGTTTAAATATTCATGCGGTTATAATTGCAAATGTTAGATAGATCTATCATTAGAGGTTGGTTGGACCCAGTCCCGGGATAGTAGAGATCTTGGCTAGGGTTTGTTCCATTTAGGGCTTGATTTAAAAATGTTTTAAATCTATTTTTCCGCAGCTGTTTTGTTTTCATCGTCCGTCCGACTTAGGCATCGAATTTATAGCCCTAAGGACCCAGAAAACCCAATAGAAATAACTAAAACGCCCCCTCAATTAAGACTTCCCCTTACGGTAGGAGGCAACTCATTCTATTCCTAACTTATTTTCACTTCAAAGTATTTCTTTATCTTTATTAGGTTCTAACTTGAGTATTGGAGGAACCGAAGTTAAGATCATCATCATGGGTTTACCTCGTAAATGCTCTTGTTGATTATGCTATGCAAATCAAGTGTGCAAATCAAGTGACTCTCCAATACACACCAGTTCAGACCAAACCGGTCGACCCACCTACTACGTTATCATTAGCACAGTCTATGATAACACAAACATAACCATACAATGCCTGTAAGGCTAAAAGAAGAGTCCAGACGAACGGGAAGAAATGTGTTGACTCAAGCTTGTGCACATAACAAGATGGCTTAGGGCATGATGCCCCATCAGTGCTACTACCGATGCCACCAGCTTTCCTACCCATGTCAACAGTCTATGTCACTACTAAAGTGTTTAATGCTTTGCAAGGACAAATTGCTAGCTTAATACTATTAATGATAGGCGCATCAATATGCTCAGTGGCACACTGAACACCAACCCTGCCAATGCATCATAAGGCTAGAAGTGCATTGCATTTGCACCATGTTCCACCTAGTCAACACCAAACTCGACATCACAACTAACCTCTGGGCACAAGCAAATGCAATAAAACATGACAATCAGAGACAGCTACATCATTCATTACTATGTCTCTCACCAAATTTTCAAACAGATCGCTCCATTTTTGAAGCAGACCAATATGATGCAGAGTCAAGGTCACTAAGGGCTAAGCTCAAGGAGGTTGAGAAGAGCAAATGAAAGAAAACTAAAGACGTGGATTATATCATCCATTCACCAAGGAATTACTTGAAGCCACATTACCTAAGAATTTTCACCTACCCAAGCTTTGAGAATATAACATCACAAGAGATCCATGGCAAGATCATGCAGTTGCATGGTTTTAGTCATGCAGTTGCATGGTTTTAGTCATGCCATATAACATCTTGCCTTTTCAAGCTAAATGTTACAGATAATTGATTTGGGACACCCAAGCTTGAGAGCATCATTAACTTCTCTGATCTTCCTAATTAACTCACCTAATAATTCATTGCAGTAAGGAAAAGAAAATAGTCTTCCATTAATAATTCACCTAATAACTCACCTAATAATTCATTGCAGATGATGGAAGTTAACATAGTCAACATATCAAAGAAGTCTATTTAGTATCTACAAGAGTCAAAGAAATGAAGTTCAAGGTTGAAGAAAAAGAGTCAAAGTATAGAAGCTCAATTGAAGATAAAGGAGCTCATCCAAGACTTGTGAAGTGTATGAATTCAAGAGACAAGTTAAAGATCAAAGGATTACATCAACGCTTTAAAATTGTGTGCGTTGGTGTATATTTATGTAACTTGTATTTAGAATGTTAAAGCCTTTATATTGAAGCTTGCACATACTTAGAAAATTCCTTAGATTGTGTTAAAAATGATTTGAATGTTTTCAAAAATTATTTTTAAGTGTTTTTGATCAAACGATTAGGCTCATAGGTAGAATAGTCGACTAATACTAACATTCAATTCACTAACTACAATGCCTGAAAACTGGCTAGCAGAATGTCAGGAAGTAGTCTACTACAGTAATAAACTAGTCGGCTAAGTGATATGCACTGGTTGACTAGTAAGATGACTATATTCGACTAGTTTTTATAGAGAGTTTCATCTTTTCATGAAATTACTTGACTAGTCGACCGAAGTTCAACAATTATTCAACTAGCTACTGAATAGTCGACTAGTGAGTGAACTTTAGTCAACTAGTACCTAACCATTGGCCTATAATTTTATAACATTTTTACTAAATATTTTTAGCCGTAGTAAGAGCAGTTTATGTAGTCTGTTTTGTCTAGTTTCATGGGCTACATATATGGGTTTGATCTGAGATTTTTGGTATCAATTAAAAAACAACTAAGAGAAAATTTTAAGAAGAAAAATTAAGCTTTTAAGCTCTCTTGTGCTCTAAACTCGCAAAAACCAAAAGCTCCCTTTTGGCCTAAGTTTTTCCAAAGTTTATAAGCAATTTTTTAGACCAATCTTATTTGACCTCCTTAGGCTATAATCCTAATTATTTTGAGATTAAAGATTTCATCCTTAACCATACTTTCACACTCAAACTTCAATTGAAAATGTTATAGCAGATTGTACTTTATCTACAAAAATTGTAAGTTGAAATCAAATGTGTGGTGGTAAGTTTATTGTTGGAAAATCCACGAGTATTGTGGTCCTCTTGTGAAGCTGTGTTGGTTAGAAATCTCCACTTGGTGAGGTGGTGAAAGTACTTAATATTGTTGTAACTCCTCTTGTTGAAGAGGTGTGTGGGAAAGTCCTCGTGTTAAAGAGGCAATTGTAATCTTTCTCCATTAGAAGAGTTGATTAGTGGATTTAATACAAGGATAGCTTGGGACTTAATGTAGCTTGGGTGTTGGATGGATCAAAATAAATTACTTGTGTCTACTTGCTCTCTTTGTGTTACATTTGTGCTTATGTCTCAATTGCAATGGTGTTTAACTTTCTACTGCTTATATATTTGCAAGTTGTGATATTGTTAAATAAGAACCAATTAGGTAACTCTAATTGAGTTTTTAGGTAAAATCAGAAGTATTATTTTAAAAGTAAAGTTTTATTTGCATAACAATATTCACCCCGGCCATTTTGGTGTTCTACTTGACATCCACAGGATTTAACACATCAAACATCTAAACAACGGGATGTCGAAGATGATAGATGGAAGCTTTGATAATGCAATTTTAGCCTTGATGAACAAAATCACCAACATAGAACTCAAGCATCATTTTACTACGAACCTATCAAATATTCCAGATGACTTGATGATAATATCAAAACTGTATATAATCATTGAGAAACTCAACATTCCTAGAAAATCAAAGTAGGAAGGTAAAAGAAAGCCTAGTGTAGTTGTAATAAAACAAGGAGGCACAACATCATTTTATTGCTCTACTTTTTAAAAATCCCCCCACCTTCACGAATGTAGATGCAGGTACATCATGAAGGATATGTGAATTAACCACCGCCATAAAAAATGACGAGATGAAACCTTCCAAGAAGGATATGAAGACGTATTACTAGTACCATATAAAGATGAGTGCACTCAACTAAAGTAGGTCATTGAAACCTTGATAAGACACAAACATCTACAAAGATGTACATCTACTCATCAGTGAGAAACTAGCAGATCAAATCATTGAAGAGAAAAAAAGCGATACATATAATTATAGGAGATTAAGATATCCAATGAAGACATGTGTATATTGGCAATGTTAACTTGCTCGCCTTATCCACCAAGCAAAACCAACATATATATGTTTCCAAAATTACGTAGAAGGGTTAAATATGGAGTGTATGACTCGATCGTTATCACGGTGAAGGTTGCAAACTATTATGTCCATCGTATACTAGTAGAAAATAATAATTTAGCAAATATCCTATTTATAAATTGCTTTAAGAAGCTGGGGATTAACAAAAGAACGATGTGACCGTGCATTAGCATGTTGACTAGATTCACAGGGCATCAAGCAAGTATGAAGGGAGAATCAACATACCCATTAATATTTGTAATAACATAAGTTGATGGTCTATGAAGAACCTCGATGTCATAGTTGTAAATGTAACCTTTGTGAAAGTTGGCTCGATTGAGGTGCTGAAGAAGTATTGGAGATGTGTAGCCAAGCTATCTTGTGCAGAGCTGGCTCGCATGTACTCAGATATTGTCTATCTGACTCTGCACAAGTCAGATACGAGGACGCTAAGCTAATAGACTTCTACATTGCATAGATTCTCAGTTTGGAGAATCAATGGATCACAGATCGGTAACCCTACAACCCAAGCTTCAGATAGCTTGGCTCGGCACTTTGTCAGCTTGGTCTTCAGCAGGAAGTTTTGTAGCACGGAGAGGCCCACCATAGGACGTGACGTTCTATCCGAAGTAGAGTTGTGATTGGATTAGAACTCTGCTAGAGTCGAAGTTCTTATCAATTGGGAATCCATCATCTAATATAACATATATTGTACTCTAGGGCTACATATAGGGTGTTTAAGCGAGGGTTTCACATGAGGAACATGTTGAGAGAACTTTGAGTTGCCATTGTTGAGAGCCAATTTTGAGAGATTGTTGAGAGCATTTGGAGAGATCTTGAGTACTTATTCTTCATTATGAAGAGAGAAGATTTGTATTTTTTCTCTTCTTTTGTAATAAATCTCATTGGTGTTCCATTGGCCGTCGACAGCCTAAAGTCACGATCTTCAATGAACTCTATTTGTTTGCTACTTGTTTTTCACCACCCGATCTTTGACGATCATCTGTTGTTGCATAACAAACTGGTATCAGAGAATACGATTTCAGATATCAACGTAGGAGGTGAAGATGAGCAATAGTGGTGATGATAGCCCTTCAAAGGCGTTGACTTATAGAGGGCACGCTCCAATGGCTCAAGCTATCGTGTCCAACACGAAGTTTGAAATAGAGAAGTTTGATAGAAAGATCAACTTTGGTATATGGAGATGCAAAGTCTTGGATGTCTTGAACCAACTTGGTTAATATATTGCATTAGACGAGAAGCCAACGTGCATGACAGATTTGGAGTGGAGAACTCTAAATTGAAATGCATGTGGCACGATCTGACTGTATTTGATGAAGGAGAAGAAATAACCTTTCATGGAGGAGACAAATGCAAGAAAGTTTTGGAAGAAGCTCGGTGACAAGCATGTGATGAAGAACATCCAAAACTGACTACAATTGAAGAAGAAGCTTTTCGTTTTAAAGCTTGAGGAGGGTGTTCCTATTGAGCAACATCTCGACCACTATAATAAGCTTCTAACCGATCTGAGAAATGTCGATGTTAAGATCGATAATGAAGATAAAGTAACGATTCTCCTCAATTCTCTACACATTGATTATGAATACTTGTTATCAGTTCACACTTATGGTAGGACTCGATCACATTTGAAGAAGTGTCTAATGCTCTTACGAGCAATGAATTCAGGAAGAATGATGAGGACATGAAAAGTCGAGCTAACGACACGCGAAGTCGGAGACAAGACACTTCTTTTCATTGTAGAATGAGTCCATTGACCGACCCAATAAATAGTTATCAAATGATTAACATTAATTATACTGTCATTAATAACTCTCTAGTGATGATAGGCAAGTTGGTCCTTAAAACTTGAGGTCATTGTACGATCCTGTGCATAAACGTCGTCACTTATATCTATGATTTAGCCTCGAGTCTTCACTCCTTGAAAGGTTTTAGGTTAGGTGACACTTGAAGCGTACGAGGTAAGTAGTGATCAAGAAAGGATTTGTCTCTTCCGCTCATGGGAAGTTAGTGTCACAGGCTCAGTACGGATGGTGCTAAACCTTGGTCGGGGTATGTTGTAGGAAGTACAACATGAATATATCAAAGACCGGAGCATACTGACCAATGTTAGATAGTGGGATTAACAGTTTACCATACCCTAGGCTATGTAGTGACATAGTTTTGACGAATGGAATAAAACTGATGTATTCATCACAGACACGGTTAAAGTGATCCCGACGGCACGTTTGTCAATGTGTCAATCACGTAATTATGATGCCAAAACAGGGATGACACCTGCTGCTCGTGGTCATTGTCGTCTAAGGGTTTCGAGCCCCAACCTGGAGTATGGTCAGGCTGTAGGGTCTCACACCGAGTAGGATTTGCGACTTAGTAATAGGAAGTATTAAGGAGGAGTGCACTTGGGTGCACAGAAAAAATTTAGTCACAAAGAGTCTGTGACATTAACTCTACATTAAATAAAATTAATAGTGTCGTAAAAAGTTTGCGATGTAAGTATTAGAAGAATGCTATGTGTGATTATTTCATAAGATACAAAAGGGTTTAAAATAAATCATAAAATGTTTACGGGAATATTTTAAATAATAAAAGTATAGAAAAGGTTACATGTTTTTTTTGGGATAGTCACATTCGAAACCCGGTTTCAAACGGATCGAAAATCAGCTCAATCGGAGCTATAAAGCTCTAGATAACGGACAAATGGCCCGAACTGGGCTTTTTCTCAGTTCTGGCCCAGCCCAATCAGGCTGGACTGCGCTGGGCTGGCTAGCCTGCCCAACATGGGCGAACAGTTCAAGCCTACCCAGCCAGGTGGGCTACACCCACTCACAGGTGGGCAGGGTTAGCCCAAATGAGCGGGCCTGCAGGCGCCCACCCGCCCAGACGAGTGGGTCTGTCCCACCAGAGCGGCCAGGCTGGCCCCAGCGGGCACCCGCCCGCCCGCCCACCTGCCTAGGTAGGCAGGTCTGGGCATGCCAGAACGGGTGCCCAGCCCGCCCAGACAAGCGGGCTGCCCTATTGGGCACTCCCAGACCCACGGGTGGGATCGATTAGCTGAAACCCTAATTTATAAATTAACAGCTGCAAAAATCTGAAATTTGTGATTTTTGCTCAACTTTGAGCTTTCGTTTGAGGGGTCAAACAAAGTCGGATTGGAGCGCCATTTGTTTCTATGTATTCACTGTTCAGAGTTCTTCCATTTGATAGGTTGTATCATTTACAAAGCTCAACGGTGAGTGAGAAAAAATTAGTTGAAGCTTAGTCTTAGTGTAAGGCAAACTAACTTAATTTTCTCCCCTAAAAGTAATTAGTCTCACATTGCTCGTGAGACGAGTAGGGTGTCCGGCTTCCTATATAAATTGAGGCTGACCCCTCTTGGAAAATCTGTCCCAGGTCTCCGATTCCAGTAGCTCCAAAAAGTTTTGAGCATGCTCGAGCCGAGACTTAAATTATTCCTCCCCCTTAATATCTTCCTTTCCTACATTCGTGTCCTAGCAAGCGGACGATAAGGTTTGGATTAGATCCAAGTCTTTGACGTGTATTGTACTCAAGTGAAATTTTCTTCAGCAAGTAATTGGCTCGGAGACATGGTATTGGCTCGCTTCGTGAGGTCCAATCTTGGAGGCATGAAGGCGGCTCGTTGCGGGGGAACAAAGAAGGTTGCTAAAAATGACGGTTTGTGTTCTGCGAAAACGAAGTTCCGAGTATGTTTTCTGTTTTTCCTTTGCTTTCATATATTGATGCCGTAGTTTAGATCTATCTTTGGGGTTGGTCAGACCCACCTTAAGATAATAGATTTCCTGGCTAGGGTTAATGATATCCTTAGGGCTCATTAATTAGTTTTATTCCGATGCCTATTTTTCTGCTTTTATCATCCGTCCGACATAGGACGTGCATATATTTTATACTCTAAGGGTCCCTCGAAACCTTACAAGTTGCCCATAGCCTTAAGGCCAAACCGATGATCAGTATGCTAGGGGAGTTACCCCTAGCCTTAGGCCAATCTGATGGCCGGCCTGCTGCTGGAGTTGCCCCCAATCATACAGCAGACCCAGAGTTCGGTCGGCCTGCTGGGGGTGTTTCCACCAGCCTTACGGTCGAACCGATGGTGGGTATGCTGAGGGAGTTTCCACTAGCCTTATGGCCGAACCGATGGTGGGTCTGCTGGGGTGGTTGCCCCCAGCCTTACGGCTGATCTAGAGTTTGGTCGGAATACTGGGGGAGTTTTCCCAGTCGTACGGTCAAACCGATGGTCAGTCTGCTAGGGGAGTTGCCCCTAGCCTTACAGCTGATCCAATGGCGAGCCTGCTGGGGGAGTTGCATCCAGTCTTACGGTGAACCTTGAGTTCGATCGGTCTACTGGGGGAGTTGCCCCGGCCTTACGACTGTCTGTTGGCCAGCATGCTGGGAGAATTTCTCCCAGCTTACGATGGACCCAGAGTTCGGTAGACCTACTAGGGGAGTCGACCCAGCGTTATGGTCGAACCGATGGTCGACCTGCTGGGGGAGTTGATCGATCCAAAATGTAACCCCAGAGTGACCTAGTTATGAAGCGAATTACACAGAGATAAATCCCCGGCAATGGCACCATAAACGTGGTCGGCCAGAAATTAACTCTAAAACGATGTCGCCTAACCGCAAGCACACGGTATAGTGGCAAGAGGGCATCGAACATGGAAAAGCGATGTTATACTACCTATCTACTCCTAAGTTGAGTTAGACTTGCGGATTTATTGGTGGATGTGGATTGTGGAGTGTCGTAATGGTGATGTATGCGAAAGTCGTGTCACTCGATGTCGCAAACAAAGGACTCCACACAAAGAAAGAAAGAAAAGACTCGGGCTTTAGGACTCACCACTAGGATCGTCGAACATCGATGCTTGGTTAAGACTCTTACATTGGTTTTATAGGGATTGTTGCATCCAAGATGTGGAATTCATGGTTCTAAGTACCATGAATTTAACGTATCGTATTAACCCGTAGGCGCACATGACACGTGCATTAAGAATCGACAATATTAACGCCACTCTCGTGGATGGAATGATCTCGGCTCATGCCACTCTCGTTGGTTAGAGCTTCGATGTATTTTGGTGGCTCTCATTGATGCAATGGTGGTAGCCGTCAATTAGTGGTATAGTTCGTCTGTGGATCCCATCAAGACATGAGCCGGGCATGGTCACAAGTCTTGGTTAAATCCACTAACTTCATAATTAAATCCATATGATACTCCTTAAGCTAATTGATTCCACCGGCTGTGGGTACGATCTCAGTACGAGTTCTCCTAGCGATTTTGCAAGATCAACCAAAATACTCCCATTTTATTGTCCAATGCAACCTAAAAATCCTAACTTCGCATCTGTTTCCTAAGATCCATGGGCTAATCCCTTAGCCCTAGATGGAACTACTCATGCATGATAGCAATAGATATAAGAACGCAAGAAAACTTGATTGCATGCATCAAAGAGAGAAAAACAATAAGAAATCACTAAGAATTAACGATAGAATTAACGAGAACAAAAATACTTATCTTGATACAAGAGAGGGGCCTATGGCATAGCCTAACTCCCAAAAGATCGTCTTCAAAACTTCTTAGAACTCGCTAAAAACTCTCAAAAGTCTCCCTCTAATGAAGAATACCATTCATATATATAGTCCCCTCAAAACCCTGGCAAATAACCCAAAAACCTCTGAAATTCGTGCCCAAGATCAATTCTGGCAACTACTTAAGTTCTGGGCCCCGGCTGACTCGGTCGAGTAGCCCCCTACTCGGTCGATTCAGTAGTAGGGCAGAAATTCCTACAAAAACACTGCTCTACCTGCTCGGGTCGAGTAAGGTCTGCTCGATCGAGTAGGTAGCTGCTCGGTCGAGTAGGTGGTCGAGTACAGATTTCATCATTGCAGCGTCAATTTGCAGAAATTCTCCAGATTTCATCCGTCCTTCGATGGATATGTTCTTGGCGGAGTTAGAACCATCACGAAGTCTACTATCCATAAAAAATATGAGAAAAATACTTTGCTTGCTGGAAGGATAGCATATTTCAAAAGAGTGAGAGGTTGTCTGAAAAACTGGGCGTTCGCCTTACTCGACCGAGTGGCCTTCATGCTCGGTCGAGCTACAGTTCCTTGGGGAGAAGCTCAAACTAGTCGCTCTGGAAATCGACGACTCGGGTTGAGTGGACACCCTACTCGGTCGAGTAGGGTGTATCCGTTTCCTCTGCGAGAATTGCGTGTCAGCTCGACCGAGCAGTAGAATGCTGCTCGGGTCGAGTCGCCTGGGAAAGTGGCATGGGCCTTGGCTGTTGCTCCTTTCTCTCGCTCTTCCTCTTTTCTTCCTCTTTGCACCTCAAATATGTCATCATGAGTCTTCTTGGTGCTCTCGCGTCGCCGATCGTCTCTTTGGCTCCAAATTGCTCCAATATCGCTCCAAATCCTTGAAATCTGCATAAACGCTCCAAAAGTCATATTGTTCCAAATAATAGCGTAAAAGCGTATAAAATAGGGATTTGGTGGGTGAAATGTGTCATGAAAATATGCGATAAATCATGTAAAATATGAGCATATCAGGAGTCACCCATAGCCTTACGATCGAACTGATGGTCGACCTACTGGGGTGTTGCTCCCAGCCTTACAGTCGAACCGATGGTCGTTCTACTGGGGTAGTTGACCTAACCTTACGGTCGAACCAATGGCCAGCCTGCTGGATGAGTTTTCCCCAGCCTTACGGTGACCCAGAGTTCGGTCGGTTTGATGGGGGAGTTGCCCACAGCCTTACGACCAAATCGAAGGTTAGTTTGCTAGGGGAGTTGCCCCCAACCTTACGGTCGATCCGATGGCTGGCCGCTTGGGGAGTTGTCCCCAGCCTTACGGCGGACCAAGGCTTGATTCGGTCTGGGGCATCTGATCCGACTGCAGTGAGCGAGTATCAGGGGATACGTGATCATGTGTAAGAACTCTCATCCTCATTTTATTATAAAAAAGGGAAGATACATTTTGAAGGGAAGCCATAAAGCAGTTAAGATAAAGATGGCCAAGCGTCACTCGCCCGGTGGGGTAGTTCAGCTGATTCCTCACTCGATTATTCGGAGGGGAATTTGGACGACGTTCACTTTTCTTTCCTTGGCTCCTTGCCTGGAGCGAACTTCTCTAGCAGCGGCCTTTGAGGTGTCGACGAAGTTCTTCGAGTACCAGCGGCTGATCAGTTGGTCGATGTCCTTCTTCAGATGCCAACAGTCGTCGATGTCGTGCCCGTTGTCTTTGTGGTACATGCAGTATTTTTCCTTGTTCTTTTGTCCGCCCTTCTTTCTTAAGGGTGGTTTGCTAATGTGGCCTTCTTTTTAGGCTTGGGTTAGAATGACGTACTGAGGTGCATTAAGTTTGGTGTGTACCGCGTCGCTTTTGGGTGGTCACCCCTGGAGTTCTTTTCCTCCCTGTTTGTGGTCCTCCAGCTCACGGTGTGTGTTGTCATTATGACTTAAGCTCCTCTTAGTCCCGGTGGGGGACCTTCTTCCTCTGCAACAAGGGCTTCTTCCGCCAGCATGAATCGATCTGCTCGAGCTAGGAGCTGGGCTAAGCCTGTGGGGGGGGGGGGGGTCGTGGTGCCGCAACTTCTTAATGTCTCTATACCGAACCCCTTTCTTCATGGTAGCTATAATGATCTCCTCAGCATAGCTCTCCATACTCAGCCTTTGGGCATTGAAGCATGACATATAGTCCCTCAGAGTTTCGCCCGGTCTTTGCACCACTTTGAATAGGTGGTCTGAGCTCGGCTTCCTCCTTCACCCGGCCATGAATTATTGGTAGAAGATCTGGGCCAGGTCTCGGATGTTACCGACGGACTGGCCAGGGAGGTCATTATACCATTCCCTCGTAGATTTTTGGAGGGTGGTATAAAAGCCTCGGCAGAGTAGGCGTCATCAACCCCTTGGAACTTCATGATTCCCTTGTAATCTTGGACATCCTCCTGGGGATCTCCCATGTCGTTGTATTTCTATAGGGTGGCGCTTTGAATTTGGACGGGCACCCGTGCAGTAGTGATGCTCTTCGCTAGTGGGTTGCGGTTATCCCTGGGGCCCTCTAGGGAGGCTTGGTAGGTGGCACCCCGGTTTGGTGCTTGGGTTTCCTGGGCTGATTAGCGGTGATGCGGGGGACTCTCTCCACGGCTACCCCGATTAGGTATTGGGGTAGACAACATGGTGTGCTTGCTCCGATGTTGCTCCTCACGGCTCTCTTGCCTCTTTCGGCGAGAACTCATGCTTCGTCCTCGTCGACTTTCAGCAGTTGAGTGACTAAACGATCGCCTTTGGGCCGACTGGGACCGTTTGGAGGAGGCCGTGGTTGGTTCGTCTCTGGTTCGTTCGGATCTTTGTCATCTCTTATCCTGAATAGAGGTGGGGGTTTGGGATCTTGGAGGAGAAATGTGGGGCATACCGAATCGTTGCCCCGGGTCCGGGTTTCTTCCTCCATGGGTTGTGACCATGGCCAAGCGCATCGTTGGGCACTGCCTCAGGTAATCAGGGAACCTGACAGGGTTTCCGTTCAGGGGATATTATGGACCAGGAAGTTGCTGAATAGCCATTGCCAGTGTTTGGACGTTGGTGCTCATCTCCCTGGTGAACAGGTGGAGCTGTTCGTTGGTCACCAAACATGATTCATCGGTTCCCTCAATTGAGGGGCCGTGTTTGGCCTTGGGTGGTGAGTAGCTGCCCTCCTCCTAGATGGGAGGCCTGTAGGGTCCTCCGTTGTCACGTTGGTCTGTATCAGTTATTGTGTATGATGTGGGTGATGATCTCGTTCCCACAGATGGCACCAGATATTGTAGGGTGATTTCTCATTGCATGATGAAAGTTCGGAGGTTTGAGGGTTATCACTGTTGCGAGAGACGAGGACGGCCTTCGAGATTGATCGGTCAAACGTTCTATTGTGTGGGAATGCTTGGGGCCAAGCGACGGTGCACCGAATGGAGGCTTCGACAGGGGGAAGATGACCTCTGCGATTGGTCGACCGAGCAGACCCTTGATGCAGGGTGCCGCAAGGGAATAATCAATAGGATGCCAAAGGGAAGCTTCGGCAAGGTGACGCCTCTTCTAACATGCAAAACAAGAGACTCATTAGGGGGGTCGGACCTTGGTTCCGACCAAGTCCCCTCCTATGCCTAAGTCAGATCCCGTCTGATAAGTGCTCGGTAGAATCAGGCTTGGTTCGCAGAGATACCAAGCACGAGTTCTCGAGCCGAGCTGTAGTGGAGAAATGTAAGGTGGAAGAAGGTCTGAGGAGATGGTATACCTGAGTGTTAGATATCCTGGATTCGATTCTTTGGCCTTCCGTTTGCCTGGGCTCTTATAGGAGTTTCCTATGTAAACATCTCATCCTCATACACCTTTGCATTCATGGAATTTATAGCTCCTCCCGTCGTGCTTGCCCTCTTTGGTGGCAGCTTGAATGGTAATCAATATGGGGAGCAGCGCCGGGGAAGGGGTTTCCATAACTGTGGGGAGCCAAAGGTCAGCTGGCCCTTGTTTTGTGCCGTGATATTTTGATCTGCTTCAGAGGCCTCCGGTCCAGAGTTTCGGCCCGCTATGGGGCCGAGCGGTCGATCTCTATTTTCCTAGCCTGATCAGGGAGGTTGTATCAAGTTGACCTATCGGTTGGTGGTTGTTGGATCCTGTAAATGGCAAGCTAAACACTAGAGGTGTGTCATTAGTGTTTCTAAAACTTCAAGCACAAATAGAAATTACCCTCTAATTTAGCTAAGTTACTTAAGAGAATTACCTCCTTAAGAACTTAATCAACATAATAAGATACTTGCAATGGAAGGGAGTTAGTTGCACAACGGAATAATAATACCAAATGCAAGTAATAGAGAAAGACAATCACTAATGCAAACACAACATGATTTATCCTGGTTCACCCACCCTGGGCTACTTTAGTCTCCAACCTCTTGTTGGGATTTTCCACTAAACAACTCCTTTAATCAAGAGATCAAATGCCTCTAATAAGGGCTTCTATGACATACACCTAGCCTCTCTTGCTAGGTTTTTCAAGTACACAAATGACCTCTCTCTAAGAGGACCTCCAAGAAGCTTTTTACAACACTATCAATACAACAAATTAAACTCACCACCACGCTCGATGATGAGGATTTTCTATACCCCTTTTGGATGGTGATGATGCTTATAACTTCCATACAGCCAAAAAGATTGGAGCATGTGAAGTGGCTAAGGAAAGAAAAACTTCTTCTTCTTTGATTCTGGGAAAAATGAAAGTAAAATCACAAAGAAATTAAAGAGAGAATCTTGATTTATTTTTCAAAAAATTGAAGATCAAAACAGTGAGAGGAAAAAATCACTTTAGCCAAGAAAAGAATTGCTTAAAAGCTTTTGAGCTGAAAATCAACTTGGCTTAAGAAATTGAGAGAAAAAGCTTGAGAAAATGCTTTGAATGCTTATAAGTCTCATGAAAATTTAATCATTAAATTTCTTAATAATTCCAGCCATCTCCTGCATTTATAGCCCAGCTAGCCGTAAGAAATCATGGACCAAAAAGCCCTTCAAAACGGTTGAAAAAACAAAATCCCGTAAAATCTGGAACTGTGTCGTTTAGCACAAAGTAGCCGACCGTTGTTAAGCTGGTAATCGACTCTCCAATAAACTACGGTCAAATCTCACCAAATCTGTGGTCGACTCTTTTGGGGTCTAGAGAGCACATCTCATATCTCATTCAAAATAGTCGACTCATATCAAAGAATGGTCGACTTTTATACTGATACGTGTGTTTTGGGCTAAAAAATCTTTATGAAACCATTTCAAAATAATTTTAAAACTTTCGTAAATAATTTTGTATGTTTTAAAAACTCTTGTAGGTATGTAGCTTCAATCCTAAGGCCTACAAATGATCTAAGAGCATGAATAAAATTTACTTAAAAAATACCCAAATTTGACTTCTTTGATTATTTGCATATCTTCCTTCATGCCTTAGCTCCATCTTAGTTATTTGGTCCTTTTTTGAACTTCCACACCACCCTTGATTTTCCATGAAAGCTTTTGATTTGTCTTTCCTTCGGCTAAGCTTCTTGGTCTTCATTTTGACTTTTGTTGACTTTTCGACTTTGAGCTTCATTTCTTTGACTTTGTAGTTCCTACACACTTGGTGAATGAGATTAGTACTAATCATTTGTTAATCATCATTAAAACATCATTATGGGTTCTTAATACCCAACAGTAGTATCATATAAGCAACCTATCAGGGAGGGAAAAGGTGATAAATACCGAACCCCTGCCAACTACCAAGTGGATTAAGCCACCGTGGTGGAAATCAATTGTAATGAATGAGGCTACTAACAATGTTGGAAGAAATCCAAGCAATCAATATAAACACTCAGTAGCTACAAAGAAATTTCCAAAAAAAATTTATTGAATGTAAATAAAGAATTAATACAAGACCACATCCGCTCTTTTAACAAGTGCAGGTACATGAAAGACAACTATTCAATATAAATACTATCATAAGGCAAGGTAAATAAAACATGTGCAAAATGAGAGAAATGTAAAGGAATCATTATCAGGGCCGGTCCTGAAGATATTGGGGCCCAGGGCGAGTTAAAAATTTGGGCCCCTTAAATATATTTTTTTAAAAAATTGAAATACTAAATTTTTTTGGGTTTGGAACCTAGCGAAGTGCAATGCTAAGAGTCTCATCCCTACGCCTAAAAATTTTATTGATATGCTAAAAGATGGATTTTCTTGGAGTTCTCATCCTTCATGGATGCTAGGATGCTAGGAGGCTCATCCTTCATTCCGAGAATTAATTATTAAAGCAAGTTCTTGGGGTTTCTTGTGCCTACATAATGCACACAGTCTCCATCTTGGGAGAATTTTCTTATTGTCTTCTCTCTGGCATTTTTGTCTCCCATATTATTTATTATTCGGCATGAACTGTGTCACGCCCCGCTTCCCAAAAACGTGGAGGCGAAGCGTGAGAAAGTCCGCTCAGACTTGAAGCTACAAAGCTGCAAGTCCGATAAGCGTCAATCAAATTTAACTGCAGGTCCTTGCAACGCGAAACGAAACAAGGATAATAATAAGGAAAAGAGACAAAGAAGAAATCTCAGAATATCCATAATAAATTCCAACATCGCAGAAAAGCCACCAGGCTAAAATAAAAGAGTCTAAAAGAGGCCCCAGCATGGCCAACAAAAGTACAAAGTACGAAAGCAAAGTAATGGTGCAAGCACCGACAACTAACAGCAAGCTAAAGTAAAAGTAACTCCACAGTCACTAAGACTGGTCTCCGGTGTCCTCGTACTCCTCGACGAACGTAGGCTCAGGCTCAGCGTCAGTAAACACCTCATCCTCAACAACGGTCTCTGGCTCAGTGTCTAACATGTGACACCCAAAAGAGCAAGGGGCACATGTCAGCAAGTCTGGAAGACTTGTGCAATGAAACTGAAAGTAAAGCAACCTAGCAGTTCTAGCATGATGCAATGACATGGCAGTTAAAGTATGAGTGCAACAAGTAAGGTAAAGTAAAGTAAAGTACGAGCATGGCATGCCATTCACAAGACAAGTACAAGACAAGAAAAGTAAGCACCTCGTGCACAGAGTTCACGCCTTACAGCTGAAGAGGCTGTACGGGCACACTTCTACGCTGAGTGGTCGCTCAACCCTACCCCTCCACGTGTATCGAGCCAAGGCCTTACCCCCGAACGGGAATGCTCGCTTCTGGATCACGAGCCAGGAAGTGTTTTTAACAAGTATGGCGTAGGGGTGCACCTAGCCCGGGACAAGCAAGTACAAGTATGTAGCGTGTGCTACGAATGCGACATTCAATGCATGGATGACATGACATGGCAAGTAGTAAAGCGTACAGGTAAGGAAAGTAAACGTGACAGTTTAGTATGCATGAACAACAAGTTTAAAGAGTTGGATCTAGCTTCGTTGTCAAGCTAGATCATTTAGGTGACGGATCTAGTTTCGTTGTCAAACTAGATCAAGTAGGCGTCTAGCCAGCTATCATTTCACTGACTAGTCTCTTTTACGCTGAAAGCAAGGAAGTGGCCTAAAAACATGGCCCTACACAAGAGTTGGCAAGTTTCACTTTCCTGCAAGTATCACGTCTGAGCAACACCGTCCAATGAGTCCAAAACACAATAATCCTACGTGCACAAGTCCACCGGCCTACATCCGTTTTATTAATCTTGATTAGTGAATTCTAAAACATTTAAAATACTTTAAAAATACTGATTTTAGTCTTGATTAGCATGCATTGGGTTTGGGGTCCTAGGGGTGCAAAGCGTTACCTCAACACGACGCGAAAGCTACACCGGCGTCGGGTAGCGACGTCGAGGGTTGGAATAAAAGATCGCTCTCCAAGTCCAGATTCCAATTAGATTCCTCGCTGGAAGTTTCAGAGCAATCAACCGGGGCGACGATTCCAGATTCCAAAGCTAGCACGTGCGACGACGGCCTACGACGTGTCGCAACGTCGTACGCGACGAATCCTCGAAGAGAAAGCACCTAGGTGGGGCCCACAGTAGTCCTAGTGACCTATGGGGGACCCACAATAGCTCTGGAGAACTTGGGGGGCCCACGGTGGCAAGTGGTGCGACAGGTGCGGGGTTGCGACGAATGGCTCTCGGTCGTACACAGCCAATGCGGGGAGATCCGTCGGTCGGGCACAGAGGATGCGGGGTTGCGACGCTTGGGGGTGTGCAGCGGTGCGGGGACGTGCTTGGTGCGGGGCCTCCTCTCGGTCGGTGCGGTGGAGGGGCTCGGTCAGGCACTTGGATGCGGGGGCTGCGACGTTGCAACGTTGCAACGTTGCAACGTTGCAACGTCGGTCGGTGCGGAGATGTGGGCCGATCGGGAACGGTGCGGAGCGGAGGGACAGAGCGGGGGTTGGTGCGGGCGGCTGTGCGGGTTGAGCCCTCGATCTGACCGAGAGCCTCTCTCGGTCGGAGCGGGGGAACGGGGGCGTTTTCCTCGGTCGTGCGGCCGAAGTTCGTCGCAACGTTACGACGATTCGTCGCAACGTCAAATTTGAGTTTGGAAGAGGCTAGGGTTATTTTCTTGCGAAAATAGGTCTTCCTAGGGGTTGTTTATATAGTGTAGATGGGTTGACTTGGTCTAGGGCTAAATCTAATAGGATTAGAAGTTCGAAAATATTTAAAATTTAAATCTCAACTTCTCCAACTCACACAAGGATTTGACTTGGTCCAAATGAGCTGGAAATTGGCTCAAAAATTCTTTAATACGTTTAAAACTCAAATAAATTTTATTTAGCCGAAAATAATTTAAAAATTAATTATTAAAAATATTATAAACCTTGTTAAAAATATAAAAGTGGACAAATAAACTCCAAAAATTATAAAATAAATATCGAGGTGATCGTGGTGAAGGAAGTGAGCTAACTAAGAAGACGGATCTCAATTTCAACATTGGACGACGAAACTAAAAATAGAAACGTCTCCCGTCAAAAGTGAGAATCGCAACGTCTCATCGAGTAAGATTAAATTGTGGGAAAACGACTCGAGAAACATCGTTCCAAATTAGTGCCGCTATTTAATACTCTCAGAGACGTTCACAACGGCATATCACACTAAAGTGTTCACAAACAACCAAAGTCTAAAGTAAACACGTGCACGGTCAAAAGCACGTGCACGAACACCGTACAACGAAAAGTGGTCGTTACAAACTGACCAGCAAATGAAAGATGAGCCATAAAGAAAACAAAAAAAGAGCAACAATCAGACAAAGCTTGAGCAGGCAAAAGAAATAAAATGCAAGGCATCAATGATAAATCTCAATAATAGAAATAAATCATCTACACATGAATCATCATTCATCAACTCACTGAACTTTCTCTTCTTTCTCTCAGAAAAATCATAATAAATCATCTACACATGAATCATCATTGATCAACTCCCTCAAAAAGCTCATTGAAATGCAACAAACAGCAAAATGGTGCAAGATGAACACATAGGATGATTTCAACATACACCGTAGCCAACCAAATTTACATATGCAATATGTATACATGCTCAGCTTACCTCCTAGAATATGCATCTGATCATCTTCTGCCTGTCAATTGTCATTGCAGCATCTCCTTCTGGTTTCACGAATCGGCAAGCATGCATATAGATAACCAGCACAAGCAGGCCTAGAGGGAGGAGAAAGCTTCGACTTGCGCAGCGCTGATTGTAGATAGTCGGTGCTGCATGCAGGCGTCGGTTAGGTTACTGTGCGGGCCCCAAGTCCCAACGCACAACGGGAAGAAATTTCATTGAAAAGTTGCAAACATAAAAAAAAAATTTGGGCCCCTCGGGCCTTGGGGGCCCTCGGCGGCTGCCCCGTTTGCCCTGGGGCAGGGTCGGGCCTGATCATTATTCATGATTCTTAATTTGGATCTTTATCTTCTTTCACTTTTTAAACCCAACGCAAGCCCCAACTGACCTGCAAGAAGGTTCCAAGTGCTTAAATACATTGGGAACCTTGTTACAAGTTTCTTTTCATGCATGCTTATTACAAGTTCACTAGCAGCCGAGAGATCTTTGAAAAATCAATGGGTAATGGGTAAGTTAGAAAGTAATTTTTAAAAATATGGATTAATATATGAACATCAACAACCACATTAAAAGAAGAACAAGAAGAAAATGAATAAAAGGAAACATAGGAACAAAGGTAATCCACATTCTAATAATGATACAAATATATCTAAGAGTGCTGTTATTTACACTACACTTTGTTATGAATACACCACAAAATTTATTGTTTTCCAACTTTAACCCCAAGATATCTAATTTCACCCCTACATTGTCCATCTTCATCCCTTCGTTCATTTGCCTTCGTTTCTCCACAAATCCCCAGCATAAACAATAATACATCCCGTTAAATTTAGCAAACGTCCCACCCCCGCCCCTCTTCCCATCCTCTTTCTTCCCTCCTCCCCTTCCTCTCTGATCTCTCCCGGCAACCATGGCCGGAAAGGGCTTGCCAGGCCCTCGACGGCTTTCCACCATCCGCCTTCAGTTGTCCCCCTTCCTCCCCCCTCCTCCTCACGGCATCGGCATTCATTGCAGCGGCGCCGACGCCTTCGGGCCCCACGGAGGACGAGGCGCTCCTTGAGTTCAAGGCCATGACGTCCGCCGGCGATGGCAACGTCTTCTGCATCAACGGCAAGGTGTGGGCCCTGCAGATGGAGCACATGGGCCTCACCGGCCGGCTCAACATCACCCCCCTTGCCGCCCTCCTCAGCCTCCGCGCCTTCAGCGTCATGGACAACAATTTCGTCGAGCCCATGCCGGACATCGCCCAGATCGGCGACCAAGGCGCTCTACCTCCCAACAACTTTGTCGACGCGTGTGTTGTGGTGAAATTAGATATCTTAGGGTTAAAATTGGAAATCAAAAATTTTTGTGGTGTATTCATAAAACAGTGTAGTGTAAATAACAGCACTCTATATCTAATTATCATTGTTCTTCTAACATAACTTGTTTTTATTATAATAAGAACGGCCACATGGTATACAATTGCGTTGCTTATTTTGTTTGTAAAGTTGGAAATGGGTTCACAAAACAAATAAAGCAATATACATCATCCGCAAGCGATTTGGGATTAAAAATAATGGGTGACCACATTGTGTATCTTTTTTTTGTAAGCGCACAATCAAGAAGTAATAGAAAATGCTACCTTGGTAGCAGTTGCTCGAGCCACTTGATAGGCAACAAATCCCTCTTTCCTATGCTATTAAGGAAAACTTGTGGAAAGATAACTTTTGAATATGTCAATAAAGGAGTCATTGGTAAGCATCTCCATTTAGTTAAGTCTATTTGGTTGATGTTTTAGCAAAACTTGGATAAATTATTTATCACTAGAAATTTGCTTTGTGAGAATTCTTGCTGGTCCAATTATTCATGATTTATTCGAAAAATTCGTGAATAATTTGGAATTTTTCAAACAATTCGTGAATAGAAAATTGGTAATGTTCATGATTTTTTGAAAATTTCATGAATTATTCACAATATTTTGAAACAAATTTATGAATACTTCTTTCATTCTTTAAAAATAGAAACTAAATATGTTTGCTAAAAATGCAAAATAAATGAATGTGAAAGAAAATAGTTTAGCTCTCTTTTCCCTCATTTTCTGTGGGCCAAGAAGAGGGAAAGCACAAAGAAAAATTTTACTATGTATTTTCCTGTGTTTTTATTCATTTTCATTTTCTTTCTTTTTTCTATTCAACCAAACAATGAAAATTGATTTTCCTACTTAATTTCTTTCCTTATCCCTCAAACCAAATACACCATTTGGGTAAGTAATAGAAAATGCTACCTTGGTAGCAGTTGCTCGAGCCACTTGATATGCAACAAATCCCTCTTTTCTATGATATCAAGAAAAAATCTGGAGAAGTTGGCTCGATTCGGCGTAGAAGAAGCAGTTGAATGGTATACGAGTTATCTTGTGCAGAGGTAACTCGACTGCGCCTGGATTCGACCTATCTGACTCTGCACAAGTCAGATACAAGGAAGCTGGGCATGTGGCTTCATCAGCGTAGTAGGGTCGATCGGTCGTCAGTTCGAGTCTGAAGGTCGATCGCTTGGCATTGGGTCGATGGGTCGTAACACGGTAGAGTTCATGTTCGGTCGATCGGTCGTTTTGGAGGCTCAAAGGATGAAGTCTCGTACGCAAGGTCCGGCACTTGGGTTGATCGACACAGAAGAAAGGTCGATCAGGCGAAGGGAGCCCATCGGGATTCGGCCCACTAAGTTGCGACGATTGGCCCACTAGGTTGCAACGGCATTAATTGCGTAGAGCGGTGATAGGATTGGATGCCTGATCGCGCCCGGGCGTGCATCCTAAAGAGCGACCGTGTAGTTTTACCGTAAGCGCACGGTGTAGCGGCGAGCGGGTATCGAACACAGGGAGGACGTATGACAGTGCCTTCTCCGAACAACCTGGCTATAAGAACAGAAAAGTAGGAAATTGCCTTTCGGCGATGTTGTCACAATCGTCAAACAATGTAAAGAGATATAAAATCAAATAAAGACGCCTAGGGAATAGGGAATCCCCGCTACTCACCATATCTCGTCATCGTGATTCATCGGTTTCACAATTGCTAGGGTAGAATGTCGGGAGAACTAGTTGCAACTGAATGTAAAACCTAGCTCACGCTCTCGCGCTATTGCCGGTCTATAGCAAACCTAGGCTCGGGTCCAATCTCTTGCAAACCCTAGCCTAGGCAAGCTAGCATTAGGATCAACGTCACCGTTAAATCGCATCCCGAGCCCACTCTCGTGCAAACTCGGGCTACGACCTAGGTTGGGATAGTTCCTACCCGTCCAATCTCTTGCAAACGGGTATCGGTATAGAATTGCAACCGAGAATCCTAGTATCGGTCCAATCTCTTGCAAACCGATACTACAAAAACTCAACTTCAAACCAATTCGGATTTCTAGGGTTTCCTATCGAATTGGGATCCAATCTATTGCAAATCCCAATCGATATGAACACCTAGCTATCCATATTATATCAATCCCAAACTAACCCTCATAAATTCTAGCAATGGTTCTACCAAATCGTCACAAATCGGAAATTGGGCTCGTAGGGTTCATCCCCACGCCCTAAGACGTTAAGACTACTCACAAATCATATTGCTAATGGAAGAATAATCAATAGAAACAGCAATGGAATTCATAGCAATATTCAAAATAGCAATAAAAATAGGATTTTTAATAGAGAGGGAGACAAACCAATGTAGCTTTCCAAGAATCCAACAAAATAGCACTTTTCTCTCCTCTCCAATCACAAGAATTAAACTCTAAAAAGTCTAATCTAAAAAGGCTGCCAAAAGCAATAAAAAGCTCTCTAAACTAGGTTAGAATCTGGGGTTAAATACCCCCCAAAACTGCCCAAAAATTCGTGACCAAACTGCCCCTGCGCCTCTTTAAAATCGTGTTTTCCGCTACAGGCGCGCGGCTCACTCGGCCGAGTGACAAAAGTCGCTCGGCCGAGTGATAGACCCTGATGATTTCCAGTAAGTCTGGGGTCTTGGGGGTCGTCACTTGGGGCGTCACTCGGCCGAGTGAGTTGTCGTCACTCGGCGGATGGGTTTATCTTCACTCGGGCGAACGGCAATTTCCACTCGGCCGAGTCGGGCTTCTGCTGCTCAGACTGACGAAAAACAGTAACTTCGATGTTTTTGATGGGCGTCGTCTGGGTGCCACTCGGGCGGACGGGATACGTCACTCGGTCGAGTCAGCTTCTGATGCTCGACCGAGTGCACGCTGATATGCTGCCTGGAGCGTATCCGATCTGGCCGGCCGAGCGGTGTCTCGATGCTCGGCCGAGTGACTCCTGCACTCGGCGGAGTGAGACGCTAAAAATGCCTAATCTGAATGTTCTTGCCTCCTCGTCGCTCCTACGACGTTCTTTCTTCTTCCGCTCCTCTCCAATAGCAAAATACCCCTCGGGGAAATCGTCGGTGACACTCCGGAGTGGGTGTATCTCGGAATCACTCCAAATCGCTCCAAATCTCCTGAAATACGACAAAAACAACAAATCATGAAAAGTATCGCAATATTGTCGATAAATCATGAAAAACATGATTTGAGCGATCTAAATGGCATGCAAACATGCGGGAAAAAGGTGTAAAATACGGAGCGATCAAAATCCCCAAAGCTTACCTCTTAGTCGTCCTTGAGGAAGATAAGTAAAAGGAGAACCCGGTGGATTCGGAAAATGAAAACGATGGAAAAAACGGAAAATGAAAAACGAAGAAGAAAGAAGAAAGCGAAGAGGGAAGCTGCTAGATCATTTTTCTCAGGACGTGGGGTTTGCTTACTCATATAGCATGCATCGAATGTAAAACATATGTCAAAGATTTTTATTTCGATATCATAGTATAATAATGCAAATAGAAATAGAAAACCCAAGAATATTGATATAGCATGAAAAATGGAATAATTCTAAGATTAACATTGTCTGAATCATCTAAAGCGGTATACAATATCGCAGATCACACACTTTTCAATTGAATGCTTTCTATGAGGAGTATAAGAATATCACGCAATAGTATAGAAAGAATAGAAAAGCGTGGATTTCATGAAATGAGTGCTAGGCATAGATTCCTGGATTTCGTGAAGCTAAAACAATCTCACCGAGTATAGAATATTACTTAGCCTAGGTTGTCATGCACCGTCAGGTAGTCACTCTCTCACACACCATTGGATTCTCTCCCCCAAGCTTATCTATAAGCGTGGTGGCATATATAAAACGATATTTACGTTCCCCATTTCTTTTGAAGCTCCAAATGCAAAAGAAAATAAAAATAAAAACAAAAAGAGGGAAGAAAGAGAGAAGGGGTATGAGATGAGATCGTTTTGAGCTTCCTATCTCTTTTCTTTTCTTATTCTCAAATCTTTTTCTTTTCCTTTTTCTCTTTTTCTCATTTTTTTTCAATAGCATATATACTCAATGATCCCAAATCAAAAGAGAGAGAAGGATATACAAGAATTTTTCTTTTTCTTTTTGGTTTTGGGAAATTTGGAGCTAGGAATTTAGTAACGGGGGAAATGCCAAATACTAGAATCGCTAAGGGGAGATTCACCAATGATTTTAAAATAGAGAATTAATGTTCAAGATATGTGGAGAAAGAAATAAATATGTCTCTCAGTTCACTCTATAAGACGTGCATGACAACTTCAGCAGGGTAATCTAATCTACTCGGTTTTGATCTCAAAAAAGCAAACTAATCCAGATTAATCAAGCTAACATCATTCAATCATCCTGAAGTGAAGTGTACAAATCATGCAAATAGAAGTGATATAGGAAAAGAAAACGGTACTCCAGATATTAGTATTCAATGCATGAATCTTGGTGTGTTTTCTACGATAGCATACATATGAATATTCAGACTCAGCTAATAATAGAATTTCATCCATTTTCATACGGAAAAAGTGTGGGTTACCATCTCTAAATGCAAGGCAGATCATAACATTTGATATCAGAAATAAAAGCTAAGACATAACAAATATAGCATGCATATAGAGAAAGCTAACTCCATGTCATCATCATCACAGAAAAGTCATCTCTAGCATGAGATGAAAGAAATAAAGATAAAAAAGGGAAAACAAAACTATTTACAATGTAGCACACGAAGAAAATGAGAAAAACATGATGCATGGTAACATGAAAGAAAAAGTGATGAAAAATGCGTGCAAATGCGGAAAATGGCGTGAAAAAACTAAAAATAAAGGTGGTAAATCGAAAAGCGTGAGAACTCACTCCCCCAAGCTAAAGTGCAAAGTGTCCTCAATGTGCGAAGTGTGACACACCGAGAGACGTGTAGTGGTAGGGGTAGGTGAGGATGCATGCATGATGAAAAAGAAATAAAAATAACAAAATGAAAATATGATGCGGACATGATGCATGCATATATAGGAGTGAATCAGATATAAGAGTGTCACACCAAAAAGTCTCTCCCTCTCTCCTAAAAATGATAAAGATAGATATGATCAAAATGTGGACCCAAAAACAGTGAGGGGAGGGTGAGGTGGTCAAAAATCATCAGGACCAAGCAGAGACGGGCAGCATGACGGCAAAAAAGATCAATGGCATCAAGGGTGACTAAGAGGGCGGTGCTGCGCCGTCTCCGTCCTGAGGCGGAGGTGGAGGTGGGGGTGGGGGTGGTTGGGGAACAGTCTGCTGGGTGGGTGTGGGTATGGGTGTGGAAGCAGGTTGGGTGTGTGTAGGAGTGGGGGTGGGTACCTGCTGGGTGGGTGTGGGTAGGGTCGGTACGCGAGGAAGCCACTCGAGAATCTGAGTGAGGCAATAGTGAATGCCCAGAAGTAGGTCGAAGCGGCTGGCCATAGCGGTGACGGTGGCAGACAGGGTCCTGAGGTCACCTCTGAGGCCACTCACCGCCCCCTCGAGAGCACGAATGCTCTGAAGTACAGTGTCGGGGGGAGGTAGTGCAGAGGGACGCACGTGTCTGTGCTGTGCAGGATGGGGCTGGCGGACTCGGGTGGTGTAGTGGATGGGCTCAGCAGGCATGTGGAGGAAGGGTGCTGTGCTCACAAGTGGGGGCCTAGCCTCAGTGCGAGGCTGGGGCGCATGCTGGTGTGAGGTGGAAGCAGCAGCAGCGGAAGTGTAAGACAAAAATGGCGACGAGGTGGCAAGAGAGGTCAGTGACACAGACGTGGGAACAGACGTCATGACACTCTCAGATAGTACGGCCACGGTGGAAACAGAAGTGACAACCGCTGGGGAGGCAGTATGGGGTCCAAAAGGTGAAATCCCAGCGGAGATCATACTGGCCATGGTCTCCACGATGGCAGCGAAAGAAGGCTCTCCGCTCTCAACTAAATTAGGTGGGCGCTCGGGTAGTGCGGAGCAAAGGGGCTCAACGGACAGAGGGCCAGCTATGGTGGGAGTGGTGGTGGTCGTGGATGTGGTGGAGGTGGTCTCAGCATGTGTACTCCCGACACCGTCAGAAGTGTGGACAGTGGTGTCGGGAGCAGCAGAAATCTCAGGGACAGGCTGAGGGGCCACGGCGTCGACGGGTGCAGCGTGTGCAGCGTGTGCCTGCTCAGCCTACTTAGCCTTAAGCACGTAGGTGGCGGGGATCAGGAGATCCATCGCTGGTAGCCAGTCGTCATGTGCTGGTCCTAAGTGTGTCCGAGCGGGGCTCGGAAGGATCATGTAGTCAGCACCGTACGGACCGTGCAACCAAACCCAGTGCCGCTGACCGTGCAGACGAAGTATCTTCATCTGGGCCATGACGTCTATCGATAATGCAGTGGGGCCCGGGGCTCGTCGCAGGTCAGCCGGAAGGTCCTCGCCGGTCATCAGGGCGAGCAGGGTGATCAGACCGCCGCAACATATCGGTGAGCAAGCGCCCACCGATACGATGATGCGGTCCAAAAACCAGCTCGCGATATCAATCACGACGGCAGGGACCAACTCGTCACTCTCCCTAGCTAGAACTCTGGGGCGCGTCATCGCATAGAGCATATAAAGCTCCGGCGTGGACATCGTCCCAGGCTCATACCTCGCCAAAAAAGTAGTCGACATAAGTCGATGAGCTATGCGGAGGCAGGGGTGGATGATGGCAGAGGCATTGGCCTTACTAGGGTCAAAGGCAGCTGGTAAACCCGTGATCCGGGCCCAGAAAGCGTGGGAATCGAAGGAAGGTGGGGGGATGTGAGTGTGGGCGTAACCACGGTCGGCCCCAGGGATATCGGGCCACGAGAAGAATGCTCTCATCATACCGAGAGTGACCTGGCACTCTCGGTCCATAAATCTAAACGAGCATCCCTCGTCAGTCCGGGCTATAGAACTCAGCACCTCAAGTTTCGGACGGACGAAGGTGTCCGCCGACACTTGGAAAAAATCTCGCCAACCCACGTTGTCATACAACGTGAGCATCCCCTCAAGTACCCCCAGGCGTCCTAGGTCTGCAAGGTGTGCGAACCTGAAGGGTACAATCGAGCGCTGGGAAATGCGCTCGAAAACGACGCGGTGTGCGTCGTCTCAAAACGTAATCCCCAGCGGCCCGACAAGTGGAGCATTTGGTGGCAGTGGGTCGGCAGGGAGTGGCTGTGCGGGGTGAACGGGGACTGCAGGCTGTGGCTGTGCGGGGTGAACGGGGTCTGCAGGCTGTGGCTGTGCGGGGTGAGGTGGTGTAGGCGGAGGAGAGTCCTCCATCTCGTGGGAGGGGCCGGGCTCATTCGGCTGCTTCAGCTTGGCGGAAGCTCTCCTGGTGTGTGGCCGTGTCCGGGGCGGCATGTGGGCCCCGGGTGCTCACCAAAAAGCGAAATAAATGCGGCGTGCGAAAATGAGTGGAACGAATATACCAGAACACGCCGCGAGAGCAAAATAGTGGATGCGTATAAAGACGCCGCCTCCACAAAGCCAAAAGTGCTCCCCGAAAGCTCCCATAGGCTCCCCTAAGCTCTCCAATATAGCCTGCACATCAAACGAAGATATCAGCGAGTAATATTCAAAATGTATATGGGGTTAGGGGTATAACGGATAGATAATGAAGTTAATTTGAATTAGGGGCTCGATTAGTGCACGGATCGTCAAAAAATACAAGAAAAAGGAGAAAATGGGCGATTTTGGTGTTACCGGAGCTCGGCCGGCGGTGAGGAGGTCGCCGGCGACTCGGGCGGAGGGGCGGCGGTCGTCGGTGTCGGTGGTCGGCCGAGCGCCGCCGTCGGTGAGGGCGGATCGGGCGAGTGTGGGCGAGTTTGGGCGTAGGGAGCTGATCGGGCGCGGTCTCGGGTGAACGGATGAGAAATAATTGCTTCGAATTCTGCGCCGAGCCCACAGCGCCTTATATAGGAAAAGTTACGACTCGGCCGAGTGACTATGTCGCTCGGCCGAGTGATCGTAACGGAAATATTTTTGAAAATACCTCCCCGCTTATGACTCGGCCGAGTGGCTTTGCCACCCACGGCCGAGTGGAAAAAGTCCATTCGGCCGAGTGGCACAAGCTACTCGGCAGTTCTCGACCTAAGAGCGTATCAGTTTCTCTCGGCCCAGTGAAGATATATACTCGGCCGAGTGGCAATTATACTGAAATCAAGAAAAGAAACAGAGAGTTGGGTACATCAGACTTCCCTCGTTTGTGCGCCGCTCGAGCGGACGAACTTATGTACTCGGCCGAGTGGATATTCTACTCGGCCGAGTGACCCCTGTTTTCTGCTGTTTGGCTCCGTTTGGGCTCTAATCTCTGTTTTTCTTCCTTCAGTTGATTTCTTCCTCCTCCTAAGCATCGAGCACATTCCTGGAGCGCTCTTTGTCGCCTTGTTCATCCTCCTAATGATAGATATCCCTTTCTCCTCTTCTGTCAAGGAAAAATAGGACCCGTTATCACGAATTTCTCGGGCAAACGACTCAAAACACTAATAATTTCTAAAACAAAAAATAAAGAAAAAAGTAAAAATAAAGCGATAACCGTCCGGTTGCCTCCCGACAAGCGCTCGTTTAAGGTCTTGAGCTCGACCCCCTTTGATTTTCAATTTAATGCGAGATATTGGGTGCATATGAGATGCACCCGGCGAATTTATCGGGAAGAACGCTTGGATTTGGATGTTGTGGCGGCGTGTTCTTCCTTAGTGCTCCTTCGTCTCGGGTAGTGTTGGGGGTGGCTCCCCCAAGCTAGTGCTTGCTCCGGGCCTTGGCTTCACCGGTGACACCGATTTTCGTATCGGTGGAGCTTTCCTTAGAGACCTTACTTTTGAGAGCTTGCAGAGCTCTCGAATTCTTGCGACATCAGCATCGCCTTCATCAATTTCCATGGAGAGATCGGGGGAGTCATTCATCTTTTCTTCTTGGCCCAAGTCCGTCCCTTCCTCAAAATCATCCTCGAATATTGCGCCGATGGAATGGGGAATCGTCTCCTCAATGACCTCGTCAAGGAGGTCCATATAGTCGAGCTCCTCATGATAAGGCATGTGTTTCATTGCCTTGGGTATATGAAGCTCCACTTCGATGTTGCCGACGTTCAATGTTAGAGTCCCTTCACGTACGTCGACAATGACACCGGCGGTGGCGAGGAACGGGCGTCCAAGTATTAGCGACGTATCGCCCTCCTCCTTGACATCCATGACCACAAAGTCGCATGGCAAACAAATGCCTCCCGGGACTTGTAATGGGATGTCCTCTACGATACCGGCCTTGTGATCCGACCATCTGCTAGTTGTATCCGCATGTCGGTAGGCTTCAATTCTGTGCCGGTGTTTAGTCTTCGGAACATGGAGAGAGGCATGAGGCTAACACTAGCCCCTAAGTCTACTAACGCCTTTTGTAGAGGGACGCCGCCTAAGGTGCAAGGAATTCGGAAACTCCCCGGGTCTTTGAATTTGGCGGGCTCCTTCTCTCTCTTGGTGAACCAAGTCCCCTCCTCAGCGAGCATTATTTTCTCCTTCCTCTTTCTTCCCGTAATCAAATCCTTTAAGAACTTGGCGTATGTCGGGATCTCCACGATAGCGTCGAGGAAAGGAATATTGAGGCTTACCGCTCTCAAATATTCGAGAAACTTGGCTAGTCGCTTCTCCATCTTTGCTCTAGCAAGCCTCTGAGGGAATGTGATCGGTGGCATAAAACGCCTCTCTTCAATCAGCTGCTCCGCTCTTGACTTTTCTTCCCCTTGCGGCTCTTTCTCTCTCTCAACTTCAATGACCGGCTCACTTGGCTCTACTCTCTCCACCACGGGCTCCTTGGTTGGAATCATGACGGGGGTGGTATCATTCCCGCCTATCGTAGTAACTACAACCACGGCGTTGATATGTCCAGTGGTGCCCTGTGGATTTTGCTCAGGCTGAGCCGGCAACTGTTGACTATTTTGATTGAGCAACGCAAGTTGCTCCGAGATTTGGCCTACAATGGTTGCAAGGGAATCTTGGCTCACCTTCAAGGAAGCATTAGTCTTCTTCTGCTCGACCATAAACTCCTCCACTCTAGCTTCAAAATCGGAACGTTGTTGAGCTTGTGGAGGGTTAGGATTTCTCCACCCTTGAATGTATCCGGGCGGCCTATAGGGTCCCACTTGTTGCCTTGGTGGGTAGTTTTGTTGCGGAGGCCCCCTCGGTGGATATTGTTGTTGTTGTTGTGGTGGTGGTCGAGCTTGGTGAGGTGGTTGTTGCGGGGGGTTCACTGCTCCTTCATTATTTGCATAGGAGAAACCGGGATGGTTTCTAGCGGTCGGATTGGCCCAATATCCTTGGTTCCCTGCGACGTATTGGACTTGCTCCAAAGACCCCTCTCCGTGTTCTCTTCCCAAATACGTAGCTTGGGATTGGTCTTGCCAATCGCACATTTGACTTGTTGGTGTGGATGTGGAAGGGGCTCCTAGGGGCTCCGTGATATATTTCTCCAGTCTCTCCACCATCTTGTGGAGAGAGTCGAACTTGTTGGTCAGCTCCGCCACGGCCTTGGCCTCATAGATGCTAGATGGCTTCAAGGAGGACGAAGAGTGTCCTCGCTCGTCGTCCCATTGTTGATTGTTCGAGGCCATCTCCTCAATTAAGGCCGTAGCTTCGTCGGGAGTCTTCGATAAGATGGCCCCATTTGCCGCGGCATCAATAATCTGCTTGGTCCCCGGTTGGAGACCATTGTAGAAGCTATGGACGAGCTCCCAATCTTCAATGCTATGGTGGGGGCACTGATGCTACAGGTCTTTGAAGCGCTCCCATGCCTCATAGAGTGTCTCTTGAGGTCCTTGCTTGAAGGACATGAGAGCACTCCTAATCTTTACCGTCTTGGAGGGCGGATAGAACTTGTCGATAACGCGCTCGCCAACTCATCCCATGTGGTAAAGACTCCTTCAGCTTGCGTCCTCAACCAATAAAGAGCTTTATCCTTTAGTGTGAAGGGGAAGAGGCATAGTCTGATGGCATCTAGGGTGACGCCCGGCATCTGGAAGGTGGCACACTTCGACAGAAATAGCTGGATGTGGTAGTGAGGATTTTCATGGGCGTTCCCATGAAATGGATCTTGTTGCATACGGACCACCAATCCGGTCTTCAACTCAAAATTCTTGTCGGCCGCCAACTCCGGCATGGCTATGGACGAGGTCGTGGAGGAAGTCTTAGGCCGGAGCCTATCTCGAATGGAAATAATCCTCGCCATTCTTGCCGCTAACTCTTCAGGCGTCTCCCGAACGTTCATAAACCTCCCTTCCGTATCGGGTCTCCTCTCCACTCTGATTCTCCGCAATGTACGCTCGATCTCAGGATCAAACAATATATCTACGGGGTCCGCTGTGGATCTCGTGTACATGCACGGGAAACCAAAGTTTCAAAGAAGTGATTAGCACAATGGAAGGGTTAGATAAAAAAATGAAGAAATAAAACAAAAAGAAAGAAATAGCTAGGGTGGTAGGATCAAACACAATCACCTCCCCGGCAACGGCGCCAAAAATTTGATCGCGCCCGGGCGTGCACCCTAAAGAGCGACCGTGTAGTTTTACCGCAAGCGCACGGTGTAGCGACGAGCGGGTATCGAACACAGGGAGGACGTATGACAGTGCCTTCTCCGAACAACCTGGCTATAAGAACAGAAAAGTAGGAAATTGCCTTTCGGCGATGTTGTCACAATCGTCAAACAATGTAAAGAGATATAAAATCAAATAAAGACGCCTAGGGAATAGGGAATCCCCGCTACTCACCGTATCTCGTCATCGTGATTCATCGGTTTCACAATTGCTCGGGTAGAATGTCGGGAGAACTAGTTGCAACTGAATGTAAAACCTAGCTCACGCTCTCGCGCTGTTGCCGGTCTATAGCAAACCTAGGCTCGGGTCCAATCTCTTGCAAACCCTAGCCTAGGCAAGCTAGCATTAGGATCAATGTCACCGTTCAATCGCATCCTGAGCCCACTCTCGTGCAAACTCGGGCTACGACCTAGGTTGGGATAGTTCCTACCCGTCCAATCTCTTGCAAACAGGTATCGGTATAGAATTGCAACCGAGAATCCTAGTATCGGTCCAATCTCTTGCAAACTGATACTACAAAAACTCAACTTCAACCCAATTAGGATTTCTAGGGTTTCCTATCGAATTGGGATCCAATCTCTTGCAAATCCCAATCGATATGAACACCTAGCTATCCATATTATATCAATCCCAAACTAACCCTAATCAATTCTAGCAATGGTTCTACCAAATCGTCACAAATCGGAAATTGGGCTCGTAGGGTTCATCCCCACGCCCTAAGACGTTAAGACTACTCACAAATCATATTGCTAATGGAAGAATAATCAATAGAAACAGCAATGGAATTCATAGCAATATTCAAAATAGCAATAATAATAGGATTTATAATAGAGAGGGAGACAAACCAATGTAGCTTTCCAAGAATCCAACAAAATAGCACTTTTCTCTCCTCTCCAATCACAAGAATTAAACTCTAAAAAGTCTAATATAAAAAGGCTGCCAAAAGCAATAAAAAAGCTCTCTAAACTAGGTTAGAATCTGGGGTTAAATACCCCCCAAAAATGCCTAAAAAATCGTGACCAAACTGCCCCTGCGCCTCTTTAAAATCGTGTTTTCCGCTACAGGCGCGCGTCTCACTCGGCCGAGTGACAAAAGTCGCTCAGCCGAGTGATAGACCCTGATGATTTCTAGTAAGTCTGGGGTCTTGGGGGTTGTCACTTGGGGCGTCACTCGGCCGAGTGAGTTGTCGTCACTCGGCCGATGGGCTTATCTTCACTCGGGCGGACGGTAATTGCCACTTGGCCGAGTCGGGCTTCTGCTGCTCAGACTGACAAAAAACAGTAACTTCGATGTTTTTGATGGGCGTCGTCTGGGTGCCACTCGGGCGGTCGGGATACGTCACTCGACCGAGTCAGCTTCTGATGCTCGGCCGAGTGCACGCTGATATGCTGCTTGGACCGTGTCCGATCTGGCCGGCCGAGCGGTGTCTCGATGCTCGGCCGAGTGACTCCTGCACTTGGCCGAGTGAGATGCTAAAAATGCCCAATCTGAATGTTCTTGCATCCTCGTCCCTCCTACGACGTTCTTTCTTCTTCCGCTCCTCTCCAATAGCAAAATACCCCTCGGGGAAGTCGTCGGTGACACTCCGGAGTGGGTGTATCTCGGAATCACTCCAAATCACTCCAAATCTCCTGAAATACGACAAAACAACAAATCATGAAAAGTATCGCAATATTGTCGATAAATCGTGAAAAACATGATTTGAGCGATCTAAATGGCATGCAAACATGCGGGAAAAAGGTGTAAAATACGGAGTGATCAATGCCGTAATTATCAAGATCCGTATCCTTAGGAATTCCTAGATAATGATGACACCTACTGTAACCTAGGTTTATAAATAGGTGGTTTTAGGTTAGGGTTTTGGCTGAACACATTTGTATCCATTGATAGAGCCGCCATCGGTGGGAGCCAACTTTTAGAGATTGTGTTGTGAGCTTTTGGAGAGATCTTGTGTTCTTCTTCTTTGTTGGACGAAGAGAAGATCTGTATTGATTCTCTCCTTTCGCAATAAAGCTCATCGGTGTTTCCCATTGGCCGTCCACGGCCTAAAAGCAATCTCGTTTGTGCTCTATTTGTTCTCTTGTCACGACCCGCTTCCCTAAAATGGAGGCGAGACGTGAAAAGGTCCGCACGGGAGTGGAGCTGTGAAGCCTCAAACCCGATAAGCGTCAATAAAATATAAGCAGGTCCCTGTAACCACAACGGAATAACAATAATAACACAAGGAGAGACTGAAATAAAATTCACATCTCATAAATTGTCCAACATCAACATAAGTCCAACATCCAGAAAAGCCATGTAACGACCACTTTTCGCGGTACGTTGTTCGTGCACGTGCTTTTGGCCGTGCACGTGTTTATTTTAGACTTTATTTGATTGCGAACACTTTTGTGTGATATGCCGTTGTGATCGTCTCTGAGAGTATTAAATAGTGGCACTATCTTGGAACGACACTTCTCGAGTCGTTTTTCCACAATTTAAACTTACTCGATGAGACGTGACGAATCTCACTTTTGACGGGAGACGTTTCTATTTTTAGTCTCGTCGTCCGACGTCGAAATTGAGATCCGTCTTCTTAGTTAGCTCACATTCGTCGCCACGATCACCACGATATTTATTTTATAATTTTTGGAGTTTATTTGACCACTTTTATATTTTTAACAAGTTTTATATTATTTTTAATAATTAATTTATAAATTATTTTCGGCCAAATAAAAATTATTTGAGTTTTAAACGTTTTAAAGAATATTTGAACCAATTTCCAGCTCATTTGGACCAAGTCAAACCCTTGGGTGAGTTGGAGTAGTTTTAATTCAAATTTTAAATTATTTTAATATTCTAATCCTATTAGATTTAGCCCTAGACCAAGTCAACCCATCTATACTATATAAGCAACCCCTAGGAAGACCTATTTTCGCAAGAAATTAGCCCTAGCCTCTTCCAAACTTGAAATTGGACGTTGCGACGATTCGTCGCAACGTTGCGACGTTCAGCAGCCGCACGCCCGAGAAAAACGCCCCCGTTCCCCCGCTCCGACCGCTGGCCGCCCCCGCACCAAGCTTGGCCCGCATCGCTGCACAGCCGCTCCGCTCAATTCTTCCGCACCGACCGAAGGGAGCTCTCGGTCAGACCGAGAGCTCAAGCGCCCGCTCCGCACCCAGTCGCCCGCCGCTCCTTTGCAATGCTCGCACCCCGCTCCGACCGAGAGAACCAATCGATCTGACCGGCCCGCTCCACCGCTTCACATCGCAACCCCGCTCCGCTGCAGCCCAAGCGCCCGACCGAGACGACCGACCGCTCAGACCGATGGAGCTCCCCGCACCCGCTGCTGCACCGCTCCGCAGCGCTGCACAGCGCCGTGCGCTGTGTCTGACCGAGAGACTCTCTCGGTCAGGCTAGGGTACGACCGATGGCCAAACGTCGCAACCCCGCACCCGTCGCACCGCTTGCCACCGTGGGCCCCCCAAGTTCTCCAGAGGTATTGTGGGTCCCCCAAAGGTCCCTAGGACTACTGTGGGCCCCACCTAGGTGCTTGCTCTTCGAGGATTTGCCGCGTACGACGTCGTCGCACGTCGTAGCCCGTCGTCGCACGTGCGAGCTTTGGAATCTGGAATCGTCGCCCGGGTTGATTGCTCTGAAATTTCCAGCAAGGAATCTAATGGGAATCTGGACTTGGAGCGCGTTCTATTATTCCAACCCCCGGCGTCGCTACCCGACGCCGGTGTAGCTTTCGCGTCGTGTTGAGGTAACGTTTTGCACCCCTAGGACCCCCAACCCAATTGCATGCTAATCAAGACTAAAATCAGTATTTTTAAAGTATTTTAAATGTTTTAAATTCACTAATGAAGATTAATAATATGGACTTTAGGCCGGTGGACTTGTGCACGTAGGATAATTGTGATTTTGGACTCATTGGACGGTGTGCTCAGACGATGAACTTACAGGCAAGTGAAACTTGCCAACTCTTGTGTAGGGCCATGTTTTTAGGCCACTTCCTTGCTTTTAGCGTAAAAGAGACTAGTCAGTGAAATGATAGCTGGCTAGACGCTTACTTGATCTAGTTTGACAACGAAACTAGATCCGTCACCTAAATGATCTAGCTTGACAACGAAGCTAGATCCAACCCTTAAACTTGTCATTCATGCATGCTAAACTGTCACGTTTACTTTTCTTACTTGTACGCTTTACTACTTGTCATGCCATGTCATCCATGCATTGATTGTTGCATCGTAGCACACGCTACAATATTGTCCTCGTACTACTTGTCCGGCTAGGTGCACCCCTACGCCATACTTGTTTACACACTTCCTGGCTCGTGGTCCAGAAGCGAGCATTCCAAGTTCGGGGGTAAGGCCCTGGCTCGACACACGTGGAGGGGTAGGGATAAACGTTCGGTTGAGCTTAGGAGTGGCCTGATCAGCCCTCTAGCCAAAAGACGGAATCTCTGTGCACGAGGTGCTTACTTTTCTTGTCTTGTACTTGTCTTGTGAATGCCATGCCATGCTCGTACTTTACTTTACTTTACCTTACCTGCTGCACTCATACTTTAACTGCCATGTCATTGCATCATGCTAGAACTGCTAGGTTGCTCTTACTTGTACTTTCAGTTTCACTTGCACAAGTCTTCCAGACTTGCTGACATGTGCCCCTTGCTCTTTTGGGTGTCACATGTTAGACCCTGAGCCAGAGACCGTTGCTGAGTACGTGGTGTTTTGCTGACGCTGAGTCTGAGTCCATGATTGCCCAGGAAGATTTTGGTGGACACCGGTGACCATTCTTTGAGTCTTTGTTGAGCTTTATTTTGTTTTAGGCCTTTTGTTAGTTGTTGGTGCGTAGCACCGTCGTTTGTACTTTGTACTTTTGTTGGCCATGTTTGGGCCTTTAGTCTCTTTTTCTTTTAGCCTGGTGGCTTTTCTGCGTTGTTGGAATTTATATTTATGGATATTCTGAGATTATTCTTTTGTCTCATTTCATTATTATTATCTTTTTTTCGTTCGCGTTGCAAGGACCTGCAGTTTTAAATTGATTGACGCTTATCGGACTTGCAGCTTTGTAGCTTCAAGTCTGAGCGGACCTTCTCACGCTTCGCCTCCATATTTTTGGGAAGCGGGGCGTGACAAGCCACCAGGCTAAAGGAAAAGAGTCTCAAGGCCCAGAACAAGGCCAACAAAAGAAACGACAACAACAAAGTATAGGTGCTACGCACCGATAACAAAACAACTGTCTATCAAAAGTAAAACACAACGAAGACACTAGGACTGGTCCCCAGTGTCCACGTACTCCCCGTCAAACACAAGCTCGGGCTCGGCGTCAGCAAACACCTCATTCTCAACAAGGTACTCGGGCTCAGGATCTAACATGTGTCACCCAAAAGAGTAAAGGGGCACATGTCAGCAAGTCTAAAAGACTTGAGCAAGGAAACTGAAAGTAAGGCTCTAGCAACCTAGCAGTTTAGTATGCATGACATGGCAGTTATAACATGAGTGCACAATTGAAACATGGCAAGACAATTTGTACAAGAGAACAATCATCGGGACAAGACAAGACATGACAAGACAAGAGTAGCCACGCTACTATCAATCTCAATCAATTCACTATTCACGTTGTTTTGTAGATGTTTACGCCTTACAGCTGAATGGCTTCACATCCGCTGAGTGGCCGCTTAACAACTACCCCAAACCCAAGAGTTTACGCCTTACCAATGCAGTTGCTGATCGGGCAGACTCCCAGTTGATTGGTCGCTTAACTCTTACCCCCAATACCCACACGTAATGGAGCCAGGGTCCCCGCACAATGAACTCAGCTAGTGAGCCTGGGGTTGCCCCGCACATGAGCTCGCATTATTAAACATTTGGCGTAGGGGTGCACCTAGCCGGAAACACGCAATTTCGGGCATTGGCTATCAACCAACACATGGCCCGCTTTTGGAACAAGAGCCAGGAACACAAGCATTTGTAGCAAAGCTACACAATCACAGAAACACTTAAGAATGCAATGACATGACAATTAATTTGCGTACCGTTAATGGAAAGTAAACATGACATGGAAATTGTGCAACATGCTATATGTGTTGGAACTAGCTTCGTTGTCAAGCTAGTTCCCCAATTTGCGCCTAGGCGAGTATCGTTTCGTCGCCTAGCCTCTTTTACGCCTACAACAAGCAAATGGCCTAAAACATGGCCTAAACCCTAAGTGGCAAGTTTCACTTGCCTAGCACCGGGGATGACGACCACTTCGTCACACGGATGCCAATCTACGGGGGAATCACTGTTATCAGGGAAACAAACACCAAACAACATGAAATTTATTAGGGTTTCACAAAAATTATAAATAAGTTATGAAAACAACGGTAGATCGATTTCTTACCAAGAGGAGACGGAAGAAACACTCCGGGGAACCCTAGGATCAGATCTGGAAAAGATTGGAGAAGTTTGGGGAAACTAGGGTTTTGGGGGATTTGGGGATTTTGATGGATTTTGGTGAGATTTTGGGGAAGATGAGAGGTAGATAGAGTGGACGGATGGTTTGGATGATGGATTTAGGGCTTAGAATGAAGGATTGAAGCTTGGAGGAAGATGGGGGCTCAAGGGGGAAGATTTTAGGGTTTTGGGTCGTGTTGAGGAAGAAGAAATCGTTTGGGATGGGTTTAAATAGGTTGGGATGGCGGCTGCCCAGAAATTAGGGTTTCAACACTGGTTAGTCGGTCAAAGAGCAACCACTGACCGACTAGTTTGGCAACTAGTCGGTCTGTCGACCAACGCAGACCGACTAAGTGCAAACAGTAACTCCTGAACGAAAATAGGATTCTAGAGTTAGTCGGTCCATGAACAAATACTGACCGACTAGTTTATCATCTAGTCGGTTGATGAACGTTCTTAGACCGACTAAGAGTAAACAGTAACTCAACTAAAATTAAGATGATGTGTTAGTCGGTTAAAGAAGCATTGCCGACCGACTAGTTTGCAACCTAGTCGGTCAACCAACGTTCTTAGACCGACTAACGATAAACAGTAACTCCTGAATAATTTTAGAAAGCCAACTAGTCGGTCCAAGAAGGATTTCCGACCGACTGGATCGTCATCTAGTCGGTCGGTGCCCCTTTTTACACCGGCTAATGAGCACAAAAAGTTCCGATACGGAGCGCGGGGCCCCGGGATCGATTCCTAAGACTCCTAGGCTTGATCTAATAGTAAGATACGACCGTTATGAAGTCCGTCACGAATGACATACTTCAAAATCGACAATCCTAAGGAAGAAACGAGAAAATACGACGAATCGATCGAAAATGAAAGCTACGGAGACGAAAACCACACATGAGGAGAAAATCCACCAAAACATATATTATATTATATTAAATCCAGATACATGAAAAGCAGTCGTTACATCCTCCCCAACTTAAGAAAAATTCCGTCCTCGGAATTTCCGAATACTCACGAGTCCGGAAACAAAAGTGGGAAACGCTCTCGCATCTCATCCTCATTCTCCCAAGTAGACTCTCCAGGTGAGCCGTGTCGCCACATCACCCTCACAAGATTGACAATCTTGTTCCGAAGCGATTTCTGACGCCTGTCCAGGATCTGCACTGGATGCTGGTCATACGTCATATCGGGGCGAACGGTAATCTCCGAAAAATCTACCGCATGAGACGGATCGCTAATGTATCGACGAAGCTGCGACACATGGAAAACATTGTGAACTCCTTCCAAAGATGGCGGCAAGGCCAAGCGATAAGCTACCTCGCCAACCCTCTCCAAAACGTCAAACGGTCCAATGTAATGCGGGCTCAACTTTCCACGCTTCCCAAAACGAATCACACCACGATTCGGGGAAATCTTCAAGAACACATGTTCGCCCAGCTGAAACTCCAAAGGACGACGTTTAGCATCCGCCCAATGCTTAAAACGGTCCTGAGCAATTCTCAACCTCTCCCGAATATTCCTGACGATATCCACGGCCTCCACGATCATCTCAGGTCCCAACAACTCCCGATCACCAACGTCGTCCCAACTCAATGGCGATCGACATTTCCTCCCATAAAGAGCGGCGAAAGGCGCCATGCCAATACTCGCCTGGAAGCTGTTGTTGTAAGAGAACTCCACCAAATGTAGATGGTTCTCCCACGAACCCTTGAAATCCAACATGCACGCCCTCAGCATGTCTTCCAAAATCTGAATCGTCCTCTCGGACTGGCCATCCGTTTGCGGATGGTACGCCGTGCTGAAACTCAAACGCGTACCCAAGCTCTTCTGTAAACTCTGCCAGAACTGAGATGTGAACCTCGTGTCTCTGTCAGACACGATACTCACGGGGACTCCATGAAGTCGTACAACCTCCTGGACGATTCACGTTACATCACTATCCAAACTTGGAAAAGGAAATAAAACGGAGAGTAAAAGAATTTTACCTCCATATATCACTTGCCAGCGCCTCAGTGGACTGTCCCACTCGGAACGGAATAAAGTGCGTAGATTTGGTCAATCGATCTACGATCACCCAAATCGCGTCATTCTGCTTCGGACTCCGAGGTAGTCCAGTCACGAAATCCATAGTGATGTGTTGCCATTTCCACTACGGAATCGGAAGCGGTTGTAGTAACCCGGCCGTACGTTGATGCTCCGCCTTCACTTGCTGGCAAACCAAGCACTTGGCTACACTCCGAGCCACGCTCCTCTTCATACCATGCCACCAATAATTCAGACGAAGATCCTGGTACATCATGGTGCCACCAGGATGCACAGAATACGGTGAACTGTGTGCCTCCACCATCAGCTCCTCTCTGATATCCCCAGCTGGCACACACAACCTGGCTCCGAACCTCAGCGAGCCATCCTCATGAATCAAAAATTCAGTCCGCAGACCGGCTTCCACCTGCTCCCGAATCTTCATCAGCTTCGGATCCTCAGCCTGGCCAGCCTTAATCCGGTCCACGATCGTCGACTGTACCTGCATGTACATCAACGACGAAGCCTCCCCAGGAAGAACAATCTCCACACCAGAATCGCAAAAATCCTGCTGCAATCTCCACTGCGAGGTCAAAATCATCACCGCTGGAAGCCTACTCAAAGCATCAGGAACCACATTCACCTTGCCAGGGTGAAACTGCAAATCAATATCATAATCCGCCATAAGCTCCAACCATCGACGCTGTCGCATGTTGAGCTCCTTCTGAGTGAAAATATACTTCAAGCTTTTGTGATCGGTGAAAATCTTCACTTTCTCACTCAGCAAGAAGTGCCTCCAAATCTTAAGAGCAAACACAATGGCAGCCAACTCCAAATCATGCGTCTGGTAATTCTTCTCATGAACCTTAAGCTGACGAGACGCATACGCCACAACGTGCCCATGCTGATGCAACACACAACCGAGACCCTTGCCAGAAGCATCGCAAAAGATCTCAAATCCACCGCTGCGATCAGGCACAACAAGAATCGGGGCAGTCGTCAACCTCTCCTTCAGAACACCAAAAGCACTCTCACAATCACCCGACCAAACAAAAGCAACATCCTTCCGCGTCAACCTGGTCATCGGCTCAGCAATACGAGAAAAGTCCTTAATGAATCGCCGATAATAACCAGTAAGTCCAAGGAAACTCCGAATCTCAGACGCAGACGACGGAACAGGCCACTCCCTGATGGCCCTAACCTTCTCGGGATCCACTGAAATACCATCTCCAGTCACCACATGCCCGAGAAAAGCAACTCGATCCAGCCAAAACTCGCACTTCGAAAACTTAGCATACAAACGATGCTTCCTCAAAATCTCCAACACCGTCCTTAAGTGCGAGGCATGCTCTTCCTCTGACTTCGAATAGATCAGAATGTCGTCAATAAAGATAACGACAAACTTATCCAAAAAGTCGTAGAAAATCAGGTTCATCAGATTCATGAAAACTGCAGGCGCGTTAGTTACGTCGAAAGGCATAACCACGAACTCATAGTGTCTATACTTCGTCCTGAACGCTGTCTTCGGAACATCATCCTGCTTCACCTTCAACTGATGGTAACCACTCCTCAAATCCAATTTAGAAAACACCCTCGAACCTCCAAGCTGATCAAAAATATCATCGATGCGAGGCAACGGGTATTTATTCTTAATGGTCACCGCATTCAACTCCCGATAGTCCACGCACATGCGACGCGAACCATCCTTCTTCTTCACCAGCAACACCGGTGCTCCCCACGGAGACACGCTAGGATTAATATAACCCTTCTGCAAAAGCTCATCCAACTGCTTCCGCAACTCTTCCAACTCTGCAGGTGCCATACGATATGGCGCCTTCGAAATCGACTGCGCACCTGGAACAAGATCGATAGAAAATTCCAAAGCCCGATCAGGCGGCAAACCAGACATCTCCTCAGGGAAGACGTCGCCAAAATCTCGCACCACAGCTGGCCACTCCAGCTCCATCTGCATAGCCACAGCCTCCACCGGCCTGGCCCGAAATCTGACAGGACCAAGCGAACTGCTACCACGACTGAACTCAAATACTGGATGTCCGGGAATCTCGAACACCACCTTCTTTCTCCGACAGTCGATCGTAGCATAGAAGCTCGCAAGCCAGTCCATCCCAAGAACTGCATCATAGTTGATGATGTCGTGGACAATGAAATCAGCAAAAAACTCATGTCCACATACCACCAACGAGCAAGAATTACAACCACGATGCACCGAGACCACACCATTCCCTGTAACGATATTCCAACTCTTGGGAAGAGGGGACGTCGACAAGGAATGCCTCTCCACGAAGCTCTGAGAAATAATGCACATCGATGCACTAGAGTCAAAGAGGACTCGTGTAGGAAATCTGTAAACCAAAACCACACCTAACAAACAATTAACAATCAAACCCTAGTCTTGCAAACAACCATGTTCAAGCAAACAACATAATCTAACAATCAAACCAGCTAGGAAAGTAACAGCTAGATTGAGGATTACCTGCGATAACCTCATCCACAGCCTCGCTCTCCGCAGCGGTCATCAGAAAAGCCTGCCTCCTCGGCAGAACAGCCTGCCGAAAAGCCTGCCCCTACGGAACAAGAGCTGCCCCACGACTAGCAGGAACAGACGCTCGCTGCTGCAACGGCTGAGCTGCAACAGGAGCCCTCCGCAGTTGATTCGCATGCCGACAATCCTTCGCGGCATGAGAAGCATCACCACAAACCAGACACTGGCCCAAAAACTTCCGACACTGATCCTTGATGTGGCCAGGCTTGCCGCAGAAATGGCAAGACTTCAAAATAGGCCCTCCTGGCCTCTTAAACTGAGCAGACTGATTAGGCCTGAATCCAGGTCTAACCACAGCTCTCGCTTGCTCCATAGGCCTCTTCCCAGCACCAACAACAGACCCCCTCCTCTGGTTCACTAGCAGCTCCTGCCTCTTAGCTGCTACTAGAACCTTCTGATAAGATTCCCGGTCAGAGGAGGTCACAAAACTCTGGAGCTCCGAAGCAAGCCCCTGCAGGAACCTCTGAGCCTTCTCCTCAGCGTCCTGCACCATCTTTGGTGCAAACTGACTCAGCCTCATGAACTCTTGGTGATATAGGTCCACCAACGAGTTCCCTTGCTTCAAATCGATAAAACGATGCAGCATCTCCTCCCTGGCAACTTTCGGGAAGAACTCACCCTCAAATCTGGCCTTGAAGGTAGCCCAAGCTATCGGCTCCACCAACAACTTCTCTTCCGCATCCCACCAATTCCGAGCATTATCCTTGAGTTGCCTCTTCGCCAAATCAACCCATCCAGCCGGGGTGATCTTGGCCATCTTCAGATTGTCCTCGATGTTCCGAATCCACTCATCGGCAGCCAGAGGACCCTCAAAACCATCAAAATACGCGGGACCCAGCTCCCGAAATTGCTTCGCTCCTGGCTCAGAGCGAGGGGCATCCGGAAGAGCCCGGGCAGCTCGAGCAAGTGGAGCATTCTGGACTTGCAAAAGCACGCCCTGTTGCACTTGCATCATCTGGAGCATCATCCGCATCATCTCACCGCTGGTGGGTTCCCGCTCAGGCTCCTCATCATGAGGGACCGCGCCACTACCCCCACCACGGGTAAAACGTCTTCCTGCCATCTAGTGACACAGAAAACGAATCAGATTAGACTCATAGCTTATGACATCGGACGTCGAACTTAGTTTATTGGGCATTCTAATATTATTATCGCTATCCCAAAAATCGCAGTTACAGAAGGACCTACATGGGCCACCACTAAACCTGTCACGACCCGCTTCCCTAAAATGGAGGCGAGACGTGAAAAGGTCCGCACGGGAGTGGAGCTGTGAAGCCTCAAACCCGATAAGCGTCAATAAAATATAAGCAGGTCCCTGTAACCACAACGGAATAACAATAATAACACAAGGAGAGACTGAAATAAAATTCACATCTCATAAATTGTCCAACATCAACATAAGTCCAACATCCAGAAAAGCCACCAGGCTAAAGGAAAAGAGTCTCAAGGCCCAGAATAAGGCCAACAAAAGAAACGACAACAACAAAATATAGGTGCTACGCACCGATAACAAAACAACTGTCTATCAAAAGTAAAACACAACGAAGACACTAGGACTGGTCCCCAGTGTCCACGTACTCCCCGTCAAACACAAGCTCGGGCTTGGCGTCAGCAAACACCTCGTCCTCAACAAGGTACTCGGGCTCAGGATCTAACATGTGTCACCCAAAAGAGTAAAGGGGCACATGTCAGCAAGTCTAAAAGACTTGAGCAAGGAAACTGAAAGTAAGGCTCTAGCAACCTAGCAGTTTAGTATGCATGACATGGCAGTTATACCATGAGTGCACAATTGAAACATGGCAAGACAATTTGTACAAGAGAACAATCATCGGGACAAGACAAGACAAGACAAGACAAGAGTAGCCACGCTACTATCAATCTCAATCAATTCACTATTCATGTTGTTTTGTAGATGTTTACGCCTTACAGCTGAATGGTTTCACATCCGCTGAGTGGCCGCTTAACAACTACCCCAAACCCAAGAGTTTACGCCTTACCACTGTAGTTGCTGATCGGGCAGACTCCCAGTTGATTGGTCGCTTAACTCTTACCCCTAATACCCACACGTAATGGAGCCAGGGTCCCCGCACAATGAACTCAGCTAGTGAGCCTGGGGTTGCCCCGCACATGAGCTCGCATTATTAAACATTTGGCGTAGGGGTGCACCTAGCCGGAAACACGCAATTTCGGGCATTGGCTATCAACCAACACATGGCCCGCTTCTGGAACACGAGCCAGGAACACAAGCATTTGTAGCAAAGCTACACAATCACAGAAACACTTAAGAATGCAATGACATGACAATTAATTTGCGTACCGTTAATGGAAAGTAAACATGACATGGAAATTGTGCAACATGCTATATGTGTTGGAACTAGCTTCGTTGTCAAGCTAGTTCCCCAATTTGCGCCTAGGCGAGTATCATTTCGTCGCCTAGCCTCTTTTACGCCTACAACAAGCAAATGGCCTAAAACATGGCCTAAACCCTAAGTGGCAAGTTTCACTTGCCTAGCACCGGGGATGACGACCACTTAGTCACACGAATGCCAATCTACGGGGGAATCGCTGTTATGGGGGAAACAAACACCAAACAACATGAAATTTATTAGGGTTTCACAAAAATTATAAATAAGTTATGAAAACAACAGTAGATCGATTTCTTACCAAGAGGAGACGGAAGAAACACTCCGGGGAACCCTAGGATCAGATCTGGAAAAGATTGGAGAAGTTTGGGGAAACTAGGGTTTTGGGGGATTTGGGGATTTTGATGGATTTTGGTGAGATTTTGGGGAAGATGAGAGGTAGATAGAGTGGATGGATGGTTTGGATGATGGATTTAGGGCTTGGAATGAAGGATTGAAGCTTGGAGGAAGATGGGGGCTCAAGGGGGAAGATTTTAGGGTTTTGGGTCGTGTTGAGGAAGAAGAAATCGTTTGGGATGGGTTTAAATAGGTTGGGCTGGCGGCTGCCCAGAAATTAGGGTTTCAACACTGGTTAGTCGGTCAAAGAGCAACCACTGACCGACTAGTTTGGCAACTAGTCGGTCGGTCGACCAACGCAGACCGACTAAGTGCAAACAGTAACTCCTGAACGAAAATAGGATTCTAGAGTTAGTCGGTCCATGAACAAATACTGACCGACTAGTTTATCATCTAGTCGGTCGATGAACGTTCTTAGACCGACTAAGAGTAAACAGTAACTCAACTAAAATTAAGATGATGTGTTAGTCGGTTAAAGAAGCATTGCCGACCGACTAGTTTGCAACCTAGTCGATCAACCAACGTTCTTAGACCGACTAACGATAAACAGTAACTCCTGAATAATTTTAGAAAGCCAACTAGTCGGTCCAAGAAGGATTTCCGACCGACTGGATCGTCATCTAGTCGGTCGGTGCCCCTTCTTACACCGGCTAATGAGCACAAAAAGTTCCGATACGGAGCGCGGGGCCCCGGGATCGATTCCTAAGACTCCTAGGCTTGATCTAATAGTAAGATACGACCGTTATGAAGTCCGTCACGAATGACATACTTCGAAATCGACAATCCTAAGGAAGAAACGAGAAAATACGACGAATCGATCGAAAATGAAAGCTACGGAGACGAAAACCACACATGAGGAGAAAATCCACCAAAACATATATTATATTATATTATATCCAGATACATGAAAAGCAGTTGTTACATCGCTACTTAGCCTTCGTCCTCGATCCCCACAATCTTGAGTTATTCTGCTGCGTCTGTGTCGGTAGAGTTGAGCTCCACTGCGTAACAAATTGGTATCAAAGAAGTATGGTTTTTGCGATCAACGTAGAAGACGAAGATGAGTAGCTGTGGCGATTACGGTTCTCCAAAGGCAGTCTCCAAAGGCATCGACTTCTGGGAGGATCACTTCAGTATGTGGAGATACGAAGTCATGAATATCTTGAACCAACTTGGTCAAGATATTGCATTGGACGAGAAGCCGACGGGCATGTCCGATCAGGAGCGGAGAACTCTGAACTGGAGGGCATGTGGAACCATTCACTTGTATTTGTCAAAGGAGACGAAATACCCATATATGGAGGAGACAAGTGCTAGCAAGTTATGGAAGGAACTCGACGACAAGTACATGACAAAGAACATCCAGAACTGGCTACACTTGAAGAAGAAGCTGTTTGGGTTGAAGTTAGCCGAGGGTGTTTCTTTGGAGAAACACCTCGACTACTACAACGAGCTTCTTACCGACCTGAGGAACGTCGACGTGAAGGTCGATGATTCTCCTCAACTCTCCACCCATCGAGTATGAGTACTTGGTGTCGGTTCTTACCTATGGTAAGGAATTGATCACATTTGAAGAGGTGTCCAATGCTCTGATGAGCAAGAGTTCAGGAAGAATGATGGGGACACCAGCAGCCGAGCTTCGTGCGACACTCTTACAGTCGTAAGGGGTCGTAGTGGTGAGAAGGGTGGAGATCGAAGGCGGTATTTCACATGCAAGTCCAGAGACAAGACAAGAGGCCCCTAGCACAAGGTGGAAAAGGACCAATGTGCTTTCTGTAAAGAAAGAGTACATTGGGTCAGAGACTGCCCCAAGGCAAAGAAGAAGCACGTCACAACAACCAATGTCGCGAAGGGCCTTGAGGTCGAGGAGTATGTATTGGTCAGTGCTTCGGAGGGCATGACGTCAGATGGTTGGGTGCTCGACTCTGGGTGCTCGTTCCATATGACACCACATCGAGAGTACTTTACAACCTTCAGGGAAGGTTGTAAGTTCACGGTATTGCTGGGCGATGACTGAGCTTGAAGTTCGGCATGCATCGGGACAGTGTGGATGAGGATGGGCGACGGTGTTACACGAGACATCGAGGAGGTGCGCTTTGTTCCAGATCTAAGGCATAATCTTATATCGCTCGGCTTACTCGAATCTAAGAGATGTCAAGTGACTATGGAGAATGGAGCTCTGAGGGTGACCTGAGGAGCAATGATCGTGATGAAAGGGAAGGGTCAAGGCAACCTCTATCACCTGGATGACTCGGCCGTAGCTGGCACATTGGCTCTGACTCGTGAGGCTGAGGTGGACGACTCAATGTTATAGCACATGTGACTAGGTCATGTGGGCGAGAAAGCATTGTAGAAGCTTATCGTTGGGGGTCGTCTAAAGGGAGCCAAGATTGTAATGCCCTACCAGCTACTGCACAAGTACTAGAGGGGGGGGGGTGAATAGTACTTTAAAATAATAAGGAGTATAATTCCAAATTAAATTGCAAACAACTACCAAATCAATTTGCGGAAGCTTAAATTGAATGACAACACAAAATTAACAATGCTAACAAACGATGTTAATGGGTTCGGATCCACCCAAGTCTCCCCGACTTGTTCCCGGTGATCCTACGTCCCAACCACCCGGATCCCCTCCGGATACTTGAGTTAGAAACCCTAACTCAAGATTTCCACTATGAATATCTTGTGAAAAACCTTCACAAGATCAAATCATACATGCAATAGCAAACGTGAATCCCACAACCCGGGATCACAACCTTCTCTCACAACCGAGAGAATCACAAAGCAATATTAAAGAGTTTAATATGAAATAAACAATCTTACCACAAAATCCTATACCTTGAGTTTTTCTTACCCAAATGGTGAAATGAAGGATTTGAGGAAGATGAAGTCACCAAGACCTAGCACCAAGGAAATGACCAGCAATCGGTGCCTAGGGAAGATTTGGAGACTTGGATCAAGCAATAGCTTGAAGAGCTCACCAAGAACACGCTTCTCTCTAGATGGATTCTAGATCTAGAAATGAGAGAGAATGGGTTTCTTGTGAGGAAGAGAGCTTTAGATTTGAGTGAGAATGGCTATCTCTTTTGATCTCAATGAATCTCTGAATGGAAGCTCTAACCTAGATAGAAATGACCTAGGTTCGTATTTATAGGGTCCCATAAAAACAAGTTAGGTCATTCTCCAACGGATAGAAATCTGTGAGAATTAGTCGGTCAAAGAACAATCACTGACCGACTAGTTCATCAACTAGTCGGTCAGTCAAACAGCATGGACCGACTAAGTGAAGATCTGAGAAGAGATAGAATTTCAGACCTAGAAATCTAGTCGGTCCAAGAAGACTTTCTGACCGACTAGTTTCACAACTAGTCGATCAGTCAGTGAACGTAGAACGACTAAGAGGCAAAATGAAATAGTCTGAACACAAGTTGACTTAGTCGGTCCAAGAACAAAAGTTGACCGACTAGATTGTCAACTAGTCGGTCACCAAACGTTCTTAGACCGACTAACGATAAACAGTAGCTTAGGAGAAATTTAGCATGAACAGTAAGTCACAACTAGTCGGTCAAAGAAGCATCACTGACCGACTAGTTCACAAACTAGTCGGTCGGTGAGTCAACGTAGACCGACTAACTGTAAACAGTAAAGTCCAAGAAATTAAGGAATCAAACTAGTCGGTCCAAGAAGAGTTGCCGACCGACTAGATCACCATCTAGTCGGTCAGTACTTGTTCTTGTACCAACTAACATGCACAATAAAGTCCGAATCGAAGCGTGATGCATCGAGGAAGCTAGAATGAAGTTGTGCAAGGATCCTAGAGCTACGAAATGAGCGTAATGAAGATAGAAACGTAAGATATACTCAAGGCTTAACATTCTATATATCGAAGCTAAAAAGACTATAAATAAAACCTTAATAAACGGTCTTCGAGAGCTTCGATTGAATCTTCATAACTTCCAAAACGGCGCATGAGCTTCAACGAAGCTTTAGGCACGAATACGAGCTTTGGGAAGTGTCGAGATGTCGCTTTGAATGTTCTCGTGAAATTGGCGACGATCTCCAATAATGCGCTCACAAATTGTTAGTTCATGGATTATTTATGTTTGCTCATCATCAAAACCAAATCCGGGGAGTCCAATATTCAACAAAGATTGGGAAGATCGAGTTCTGCAAGCACTGTGTGTTTGGTAAATAGACACATGCTTCATTTGGGACGGTCATACACAATACGAAGGCAACACTTGACTATGTACACACCGACGTATGGGGTCTGTCTAGGATGGCTTCATGTGGGACACTACTTTGTGTCATTCATCGATGATTTCTCACGCATGGTGTGGGTGTTCTCGCTGAAGTCAAAGGATCAAGTTCTTAGCACTTTCATTGAGTGGAAGAAGCTTGTCGAGACTCAGACTGGTCGACGAATCAAGCGCCTGTGAAGTGGCAACGGTGGTGAGTGTAGGTCAGAGCTCTTCGACAAGTTCTGCAGATCGAAAGGGATACAAGGACACTTCATCGTTATCGGTACGCTGCAGCAAATGGGGGTAGCAGAGAGGATGAATCGAACCTTGCTGGAGAAAGATCGATGCATGCTCTCAACTACTGACCTATCGAAGGAGTTTTGGGCAGAGGACCTGGCGTATGCGACCTATTTGGTCAATCGGCTACCATCTGTTGCATTGGAAGGAAGACCTCCGTTGGAGGTATGGTTGAGAAAGCCAGTTTCTGCATATGGATCACTTTGAGTTTGGGGTTGTCCAAGTTACTATACCTTGAAGGAAGATAAACTCGATGCTTGAGCCAAGAAAGCCATCTTCTTGGGTTTCAGCTGTGGTTTCAAGGGATACCAACTATGGTGTTCGACACAGAGGAAGGTGATCCTCAGCAGAGATTTAACGTTTGATGAGTCGACGTTACTAAAGAAGGAGAATGAGCCAAAGGTGCAAGTTGAACAGACACAATTGAAGCAGGTTTTTGACAACATGTCTGATACTCCATAACGGTCGACCGACGACTCCGATCGACCCATACCAAATGTAGCAGAAGGCAGGTTCCAGGCCGTCGATGGTGTAGTTGGTGGCTCAAACTCAGTTGGTGGAGATAGCTCGTCTCTAACGGTCATTCAGTCGAAGGATTCTATCGTAGCGTCGAGGCCGAGGGTGAGATAAGAAAACCTGCAAGGTACTCGGAGTTGGTTTCATTTTCCTATCATGTAGTATATATCGATATTCCAAACTTATTTGATGAAGTGGAGCAATCCGAAGGCCTGAAGCAGTGGAGAAGTGCGATGGATGAAGAGATGGAATCATTGTCAAAGAATGACACATGGGATCTCATGGAGCTTCCGAAGGGTAAGAAGGCAATTGGGTGTAAATGGGTCTACACCAAGAAGCAAGGGCTCAAATCTGGAGATGTTCGCTACAAATCCCGCCTCGTAGCGAAGGGCTTTGTATAGAGAGAAGGTATCAATTACAATAAAGTGCTCTCTCTTGTGGTGAAGCATTGCTCGATTCGGATCCTATTGGCATTGGTTACACAGTTCAAACTTGAACTGGTGCAGCTGGATGTTAAGACGACATTCTTGCATGGAGAGCTCGAAGAGGGGATCTATATTGCTCATCCCGATGGCTATGGGAATGATAAGGGTTGTGCATGTCGATTGAAGAAGTCACTCCATGGGTTGAAGAACTCACCATGGTAGTGGTATAAGCATTTTGAATGCATTATGACGGATGATAAAGGGAATGTTCGCAGTCTCTATGATCATTGTGTGTTCTATTAGAAGTTGGTTGACGGGTCCTTTATCTACCTCCGGCTTTATGTCGATGATATGCTCATAGCTTCATCGAATAAAGAGGAGATTCGGAGATTGAAAGCTAATTTGAGTTCTGCATTTGAGATGAAGGATCTGGGCAAGGCACGGAGGATTCTTAGGATGGATATCACAAGAGATCGAAGTAGAGGTACAGTTCATCTTTCAAAGAGTCGCAATTTGAAGTCTGTTATACAGAAGTTTGGCTGTGAGAAGATGAAGACCGTAGTTACTCTGCTAGCACCTCACTTCAACCTCAGTGCCGAGTAGTGTCCGAAGAATGAAGAGGAGAAGAAGCTCATGACGAGCATACCGTATGCCAATTCAGGGGCCTTGATGTATGCAATGGTATGTACTTGACCCGATCTATCACATGCAGTTAGCATGGTAAGTAAATACATGCACAACCCGGGAAGAGAGCAGTGGTGATCAGTGCAGTGTATCCTGTGTTACCTCAATGGAATAGTCGACGTTGGACTGACATACAGTCGAAGTGTTCATGGTCCACACACTATTGGGTATGCCGACTCTGACTATACAGGCAACTTGGATGGGAGGTAATCAATGACAGGCTATGTCTTCACCCTGGTGCTCCAATATGTTAACAGAGTATCCTTCAGTCTACGGTGCCCAGTCTACTATGGAGGCAGAGTATATGGCATTGACTGAAGTGGTGAAACAGACGATATGGCTGATGGGTCTGATGGATGATCTAGGAGTCTACCAAGAGAGGTGCGGGGTCCATTGTGATAGCCAGAGTGCACTGCACTTGGCTAAGAATCAGGTCTTCCATGCCCGAACGAATCATATCGACGTTCAATTCCAATTTGTCACAGACTATGTGGGAGAAGAAGAAGAGACAACAACTTGTTAAAGATCGAAACAAATGACAACCCGGTAGACATGTAGACGAAGGTTGTATAGGGAGTCAAGTTCAAGCATTGTTTGGACTTGCTCAATGTGGCTCCTCAAAGAAGTTGACGTTGGCCTCAGGAGGGGGATTTGAGGCTCGGTGGATCCATTTGAAACTCGAGGGAGTCAGCCAGTCTCTAGAGGAGACATTCATAGCTCTGGCGAAGCAGTTGGTCCTTCTGAATATTTGGTACTTCGAAACAAAAAGGGGGAACACCATTCGATGCTCAACCAAGGTCGGTGACAATCGTCTGTTGGACATAGGGTTGAAGATCGCTAAGGTGGAGATTTGTGGATAAGTTGGCTCGATAAGGTGCAGAAGTAGTAGTTGCATGGCAGACGAGTTATCTTATGCTGAGGTAACTCGACTGCACCTGGATTCGATATATCTAACTCTGTACAAGTCAGATACGAGGATGCTGGGCATGTGGCTTCATCAGCATAGTAGGGTCGATCAGTCGTCAGTTCGAGTCTGAAGGTTGATCGCTTGGCATTGGGTCGATGGGTTGTAATGCGGTTAGAGTTTGTGTTTGGTCGATCGGTCGTTTTAGAGGCTCAAAGGATGAAGGCTCGTATGCAAGGCTCGACACTTGGGTTGATCGACACAGAAGGAAGGTCGATCGGTTGAAGGGAGCCCATTGAGATGCGGCCCACTAGGAAGCGGCGATTGGTCCACTAGGTTGTGGCGACATTAATTGCGTGCATTGAGTGGTGATAGGATTGGATGCCGTACTTGTTGGGATCCGTATCCTTAGGAATTCCTAGCCAATGATGACACCTACTATAACCTAGGGTTATAATTAGGTGGTTTTAGGTTAGGGTTTTGGGTTGAACACATTTGTATCCTTTGAGAGAGCCGCCATCGATGAGAGCCAACTTTGAGAAATTGTGTTGTTAGCTTTTGGAGAGATCATGTGTGCTTCTTCTTTGTTGGACGAAGAGAAGATTTATATTGATTCTCTCCTTTCGTAATAAAGCTCATCGGTGTTCCCCCTTGGCCATCCACGGCCTAAAAGCAATCGTGTTTGTGCTCTATTTGTTCGCTACTTATCCGTCATCTTCGCTCCCCACAATCTTCAGTTATTCCGCTGCATCTGTGTCGGTAGAGCCGGGCTCTGCCGCGCAACAAACTCAAGGAAAGATAACTTTTAAAGATGTGAATAAAGGAGTCATTGGTAAGCATCTCCATTTAGTTAAGTCTATTTGGTTGATGTTTTAGCAAAACTTGGATAAATTATTTTATCACTAGAAATTTGTGAATTCTTGCTGGTGCATCATGTTCATGCATGTGGTTATATTTTCATATAAGCTATGTTCTTTTTGGGTGTGTTTGGATTGAGAGAAAATGAAAGAAAGAAAAATGAAATGAAAAGGAAAGAGAATAAGAAAAAGAAAAAGAAAAAGAAATAAGATGTTGTGAAGGGAAAAGTAGAGTAATAGGTGTAAGGGGGTTAGGAGCCCCCTTACCCTTATATATATTGCTTTCAATGATGGGCCAGATACCCAATGGGCCTCATGGGCATATTCATAACACTTCCCATTATCCAACCAACATTGAATAAGAGGTGGATTCTTCAGGATCCAAGTTAGGATAACTGTCTTGTTAAATAAAGAGCAGTTTATCTATAACTTCTCCTGTTTTAGGGATGTGTCTAGGGGGTGGATACTTCAGGATTCAGAGTCAACGAGGTTGCCTCGTTAAAACCTTGACTATGGAAAACCCTGTGGGAAAAAACCAATAGCCAAGAGAAAAGAGTACAACTCTGCAGTTGACTCCCCCTCATCTAGGAGTGGCAAACGGGTCGGGTGGGTCCGGGTTTGGGTCGGGTCAGATTTGACCCGACCCGGATAGGGGTAAACCCTAACTCGACCCGGATGGAATCTGGGTCGGGTGGGTCCGGGTTCGGGTCGGGTCGGGTCGGATTTGACCCGACCCGTATACGGGTAAACCCTAACTCGACACGGATTGAATCTGGGTCGGGTTCGGGTGACCCGGAAAATTTCCGGGTCGGGTTCGGGTTAACCCGTCGGGTTAAGATTTGACTTATACACTACTGCTCCTTTTTCGATATCCAGCTATTTATTAAGAGCCACCGACAATTTATGAAGTGTTGCATAATTTCCAGTAGCTCGTCGCTTAAACCGCACTGATGATAGCAAGAAAGTATAATTAACGTTACCCTTTTATTAACGAAAGTAATAAAATTAACAAAAAAGTTGTATGTAAAGGGAATTGAATTCAAGACCTCTTAAAGAAGAGGACAACAATTCAAATCATATAAGCACAAATCAGATTGCAACTGCGTAGTGAAGTTATTATATAAATTTTTTTATATATAGAGAAAGTAAACCGGGTTGAATTCGGGTCATCCGAGTTGACATGCCAAACCCATACCTGACCCAGATTTTATCCGGGTCGGGTCGGGTCAACCCGTTTCCTACTTGACCCGTAATGGCCCCTACCCATGTACAAGTTTCTCAAAGATACTAGTATGTAGGGATTTGGTAAGCAAATCCGCCAAGTTATTAGATGATTGGATCTTCTGTACCTCAATCTGTTTTTGCTTCTGAAGGTCATGCGTCCAGAAGAACTTGGGAGAGATATGCTTCGTCTTGTCGCCTTTGATGTAGCTGTCATGTAGCTGGGCTATACATGTTGCATTGTCTTCATGGAGTGGAGTAGGCTCAAGAACACCGGTCATCAGGTTGGTAGAGGTGAGAATGTGCTGGATCATAGAACATAGCCAGAAGCTCTCTTTGCTTGCTTCATGGATTGCTAGAAGTTCTGAATGTGTGGATGAGATGGTCGTCATGGTCTGCTTCACAGATCTCCAAGATATGGCAGTGTCGCCATATGTGAACATGTATCCGGTCTGAGACTTCTCGGTATGAGGATCGGACCTGTAACCTGCATCAGCATAACCAACTAAACCTGTTTTGTCTCATTCTTATAGAATAGACCTAAGTCTGTGGACCCTTGGAGGTAGTGCATAAGATGCTTAAGTCCGGCCCAGTGCCGCTGTGTAGGTGCATCATTATATCTGGCTAGTAGGTTGACTAAATGTTATGTCAGGACGAGTGCAGTTAGCCAGGTAAAGGAGTGCACCGATAGCACTTAAATAAGGCACTTCAGGGCCTAGTACTTCCTCCACCTCTTCCAGCAGTCAGAAAGGGTCTTTATGCACATCCAATGATCTAACGACCATTGTGGTACTGAGGGGATGACACTTATCCATTTGGAACTTTTCGATAAGTTCGATGTATAAGTTGACTTGTGTAACAGGATCACATCGTTAAGATGCTCTATTTGAAGACCTAGACAGAATTTTGACTTTCCGAGGTCATTCATTTCGAAAGTTTCTATCAAGTTTTTAGAAATCTCAGTGATCTCTCCAGGAGATCCGATGAGGTTCAAGTCGTCCACATAGACGGCTATAATGACAAATCATGTTGCCTTTGCTCTTATAAAGATGCAAGGGCAGACTAGGTCATTTTTAAATCCTTGTTTTGCAAGAAAATCGTTCAGTCTGTTATACCACATCCTTCCAGATTGTTTTAGACCAAATAATGATCTTTGCAGTTTCACTGACTAGATGTCACATTGTTTCTCTTTTAGTGTTGTAGGTAAAGAATAACCGTCAAGCAATCTCATATAGATGTCTCGGTCTAAATTGTCGTATAGGTATATAGTCACGACGTCCATATGCTACATATCTAAAACCTCTTGAGCTGTCAAGCCAATGAGGAATTGGAAGGTGATCACGTCCATGACCGGGGAGTATGTGGCTTCAAAATCCACCCCTGGACGTTGGGTAAAACCCTATGCTATGAGCCTTGCTTTGTAGCGTACGATCTCATTTTGTTCATTTCTTTTTCTAACAGATACCCATTTATAACCCACAGGTTTTACACATTTTTGTGTCTGGACAATTGGTCCGAAGACCTTGCATTTTGTGAGTGAATCCAACTCCACTCCTATTGTCGCTTTCTACTTTGGCCAATCATCTCTGCTTTGACATTCTGTCAGAGAGTGCGATTCAATATCATCGTCGCAGTATGCGACGTTGATGGCAATATTACACACAAATGTGTCATCTATAATTGTGCTCTTTCTGTCCCAATACTCTCCAGTTCGTACATAATGTATCGAAACTTCATTTTCTCCTGGTTTTTCCTCTGTTTGAGAGTTTGGGAGAGATGGGGTAGCAGGGCTTATAGTAGCATCCTGTGGTGGTATTGTTTTACCATTGCCAAGGGTCCTACTCTTTCGAGGGAAGTGGTCCTCCTCACTTTTTAAGAGGTCCAACCATTTCTGCTGCAGGCGGATTGCATCCATTTTTCGGTTTGTCAATCCTAGCTGGAGTGTTAGCAGCAGGGACGTATGATCTGTCAATCTTCTGGTTGTCAGTAAATTTGTCCGGCAAGAGATGGACAGTGTTTTGGATATGGAGAATCTTCAGAACATCCTCCTCACGCTGGCTTGTGGGCGGATCAAAGTGACTTAGTGTCTTTGTATTCCAAGTGATACTCTCTGAAGCTTCAGGCTTCTTGGAGATTCGGGTTCAATATTACATATTTAACCCCCAATTTAGCCCTATTTTGTGCTCATGTGATGCTACATTGTTCTCTAATTCATACGTATTTTCTATACATTTATTTATTATAGAAAACACTCTATTTGAGCACAAATCAGTAATTAACAAAGTATTTCTGAACTTTTTATATTTTTCCTAGCTTCGTCTTGATCTCACGATTCCAACGACTATTTATTTGTATTTTTCTGACACATGTGCTAATTACTGTGAATTTTTGAATGCAGAATACCAATTAATTGGAGAAATACGCAAAGAAATACGATTATACGGCCGCCGACCAATCACTCGCTGACACATGTCAATGATCCGCCCATTCCCACCTTCATCCGACGGTTCACGAGCGCAGCTCGTATAGGGTGACGTGGACAAATCTACACCGTCGACCGCACGATCCAACGGCTGATCGAGCTCTCCGCGCTGCAGCTAAGTTCGGGCGATGCGGCTTAATGAAGACCGTTGGATTCTCATCCAACGGTCTGGATCGAACCGTATCCGATCGAAAAGGCGGGTCGACGTGGCCTCTCGAGGACGGTCGATTGACGATCGTGCGGTCGAGATTTATCCCGAAACTAAGGAGAGGCGGGCGAATTCAGCTAGCGACGTGGCCACATCCTGGCCACACATCGAGGATCCAACGGTCGATCGAGCTCCCGCATTTTAAACGCGAGGCTGCTGAGTTCGCTTCGAGCGGGGGACACGCGGCAATCATCGGACGGCCCCCGCTCCGATTGAACGGCGTGAATTAATTCCGAGCTGGGTTTGGGGATCAAGTGGATGTGGATTCGAAGCGGGCGCGGATCCGACATTTTGGGCTACGTGGCCAACTAACAACCGTGTGATTTCAATCCAACGGCCGAAGATGACTCCGAAGTGGATTCGAACTCGGATGCGGGCGCACGAATCCTTAATGACACGTGGCACTCTCTAGTTGAATCGCGCGAGATCGGACGGCTGCGATTGCGAGCGGCTGAATGGGTTTGGGTTTTAAGTAAACGGGAGCGGTTTCGAACCCAATAAGCTTCCCAAACCCGCAATGAGCCTATATAAGGTATTCCTAGGGTTTTTGGGCGTATACAAGCAGATTGGGGCGTATTTTGAGCGAATTGGAGGCTCTAGGAGCCGTATTTCGCCAGGGAAAAATTCTGTAAAATTCCAGAGGCTATTTTCTTATTTCCAGAGAGTTTTGGTGTCTTTTCAAGGAGATTTGGTGATAAATTTCTTAACTTCTACTCCGTATTTTGGTGTTTTCTATTGTATTTTGCTATGAACTTGAAGTATTTGGCTATGAAACTTGTTTATTCTTGCACCATGAGTAGCTAAATTGTTATTGTGCATGGTTTGGCGTAGTTAGGGGATATGATGTGTGTTTATTTGGTTGTATTCCTTGTGATAAATCATTAAACATCGTTAAAGTTGTAATCTTTGTTCGTAAATCGTCTTTTTCATCTTCCAAAAGAAGTGATTGAGTTGATGATCGCCCCAAAAGGGTGAGTTTTGATCTCCCCAAAAGGGTGTTTCATATCGTAGTTTTGATCTCTCCAAAAGAGAGTTTCATATCGTATTATAACTTTAGCGACGATCTTATTGAATATTGTGATTTAACCCCCAAAAGGGTATCTTCCGATGAATTGCTCCCAAAAGGAGAATTCATTGAGTTATATTGGGTATTTTCCGGTGAATTGCTCCCAAAAGGAGAATTCATTGCGTTATACTTGACAACCAAATTAATACGAATCATTGCTCCTAATGAACCCATACCATGTGCATGCTTTTTTATAGATATTTTATTACACGATTTTCCTTGTTTATATTGTTCACGTGTTCACATCATCATCATTGCCATCATCATTGAAGTGGTTAGTTTCTTTTCGTAGGCTTTCTATTTGATTTGAGCTGTGGTTGCAACAGATTTCCTCCTGAGGATTCGACATCTGGACTCCCAGATTATATTACTTGTACGGACTCTTGCGCTTGAGAGAGAGCACCTTTTTCGGTCCCACCAAGTTTTTGGCGCTGTTGCCGGGGAGGAATGGTTTGTGACTACGGTTTATTTCATTTAGAGGACCTTCGGTGAGATCTTTCCACTTTACTGTATATAAATTTTTGTTTAATTTTTTGTACATAAACTTTTTTAATGGAGTATATGAATTTCTATTGCACAAACAATCTGTATGATGCAAGGTATGCTAATGCACACAAACATAGGATGGAGAAGCTCAAAATTGTTAATTTTAATCAAACTGACTGTGAAACTTTCTTTCAGGCCTGGAGGAGGTTCACAGACCTAATATCGAGCTATCCGCAGCATGGGTACCCAAATGAAGAGCTTATGGCGTCCGTCCTAGATGGACTACGACCACAGCTGCAGGAATTATTGGGAGTCATGACGCCGACAGAGGCGTGGCAATACATGGAGTCTCTGCAAGAAAACGAAGAAACCATGGAAGAGACTTCAGAGTGTGATTCAACAGAGCCTTCGTGCCTTGATCAAGAAGAGCAAAACATAGACGTACCTTTGCAATCCTTGAAAGAGGAAGTTTACCTGATTATTCAGACACAGGAGGCTACATCCCATCAATTCCAGGTGAATTTCCTTGCTCGGAGTCGGCAGATTCAAAATTCCATTGAAAATCTTAATTTGATTGCCGCTTGCTTAGAAGAAAATAATTATTTTAAAATTCAACTTCAAGAATCTAATACGAATTTATCTTCTATTACAGGTACATCGAGCGAGACATGTCACGTTGAGGGCAAAAATAATATCTACATCGCAGAAAGTGTGTGCAAAAGAGAGGACGAGCTAGCAATTTTGGATGAACGAGAGGAGGAGACAGCTAGGGACAAGGGTTTTGAGATTATCGCCATGGAGTCAGAACCATGCCCTCCTCCTGTTTTGTCCCAAAATCATTTACCCCTCTCCGCATTGATCGAGCATCATACCGAGAGTAGTGCAAATCTTTCAGGGAGTAGTCGTCAACTTGCTTTAATTTCTTTCACTTATTTTAATGAATACGTTTGGAATAATTTTATTGCGAAGAATCTTAAACTAATTTGGACTGACATAACTCATCTCTCGCAGGAAACTGGTAAACAGCTTATAGAGATGCTTGGGGTTGTGTTGCTGGGGTCCAGTTTAGTCATTGGAGGAAGATTACTCGTCGAGAAGCGCAAGGAGCAAATTGAACAACTTCTTCCACAATTAAAGATTCGGGATCCGCCATTTGATCACGGTGTGTTCTTTCCAGTAGTGTAGTTTTTATATGCTTTCTAGGTTGCTTGCTTGAATAAACTCATACCCCTTTCGACATTGAGGACAATGTCCATCTTTAGTTGGGGGGTGTGTATGAGACCTTAGGATTTTTTTGAGAAGAATAAATCACCAAATCTCATCATTTAAAACTCCTTCATATGCCTCAAATACAGATGATTACGCATTAATTGAGTTCTGAAAATTTTTTATGGCTTGAGTTGATTATTTTTCCTTCATGGAATTACTGTTAATATACTATTCATGAAAACTTTCAATTTCGACGATTAATATCTCGAAATAGTTTGAATTTATTTCATGCATGATAATGTGATGAAAAAGTTTAAGTATACACGATTTATAAGAATAGTCTTCAAGTTGAAGAGGAATGTGGCCATGTTTATTAATGTTTATGTTCGAAAATATGGGTGTTGAGTTGCTTACAAAAGAAAAAAGAAAGAAAGAAAAGAAAAGAAAAATGAATGAAAAATGAATGATGAAAAATGAATGAATAAGTATGTCACTAATAAATAACTTGGTTGGCTCGAATAGTACAGTCCGAGGGGTCCTTTTTGGCCTAATGCCCTAATATCGTCTGATTTGGGAGATATTGACAGGAAACTCACTCATTTGATGGAGCGATCCAAGTTATACATTTTTTCTGCGAATGTTGCTTGATGCGCGTTACGCGGAACGAATAAAAGAAAAGAAATGGTGAATATACTAAGAAACTTCAATACCCATGTCTTGAATGATTGTTTTGATAGGCCAATTCCTTGGAAATGAGAAGACTTGAATATAACGACGTGTTATACTTTCGCTTGCGCAAAACGATGCTTGCATGCTATTTATTCAAATTAAATTAGAGAAAATATCATGTGATTGATTTTGTTCATGGATAGTGTATATTGATAGTCTAGATCATGTTGGAAAGCGTACTATTGAGCCATGCCATAAGCGATCGAAAGAACTTATTATTTTATTGATCATTCGTATTAATCGCTATTTTTGCTAGAGACTAACAAATCGCTAGTTGGGGGGTGTGATTCGGGTTCAATATTACATATTTAACCCACCATTTAGCCCTATTTTGTGCTCATGTGATGCTACATTGTTCTCTAATTCATACATATTTTCTACACATTTATTTATTAGAGAAAACACTCTATTTGAGCACAAAACAATAATTAACGAAGTATTTCTGCACTTTTTATATTTTTCCTAGCTTCGTCTCGATCTCACGATTCCAACAACTATTTATTTGTATTTTTCTGAGACCTGTGCTAATTACTGTGAATTTTTGAATGCAGAATACCAATTAATTGGAGAAATACGCAAAGAAATACGATTATACGGCCGCCGGCCAATCACTCACTGACACGTGTCAACGATCCACCCATTCCCGCCTTCATCTGATGGTTCACGAGCGCAGCTCGTATAGGGCGACGTGGACAAATCTACACCGTCGACCGCACGATCCAACGGCTGATTGAGCTCTCCGCGCTGCAGCTAAGTTCGGGCGATGCGGCTTAATGAAGACCGTTGGATTCTCATCCAACGGTCTGGATCGAACCGTATCCGATCAAAAAGGCGGGTCGACGTGGCCTCTCGAGGACGGTCGATTGACGATCATGCGGTCGAGATTTATCCCGAAACTAACGAGAGGCGGGCGAATTCAGCTAGCGACGTGGCCTCATCCTGGCCACACATCGAGGATCCAACGATCGATCGAGCTCCCGCATTTTAAACGCGAGGCTGCTGAGTTCGCTTCGAGCAGGGGACACACGACAATCATCGGACGGCCCCCGCTCCGATCGAACGGCGTGAATTAATTCCGAGCTGGGTTTGGGGATCAAGCGGATGTGGATTCGAAGCGGGCGCGGATCCGACATTTTGGGCTACGTGGCCAACTAACAGCCGTGTGATTTCGATCCAACGGCCGAAGACGACTCCGAAGTGGATTCGAACTCAGATGCGGGCGCACGAATCCTTAATGACACTGTAACGGCCGGTACTCACCATTCGTTATACGGTTGTGCGTATAGCAATTTCGAGTACCTGATTGGTTTTGTGCTTGGTATATGAGTCGTGTCGTTGAGTCGATAGGGCCGTAGCACCTTAGTTGCATCCTTAGCAAGCTGACCCCGACGTGTGCCCAACTTGGAATTACTGTCGCATTTGGACCCCGTATCCTTTATACGCTTTCGTGCACGTAGACTTGTTCGTGCACGTATTTATTTTAGACTTGTCCGTAATCGAACCCTATAGTATGATATGTCGTTGTGACCCTCTCGGAGAGTATTAAATTGTGGCACTAATTTGGAATGTCATTTCACGGGTCGTTCTCCCACGATTTGACCTTGTTTGACGAGACGTCACGATTTTCACTTTTGTCGAGAGGCCTTTCTAATTTTAATTTCATTTCTCGTCATCGAAATTGTGATCCGTCTTCTCTTTCTTCTTTCTCTCCTCATCCCGGTCACCTCAATATTTATTTCACAATTTTTGGGTCCCGTTTGACCTACTTTCACTTTTTCCCAGTTTAATAATTGGATTAACCCTAAGTTTCACTTGGAGTATATCCCCTAATATTATTATTATATTATTATGCATGCTAAATCAATTTACCCAGCCCACTCTTTACTCCTGGCCATACCCAACCCATGTGAGGAGAGAGTGTCACGTCCCGCTTCCCTAAAATGGAGGCGAGACGTGATAAGGTCCGCACGAGAGTGGAGCTGTGAAGCCCCAAACACGATAAGCGTCAATGAACATAAGAAGGTCCCTGTAACCACAAGCGGAACAACAATAATAACACAAGGAGAGACAAAAACAAATCTCAATCTCAGAAAATGTCCATCATTAAAATTAAGTTCAACATCCAGAAAAGCCACCAGGCTAAAAGAAAGAGTCTAAAGGCCCAGAACAAGGCCAAACAAAGACAAACGTAAACAGAGTATAGGTGCTACGCACCGACAACAAAACATCAGTCTAAAACAAAAAGGGGAAAGCTCAACGAAGACACTAGGTCTGGTCCCCAGTGTCCACGTACTCCTCGCTAAACACAGACTCGGGCACGACGTCCGCAAACACCTCGTCCTCAACAACGGACTCAGGCTCGGGATCTAACATGTGTCACCCAAAAGAGTAAAGGGGCACATGTCAGCAAGTCTAAAAGACTTGGGCAAGGAAACTGAAGGTAAGGTAAACTAGCAACCTAGCAGTTATAGTATGATGCATGGCATGGCAAGCATAGTATGGAAGAGACAAGTAAAGGGAAGTACAAGTAGCAAGTATGTCACTGATAACAAGTGAAACACGGACTAGTACAAGTCAAGTGGTTCACGTCAAGTAAACAAGTTGTGCACAGAGATTCCGCCCGTTGGCTAGAGTGGCTGATCGGGCCAACTCCTAAGCTCAAGTGACCGTTTATCTCTACCCCTCCACGTGTATCGAGCCAGGGAATTACCACGAACACAGAATGCTCGCTTCTGGAATACGAGCCAGGAAGTGTATTTAACAAGTATGGCGTAGGGTTATGCCTGCAACGCAGGTGCCTAGCCGGTAAACAAGTAGGTCGGGCATTGGCTATCAACCAACTCACGTAGCCCGCTTCTGGAACACAGACCAGGAAACACAAGTATTGTAGCGTGTGCTACGAATGTGACATACAACATGGGTAGCATGGATGACAATTAATCCGCGTACCGTTAATCAAAATTAAACATGACATGTAAGTTATGCAACATGATAAATGACGGTCCTAGCTTCGTTGTCAAGCTAGTTCCGGAAATTGCGCCTAGGCTAGTATCATTTCGTCGCCTAGTCTCTTTTACGCCTACAACAAGCAAATGGCCTAAGACATGGCCCAAACCCTAAGTGGCAAGTTTCACTTGCCTAGCACCGAGGATGACGATCAACGAGGGTTCGTCTCACGGACGCTAATCTACGGGGAAGTCACGTATCGGAAGCAGAAGAATGATGCCGAGCAAGCACGGCAACGGAAGAAACGCTCCGGGGAACCTTGGGTTCAGATCTGGAATAGATGGGGAAATTATGGAGAAATGGGGTTTTGGGGGATTTTGGGGGATTTGATGAAGGTTTGAGGAAGATGAGAGGTAGAATGTGTTAAGTGAGGGTTTGGATGATGGATTTTGGGCTTGGGATGAAGGAATAAGGGTTTGAGGTATTAGGGGGCTCAATGGGGGAGAAATTAGGTTTAGACTTGAAGAAGAAGAAGAAGAAAACGTTTGGGAGGGGTTTAAATAGGAAGTGCTGGCGGCTGCCCAGAAATTAGGGTTTCGACACTGATTAGTCGGTCAAAGAAGGTTGGCTGACCGACTAGTTTAGCAACTAGTCGGTCGGTCGATTAGCTGTGACCGACTAACACCAAGCAGCGAAATTAGGGAAAAATCGGGGTAATGAATTAGTCGGTCAAAGAACAACCACTGACCGATTAGTTTGGGAACTAGTCGGTCGGTTGACCAACGCAGACCGACTAAGTCCAAACAGTAACTCCGGTACAAAAATAGGATTTAGATTTAGTCGGTCAAAGAACAACTACTGACCGACTAGTTTTGAATCTAGTCGGTCGATGAACGTTCTTAGACCGACTAAGAATGAATAGTACTTGGTGTCAAAAATGATCATAGAGCTAGTCGGTTAAAAAACGATTTCTGACCGACTAGTTTGCAACCTAGTCGGTCGACCAATGTTCTTAGACCGACTAATGATAAACAGTAACTCCTGAACATTTAACAAAGCCCACTAGTCGGTTCAAGAAGGTTTTCCGACCGACTGGATCGTCATCTAGTCGGTCGGTGCCCCTTCTTACACCGGCTAATGTGCACCAAAAGTTCCGAAATGGAGCGCGAAGCTTCGGGATCGATTCCTAAGACTCCTAGGCTTGATCTAACAATAAGATATGACCGATATGAAGCCCGTCACGAATGACTTACTCCAAAATCGACGATCAACGGAAGAAGATAGGAAAACGCGACGAAACGATCGAAAATGAAAGCTACGGAGAAGAAAACCACACACAAGGAGAAAATCCACCAAAACATATAATATAATACAATAAATCCAGATACATGAAAACCAGTCGTTACATCCTCCCCAACTTAAGAAAATTTCCGTCCTCGAAATTTCCCAACACTCACGTGTCCGGGAACAAAAGTGGTAAACGCTCTCGCATCTCATCCTCATTCTCCCAAGTAGACTCTCCAGGCGAGCCGTGTCGCCACATCACCCTCACAAGATTGAAAACCTTGTTCCGAAGTGACTTCTGACGCCTGTCCAGAATCTGCACTGGCTGCTGGTCATACATCATATCGGGGCGAACGGTAATCTCCGAGAAATACACAGCATGAGATGGATCGCTAATGTATCGACGAAGCTTCAACACATGGAAAACATCGTGAACTCCTTCCAAAGATGGCGGCAAGGCTAAGCGGTAGGATAACTCGCCAACTTTCTCCAGAATGTCAAACGGTCCAATGTATCGCGGGCTCAACTTCCCTCGCTTCCCAAAACGAATCACTCCACGATTCGGGGAAATCCTCAGAAACACATGATCTCCAGGCTGAAACTCCAAAGGACGACGTTTAGCATCCGCCCAATGCTTAAAACGGTCCTGAGCAATCCTCAATCTCTCCCGAATATTCCTGACGACCTCCACAGCCTCCACAATCATCTCAGGCCCCAACAGCTCCCGATCGCCAACGTCATCCCAACTCAATGGCGATCGACATTTCCTCCCATACAAAGCGGCGAAAGGCGCCATGCCAATAGACGCCTGATAGCTGTTGTTGTAAGAAAACTCCACCAGATGTAGATGGTCCTCCCACGAACCCTTGAAATCCAACATGCATGCCCTCAGCATGTCTGCCAAAATCTGAATCGTCCTCTCGGACTGGCCATCCGTCTGCGGATGGTACACCGTGCTGAAACTCAGACGCGTACCCAAACTCTTCTGCAAACTCTGCCAGAACTGAGATATGAATCTCGTGTCTCTGTCCGACACGATACTCACGGGGACCCCATGAAGTCGCACGATCTCCTGCACAATTCACGTTACATCACTATCTAAGCTAGGAAAAGGAAACAAAAACGGAGAGTAAAAGAATTTACCTCCATGTATCTCCCTGCTAGCGCCTCAGTGGACTGTCCTACTCGGAATGGAATAAAGTGTGCGGATTTGGTCAATCGGTCTACGATCACCCAAATCGCGTCATTCTGCTTCGGACTCTGAGGTAGTCCAGTCACGAAATCCATATTGATGTGTTGCCACTTCCACTCCGGAATCGGAAGCGGTTGTAGCAACCCGGCCGCACGCTGATGCTCCGCCTTCACTTGTTGGCAAACCAAACACTTGGCTACACTCCGAGCCACACTCCTCTTCAAACCATGCCACCAATAATTCAGACGAAGATCCTTGTACATCTTGGTCCCACCAGGATGCACAGAATACGGCGAACTGTGTGCCTCCACCATCAACTCCTCTCTAGTATCCCCAGCTGGCACACACAACCTGGCTCCAAACCTCAGCGAGCCATCCTCATGAATCAAAAAGTCAGTCCGCAGACCGGCTTCTACCTGTTCCTGAATCTTCACCAGCTTCGGATCCTCAGCCTGGCCAGCTTTGATCCGATCCACAATCGTCGACTGTATCTGCATACACATCAACGAAGAAGCCTCCCCAGGAAGAACAATCTCCACACCAGACTCGCAAAAATCCTGCTGCAATCTCCACTGCGAGGTCAAAATCATCACCGCTGGAAGCCTACTCAGCGCATCAGGAACCACATTCACCTTGCCAGGGTGATACTACAAATCAATCTCATAATCCGCCATGAGCTCCAACCATCGACGCTGTCGCATGTTGAACTCCTTCTGAGTAAAAATATACTTCAAGCGTTTGTGATCGGTGAAGATCTTCACTTTCTCACTCAGCAGGAAGTGCCTCCAAATCTTGAGCGCAAACACAACATCAGCCAACTCCAAATCATGCGCCGGGTAATTCTTCTCATGAGTCTTGAGCTGACGCGAAGCATACGCCACAACATGCCCGTGCTGATGCAACACACAACCGAGACCCTTACCAGAAGCATCACAAAAGATCTCAAATTCGCTGCTGCGATCAGGCACAACAAGAATGGGGGCAGTCGTCAATCTCTCCCTCAGAACACCAAAGGCATTCTCACAATCACCCGACCAAACAAAAGGTACATCCTTCCGTGTCAACCTGGTCATCGGCTCAGCAATACGGGAAAATTCCTTAATGAAACACCGATAATATCCCGCCAAACCAAGGAAACTCCGGATCTCAGACGCTGACTGCGGAACAGGCCACTCTCTGATGGCCCTAATCTTCTCGGGATCCACTGAAATACCATCCCCAGTCACCACATGCCCTAGAAAAGCAACTCTATCCAGCCAAAACTCGCACTTCGAAAACTTAGCATACAAACGATGCTTCCTCAAAATCTCCAATACCGTCCTCAAGTGCGAGGCATGCTCCTCCTCTGACTTTGAATAGATCAGAATGTCGTCAATAAAGATAACGGCAAACTTATCCAAAAAGTCATAGAAAATCAGGTTCATCAGATTCATGAAAACTGTGGGTGCGTTAGTTACGCCGAAAGGCATAACCACAAACTCATAGTGTCCATACTTCGTCCTGAAAGCTGTCTTCGGAACATCATCCTTCTTCACCTTCAGCTGATGATAACCACTCCTCAGATCCAACTTTGAAAACACCCTCGATCCTCCAAGCTGATCAAAAATATCATCGATGCGAGGCAACGTGTATTTGTTCTTGATGGTCACCGCATTCAACTCCCGATAGTCCACGCACATGCGAAGCGAACCATCCTTCTTCTTCACTAGCAGTACCGGTGCTCCCCACGGAGACACACTAGGATTGATATAACCCTTCTGCAAAAGCTCATCCAGCTGCTTCCGCAATTCCTCCAACTCGGCGGGTGCCATACGATAAGGCGCCTTCGAAATCGGCTGCGCTCCCGGAATAAGATCAATAGAAAATTCTAAAGCTCGATCAGGTGGCAAACCAGACATCTCCTCGGGGAAGACGTCATAAAAATCTCGCACCACAGCTGGCCTCTCCAACTCCATCTGCATAGCCACAATCTCCACCGGCCTGGCCCGAAATCTGACAGGACCAAGCGAGCTGCTACCACGGCTGAACTCAAATACTGGATGTCCGGGAATCTCGAACACCACCTTCTTCCTCCGACAGTCGATCGTAGCATAGAAGCTCGCAAACCAATCCATCCCAAGGACCGCATCGTAGTTGATGATGTCGTGGACAATGAAATCAGCACAAAGCTCACGTCCACAAACCACCAACGGGCAAGAATTGCACCCACGATGCACCGAGACCACACCGTTCCCTGTAACGATATTCCAACTCTTAGGAAGAGAGGACGTCGACAAGGAATGCTTCTCCACGAAGCTCCGCGCCAAAATGCACATCGATGCACCTGAGTCAAAGAGGACTCGTGCAGGAAATGTGCAAACCAAAACCACACCTAGCAAACAGTCTAACAATCAAATCCTATTCTAGCAACAAACATGAGCAAGCAACCAACATAAACAACAATCAAACTAACTAAGGAAGAAAATAGCTAGAATGAGCATTACCTGTAATAACCTCGTCCACGGCCATGCTCTCCTCCTCAGTCATCAGAAAGGCCTGCCCCTCGGTAGAACAGCCTGCCGAAAGGCCTGTCGCTGTGGAACACGGGGCGCTCCACGTCCAGCGGGCACATGGGCTCTCTGCTGCAACGGCGGTGCTGCAACAGGTGCCCTCCAAGGCTGCTTCGACCTCGAACAATCCTTCATGGCATGAGTAGGATCCCCACAGATGACACACTGGCCCAGGAATCTCCTACACTGATCCTTGACGTGCCCGGTCCTACCGCAGAAATGGCAAGTCTTCAGAATAGGCCCCCCTGGCCTCTTGAACTGAGCTGGCTGATTAGGCTTGAAACCAGGCATAACCACCGCTCTGGCCTGCTCCATTGGCCTCTTCCCAGCACCAGAAACATGTCCCCTCCTCTGACTCAGGTTCAGCTCCTGCTGCCTTGCAGCGACCAGAACCTTCTAATAAGAGTCCAGATCAGAGGAAGACACAAAACTCTGGAGCTCCAAAGCAAGTCCCTGTAGGAACCTCTGAGCCCTCTCATCAGCATCCTGCACCATCTTCGGCGCGAACCGTCTAAGCCTAGTGAACTCTTGGTGGTACTGGTCCACCGTCAAGCTCCCTTGCTTAAGATCAATGAAACGCTGCAGCATCTCCTTCTTAGCAGCCTTTGGAAAGAACTACTCATCAAACCTGGACTTAAAGGTAGCCCAAGCTATCGGCTCCACCAGCATCTTCTCTTCCGCATCCCACCAGTTCTGAGCATTATCCTTGAGTTGCCTCTTTGCCAAATCAACCCATCCAGCCGGGGTGATCTTGGCCATCTTCAAGTTATCCTCAATGTTCCGAATCCACTCATCGGTAGCCAGAGGACCCTCAGACCCATCAAAATATGCGGGACCCAGCTCCCGAAATTGCTTCACTCCCGGCTCTGAGCGAGGGGCCTCCGGAGTCGCCCGAGGAGCTCGACCAGCCGGAGCATTCTAGACTTGCAGGAGCATGCCTTGCTGCACTTGCATCATCTGAAGCATCATCCGCATCATCTTCCCATTGGTGGGTTCCCGCTTAGGCTCCTCGTCATGAGGGGGCGCACCACTACCTCCACCACGGGTGATTCGTCTTCATGCCATCTAGTGACACAGAAAACGAAACAATCAGACTCATGGCTTATGACTCGGACGTCGAACTTAGTTTATTGGACATTCTAATATTATTATCGCTATTCCGAAAATTTGCAGGTATAGAAGGACCTGCATGGGCCACCAACAAAACCTGTCACGCCCCGCTTCCCTAAAATGGAGGCGAGACGTGATAAGGTCCGCAAGAGAGTGGAGCTGTGAAGCCCCAAACCCGATAAGCGTCAATGAACATAAGCAGGTCCCTGTAACCACAAGCGGAACAACAATAATAACACAAGGAGAGACAGAAACAAATCTCAATCTCAGAAAATGTCCAACATTAAAATTAAGTTCAACATCCAGAAAAGCCACCAGGCTAAAAGAAAGAGTCTAAAGGCCCAGAACAAGGCCAAACAAAGACAAACGTAAATAGAGTAAAGGTGCTACGCACTGACAACAAAACAGCAGTCTAAAACAAAAAGGGGAAAGCTCAACGAAGACACTAGGTCTGGTCCCAAGTGTCCACGTACTCCTCGTTAAACACAGACTCAGGCACGGCGTCCGCAAACACCTCGTCCTCAACAACGGACTCAGGCTCGGGATCTAACATGTGTCACCCAAAAGAGTAAAGGGGCACATGTCAGCAAGTCTAAAAGACTTGGGCAAGAAAACTGAAGGTAAGGTAAACTAGCAACCTAGCAGTTATAGTATGATGCATGGCATGTCAAGCATAGTATGGAAGAGACAAGTAAAGGGAAGTACAAGTAGCAAGTATGTCACGGATAACAAGTGAAACACGGACAAGTACAAGTCAAGTGGTTCACGTCAAGTGAACAGTCAAGTAAACAAGTTGTGCACAGAGATTCCGCCCGTTGGCTAGAGTGGCTGATCGGGCCAACTCCTAAGCTCAAGTGACCGTTTATCTCTACCCCTCCACGTGTATCGAGCCAGGGAATTACCCCGAACACGGAATGCTCGCTTCTGGAATACGAGCCAGGAAGTGTATTTAACAAGTATGGCGTAGGGTTATGCCTGCAACGCAGGTGCCTAGCCGGTAAACAAGTAGGTCGGGCATTGGCTATCAAACAACTCACGTAGCCCGCTTCTGGAACACGGGCCAGGAAACACAAGTATTGTAGCGTGTGCTACGAATGTGACATACAACATGGGTAGCATGGATGACAATTAATTCGCGTACCATTAATCAAAATTAAACATGACATGTTAGTTATGCAACATGATAAATGACGGTCCTAGCTTCGTTGTCAAGCTAGTTCCAGAAATTGCGCCTAGGCTAGTATCATTTCGTCGCCTAGTCTCTTTTACGCCTACAACAAGCAAATGGCCTAAGACATGGCCCAAACCCTAAGTGGCAAGTTTCACTTGCCTAGCACCGAGGATGACGATCAACGAGGGTTCGTCTCACGGACGCTAATCTACGGGGAAGTCGCGTATCGGAAGCGGAAGAATGATGCCGAGCAAGCACGGCAACGGAAGAAACGCTCCGGGGAACCTTGGGTTCAGATCTGGAATAGATGGGGAAATTATGGAGAAATGGGGTTTTGGGGGATTTTGGGGGATTTGATGAAGGTTTGAGGAAGATGAGAGGTAGAATGTGTTAAGTGAGGGTTTGGATGATGGATTTTGGGCTTGGGATGAAGGAATAAGGGTTTGAGGTAGTAGGGGGCTCAATGGGGGAGAAATTAGGTTTAGACTTGAAGAAGAAGAAGAAGAAAACGTTTGGGAGGGGTTTAAATAGGAAGTGCTGGCGGCTGCCCAGAAATTAGGGTTTCGACACTGATTAGTCGGTCAAAGAAGGTTGGCTGACCGACTAGTTTAGCAACTAGTCGGTCGGTCGATTAGATGTGACCGACTAACACCAAGCAGCGAAATTAGGGAAAAATCTGGGTAATGAATTAGTCGGTCAAAGAACAACCACTGATCGACTAGTTTGGGAATTAGTCGGTTGGTTGACCAACGCAGACCGACTAAGTCCAAACAGTAACTCCTGTACAAAAATAGGATTTAGATTTAGTCGGTCAAAGAACAACTACTGACCGACTAGTTTTGAATCTAGTCGTCGATGAACGTTCTTAGACCGACTAAGAATGAATAGTACTTGGTGTCAAAAATGATCATAGAGCTAGTCGGTTAAAGAACGATTTCTGACCGACTAGTTTGCAACCTAGTCGGTCGACCAATCTTCTTAGACCGAATAACGATAAACAGTAACTCCTGAACATTTAACAAAGCCCACTAGTCGGTTCAAGAAGGTTTTCCGACCGACTGGATCGTCATCTAGTTGGTCGATGCCCCTTCTTACACCGGCTAATGTGCCCCAAAAGTTCCGAAATGGAGCGCGAAGCTCCGGGATCGATTCCTAAGACTCCTAGGCTTGATCTAACAATAAGATATGACCGATATGAAGCCCGTCACGAATGACTTACCCCAAAATCGACGATCAACGGAAGAAGCTAGGAAAACGCGACGAAACGATCGAAAATGAAAGCTACGGAGAAGAAAACCACACACATGGAGAAATCCACCAAAACATATAATATAATATAATAAATCCAGATACATGAATACCAGTCGTTACAGAGAGTGAGGGTTATTATTTTGTTATAACATTTTAACCTATCTAACTAAAGCCCTAGACCCCTAGCCCACGTTTAACCATCAAACCGCACCCAACTGTTTTTCGCACACAACTTAAAGAGAACACATATAACCTAAGACCTAGGCAACCTCACATGATGTCCTTACCCCTCAACCTATTCCTAATAATATAGAAACCATAAGGCTATTTTTTTAGCTATCTTAAACTGATAAGGACCCCTCATCAGATGATGTTGCCATCACCCTATTAATATTATAAGAACCCTAGAGGACCCTAGGGTTTGCTATCTCCCTACTCTCAGCCGCCCCTACCCCTCTTTATTTTTCTCCCAGGCATCAAGAGCAGCCCGCAACCTTCTTCCTTCCACACAACGCTCGAACTCGTACAAGCCAACAACTCAACGCATGTACCTCTCGCCCCCACACACGGACGACAGCCTTCTCCCTTCGCCACACGGGCCCCCGTCCAAGTCGCAGCCGTGCTCCCCTGTTCGTTGTCGCCGGACGGCCGCCTCAGAGAGGCCGTACCTCTGCCCTATGGCAGTTCCGACCCTCCATTGCAATTGCTGCGACTCCATAGGACGTCAGCCCTTGAGGCCACCGGTCGCCGGCCACCAAGTGCGCGCCGCCTTGCCGCCGTTTCTCCTCCGATCTCCAGCACCCACGGCGACTTTCCCCCGACCTGCCTCCGCACTAGCATCGTCGGATCTCCCCTCCGGCAGCGCCCTAGCTCCGGTCGAGTTCCCCTCCGACCAACCCCGAACGACGCCGCAGCAACCCGGCCTCTTCAGCTAGCCCCGTAGCAGCGCAGCAGCATCCGGAGATGCCGCAGCGAGACCCCGACGGTCGCCGGAGCCGCCCATCGCCGCCCATCGCCGCCTGGCGTGCACCTGCAAGCAACGAGAGGATCTTCGAGGTTAGCCTTGTTTTTGGATTTAGACTTAACTGCTAGGGTATAGTTACGGGTTATGTTATTGTGAGCAAGGCTGGGTCCCTTTTGATACTAGTTTTGCTTTAAGCTTACTGCTTATGAACCCATAGCCTAGTAGAACTTTAAATGTTGCATGACAATTGGGGTTATAAAAATTTGATAACATATTAGTTTAGTGTTAGTAAGTTAGCACTGTCAACATATGAGTGTATTATTGTTAGTCTGTTAAGGTATAGGTTAGTCACTACTTGTATGTTAAATTCAGTAGGTTTTGCTGATATATACGTAAGCCTTTATACAAGCTTTCTCATTTCTATGTTGCAGCAGTTTTATGAAATACCTATTATAAGGGACATGTATCACTTCAGACAGTATCTTATAATGAGGACCATGGACTTATATGACCAGGTTGTTAGACATCTGAACGTCATGTTAAGGAACTATATAGTAACTTAAAAACGATGTTTTCATGCTAACTTATAGGGTTGATTTATGGTTGTGTCCCCTAGCAATGTTAATCTAGGATGATATTATAGGGTGTTGTAACTCATTTGAACCAGTAAGTCAACTTGGTGGCATTAATGTTAGATGTGAACCCCGTAGCAAATTGGAGAACTTAACTAAAATTGGTTTATTAGACGTCGCAGGTTGCCTAATAATATCTAGTTCCATCGTAACGAACTTATTCGTGCACGTGATTACCACAGAGAACCCGTCGTTCCGTATCGTTCGCGAAACAGGAATCCAACCCCTGACGTCGCTACCCGACGTCAGAATAGCTCTCGCATCGTGTTGAGGTAAGTCTCTTTCTGTAGGATTCACCACTCGCCTGTTAAACAACTAAAATTGGTAACTTCTGATTGTTTGTGATTCACTAACCCAAGATAATGAATACGGGACTGTAGGTTGATGTGTTGTTTGGTGTTTGGGCACGTAGGCAGAACTGGACTCCTTGATCTTGTGACTATCAGCAGACTTGCAGACTTACAGGCAAGTGAAACTTGCCAACTCTTGTGTATGGCCATGTTTTTAGGCCACTTCCTTGCTTTTAGGGTAAAAGAGACTAGTCAGTGAAATGATAGCTGGCTAGACGCCTACTTGATCTAGTTTGACAACGAAACTAGATCCGTCACCTAAATTGATCTAGCTTGACAACGAAGCTAGATCCAACTCTTTAACTTGTCGATCATGTATACTAAACGGTCATGTTTACTTTCCTTACCTGTACGCTTTACTACTTGCCATGTCATGTCATCCATGCATTGAATGTCGCATTCGTAGCACACGCTACATACGTGTACTTGCGTGTCCCGGGCTAGGTGCACCCCTATGCCATCATGAAAACACTTCCTGGCTCGTGATCCAGAAGCGAGCATTCCCGTTCAGGGGTAAGGCCCTGGCTCGAAACACGTGGATAGGTAGGGTTGAGCGACCAATCAGCGTAGAAGTGTGCCCGTACAGCCTCTTCAGCTGTAAGGCGTGAACTCTGTGCACGACATGAAAAAGTGACTTGTGATTGATAGTACTTGCTACTCTTGCCATGCCATGCTAGTTGTCCTCTTGTACTTGCTGTACTTTTCTTTACTTTACTTGTTGCACTCATACTTTAACTACCATGTCATTGCATCATACTAGAACTGCTAGGTTGCTTTACTTTCAGTTTCCTTGCACAAGTCATTCAGACTTGCTGACATGTGCCCCTTGCTCTTTTAGGTATCACATGTTAGACCCTGAGCCAGAGACAGTTGTTGAGGACGAGGTGTTTGCTGACGCTGAGCCTGAGCCTACATTCGTCGAGGAGTTCGTGGACACCGGTGACCAGTCTTAGAGACTGTTTGAGTTGCTTTTTCTTTAGGTTATTGTTAGTTGTTGGTGCTTGCACCATTACTTTGTTCTCGTACTTTGTACCTTTGTTGGCCACGCTGGTGCCTCTCTTAGACTCTTTTATTTTAGCCTGGTGGCTTTTCTGCGATGGTGAAATTTATTATTATGGATATTCTGAGATTTATTCTTTTGTCTCATCTCCTTATTATTATCTTTGTTTCATTTCGCGTTGCAAGGACCTGCAGTTTAAAATGATTGACGCTTATCGGACTTACAGCTTTGTAGCTTCAAGTCTGAGCGGACCTTCTCACGCTTCACCTCCACGTTTTTGGGAAGCGGGGCGTGACAGACACGTGGCACTCTCTAGTTGAATCGCGCGAGATCGGACGGCTGCGATTGTGAGCGGCTAAATGGGTTTGGGTTTTAAGTAAACGGGAGCGGTTTTGAACCTAATAAGCTTCCCAAACCCGCAATGAGCTTATATAAGGTATTCCTAGGGTTTTTGGGTGTATACAAGCAGATTGGGGCGTATTTTGAGTGTATTGGAGGCTCCAGGAGCCGTATTTCACCAGGGAAAAATTCTGTAAAATTCCAGAGGCTATTTTCTTATTTCCAGAGAGTTTTGGTGTCTTTTCAAGGAGATTTGGTGATAAATTTCTTAACTTCTACTCCGTATTTTGGTGTTTTCTATTGTGTTTTGCTATGAACTTGAAGTATTTGGCTATGAAACTTGTTTATTCTTGCACCATGAGTAGCTAAATTGTTATTGTGCATGGTTTGGCGTAGTTAGGGGATATGATGCGTGTTTATTTGGTTGTATTCCTTGTGCTAAATCGTTAAACATCGTTAAAGTTGTAATCTTTGTTCGTAAATCGTCTTTTTCATCTTCCAAAAGAAGTGATTAAGTTGATGATCACCCCAAAAGGGTGAGTTTTGATCTCCCCAAAAGGGAGTTTCATATCGTAGTTTTGATCTCTCCAAAAGAGAGTTTCATATCGTATTATAACTTTAGCGACGATCTTATTGAATATTGTGATTTAACCCCCAAAAGGGTATCTTCCGATGAATTTCTCCTAAAAGGAGAATTCATTGAGTTATATTGGGTATTTTCTGGTGAATTGCTCCCAAAAGGAGAATTCATTGCGTTATACTTGACAACCAAATTAATACGAATGATTGATCCTAACGAACCCATACCATGTGCATGCTTTTTTATAGATATTTTCTTACACGATTTTCCTTGTTTATATTGTTCACGTGTTCACATCATCATCATTGCCATAATCATTGAAGTGGTTAGTTTCTTTTCGTAGGCTTTCTATTTGATTTGAGCTGTGGTTGCAACAGATTTCCTCCTGAGGATTCGACATCTGGACTCCCAGATTATATTACTTGTACGGACTCTTGCGCTTGAGGGAGAGCACCTTTTTCGGTCCCACCACTTGGTTTGTAAGCCTTGTTTTGGAAATGATGTTTCATCAAATTCACAGTCTTCTAGACGTGCCTTAAAAACGTCTCCCGTAAGGGGTTCTAGGAATCTTATGGAGGGCGTGTAAAACCCAACATAAATGCCTAGACGACGTTGTGGACCCATCTTTGTCCTTTGTGGTGGTGATATGGGGACCTATACCGCACAACCAAATATTCTCAAGTGTGAGACAATTGGTGGAACTCTAAGTGCTAATTGCATAGGAGAAGATGACTAACCTCCAGAAGGTCTTAATTTTATTAAGGATGCAGCATGCAATATTGCATGACCCCATGCATTCACTGGCAACTGGAATTGAAGTAATAATGGACGAGCAATCCACTGCAGTCTCTTAATTAGAGATTCTGCTAACCCATTTTGGGTGTGAACATGTGCTACAAGATGTTCAACTTCAATGCCATGTGCTTGGCAATAGTCTAGAAAGACTTGTGATGTAAACTCCCCCGCATTGTCCAGACGAAGTTTCATTATCTGGTAGTCAGGGAAGTGGGCCCGCAACCTGATCATCTGAGCTAAAAGCTTAGACGGTGCTAAGTTACGGGTGGAAAGTAGACACATATGTGAATGACGCACCCGGAACCTACACCTAAATTCAACTTAGCGGTGTCACGTCGCTAGGCGTAGAATGGCCCCTAGGTGTCAATTCCGGGCTCTATCTGCAAGCAGACGGTGTCAAATTATAGTATAAAAGATGTCGGATCCCACAGGGATGGTGACAGTGTATTTGAGGTCTCAGATTATTTTTATGTCTCGAAGTGAGATAGCTGTCGGTTGGGAAAGTTTGGTTGTGGTGTTGTTATTGATTTGATAATAAAAAGAACTAGGGTTTTAGGGATCACCGCTAAGACCGTCGGAGATCGACGTTAGAATGGGATCTTTACGTTGCATTAGGTTTAGGGGATTAATCTCTCAATTCATACCACTCTCGTGGGTTAGAATTTCGAAGTATTTCGGTGGCTCTCATTGACGCAATGCCGACAGCCGTCAATGTAGCAATATAGTTCGTCGGTGGATCCCCTCAAGACACGAGCCGGGCATGGTTACGAGCATTGGTTGGTGTTGGATATGGATGACATAAATACACCCATGAGGGGATGTATGAGGGTATACGGACCTCAGATGTCGCGTGCACGAAGGCGTGCGCGAAGGGAACCTTTTCTCGTGTGAAAAGGACCACTCGATAAGTGGAAAAAGCCACTCGATAAGTGGAAAAAGCCACTTTATAAGTGCAAAATGGCACTTGATAAGTGGATAAAGAAGAAGATAAATGAATGTGCTAATATAGGCTAATAAGCTGATAATTGGTTATTTCCTACAATAACCACCCCTAAAGCCTATAAATAGGACCCAAGGGTAAGGCATTCATTCACACTTTCCATGCCATAAGTTTGCATAAGGCATCCTTATGTTCTTCTTCTCCCTTCCATTAAAATCCTCTTCTAGTTAGAGATTTAGGCGGTGAAACTCTGCTTCGATCCTCCGTGACGAAGTATCGACCATTGTGGCGAATCCGAGGGCGAAGTTCCGAGATTACCGTGCCATGTACGCAAGCGTAAGTCTCAACTTCATTTATCGATCCTAACATTGTTTTGACAGGATCCTACATTGGTATCAGAGCCATACGGGTTCGCCCCGATCAAACCGCCGCCCCGTCGAACCGATGAACGAGGCGTTGTCTTTTTCACGAATGGGTATCCTACCATTACGGATATGGTAGGAACGCTTCGTGACGGAGAGAACGCAGCGGTTGTTCTTTTCACGTTAGGGTCTCCTACCATTACGGATATGGTAGGAACTCTCCGTGACGGGAAGAACCGACCGTTCATATCGTCAAGCTCGCTCTCTTCATGGATGCTGAGTCTCCATTTATAGGGAATGTGAACTCTCTTCATGTGGAGCGTGTGGTTTACGAATTTTAAAGTATGTTAATTTTTCATTTTGGCACACGTCCATTAGAGAATAACTACTTTCTCGACGAACGGGTGCTTCATCGACGAACGGGTGCTTCATCGAGGAAGAAGATGGTAGTTATTCCCATCGGGGAAGATAACATTTGGTGCATGATCACCATGGCCAAATGGGCTATGGAGGCAACGCATCCCCCCTCCTCATGCGGAGGGGGTTGGCTACGGCCAATAACCACCACGGTCACCCCTCCGACGGGCGTGTGCGGCAACCCCATACAAGGGGGTGGTCGGCCAAGGCCATATGGGCCATGGCCGGCCAAGGCCAAAGAGCCAAGGCCGGCCACGGCCAGGGCCTGGGGGGCCCTGGCCGCGGCCCAGGCCACGGCCAGAGGGCCCTGGCCAGGCCAGGGCCAGCCCTGGCCGGCCACGGCCAGGGCCAGAGAGCCCCGGCCCTGGCCAGAGGCCAGGGCCCTGCCGGCCCTGGCAAAGGCCAGGGCCGGTGCCCTGGCCTCAGGCCAGGGCCTGGCCGGCCCTGGCAGAGGCCAGGGCAGAGCCTGGCCGGCCCTGGCCTCTGCCAGGGCCATGGCCGGCCTGGGCAGAGGCCAGGGCTAGGCTCTGGCCGGCCTATGGCCGGCCTGGGCAGTAGGCTCTGGCCGGCCTCGGCCAGGGCAGAGGCCCTGGCCGAGGGGCCAGGGCCCCTGGCCGGCCAGGGCAGAGGCCCTTGGCCGGCCCTTGGCCAGCCTCGGCCAGGGCAGAGGCCCTGGCCGGGAGGAGTGCAGATCATTGGTTGGTCGACCAATCTAGGAGTTTTGGTCGACCAATCCGGCAAAAGGCCTTGGTCGACACGAACATGCCGACTAGCCCATACGGGGTGGCAAAAGGCTTTGGTCGAACACGAATGTGCCGACTAGCCCATACGGGGCTAACGACAGTCGTCTGCGGTGAAATTCTCCCATATGGGGGGAAGCGACTGGATCCATACGGGAATCAGCGACAAATGGCTTGCAGAAAAAAACCCCTCATGGGGATCCGGCCTTGGCATGGCTACGGCTCATTCCCGACAATTGGCCAGGAAGTGCCAAATATTTCACTAGTATCATAAGGATACTAAGTCGAAATATACAATTTTGAAAAATACGTTTTCATACGTTTTTACGTTTTTTTAAAAAAAATAACGCTTTTCCGCTGCGAAGTCCTATAAGAGTACTAACATTTGATAAAGTGATGGGGAAATATTGAAAGTTACTCTAGATGGTGATTGGAAACGAAGTGACCTTTCCGATTCTAGGGTAACATCTTCAGTATTTTTCGAAAGTAACTTATCAAATTATAAATGTCGTTCCAAGTGGGAGTTGAAATTAGAACTATCCAAATGTGATATTCTATTATCACTTCAAATGGGAATTATATTTTAAGAATTTTTCAAAGCAATTTTTTTGATCAAACCTTCGGTTTTGTGTCTTTTGCAGCATTTTAAAAGTAAAATGTCTTCCGCTTCAAAGAATATCGTCGCTGAGTTAAACAGAGGTGAAAAACTCAACGGCGATAATTACAAACTTTGGTCCATCAAGATACAATACGTTTTAGAGGAGCAAGAAGTGCTCGAAACTCTAAAGAACGTAATGATTGAACCCGAGTCGGGCACTACGGCCCAATACAGACGAGACAAGGAAGCTTTTGATGCTTGGTCTCAGAAGAACAAGATAGCACTCATTACGTTATTAAGCAGTATGGCTGATGACATAATGCGCATCTTCCGAGAGCATGACTTAGCCATGGACATATGGTCCAAGCTTGAGGAAAAGTTTGGTGGCACATCGGTGTCCAAACTTCACGCCTTAACTATAAGATTTGATTCATACAAGAAACGTTCAGATCATTCCATGGGGAAACATCTGCGACATATGGCGAATCTTATCTCAGAGTTAAAGGATGCGGGTCATGTGCTCACTGATGAGCAACAAATCCAAGCAGTTATACGTTCCCTACCAAATGGGTGGGACCAAATGAAGATGCATCTCACTCACAATGAGAGCATCAAGACCTTCAGCATTGTTTCCAAGCACCTCGAATTAGAGGAAGAGCGGCTTGCTGCTGCCAAGCCAAGTGCAGAAGTGCACATGGTTGCTAGTTCCTCACACGGGGGAAAGAAAAGGAAAGATCGTTCGAAGTCTACCAATGAACGTAATAAGCAACCTGAGTCTACCAAGAAACCCAAACATAAGGGTGGGCACAAGAAATGGCACAAGAAGAAAGACTTGAAGAGGATCAAGTGCTTCAAGTGCAACAAGCTCGGTCACTATGCTCGTTCGTGTACGAGTGGAGGCGACGAGGTAACTTGTAATTATACTAGTTACATATGTGTTTCTAGTTCAATATTTCTTGTGGAATCTAATCCATTTTGGATAATTGATTCAGGTGCCACCGACCACATAGCAAGGGACAGACGGTCCTTCGTGGAGTATCACCGGATACCCCAAGGAACGAAGTGGATCTATGTAGGAAACAACACACGTGTTGAAGTGAAAGGCGTTGGGACTTGCAAGCTAGTTTTGGACAACGGCCGCACTCTCCTACTTCATGATGTCCTCTTCGCTCCAGATATTCGAAGGAATATAATTTATGTGGTCGTGTTAATGGGTCTTGGCTATAACTGGTTTTTTCATGATTGTAATGTGGACTTAAGTTGTAATAATACTCTTATTGGTACTAGGTTTGTATTTAAAGGATTTATTGTAATGAGTACAATGTATGATTCCTCATATAATGAAAATTTCCTTATTGCAAATTCTAAGACTTATGAGTCTGATGTGATTTGTTGGCACGCAAGGCTTGGTCATATTGGACCAACGCGTATGGATAGACTTGCCAAACGTGGCCTTCTATCCAATGTTTCAAAGGTTGAAATGTCGACGTGTGAACATTGCCTAATGGGGAAACCTTGTCGCAAGCCGTTTGGAACCGGCACAAGGGCCGAGGTTCCATTACAGCTTATCCATTCGGACATATGTGATCCGATGAATGTCAAGACAAGACGCGGGAAGTCCTATTTCATCACTTTTATTGATGATTTCACCCGATTCGGACATATCTATTTGATATCCCACAAAAGTGAAGCATTGGCTTGCTTTAAAAACTATATGAGTTTAGTGGAGAATCAATTAGATCGCAAGATTAAGGTCTTGCGAACCGATAGGGGCGGTGAATATCAATCAACAAGTTTTAAGGAACTTTGTGATGAAAAAGGCATAGTACATCAGGTAACTATGCCTTATACTCCTCAACAAAACGGTGTTGCAGAAAGGAGAAATAGGACTTTAATGGAAATGGTCCGTTCAATGATGGCGCAAGCTAACTCACCAATCACCTTTTGGGGTGATGCATTATTGACGGCCGCTTTCATTTTAAACCGCGTACCCTCGAAATCAGTTAGCTCCACTCCTTATGAGTTGTGGAACCAAAGGTCTCCTGACTTAAACATTTTGAAACCTTGGGGTTGTTCATCCTACGCACATATTTCCTCCCATAAGTATGACAAACTTGGGCCAAGGGGAAGGAAATGTATCTTTATACGATACGCAGAAAACTCCAAAGGTTATGTTTTTGTTAGTCAGGAAGACAATGGTGGGCTAATTGAGTTTGAGTCGAGGGATGTCACTTTCTTGGAAAACGAGTTTCCAAGACAGGGCGAGATAAGTCCTGACTTATCTCTATTTGAGATTTATGATCAAGAAGGATTACCTCATTCGAGTGGGAGAATTCTTGGTGAAAACGAAAATACGTTTCAACCTTCACCAATGAATTATACGAATGACGATTATCCTATTCCATACGGGAATAATGATCCAAGTGGGAGCAATTCTAACGACATTCCAAGTGGGAGTGATATTAGAATTGATCTAAATTCGAGTCAACAATGACGTGAAGAATCTCAAATATGACGTAGTAGTCGTACAAGGTTGGCTCCTCTAAGATTTGAGGATGAATTTCCACAAACCTTTATGACTTTACTACAAGAAGATGACGAGCCTGCTACTTTCAAACAGGCCGTATCTTGCCCTGCTAAAGACAAATGGATGGAAGCGATGCAAGAGGAGTTAGAATCCATGAAAGTTAACCAAGTCTGGGACTTAGTTGACTTACCCAGAGGACGTAGAGCTATTGGGAACAAATGGGTTCTCAAGATCAAGCATAAGGCTGATGGCTCTATTGACAGATATAAAGCTCGCCTTGTCGCGAAAGGTTTTACGCAATAGGAAGGGATAGACTACGAAGAGACCTTCTCACCTGTTGTTCGTTTTACCTCGATTCGCCTGATTCTGGCAATGGTAGCTTGCTTAGACCTCGAATTACATCAAATGGATGTAAAGACTGCCTTTCTCAATGGAGAATTGGACGAGGAGATCTATATGGAACAACCAACAGGGTTTGTAAAAGAAGGAAATGAACATAAGGTTTGTAAACTTCTTAAATCCATATATGGTCTTAAACAATCCTCGAGGCAATGGTATATACGATTTCAAGAAGTTGTCTTATCAAATGGTTTTACCATGCTTGATGAAGATAACTGCGTATATATCAAGAGGATTAAAAGCAAGTATGTTATCATGTCTCTATATGTAGATGACATTTTAATAGCCGGAAATGACAAGGGCTTTGTGATGGATATCAAGGCTTGGCTTTCATCAGTTTTTGAGATGAAAGACATGGGAGAAGCCGCATATATCCTTGGAGTTAATATTTCAAGGAATCGTTCGAAGAAACTTCTTTCTCTTTCACAGGAGACTTATATAAAGAAGGTTCTAGAACAATTTAATATGCAGGACTGCAAGTCCATTGATACTCCTATAAGCAAAAGCGATAATTTATGTCTGAAATCATGTCCTAAGAACCAAAAGGAGAAAGAGATTATGGAAAAAGTTCCATATTCCAGTGCAGTTGGTAGTCTTATGTACGCTATGATGTGTACAAGACCGGACATCTGTTTTACCGTTGGAATGGTAAGTCGTTACCAATCCAACCCAGGGCAAGTACACTGGAAAGCGGTTAAGAGGATAATGCGGTATCTCAAAGGAACTGCAGACTTTGCTTTATGCTATCAAGGAGATGCCTTGAGGCTCGAAGGCTACACTGATGCTGATTGGGCGGGTGATCTCGATGAGCGACGATCGACCTCATGATATGTTTTTCTACTCAGATCTGGTACAATATCCTGGAGTAGCAAGAAACAATCCTGCATCGCACTTTCAACTATGGAAGCCGAGTTTGTAGCATTTAGCATGGCAGTCCAAGAGGCTGTTTGGCTTAGAAAATTCTTAGACAGGCTAATTGATGCAAGTGACTCAGGTGATGTACCTATACACAGTGATAGTCAAGCATCTATAGCTTATGTCAAAGATCCTAAATTTCATTGTAAGACCAAACACATTGATATCCGCTACAAATTTGCAAAAGACTATGATAAGACCAAGAAGGTGGACATAAGGTACATATCTACGCATGAGATGATAGCGGATCCGCTCACGAAGGCGATCCCCAGAGATGTGTTTTACAAACACTTATCATCCCAAGGATTGCGTAAGAGCTGAGTTGTACCAATGTAAATTCCCATGTCTGTAAATGATCAAATTTAATAAAAGAATATGTTCTTTTTCAAACATTGCATATGAATTTCTTGAGAAATGTTTGTGTACATTTTTGAAATCTCAGCTATACTTTCTAGTATGTCGGACAGATTGAGGTTGGCTCTCTCACATGAGCAACCGCCTTATTCTCTCAGACGGATAGAATAGAGATGAGACCTGTTTAAAGTCAAAATCATCAGACGGATGATTTAGAGTCATGACTTAAACAAAATGGTCGCATGAAAGATCTGCATCATATGGATGCTTACAGAAGATCTAAGAGGAGTTTTGAAATCCTATCTGTCTAAATGCGGGATGTGATTCCAAAGGATTATTTGAGTAGAAAAAGGGACTCAAAGTCAGACATTGTGGTGTCTGATCATCATCCTTACAACATCATTGAGAAATACACTCCCTGGGAAAGGAGCGATGTTGTAATACGTATTCATACTACGAATGCATTTTTTGACCATTGGGTTAGAATAGTAAATAAGTTTACTATTATGTGAGACCCAAAGACCACATGGGTCTTAATTCATTAACCTTATGGACTCTAATTGGTTCCTTTAGATTTGACCGGGTGATTGCTATCTTAGCATGTTACTTATGGACTATGGTTAATTCGGTCCGGCGGGGCATGTTAGAAAAGCAAGTCAAGTCAAGATCGAAAGGATCGCAAGAAGAGGAAGATTAATTTCGCATTCACATTTGGACTTTAAAGATTCAAAGCTGGCCAGCCAATTGCAATCCAGATGGGATTCAATTGTTGAATATAAAGTATAAGAAATGTGAAGAAATAATCTAGGGTAAAGCATGCGTTGATCTACTCAACTTTGCACCTCGAGGAGTGTTGTGTATCTCTAACAAGTGCACACCAGCGGACTCTATGCGCATGATGGTCACATGGCCTATTTCTCGGTATGATAAACAGAAGAGTTAGAGGAAAATAAGTTTCCTTACAAACCCCTCAAGTGTGAGTGGGTGATATTGGAGATGGACGGCATAAATACACCCATGAGGGGATGTATGAGGGTATACTGACCTCAGATGTCACGTGCACGAAGGCGTGCGCGAAGGGAACCTTTTCTCGTGTGAAAAGGACCACTCGATAAGTGGAAAAAGCCACTCGATAAGTGGAAAAAGCCACTTTATAAGTGCAAAATGGCACTTGATAAGTGGATAAAGAAGAAGATAAATGAATGTGCTAATATAGGCTAATAAGCTTATAATTGGTTATTTCCTACAATAACCACCCCTAAAGCCTATAAATAGGACCCAAGGGTAAGGCATTCAATCACACTTTCCATGCCATAAGTTTGCATAAGGCATCCTTATGTTCTTCTTCTCCCTTCCATTAAAATCCTCTTCTAGTTAGAGATTTAGGCGGTGAAACTCTGCTTCAATCCTCCGTGACGAAGTATCGACCGTTGTGGCGAATCCGAGGGCGAAGTTCCGAGATTACCGTGCCACGTACGCAAGCGTAAGTCTCAACTTCATTTATCGATCCTAACGTTGTTTTGACAGGATCCTACAGTTGGATCCACCGATTTCCCTATTCAAATCCCAAGGATACTCCTTAAGCTCATCAATTTCACAGACCGTGGCATGATCTCAGTACAAGTTATCCTATGGATTCGGAAGGATCGACCGAAATACTCCCCTTTATTCCCAATTTAACCTAGAGATCCAGATCTACCTCTCCGTCCTAAAATCTTAGGGCTAACCCATCAACCCTAGAGGAGACTACTCACACATGGCGATTTTGACAAATAAAAATGCGATTTTAATAAGAGAAAACATCGTAGCAAATTAATCGAATAAGGATTGAATAATCGAATAGGGATTGAATAGGTTACGTACCGAAGGCGAAGAGAAACAATAGCCAATAATAATCCAAAAAGATCTGCAGATTCCAAAACGCGAAGAACAATAGATCTTCCAAAACAATTCAATAACCCAAAGAAAAATAAGTTTAGATCTAACAAAAATCTCTCTAACTCCTATTCTCTCCCCCAAACGTAATTCCCTCTTCACAAAAAGAAATGAACTCCCCTTTTCGTAATACCCAGTTCCACACTTCACTCCTGCGCGCATCAGACGGCCACGAAAATTTCCAAACATGGCCTTCAGTATCGTTGACCGAGTCAGTGACTCGGTCGAGCAGAGGCTTGCTCGGTCGGGCTGCTCGGTCAAGCAGCCCTCCTGCTCGGTTGAGTGTGTCAGTGAGTCGGGCTTCTCCAAAAAATTGTCACTCTGTCTGCTCGACCCGAGTCAGCCTTGCTCGGTCGAGCAACCAGCTGACTTGGTTGCCATGAGATCTGCTTGGCTCGAGTAGGGGGTTGATTGAGCTTCAGAAATAGGAGCTGCTCGACCGAGTCACCATACTGCTCGGTCCGAGCAGCATGCGTACCAGCTCTCACTCTTCTTCGTGCATCTGCTCGACTGAGCAGGTGCTCTGCTCGGTCGAGTCGCAAGGGAATTTCTGAGTTTCTTCTTACAGCTTCTTCTCCACTCCTGGCAATCTCCTCTACTCCTCTCATAGCCTCCAAAACTTGGCAAACTCTTGTAGAGTAGCGCCAACGTGCTCCAGGGTATGCCGGATGTGTCCATATCCAAAATGGGTCCCGAATCGCTCCAAAATCCCTGAAAATCATCAAACTCTACGAAACTCGAATATGACGTTAGAATTACATTATCGTAGGAAAATACGGGATTTTGATGCGAAAATGATATGAAATTCAATGGGATGATGCTATGAGAAGATGGAAAATATGGACACATCAAAATCCCCCAAGCTTACCTCTTACTCGTCCTCGAGGAAGACGAATACTAGGTATGCCGGGTGATAAACCAAAGAAATAAAAATAAAAGAGCATATAGATGGATGGAGGGTGCTAAGATTGTTCAATCAGATCTCGAGCCTCAGCAGTATGGCACGATGCTCTGAATGGTAAAAACATATGCTAATGGTATTTTCAAGTTTTACTAATCATATGTACAACATGCAATAGAGACAAAAATAGGGATCTTCTAAAATAATGTCATCAACTCATATCAATCTCATGCAATCTAAAGAGTCTAGTATAAAAAGAGTTAGCAATGCACTTTTCAATAAATAGATACAAGTGGAGCATATATAGATCACATCAGCATGCAATAAAGAATGGAAAGGAATCATGCTATTCAAATATTCATTTTGAATCATGAAAAATCTCCAAAAACTAAAATATTTCGTAAAGTTCAAGCATTATCTAATCCCCCCGTTGTGCTCCGTCTCCACTCTAATGTTATACGCACTCATATGATCAATTGGTTCACCCCCCAAGCGTAGCTTGAGGCGTCGCATCTAGGAATAGGATATGGAAAAATTTTGTCTTTTCCCAAGTATTTGTGATAGCTTCTAATAAAGAAATATGAAACAATTTTATTTCTTTCTTTTATTTCTTTTTCTTTTCTATTTTTTCTCCTCTTTTATTTATTTTTTTAATTTTATTTAGAAGCTATATTTTTTTCTTTTGGGATTTTTGGGAAGTAAGATGCGGTAAGGGTAGTTGCGGGGGTGAAACCAACTGATATGTAGAGAATCATAAAGATATGTGGAGAAGGAAAATAATAAATCACTTGGTTCACTTATCAGAGGTGCACAACGATTCAATAAGATAATACTCTAACTAAACTCATAACCAGCATGGATATTTTCATTCATCTAGATGAATACTGAAAAACACGTAGTAATAAGGACAATAACATCAAGCATGCAAATAGAAGTGAACGAAATGGCAAGCAGATGCTCCAAGTGTTCTAGTGATGCGTGAACCTATGTGCATTACCTAACATAGTGCATACTAGATACTATTTCATGCTTGATTTTCAATTCATAACAGGCATTAATTTAGATAGATCAGTAAAAGAATATGCACGCATATAGAAAGTAAAACTGAAACTACTCTGAATAGCATGCCATCAAATAGTAAGCACCGTGAGTAGCTATTGAGGGCTATGAGGAGCATCATCATGCAGAACAACCTCAACAAAAAGAAAAAGTGCGAAAAAAATAAGAGAATGAAAAACAGACATGCATGCATGGCAAAAAATGAAAAACGTGATGCTGAATGAGAAAAAAGATAAAAAGGTGGAAAATGGGTGGAAAAGTGGACTAAAAAGCTGAAAAAGGAAGAAAAATATAAAAGAAAAATGAAAATGAAAATAAAGCGATAGCGCTCATCCCCCAAGCTAAACCAGCAGTGTCCTTACTGCTGAGAAAACGCTAGTATGCAGGAGATGATGCTAGAAAGGGTAGGTGGGTGAGGGGATGAAAAAGAATGAGAAATAAAACTATGCAGAAGAAAATAAGACGTGATATGATGCAATGCTAAAAAGATGATGTGTATGCAAGAAATGATGCATGGTGGGTCCTCCCCCAAGCTATGTAAGACCATGGCCCCAAAAAGACAGATGGGCACAATATAATGTTAGGGAAGCAAAAATTGAGTATGGACAGCATCAAGCAGGGGCACCACCCTCTAGAGGTGGTGATGGGTCCCGCTACTGTGGACCAGAAAATGTGGGAGGTGAATATAGGAAACGAGCAGTGGTGGACTGGACTATGGTGACCGACTCAAGTGTGGAAGAAGCAGGCTCTGCAGAAGCCTGAGAATGTGGAGCACTGAGTGGTGCAATGGTCGTCACAGGGGCTGGCCTGGGTGTAGGGGCATGGGCTAGGATCACGGGAGGTGAGCCACGTGTCCGAAGCAGGTCAATGATGGAGGCTAGGTCTGCCTCGACTCTCTCATGATGTGTAGCCGTCGAGCGGACGAAGGAATTGAAATCCTACCGGAGGCAAGAAGTCAAGTCATCCAACGTCGTTAGACGTGAATCTGTGGTACGGGAGTCAAGTGAAGGTCAAGAACCGTACGACACTACTCTCATAAAATGGCCCCGTGGAGATAATCCACGGTGCCTCGGCTGAAATGTCGGAGAGGGTGTACTCGACGGGATCTCAGCAGTGGAGGTGTGTGGTGTAGTATGGCTGAGATTAGGCGAAAATGTGGTAGAAGCAGGGGTAGCAGAGGATAGAGCAGTCATCGACACAGATCTGTGGATAGAAGTCAAGACTCTCTCGATAAGGACAGATGCTGCTGGTGACGAAGAGGTTCCAGTGAGTGGAATGTAGGACCCTAAGAGATGGGCAGTGAAGCTATAAGGTCCCTAAGAGGTGGAAGGGTGGCGGCTGGGTCGTGCTCAGGAAAGTTGAGATCAGTAGGCTCTGGAGCAGACAAAATATCAATGCCCTCAGGCACGGGTATAGTAGAGACAGTGGTATGGGCCTCTGGGTAGAAAGTGGTGACAGTCCCCGAGGACTCGATAATGGTGGAGGTGGTGAAGACAGAGGTGGAAGAAGAAATGGTCCCAGGGGGTGGTGGGTGCACAGGCAGAGCTGGAAGGGCAGCCACAATGGCTGTCAGGTCATGCTCCTCGTACTCAGAGGAGCAGGGAACTCGGTCATCGGCGACGGCCTCGACAGGAGCTCCGGGGGCTCGAGTACATGGAGTGCTGGAAGTGGGTGGATCCTATCAATCATCCAGCTCTGCTGGAAAGGGGCTATGGTGTTGAGGTGAGGGCAGGGAGGACGAGGTGGGGTGTGTGGTGGGTGCCAACCAGGTATGTCCAGTGACGGTTACATAAGGCCTAATGATATGCTTGTGCTCAAGGACAGTAAAAGTCAAGCAGGTGGGTGCCAGGAGGGGTCACAAGGTCATCGTAAAGATCGATTCCTAGTATCAGTGCGAAAATCGTGAAGAATCTGTCGCAGCATATATCGGTGGAGTAGTGGGTGGTGGCGGTCTACAAAAGGCGATGACACAGCCAGTGGGTTGCGTCAGAAAGCACAAAAGGGCAGGGGGAACCGTCGGGGGGGGAAGCGCATCGGCTGGGTCATGCCCATATGGTGTGAAAGCTCATGTAAGGACATGGTCCCGACCTCTGGCCTACAAAAGATCATGGTGGCGACGTGGTTCTGCACGTAACGAAGGAAAGGATGCACAATGCATGATGCCTTCGCCCTGCTCGAGCGGTAGTGGTCCATACCTGAAATGCGATGCCAGAAAGCTGAAGCATCGAACGTGTCGAGGTCGTAGTCTGGGAAGAAAGCAGCTCGGGGATCAGGGATGGCGGGGAAATGGAAGTGGGAGAGGATCATAGCATGTGTGATCGTGAAGTCATGGTCCATCAGACAGAAAGTGATGCCATCATCCGCATGGGTGCGGGAGATGGAGCTCAATGCCTCCAGAGTGAGGCAAGTGTACGTGGGGGCGTGGACGGCTAGGAGCCGCTCGAAACCAATCGTGCAGTAGATCCAATGGACCCCCTGCAGGAGTCCAAGGGATCAGAGGGCAGTGACGTCTATGAATAGTGTGGGAATGAGACAACGCTGCGACAGCCTGACAAAGAGGTGGCGGTGTGCGTCGTCCCGAAAAGTGACGCCGAACGTCCGCACACGTGGCAGCAAAGCGGCGGGAATGGCAGGTGGTGCAGGAGGGTGACATGCGTTTATATTTTATATATTCACGCACGTCTTTTTTGTGATTTTCTGTGGTTTTCTGTCACTCCGTACCCGTTCTTTCGTGTTTTTTGTACCTTTTCACTTTCTCTATGTTTTTGTGCCAATGCTGGAGATTGCCAGCATTGGGGACATATAAAGCAGATATCATTAGTCCCCAGAGCAACGGGCGTTGTCACGCATGATCCCGAGGGCCAAACGTCGAAGAATTCCATGTATCAGCCCTCAATCGATCGGGTGGACAGAGCCACCTGATCGGTTGGTGCACTGATCGGAGCCCGGATACACGTCCCGGGCACGCGACTCGCTAGTCTTACCACAAGCGCACGGTGTAGTGGCGAGCGGGTATCGAACACAGGGAGGCCTAATGACAGTGTCTTCTTCAATCAACCTGGCTATAAGAATGGTAGAGAAATGTTCGCAGTAATGCGGTCACAGTCGTTCAATTATACGAAAGAAAATAACAAATTAATAAAGACGTCTAGGGATAGGGAATCCCCGCTACTTGCCGTATCTCATCATTGTGATTTGTAGGTTTCACAATTGCTAGACTTGAAATTCGGATGAACTAGTTGCAACTAAATGTAGAACCAAGCTCACGCTCTCGCGCTATTGCCGGTCTATAGCAAACCTAGGGTAGGGTCCAATCTCTTGCAAACCCTAACCTAGGCAAACTAGCGTGAAGAACAACATCATCGTTCAATCGTATCTCGGGCCCACTCTCGTGCAAACTCGAGCTACGACCTAGGTTGGGATAGTTCCTACACGCCCAATCTCTTACAAACGGGTATTGGTATAGAATTACGATCGAAAACCCTAGTTTCGGTCCAATCTCTTGCAAACCGATTCCGGAGAAATTCAATCGCAACCCAATTTGAATTTCTAGGGCTTCCTATCGAGTTGGGATCCAATCTCTTGCAAATCCCAATCGGTATGAATCCCTAGCTATTCGTATTAAATCAATCCCAAACTAACCCTAATCAATCCTAGCAAGAATTTTACCTATTCATCACAAATTAGAAATTGGGTTCGTAGGGTTCATCCCTACGCCCTAAGACGAGAGAACTACTCACAATTCATAATAAAATGCAATAGAAATTCACAATCAAAATCAATAGAATTCATAGCAATATTCAATATTTCAATAAAAATGTAGTTTTTGAGGGGGAGAGAGAGACAAACCAATGAAGAACAAAAGAGCATCCAACAAAATAACCCTTTTCTCTCTTCCCTAAAAGCTAAATCTAATTCCTAAAAAGTAATCTAAAAAAGGCTGCAAAAAGTTCTGAAAAAGCTCTCTAAACTAGGTTAAAAACTGCGGTTAAATACCCCCCAAAATCGCCCAAAAAATCCTGACGAAAATGCCCCTGCGCAGCCTCAAAATCGCAGTTTACGCTACAGGCAGCGCGGCTCACTCGGCCGAGTGACAAATGTCACTCGGCCGAGTGAGAGACCCTGACGGATTCCAGAGAGTTGGGGGGGTCTTGGGGGTCGTCTCCTCGGGAGTCACTCGGCCGAGTGAGTTTGCTTCACTCGGCCGATGGGCGTTCTTCACTCGGGCGGACGGTTGTTCGTCCCTCGGCCGAGTCGGTCTTTGGGGCTGACTGACGGATTCCAGAGAGTTGGACAATTTTGGTTGCCGTCGTCTTGGCTCCACTCGGGCGAGGGGTGACTCGGTGCTCGGCCGAGTGGTATGGCGATGCTCGGCTGAGTGCACGCTGATATTAGCTCTGTTGCGTGTCCGATCTGGCCGGCCGAGCGGGCTGTCTATGCTCGGCCGAGTGACTCCTTCACTTGGCCGAGTGGCATGCTGAAAATGCCCATTCTTCATATTTTTGCCTCCTCGTCGCTCCTACGACGTTCTTTCTTCTTCCACTCCTCTCCAATCGCAGAATACCCCTCAAGAGAGTCGTCGGTGACACTCCGGAGTGGGTGCATCTCAGAATCACTCCAAATCGCTCCAAATCTCCTGAAATGCGACAAAAACAACAAATCGTGAAAAGCATCGCAATATTGTCGAATAAACGTGAAAAACACGATTTGAGCGATCTAAATGGCATGCAAACATGCAGAAAAAAGGTGTAAAATACGGAGTGATCAAAATCCCCCAAGATTACCTCTTACTCGTCCTCGAGGAAGATGAGTAAAAAGCGAACCCGGTGGATAAAGATAAAATAAAAACGATGGAAAGGCGGAAAATGAAAAAATGAAAAACAAAGTAGAAAACGAAGAGGGAAGTTGCTAGATCATTTTTCTCAGGACGTGGGTTTTGCTTACTCATATAGCATGCATCGAATATAAAACACATGTCAAAGACTTTTATTTTGATATCATAGTATAATGGTGCATTTGAAATAGAAAACCCAAGAATATCAATATAGCATGAAAAATGGAATAATTCTAAGATTAGCATCGTCTGAAGCATCTAAAGCGGTATACAATATCGTAGATCACACACTTTTCAATTGAATGCTTTCTATAAGGAGTATAAGAGATATCACACGAAAGAGTAGTAAGAATAGAAAAGTGTGGTTTTCATGAAATGAATGCTAAGCGTAGATTTCTTGATTTCGTGAAACTTTAGCAATCTCACCGAGTATAAAATATTACTTAGCCTAGGTTGTCATGCACCGTCAGGTAGTCACTCTCTCACACATCATTGGATTCTCTCCCCCCAAGCTTATCTATAAGCGTGGTGGCATATACAAAACAATATTTACATCCCCGTTTCCTATGAAGCTCCAAAAGTCAAAGAAAACAAAAATAAGAGAAAAAGAGGGAAGAAAGAGAGAAAGGATATGAGATGGGATCGTTTTCGAACTTCTTTTCTCTTTTCTTCTTTTATTCTCAAATCTTTTTCTTTTTCTTTTTCTTTCTTTTTCTCTTTTTTTTCACTGCAATATATACACAAATGATCCCAAATCAAAGAGAAGGATATACAAGTATTTTTTTCTTTGGGTTTTGGGGAATTTGGAGCACGTGATATATTAACGGGGGGATGCCACAAATAGAATTGCTAAGGGGAGATTCACCAATGGATATAAAATAGAGAAATTATGTTCAAGATATGTGGAGAAAGAAATAAATGTATCTCTCAGTTCCTCTATAGGACGTGCATGACAACTTCAGCAGGGTAATATAATCTACTCAGTTTAATCTCAAAAAGTAAACTAATCCAGATTTATCAATGCTAGCAAACATTCAATCAACCTGAAGTGAAGCGTACAAATCATGCAATAAGAAGTGATATGAGAAAAGAAAGCAGTACTCCAGATATAAGCATCAATGCGTGAATCTTGGTGTGTTTTCTACGATAGCATACATATGAATCATCAGACATCAGCTAATAATAGAATTTCATTCATTTCCATATAGCAAAAGAGGATGGGTTACTATTTGTAAATGCAAAGCAGAGCATAGCATATGATATCAGAAATAAAAAGCTATGACACGACAAATATAGCATGCATATAGAGAAAAGCTAACACCACGTCATCATCATCACAGAAAAATCATCTCTAGAAAAAGATGAAAGAAATAAAGATAAACGAAAAACAAAGATATTTACAATGCAGCACACAAGGAAAATAAGAAAAAAACGTGATGCATGGTAAGAAAGAAAAAACGTGATGAAAAATGGGTGCAAAAGTGAAAAAACGTGAAAAAACTAAAAATAAAAGTGATAAAAGCGGAAAGCGTGAGCACTCACTCCCCCAAGCTAAAGTGCACAGTGTCCTCAATGTGCGAAGTGTGGCACACCGAGAGACGGGTAATGGGTGGGGAGGGTGAGGATGCATGCATGATAAAAAGAAATAAAAATAACAAAATGAAAAATATGATGCGAATGTGATGCATGCAAGGAGAAGAGTGATTTAGATATGTGTGTGTCACCAAAAATACTCTCTCTCACTCCTGATAAAGGATATAGAATGATATGATCAAAACGGGGACAAAAAATAGTGAGGGGAGGGGGTGTGGGAAAAAATCATCAGGACCAAGCAGAGAATGGGTAGCATAACGGCAGAAATATTAATGGCATCATGGGTGTGCCTAAGCTGGTGGTGCTGCGCCATCTCCGTCCTGAGGCGGAGGAGGAGGTGGAGGTGGTGGTGGTGGCTGGGTAACAGTCTGTTGGATGGGTGGTGGTGGGGGTGGTGTTCGTGGAACAGTCTGCTGGGTGGGTGGTGGTCATGGCAGTCGCTCGAGAATCTGGGTCAGGCAAAAGTGAATGCCGGGAAGTAGCTCGAGGTGGTGCTGCATGGCGGTGAATGTGGAAGACAGAGCCCTAAAATCTCCCCTGAGTCCACTCATCGCCCCCTCAAGAGCACGAACGCTCTGAACTAAGGCATCAGGGGGTGGTGGAGCGGAGGGACGGACAGGTCTAGGCTGAGCAGGTCGGGGCTGTCGGACACGGGCGGTGTAAACAATCGGGCCAGCAGGCATGTGTGGAAAGGGGGCTGTGCTCACTAGTGGATGCCCAGCCTCAGTGCGAGGCTGGGACGCAGGCTGGTGTGAGGTGGAAGCAGCAGCAGTGGAAGTGGAAGACAAAATCGGTGACGAGGCAGCAAGAGAGGTCAGTGACACAGATGTGGGAACAGATGTCACGATACTCTCGGATAGGACGGCTGCCGTGGAGACAGAAAGGTCGACCGCTTGGGAGGAAGTCTGGGGTCCAAAAGGTGAGACCCCAGCAGAGATCAAAGTGGATAGGGTCTCCACGACAGAAGCGAACAAAGACTCGCCGCTCTCAACAATAGAAGGTGGATGCTCGGGTAGCAAAGAGGTGAGGGGCTCAACCGACAGGGGCACAACAGTGGTGGGAGTGGTGGTAGGCGTGGTGGAAGTGGAGGGCGACTCAGCAAGTGTACTCCCGACACCGGCAGAAGTGTGGACAGAGGTGTCGGGCGCGGCAGAAAGTGCAGGCTCAGGCTGAGGGATCACATGGTCAACAGGTGCAGGGTGTGCCTGCTCAGCCTCCTCGGCCTCAAGCACGTAGGCGGCGGGGATCAGGAGATCCATCGCCGGAAGCCAGTCCTCGTGTGCCGGTCCTATGTGTGTCCGATCGGGGCTCGGGAGGATCATGTAGTCAGCACCTAAGGGACAGTGTAACCAAACCTAGTGCCGCTGGCCGTGGGGATGAAGCATCTTCATCCAGGCCATGACGTCTATCAAAAGTGAACTGGGGCCCGAATGTCGACGCAAGTCGGCCGGAAGGTCCTCGCCAGTCATCACGGCTAGCAGGGTGATCAGGCCGCCGCAACATATCGGGGAGCGAGCACCCACCGATACGATGATGCGGTCCAAAAACCAGCTAGCGACGTCAATCTCAACGGCAGGGACCATCGTAACACCATCCCTATCCAGAACTCTGGGGCGAGTCATCACGTAGAGCATATAGAGCTCAGGCGTAGACATCGTCCCAGGCTCGTACCTCGCTAGAAAGGTGGTCGCCATAAGGCGCTGGGCTATGCAGAGGCAGGAGTGGACTATGGCCGAGGCCTTGGCCCTACTAGGGTCAAAGGCGTGTGGTAAACCCGTGATCCTGGCCCAAAAGGCGTGGGAATCGAAAGATGGGGGAGGGATGTGTGTGGGGGCGTCGGCTCGGTCGGGCGCGGGGAATGCGGGCCACTGAAAGAATGCTCTAAGCATATCGAGAGTGATCTGACACTCTCGATCCATGAGTCTAAAGGAGCATCCCTCAGTGGTCCGGGCGATCGAGCTAAGTACCTCGAGTGTCGGACAGACGTAGGTGTCCGCCGACACAGACAAAAAATTCTCACCAACCCACGTTGTCATACAACGTGAGCATCCCCTCAAGTACCCTCAGGTGGTCTAGGTCTACTAAATGAGCGAACCTGGAGGGTACTATCAGGCG